>OX637498.1:2630268-3912336 GCA_951800055.1 Cenopis cana | reverse complement strand
CTCGAAACATTCGAGAAGAGAGTGAGAGAGATAGCTATACTCGGAACATTCGAGAAGAGAGTGACAGAGATAGTAGTAGTAGAGAGAGAAAGCTATACTCGAAACATTCGAGAAGAGAGTGAGAGAGATAGCTATACTCGGAACATTCGAGAAGAGAGTGACAGAGATAGTAGTAGTAGTAGAGAGAGATAGCTATACTCGAAACATTCGAGAAGAGAGTGAGAGAGATAGCTATACTCGGAACATTCGAGAAGAGAGTGACAGAGATAGCTATACTCGGAACATTCGAGAAGAGAGTGACAGAGATAGTAGTAGTAGAGAGAGATAGCTATACTCGAAACATTCGAGAAGAGAGTGAGAGAGATAGCTATACTCGGAACATTCGAGAAGAGAGTGACAGAGATAGTAGTAGTAGAGAGAGATAGCTATACTCGAAACATTCGAGAAGAGAGTGAGAGAGATAGCAGTAGTAGAAAGAGATATCTATACTCGGAACATTCGAAATGAGAGTGACAGACATAGCAGTAGTAAAAAGAGGTAGCTATACTCGGAACATTCGAGAAATAAGAGAGTGACAGAGATAAGCACCATTGGAAAGAAACAAAAATTTCAGACGTAAATTTCAGTGCCTTAGAAGCGTTTTAGCAGGCTGAAATGTTATTTCAGGCCGTTTCAGGAGTAGCTCTATCACATATCATATGATCGAAATTTCACCCAAGACGCCGCCGTTTTCAGGCACCTGGGACATATTTTCAGTCCGTTTCAGGAGTAGCTCTATCACATATCAGATTATCAAAATTTCACCCAAGATGCCGTCGTTTTCAGGAGCCTGAAATATGTTTTCAGTCTTTTCAGGAGTAGCTCTATCACATATCAGATGATCAATATAAGTAGTAGTAAACCGGTGTAACAATTCAACAATTATTGCGAAACTTACACGTAATACGCGAGCGAAGCCGCGGGGCTAAAGCTAGTATTATATAAAGAAAGTCCACTGTGTCTATTTGTCTGTCCGTACACGCCAAAATAAATACCACCGTTAGTAAAAAAATGTATTACGTTGTACGTTGTGTCACGAGTATTGTCCTACTGTTATTCATAGACTGTGTTAGTATGGCAGCGTCAAAGCATTCCAATAAGAAGGTTTGATATACCTTTACCCACTATAATACGATATTGCATTACACTTACCATAGTTTGTGCAGTTTTCCTTCTATTGGCACCCACAATCTCGAGATGACGAAGTCTAGCAGGTTTCCTTTTATTAATTACCCATTTCTAATATTGAAATGTCAAGTGACGTTGAATTGACGCGCCGCACAGATCCTACCTCGAACGCAGCTCGCTGAGCACTGGACGGGCGGCCGCGCCGGTCGCGTACGAACGAGTTTGCAGAAATGAGTATTATCTTACTACAATTTTTTTTATTTATTTTAGTTAAGAAAAAGTAATCGATGAGTTCCATGAAGTAGAACATTACGCATTTATTGATATAATTTTCATGTTGATAGCTAATGTGCAAAAATAGTTATAACTATTTAAAGGTGTGGTTTAGACGCAAGTTCGCGATTTTTTTTTATTCAGCGAAAGTTGCGTAATCATGTTTTGAATCGATGTTTGTACTACAGAAAGGTCTCAAAATTGTTGTGCATATTTTTTGAAAACCATATCTTCATCTACAAACGCGTTAAAAGGCTTCAAAAACTCGTGTTCTCTAAGCTCACGTCACCTTAACAGTCACTCAAATTATTGCGCTAAAAAATTAGTTCCAATGAAAGTCCGCAACATGGCGCATGGTCATATATTCGCCATATAGCCGGTCGCCGGTCATATTGAACTAGTGCGTGTTCCACTGGTGTTGAGGTAGAGGTTGAAGGTTCAAATTCCTCTGACTAAAATGCATACCATTTTAGTCAGAGGACCTTCTGTCGAGAAGTTAGATTTCATATTTAAATGGCAGTTTGGCAGTCAATGGCCGTTAGCAGATCGCGAGCTGCCATTTCAATCTGGAATTAAACTCTTGTGTATTTAGGAACTTCAAACTCCTTTGATTCGAGACGTCCTTAAAACGATGTGAACTCACCTTTCCAGTAAAACTTAAATCATATTTATTAAGCGGCGCATATCTCTCCATATTGGCCGCATGTATACTGGACGCCACGTGCTCCGTGACGTCACAGGCTACGTCACAAACCGCGCAGCGTCGGCTCTCCTCCAACACAAGATAGGGCGTGTTCCACTGGTGATAAGTCAGTAGTAACAGAGTGTATAACTATATAAACTCACCTTTCTAGTAATACTCAAAGCATATTTAATAAGCGGCGCATATCTCTCCATATTGGCCACATGTATTCTGGACGCCACGTGCTGCGTGACGTCACAGACTGCGTTACAGGCTGCGTCACAAACCGCACAGCGTCGGCTCTCCTCCAACACGAGATAGGGCGTGTTCCACTGGTGATAGGTCAGTGATAACAGGGTGTAACTATATAAAATAAACTTACCTTTCTAGTAATACTCAAATCATATTTATTAAGCGGCGCATATCTCTCCATATTGGCCGCATGTAAACTGGACGCCACGTGCTCTGTGACGTCACAGGCTACGTCACACACCGAGCAGCGTCGGTTCTCCTCCGACAGGAGATACAGGGTGTTCCACTGGTCGTGGCTCAGGAATACGTTTGAATTGATGATCACGCCGTGAGGGACCGGCTCTAGGGTTATCTGGAGGTGGGTGTCTGGAAATATGGCGGCAAATGAGCACATGGTCCTAAACACACTTATCTATCAACCATACTATTTAAATAAATAAATATACAGGCTGTGCCTAGTGTGGGACCATGGGCTCAGTGGCGGATTTACCCCAAGGCTGAGTAGGCTGAAGCCTAGGGCGGCAGATTTTAGGGGGCGGCAAATTTTGGGGAAAAAAAAGGTACTTTTTTGCCCCATACGCGGGGCGCAAGCACCGAGCCTTCGAGCAATCGTTCTAGCCTTCGGCTTCGGTTCGCGTGGTATTGCCGCTCACCTTCGGGCCTTGAGTTTCAAGTTCGCTTGTAACAATGACAGCAATAGTGAGTGTCCGCCTGGGCTCGCCCTTCGGGCCGCAGGCGGCCCTCAGGCTCGCATGGAGAGCGCGCTCTGATGGGACGCTTCGGGCCTTCGTCCTTCAGCAGAGCCGGATCTAGGAGGGAGGGCAAGCCGGGGCCAATGCCCCGGGCGGCAAGTTTTAAGGGGCGGCAAATTTAGAGGCGGCAGGGGGGCGGCAAATTCGAACTTCTTGACAGGCCAAAATACGTCTTGACAGGACAAAAAAATCCGCGCTCGCTGCGCTCGCGTTTTTTATGACTTGATGCATATGATTTGTTATATTTCTCGATTTGCTACGAGTTGATGCCTATGAAGTATTTTCCGCATCTGCATTATAATGTTAGAAAATTTTCGCGCTCGCTGCGCTCGCGTTTTCTTCTAGATTTGTTATGTTTTGATGCGTATGAAGTTTTTTCCGCATCTGCATCATGATGTTCGAAAATTTTCGCGCTCGCTTCGCTCGCGTTTTCATTTCGTACTTTTTGTCTCTCCTCTAAAAAATTGTAGATCCGGCGCTGGCCTTCAGGTTAGCTTGTAAGATACATCGGGCATATGAATACACCTTCCTCCCGCCTTCGGCCTCTCAAAATTTACTTGGGGAGAAGAGTTGGCATAGCCTCTCGAATGGAGGCTCCCCGAGCCTTCGGCCTGCGGCCTCGCAGCTCGCGGCCTGAAGCTCGCCCTCGCAAAAATTACTCGAAAATTGTTTTGGTTCTGACGGCCGCCGTTTTGGATACTTTAATTTTTTTTTATTATCAGAGGACCCATATCTCCTCACATGCCAAAATTCAGCTCTCTGCGACCATTTAGAATTTAGTTTTTCAAAAAACAGTCGTTTTTTACGACGAAAAAGTCGAAGTTTTTTACGAAGAAAAGATAGGTTTGTGAACTAGGGTATTGAATTGTGGAGGTCAGCAGGGGCGGCAAAATTTGAATAGCCTAGGGGCGGCAAATACGTAAATCCGCCACTGCATGGGCTAATTTATGTTGTGTTCTTTTACTTTTAAATAAACGAATTTTATTTTTATTTTTTATATTTGTGGACAATCTCACACAAATCAACCTAGTCCCAAACTAAGCACAGCTGTTACTATGGGTACTAAGCGACGATATATATAAATAGATACTTAAATACATAGAAAACATCCAAGACCCAGGAACAAATATTCGTGCTCATCACACTAATAAATGCCCTGGCCGGGATTCGAACCCGGGACCTCCAGCTTCGTAGGCAGGGTCACTACCAACTAAGCTAAAGCGGTCGTCAATTTTGATATGAATCTAAACTATTCTGCAATAAGAGAGTATAACATTGACGACATTAAAAAATTGATGATTTCAAAACCTTTGACATTAAAGTTAAGAAATATTTTTTTTACCCGACCATTCTACTCAATGATATATAATATGCCAATTTTTTAAAATAAATGTACCCGAAATGGCTGAAAATTCATATTTTTGAAGTGAAAACTTCTTTAGCGGCGCTGTGCACTTTTTGTGATGGGGAAAAATGTTAAACTCACGTCAGGTCACGTGACCGACAGATTCGTGAATTCGTCACATTGAAAATTCGTAAGACGGACACGTGACCTGTAGAAGATGGATATTGGTAACAGCGCCACCTATGAACAAACAAGAGAAGTTTCTCACAGTGCAGGTTTACCGTGTTAAGTTACAACCGACAGCAGCGTTCTGTATAGTTAGTGTGTGTATTGTTTGTAGGTGGCGCTGTTATCAAAAATGTATTAAGTGAAAATTTCTTTATCATGTCATTGAGTTTTCACTTCTGCCGGCACTCCCGGAGTGCAACCCGTTGTTTTATTATTTCTCATTATATATTTGTAAATTGATTATTGAAAATAATTTAATATCATGTATTCTTTGAGTATATTATTGTAATCTGTATTTGCATGCATTGTTATATGTCAAAGCAAATAAATAAATGATTGATTGATTGATTGATACAGGAACATGTCTTACGTAATAAATGGATGGCGCCGTATACATAGAATAAGTAGAGCTTCCAGTTGGATGTTAATTATATTTTATGTCACACCTGGCCATAAAGTGGTCATTATCGCACGCTCCGCGCGCGAAAAAATCCACTTCCTGGCCAGGGGGTGACATAAAATTTTGTACTTACCACGGGCGATAATAAAGAAAGCCTCAGATCGCATATTTATCGCCCTTGCCTTCGGCTCGGGCGTAAAATACCTGCGATCTGAGACATTCTTTGTTTTATCGCCCTTGGTAAGTAATGTACTATTATCTATCTGCTCCAAATATTATATAGTTTGTACAAAACTCTAAAGGCCAAATTCTGCCAAACGAACCCAAGCAAAACTCGACTTAGAGCTCTGACTGTTAGCTCTAATTTTTGCTCGCGTTAATTTGACAGCACTTGGCCTTACAGTTGTGTACGATACGAACTATACAATGCGCCATACAAACAGCTTTTCTACATAATTTTAACAGAACACCACTTACCATCATCTACAGACACTCCCGAAGTATCAGCATAATCATCCATTTTTAATTTAAAAACTTCAAACTGTCTAAATTTATCCACTTTAAAACTCTCCGTGAACACTTTACCATTTATAACATATTCATTCCCATAGATAAATGGCATATCATCATTTACAGCATAAGTCTTTGCTTTTAGCAGCTGGTTGTCTATGAATTTAGATACTTTATGGCATTCTTCAGATGAGTTTGGTTGTATCACCCTGAAAACAAAACAAAATCGGGCAATCTTACACAAACGGGGATAAGTAAAGGAGATGGAGCAGACACTAAACACTAGGCACCTAAACATTTAAGGTATTTGAGCAGAACAAACTTGAAGGCTATCACTTAAAACTGGTGGCACATCATGCATCCAGAGGAGATACAGATTGCAACCCAGAGTCTGTAAATAACCGGAGGCAACAGTATAAGCGAATAACTTTAAGGGCTGCCACAATAAATCAATATCTGGCTGACGCAGCATAGAGGGCTCAAACAGTAAAACTGGTTGCTCACAGGTCACACAAAAAACCCCACAGACACTATTGTTTTTTTTATGGCAATAAATTCGTTCTTATTCTTTCTATGCAAGTGGCGAAAGCTTGGAATTAACTGCCAGATGATTGCTCTGCTCTCAATGTCAACTATTTTAGACACAAATTAGACAAGGACATTTCAAATTCAGCTTGACTAATGTATCATATTGAAAGATAAGTGGCCGCAGCATTCATGGTTTGTGTCAACTGCCTGACTGATAAATAAATAAATAATAATAAATGCTTTGTGGGACTGTGGGGTCGGTGTGCCTCTGTTCTTTAAGAAGGTTTAATAAAGACCGCTATAGTGGCTGTCAGACTTGCAATTCATGTCTTTCACCAGTTTCTAATTAAATTCGCTTTGTGATGGGGAGGACTGAAAAAGTGTAAAACCCAATTAATAACAAACAATTGTGTACAACACTTCAGTAAATTGTCCATTATTTTAAATCTTCACTAATCACTTCCAAAAAAATATGGAACTTTTATATTAGAAGCTCTTTTTAAGTTATATTAGAAAAATGCAATAAAGATAATAAACTAACACTAAATTCAAAGTAAACTAATAGAAAATTGGGCCCCCATGGCATGTTACCGAAGATGCTGGCAGCATTTCCTTGCTGTATTGCAATACTAATGTGTTGAGTGAGGAAGCTGCCAGCTCTTCGGTCACCAGTTGTTTCAATTAAACATATACCTATGTTACCCTACTACTAGATTACTGCTCTTTACTTTATTTAGAAGTGACTGCTGTTATTTACAAATTAAGCAATTACCTTAGTATCAAAATCATCAACAAAGTTAAAATTACAGACCATTAGTCCACTCATGATGTAAATGTTGGCTGTCTTGTAACAAAACCGAACACTTATTTGCTTCTAGATTGTTCCAGATTTCATTGGATTATTAATATACTGTGTAAATAGTTATGCTAATGGTAACTATATCCTCTAGCGCCCTGTCATATGAAATGAAATGCAACTCTGCTCAAATTTTTTGAAAGATATAAATTCCATTAAAGATTGATACCTTTTAATAGGCCTCTGGGCAGCTAGAGGATAAAGCAAACAAGATTGAAACCAGTTTAATCAAAACAAAGTCTAGTTTTCTCTTGAAGTTGAAAGGTCAGATACTAGTAGACCCCTGACAATGGACTTCTTTAGAATATGACCGCGAAAAACGCTAGGTGTATGAATAATGAAAATATGATATGATGTGGTGGAATAAATAATGTGTGCCAATAAATAATGAATGTGTGCTGAGACAATGATTGATCTCTAGTCAATCTGACTACATAAGCATGCATTACAGGCATTTTGTTTATCTCTTTGATTTACTATCAGGAACTAGATAATAAACTATTTCTAAGTTTCTATCCAACATTTCTTTGTTTGTATAAAATGCTGTTGGCACTCCCCTGTTGTACAACGCACGACAAGGCTATTAGGCTACATAAAATCGAAGACTAATTCGACAACCAATCAAAAAGCACTTAGAATCGCTTAATCTAATGCAAATACTCGTACAAGAAACATTTGCCTCCATTTGCAAGTTTACTGCTTAAATTCTACCAAATTCCATAAAAAAGCTATCCAGCTACACGCTACGATCCATAAAAGATTACAATATTACAAGAAAAAGAGCTACTGTGCATGCTTACAGAGAAATTTAGAAATTAAACTCTTACCATACGTATATACTATACAGAAGATGAGGTTATGTTTTTTTTCTTCTAAAATCCTATGAGCTATGACCATTGACCAAGAACTTTTAATTTACCAATAAGGTTTCTTTTCTAACGTTGTAGGTAGGCACAAAGATTTATCAGTGCCAAACTTGTAAATCGCGTACCTACCTTGACGCCATTATACTCCTAAAGTTTCTAAGTAGTTTGAACTTTTACCAGTAACTTCGCAAAGTACTGCCACGATTAGTGTTGTTATTATCACAACACAAATAGTAAATAAAATTAGTTTAACAATAAATCATTATCAAGGTTATCAAGTTTGAATATGTCAGTTCGGAGTTCGGACTGTTCGGAGTACACACATGTACCACAGATACGTTTACGAAATATTTGCATAAATATAAATATGTAATATTATCACAACTATTTCAAAGGTCATCAGAGTTTCAAATTATCCAGGGTTCCGTACAAAAAGCATGAATACCTACCTCCAGAAAGAAAGAAAAGAGAGTCCGTGGAGTCCAATCCGGACCACCATCTTCTAAAATAAAAATACTTGAAATATTTTTATACATATCGTGTATAATCAAATGTTACTTACTCATTGGATTCCCGATTACCAAATTCACAGACTGAAAGAAAAAACCACGCTATTGATAAAATAGAAAAGACAAGAACATCCAAAAAAAATGCAATGTTTTCAAACATGTTAGCCATGTTAGGTACTAATTTAGGAAGACTCACACACGTTAGTTTACACCAAAGACTACAAGTACGTTACAAGAGTGGTCAGTGATAATTACGGAAATAAAAGTAATACAAATACAGGACAGGATGGAGATAACAAAATATGTCACGACTTTCAGGAACAAGGGAACAAGTACAAATGAAACAATACAACAAACAAATGAAATGAAATGGGATTAGGGCACATAGTACCATGACAACGAAAAGTTATTTTACTATATTTTCATGTTGGCAACACGACTTATGGAGAGTTCGGGGATTTTTGAAAATATCAAGTCTTTCTTTATTTTATTTTCATAATATGCTCTAAAAATAATTCTGCGTTATTGGCCTTTTACGAACACTACAGCTACACAATATTTATAGACGTATCACAATACCTACCACGTGAATATTGATGAATATTGACTTAATATATTTATGAGACCGTAAGCCAACAACAGGTTACGATTACCAACGTCCTCTCGCATGACAACTCGTACAGTGATTAAGAAGGATGTATACAGTGTTGCCAGAGCACTCTTGTCAAATAGTACGTTCGAGGGTCCAAAAAAGCACGTTTTTGTAATAAAAAGCACGTTTTTAGGTTTCCGTACCCAAAGGGTTCAAACGGAACCCTAATGCTGTCACTCACGCGTCTGTCCGTCCGTTCGTACGTCGTCAGTCACAAAATTTTGTTCCGAAGAATTTTTTAACTTCCCATTCCCTATGAACTAGAAATTTGGTAATAATGTTCATTATCACGTGTATTTTACCAACAAATATTAACATACTGATAAATCAGATTTATTTCCTTATATTAAAATCAACTTATTTTTGCGGTTGATTCGGAACCTTAAATGTGCGAAGTCCGAAGTCCGACATGCACTAGGCCGGTTTTTTTTTTCACAATTACGTTACATCCAGAGTATTGAGCCTTTACATCGTAAACACATTGCACGACACAAACGATAGAGCTTGCAGCTGCAGAGCAGAACAGTCTTGACCTGCAACCACACAGGTAAGACGTAAGTTTTAACTGTAGGAAATCAAAGCATAGGAGAGAAAGATTGTTTGACACAATGGTTGTTAGAAAAATGTACTGTTTTAGAGTTCCAAACCAAACACACCAATTTTTAGTAGTACAATCAGTCATAAACCATCATAGCACTTAAAAAAGCACGGTTTTAGCACGTTTTTGGGGAACGCACGTAAAAAGCACGTTCATGTCCAAAAAAGCACGTAAAACCGTGCTAAAAAGCACGTTCTGGCAACACTGGATGTATAAAAAAAATACTGTGGACGTCTGCCACTATTCGAACTGTAAATCTATAACTTTGTTTATTGTAATAAAGATATTTGATTTGATTTGATTGATTTGATTCCGTTGGTGGGTTGAGGAGCAGCAGCCTCCCAAAGACGTAACAAAATAATTAAATTAAATTCAGTCATTTCCTCTCGACTGAAACTAGGTTTAAATTATATTTAAGAAAATACCTTAACGAAAAGAAATCGTCTTTCACTTGTAGCGCGGTGTAATTGGCAGGGTGCAAAGCGGGTGGAGGGGGTAGCCTAAACGATCACAGCGCTCACTACGGCTAAAATTTACATTTCGTTGTTGTAGACCGCGGGCCAGAAGGTTAAAATCGTCAGTCATTTCCTCTCGCACGAAAACTTGTACAGTGATTAAGAAAGATGAATAAAATTTGCTGTGGACGTCTGCCACGATTCCGTTGGTGGGTTGAGGAGCAGCAGCCTCCCAAAGACGTAAAAAAAATAATTAAATTCAGTCATTTCCTCTCGACTGAAACTAGGTTTAAATGATAGTTAAGAAAGGGCGTGTAGGGCGGTGGAATACCCGTCTGCCAAGCACGTGAACATGTAAAAAAAAAATTCTGTCATTTCCTCTCGCATGAAATTTTGTCAGATGATAGTTTATGAACTATTATGAAGAAATAAATTCGTCTGCCACTTGTATCGCAGTGGAAAACCCGTCTGCCAAGGGCCTAAACATTGTATGGGGTGAAAAGGAAAAAACAATGCACATCGGCGTTTGGGGTATCTATGGATAGATATTTGAAAATGATATAGGGGTTTTTTAAAAACTTTTCCATTTTAATCAACCGTTGGTGAGATATTCGCTGTGAAAGTCGTAAAAAGTGCATCCCCCCTCTTTAATTTTGAAACTGCGAGGTCAAAAATTCTGAAAAAAATTGGGAGGGTGTAAATAAATAAAGACTTTCAAAAATATTCGGTTCGAATAAATTACGTCAAACGGTTTTTGAATAAACGCTGAAAAACTGTCTTGTCCAAACTAAACGCGTTAAGCGACGTGTGTTTCCCATAAAGATACGACCTTTTTTGCTACAATTTATTGGATATCGGTTTAAAATATTCGGTTTGAATAAATTACGTCAAACGGTTTTTGAATAAACGCTGAAAAACTGTCTTGCCCAAACAAAACGACTTAAGTGACGTGAGTTTCCTATGAAGACACGACCTGAGGCATGTCGAATAACTTTCAAGCAGTCCTAGAGTGCGTCTGGGATTACACACAATGAAGGTTTCCGTACCGACACGTACTAGTTCACATTTTAAACCACTATTCAATAAATCGTAGCAAAAATGGTCGTATCTGTATGGGAAACTCACGTCGCTTAAGTCGTTTTGTTTGAACAAGACAGTTTTTCAGCGTTTATTCAAAAACCGTTTGACGTAGTTTATTCAAACCGAATATTTTTGAGTCTTTATTTATTTACACCCTCCCAATTTTTTCCGAAATTTTGATCTCACAGTTTAGAAATTAAAGAGGGGGATGAACTTTTTACGACTTTCACGGCGAATATTTCACCAACGGTTGAATTAAATGGAAAAGTTTTTTAGAAACCCCTATATCATTTTTAAAGACCTATCCATAGATACCCCACACGCCGATGTACATTGTTTTTTTCTTCTCATCCCATACAATGTTTAGGCCCTTGGCAGACGGGTTTTCCACCGCGATACAAGTGGCAGACGAATTTATTTCTTCATAATAGGCCATAAACTATCATCTGACAAAATTTCATGCGAGAGGAAATGACTGAATTTAATTATTTTTTTACATGTTCACGTGCTTGGCAGACGGGTATTCCACCGTCCTACAAGTGGCAGACGATTTTTTTTCGTTAAGGTATTTTCTTAACTAAGTATCATTTAAACCTAGTTTCAGTCGAGAGGAAATGACTGAATTTAATTATTTTTTTTACGTCTTTGGGAGGCTGCTGCTTCTCAACCCACCAACGGAATCGTGGCAGACGTCCACAGTAATTTTTTATTCATCTTTTTTAACCACTCTATGTAGTTTTCATGCGAGAGGAGATTGGTAATCGTGACCTGTCGTTGGCCCGCGGTCTATTGACTTGAGCTGTCAAATCCATATTGCAGTAAAGATAAATTTAATATGGCTCTAGTAAAATGTGTTATTGTGAATTGTAAAAACACCACAGAATAGCGACTGTAAATTTTACCAGTTTTCAAGACCGTGGTGGAAACGAGACCAAAGAAATAAGTGGATAATTGCCGTAAGAAAAAAAAGTAAGTCACCTAACCTGAAAACAACAATTTTAATGTTATTGGCAATAATGTTACAGACTACCATCGTCCAATATTGTCTAATATAGTAAAATAACACAAGATTTCATTAATTTTTTTCACAATATTTACTAATTTCTCGCTTGACAGCTATGACAAAGTGTCCATAATGGCCACCTGTCCGTGGCGCTGTCGTCGCGCACGGTCCCGTCTGCCAAGCACGTGAACATGTAAAAAAATTTAATTCAGTCATTTCATCTCGCATGAAGACTATTATGAAGAAATAAATTCGTCTGCCACTTGTATCGCGGTGGAAAACCCGCCTGCCAAGGGCCTAAACATTGTATGGGGTCAAAAGGAAAAAACAATGCACATCGGCGTGTGGAGTATCTATGGATAGGTCTTTGAAAATGATATAGGGGTTTCTAAAAAACCTTTCCATTTTAATCAACCGTTGGTGAGATATTCGCTGTGAAAGTCGTTAAAAGTTCATCCCCCCTCTTTTATTTCGAAACTGTGAGGTCAAAAATTCTGAAAAAAATTGGGAGGGTGTAAATAAATCAAATCTTTCAAAAATATTCGGTTTGAATAAATTACGTCAAACGGTTTTTGAATAAACGCTGAAAAACTGTCTTGTTCAAACAAAACGACTTAAGCGACGTCAGTTTCCTTTTTTTTTTTTTTTTATGTATGACTGAACAGCGATTGACCTTAGTCTCACCTGATGGAAAGCGACGACAAGGCCTAAGATGTAGCTCACTGGTTCAGTAATAGCCTATTCACTCTTGCCTTGAAGAGGCCCAGATTATAATTGTCCGGAAATACAGAAGACGGGAGCAAGTTCCACTCCTTTGCTGTTCGCATTAGAAAAGAGGAAGCAAATCGCTTCGTGCGAATAAACGGAATATTAACAACATAAGGATGACACCGCTCCCCTCGTCTGGACGTCCGCTGATGGAACGGAGAGGGCGGAATTAAATCGTGTAATTCCTGTGCACACTCCCCAAAATGTATCCGATAAAATACTGATAGGCAAGCGACTCGACGGCGGTGTTTCAGGCTTTGCAATTTAGACTCAACTGACGGATCGTCCTCAAAAAGTTTGCGAGCTCGGCGCTCGATTGAATCCAATGCCGCTAACTGATACTTGGCAGAGCCGTCCCACAGGTGGCAGCAGTACTCCATACACGACCGAATTTGAGCTTTGTATAGGGAGAGAAGCTGATTCCGTGAGAAGTACCGCCTCACCTTGTACAGGATACCAAGTTTTTTAGCAGCAGTTTTGGCCTTGGATTCAATCGTGGACCCGAAGTTTAAGTTCGAATTCAAACTTAAACCAAGGAGCTCAAGGTGATCCGTCAGTGATAGAGATACATTTTGAAAAGTAGGAGTCAAGGTGAAAGGACTCCGTTTTGCAGTGAAAATACACGCCTGAGTTTTGGCGGCATTGAATGCAACCAGGTTGGCGTCACCCCAATCAGATACAGCCTTCAAGGTTGCATCTGTTCGCGCCACCATATTTCCCCTGAGGATTTCGGTTTCATCCCTGCTAGTCTGCGCATCGGATAGATACCTCTCCGTGACTGTGCTGTCATCAGCATACCCAATGATACCGGGTTTAAGCAGGTCATTTATATGCAGCAGAAAGAGAGTCGCGGAAAGTACTGAACCCTGAGGCACCCCGGCATTAATTTCCAGGAGGTCAGACGAGCACCCGTCGATGACAACTCGAATAGACCGGTTCCTCAGGAAGTTGGAGATCCACGAGCACAGACCAGAGGGGATCCCATACGCGAAAAGCTTGCTGATAAGGCCGTCGTGCCATACCCTATCGAAGGCCTTAGAGATGTCAAGAGACACGGCTATGGCTTCACCATGCTTCTCGATGGCCTCGCCCCAAAGGTGAGTGGCGTATATCAGAAGGTCCCCAGTGGAACGGTTTTGGCGAAATCCGTACTGCCGGTCACTGAGGAGATCGTTACCTTCTAGATATGCCAGGAGCTTGGTGTTGAGAACACGCTCCATAATCTTGCAGAGTATGGAGGTGATTGCGATGGGTCGATAATTCGAAGGGTTAGCACGGCTACCTTTTTTCGGTACGGGTTGTACATTTGCAACCTTCCACGAGTCCGGGACCACACCCTTCCTCAGGGAAAGCCGAAACAGGCGTGTTAATACGGGAGACACTTCGGGAGCACACGTTCTCAGCACTACGGCTGGAATGCCGTCAGGACCACTCGCCTTATTCACGTCCAGATTGCGCAACGCTTTCAGTACCTCCCTTTGGTGTATTTTGATATCGGGCATTGAAGTCCCACAATAAGGTATAGTGGGAGGTACTGCATTGCCAGCATCTAGACGCGAATTCCCCGCAAACAAGGAGACAAACAAGTTTGCCTTCTCAGCGGCAGTATGAGCCAATGATCCATCAGGCTTTACCAGAGGAGGGAGTGAAGGGCGACAGAAATTCGATTCCACCGATTTCGCAAGAGACCAGAATGCCTTACTCCCAGAAGGGTACGAGGCTAGTTTGGCTCCAATGCGACTGACATGGTGGAATCGAGCTTTCCGCATCACCTTCTTGCTTGACTTGGCAGCTTTGTTGAACATTTGCTTCTTAGCTCGAACATCCGGAGCTTTGCAGTTACGAGCGTCCGCCCACGATAAATATGCCGAGTGTTTGTGCGCTTCAGCCTGAGCACAATCGGCGCTAAACCATGGGCGCGCTGTGCCACCAGTAGAAACGTCAGAGAAAGGGATAAAATACTCCATCCCCTGACGCAGCACGTCGGTGACAGCTTCTGCGCAGCTCGACGGATCGTCACTTGTGAAACAAGTTTGCTGCCAAGGATAAGAAGCGAAAAAGTGGCGCATCTCATCCCAGTCAGCTGACTTGAATCGCCACACTCGCCGAGAGCCTCTGGGGCTGCGATCGGGCGGAGAGTGGGACGACACAGATTTCACCAGACAGTGGTCGGACGTCCCCAAGGGGCATGATACCGACACAGTGTACCTGTCTGGATCCGTTGTCAGAAAAAGGTCCAAGCAATTAGGCGTGTGACCAGCAACATCCGGAACGCGAGTCGGTTCATCGACCAGCTGGGTGAGATCCAGCGATAGTGCAAATTTGTACGCTTCTCTCCCAGCGTGGTCAGTCAACTGGTATGGGCACAACCACTCCTCATGGTGGGCATTGAAATCCCCCAGAAAAACCAACTCCGCGCATGGGTAACGTTGCTGGGCCACACCCGCCGCTTCACTGAGATGCTCGAAGAGTTTAGTTGCCTCCCGATCACCGCTGTGCGACCGATAGACCAGAGCGTATATAATTTTCTGTACGCCTAGATCCACCAGTAGCCAAAGGATTGAAAAATCTGGATCTTCAAGGTTACCGAGACGCAGACAACAGATATCGTCTCGGACGAAAACACATACCCCAGCACGGGGCACAAAAGTGTGCTCCAGGGTGTACCCAGGGTATTGTAAGTAAGTCGCATCCGTTGGACATCCGATCTGCGTCTCGGTGAGGCAGAGTAAGTGGGGCTTTTCAGTCTCAAGATGGTGGTGGACTGCAGCGAGATTAGAGTGCAGACCTCGGATATTTGAGAGGTGCACTTTAAATGAGAGGAAGTGCATCCGCTGTCGAACCTTACTTTTTTGCCTCGACTTCATTAAAAATGTGAAAGATGTGAATAGGCTAGGAGGGCGGCAGTTGAACAGGTGCAGTGCTACTCACCCAGCAGCGCACTCAAGTCGCCTACACTAATGAATAGGGAGCCTGGTCTGGAGACTGCGGGGACGCCCGAACCCCCCCAAAGACGGCTGTCAGGTCCTCTCTCCGGTCGCCAACCGGCACTACAGCGCATCTCCGGGATTTTTCGCGAGTTGGCGGGGCAGCCTTTCAAGATTGGCGAGACCCCTACTTGGGCCCCCAACTACCTGCGGTCGGCCAGCGGATAACCGTGCTTCGGATCCCGCTACCCTCCGCGACCAGGCACCCAGTGCAGCAAACAAGAGGCACCGAAACCGGTAAGCAACACCGCAACCCTGTTCAGACCCGTCCTCCTTGATGGCTTCTCCCGTCTTCACGCCGGAACATGGCCGGAGCCATTTGGCGGCGAGGCTTAGTCCAGGAGGGTGGTGACAAGCCGCGGTCGAAACCTACCACCAGAAAGGGCTGTTCATTTGGCGCTACCCAGGGGACACGTGTGGGTATCTAGAGCAAAAGCCCACGGACGCGAACAGCTTTATCCCCCAAAAAGATACGACCTTTTTTGCTACGATTTATTGGATATCGGTTCAAAATGAGAACTAGTAGGTGTCGGTATGGAACCCTTCATTGTGTGTGATCCGAGACGCACTCTAGGACGGTTTGAAAGTTATTCGATATGCCTCAGGTCGTATCTTCATAGGAAACACTGTCTTGCCCAAACAAAACGACTTAAGTGATCTTTCTATGTAGTTTTCATGCGGGAGGAGATTGGTAATCGTGACCTGTCGTTGGCCCGCGGTCTAATTTTTTATCATTTTGATCACATTTGGAACGATCCCTAATTATAATTTTTTTGTTACGGCAACCTATATTATGTAACTGTCAGCTGTCAATAAAAGCTGTCAACGTGCTGTCAACTCAACTCGTCTCGTCTTGGTCTCGTCAATCTCGTCATTCCACTCAACTCAAAGAGAATATAATACTACGTTTTTGTTGACTCAACTGTGGAGTGTGGTCAAGTCTGGTGGTTACTGTAGAGTGAGTATTATATTCTTTGCTCTGTTGTCAATCAATTTTTAACTCGTCGTCTACCAGTCCCTGGGATCCCAGGGCAGATAACAAAAGAATGGCATTATGGCATTGTATATTTTTTGGCTGAGAATGTTGTTGTTGTGTTACTGTTATGTGTGTTGTTTGTTGTTTACGATTGGATTTGGTTTGGGGTGGTTTTGGTTTGAGTTGTCTCGAGTACTTCGAGTTTACATTTTCTAATATAGTAAAAGATTTTACTAGTTTCAGCTGCTGTTAAACTCATTGCTATGGTGATATGAAGCGGATAAAGGTTAAATTCATTAGAATCTTTTTGTCAGTGTTGGGTTGGGCTTCTACCATAGCAGCATTGATTAACCTTAGTTTTTTTTACAGCCATGGCGTGTTGCGCGTTCCACGGACGCATATCCGAAATACCAAACATATCCATAGACAATTTCACAAACACAGATGTGGAAGTCTACTTCCTCAGCCACACACACACGGATCATACACAAGGCTTGTATGATCCGCGGCTCATACAAACATTGATGACAAATGGGGCTTCTATATACATGTCGGAGATGTCTGCGGCTATAGTGAAGTATGAAGTTAAGAGTAGATTGGGCCAGTATAAAGACGCAGAGGAAATTGTGAAAAGTATAAAGATCTTGGGAATAGGTAAGTGTGTCTAACATCACCATAATACGCTATTTGACTAATTTTTTTTTATAATGCCAATCGAACCAGTTTTTAGAGACCATCAAATGTCTATATGGGACCAACAACATTTAGAGCACAATAATATTGCTAAAATTAGGGACAAACCTAGCTCGACGCTAGCGGGTCTCAAAAAGGCTCCTACAAATTGGCCCTGGCAAATGACATCACTTGCACCGCATTCGACCAACCGTTCTATGGGAAAATTAGTATTTTGCTGTTTTAGTCGTAAAATAATGCGTTTAGGTACATAGTTGCCATACAATTTATTTTTTATTTTTACATAAGCATTCTATTGATACCTTTTGTTTGAATTTTGGACGGTAAAGAAATTACATAATTTTCTGAGTTTTTGATGATTCATATCATTTCATATCTTTTTATGATTTTGGTAAAATTTTATAATTTATGATCTATTGTGATATTTTGATGGCTAACTATCCAAAAAGTGACACTGCGTTATAAATTTTAACATGTGTCAAATACCGTATTATTTTTACATGACTGCCCAGCATAGAGCGCTCGCATCCATTGGCGCGCTCGTGGCCCAGCGACGCCTGCGTGCCGCAAGCGATACGCAAGGTTAAGCAATGTCGGGCGCGGTCAGTACATGGATGGGTGACCGCTTTGAGTGGTTACTAACTGAGTGCCCCCGTGCTTTCAAAGTCACGTTAAACCGTTGATCCTGGCTGCTGTCTATGACAGCAGTCGTTAAGCCAAGTTGGAGGCCTTCGGGCGGCTTGAGAACTTCTAACAGTCAAGTTGAAGAATTTATTAACTTCCCTTTGACCTATGAACTTATCCTAATATATTGATAAATCATATTTTTACCGACTTCCAACAGGAAGGAGGTACTCAATTCGATCCGTGTATATATGTTTGTTCCAGCAGAACTTTGTCAAATGTTGACCGATTTTGTTTCTTTGAAATTTCCTTATTTTACTTATTAAAACCAACTTAATTTTGCGGTTGGTTAGGAACCCTAAAATGTGCGAAGTCCGACACGCACTTGGCCGTTTTTTTTTTATGTCATAATTGCTTTGTTAGTTTAGTATGAAGTTTGTAGGGAAATCAGAATCAGCCAGTTATAAGATTAACACATTAAAAATGTTTAAAATAGCAGAAAAAAAAATTAAGCTTGAAGTTTTGCGAGTTCGTGCGTTTGGTTTATTAGTATTTTTTAGACTAGTTTATTTTTATTATTGACTGTCTATATCCCAATTGAAATTTGACAGAGACCACTTCAGTATTCCTGCGGGACGGGAAGACAGAGCTCATTGTGACAGCGATACCGGCGGCCCACAGTTTCGGCTCCATAATGATACTGCTTCGCACTGACTTCACTACTGTACTGTACACAGGTATTCATTATTAATTTATTATTTACATAGATACCACTGTCGAGATCTGTAGGGCTAGCACATAATGACCTCGAGAGTATCACGGCTTATCTCGAGCTATGCGTCTTTTTTTGATAGGTGCTGTTAGAAAGTGATGGATAGTTTGAGATAAGCCGACAAACTGACGTTGCCATCATGTGCTAGCCATAACGGTCGAGATGCACTCCTATGCCTACAAATGACAGTTGAATTATCTCGATTTCTATTTCTACACATGTGCTAGCCGTACTGGACTACCTAGGAGACTAAGCGTTAGTCGGCGTTTTTCCACATTAGACCTACAAAATGTATGTAGCTAGATCGCTTGTTCACCCCTGAAAATCCTTCCTTAGCAAATTTCATTGAAATCGTAAAAGCCATTTCAGAGATCCCGGAAATAAAGAATATACAAGAGTTGCTAGTTTAAAGATATTAGATAAAATTAGAATGTAAATAGGGATTGGATACCGGTATTTTATCTATTCAAAAATACCGGTATTATTTCATTCTTTTTCGTTATTTGGTTTATTAATTCATTTTTAATTGGACAGTGTAATAATACGAAGTTGTTACCTAAACACATGATTCAGTCCTACGTAAAGAGCATAAAATAATAAAAAAATTTAGGCTATTTCGGGGTTTAAAAAAAAATACCGGTTCCAATCCCTGTATTAAATTAAAATACTTTTTTTCCAGGAGACTTCAGAACCAGTGTAAACGACGTCTCAAAATTCAACCAACTACACGACAATGGGGTTCCCATACAAATTGACACTTTATACGTGGACACAACCTTCCTAGACGACAAATACACTACATTCCCCAAGCGAAGCGTCAGTGTGGACGCGGCTTTACGTGAGATAGAGAGATGGTTGAAAAAGAAAGGGAGAGTTGCCATTAAGACTTCGGCTAAGTTTGGATATGAGTTCTTGTTCAATGAGGTGTATAAGAAGTTGGGGGTTAAAGTGTGTGTGGAGGAAGTGAGGTGGAAAGAGCTTTATTGGTAAGTTGTAGCTATTATCTAGTTGATACAGAAATAAAGAATGGTTACTAGAGTTTGGCTACTTTAACTCTACCAAGTCAAACAAATATTTGGTTTGGCAACACTACCTCACACGTCACATTTCCGTGGCATTTCCATAGAAATATGACGTATAATGCACAGTGTTGCCAAATTATATTTGTTTGACAGTTCATTTACTAGGTAGAGTTAACGTAGCCAGACTCTAGGATGCCGTTTTACTCTATCTGATTGTAATACTTGAACGAATCGGCCCTTATTACATTATCGGGTAGGGCAAGCTCTCTCCATACAAACTTTGTGCAGGATTTTCTTCGTTTATGTTTGCATTAAAGTTATGATTTTTGGTCAGTGTGCTTATTTTTCAGATAGCTATTTCCTGATGTAATTTTTTTTAATTGTTTTTTTTTCCTTTTTCAATTTTTTTTTTAATATATTTGAAAATTTCCACATCACTTTCTTCGCATATTTAATATTTACAAACAAAAATAGAATTATATTCGTTAGTGCCAAAACCTATGAATAAAACGTGCACAGAGTTTGTTTGGATAATGCCTTGCCCACCCCTGCGCCTTAACTTAAAAAGTTCAAAATGGCAGCCAATATTCAAGATTGAAAGATAGATGGCTAAATCATTTATTTGTTCGCCACATACTGTATAGCTCAACACACAACCATGGGTCACCTGCGCTCGTGAAATAAAAGTACTCTATTACAAATTACTTAAAGAACCTATATGTATTTTTCACTTCTCATGCTCGAAAAGTGTGTCATATTAGACTTGTGAAGCGGGGCTAAAGTAGTACATTTAAGCCCTAGGGAAAATATGTATACATACTTATGATTTACAAAACATTTTAATTTGACCAATCAAAATACTTCACCTATTAAATCCACCAATCACAGAACAGTAATTTGACAGATAAAAAAATATTTGGTAAAAATATCAACCAACCAGAATAGGTACAGCTGTACTAAAATCGTCCAATCAGGAAAGACGTTTTTCAGTTCTCTAAAGATTAAGCGGTGTCTACGGCCAAAGCAAATGCGCCTCTTAAAAGAAAAAAAGTGCATGTTGCATCTCTTTCCTTAATATAGCAAAAGTAAGGGAGGCGAATACGCAAAGCGAACACGCACAGCGAGGCATGGTGCTGGCCTTAGAAAAAAAAACATGCTGTCAAATTAGACATACGCCCGCCAGGAGTTAAATTATTCATTTTAGGTAGCAATTGAAGTGAAAAGTAGAGTGTATAACTCGGGCCTAAAAGCCATATTACCACTCGATCAATTTTCCCTCACTGCGTTTGGGAAAATAACTATCTCGTGGTAATATGGCTTACTTTAGACCCTTGTCAAACAATCTACTATTAATAACCTGTTTTTACAGCTATTTTCCTCACCTAGTCCCCGGGGTAACCAATGAGCTGTCACCAATACACCTCTGTTGGCCAAAAAACCGCAAAGACCACTCCAAATGTACCCCGGAAACAACTAAACAAGACTACTTGAACATCCACCTATCTGCTCAGAAGTGGATCTACTACCAAGATGATGACAGCCCTATCTGTAAATTATCAGAAAACGAGATAGATGTGTGTTTCAGCACGCATTGTAGTAAGTCCGAATTGATGTATTTTGTAAATTACTTTAAGCCAAAGAATATTGTAGGGTTTCCTAATAAGTTTGAAAGTCCGAAAAGGGAGGAGTGTGATTATGATGTGCCGGCGAAAAAAGCAAAGTTCGTGGGTAGGAAGTTGGATAAAAAAGTTTTGAGAGAGATATTTGATATTTAACCTTTTAACCGCCGGATGTCAAAAATAGTTACGCGCAATTTTCAACTTTGTCAATTTATCACGAAGCTGTCATTTTCATTGTCACTTAGGCTGGGTTGCACCAAACCGTCTGTAATCGTAAGCGGTGTTCGTCAAATCTGATTGTATGGAAAGTTTGACAAGTTTCTATGGGATGACAGCTGCCGGCGCCATATTTGACGATGACCGGTCTGTGTTCGTACGTTGGTGCAACTGGCACTTAGGGTCAGTGGGTGCAACCCAGCCTTAGTCTGCGCCCGTAGCACATGTTGCGCTCGAGAGTATCTCGACTTATCTCGAGCTACGCGTCTTTTTCTGGTTGGCGCTGTTAGAAAGTGACGGATAGCTCGAGATACTCTCGAGCTCAACACGTGCTAGGCCTACTGGTATACCTATATGACGATGGCGGTTAAAGGCGGTTTTAGGGGGCATTCATGAATTACGTGAAGCGATTTCACGAGAAAATCTGTGATATTTGCCAAGACTCCCCTATCAATCTATGTGATAGGTTAGATTCGACTTGGAGACCATCTAAACATGTAGTTAATGGACGCTCTATAAGCGAATATGCTGTTAGCAATTTTTTTTTATTCAAGAGCCTGGCTCTTGTTAAGGCTTCGGCACACCGGATGCGTGCGCGTGACATGCGCGCTGTAAAGTATGGATTCTCATAGGACATGTCCCCGGGACATCTACTATGAGCATGGCTCGAACTTTTAGTTCGGGTGACGTAAAAATGACGTAATTTTGCGCACAGAATGATATGGTAAATAATAAAATGGAAAATTGCAACAAAATTAATGTCAAGATAACATTATATATACGTAGCGACATTGACGTCATTCGCACTAAAACTTCAAGCCCTATAAGGATTCATACTTTACAACGTGCTTGTCACGCGCACGAATCCGGTGTGTCCTCGCCTTAAGGGCAAGTTTTTTTCAGTGGCGTAGCTACCGAAGGGCTAGGCGGGGCAGTGCCCCGGGGCCCCCAAGCTCAGGGGGCCCCCAAAACCTGATTAGTAAACCTCTTGAACAAGCGAGAAATAAGTATATATATTGATAAAACCTAAACAGTTTAGGGGGCCCGGATATTTTTTTGCCCCAGGGCCCTTAGTCACGCTACGCCACTGGATTTTTTGGGTTTTTGGAACAAAAACATGTGATATTTTACTAAAGATTGTGACTAAATGAAAATGTGACACGTAATGAAAATTAAAAAATGTGATATGCTCAAAATGGTGAAGTCTACGTTTGATCTAAATCTTTTATTAAAGTAAACTTCAGTTACCTAATTTCATGAGTACTTACTTGATATTTCACCCGTCAAGGTTAGCTCAAGTAAGCTCAGGTTTATTTTCAGTTTGCACCTATTTTTTTTTTCAATCGTATTTTTAACTGTAATTTTCGCATGTTTCAGGATAAAATGCGTTGGTTAATATGAATTTGAGCTTATTTTTATTATGTGAGGATGATAATTAATAGGTCATGTATGTATGTAAATACTTTATTGTACACAAGACAAGAAAAAGAAACAATACAGACAAAACAGATTATACATGTACAAAGGCAAACTTATCCCTGTAAGGGATCTCTTCCAGTTAACCTCTGAGCAATCATATTCATCATCATCATATCATCGGGGTCATATTTCCTATTTGATTTTATAATTTCAATGAATGGATTTTTTTATTCAAATGTATTTTTAACTGACATATGCGGCATGTTTCAGGATAAAATGCGTTGGTTAATATGAGTTTGAGCTTGTTTTTATTATGTGAGGATAATAATTAATAGGTCATATTTCCTATTTGATTTTATAATTTCAATGAATGGATTTTTTTTCAAATGTATTTTTAACTGACATATGCGCATGTTATTATTATTATTTATTTATTATTTATTTATTTGGAGAACCAACAGCTTACAATTACAATTATACAATAATGATAAAGATAGGACACAAAAAAGCCAATTACAGGTTCCCACCGTTAACTACAAAGTAAGTATAAATTTGTGACAACACTTCATTTAACGTATTGCTATAAAAAATAATGTTTACGAACTATACTAAGGATAAAATGCGGAGGTTAATATCTATGAATTTGAGCTTATTTTTATTATGTGAGGATAATAATTAATAGGTCATATTTCCTATTTGCTTTTATAATTTCAATGAATGGATTATTTTTTCAAAAGAGGGTTTTTTTAACTGCATCGTAATTTTGTAGTTTGAGCAGTGTTCATTTATGATTTTAATTAATTTGTTTAATAATTTTTAATATATTATTATTATGTAATCTTTCTCAAAGTCTTTGTAGTTCCATGTGACATAAGAAGGCAAGTTTTTTTTACGAATTGACTGACATTAAAAATTGTTGTTATTGTGAACTAATAAATGTATTTTTATGATTAAATAGGTAGTTTCAATCCTTGCTTATACTTAAAATTATTTGAACTGTCCGAGTTGTATCAAATTAGGCCGTTCAAAAAGCGACTTTACTGTCCGACATTTTAAATAATTTCTAGTATACCTACCTTAATTTATTGTAAAGTTTCCAAAAGCGATACACAACACCCCTTGTTATTGTTTCCAATCAAAGTGAAAAATTGAAAAATTCAACGCCGCGGGTGGGGTGGGGTGGGATGCACCCCTGTTACTCGTACATAACCGAGTTACATTACCAACAATGTACATACAACGTGTTTCTAGCCAGGGGGCCGATTTTTGAGTGTCGAGCACTCGATTTTTCCCTTGACATCTGTCAAAACATCATAGTTTTTTAACAGATCTCGAGTGAAAAGTCGAGCGCTCGACTCTCAAAAATCGGCTCCCTGGAACGTGTAGGATCCATTTTATCCTGAAAATCATCCCTAGAATGGATGAAACGAAGTGAAAAGGACGAAGTCGCGGGCAAACGCTAGTTGGAAATAATATTAGTAGGATTCCTAGCCTCTATAGGCTACGGTGTCGTTTTGCTATCGGGCATGCCCGTATGTTTATTTGCAATATGGTATAAATATCGAGGATGCACTGTGTTGCGACTTGAGAGCGAGGGACCTAAATTTGTCCTGCTGTGAACACAGTGAATCCTCGAATTTTATATAGGGTCAGCAACGTGCTCGTGACTTTGGAGTTGCGAGCGTCTATAGGCTGCGGTGTCCGCTTACCATCAATCAACTGGGCCGTACGCTTGGTTGCCAGCGTCGTATAAAAAATATATTAACGATTTGGGACGCGTGGTGGCTAGTTATTTCAGGTTAACTGACCATTCAGAATTGAATCTTGTTTCAATGAGAAAAGGTCTGCTGTTGGTCAGTTAACTGCGATACTGATTGCCTAATAAATCATTTGATGTGCCCATAAAAAGCCAATTGGATTTAATTAAAAATAGATTAACTGTAAATTAAAAACAGGTCTCAAATCACAGTTAAAATGAAGACGTTGACTCTGTTTCTTGTGGTACACATTGGGTGGTCTCCATATAATTGTAAGCGTACCAATTTCGATGTTTTTAAACTTTAACTGTAACCACACCTATGCGCGCACACGCGAAGGAACGTAAGCGCTGTGGGTAAGTATGTGTGCGTGCGCTGTCGGTACACGCGTCAATTGTGTGCGCGGGTGCGTAGCGCGTGGCGCGGACGAATCGCGAGGCGCGACGGCGCCCGATCGACACCAAGCGGGCCTCTCAGGGACGAGGTAACGGACCTCGGTGCGGGGGGTTCGTGGCCATTCTGTATGTAATACATACTATTATACTATTCTGTGCTGTGTGCTGTAACTTTAAGGGATCGTCCTAATACAACGCGACTACGCGATGATCGCAAGTTCGCGCGAATTTTACGCGCGCGAACTTACGATCAAATCAAACATATTGAGCGCGAACAGCCCCCTGTACCACAAAACTTTACAAGTCTACAATTCAACAAAATTGTACAATTTTCCATAGAAAAAGTTGACAATTTTGTTGAATTGTATGCTTGTAAAGTTTTGTGGTACAGGCCCGTGTCCTAATTGACAATTAAGTCGCGCTACCGCGTCGCGCGGTTGTCAATTTTGAGTTAAATTCGCGCGAACTTGCGATAATCGCGTATCGCGTTGTATTAGGACAAATTAGGACGATCCCAGCTGCAAACGCACTGACAGCGGTGGCGGCGCGGTGCGGAGGCGGTACCGGTTGTAATATTCGAACTAATAAGAAAGGGTCCGCACAGAACGCTTTTTTCCCGGCCGGTTTTCTGTGCGGACCCTTTCAGCTGCAAACGCACTGACAGCGGTGGCGGCGTGGTGCGGAGGCGGTACCGCTAATATGAAAGGGTCCGCACAGAACGCTTTTTTCCCGGCCGGTTTTCTGTGCGGACCCTTTCATATTAGTTCAAATATTACAACCGGTACCGCCTCCACACCGCGACGCCCCGCCCGCTACCGCTGTCAGTGCGTTTCGGGCTTAAAGCGTGATCGAGGCAGTCGCCAACAGGTCCCTAGGACCAGGACGGAGCGACCTTGGTCCGCAAAGACCTGTTTTCAAAGGAAAACTTGCTGGAAACTGTCTACGCGGCCCGTGTGGGTGGACCAAGGTCACCCGGTTTTGGGGCTTGTTTTCGACCGTCTAGCAGGGGCTTATTTTTTACTTGTCACGTTTTTTTTACTTGCTTTTTTCAGATATAGCTGCGTGGAAACAAGAAAAACCTCACCACTACGTCAAGTAAGTTATAAACCTTTTCGGGCGCAGGCAGACGCACGGTTTCAGAGAGAGGAAAACCGTGCGTCTGCGGCCAGGCTAAGAGCGAGATGCTTCAACTCCCCTCTCCCTGAAACCGTATCAGGAAACCGTGCGTCTGCGCCCAGCCTTATGCCGGCCGCACACGCACGGAATTCAGAACGGAATCGGAGGGGAGGGGAGTTGAAGCCTCTCGCTCTTAGAGGGAGAGGCGTCAACTCCCCTCTCTCTGAAAACTCATACGAAAAACGTGCGTCTGCGGCAGCCTTAGGGACCACTTGGCCCTGTGTCCTTACTTTTATAAACATGTGTTTTTTTTCATGCGATTATGCTTAATCTTACTATTTTTTTTTTCAGTGTTTCGGCAAAGTTCGACAATCCGAACTTCGTAAGGGATCGCCTTAAACGTAAATTTCCGTTTAAATTATTGTCTCTTATATTAAGATATATAAAACGATAAAAAACTCGAGATACCAGGATTTGATCTGTCGCCACTACGTATATAGGTGGTACTTAGTTACTACAGAAGTCCCACTGTTAACAAATCTGTGGAAAATGTCCACTATAACGAGAATGAGAGACGAACCTTTAGTATTTACATTATATCTGCACTTGTATACGATATTATAATTATATACAATTCACAAATAATAGCCGGAGTACTATACGTTGTCTGGCATCACAGTATATAATTAATTTTCTCTATGCATCACAGCAAGAAGAGAAACAAAAGCAGTACCTACGCACACGCGACAACAGAATGTCACAGAGTATAAACAATATTAACATATTTACAAAAAGGTTGTCGTCACAAATCCCCAATTTAAACAAACACAAATAACAAAGTTTGACCATATCAAGTGAATGACGCGACCGTCCGATAGCAATGCGCGGCAGCCACTGAATGGTACCACGTACGGATGTACTTGCAGCGGCGCGGCGAACTGACGGAGTGTAACCCGCCTGAGGGGCTACCGCGAACCACAAACGAAATTTTCCCTCTCTGTCGCACTTACGAGAAAATTTGTCAGTGCGACAGAGAGGGAAAATTTCGCATGCCGTTCGCGGCAGCAGCCCTGGTTGCATATGCAACGTTACTGCTTAAGGCGCAGGGTAGGGCAAGGCCTTCCCCATACAAACTTTGTGCAAGTATTATTCGTCGGTTTTGGCACTAACAAATATAATATTTTTTTTGGTTGTAAATATTAGATATGCGAAGATTGTAATGTGAAAATTTTCAAATATTTCAAAAAAAAACAAAATTAAAAAATTAAAAAAAAAACAATTAATAAAAAAATCGAGAGAGCTTGCCCTACCCCTCCTCTAGAGGAGGGGTAGGGCAAGCTCTCTCCATACAAACCTTGTGCAGGATTTACTTCGTTTGTGTTTGCATTACAGTTATGATTTTTGGTCAGTATGCTTATTTTTCTGATAGCTATTTCGTGATGTAAATTTTTTTTTATTAATTTTTTTTTCAATTTTTTTAATTTTGAATATTGTTGAAATATTTGAAAATTTTCACATCACGATCTTTGCATATCTAATATTTACAACGAAAAAAAATATTATATTTGTTAGTGCCAAAACCGACGAATAAAACGTGCACAAAGTTTGTATGGGGAAGGCCTTGCCCTACCCTGCGCCTTAATAAAGGGGAACTTAGC
This sequence comes from Cenopis cana, assembly GCA_951800055.1. Lineage (NCBI taxonomy): Eukaryota > Metazoa > Arthropoda > Insecta > Lepidoptera > Tortricidae > Cenopis > Cenopis cana. Next base: position 3,884,158 of record OX637498.1, on the reverse strand, counting down.
TTTGTTGCTAGGTATACGAAAAAAAACCCTAAATCTTAATATTAAAGATTTTGCGTGGCCTCGGTTAGAGACAGATTGAGTTGCTCACGCACTAAGCAACATTTCCTTTGTAAGTATAAGAGTAGGTACCAGTGGCGGAGCGTCCATACAACTCGATTCCCACCGGCTTGCCTAATTTTCAGCCAGTCCAGTTCCTTTACTACGGCTCATGATGCATAAGAAAGGTTAGTTTCCGGCTTCCCTAAGAATATTTTTGACGCGTCGCCACTGGTAGGTACCTACCTACAATAGATAGTGGTTATTATATTAATTTAGTTGGTTTTGTTTTGCCAGATTTGATGTTTAGGCCGCCCATGCCAACGACTTTCCGTGATCGCTTCAGGAAGCCTTTTGCGCCATCGTGGATGGACTATTGCGCCCCTTACCACTGCGGCGACTATTGGAAGGTATAGCACTACCACAGAATAAGTAATAGTACTACGTACAGAAGCCTCACTGTTAACAAATCCCCGCGAGGCAAGCCAAACGTGCCTACGCGTGGCCATCTCCTTCTATCGCACGCGCATCACTCGCTACATCACTTTCTATCGCATTGGAATTCCCCCGGCGGGGGACCTTTGAGCGGCGCGATGACGTCACGCGAGTGAGTTGCCCCTGGCACTACAGAGGAATTAAGGTGATCGCGTATATAGCGTCACAGATCAAATCCCTCTCGAACTTACATACTTGACAGTAAGGGACGAATGCTACATGTCCGACATGTATGACACTGACTTTATGCTCTTAATCAATCTATAGGGGAAGTATACTTTAAAACTAACTACTTTATCTACATCCATATCATAAAACCTCTAGGTATAATGTGTTCAGGACAATGGACTACCATTACAGAGCCATAAACAGATTTATGTTCGCGTCTTTCTTGTGGACATATCAAAAGTTAAGGGCTACAAAGCTTAATATTGAATTGGTCTAATAACCCGCATGAACAGGGACTCCGTTTCTATAAATAAAAGCATAACTTACACGCATACAAGCTGTTAACTATTGACCACAGGAGGGACTACTTTTGTTTTTTCAAGTGTTTATGACCCAACAACATCATTTCATCAAGCGATGTCGTAATATAATTGTCTGTAAAGTAATGTTGACACAGACTTGTGCTTACAAAAGACTTCAACGCGCTCTTGAACTTGAAACGCAATGGTTCCTGAACACATAGGGTAAATCGCCAGTAACTGGCCACTTAAGAAAATGTCATTCAGTTACTAGTCACGGAATTTGTGCAGTGAAGACCGCCTTCCACAAAATAAAACACATGAATTCAGCTCTAAACCAAGTTCAATTTTATTTATTTAATTGCAGAAATACCTACCAACAATTAGTTGCTTGGTCTATATTTTTGCGAAGTGGCCAATTGTTGGGGGGTGGCCCGTTACTGGCGATTTACCCTAATAGAAAATTTATAGATATGCATGTAGATAAAGTAATTGACCTGTGTTTTGATCTTTGTTTTAGCGGGCATGCGGCATCAACAGAAGGCAGCTGGTGTTCAAATGGTTCCAGAGCGCATGTCACATCATTCTGAACAACGAATGCGCCGACTTTAGGGGCACTTTGAGTAAGGCCATTTTTCTCTTTTTATCTTATCTTATCTTGTTTATATGAGGGCCCTTGCTGCACCTTCGACCCCAGAGATTCCACACTTTTATGTAATTTATTTATTTATTTATGGTATGACATTTATTTCGAACCGTGAGCTCTTCGAGAAGACAGTACGGTTGCCAGTTTTTGTTGCACTTTTAGAACCACCTTTTAGGATCACGTGTAGGGTAGCGGTGGGTACTTTCCCTACGGACGTGGTGCAACTTCGACCCCGTTTGTCAAGTGAGTGGCCAACTTGACTGTTAGAAGTTCTCAAGCCGCCCGAAGGCCTCCAACTTGGCTTAACGACTGCTGTCATAGACAACAGCCGGGATCAACGGCCTAACGTGCCTTCCAAAGCACGGGAGCGCTCAGTTAGTAACCGCTCAAAGCGGTCACCCATCCATGTACTGACCCCGCCCGACATTGCTTAACCTTGCATACCGGTTGCGGCACGCACGCAGGCGCCGCTGGCGCTGGGCCACGAGCGCTCCTATGTAATTGCCTTCCTTCCTTTTATGTAATGCCGCTCCTTTATACCTACTCCAAGTTGCTCTCCAACATTTCCACAAACCAAATGATGGAGTTCAGCGGGAGTACTCTGAATTTCTTTGGCTCAGGGTAACCATTGCCAAAGACATTCATTCTCTGTCTGGCAAGGGCGTGACATTCACACAATAAGGGTCAGTTGCACCAACATACGAACACAGGCCGGTCATCGTCAAATATGGCGCCGGCAGCTGTCATCCCATAGAAACTTGTCAAACTTTCCATACAATCAGATCTGACGAACACCGCTTACGATTACAGACGGTTTGGTGCAACCCAGCCTAAGTGTTCCATTGTCTCATTATCCTCGCCACACATCATATTTTCTGTCTGCTTGTCCCATCTTGGCCAAGATTCCTTTGACCCCGTAACCTGTAAACACCCCAGCTGCTCTCTGCTGTATTTCCAAATCTTTTTGGTCCAGCCTGTGTCTATTCCTTCCATGAAGAGCTATGAGCGCTTTAATTCTCTTCTAAAAGTCGCTTTACTCTTGACTTGGTCGTGATCGTCATGTCGGTTTGGTGGCGAGCTTGACAATCCGTCGCCATTCGGTTCACAAATGCAAGGGTGCGTTAACCTCATTAGTTTAGTTTAGTTTATTTTATATTTAGGAACAATACATTAATTGTGTTTGAATATTTGTACATGTCACAAATTTTAATTATATGAGTATGTCATATAGTACACTAGCTTTTGCCCGCAACTTCGTCTGCGTAGAACTCGGTCATCACGTTAGAATGTTATTTCCCTGGCTAGATGCTGGCCAAGAGCAATCCCATTACTAATAAAAAAAAAAACTTCTATTTCTTGCGCTTACCTAGTTATCTCTCTTCCATTCTAACTTAAACCCCGTTAAGGGATGACTTCCGGGATAAAAGTATCCTATGTCCTTCCCTAGGACTCATACTATATCCATAGCAAATTTCATCTAAATCGATTGAGCATTTTAATGGGAAACAGGCAGACAGAGTTACTTTCGCATGTATAACCCGCCCCGGTTTCGCACGGGTAGTCCAGTTTTAAACAACAACAAATACCTACTCTTTATTGCACACCTCAATTAAAGGACACAGATCAGGATCACAGGGAGAGGATTTTTTATGATTTAAATTTATTTATCTAAGTTTTTTCCCGCGACTTCATTCGCGTGAATATCCATATCAACTTCTACTACACCGGCTGTCTCGCCAAACATTGCGCACGCCGGCTCAATGCGCCCACATGAAACACATGACAGAGGACAAAATATATAATAAGAAGGAAGTAGATGAAAACGCGCGCGAGCGGAGCGAGCGCGAAATTTTTCGAATATTCTGATACGGGTGTGGAAAATACTTCATACGCATCAAGTAATGAAGATGAAAACGCGAGCGCAGCGCGCGCGAATTCTTTCAAACATTACGATGCAGGTGTGCAAAAGACTTCATACGCACCAAGTAATGTAGATGAAAACGCGAGCGTAGCGAGCGCAAAATGAAAAAAAAAGAACATTGTGATGCAGGTGCGGAAAATACATCATACGCATCAAGTAATGAAGATAAAAACGCAAGCGTGGTGAGTGCGAAATGTTTCGAACATTATGATGCAGGCACGGTAAAGATTTCACACGCATCAACTAATGTAGATGAAAACGCGAGCGTAGGGCGCGCGAAAATTTTCGAACATTATGATGTAGGTGCGGAAAATACTTTATACTCATCAAGTAATGTAGTTGAAAACGCGAGCGCAGCGAGCGAGAAATTTTTGAACATTAATATGCAGGTGCGGAAAATACTTCATACGCATCAAGAAATGAAGAAAATCGCGAGCGTAGTGAGCGCGAAATGTTTTGATGCAGGTGAGGAAAATACTTCATACGCATCAACTATAATGTCGATGAAAACGCGAGCGTAAGGCGCGCGAAAATTATCGAACATTATGACGTAGGTGCGGAAAATACTCATCAAGTAATGTACATGAAAACGCGAGCGCAGCGAGCGCGAAATTTTTCGAACATTCTTATGCAGGTGCCGAAAAGACTTCATACGCATCAACTATAATGTAGATGAAAACGCGAGCGTACGGCGCCCGAAAATTTTCGAACATTATGATGTAGGTGCGGAAAATGCTCATCAAGTAATGTAGAAGAAAACGCGAGCGCAGCGAGCGCGAAATTTTTCGAACATTATGATGCAGGTGCGGGAAATACTTCATACTCATCAAGTAATGTGTATGAAAACGCGAGCGTAGTGAGCGCGAAATGTTTCGCACATTATGATGCAGGTGCGGAAAATATTTCATACGCATCAACTATAATGTAGATGAAAACGCGAGTGTAGGGCGCGCGAAAATTATCGAACATTATGATGTAGATGCGAAGAATGCTCATCAAGTAATGTAGAAGAACACGCGAGCGCAGCGAGCGCGAAATTTTTCGAACATTATGATGCAGGTGCGGAAAATACTTCATACTCATCAAGTAATGTGTATGAAAACGCGAGCGTAGCGAGCGCGAAATTTCGAACATTATGATGCCGGTGCGGAAAATAATTCATACGCATCAAGTCATGCAGATGAAAACGCGAGCGTAGCGAACGCGAAATTTTTACAAACATTACGATGCAGGTGCGGAAAAGACTTCAAACGCATTAAGTAATGTAGATGAAAAAGCGAGCGTAGCGCGCGCTAACGTTTTTGAACATTATGATGCAGGTGCGGAAAATAATTCCTACGCGTCAAGTAATGTAGATAAAAAAGAGAGTGCGAAATGATTCGAACATTATGATGCAGGTACGGAAAATACTTCATACGCATCAAGCAATGTAGATAATTGAACAAAAAGAAATTGTTGACCTATCAAATGGCTTTGTAAAGAGGTGGTTGAATAGATATTTTTTTGTTCATAAATTAGTGGAATACCTTTCAAAGTTCAAAGCGCTTTATTGTAAAACATAGGTATAACTGAATACCTACTTTGGTCTGTTCTTTCACTTTCGAAGATGGAGTAGAGGCCTTGGTTGATAGCGCACCCACCCTGGTTGCTTCTAAGAGTTATGTGATTTTCTGAGAATTGTTTTTTTTTGCTTCCTATCCGCCTATAACTTTCGAATGTGGTCATACTTGATGTTTATTGTTACGTAGGTATATTTTACTAACTAATACCAATATACCCTAAATTTATGTCTGTTACGCGCTGAACGTATTTTATAAATTTTGCTGACGGAAAACGCAACTAATCGGCACCTCGAAGAACCTCAATGACACCCATATCGATTATTAAGAAAAGTAAATAAGTAAATGTCCGCCATCTTCGATTTGAAAATGGATATCATTCTTGTAATGAGCACCTCAAAAAACAATATTTTATACAAAAATGCGCATACCTAATATATATAGGTACATGTCGCAAGTGCTACTATGCAACCGAGAGCCCGCCGCTCTGCGTAGGTACCCTCCATCGAAAACAAAAAAAAAACCGAGGTTTCGTAGTAAGGTTTGTGAATATTGATAGAGACTGACTGACCAACATAATTAGATCTCTCATTTCAAACAGTTAATATGGTTTGAGGGACTTTTGTATTTTTGTCTTTAGCCCTGAGAGGCAGAGGTATTGTTATTTCACCCCCCATTTTTTCAAATACTATCTGTTTATTATAAAATGTTTGAATGGAGTTCTATTTACTTTGCGTCCATGTATATACTTACCAATTTTCAAGCCTGTAAATCATGAACTGAAAGACTTCTCATACAAAGTTTAACCCCTCTTTTCACCCCCTTTCATCCCTAACCTATATGATTTTTATAGCCTATAACCTGGCCGAAGATCCAATAAACATATTAGTGAAGGCTGTATTAAAATCCATTCGCTAGTTTTCGCGTGATAGTTAGACATATAAACAGACAGACAAACAGACAAACAGACAAACAGACAAACAGACAAACAGACACGAATTCTAAAAACAGTTGAAACGTGTTCTGTTATCGATTCTTAGACCCCTCCATCGATTTTTTTACTAATATCTTCAATGTACAGATTTTCGACCCTCTTCTGCTTTATTATATGTATAGATTACTTAACAAGGGCGGTAAAACAAAGAATGTCTCAGATCGCAGGTATTTGACGCCCGAGCCGAAGGCAAGGGCGATAAATATGCGATCTGAGGCTTTCTTTATTACCGCCCGTGTCAAGTACAAAATTTTATGTCACCCCCTGGCCAGGAAGTGGGATTTCCCGCGCGCGGAACGGGCGATAATGGCCGCTTTATGGCCAGGTGTGACATAAAATAATTTAGTCATTTAGTCAGTTCTTCGCATAGGAGATATATATACTTTCTTGTTAGAGGAAAAATTCGGGACCGCACTTTTTCTGGCTCTAGGAATGATCAGTGACCGTCGAGCCCTATGGGGGGGTTTCGAAGTTGCATATTACGTCCTTGGGTTGGGAACAAGTTGGGAAGAGGCATGCCGGTAGAGAGTTACAAGTTTATTTTTTTTAAATTTTTAAATTTTGAGAAAGGTATTGATAGTACCAATAAAGTGAGTATAGGATACGATGATCTTATTAAAGTTTTAGATGGTAACAATGCACTTTTTTGATTTTATTGTGTGTAGTCGAATTTAAGCGGGAAAAAGCAGTTTTTAGCTAAGAAATGGTCGATTTGGACTGATGTTTGAAACAACATATCTTAATGAAAAATGCAAGAAATGCATTTAAAATTTATATCATTAGTTCGCAATAGTCCTGTTCTAGATAGTAACATTGATAAAATGTCAAGAAACTTGTTATTTAAACGGAAAATCGGCTAAATAAATGAGCATTTTTTACGTTATAAGGACCCTTAAACCTCACATTTTCAGAATACGACCTAACCGATCCGAAATTCTGCTCTGCGTACGTGATGTCGTACCGTCGGGGCTGTAGCTGCGAGCCGGGAGGCGGGCTCGTTTGCGCCGTCAGCTTGTACGACAACCGTGTAACGCTATTCCGGGACAAATGCGCGCTGCAGCAGGCCAACTGCGCGCCGAACACGTTCGATGGTAAGCTGGGGCCTATATTACTTAAGAGTGTTCGATGGTAATCTGGAAACTTCATTACTTAAAGTGTGCTGAGCATGTTCGATGGTAAGTTGGAAACTTCATTACTTAAAGTGTGCTGAGCATGTTCGAACGACTTCATCCGACTCGGCTGGGCAGCGTTCGGGAAGCTACGGCATATATTTTCGTCCAATATTCCGCAGTGTCTCAAGACGAAAGTCTTCGATCAGTGTGTGTTGCCAGTGATGACATATGGTACGGAAACGTGGTCACTCAACATGGGCCTCATAAGAAGGCTCAAAGTCACTCAGATCAGAGGGCTATGCTGGAAGTTTCTCTGCGTGATCGCATCAGAAATGAGGCCATCCGTAGCAGAACCAAAGTAACCTTTCGAATCGCTAAACTTAAGTGGCAGTGGGCGGGGCACATTGCACGTAGGACCGATGGCTGTTGGGGCCGAAAGGTTCTCGATTGGCGACTACGGAGCGGAAGGCGCAGCGTGCGTAGACCCCACACAAGGTGGACTGATGACCTGGTAAAGGTCGCGGGAGTCCGCTGGACGCGGGTGCCGCAGGACCGGTCATTGTGGCACTCTTTGGGGGAGGCCTATGTCCAGCAGTGGACGTCTTTCGGTTGATATGATGATGATGATGAGCATGTTCGATGGTAATCTGGCAACTTCATTACTTAAAGTGTGCTGAGCATGTTCGATGGTAACTAAAGCAGTGCGCAAAGCCTGTTCGACGGTGAGCTGGCTGCTAGTCTGCTACACAACCTAAATGGACGTCGCACATTCTAGAACGCACGCGCGCCGAGCATCCGGAGGCAAGCCACAGGCACAAACTAAACTAGATGCACTACACCAATGCACGCTGAGCATGCTAGCTGCAGAGCAGGCATACATTTCCTAAAAGCGCACTGAGCATATTCGATGGTAAACAAGTCTCAGTCTTATGCCTTGGTCACACGTACCGAGTAAAACGGTGAAACAGTAAAATTTGTATGGAAGTTTTACTCGGCCGAGTGAAACTTCCATACTAATTTTACTGTCTCGCCGTTTTACTCGGTACGTGTGATCCTGGCATTAAGGCGCCTGTAGAGGCAAGCACTCTCTATTCTCTATACAAACTTTATGCAAGTTTTTCTTTACACTTACAATACATACGTTACGCTTACATTACGTTTGCATTACACTTATGATTTTTGGTCAGTATCCTTATTTTTCTGTCAGCCAGAACCTCAAGATTTTTTTTATTCTTTTTATTTTTTGCATTTTTTATGTTCATTTTTTTGAAATTGGTAAGTTTTTTTGCTTGACATTCTTTGTATATCCGATATTTACAAGCACAAAAAAGATTATATGCGGGAGTGCCAAAACCGACAAATAAAAGTTGCACAGAGTTTGTAGGGCGCACAGGCGCCTTAAGAGTATTCCAGTGTTTAAACCGCCCGCGTGATCGTGTTGGAGGATTCCCCTGGAGTTCCCCCGGGCCACTCTCCAACCGCGCATTCCTTTCGCTCTATTGCCCCCCGGCATATCATACTCGTACAGTCAGGTTCAAAAAAAAACATCTCACCAATTTTCGAAAAGTTGGACCATTTTACGGAAAGTTGTACACTCGACTTTTTTTTAATTTTGATAAAATCGGGTTCTTTCTACTCAGAATCGAAAGCGCTTTCGAATGATATAGGGGAAAAAAGTGTCCCAAGATTTTTTTATTCCATTCCGTTATCGTTCTCATACTAAGCTCTCTCTGACTCTACTCTGGCTGAATTCACAAATGCAGCCTATAGGCAAATAAGTTATTTTTCATTAGAAAGGTATTTTTTATGTGTTTACAGTATGTGCTTTTTACGTTCTCTGTGTATTTAATTATTACTCTGTTTCTGTGTGTTGTATATTGTAAATATTTTATATTTGTATGTCACGTTGGACTCTCTGTAATGTGATATATATATATATATATATTTTGAATAAAAAAAAAGCTTGTAATGCTTGTATGGTGGTAACGGAACGGAAAAACTGGAAATTGTATGAAAGTTTTGGGACACTTTTTTTCTCCTATTAGGTTCGAAAGTGCTTTCGATTCTGAGTAGAAAAAAACCCAATTTTATCCAAATAGAAAAAAAAGTCTAGTGTACTTTCCGTAAAATGGCCCCAGTTACACAATTACCCCACCTGGTGGAAGATCGACCAGCAGGATATTTTTATAACTGATTTTAAAAATACTTGTTTCAGAATTCGAGCAAGTAGACATGGGACTTTGCACCTACCACTTGAAAGAAGCAGCATTGAAATTAAACGAGGAGGCAGAGTATTACGTATTTTTTATTCATAGTACCTATCTCAGCTCGTTCAACGTCCCTTTTAGTCCAAAATACTGACCTCTGAGGGTCTACCGTGAACTGAGCGCGGCCATAGCTGGTAACTATACCAGTGTCACGCACTAGCGTGTCATCCACAAAGGCGCGCCCCTCCATAGCTCAATCTGTACAATGGGGGCTACCGCGTATGGATTCGCCGCTAGAGGCGCTAGTGTGACGTCAGTCCTCCGAAATGTCAAATTTCATACTTTGTCGGTGGGTTAATTACGCAGGTTTATTTCAAATTAGATTAATATGGTGACTGTTTTGCAATATCTGAGATTGATAATGGCAAATATGAGGTACGGGTCAACGAATTTCAGTGATTTGCGAAAATTTTGTCGCTTGTAAACTTATGTCATGCTTTTTTCCGAACAAAACGGGACTGCGCTACAATATATTCGATAAAAATATTTACGGTGCGGTTTTAATGTATGAAATACGATTTCAACGTAAATTTGGTTTTTACGCCCATAATAACCAAATATCTGGGCGACCGAGCCTTGCTCGGCGTTTTCCCCGTCATGAGACCTAGCTAGATCGATTGCTCGTCCCCGAAAACCGCCACATACCAAATTTCATCAAAATCGTTAGAGCCGTTTCCGAGATCCCCGAAATAAATATACATATAAATAAATAAATAAATGTACAAGAATTGCTCGTTTAAAGATATAAGAATATCTGGGCGGCCGAGCTTTGCCCGGCGTTTTCCCGGACATGAGACCTAGCTAGATCGATTGCTCGTCCCCGAAAACCCCCACATACCAAATTTCATCAAAATCGTTAGAGCCGTTTCCGAGATCCCCGAAATAAATAAATAAATAAACATATAAATAAATAAATATACAAGAATTGCTCGTTTAAAGATATAAGATAAACAGGTTTGATAGCTGGACTGAGAGCGCAGTGGCGCCAACTGGTGAGCGCAAAAACGGTGCCCTCATTGCGCATAGAGTAGGTACATATGAGATTCGCTGTGGAGGGGCGCGTCGTCTTAGACGACACACTGACTAATATACCCTTCCACCCCGCCCACTAACCGTTTCAAAGTGGTCGGCTTATTAACATAATGTAAGTTTGTATGTAAGTTTGAGAGAGACGAATGCTGTCATACGGCAATACGGTATTTTACTCATAGTCAAATTAGCAACTTTTTATTAAATGTCAAAAACGATTTGTTAATATGAAGTTCGTAGGGAAATACTGTCTTAGTGACGTCACTAAGACAGTATGAATTAGTTTGTTCAAATCAGCGTCCTTTTTAAATCTTTATGCTTATATAATCTTTCAATTAGCTAAAATAAATTAATAATTGATGTTTTCCGAGTATTTTCGTTAGATCTTTTATTAGTCAAGTAAAAAATAATTTATTTTTATCTTAGTTTAATACCCTATTATTTCAAACCGTGGGATCTTCGAGAAGACAGTACGGTTGCCAATTTTTGTTGCACTTTTAGGGCCACCCAGGGGTCACGTGTAGGGTAGCGGTGACACCTCGGACATGGCGCAAGTGGCGCAACCTCGACCCCCCTTTGTCAAGTGTGTGGGCAACTTGACTGTTAGAAATTCTCAAGTCGCCCGAAGGCCATGGCTTATGGAATGCTGCCACAGACAGGAGCCGGGATCAACGGCTTGACGTGCCTTCCAAAGCACGGGAGCGTTCAGTTAGTAATTAGTAACCAGTTAAACACTCAAAGCGGTCACCCATCCTAAATCTGACCGCGGCCGACATTGCTTAACCTCGCATACCTACCGCAAGCGGCACCCAGCCTGGGCCACGAGCGCTCCCGCTAATGCTATTATGTCCGATATATATTAACGCAACTTCAAGCAAATCTTCAAGTGAAATAATACAGAAAAATTAAATTAAACGCAATGGACGAACCAGTTTCACACTTAACCGATTTACAATCTGTTTAATAATGCTTCAACGAAATTAATTAAATTGTTTGCATGTTATGGAACTAGCTTTACGGCGTTCCAGCATTGAGTTGGTTTATTTTTCATAAACGATATGAGAACAAGTGTTCTTTTAATATTATTGAGTGAGTATCTTAATAACATACCTATACTTTGTCCGTTACTTTACCTTCTATCTTTTCCCCTCAGCTTTCTAGGTCATTATTTGGCATAACTGCTCACTTTATCAAAATTTTGTTTGACTGAAATTCATTTTGTATAATCATTACTTCACATAATTTTGTTTCTCCTAATTTTAGGTCACCTCATTTTTAGTTCGTATTTTGTCTGCTGTTTGATAGACATAATAATATTTCGTCTAACTTACATTTCGCATAATTTTATTTTTTCTAATCATTGTTAAGCCGAACAATTTCTAAACCTACATTTTGATGACACGCCAGCGTGAGCCTATTCCGCTCTGAGGGATGCAAGTGAACCCTAACCTAAATGAACTTTGACAAAACCTATCTGACAGACGTGTCAAATTTGACAGTTTAACTAACGCGCCAGCTACCGCGCGACCATCATAGACCCTGTGTTTTTGTGTTTTTTCAGCAATAAATATTATAATGATTCAGTATTAGACAAAAAAAAACTTAGTATAAACGTTATTCGACTATGTGATGATTAGCTAAAATAAGAATCGACAAACTGATTTTTATATGAAATAATATTAGACAAAACAAAAGTTATGAAAATTGTCATTTAGGCTAAACGTTAGATTAACTAATTAATATGCAAAATGAAATTATACAAATTGACATTCGACAAACAAGTCATTATACTAAAAGTTGTTAGACAAACTGAAATTAGGCAAGAAGTTTTTAGACAAATACCGTTACGAATCTGACTGGTGCTGACTTTCCAACCTAAACTAGACCTTATAGTTATGGTTATGGACTCCTTTTTCCGCACTTAGTTCGTGTATGTCGGACCATTGTGCGTGATATGTTCGCTAGCTAGGGGTCTAGCCAGCCTAACTCCGACCAGAAGCGCAGGATCCTCCTGGTGTCACCACAGGCTTCGCGGAGTGACCTCGGCGCGTTGAGGATTTGAGTCCGTTGTGCAGCTACACCTTCGCATTGCAGGATGACGTAAGGGGCTTTTTCATCGGCCGACAGGCATCCCCTGCATAGGGGGCTGTCGGTCGTGCCTACGATTATTCGTAGTGACGCTCTGTTCAGCTAGACCTTTTTGGGATTAGACAGTTTTCCTTCCGATGTTTGCCTTCACCGAAAAGCCAATCTGTTGGGTTCTCTGCCAACTCGTAATATACGTAAACACATTTTATGGTTAGCTAGAGTTTGTTAGTTTTTATGAATATGGGGGTTAGTGTTACACCTGACCAACAATGTTATTTTTCCAGTGACATGTTACCTCAATTCCACAAAGAAGTTCTCAACAACAATGCCAATCTACGAACGAATCAAAATGCTAAAAGAAATGGTACGACAGAACTTGCGCAACCCCTCCCCTCCGGACCCCGATGAACCCATCCCCGTCTACGAGGAATCCGATGAAAACGCTCCCATTATGCCAATTTCAGAAAGCAATGAACTCAAACACAACGATAAATTCAAATTGAAAAAGATAAAAACGCAACCTACAACTTCTAACTTACTCAGAGCTGACACGCAAACTACCGTAGCCCCTAGGGTTCAATTAAACGAAAGAGTAACAGCTATATCAAAGTTATTACTGCCAAGGATTTCAAAAGCTACGTCATCGGCCTTTGAAATTTTCTATAGAAAGAATTTTGACCACAGTGTGCTGAATACGCCAGAGCCATGGTTGCATTGTGAGGATCATATCACGCCGTATCTTAGAGGGGCGAAGAAGAAATTAATTAGGCCTAAGAAGTTACATGCAAACGATTATCTACCACACCGGTAAGATTCAAAGTTAGTTACCAAGTACATTACACATTACTTACCAAGGGCGGTAAAACAAAGAATGTCTCAGATCACAGGTATCTGACACCCGAGCCGAAGGCAAGGGCGATAAATATGCGACCTGAGGCTTTCTTTATTACCGCCTGTGTTAAGTACAAAATTGTATGTCACCCCCTGGCCAGGAAGTGGGATTTCCCGCGCGTGGAGCGTGCGGTAATTGCCACTTTATGGCCAGGTGTGGCATAAATATTATTAAAGAGACTCTACACAAGCGGCTTTTGAGCGCCGACGCCCTGCTAGCGCCCATGCAGCGTCGACGCAACTTTTACGCACCGTCAACGCTACTGTGTCGAGACGCCCGTGGCGTCCGTTGAGCGTCCGGCGTCTCACCGGCGCCCACGCGACAACGCGACGTCTCTAACTTCTTTTTTTTTTATGTGACTGTGGGCCCATTAAAGTTGGAGGGTGGCCTGGGGAAAGTCCAGGGGGCTTGGATTTTGCTAGTGCTTGTGTCTAAGCTTGTTTGCCACCGAAGTATTAAAAACATCCTTGTTATAGATTCTTGAACCTTCTCAAATCCAACATCACCAGAATGAGCCGATCGGAGAAAAAGTCCCTAATGTTCCAAATGAGCAAGTTGAAGATACGCCTCTATGCCTGGGACCAGAATGCCTTGGATCTTCTGACCAACGCAATCGGAATTAAGTACGGCCAAGGTGAGTACTAACGTAAACGATATACCTATAGTTGCCTATAGTACTTTTATCTCACAAGCGCGGGTTAGCCATAGTTGCTGTTGTGAGTTGTGACACATACGAACACATAGACAACGTGAACTCATAGACTGAACTCACACAATATCATGTGCATGTATAGCTCAACAACAACCATGGCTCACCCGCATTTGTGAAATAAAAGTACTGCACTTTCCCGTTCACGGGACAAAGGTTGCTATGGTAGGCGTGTGTGGAGTCGAAGTACCGAGGCACCGAAGTACCAACGAGTACCATATAGCCAAAACGTAGAAGCCCTTTGCAGGGATGCACCGAGCGGATACTGTCCCTACAAGCGTCATAGGACGCACACAGAGGCGGGTGTTGCCTTGCCAGGGTGTACAGGGACTATTGCTGGTTGATGGAGCCTAAATGAATTGGTTTGTTGGGTGAAAATGATGGACTAATGGCTGGGCTATTGGGTGAGACAAAGGACGCCTGCCTAATAAAACTACTGTAATTATTATTAAAGCTATAGTAATATATATAGCTATGAGCGCCGCGCCGGCGCGCCGCCGCCGCCGATGAAATCTTCGCGCCGCCGCCGCCGATGTGGCGCAACCGGCGTGGCATCGGCGCGGCATTCTTAATACCCGCGTGCGTTGTAGCCCATATACAATAGTGGCTCTGTGAGCTGTAGACCTCGCGAACATTGTTCACGTTTCAAACCTTAGCAGTGCGCATACTAAAACATAATCAAAAGCGCTTTGTTCGTATAAGAGGAATTTCTCTCCGTCTGGATGTCCGATGGAAGAAGGGGGAAGGCGGTATGAGCTTATGGAGCTCCTAAGCACACTCAGCTTGTAGAAGACGCACAGCTAGACAAGCAACTTTGCCTCTATGTGCTAGGTTCTGCACCTTAGTTTCTTTTTACTACCGTACATCCGCCAATGAGCCTCCTGGCTCTGCGATCCACTGAGCCAAATGCAGCAAGTTAGCACTTACCACGGGGTCCGACGAGCAGCCATCGGTGACTACTCGGATTGACTGCTCACTTAGGAAATCTGAAATCCAACTACAAAGGCCAAAACTGACGGGATATGCAGGAAGCTTGCGTAGCAGATTAGCATCACAAACCCTGTCAAAAGCCTCCGAGATGTCAAGAGACGGCAAGAGCCTCACCGTGTTTCACGATTGCCTCGCCCCAGTAGTGCGTGCTGCATGACATACACAAGAAGATCCCCAGTGGAATGGCGCTGGCGAAAGCCATATTGCCGATCACTGAGGAGGTCTTTAGTTTCAAGCTAAGCCAGCAGCTTACTGTTCAGAACTCACTACATAACCTTACATTACAGAGTTTGGAGGTGATGTAGATATGTCGAATATTACAGGGATCGGCACGACTACACTTGTTAGGCACTGGTTGCACATTGGCAAGCAAGGATGCCGGAACAAGTGTGTAAAAATAGGAGACAACTTGGGAACACAGTGCTTCGAGAACCCTTGCAGGTATACCACCATAAGGCCCACTAGCGTTGGTCAAGTCTAGACTGAAGCGCTTCGACATTGAGGTATTGACGGTGGTATAGTACGTTCAAAACTGTAAAGCCTAATGCTGTCAAATTAACGCAAGCAAGAATTTACCTTGCTGCTTAGCTTTTAGTCGTTTTTTGCTTGAGTTCGTTTGACAGAATTTGGCCTTAGAGTTTTGTACGAACTATACGCGAATTACTGGCAAACAGAGTGCGAAGCGATTGGGCCTCCCTAATGTGGTGAAAACCAGCGAGCCATCAGACTTCTGCATAGGAGGAAGTATCGGACGACAGAAATTGGTTTCTACCGATTTGGATAAAGACCAGAACTGCTTACTACCAGGAGCGTAGGCTACTAATTAGGTATCTATACTTTTGATGTGGTCAAAACGAGCCATATGGATCATTTTAAGTTTACTGCAAGGCTTGGCGGCGAAATTAAATGCCCTCATCTTAGAGCGAACCCTTCGAGCTCGAAGTTTGCGGGCATGACCATGAACTCAGGCCTGGCAGGCACTCTTTGCGGAAGTCTGCCTGCCTATTGTACCATAAAACATTGCAATTTATATAGACGATTATTTTATTTATGTTCCCGCACCAGCTACGACCCCGGGCGGTCCTTTTAACTAAAAGTTATTAGTTTTTATAAACAACAAGTGCTTTCAAGGCCACGCCGCCGATACGCCGCCGCCGCCGACCGATTTTGACCGGCGCGCCGCCGCCGACCAAACACCTATCGGCGCTCATATCTAAATATATATTATAACGGACGGACGGAGCGGAGCTATTATTCGGTAGTTCGGTACCTATAGTAGTTTAGTTTTAGTTAGTTAAATCTATAAAATGGCCGTAGGTATTAGAAAATGTGTGTGATAATACGTCGTGTCAGTAACAACACCGATTTGTATTTCACCTATGATAGCTACTTAATCTCTGATTTTTAATTCGAGTCTGTAAACTGACATACGGGCGCACATCGGACGTGATTATTCCATAATCGTTAAAGTACATTATTATATTATGTTACATGTATTTTTATGTATATTTTTGTGGACTAATGTCTATTACCAAATATTCATTCTGACATCTATCCGTTAACGGACTCGAATAAAAAAAATCTGAGATTTAGACTTAGACTACTGACATCATGGCTTCCCGTTTTTCCGTAACAGGTATAGGTATTATCATATGGGTTTTTTCAGGTTTGAAGATAGATTTCTTAGCCTTGAAACGGGGACTGATGAATTTAATCTCACAACTACAAATGGACCTGTCGAACCGGACCAAGCTGCTTATCCAATCGAGGATCTTCAGGCCCCCTTGTATCGTCAGAGATATATATGGTAACGTCTTAACATTTATACATTATAGCCACAGTAGATATAAAGGTTGGCGCAAAACATATAAAGGCGCGGCACTCGACCGGACCGGCGCCGCCTCAACTCATCGGCTCGCCGTCAACTAGGTACCTCTACCTACTTAGACGTCAACCATACGCAAGCACGTAACGGAAACGGCTCAGCAGCACGCTGGCTCGTATATAGAAGTCAAGCCCGCCAGTGCAGTCTTTACTAGACAACCCATTAATGTACGTCGAATTGTCATTGTCAGGCGACAATTATCGAGTTGGTGAAATAGGGGCCAGGCGGCGGTGGCGCGTCTACCTAACCTAACTACTTAAAAAAATCGATCAGCTTGGTGTCATTAATGCCATATTTTTAATCATAATAATCACGTTTTGTATGGAGAACATTTTTCTAAATTCAAAATCTGCTGAAAGATCAGTGGCGAACTAAAACGGGTTATTACATTTTCCTGAATTCAGAACGTTTAGAGGGGTACACATACTTATATGTTAGAGCGAGATGCTTTCAAATCCCCTCGCCTAGTCAGGATTCTAAATTCAGGACAATGTAATGTCCGCTTAAGCCCTTCAGAGGGCCACGGGGCGGCCAATCTGAATGAGGCCCCTTCATAGATATACTTATAGTATACCTATACGAGTAAATCTCTGATTTTTTATTCGAGTCCGTAAAGTGACGTTTACGGGCGCACATCGGGCGTGATTATTCCAGTACATTATCTGGAATGACCTCCCTCCTCCTATCCAGGGGGCGCCTAGCAAGTATTCCTTTAAGCATAAGCTTAAAGGTTATTTGATGACGCTCCAAAAATCCCAATCCTAATCCAGCACAACAGCAAAAAATATACCAACCTATTTAATTTTTAGTTCTTTTGTTTTTGCACCCAAGATGCTGTATGTAGGTAGGCAAGCAGTAATTGTAGTTTTTATTTTATTTATTTATTGCTTTATTTTTAGCTTATATTAATCTTTTGCAGTAAATTTTATTTTATTTCCTGCTATTAGTGAGTCACCGACGGTACTGGCTGAAAATCAGCGCTGTAGGTGTTTAAAACCTCAGCTTAATGCTGAGCCAGTGTCCGTTTCACTGCCACGGGGACACACGTGTGCTTTTGTGTATGTTTGTCTTCTTTTGTTTTCTTGTAATATTGTGTGTCTTCTGTGGTACTGAATAAATATTTCTATCTATCTATCTTATTTCCTATGAATGCAAATTACCCTTATATAACCGGTTACATGTATTTTTATGCATATTTTTGTGTTATAATGTCTAAATTAGGAAATATTCATTCTGACACCTGTCAGTTTACGGACTCGAATTAAAAATCAGAGATTAGTTATAGATGCGCCACTGAGCGACCGGGGTATGAGATAGAATATTCATATTAAATTTGTCGTTTGTACTACGCAATTTGACCGGTTTGCATAACCTGACCATGACAAAATGTTCGGACAAAAACATACCTCTCTTTTCTATGTCCTCCTACAGGAATCGGAATAAAGCTATCTTTCTCTGCCAAAGCGTGCCAGGCCCTTGGGGCCCCTAGTCAGAACCAGAGGCCTGGCCGGGGTGGGTCGTCCCTTCCAATAGTCCGCCACGTTCGCTTGTTACAGGCTCCTCCAAGTTCGTCCCCGGGAGCACGTTGCCGACGTACGCGGTTCGGAAGCCAGACAGCTTCGAGTGCGTGCGCAGAGACCAGTATAATATCTGCATTTAGCACGGTTGTGCTAGCGCGACGCATCACGAAAAAAGAAGAAACATAATTAAAAAAACAATTAAAAAATGATTGGACGTGATTAGACGCTTCATCTATTTTACAATGTTCACCTCACCGCTCTCTTTACAATGAAAAATAATAATGAAATAAAATCTATATTTGTGCAAAATCTCACCTAAATAGTACCAACCAAACTAAGCAAAGCTGCCCAGCCCAGCTAGGGGAAGTACGGTATTCCCTTGATTTGTCTAAAAACTTTTTGCCTAATTTCAGTTTGTCTAACAACTTTTAGTATAATGCGGCTTAACAATGATTAGATTAAATCAAATTATGCGAAATGTAAGTTAGACGAAATATAAAATTTATTTCAATCAAACAGTATACAAAATAAGATTATACGAACTGAAAATGAGGTGACTTAAAATTAGGAACAACAAAATTGTGTGAAGTATGATTATACAAAATGGTTTCAGTCAAACAAAAATTAGATAAAGTGAGCAGTTATGCCAAACAATGTTAGATTAACTGAAATTAGGCAAACCGAAATTAGTTTTTAGGCCAAACAAGGGTAAACCGGGAAGTACCTCCACCTTGCAGAAGACCACAGCCAATTAATTAACTTTATGTCACACCTGGCCATAAAGCGGCCATTATCGCACGCTCCGCGCGCGAAAAAACCCACTCCCTGGCCAGGGGGTGACATAAAATTTTGTACTTACCACGGGCGGTAATAAAGAAAGCCTCAGATCGCATATTTATCGCCCTTGCCTTCGGCTCGGGCGTCAAATACCTGCGATCTGAGACATTCTTTGTTTTACCGCCCTTGTTAAGTAATGTAATATTATTTACTAATACAGGTATGTAGTGTTGTGTTCGTGGAGGTGAGCAAGGTTGCCAGGTGCTCACTTACCATCAGGTGGACCTTAGTGTAAGGCCTGAGTGGAGTGGAGCGGAGCGTTCGGCGGGGCGTGCAGCGGAGCGAGCGAGCGTGCATAATATTTGTGCAGCGGCGACTCAGGACACCAGTATGAGTTTCAATTTTTTAACATGCACGCCCCGCTGCACGCCCGACTCGAGCGTCCACTCAGGCCTTCACTTACGCACAGAAAAGTAGGTAATTGTTCTAAACAACAAGGAGTTTAATAATTCATTTATTGAATGACTAGCATTTTCGTCTTATAAGTTACATGTTACATGTCTTCGTCCAAAACATTATAAAACAACTTTAACTTTCATTAACTGGTATTCACAATATTATAAGTAATAATTAGCAGGTTGTTTAGGATTTGGTGTCGTTGGCGCTTCTGGCCAGCCGGACTTTGCTTGGGTATTCTGGAAATGTGAAAACTTCTATTTAAATAACCCATTTTTTAACCCTTTACTCTCTATTAAAACGAGTTAGGTAGTACTTATTATTTATCGTATGGCATTTATTTCGAACCGTGAGATCTTCGAGAAGACAGTATACGGTTGCCAGTTTTTGTTGCACTTTTAGAATCACCCAGGGGTCACGTGTAGGGTAGCGATGGGTACTTTCCCTACGGACGTGGTGCAACTTCGACCCCCCTTTGTCAAGTGAGTGGGCAACTTGACCGTTAGAAGTTCTCATTCTCAAGCCGCCCGAAAGCCTCCAACTTGGCTTAACGACTGCTGTCATAGACAGCAGCCGGGATCAACGGTTTAACGTGCCTTCCAAAGCACGGGAGCGCTCAGTTAGTAACCACTCAAAGCGGTCACCCATCCATGTACTGACCGCGCCCGACATTGCTTAACCTTGCGTATCGCTTGCGGCACGCATGCGCCGCTGGGCCACGAGCGCTCCGAGTACTAGAACTAAGTAGCGCTGGTGGCCCAGCGGCGCCTGCGTACTGCATGCGGCATACAAGGTTAAGCAACGTGGGCAGCGGTCAGTAGTTGGATGGGTGACCGCTTTGAGTGGTTACTACCTGAGCGCTCCCGTGCTTTGGAGGGCACGTTTAGCCGTTGATCCCGGCTGCTGTCTATGGCAGCAGTCGTTAAGCCGAGTTGGAGGCCTTCGGGTGGTTTGAGAACTTCTAACAGTCAAGTCGCCCATTCACTTGACAAAGTCTAATCCCAATAAGGTCTAGTTTCCCCTCGGGGTTGGAAGGTCAGATGGCAGTCGCTTTCGTAAAAACTTAATGCCTACGCCAAATCTTGGGATTAGGTAGCGGACCCCAGGCATCAGTGTAGCTAGCACTTAAAAAAAATATTTTCAAAATTTTATTCTACCGTTTTGTCGGCTTCATTGATATGTATACTCATGCCAAATTACAGCTTTCTAGTACTTAACGGTCACTGAGCTAAGCCAGGGACGGACGGACGGACATGGCGAAACTATAAGGGTGTTTACTACGGAACCCTAAAAATGGCGACAACGCTCAGGAAGATACCGTACCGTAGTTGTACGCCCTGCCGAGCCGAGGCGTCAGGTCCACGGTACGGCCGAGGCGCGGCGAGAAATACTTCGATCTGCCTTCCATTGGCGGTCCGTCCTGTCGGTACCTGTAAAATAAATAAATAAAAAAAAAAAATAGTAGTTTATGCAACTGGTACATAATGAGGGGCATTAAAACACGAGTGTGTTTTATGAAACGAGCCGAAGGCGAGTTTCATAATAAGGTCACACGAGTGTTTTAATGCCTAATTATGTACAGTTGCATACACTACTTTATCTACATCCATATATTAAATCCTCTTTCATGTGTTTCGTGTGGGCACTTCTCGCCGGCGTGCGCCATGTTTGCGTCGACAGGCCGGCCCGCGCCCGCAGCTGTGTCCTTATATAATTTTGTACGTGATCTCGTTAAAGTGTTATATTTCGTGATCTAATAGGGGACGCACGCAGCAGCCGCACAGTATATCATAAAGCGGGGTCTTATCTACGGTATTTGAACTTATAAAAGAGGATTTACTATATGGGTGTAGATAAAGCCTTTTATTCCACACCCTTAAAAAAACAAAATTTTACAAACTAATAGTAGGTATTACTATCTAAAAGTTAATTATATTGTTGCTTATTCTATGAAGTAATCTATTAACTATGGTGGACCTGTTCGCGAGTAAAGGCCTCCCCCAGCCTCTGCCACTCTGTCCTATCCTGTGCTGCCTCGTGCCACTTTTTGTGTGGTATACTATTATTAATATCGTCGACCCACCTCGTGTGATGTGGACGACCGCGTTTTCTTTTTCCCTGTGGGCCTTTCCAAAATGTAACACGTTTTGTCCATTTTGCATCATCCATCCTTGCAACATGTCCTGCCCATTGCCACTTCATTTTCAGACAATGTTCTAGTGCATCTATGACTTTTGTTTTTTCTCTTATTTTTGTGTTTCTTATTTTATTTAATCTTTTTAAGTTCAATATGCTCCTTTCTTGCGCTCTTTGGCAAGTTTTAATATTTTGTTTAATCTCATTAGTGTAGGTCCAGGTCTGGCAGCCGTAGCTCAAACAAGGTAGTAGGCATGTGTCAAGAACTCGTTTTTTCAGAGATATTGGTATGTGGCTTTTTAGTACTTCTTTTAGGCTCCAAAATTTGCTCCATGTTTTCGTCACTCTCCTGTCCAGTTCTATAGCTCCCCTATTTTTTTCAAATGAAATTTGTTTGCCTAAATACAAGTAACTATCTACGTATTCTATTTCTTCTCCATCGATAAAAATCTTTGATTTTCGTCCATTGCTCAGGATTTTGGTTTTATTTAGATTCATTTCGAGCCCGATTTGTTTGCTGTTTTTTGAAGTTCCTGTATCATCTCTTGTAGTTCGTTGGAATTGTTGGAGAATATTGCGATATCGTCCGCAAAGCAGAGATATTTTAGGCGTTTTCCATCAATATTGATTCCTTTATTGTTCCAGTTGTACCTGTATGAGTTTTTATTATGAAACGGTTCTTTTACAGTGCGCGCCATCCACAAAGGCGCGCCCCTCCACAGACCAAGCCGTACAACTGCGCACAGATTAGTATGAGATTCGCTGTGGAGGGGCGCGTCGTCGTGGATGGCGCGCACTATCCAGGGTAACTTCTGGGGTCGTATATCAGGCCCCTATACCACAAAATTTTACAAACAAAATTGTACAATTTTCCATAGAAAAAGTTGTCAAAATTGTCGAATTGTACGCCTTGTAAACTTTCGTGGTACAGGCCCCAGGAGTCAGTAGATATTAGCTCTAGTACAAGTTTTTTCGAAACATTAACTAATTCGAACGCGTTTGCGTTTTGTCTCAAAATGTATGAAAGTGGTATGAAAACGTGAACAGCGCCTCTGGTGGTCACTAGTGGAAACTAAAACAGCGAGTAAACATTTGTTGCTAATCGATGAACGCGCGTAATTCAAACTCGGTCAGAGCGTTTTCACACATTTTGAGACAAAACGCAAACGCGTTCGAATTAGTTAATGTTTCGAAAAACTTATACTAGAGCTTAGAAGAAGAAAACAAAGAGAAACTTATATCTACCTGAATCCTGGGGCCTGTACCACGAAACTTGACCACAGTTGACCAACTTGAGCTACAGGCCCATAAACTGAACAACTTTACCCTAGGAATATGGGTCGAAATAGAAAACAAAACCTACTTCACATATCCCCAAACTCCAAGTCCAGTAAACCAGCCACTTGTAGGTATTAAATTTGATTTTTAATTTTATTTTTTCGGCTTTTTCTTCGGTTTCTTGGGGAAAGTTGTTCAGTTTCATGGGCCTGATTATCTACCTGACTCCTGATATAAGACCCCAGAAGTCACCCTGTATTATCTTAATATTATCCCAGAACAAGGCTAAACCGGTAAATGGGCCAATTTTTTTGGCGTTGTCGTGTTTTTTCGTTATAATTGCATGAAAATTGGTAGGTTGGAAGAACTCCTGGGGGCCGATTTTTGAGTGTCGAACGCTCGACTTTTCACGCAACATCTGTCAAAGCATCATAGTTTTTTGACAGATCTCGAGTGAAAAGTCGAGCGTTCGACACTCAAAAATCGGCCCCCTGATTCTGTGCAAGTAAAAAAAATGACAATATGGCGCGAAAAAATTTTTTTTCCCATACATTTATGCACTGAGTTACGAAAATCCCATACGTTTTGTCACTCAATGGAAAAAAATTGTGGGACACTGTCGGAAATCGTGCATATATTGTTCAGAATCAGGAGCTCTTCCAACCTACCAATTTTCAAGCAAACCTAAAAAAAAAACTATACACCGCCAAAAAAATTGGCCCAAATACCGTTTTAGCACGGAGCACGTGGATCTAGCGAAGAAAAAAATCTAAAAACTATTTTATTACCAATTATTATTCTTATTTTATTATTATTTTATTCGGTAGCATATACCGAATTGGTTTTCGATTAAGGCATCATTATAAATTTTTGTAATGTTGTCAATTGCTAAAAGTGGCACTGGAATTTAGTTTCATGTGCTCTGCTTACCCCTTTTGGGAATACAGGCGTGAGTTTATGTATGTACTATTCCATATGATTATGTACAGTCAACCAATTTGATTTCTGGGCCACTTCGTACCTTGTCACAGTAAAAATCAATATGAAAGCCATAAGACATCCAGGGACCGGACAACCCTTTCCTCGCTAAAAGCCTTTCAATGGGCGTCCCTTTAATATGGCTAACCCATTGAAAGACTCACCAGTTCAAACGGCTAGCCCATTGGTTTGACTATCCCTTACCAAAAACCTCACCAAACAATAAAGCTAGCCCTAAGCTAACCCTTTATACTTAAGGGTTACCCTAACGATTAAGCGCTTTTTTTAAACAGTGACAAGGTACGAAGTGGCCCAGAAATCAAATTGGTGGACCGCGTACTTACGCTTCATCGGAAGCGGTGACTCCGTCCACCTGCCGCCCCAGGCGGGGGGTGAAGTCCGTTTCATACGCCCGCTTCTCGTACTCGTCCGAGCTGCGGCCAAGTTTGGGGGTGAATATCACCTTCTTGGTCACTGAAAAGAGAATTGAATTGAATTGAATCACATTTGTTCAGGTAAACACATCATCAATAAAAAGGAAAACACATTAACAAAGATATTGAGGAAGTAGACAATGAGAGTGAGAAAAATAATACAAAACAGATGCCTAGATCAGGATGTGAACCTGAAATGGCCTCCACTCAGCAAATGCAGTTGGCACGGCTAGCGTGGTCAACGGCGCTGGTACTCTGTGGAGCCAGCGGAGCGGGGTGTGGTGTGCGGGACAGCGTACCTACTGTGCGACATGTGTCAGATGATACAAAAAGGAATAGGTTATCGTAACAAACAAAAAACTTTAACAAATACACACTAAGGGACAAGGTAGCTGACCGCGGTGCGGGGGGTTCGTGTCCGTTCTGTATGTAATACTATTATACTATTCTGTGCCACAGCGCTTACGTTCCTTCGCGTGGCACTGTGTACTTACCTTTTGTCTCCGGTTCGTCGCTCTGAGGATCGTAATATGGCAGCTGATCGTAGTAGTATCTTAGCGCGTCCGCAGCTTCCAACATCCTTAGCAACGTGTCCCTGTTGAAAAGGTGAAGTGATTGAAAGATTCGTCGCCATAAGCGATACCCACGATAGCTCAGCTCAGTCAGTTAAGAGCGATGGACGTGTTCCTGGGGTCGTCGAAAATTTTTGACGCGCCGCCACTGCTATCTTAAGTAGGTATAAGCTGAGTTACCTACCTGTTATCGGGGTAAGTTCTCTTGCCGCGTATCGGGGTGAACACAACGCGAGCCCTGCCGTTGCGTGCGACCCGCTCCATGCCCTCATCCTGTACAAAAATAAGTCGTCATCCCCCTAGCGTTATCCCAGTACAGACAACTCATCATCCTCCTAGCGTTATCCCAGTACAGATTGCATCCTGAAGGATGCCTGGGGTCCGCTACCTAATCCCAAGATTTGGCGTAGGCACTAGTTTTTACGAAAGCGACTGCCATCTGACCTTCCAAACCCGAGGGGAAACTAGACCTTATTGGGATTAGGCTGTCAAGTGAGTGGGCAACTTGACTGTTAGAAGTTCTCAAGCCGCCCGAATTAAGGCCTCCAACTTGGCTTAACGACTGCTGCCATAGACAGCAACCGGGATCAACGGCTTATCGTGCCTTCCAAAGCACGGGAGCGCTCAGTTAGTAACCACTCAAAGCGGTCACCCATCCAAGTCCGCTGCCCACGTTGCTTAACCTTAGATACCGCAAGCGGTACGCAGGCGCCGCTGGGCCACGAGCGCTCACCCTGTACAAAAATAAGTATACACACAAGTAGGGATGGGCGTAGTGAGTGAACTGTTCACATTGGGATTAGTTATTTGTCTTTAAGGCGCTACAATGAGAAATTTGGAGACTTTGAAACGCTGTCCTGCCCAGACTAGCAAACAGTAGGGGCTGATTTTCAGATATATGATTCTTGACTATGTGATTGTGGTACTGACAATAGCGAAACACGATTGCTTAAAATTTTCTCGATAGAAAATAAATCCAAAGTCGAGTCTATATTTTCCTTTTTTTCCTCAGCCTACTAAAACAACGCATTATAAAAAGACACGATTAAGTGTAAAATGGTCCTACTTTGCTCCAAAATTGGCTCCACTTTTACGAATCGCATCGCATCTTTTATAAATATGGGGTTATGGTACTTTCAATGGTTTTCTGGGAAATATGTACTCTTTAACTACACTTTGGGGTGAAATTTGTTCCAGTTTAGTTGATACATTAGATTTTTTAAAACTTTGTTTTTGGAGCAAAGTAATCTGTATGAAGCAGGAAACTTTGCTCCAAGGCAAGATTACTTTGGATTCGGAGCTATTCCTGGCTTGGAGCATTAAATAGCGTGCTTTATTCATCAATTCTCCATTGGATGATAGTTGGGGTACCAGAAAAACACAAATTTCGCTCAGAATCACAGTTTTTTTTATTGAGATCAATCAAATACCTTGTAGCTCCATTAGAAACAGTCTTAAATTTGAATAATTCTTGTTATTACACAAAGTTCATATAAATCAACGTTTATAAACATTTCGCAAGTTATTGCTTTTAATTGCAACCATTAAATCTAAAGCCTACCTATAAAAATAAAAAAAATATCAGGTAACTTTCACCTACCTATGTAAACAAAACAAAACAAAAAGGTTGTTTCAACAACACGAAATAAAATATTAGTTAAGGAATAAGAAATCAAACAGCCCACAAATAATCTAGTTCAGGAATGGAATAAAACTCGTCTTCCTACTTTTTTGGGAACGTTTATGCCTCCTAGGACGTCCGCCCATTTGTACATAATTTAATCTATGGGTTTTGGCCATTTCCAATTTTTGCGGGATCTCTGCATGGCCGATATTGCGTCAATCCTTCTCACGTACTTTCTGGGCATGATTATCTAAAAAAAACAATAACAGAAAAATTATTAACTAAAAAAAATATTTAAAAGGGATACATTGCTCCTAGAGCAAAATATCCCCAAAACCATGTGCATAGTAAGACCGTCCGTGAAAAAAATTAATAATTTGGAAACTATCGAAGCAATCACTTAAATATCATGTTTCCAGATAGGTAATGAAATGTTAAATGAAACAATAAAACACTTACCAAATTTCATCCAGAGATGTTAGAGATTGGAACAGATTTTTTGCATAAACAAAATCGGTTGCACACACGCGTATTGAAGTTTTGACAGCTACTGATATGACGTTTAAACTTTTGACAGTCAATCATACCGGTGTTGCCAGGTGAAATCTTGTATTACCCGACAAAAACATTTAAATTTACCCAGCTAACAAGCACTTTCGTCTGGAACGGAACTTAACTTTTTTTTTCTTGGAGCATAGTTACCACCCAAGGAGCAAAGTAGGACCATTTTACGGTAATATGATGGTATTTTACCTCATCTAGGTACTGACAAGAGGAAATTTAATAAAACTGCACACAGTCAGATATTTAACAAGATATGTCTAAAAAGCCATTCTCGGAGAGCGTTGCATCCCGTTTTGTCGTGAGCGAAAAACAAAGGGTGTCTCTTTCAATCGATATATCGCCTTAAATATGGAGTGGCTATTAAATATAGTTTGAGAGTGTGTGTGTAGCAGTGCATACACTACATCTTACTGGAGCGCAAACTCTTATCAGAGTAGGTTAAGAGCGCGTAGACGGCATTGCAAAAGTCCCGCTCTAACACGCGTGAGTTTTCAATTAACCATCCCGCTCTCTACGGAAGTCCAGTGCGTGTTTTTCTCAAATATTGATGTTTATTCTAAACGTGTACATTTATAAGGATAATCTTTTTATCAGGTTTGAGAACTTATCATTTTACAACTATTAGACCAAAAATCATTGTTAAAAGATGGGAGGGTTTTAAAGATCCAACCAAAAACATCGAAAAAAGGGCTATGTTTGAAAAATAAAAGCATCGAGAAAATTTTTGCAAATCGTGTTTTCACTTTTAACAGACTGGAGGAAAATAGTTCAAGATTAATATACTGAAAGGACAGATATTTAATCACTATAGATAGGTCGATTAACATTGGCAAAAATGCATACGAGTATCACTCGTATGTGGGCTCTTAAACCGCCTGCGTGGTCGTGTCAGAGGTTTCCCTGGATTTCTGGAACCCACTCCAACCGCGCACTCCTATCGCTATATTTTATTTGTATCTTATGTAGATAATTAATTTCTTATTTATGTCACACCTGGCCATAAAGTGGTCATTATCGCACGCTCCGCGCGCGAAAAACCCACTTCCTGGCCAGGGGGTGACATAAAATTTTGTACTTACCACGGGCGATAATAAAGAAAGCCTCAAATCGCATATTTATCGCCCTTGCCTTCGGCTCGGGCGTAAAATACCTGCGATCTGAGACATTCTTTGTTTTATCGCCCTTGGTAAGTAATGTACTATTATTGACATCTTAAAGGAGCTTACCTTAAAGTTATCGCCAGTGACCATCAGAAAAACGTTAAATACTATGAGGAGCACAAACTTATTCATCTGGATTATTTGGAAAGGCATTTTGCCTATGGTACACCTCACTTGCTTCTGTCCTAGAACCAATCGGGTCCCTTTTTATATAAGAATCAGGGTTCTATATGATAATGAAGAGGGGACGCCGGGGTGAGTAGGCAACTTAGCAAAATAGGTTCATGAATATGTGATCGGTTTTGTCTGGGTTGATAGGTAATGATTGAATTAAGTTAGTTGTTTACGTGTTATGTGTTATTGTGGGATATTATTCATAGAAATTATTTTTTTATCGATAGAAGAATACATTGGCAGACTATATTACACATCTACTCGTATTTTGGATACCAAGATACTATAGATAGGTATGTCTGTAGATTGTAGAATACCTAAACACGTCCCTTTTAACAGAAAACGCGGCTAGCCTCGAGCACGTCAAGTATTCCAACCTGAAAACAGTGTATGCCTTCGTCACATTTGCTGTCGAAACGGCGGGACCTTGGTGCTCCGAGGCCATACATTTTATACAGGCTTTAGGCAAGTGATAGGGGTTGCGATCAAAGATCTGGTATGTACCTGGTTCAACGCATCTCACTGGCTATCCAGCGCGGTAACGCCGCCATGCCAGTGTTTTTGGGTCGTTTGAGCCAGGTACATGCCAGGCAAAACGTTCGTATTTAGTACTTGTTTATATTTATAAGTTACTGTAAGTTAGTGTAAGATTTTTTCTTTGTATTTGTGTCTTAAATGAATAAATTATTACTATAAAGGAGATTTTGCACGAGAATGATAAAAATGATTTCAATACTAACTGGGTTATTGGTTTAATTTTAAAAATCATTCTGTATAGGCTATTTTATATGTGAATTGACGCGTGTATTTTATTTCGCTTTTATTAAATTATATCGTTACAAACATCACTCCAAATCGTCAATTTTTAAAACTAAACAGCTTTTTTTTCATGTTTTAATCCGTATTTGAACTGTCCCCTTTACCCCCAAGCTCCCCTAAGTCAGCTGTCACTAGCAAATCGAGACAAATGCTCTCCCTATAAACAATTAGTCCGTGCCTTGTCAGTAAGATGTATATAGACTAACACACTCACAAGTAAAACGACTTATGTACACTCCAACTCCATATATCGTTACGTCGTTTTCTGAATTCTAGTGCGTAGGTTGTCTATTTACTTACTAAGACTTATTGGGTTGTTTATAGGGAGAACAAAGGAATTGTTCGTTTTTAATCGAATTGTAAAGGGAAGAATTTGTGGTTGGGTTTACGTGATGTCTGCTTTCCTAGTTTAACGCTAGAGAAATCTTGCAAAGTCGGGCCGATGCCGGCCGAACGTCACAATGTATTTGTACACGACAGTTGTCACAAAAATGTAAGTAAAATTGATAAAAAATAAACGTTGATTTTTGTGCGATTTCTGTATGAAAGAAAGCTTTGGAAGTGAAAACTTCTTTAGCGGCGCTGGAAAAATTGTTAAACCCGCGACAGATTTTTCTAAGATCAGCTAGTTGACCCCTCCTAGTATCGTGATTGCGATGATAGAGGGGTCAACTCAGCTAAACTCAGTTGGTCTTGGATGCGTAAGGTAAGTCACAATGATACTCGGGACATGCGAATATGAATATGAACATGAGTATGAATATGAATACCTACGGATACGGATATTACGGATACCGATACCGATACGGATACGGATATGAATATCTTTATTTACTTTATTGAATTTTCACTTCTTACGGCACTCTCAGAGTGCAACCCGTTTTTTTTTAATTTAGCTCAAACAAAATAATAGTCAATAGATTAATAGTTAAGTAATTACCAAATTATGTTAATTTTCTACTATAACTGCTTATTTTTTTTTTTTATAAAAAAAACTGGATTTGTGTACCTTCCTTAAGAGGAGGGGTAGGGCAACCTCTCTCCATACAAACTTTGTGCAGGATTTACTTCGTTTGTGTTTGCATTAAAGTTATGATTTTTGGTCAGCATGCTTATTTTTCTTATAGCTATTTCGTGATGTAATTTTTTTTTATTTATTTTTTTTGACTTTTTTTGAAATATTTGATAATTTTCACATCACGATCTTTGCATATCTAATATTTACAACCAAAAAAATATTATATTTGTTAGTGCCAAAACCGACGAATAAAACCTTGTAACAGAACGCCGCTGGCAGGTCCAGTTACGTTTATATTAAAATAGTTTCCAAGGGACAGCTGACTTAGCTCACTGTTTTATTTTTTGTCGGCCTTAGTAATTTGTTATAAATAATTAGGCGACTTGGCGGGATCACTACCGTGCCCCTTGTGTATATTTAAAGTAATTCTATACATCTGGATTTATTTTGTACAAAAGAATGTATAAAAACATTCAAGGTCAAGAAACACATCGAATAAATTATACTACTATAAGGATGCTAAGGTTATTCCCGAGTACTTATAATTATGCCAGCTTAAAACATTAATTGGAACAGTAAAACAATGTCAAAATTACAAATAAACCCTGCAATAATATCCATTGTCCATTCCTTTTCAAATCGCGCGCCAAACTAAAATTAGGTGATTAACATTCGAAACACAATCTTACTCAGAAAACCATTTCACATTCGAATTTCGACCTTAATAGCAGAGCGTTAAGGTAGGTCAAAGAAACGAGAGTTACGTCCTTTAGTGCATAGGTCACGCCCGACAAAATGGCGGCCGGCTCCCATATGGCCGCGGCAACTTGTCAAACACTAACTCCTACTGAAATATGAGAGCCTGGTACTCGTACTTCGCAAACCGTGTCCGGATTGTACATGTTATTCCGCGTTTACCGAGTATAACACGTGTTGGCATTGTCTGTCGGCACCGCTTTGATGGTGTCAAATAGATTTACCGCTTGGCGGCATTGTTTGTCGGCGCCACTTTGACGGCGACGTTTGTACTGCTAACTCCTATTGAATTATGAAAGCCTGGTACTCGAACCTCGCAAACCTTGTCCAGATTGTTCGTATTATGACACGTTTACCGAGTATAACACGTGTTGGCATTGTCTGTCGGCGCCGCTTTGACGGTGTGTTTACTGCTTGGCGGCATTGTTTGTCGGCGACGCTTGTACTACTTGTCCAACTTATGACACGTTTACCGATTGTTCAAGTTATACTGTGTTTAAGAGTATAAAAGCAGGTGCTAGTTGTAGGTACGGGGACTTTAATTTCGTCGATCGCGCTGGTAGTATCTCTGGCTATTGCTGTCAAATTACTGTTAGTGGGTTTTTCCATTGTCAATAAGGGCGTGATTCTGCTGCTATGGGAGGTCACTCTGCATAGCGGGAAAATCACTCCTTACTTTGAATTGACTTAATTTTATGGGGAATTTTTAGTGTTTATTGTTTAAATTATTTTGTAGCCAGAATGCTATCTAGACAAACAGTATGTCTAACGGGATTACCGTATCCTAGCGGTGGTAAACGCGGTCATCCCGGAGCCTTATTTGCAACCGAGCTTGGAGGTGGTTCGGCACTTTCTCTTTAACGACATAGAAAGTGAATTATCCTTCACGATCTCCTGAGGCCCAGCTGGCGACGTAACCATGGCCTACTCTGCTCAGTTCAGACCTTGGCAAAGGAGTGTATACTCCGCTTGGTAAAATCGTCCAGTAATTGGGAGATCGGTCTTGTTAAATATATTTATATATTGACTTATATACACAATAGGGCAGCTTACTCTCATCTACCAAGCCTGCGGGCGATGAGGGGGGAGCTATATACACGAGCTGTTAGGGTTTGACTTACCTCGGAGTAGCTCGCCGAACTCTTCCAGTCTAAGCTTAGGGCAAATCACAACCTTATTTGAAACTAAAGACTATATTTTTGGTTTTAGTTTTAAATAAACAAAAAGGGGTAAAAATGGGGATAGGAATAGGTTAAATTCACACACTATGGGATGTAGGGTACATAAGTTAGGCACCATTCGAACGGTTAGGTCTTTCGTCACGTACTAGGAATTTTATAGGTTTTGTTCCGTTCATCTGTAGGTATTTAGGTCGCTCAGCTGGAGCTAGAAGGCTCTGATGTCCGTCTGTCAGTCGAGAGGAGCAGCGACTGTTTATTGTTCGTCTCTAAGGTAGTTTAGGTCGTCCAACAAAGGTTCTAATGCCTAACGTCTGTCTGTAGGTACCTAGGTCATTCACCAAGCACTAGAAGGGATTTGGGAGCCTGGGTTCGTAGCCAGAGGAAGCCACGACTGTCTATCGTTCGTCTTTAGGTAATTAGGTCAACCAATTAGCACTAAAAGGGTTCTAACGTCTAAACGTCCGTCTATAGGTATCTAGGTCATTCAACAAGCACTAGAAAGGGTTTTGGTAGCCTGATGTGATAGTAGTAAGAGCAGCAGTGACTGCCTGTTGTTCATCTCTAGGTAGTTAGGTCATCCAATAAAGGTTGTAAAGCCTAGCGTCCGTCTGTAGGTATTAGGTCATCCAGCAAGCGCTAGAAAGGGTTTGGGTGGCTTGAGTTTGAAGTAGTAAAGGCAAACAAGTGTCTATTTTCCGTCTGTAAGCAATTAGATCACCCAATAAACACTAGGAAGGTTGGGTCAGTAGTAATAATCAACAGGTCTAAAACCTAGGTCTTTCAATAAATACTAAGTGATTAAATAATACAACTGTATGTAAATTTTATATTTTTAAATGGTCGCCGATTATTTATTGAGCTAAGTAGCAAACTGCCTTGGTTAAGGGAAGTGGTTCACATAAATGAGTACTATTATGAAATACAGCTTCAGGTGGATATTTGAGTGTTTTAACAAGTTAAGCAATAACTAATAACGTTACTTTGTTATGTATACAATTTACAGCCGAATAGAGTCATAAATTGTATAGGAGGCAATGCTAGTTTCCATGAATCAGTCTAATTCAGGTTCCAGTTATGATTAGGACAATAGAATCATCTCAGCAAGAATTGAGTTGTTTCTAGTGACAATACGGAGTAGATCACATGTCTTTTCATCATGAGTGGAACAATTTGTTTAGTCTAACTGCCTCACAAGCTATATACCGTTAGGTCTAGTAAACAATGGTGAGCTTAGGGCTAGTCGGGGCTTATTAGCTAGAGATGATCTTCAATCATCTACACGACTACTAATGAACTAGTTTCATCAGTAGGACGAGCTAGGGTCTATGTAGAGGTCATTCTGCATCCTGCGATAATAGTAGCCTGTATGGATAAAATACAACAACATACCATACTATATTTATCAAAATTATCCTTAGCTAGCTTAATGATTGGGTTTTATGCGTAGAAAGTATACAATGGGTAATTTTGATCTAGGGAAATGGCTTATAAAGAAAATTTGCCCTTCTTTATAAACCCCGCTACTATTATTTAACGGACCGACGTAGGAAGAGCTGGTAGCAGATAGTATTGAAAAAACAAATAATAACAATACAAAATTTATAATGAGTAGGCATAATACATAGGAAAACCTGGCTAGGAATAAGTACCAATAGGAACATTAGGGAATCCATTAACGTCTTTGTGTAGGCTGAGAGTCCAAGGATCTGACAAGCATTCACATTAAAGAAACTGGGTTCCTTCGGCTACAACATTGCGGGGTCCTAACCACAGACGATTCACATTGGCCAAAATAATTTCACAACGTTTAGTCTTTTATACCTTTAATTAAGCTTTATTCCTTTAAATAAGCTATTTATCGCTATCGTCGCGCGCGTTTTATTACAACCTGCACAAAGTTTGTATGGGGAAGGCCTTGCCCTACCCTGCGCCTTAACATGTTAATCTGCATTATTACCGCTACTTAGCTCAATCAAGAAGCTCATTATCCATTTAACCGGAGGATGCTTTGTATTACCGCTGATTATTGTTAAGTAGGTATACTAAACAGCCGGCAGGTACTGTGGCAATGGGCGGGGCAAATAGCACGTAAAACCGATGACCGTTGTAGCCGAAAGGTTCTCGAATATACTTAGTCCCTATTCGTCCCGGTACCGCCGCATACCGGGTAGAGTCAGTCCGACCCAGGTCGGGCCTAGCTGAGTTTCTTGCTGGACTCTTCTCAGCTAGGCTTAGTAAACCAGCGACAAAACTCCCAGTAGCTCGATTGCTTAAAATCTTAAATTTTCCCTGTCTGTACATTTTAGAGACAGCTATTTTTGTAAAATGTAATCCCAACCTATACACTACAGTTGCCAACACACGAAGGCTCCCCACAAGAACACAGTACGTGAATATGTTACGTAACAAAACATGTAACACTGCTCTTCTAAGGAAGAGCATACTGGGGATGGCACCACAAATATATAATAAAATTCCAACCTCCATAAAGAACTTACCAATTGGATTATTTAAGAAGAAGTTAACATTATTTTTAATTGACAAATGCTATTATAATATTCCACAATTTTTAAATGACACTGATGTAATATAAATATATATATATATATATTTTATTGAAATTGTTGTACCTACTCTCATTTCGTTTTGACATTAATATTATAATTTTAAATTATATCTCTGTTGACATTGTTTTAAAATTATATTGATCGTATTATCTATTAATAACTATTGACATTATATCTCTGTTGACGTTGTTCTAAAATTATATAAATTGTATTAGTATCTATGCACGAAAATGAAAATCTATACTACCAAATAAAAATATTTGTACGCCACCGGGCATAACATAGAGTTCGCTGCATGCTTAAGTCTTAAGATCTTTACATTGTACCTATGTTAAACAAATAAATAAATTCTGATTCTGATTCTGATTCTGATTCTGCTGACACCTCAGTTTCGGTTGAAGCCGCTCAAAATCTCACTGGAGCGCAATTTAGAAATTCCCTTATGCCAGTGTTTAAACCGCCCGCGTGGTCGTTTCGGAGGTTGCCCTGGAATTTCCCCAGGCCACTGCGCCGCGCGCTCCTATCGCTTTTTTGGGCCCGGCCTATGAAGCCACAGTAAGGTTAAAAAAGAACAGAGACCATTCGGGGGTCATCCATGAATGACGTCACACGAATTTAATGATTTATTGACCAGCTTGTCACCCCTTCTTTGTCACAGCTCAACATTTCTAAGACTCTCTGTACTGTAACATCACATATTTTACGATTTGTTAAAAGTTACACTTTTTGTGTTAAGTACTTAGCTTGCGTACCCAAAGTAGCAAACCTGCCGATAGCCTGTGAAGAGGACCTGGCAAGGCAAGTACTATTTAGGGTTCCGTACCCAAGGGTCCAAACGGAACCCTATTGTTGTCACACATGCGTCCGTCCGACCGTCGTCTGTCACAAAATTTTCCGAAGAATTTTTCAACTTCCCTTTGGCCTACGAACTTAAAATTTGGTGATAATGTTTATTATTACGTATATTTTACCAACAAATACTAATATATAGAAAATCGCAGTTTTTGAGGTTGGTTTGGAACCCTAAAATTGCGAAGTCCGTCTCGCACTTGGCCGGTTTTTTACCTTTTTTTTGTGTTAGCTAATAATAGTCATATATTAGATTTTGACACACACACAATCTCACACTTGTTGACCCCCTCCCCCCTTAACGTGTGACGTAATTTGTCGACGATAAGAAACTTGTCATGCGACCATCTTTGTTGTTTACCTAGCGAAGTACCTACAGCAAGTTGTCGCTATCAGCTGACAATTCGGTATTTTCCTTATAGTCTACTCCTGCCCTAACCTAATCTAGGTATTATCCGCATATATATAGCATAGGCACCGTTTGCTTTGAACGTAAAATAAGATGATTTGCTTTAGTTAAGTGGATGGCTGCAGCCAGAACAGGACCAAGAGAACAAGAATAACACATAATGCACCATAATACCATGCCTTTGTACCAAAATAACCTAATTTGTACCGATATACCATTGTAATTTAAGGGATCAAGAATCAAGAATCAATTATTTATTCGTGACAATACACAACACACACAGCAAAAAGAAAGAAAAAACAAATAAAACACAACGATCGTCAATACAACGCGATGATCGCGCGATCGCACGATCGCGCAAGTGAAATTCGCGAATATATTGAACTCGAATAGCTGTGTCCTAAAGGGATCGTCCTAAAACAAACGCGACTACGCGATTATCGCGCGAATTCGCGACTTTTACAAGTAAATATTCTAAGTTAAAGTCGCGCGATCGCGCGATCATCGCGTAGTCGCGCGCCAATTAGAACGATCCCTATAGAGAAAAATAAACGCTTTTGTATTTGTATATTTGTCTGTATTTTTTACCTGTTTTTTGTGTACTCTATTATGTAATATCTTTATTGTACAATATCTCATCGCATCTATAGAGTCAATCTACATAAGGTATTGATTACACTATCTTTGCTTAAAGGCATATTACATTACATTCTAACAAGATACTGGGAATTTTGTCGCTGGTCCAACTTAGTAGGTTTTTTTAATATAGTTTTAAATAGCTCGTCATTTGTTTGCAATTTGATCTCATCCGGGAAATATTGTCTAGTAGGTAGCGCACAGCATCAGAGAGGTAGGGCACAGCAAAATGTTATCTTGCCCGAATTTGGAGCAGCCCAATTGGGGAAGTACCTCCGCCTTGCAGAAGACCACAGCCATAATAACATTATATACTCAGGTATGTAGTGTTGTGTTCCTGGAGGTGAGCAAGGTTACCAGAGCTCCCGAGGTTGCACTGTGTTGAGAGTGAGGGAGCTAAATTGGTCTCTTCTGCTGTCAACACAGTGCATCCTCAAATTTTATAAAGGGTCGGCAACGCGCACGTGACTCCTTTGGAGTTGCGAGCGTCTATAGGCTGCGGTGTCCGCTTACCATCAGGTGGACCGTATGCTTGTTTGCCACCGTCGTAGTATAAAAAAAATATATATGTAGAGTTTGAATGATATACCGGGTGAGTACGTAACCAAACCATCGCAAGCGGTATGAAAAGTTGACTCCTCACTTGCAAGCGTCCATAGGCCACGACAGCGCAGACAGCATGCTTCTTTGCCACGGTGGTTATAAACTTAATATTATAAGTTAACCCTTTGACCGCCAAAGCGATAGTGTGTCGTCGTGCCCAGTACGCCAAGCACTGTTTTTTTGGTGTAATGTCTAAACCAATAAAAACAAATTAAAACAGTTCAATCAAAGTACACCTTCACTTCGACCTTTTAAGTGGTTGTGGGCGTGGTGGGCAGGACGACATTCATTCATTCATTTCATTTATTTATTTTGCTCACAGAATATTCCATGCAAAAGATGTCTATTACAGTACTTAGTTCACAGTAGTTACAACAAAATTAACAAAATTAACAATAAGTCCCTATACAGAACTAGTAATATTACAATCATATTTATTTGTGAAGTCAATTTACAGTAAAATAGGTCATTAATAAAAAGGTCATAATTATATATAAGCAGTCAAGTTCCGATATAATGAAATGTCATAAATGATAAAAAAGGTATTCAAAAATATGTCAAAGGGCAAAATGTAAAATATAAACAAAATGTGCATGCAGTAATAAAATCAATCAAACAATTTTCCTATAAATTCATTGAGACTGTAAAAAGGCCTTTGATTTAAATAATTCTTTAGTTTTCTCGTAAATTCATTAAGTCGATTGGAATCCTTTATATCATTTGGAAGATAGTTATATATTTTAATAGCTATATAGTTTATACTCTTTTTAAATTGGACAAAATTGGAATTTGGTAGTGCTAGTTCGTGGTTTCGCCTTAACGCATAATTTTGGGCTAGGTTAACCGTCTTATAAGAGCTTTTGTTTTTAAAGACATAAATGGCTATGTGATATATATACATTCCAATGACTGTGCGAATACAATGTTTCGTGAAAAGATCTCTATGTGTGACAGGAAAGCATTTACACACAACCATTTTATAGGTTCTTGGCGGTCAAAGAGTTAAAAGTTCAAACGTAGAACGTTGCAAGACTTGCGACTCACGGTATAACGCTGTCCCGCCAACGTTCCGCGCAGTTCGCCTATTGTGCTTGTGTTGTGAGCACGAAGTGACATTATTGGAAAATGTGTGAGTATTGCTTATATTCAACTGTTATAACTTATAACATTGAGATTAAGTCTGGCCATCCAAAGGGGTAACGCTGCCAGACTTCTGGGCACCATAACCCACGACCCACGAAGGCGACCTGGGGCACATATTTTATTTATATAAATAAGTCTATTTTTATGTTTATATTAAAGTTTATTTTTAAGCGGGAGCGCTCGTGGCCCAGCGGCGCCTGCGTACCGCTTGCAGTATCTATAAGGTTAAGCAACGTGGGCAGCGGTCAGGATTTGGATGGGTGACCGCTTTGAGTGGTTACTAGCTGAGCGCTCCCGTGCTTTGGAAGGCACGTTAAGCCGTTGATCCCGGTTGCTGTCTGTGGCAGCAGTCGTTAAGCCAAGTTGGAGGCCTTCGGGCGGTTTGAGAACTTCTAACAGTCAAGTTGCCCACTCACTTGACAAAGCCTAATCCCAATAAGGTCTAGTTTCCCCTCGGGGTTGGAAGGTCAGATGGCAGTCGCTTCCGTAAAAACTAGTGCCTACGCCAAATCTTGGGATTAGGTAGCGGACCCCAGGCATCCTTCAGGATGCAACTGTACTGGGATAACGCTAGGAGGATGATGAAGTATATTTTTAAGTTTATATTTAAATTTATTTTTAAGTTTATTATAAGTTTATATGTTAGTAGTTTTTTCTTGTCTGGAAATAAATGACTTAACTTGTTATTAAAGCTACAATAACATTATTTACTAGATACAACTAGCTACGTAGTGTGTTCCTGGAGGTGAGCAAGGTTGCCAGAGCGTCCGAGGATGCACTGTGCTGAGACGTCTGCTGTCAACACAGTGAATCCTTAAATTTTATAAAGTGTCGGCAACGCGCACGTGACTGGTTTGAAGTTGCGTCTAATATAGGCAGCGGGGTTCATTTACCATCAGGTGGATTGTATGCTAGTTTACCACCGTCGTTGTATAAAAACCTCAAATAGAAGATACTTATAGAATCATAATCATAATCATTAATAGCCTTTATTGCCGAAACTAAAACAGTATTACATTAACTTTTACTTAAAAACGAACACATCGGATAGGGATGTTGACACCAAATAAGAAAATCAATGAATTCGAATTTTCTCGAAAAAGGATCAAATTCTCAATCAAATAGCGAAACAAGTAATTCAAAAGGATAAATAATGACATAATTATAAGTAATCAAAGTTTTAGGAGGGGGCATTTTCTGTCCCTTTTCCGCAAAACGCCCCTGTGTATTGAACGATCGTCATTTACTATGGCGCTCCAGGTCAGTGACGTCACTGACCTGTAGCGCTTTCTCTCTCAAACTAAAAACATTCTAACGATTGTAGTTTCGTTATTTTTTGAGATATTTGAATAGGATTTTCACTGTTTGGCATAGTTTTAGGTATTCTTTCGTATGG
Organism: Cenopis cana; assembly: GCA_951800055.1. Taxonomy (NCBI): domain Eukaryota; kingdom Metazoa; phylum Arthropoda; class Insecta; order Lepidoptera; family Tortricidae; genus Cenopis; species Cenopis cana. Next base: position 3,844,018 of record OX637498.1, on the reverse strand, counting down.
AGTAATAATAAATTTTGAGTCAACATCCCTATTGTCCGGATTAGTGTTCAGCGTGTCTTCTGACACATAGGCCTCTCCCAGCTGTTTCCATTCCTTCCTATTAATGGCTTTCCTGGTCCAGGTGGCGCCCCCTATAGCCTTTATGTCATCCATCCACCTTTTAATTGGTCTACCTCTTTTTCTGTTGCCGTCTCGTGGTTGCCAGTCTGTAATTATTTTGGTCCATTTTTCCTTACTATCCCGTGTCATATGTCCTGTCCATTGCCATTTTAACTTTCTTACTTTCTTAATTACGTCTTCTACTTTTGTTCTTGCTCTTATTTCTTCTGCTCTTTTACGATCTTTTAATGTGATGTTCATCATACTTCTTTCTATTCCTCATTGGCAGGTTCTAAGCTTTTGGAGATGTTTCTGAGTCAGTGCCCAAGTTTGGCAACCATAGGTTATACATGGGAGGATACACAAGTTAAAAACTTTTTTCTTGGCTGACATTGGAAAGTGCTTACTCTTAGATACTCTCTCCTAGCCGTTTGCCGGCTACAGCGACTGCTTCACCTCCAATGTTGGTTGCGTTCGTGCGCTCTAGTGTGGCGTACGTAGCCGATCTTGTTAACGAAGACCCGCGCACACAACGGGCATGTAAGCACACCATTCACATACTTGTAGCTGATTGCCGCTGGTGGTCGGGCTTTCAGCTCATCTCGTTTTAAGTCCAGCTCAGTGCATCGACGAGATTCAAAATTTTCCGTTGCCTTTTTAACTTACTCTTAGATACTTAACCCCTATATACCCTAAGTGACCAGACGACTTTAGAAGTAGAGAGAAGAGTATCAAGTGCTTGGAAAAGATTCTGGTCACTTTTACTTATAGAATACTTATGTAAAAATAAATAAATAATGTATGACTTACCTAAACGCAGTGTTTTATGACTAATACAGCTATTTACGTATTTTTCCACACGTTGTTGTAAGATTCGTTTCGAAAGCCGCTTGCGGCGAGTTTTTTTTATGCATCATCATCATCATCAGCCTATATATGTCCCACTGCTGGGCACAGGCCTCCTCTCATAGATGAGAGGGATTGGGCCGTTGTCCCCACGCTGGCCCAGAGCGGGTTGGGGACTTCACATACAACTTTGAATTTCTTCGCGGATTTATGCAGGTTTCCTCACGATGTTTTCCTTCACCGAAAAGCTAACGGTAAATATCAAATGATATTCCGTACATAAGTTCCGAAAAACTCATTGGTACGAGCTGGGATTCGAACCCACGACCGCCGCTTGACAGCCGCATGCTTGAACCACTGGGCTACCGTAGCTTCGTTTTATGCATCGTCGGTGGCAAACAGGCTTACGGTTCACCTGATGGTAAGCGGACACCGCAGCCTATAGACGCCGGCAACTCCAAAGGAGTCACGTGCGCGTAGCCGACCCTTTGTAAATTTTGAGTATTCACTGTGTTGCAAACGGGACAAATTTAGGTCCCTCGTTCTAACACATTCCACGGGAGCATGTCTGAATGAAAGTACACTCGCGGGCAAAGAATACTGTTCGGTAAAATACCGTCATATTTTCTAAAATAACTGTCTTAGGCTAGGTTGCATCAAACCGTCTGTAATCGTAAGCGGTGTTCGTCAAATCTGATTGTATGGAAAGTTTGACAAGTTTCTATGGGATGACAGCTGCCGGCGCCATATTTGACGATGACCGGTCGGGGTTCGTACGTTGGTGCAACTGGCACTTAGTCATGTTAGGATCTTTATTAATTTCACTTATAAACTGCAAAAAATCACAGAAAATCAATTATAATTTCCAGGTTTAAATCGGAGTCGTGAAAACCGTTAACGGAGCGAGATATCGGAAAAATCGTCATTTTTGGATATTGATATTTTTATTATAGGATCCCGGAAATTTCTAATACAGATGGGCAATACGACGTATAGTTAGGTATATCATGTAAATAAAATTAGTGTTTAATATTTTAAAAAACCTGTTACCTACAGCTATTTAAACTAGGGTGACCCAAAATTTTATCCTCGAGTGTATCATAGATTAGATTAGATTAGATTCATTTATTTCTTATTGAAAATTAGCATGTCATTTTACAAAATTAAAAAAGCATGAATTCACAAAAAGATCGTCAGAGTGTATATAAATATTAAACAATAATAAAAATTAAAATATTAAATACAAATGAATCATTAAAAAAAAGAATATTACAATTTTTACAATGTCAAAAATTTCAAAATGCGTATAAATGTCAAAATTATCAATAATAGCTAGGGCATCCTAGATATAAAATGTCAAAAAGTCAATAATAATAAAATAAAAGTTATAAACATGAGTCATTTATAAAATCAAAAAACAATAATATAATTTAATAATGTCAATAAATTAATAATAATAAAAAAATTAAGGATTTATCTACGTATATACGACATACTTATCTCAGATTAAAATGTAAGTGTATAAAGGTGTAATATGCGGCGTGCTATGTTTGTGACGTGATTAGCTACTGAAATAAGTGAAATTTGTACAATATTATCCTCTGATGGCTCAGGGCTACGAAGAACTGTAGGCGGAAATTACCGTTAAAATTCTATCGTTAAAAAAAACCGGCCAAGTGCGTGTCGGGCCACGCGCAAGGTAGGGTTCCGTAGTCGTCCACCCGTTACATTATGTGGACTAAAAAGTTCGCAAACTTATATTTACTATGTTTTTGACAGAATTAACAACATTATCTAAGGCATCAATGGAAATTGTACGAAAGTTTGCTTTTTCAAAGTACATTTCTGAAGTTCGACTATTACTCGTTAACTAGTAATGTCTACTTAGCTGTGATAGTTTTCCTTTTAAATTCATCGTATATACTACTACCATGATTTTTTTCACATGCCTAGTAGCCACCGTTTAACTGGCAGGGGGGGGGGGGGACACTTGACCATAACAAAAATTATCACTTCAAAGCTTAATATCACGCTAACCAATTCTTTAATCAAAAAATGCTTTTAGAAACCTTATAATATTTTTAAAAGAGCTATCCAACTATACCCCACACGATGGGGTTTGGGAGAAAAAAAAATTTCACCACCACTTTACATGTACGGGAGGTACCCTAAAAAAAAATTTTTTTTAAGATTTTATTCTACCGTTTTGTCGGCGTCATTGACATGTATACTCATGCCAAATTACAGCTTTCTAGTACTAACGGTTACTGAGAAAAACGGGGGTCGGACGGACGGACGGACGGACGGACGGACGGACGGACGGACGGACGGACGGACATGGCGAAACTATAAGGGTTCCTTGTTTACTACGGAACCCTAAAAACGGGGTATAAACCTAATGAAGCGGATTTTATATTAGGTACGGTACTAGATTGAGATTAGGTGACGCAAGACCTTTTTGCCGACCACAATGTCGACAACAATGAAACCACAATCATTGTTCACATTGAGCATATTTCATTCTAGCGTCGTTACTTTGTTGCAGTAAGATTACTTTAAGTTTGACGCTGATATACTCTAATAGGGATGATGACACTATAAAAGAAAATCAATAAATCCAAATTTTATACATTAAAGCTCAAATTCTCAATCAAACGGCGAAAAAAGTAATAAAAAAAATAAAAAATTACGTAATTATAAGTCTTCAAAGTTTTAAGAGTGGGTATTTTCTGTCGCTTTTCCGCAAAACGCACCTTTGTATTGAACGATCGTCATTTACATGGCGCTACTCAACAGTGACGTCACTGTTGAGTAGCACTTTCTCTCTCTAACTACGAACATTCTCATTATTTTTGAGATATTTGAATATGTCTTCTTTCTATTGAAGTAATTTTTTTTTTGAGTCAGCAATTCAGCATCCCCATTCCCTTGGATGATTTACTTTAACGAGTAATTTAATAGAGTTTATATTACAACTGTACGAGTTTTAGACAATGTGTCTGGTAATATAACACTCCATACAATGTTACCTGGGTATAAAAAAAACTTTTTTCAATGCAAGTTGTAAGGGGTATTGTTACGGACAGCCACCTAGGATGCGTGCACAGTATATGGTTTAAGTGAGAAACGAGCAAAAAGGTTTTTAGGAAGCCTCATCGCAGTTATGTAATTTAGGTCAAAACGCCGTTAGCCAGTTTGCAGAAGTAACAACGACATCTAGGGGGACATTTGTTAAACTGCAAAATTGGTTATGAAACCCGACACTAAGTAGTGCCATCTGTTGGCGAGTAGAATAAGCTTTGTACTAGAAAGCCCGCCGGAATTCGAAAGTTCTCGAAGTTTAAGACAGAGATCATGCTGTCCTTTTCTAACTTTTCTTGATTTTTCGATTATCTAGAAATCTCGATTTTCTTGGTATAAAAGCGAGCAAATGTGACCCCCGGAGTCAGTTTCTGATTATAAGCGGTACCGTAAAAGTGGAAAAGAAGAACAAGGGAAGAAAAATAGCAAATAGTGCTCAGTGTAAAGTGTAATATTTTTGTGAGTACAGTAAGTTAATTGTTAGTGCTTAGTTGCAGTGCCTAGCCTAGTGTTAACCATAGTGCCTTGTATATATGTTCAGTTTGTAAGTAATCAGTGTAAATAAATCAGTGATTCTATTCAGTGGTTTAATTAAGAGGATTCTCGGTCCTGTTCATATTAGTGTGTGTTGTGGTGTGACAAGAGCGTTGCTGGCAATTTCCTCGGCGGAACGCAGAACCTTGGTGAGACGCGACCGTGTTCCACGAGACGTGCCGGCGGAACCCTACGCTCGCGTGAGCTATCAAAGTGATACTACTGTGGCCCCGCGTCGCCTACAGGTATTTTTCGATAGGCCTTTAAAAATGATATAGATGTTGCTAGAAAAAAAATCAAAGTGTGTTTTTCACTTCAAACAGTACAAAGTATGTCCCCTCCCCCTCTAATTTCCAAACTATGAAAGTATAATAAGCTGTATGTGTCATGTGTTATCTTGTAGGGTCGGTATCGCTCATAGGCCTCTAGAGGTCTGTGGGGGATCTCTTCCAGCTAACGTTTGAGTATGATAAGCTGTGTGTGGCAGGCGGCGCGGCGGCTGCTGAAAAAAATTGAGGCGGTATACAAAATACTTTCAACGATTTTTGGTATGAACAAGATGGGATTAAGGGGTTTCGAGATATCGCTGAAACACTGTCTTGTAAAAAAAGCATGTAAGTCCCTATGAAGCTACGAACGGTTGTTACCGTAAAATACAAAATCATAAAATATACTGTATCTTGGATATTTCATTAAAATTTTGAAATGGTGTCATAAGTTAGTTTATTTTTTCAATATGGCGGTTTGTTTACATAGCAAGTTCCATTGAATGGCACTTTAGAAGTAGTGCCTACGCGATATCACGGATTAGGTGCTTTTTTTTATGCTAGAAAATGCTTGATGCATACCGGCCTTCCTGGGGGTTTTAGGCGCGGTGATGTGGGACTCCTGTGTCAGGCTACCCACTAAAAACCAGCGGCTTTCCCTCATCGCCTTTGTGAGACGCCGCAGGATGCGCTTGCGCATGCCACCACGGGCTCACGGAGTAGGTGCTGGGAAAACGCTAAGAGGATGGTACTCTAGGAATAATGTCGAAAAATTAATTAAATTCAATTGTTACAGGGCCAATAATACTGCTAGCAATCATAGCAACATCGACATGTCTCCCTCTAGAAGACAAAGAAGATCTAGAACTCACCCAAATCCCAACCACTACAGACAACATAGAGCAACTCCAAAAAACCATCAACGTCGTCTCATACATACAAAACTTCAAAAACGTCATGGCTGAATACGTGAACAACCAATACCACAATCTAACTATACACGACATGGAAAAAATAAAACAGACTTTGGAGGAGTTTCTGGTCAATTTCGCGAACGATTTGAAAGAAACCGTTGAAGCGCAACAAAATAATGTGACATTTGAAAATGAGCGGGAAAAAATAAAAGATGGCGTCCCGGATGAGACCTTCGTCGAGATAAGGGAGAGGATAAAGACAGAGTTTCCGGATATAAAGGATGAGACAGCAGATGTTATTGTGTATAAATTGAGAAGGAATCTGCATGTTACTAGGCAGAAGATAGATTATATTATTAAGTCGTCGGAGAGGGAGTTCGAGTATGCGATAGCTTAGTATTTTTATGGTTTAATTTAAGCTGCCTACACAAAGCACTGCCTGCAGGGCCCTGCTTGCAGTGCCACTGCCAAAGCGTATTGTGTGTAGGCATGCAGGGCTGATTTTTTTTATCTGTTAAATCGGCCATGCATGCCTACACACAATACGATTTGGCAGTGGCACTGCAAGCAGGGCCCTGCAGGCAGGGCTTTGTGTAGGCAGCTTTATGTTACGATAATGAATTACAGTCTATTCATCCCTTATGTGTCCTATCATATAACAAACTTATCACCACATATTTATCACAAGAATCACCCTTTTCTCTTTTTATTAAATGTCAAAAACGCTTTGTTAGTATGAAGTATGTAAGGACATACTGTCTTAGTGACGTCACTAAGACAGTATGAATTGGTATGTTGAAATCAGCGTCCTTTTTAAATCTTTATGCTTATAAAATCGTTCAATTCATCATCATCATCATCATTCTCAGCCTGTAGTCGTCCACTGCTGGACATAGGCCTTCCCCAATTCGCGCCACCACACCCGGTCCTTCAATCCCCGATCTTTCAATTAGCTAAAATAAATTAATAATTGATGTTTTCCGAGTATTTTCGTTAGATCTTTTATTAGTCAAGTAAAAAATAATTTATTTTTACCTTCGTTTAATACCCTATAATCATCACTTTAAATGTTGATGTGATGCATAAAAATACTTAAAAGCTCATAAAGTTTTGCAACACCAGAGAAGTGTGCAAATGATTAACGTCTTCAAAAATAGTTTGTTTACGTCATATGACACGTAAGAATGAATAGACTGTAATTAAATTAATACTGTAACACACAATGAACAACAAACTGCACTGCAATAGCAACATTCAACGAGTAACAAGAACGGAAGGACAGCCTACCCAATTGCTCACTAGATGGCGCTGCAAGTAAGATAGATCGCGCAAGCGTTTGTTCATCGTAGAATGTATAGGACTCCTAGTTGATTATTGTTAAATTAATTCTAATACGAATAGAAATCTATTTGTTACAAGGCACACGGCTTCCTGTGAAATTGCTCTCTGCTCGCTTCCACTTGTGGGACGTTCGGTGACTTGCTCATACTAGCCCGCGGATTTGTTCACGCTTCGGCGGACGCTCCTGCTTCTGTGGGTCGGCGCTCGGACGTGAATAAAAATAAGTGTTGCCTACTTTTTGATATACTTCTGTACACGATCTGTCAACCGATAAATAAACAACTTCATACTGCAACTGCTGCTTTCGCTGAAGTCACCCCCATACAGATTTATAATATATGTTAAATGGGCTCTGAAATATCATATTTAAAATTGTAAATGCATTCAAGGCCCATCTTCTAACAAACCTTCTACATTGAATGTTATAAATAAAACTATATGTATACTAAAAATCATTTATTTATAAATATAGTATTCTATAATATACAATACAATATATACTTATCATTAAACAACTTCTTTTTATAGATTACATCAAGTATGTCCGAAACTAAAATCTAAAATATGAGCGTAACAAGTATCAATCAAGTCTAGCATCACTAAAATGTAGAATCATTATTCTACTAAACAACCAATACACATACATACTCTTTATTGCTGGTTTTGCATAATAACTGTAAACATTCATTTAGTCTTTACATGAGTGTTTTTGGACATATAGGCATTTTCTACAGGCAGATATCTCAGGTGTATGTGTTGCTTTATGTATGACCGAAGACAGATAGGTGCTAGTGCTTATGGTCCATTTTCTTAAACACAGCGAGGAAGACTTTAAACCTTTATTTAACTCTACTGGCAGACAATGCAGGTGTATGACTGTTGGTACTGCTAGCATATATCGCAGGTATATGTGTTGCTTTTATTAGCAGATTTCTCAAGCGTATGTGTTTTTCAATATATTTTAAATACTAGTGCTTCCATGATTTTAAGCGGCTTCCTAGCAGGGTAACCTTACTATTTTAAGGTGCGTTTAGAGCGACGCATTATATTTGAAGTTCGGCTGACAAATAGACCAGTTTTGTGTTGGTTTCGTTGGCAGATATCGCAGGTTTATGTGTTAATTTTTTTTTTTAATTTCTGAACTAATCTACTACTTAACGTCCATGAATTCGACCTGTTTCTTAGCGGGGAAGACTTTATGCACTCGCTTGCGGTGTGTGTACAGCGAAGCTTTCTGTTTGAAGCTCTGTTGGCAGATATCGCAGGTGAGTGGGCGTGCGCCTGAGTGGATCACTTCGTGCTGGTTCAGAGCCTTTTTATCCTAAAAAAAAAAAAGTAAATATATATATATGTTTGGAGCAACCGACCCTTAATGTCATTCAAGTGTCATTTTATAATCTGTAGCGGCCGATGTCGATGGTACTGGAAGTCGACGGCTCAAATAAAACTTCGACGTAAAGCTGACAGTAGTATAATTTCCAAAAGTTTACAAGATAGGTTGGCCGAAATAGGTATGCAGAAGTGGTTGTATGTGAGGACAAATAATAGGTCATAATGACCAGCAAGATTTGACTTAACGTATGTTAAAATGGTAGCGATAAAGCGTACGGGAAGTGTTTACTATTGGTGGCTTTCAAAAAGCCGCTCTTACACTAACCGTGCCCGACGGGCGCATTTTACGTAATAGTGAACATTGTCACCAAATCTCAAGTTCATAGGTCAATGGGAAGTCAAGAAATTCTTCGGAACAAATTTTGTGACAGACGACGGACGGACGGACGCCTGGGCGACACCAATAGGGTTCCGTTTTGACCCTTCGGGTACGGTGGGGATTATGTTATGACATATAGTTATGACACACCTGTTACACGCGAAGGAACGTGCGCGCTGTGGGTAAGTATGTGTGCGTGCGCTGTCGGTACACGCGTCAATTGTTTGCGCGGGTGCGTGGCGCGTGGCGTGGACGAATCGCGAGGCGCGACGGCACCCGATCGACACCAGGCGGGTCTCTCAGGGACGAGGTAACTGACCTCGGTGCGGGGGGTTCGTGTCCGTTCTGTATGTAATACTATTATACTATTCTGTGGTTATGAGTTATGACTTAAGTAGATAGAAACTCACAGTGAACGCCTTCCTGCATATCTGACAGACGTGGTTCCTCGGTTTCTCCTTCTTCTCGCCGTGAACTCGCATCATGTGCTTCTCCACATTAGCGCGGGACGCTATCGGCTGGAGAACAAATACATTTCAGTAGGTACTAGTCAACTTGTAAAATATATACATATACGCAATAGGGTTTATCCAGAAATCACGCGAGGTTTTTTGGGCCACATTTAGACCCCCCCTCCCCCCTTGGTGGTCTTTGGTGAGGTTCTACACGACCCCCCCTCCCACCACGAAACCTCACGTGTATTTTTTGAATTTATCACCACTCTTGAATTTTTTTAAGTAAATGAAGTATATTAGTTTATGTTGTGATTATTTTGGTAGGTATATGCGTTATGAAAACGTGATTGTGTAATTTCTCCTATATTTTAAGAAAATGCTACACGAATAGATATCATTTCTCGGTATTGTAGGTGCAGTAAAAAAATACACGTGAGGTTTCCTTGGACCCCCCCTCCCCCAACGTGATCAGTAGTGAGGTTTTCGTAACACCCCCCCCCCCCCCCCTTGGATCCTCGCGTGATTTCTGGATAAGCCCATACCTACAGAGTGACAAAATATGCGAACATGACTTTAATGACAAGGGCGTAAGAGCGTACAGATGTTATTGACGCTTTGGGAATGTACATTTTAGAGATGTACCGACTAGTCAGGAAAGACGACTATCTGGCCACATTTATAGACGGTGATTAGTCGGCAAAAGAAACCGACTATTCGGCTGTTTTTACTGCCAAAATATTTAAAAAAAAAACCACCAATATTTACTTCGTTTCATATTTTAAGTATCTTTCTTAAAAACAACAAATAATCATCTTAGAAATACGAGTAGGAACTTTTTATTTTGATAATAGACTAATTAAATATTTTTTTACTATTGACGTACAAGTCGGGAAAGCCGACTATCTGGCCAAATTTATAGTCGGCAATTAGTCGGCTAGCCAGCAAAATCCATATTCGGCATAGTGTATTATAGAGATCTACTTGGCTGTATGTTGGTAGTTGTTACCGGTAGTACGGCCCGATTGGCCCAACACCTCGGCCCAATGTGTACAGCCAGCATTACATACACACTGTTTAAAAATCCTATGTTTACTTTATATTTTATTAACTCGGACGACTTGTATCATAAAATACTACCCTATTGTTGAAGCTATAAGATTCAAACTTCATCAGCAGTTTTAAAATTTATAAAATTTGGACCATCATCATCCTCCTAGCGTTATCCCAGTACAGTTGCATCCTGAAGGATGCCTGGGGTCCGCTACCTAATCCCAAGATTTGGCGTAGGCACTAGTTTTTACGGAAGCGACTGCCATCTGACCTTCCAACCCCGAGGGGAAACTAGACCTTATTGGGATTAGGCTTTGTCAAGTGAGTGGGCAACTTGACTGTTAGAAGTTCTCAAACCGCCCGAAGGCCTCCAACTTGGCTTAACGACTGCTGCCATAGACAGCAACCGGGATCAACGGCTTAACGTGCCTTCCAAAGCACGGGAGCGCTCAGTTAGTAACCACTCAAAGCGGTCACCCATCCAAGTCCTGGCCGCTGCCCACGTTGCTTAGCCTTAGATACCGCAAGCGGTATCTAAGGTGGCGCCGCTGGGCCACGAGCGCTCATAACATTTAACATTTCGACCAATAAAAAGAATTTCAACAGTACCTTATCGCAGACTGGACATTTGTGCGCGGTCTTGCCGAGATGCTGGTAATTGAAATGATCCTGCATCGCCTCCTTAGTCGGATATCCTTTGTTGCACATCGGACAAGGGAATCTGCAAGAATGTCGGTGTGTTCAGTTTAAAGCGCTACACTGAGAAATTTAGAAACTTTGAAACGCTGTTCTGCCCAGACGAAGAAACAATAGGGACTGATTTTCAGATATATAATTCTTGACTATATGATTGTGGTACTGACAATAGCCGAAACATGATTGCTTAAAATTTTCTCGATAGAAAAGAAATCCAAAGTTGAGTCTATATTTTCCTTTTTTTTACTCAGCCTACTAAAACAACGCATTATAAAAAGACACGATCAAGTTAATATGATGGTATTTTACCTCATCTAGGTACTGACAAGAGGAAATTTAATAAATTTGCATACAGTCAGATATTTATCGAGATTTGTCTAAAAAAGCCATTCCCGGAGAGTGTTGCATCCCGTTTTGTCGTGAACGAAAAACATACGCGCGTCTCTCTCAATCAATATATCGCCCGAGTCCTTATCAGTTAAAAAAAACGCTCATTATTTAGGTCATTTTCTGTTTAATTGACACGTATCTTGACATTTCCCAATGTCACTATCTAGAACAGGACTATTGCGATCTCATGTCACACATTTAGGATGACAATGAATGGTTACTTATCTTATCTTAGTAGTATGAGGGCCCTTGCGGATGCACCTCGACCCAGTGGGATCTTTTGTGCAATTGCCCCCTCCTTTATACCTACTCCAAGCTGCTCTCCAACATTTCCACAAACCGGATGATGGAGTTCAGCGGGAGTACTCTGAATTCCTTTGGTTCAGGGTATCCATTTCCAAAGAAATTCATTCTCTGTCTGGCAAGGGCGTGACATTTACACAATAGGTGTTCCATTGTCTCGTCATGGTAACTTACTTGAAGACTTGGTCTGAAGCGTGTGCCCTGGAGTATTTCAGGTGAGCTTGGTACGTTGCCAGGTGGGAGAATATCTGCAAACAACATCACATCGTCAGGTATGCGTTAGATTAGATTACGACAATTCGAACGTATTGCTTTTCTCATTTAGTGTCACCATCGCTATTTATCGACAGGTATGAATGAATGAATGAATGAATGAATGAAATAATTTATTCCAGAACATGTCCATATTGTATTACATACTAGATCAAATTAAATTAAAAGATTAAAATTAAAAATTAAAATAATTACATATAGTCAAAATACAATAAACAATAATAATATACTAAGTCAGTAGGCCTTAGGCTTCTCCGTATAGCGGGGGGGGGGGGAGGGGAGGGGGGGGAGGGGGGGAGGGGGGGGGGGGGTATTAAGGCGCCTGTATACGCAAGCACTCCTCATACAAACTTTGTGCAAGTTTTTCTTCGCTTGTGTTTGCATTACCTACACTTATGATTTTTGGTCAGTACGCTTATTTTTTAGTTAGCTAGAACCTCAAGAAAAAAAATGATTTTTGCGGCCCGATTATATGCGGGAGTGCCAAAACTGACGAATAAAACTTGCACAGAGTTTGTATGGAGAAGGCCTTGCGTATACAGCCGCCTTAAGAGGAGGGGTAGGGCAAGCTCTCTCCATACAAACTTTGTGCAGGATTTTCTTCGTTTGTGTTTGCATTAAAATAATGATTTTTGGTCAGTATGCTTATTTTTCTGTTAGCTATTTCGTGATGTAATTCTTTTTCATTGATATTATTTTTAATTTTTTTCATTTTTCATTTTTTTTTAATATTTGAAAATTTCCACATCACTTTCTTCGCATATCTAATATTTACATCCAAAAAAAATATTACATTCTTTAGTGCCAAAACCTACGAATAAAACGTGCACAGAGTTTGTATGGAGAATGCCTTGCCCACCCCTGCGCCTTAAAGTAGAACCAATTAAGTACTTAACCTTAAAGTACATCCCTATATCTATCTCCCCTTCTCGTATATCTTGTAGCACATGGGACACTGGTTCCTGGGGCTCGGGAGTCACATTTTATTAAAGAACACAACAATAGGTGTAAGGAAAAAGATCCTCAGATGGGACCCGGGCAAAGAATATATATACTAACGTAACAAGAAGCGACACCGAAGCATGTGTGCTGTAAACCCGTCTCGCGGCTATGTGTGCGTGTCCGGACGCGAGCGGGGGCGCGCGAGGGGCGCGCGGTGTGTGGAAAATACTCCCCGGACGGGCAAAGTATAGAATCGTAGCGTTCCAAGGTCACCGACACTCGGTTCACACCGATAGACCAGTGTCGCGCCTTTGACCCTGGTCCCTGTTGCTCGGGAGTGACACATATACAACACTCACTGTTAACACAAAGGATTACAAAATAGTCTTTAGGTCATGTCTCTTGCCCACATACCTTAACTGCGAAGACCAGGGTTCATGTCGCCGGCACACAGACACTTATTCACACGCGTGCTGGTATTTAGGTGAGGTCACAGCCAGGAGCGACATACGTCCTATTAGAATGCGAGCAATAGGTCAACTGTCGGTCATATGTCACTAAGGAAAACGCCCGAAGACGCCAGCAGAGATGGGGCATTAAAATTGTTTATTGAACACTCACCTTCTTACAGTCGACGCACTCGTATCTGCTCTTGTTCTGGTGCCGCTGTATGTGGTACTTGAGTTGGATCACTCGCACCATCTTGTGACAGATGGGACACTCGTCCTTCGGCAATGGACCTTCGTGCAGTCTACAGGAAAAACAAGTAAATTTATTACAAGATTTTGTTTAACTTGCACTTGTACTTATGCAAGTTCTCAAAATTTGCAATACTTTTTTCAACCACTTGCCGTATCCGATTCAGGTGAAATTTGGCATACCTACTTATGTAAGTTCGGTTACAATGCAACACTATCCCATCGAGCTACCTTTAAGGCAAAATTCTGTCAAACGAACGCGAACACAAAAGGACTAAGGCGTCAAACGCATGCGTTTCCATATAAATCCATTCAACGCAATGCGTTTGACGCAACGTATCTATATGGAACACATGCGTTTGACGCAGGCAAACGAGCGCCTAAGAGCTCTGACTATTCTGGTATATTCATATTACAGAATTTGGCCTTACAGCTTCGGATCCATTATATTTAGCTTTGATTAGTTTGGGACTAGATCGATTTGTGTGAGATTGTCCATAAATAATTATTTATATGCAGCTGGCAATTTCCTCGCTCCTCGCTCAACGCATTAGCATAGCGATTCAGCGAAAAAATACTGCCAGCTATGCCCGGGGGACCTAATTTTTAAATGTTTTCTTAGTTTAGTTTTGATTTTTAGTCATATAGATATGTTACATAAGTTTCATGTTATATTTAGTTTTAATGTATTATTATATTTTTCAGTTGTACTTAGTTTGTTTTCTTGCAATAAATTATTCATTAAAATATCGACATTATCGTCTACAAGAATGTTCGTGACAAACGCAGTCGTTGAGTCTCACCTTAAATGTGTTGCCAACGTAGTACGGTTGACGAAGCGTTTTTTACAGTGATCACACTGCAAGCCTTCTCTATGGAAGCGGGCCACGTGATTTTTGCGCGCGCGGGAATTCCTGAAATAAATGTTCTGATTACATTTTTTATTTTATTTTCAAATTGCAAATAGGTTTGCTCTTTCTAGCACCCTCGGTGAAGCGAGCTCACCCAGAAGATGCTTATTTACTTGTGTCTTGATTACTGCTATAGTTGTTTTTTAGGGTTCCGTACCCAAAGGGTAAAACGGGACCCTATAACTAAGATTTCGCTGTCCGTTCGTCTGTCAACAGGCTGTATCTCATGAACCGTGATAGTTAGAGAGTTGAAATTTTCACAGATGATGTATTTCGGTTGCCGCTATAACAACAAATACTAAAAAACAGGATACAATAAATATTTAAGGCGCAGGGGTGGGCAAGGCATTCTCCATACAAACTCTGTGCACGTTTTATTCGTAGGTTTTGGCACTAACGAATGTAATATTTTTTTGGATGTAAATATTAGATATGCGAAGAAAGTGATGTGGAATTTTTTTAATATTTCAAAAAAAAAGAAAAATTAAAAATAATATCAATGAAAAAAATACATCACGAAATAGCTAACAGAAAAATAACCATACTGACCAAAAATCATAACTTTAATGCAAACACAAACGAAGAAAATCCTGCAGAAAGTTAGTATGGAGAGAGCTTGCCCTACCCCTCCTCTTAAGGGGGCTCCAATACAACAAACATGATTTTTTTGCCGTTTTTAAAGATAATGGTGCGGAACACTTCGTGTGCGAGTCCGACTCGCAGGTTTTGAGAAAAGCACTATATTAGCCTCGGCCGGAATGGCAATTGCAGGCTTCGTATTATAATTAAACGTACTCGCAAGCTGGTCCGTTTAAACAATTACTCAGCCTGCAATTACCTCCTTCCCGGCCACGGCAATAATGTACAACCGGGTTGAATAGGTATACAATCCGGGCGCTACATGACAGTCGCCAATTCACGACCGACGCTCTTTTAACACCTTGACAATAAAGGCTCTTTTATTAATTTTATGTCACACCTGGCCATAAAGTGGCCATTATCGCACGCTCCGCGCACGAAAAAACCCACTTCCTGGCCAGGGGGTGACATAAAATTTTGTACTTACCACGAGCGATAATAAAGAAATACCTTACCGTAAAATACCTGCGATCTGAGACATTCTTTGTTTTATCGCCCTTGGTAAGTAATGTACTATTATTATGCTCTGTCACAGAATAGTATAATAGTATTACATACAGAACGGACACGAACCCCCCGCACCGAGGTCAGTTGCCTCGTCCCTGAGAGACCCGCCTGGTGTCGATCGGGCGCCGTCGCGTCTCGCGTTGCGTCCGCGCCACGCGCTACGCACCCGCGCACACAATTGACGCGTGTACCGACAGCGCACGCACACGTACTTACCCACAGCGCTTACGTTCCTTCGCGTGTCACAGGTGGGGCTCTGTCTGAGGTCCCGGGTTCGAATCCCGGCCGGGGCATTTATTTGTGTGATGAGCACGAATATTTGTTCCTGGGTCTTGGATGTTTTCTATGTATTTAAGTATCTATTTATCTATATAAGTATGTATATCGTCGCTTAGTACCCATAGTACAAGCTTTGCTTAGTTTGGGACTAGGTTGATTTGTGTAAGATTGTCCACAATTTTTTTTTTATATTTATAAGGTAGTTTATTTAGACTTTCCAGAGATAACGGTAAGAATTATCTATGCGATTTTATAACGTTGTTCGTGACAAGTCACATTGACCCTTTTTGACGGCAGATCACTGTGATTTCATCGTGTAGTTAATATTTATCACCCGTCTCTAAAGTACCTAATGAAATGTATTTTTGCATACTTACTTGAAGAACATATCGCATTCGAGGCACTGGTAGCCCTCTATAGTTGTCTTGGAGAGAAGTTTGCGAAGATCACCCGGCTTTGGCGGGTTCGATGGAGGATCCCTTCTCTTTTTACTCTGTAAGACAAATAAAAAATTGTAAAATTTATTTATGTCACACCTGGCCATAAAGCGGCCATTATCGCACGCTCCGCGCGCGAAAAGACCCACTTCCTGGCCAGGGGGTGACATAAAATTTTGTACTTAACACGGGCGGTAATAAAGAACGCCTCAGATCGCATATTTATCGCCCTTGCCTTCGGTTCGGGCGTCAAATACCTGCGATCTGAGACATTCTTTGTTTTACCGCCCTTGTTAAGTAATGTACTAGTGTAATCTAATAATGGAGAGCTCGTGGCCCAGCGGCGCCTGCGTACCGCTTACGGTATCTAAGGTTAAGCAACGTGGGCAAACTTGTACTAACCTTTTTCTGGCTATCCCCTATATTAATGAGAGCGGCCGGCGGCGGCTTGGTCATGTGCGTGTTGACGTGCGCAGTAATGGCGGCGACCAGGCGTTCTGTGTGCCCGCACAGCTTGCAGATGTGCCGCGCGTAGTGCAAGCAGGCAGGACTCTTCGAGGCTAGGCTAACGCGTTGCCCTACGTGGGCGAACGAACGCGAAGCGGCGGCGCGGCGATACATGAATGCGCGGCGAAACGCTTCGCTCACGCAGGACACTTCAATGGGTATCGACTGTTTGTTTTGCTTCGCGCCGCGCCGCGCCGCTTTGCCGTCGCGTCTAAGTGCCAGTTGCACCAACGTACGAACACAGACCGGTCATCGTCAAATATGGCGCCGGCAGCTGTCATCCCATTGAAACTTGACAAACTTTCCATACAATCAGATTTGACGAACACCGCTTACTATTACAGATGGTTTGGTGCAACCCAGCCTAATCTGCGTAGGTTCAGTGAACCGGCGACAAGCTTTGGCGTAGGCACTAGTTCTTTTGCGCCCTGTAGCCCGGGCATAAGAATACGGCTACGGTATCCTCTGCCTGTCGTAGAAGGCGACTAAAAGAGGGTCCTCGGGGCCGAAGACGGTCGTAGTTGGGGGCTGCGATCGTCCATAAAAACATGGCGGGACCCGTAGGTGGACTCTAGGGCGGCACTGGAGAGTTCCATGGGAGAGCCCAGAGCCGTCCGAAATGAAAAAAAAAAAAAGGCACTAGTTCTTACGGAAGCGACTGCCATGTGACCTTACAAAACGCAACGGTAAAAAAAAAAACAAAACTTGTACTAACCTTTTTCTGGCTATCCCCTATATTAATGAGAGCGGCCGGCGGCGGCTTGGTCATGTGCGTGTTGACGTGCGCAGTAATGGCGGCGACCAGTCGTTCAGTGTGCCCGCACAGCTTGCAGATGTGCCGCGCGTAGTGCTGCTGTATATGTGCTTGCAGTTTCGACTCTTCTATGTACACGTAGCAGACTCTGCAGGGGGAGAAGCCGGGTTTCTAAAATAAAAAATACCTTATAAATAAATAAAATATCTGAGCGACCGAGCTTTGCTCGGCGTTTTCCCATGCATGAGACCTAGCTAGATCGATTGCTCGTCCCCGAAAATCCCCACATACCGAAATTCATCAAAATCGTTAGAGCCGTTTCCGAGATCCCCGAAATAAGTAAATGTACAAGAATTGCTCGTTTAAAGATATAAGATAAGATAATAATAACTGGGCGACCGAGCTTTGCTCGGCGTTTTCCCGGGCGTGAGAACTAGCTAGATCGATTGCTCGTCCCCGAAGACCCTTAAGTAAGTAAGTAAGAAACTTAAGTAACAAACTTTCTTAGATTGGCTTTTCATTTGCGCGATATTCCCCGTTTCCTAGAATATACTTGTATAATCTAGAATAATTCGAAAAAAATGATGACAAACTAATTTCTCAAATTATTCTAGTTTATACAAGTTTATTCTAGGAAACGGGGAATTTCGCGCAAATGGAAAGCCAATTTATGAATGTTTGTTACATAAGTTTCTTAAAATATCACTCCGCTAGCCTGCGAATGTCAAAAGACGTTTTGTATGGAAAGCGAACCACCTGAAGCTAATTATGCTAATTTAATTATGGATCAATGTTATCTGAAATAAATAAATGATTTGATTTGATTTGATTTAATTGAGAGAGCACGATAAAGTCGATAAATACGAACTTTTCCGATAAAGTACCAAGGAAAATCATTTTGCACTACATCTGTAGCTCACGGGTACTCACCGCTCTGTGATCTGATACGAAGTGATCCTCCACTTGTTGCTGCGTGTAAAACCCTATCACGCACAGTTCACATTTGTACACTGAGCTGGCATATTGCACTTTTTCCTTTGCTTCTTCTCTGGAAAAAAAACGGTACATATTAACTTAAACTAAAAACTATTTATAGCCATAAAGAGTGGATTTTCTTTTTGGGTCAGTGAGGGCAGCTTCCAGATCGCGTGCTGCTACGCGAAAATGGTCTTAGAAGACCTTCCCTCGATTTATAATTAATGAAGATTGATGTTTACAGATTTTCAAAAAAACATACAAGATGCGAGAAAAAGGTCATTTATGACAAACTTTTTCTTTAATGCCAATCAATCCCATTACTATCCAGGATCACAAGCTTGTATGGGACCAAAAAAAATCCGTCTAGAAAAGCCACAAATCGAGGAAAACTTTTCACTCTGTCAAAGGAGAAAGGGTTTCTGGCAGTAATTTTGTTGTTGTTTAAAATTACCTGGAAGCCAGCATTTCCTCTTCACTCATGTACTCTGTGAAGTATTTCAGTTTCTGTGGAGCCTTCTCCTCCTTGGGTTTCACTGGTTGTGAGATGATCAGCGCTTCTATCTTGGGATGTGACGGCATTGGTCTGAAACATGCATAAATATGTTAACATCACAAATACAACATTTTGTAATTTCAAGTGAAAAATAAACGCTTTTGTATTTGTATTTTTTTTCTTCTATAGTTTCTGACATACGTCACATAGGTAGTGTGAGACAACGCTCTATATATGAAGCCGAAATTAGCAGAGTCTCTTTACAAAGGTCGATGTGCAATACTTACTGCCGGGTATTGTAATGTAGGTACTATTATGTCACACCTGGGGCCTGTACCACAAAACTTTACAAGCGTACAATTCGGCAAATTTGTCAACTTTTTCTATGGAAAATTGTACAATTTTGTCGAATTGTAGACTTGTAAAGTTTTGTGGTATAGGGGCCTGGCCATATATGACAATTACCGCACGAAGCGCGCGGAAAATCACACTTCCTGCCCAGGGGGAGACATAAATTTTTGCACTTACCACAGGCGGTACTCTCAGCCTCAGATCACACATTTATTGCCCTTGCCTTTCGGCTAGGGCGTGAAATACCTGCGATCTGACACAGCTTTTGTTTTACCACCCTAGGAAAGTATGTAGTATTCCGTCTGCAAAAGCGCGCCGTGCGCACACTAGCCCGCGCCAAACATGACGAAAGCGCCAAGCCTCATTTTATAGCGCTCGGCATACTCACACTCCCGTCTATGCTAATTTACCAAATAGCTGTCTACGCTAGGGAAAACCTGTCGGTATACGCGAGAAGAGGAGATGGATGTGCCTGGGTGACCCGAAACGCGAACAAACTCAGCATGATACCCCACAAACTAAGTAAAACCGCAAAGACAGTCCATGTTGCGGGTGCCGTCATCTACAATAAACTACCATTAAATATAACAACAGCTGTGAGCCTACCAGCATTTAAAAATAATTTAAAAAAGTGGCTAATTGAGAAATGTTTTTATAGCTTCAAAGAATTTGTAGAATACAAGGATAAATAATGATAATGTTAAATACGGTTATGCAATTGTAATATGTGAATTTTATTTATAATGAGTTAAGGAATATTAATGATTTCAATTTAGTATAAGTTTGACTTGTAATGTGTTATTATCAATAAATTATGTCTATGTCTATGTCTATGTAAAGTGCTATTGTTAATTGTCTTACTCTATATTGAGCTCTGCCAGCTCGCCCTTCATCCTGTACGTCTCGATGCGGGCGAAGTCGTCAGCGCCGGTCACCACCACGTGTGACATCACACCAGTCACCGGGTTTTCTAGCACTATTTCTGGCACTGCAACAATGGTTATACTTAAAATCACTTGAATTGATACCTTGTTTTTTTAGCAGTAGAAAGAAACGTGACACATGACGTTCTACGAGGTTTTTTATCAGGCACGTTCTGCGGTAAGCGTCAAATAATCTTAATAAAAATTAAAACCGTTAATTCATGCCTACATTACATATTTTCATTTCGAAATAATAAAATATGACTTAATATAATTTCACTTATGTAGCTAATGCGCGGAGCTGATGGCGATGTACTGCGGCCACTCGTCGTGTTTTGTTCATTAGGTACCTACCAGCGTGTGACCGTCCATCTCATTACCTTCCAGCATGTGGCCGTCCATCTCATTACCTTCCTGCATGTGACAGTCTATCTCATTACCTTCCAGCATGTGACCATCCATCTCATTACCATCCAGCACGTGACGGTCCATCTCATTACCTTCCAGCATGTGACCGTCCATCTCATTACCTTCCAGCATGTGACCGTCCATCTCATTAGTATTACCTTCCAGCATGTGACTGTCCATCTCATTACCTTCCAGCATGTGACCGTCCATCTCATTACCTTCCAGCATGTGACCGTCCATCTCATTACCTTCCAGCATATGGCCGTCCATCTCATTACCTTCCTGCATGTGACAGTCTATCTCATTACCTTCCAGCATGTGACCATCCATCTCATTACCATCCAGCACGTGACGGTCCATCTCATTACCATCCAGCACGTGACGGTCCATCTCATTACCTTCCAGCATGTGACCGTCCATCTCATTACCTTCCAGCATGTCACCGTCCATCTCATTAGTATTACCTTCCAGCATGTGACTGTCCATCTCATTACCTTCCAGCATGTGACCATACATCTCATTACCTTCCAGCATATGGCCGTCCATCTCATTACCTTCCAGCATGTGACCGTCCATCTCATTACCTTCCAGCATGTGACCGTCCATCTCATTACCTTCCTGCATGTGACAGTCTATCTCATTACCTTCCAGCATGTGACCATCCATCTCATTACCATCCAGCACGTGACGGTCCATCTCATTACCATCCAGCACGTGACGGTCCATCTCATTACCTTTCAGCATGTGACCGTCCATCTCATTAGTATTACCTTCCAGCATGTGACTGTCCATCTCATTACCTTCCCGCATGTGACCGTCCATCTCATTACCTTCCAGCATATGACCGTCCATCTCATTACCTCCCAGTATGTGACCGTCCATCTCATTACCTTCCAGCATGTGACCGTCCATTTCCAAGTTGATATTGTCTCTGACCGCCTGCGCGATGTCATACTGCTCGTGTTTTACGGTCTGCGCGGAGCTGATGGCGATGACTAAACACTCGTCGCGGGTCATGTGTTGTTCATTACCTTCCAGCATGTGACGTCCATCTCATTACCTTCCCGCATGTGACCGTGCATCTCATTACCTTCCAGCATATGACCGTCCATTTCCAAGTTGATATTGTCTCTGACCGCCTGCGCGATGTTATACTGCTCGTGTTTTACGCTCTGCGCGAAGCTGATGGCGATAACTAACCACTCGTCGCGGGTCATGTGTTGTTCATTACCTTCCAGCATGTGACGGTCCATCACATTACCTTCCGGCATGTGACGTCCATCTCATTACCTTCCCGCATGTGACCGTCCATCTCATTACCTTCCCGCATATGACCGTCCATCTCATTACCTTCCAGCATGTGACCGTCCATCTCCAGATTAATGTTGTCTCTGACCGCCTGCGCGACGTCATACTGCTCGTGTTTAACGCTCTGCGCGGAGCTGATCGCGATGTATTGGGGCCACTCGTCGCGCGTTGTGTAGTCGAAGAATATGCCGTCGTATTCAGTCTTGGTGGATACTTCTAGGCTCGAGAGGGATTGGGACATGTAGGTGTGGTCCATTGTCTGTAAATAAAATAATGGAGAATGTCAATATGTCTGCAAAATCACTTGAAAGTTTGTTACGGTAAAGCTTTGATTCATACAAATACATTAGTTTTTGTTTCATTCAAAAATACCCAGTAGGTTTGATTTTACAGGCATTTAAAGTGAATAAAAATAAAAATGAATAAAATGAACTTTATTCTGTAAGTAGGCCGCAATGGCACTTTTACAAGTCAAACCCTACTAGTGAGACCCGCTAACCGCGTGTGACGTCATTTTGCAACGCTAGTCTAGTACGGAAGCGCGCGAACGGATTGAGCGCGTGTATGGCGAGTGTTGCACTATGATATGACGTCATGAGGGCGAGTTGTCGTGCGTCACTTTACAATTCAATATCTTGGAAACTAATGGACGTATCGAAATAATTCTTTCACATATATTTTTTATTTTCAACAGAGAATACAGAAAAATGGAATTCTAAATTAGTTTACATTCTCCATTCAAGAGTCTAGGAGACTAGTAAATTGTATAGACTGCCAATTGATGCGTAACTTTTAACACTTTCACTGCCAGGAGACCGTGTGGTGTCACCTCTATACTCTATTTAATCCATGCAATTGTATCATGTATTTAAGGGAGCATTATATCAAATGTAAGCCGATATTATTCCAGCTTGTTTCATTAACACCCGCACCCTACATGGCGATCCTGCCAGGGTGCCCTACAACTTAACGGGTGGTGCGTAACTTTTCTGAGATGCCGAAATGGCTTAGTAGCACCTAGTAGGCGGACTGTCGCTTCAGGTCGCTACATCGGTTTCGTAAGCATTCACTGCCTATGGACTCTTGGAACTCCAGGGGAGTCACACGCGCGTTCTATTCCTTAAAAGATGTGTGTTATATTATTTTAATCTAGTCCAGCGTTCTGCAACAGGCCGCCCGTGAGCCCCGTACTTGCGGCCCGTGAGCCTCCTCCAAATTTATTAATACGTGTGGCCTGCTAAAATTTTGTCAGCTACTGTGGCTCTTAGTCGATAAACGGTTGACGAACCCTTCCCTTTACACCAGGATTGAAACGATTGTGAGCTCGAATTAAGAAGAATAAGAAGAAGAATATTTGACAAAAGTATTGCTAATACCAATAAAGTGATTATTGGATAATATGATTTTATTAAAGTTTTAGATAGTAACATTGTCTTTTTTAGATTTTCTTGTGTGTAGTAGAATTTAAGCGGAAAAAAGTAGATTTTAGCTCGAAAATGGTCGATTTGGAGTGATGTTTGAAACAAAACATTTTAATGAAAAATTCAAAAAATAGATTTAAAATTTATGTCATTAGGTCGCAATAGTCCTGTTCTACATAGTAACATTGATAAAATATCAATAAACTTGTCTATTTAACAGAAAATGGGCTAAATAGATGAGCATTTTTTACCTTATAAGGACCCTTAAGTAAGAAAGTAAGTGATATGTATGCGCGTGACGTCACCGAGGCGTCCACTGTAAGCAGGCCCGCACCTCAGTAATAAACGAGCTCTCGTTACACTCGCTTGTTTCATTGCGTCCAATACCTATCACTGGCCGACGAGGCTGTGTCTTACCCGCGCACTAGTTAAAATAAAGTAAATAATAATGTCCGCGTTCCTAGGCAGTGTTCCGAATTTTGATCCTAATACGCAGGAATGGCAAATATTTGTTAGTAGGTTGAAGCAGTTTTTCGGGTTGAACTCAATCGAAACGGAAGAAAAGAAAAAAGCGGTATTGTTAACGCATCTTTCGGATGACGCATATCGGCTACTTACAAACCTCGCGCACCCGAAGGATATCGAAACAGTGAAGTATGATGAGCTGATCGTATTACTCAATGGTCATTTTACACCGAAGAGGTCGACCTTCGCCGACAAGGCCAAATTTTACAGCGCGGTAAAGGCAGAGGGCGAGAGGAGCGAAGACTGGGCGGCTCGACTACGTGGGCTCGCGGTTCACTGCGAGTTTGGAACTGCTCTCGAAACGATGCTCCGCGACCGTTTTGTTCTTGGGTTCAACCCGGGTCCAGAACGGGACCGACTCTGCGAGCAGGACGTAAATACGTTAACATTTGCCAAGGCGTTGGAGTTAGCGCAGCAGGCGGCATGTGCTAGGCAGGCAAGGGCTGCGCCTGTAGTGCCCAAAGAAGAGCCACTTTTCCGAACGGGCACAATTAAAGGCGGCAGCAGCGGCCGTGGAAGTCACGGAGGCAGTCGCGGCAGGCTGGGTAGCCGTCCGACAGACAGCGAGGACTCGTCACCCCCGTTGTAATGTTTGTGGCCTCCGTAATCACGTAGGGGACAGGTGTAAATTTCGAAATTACCGGTGCCAAAAGTGTCATGAAAAGGGGCATCTGAAGAAAGTGTGCACATCAAAGCGTGTGCATAATATTGACATCGGGCAATCATCGCAGATTCAGGAGTCTCAAGATTGCAACAGTGATTGTGAGGAATGCCAGCTGTTCAATTTAAGGTGCGTCACTTACGATCCTATTTTAGTGCCAGTTATCTTTAAAAATAACATGACCTTGAACATGGAACTCGACTCGGGATCGAGCACGAATGCAATCAGCCAGTCTTTGTACTTAAAGCATTTCTCAGACTTTCCTTTAGAAAAATGTAATATTAAAATGTGTTTCTATAACGGACATAAAGTCACGCCCGAGGGTAGATTCGCAGCAGATGTTACTTATCGTAACGTGACAAAGCAATTATCATTCTATGTTGTTAAGAACGGAGCAAATCCATTACTTGGGCGTGAGTTCATGGTCAAATTTCAAATAAGGTTTTTAGCAGGCAACAATAACATTGTTGTAAATGATTGTTTGGATCCCGAGGTAAAAGCAGTGTTAAATAAGTACGAACCGCTATTTCGTGAGGAACTAGGGTGTTTTAACAAGTTTAAGGTAAATCTTCATCTGAAGGATGGTGTCAAACCAAAGTTTTTTAAACCTAGGCCGTTACCTTTTGCATTAAAATCTCAAGTTGAAAGCGAGCTAGCACGGCTCACGAATGAAGGTATTTTAGTTCCCGTTAATTACTCCGATTACGCAACACCGATAGTGCCGGTTCTGAAACAGAACGGCAGCGTGCGGATATGCGCAGACTATTCTCTCACGTTGAATAATGATATCCACATTGATAAATATCCTCTTCCGCGGGTTGAAGAAATTTTTGCTAAATTGAGTGGAGGAGAACATTATTCAAAGTTAGATTGTAGTCAGGCCTACAACCAATTTGTCCTTACAGATGAAGCCCAAAAGCTTACCACAATCAACACCACGAAAGGGTTATTTATGTACAAGCGTCTTGTATTTGGTCTCGCCTGTGCCCCCGCGGTGTTCCAGAGAGCGATCGAGAACTTGCTAGCAGGAATCGAAGGGGTAGCGGTATTCCTAGACGATGTATGCGTCACAGGGGCTACAAAGTCGGAACATTTAGCTAGGTTAAAGTTAGTGTTCGATAGGTTTCAAGACGCCGGCTTGAGACTGCAAAAGAATAAATGCGCATTTTTTCAGAATAGCGTTACGTACTTGGGTCATATCATTGACAAAAATGGGTTGCATAAGTGTCCTAAAAAGGTTGAAGCAATAGTAAACGCGCCACGTCCTGGCAATATAAAGGAACTTAAAAGTTTCCTAGGCTTAGTAAATTACTATCGCAACTTTGTGGAGAACGCTTCGAGCATATTGTGTCCGCTTCACGAATTATTGCGTGCGGATGCGAGGTGGGAGTGGACGTCGCGACACGAGGCTGCTTTCGAGCGCATGAAACGCGAGCTGGCGTCCGAGAGCGTGCTGGCGCACTTCGACCCCGGCGCGCGACTCTTGCTCAGCGTGGATGCTGGGCCTGCTGGCCTTGGCGCGGTTCTGTCACAAATTTGTGCAGACGGAGTGGAGCGCCCGCTCGCTTATGGCTCTCGCTCACTCACCGCCAGCGAGCGAAACTACAGCCAGTTGCACAAAGAAGCGACAGCGATAGTGTTTGGAATCAAAAGATTTCATCAATATTTGTATGGCCGTTCTGAACCGTTCATTTTGAAAACCGATCATAAGCCATTGTTAGCGATTTTTGGCAAAAAGAACGGCATTTCTGTGATGACAGCTTCCAGGTTAGTGAGGTACGCCATATTTTTATCCGCGTACAACTATAATATCCAATACACTTCAGGCAAGGATAATTTAGTTGCCGATTATTTTTCGCGCGCCTGTCCTACGGAGCTAACACATAACGGGTCAAGGTCATCCTTAAAACGGTGCAACTTACTAACGGTCAATGCGTTACAACTAGCTAATTTAACCCCGCTAACCTACAAGGATATTCAGAGTGCGACGGCGACTGATAAACAGTTAGTAACAATAGCAAAATATATACAACACGGTTGGCCGCGTAAAATTACATGTGTTAAAATCGAGCCCTATTTCCGCTGTAGAAACGATCTAGAACTAGAACAGGGTTGTATAATGAGAGGACATCGTGTTATAGTGCCTCAGAGCTTGAGAAATAGTTTGTTGCGAGAATTACATAAAACCCACTTAGGCATAGTAAAAACTAAAAGCAATGCTCGATCGCGTATGTGGTGGCCCGGTATAGACCGCGACATTGAACAGCTGATCGGCGCGTGCGACGTATGCAGCGCGCTGCGCGCCGCGCCGCCGCGCGCGCCGCCGGCGCCCTGGGGCCGACCGCCGGGGCCGTGGCACCGCATACACATTGATTACATGATGGTAGCTCAAAGAACCTATTTGATTGTGGTAGATGCTTTTAGCAAATGGGTTGAATGCGTAGACATGACCGGTGGCACTACCACGAAACACTTAATTAACGAGTTGTCACTATTGTTCTATAGACTTGGACTGCCCAATACAATTGTTTCGGATAACGACGCCAAGATCGCATCGCAAGAATTCATTACTTTTTGTAAAACGAATGGTATCAATTATGTAACTTCGCCTATATACCATCCGATTAGTAATGGTTTAGCCGAATGTGCAGTGCGCAATTGTAAAAAAATGATAAAATCTATAATAGAACAAGATTCGCAAAGTGTACAACAATTAAATTGTAAATTGCAGAGTTATTTGTTCGAATATCGTACAACAGTTCACTGTACCACAGGAGTAACACCAGCTAAGTTGATGTTCGGCCGGGAGTTGCGATCGAGATTAGATCTCATAGTACCGCCGCGAGGCAAAACTGCTGACGCCGCGCATTCCCCGCCGCCTGAGCCGACGCAGCCCGGTAAACAAGCGCGTTCGTTTATAGTAAATGAAGTTGTTTGGGTTAAATGTTTCGAGAATCGGAAACCCTTTTGGGCTAAGGCTAAAATAATTCGTAAAATTGGTTGTAGAATGTATGAGGTAAACTTGGAGGAACAAAATATTAATTGTAGACGCCATGTGGACCAGATATTACGATGTACGAACAATAACGGTAATTTTAATAATAGTAATGAGAAAATAACGTCAACACCACCTGTTATTTTAACCGATGTTATTACGGGTTCTGTCACCCCGACCCCAGCTTCACAAGACCATTCAACAGATCTTATTAAGAATAACGAGAATAATCCTGTAGTTGTTAACGCAGATACAGTGAATGAAGTGTCTAATGAAGAGCGGTGGGAGGACGCGGAAGCAGTGGAGGAGGACCTGGGGACTGAGCGACCGATGTTAGTAACCGACCCTTTGGTACCACGGAACGAAGACATTGTCGCGGCGTCGAGTGACTCAGCGCCCAATCCCCAACGTCGTCATCTTTTGCGACCTAGATCTAAAGATATTAATTACTAGCTTTTGCCCGCGACTTCGTCTGCGTAGAACTCGGTCATCACGTTAGAATGTTATTTCCCTGGCTAGATGCTGGCCAAGAGCAATCCCATTATTAATAAAATAAAAAAAACTTCTATTTCTTGCGCTTACCTAGTTATCTCTCTTCCATTCTAACTTAAACCCCGTTAAGGGATGATTTCCGGGATAAAAGTATCCTATGTCCTTCCCTAGGACTCATACTATATCCATAGCAAATTTCATCTAAATCGGTTGAGCATTTTAATGGGAAACAGGCAGACAGAGTTACTTTCGCATGTATAACCCGCCCCGGTTTCGCACGGGTAGTCCAGTTTTAAACAACAACAAATACCTACTCTTTATTGCACACCTCAATTAAAGGACACAGATCAGGATCACAGGGAGAGGATTTTTTATGATTTAAATTTATTTATCTAAGCTTTTTCCCGCGACTTCATTCGCGTGAATATCCATATCAACTTCTACACCGGCTGTCTCGCCAAACATTGCGCACGCCGGCTCAATGCGCCCACATGAAACACATGACAGAGGACAAAATATATATTAAGAAGGAAGTAGATGAAAACGCGCGCGAGCGGAGCGAGCGCGAAATTTTTCGGATATTCTGATACGGGTGTGGAAAATACTTCATACGCATCAAGTAATGAAGATGAAAACGCGAGCGCAGCGCGCGCGAATTCTTTCAAACATTACGATGCAGGTGTGCAAAAGACTTCATACGCACCAAGTAATGTAGATGAAAACGCGAGCGTAGCGAGCGCAAAATGAAAAAAAAGAACATTGTGATGCAGGTGCGGAAAATACTTCATACGCATCAAGTAATGAAGATAAAAACGCAAGCGTAGTGAGTGCGAAATGTTTCGAACATTATGATGCAGGCACGGAAAAGATTTCACACGCATCAACTAATGTAGATGAAAACGCGAGCGTAGGGCGCGCGAAAATTTTCGAACATTATGATGTAGGTGCGGAAAATACTTTATACTCATCAAGTAATGTAGTTGAAAACGCGAGCGCGAAATTTTTGAACATTAATATGCAGGTGCGGAAAATACTTCATACGCATCAAGAAATGAAGAAAATCGCGAGCGTAGTGAGCGCGAAATGTTTTGATGCAGGTGAGGAAAATACTTCATACGCATCAACTATAATGTCGATGACAACGCGAGCGTAGGGCGCGCGAAAATTATCGAACATTATGACGTAGGTGCGGAAAATACTCATCAAGTAATGTAGATGAAAACGCGAGCGCAGCGAGCGCGAAATTTTTCGAACATTCTTATGCAGGTGCCGAAAAGACTTCATACGCATCAACTATAATGTAGATGAAAACGCGAGCGTACGGCGCGCGAAAATTTTCGAACATTATGATGTAGGTGCGGAAAATGCTCATCAAGTAATGTAGAAGAAAACGCGAGCGCAGCGAGCGCGAAATTTTTCGAACATTATGATGCAGGTGCGGGAAATACTTCATACTCATCAAGTAATGTGTATGAAAACGCGAGCGTAGCGAGCGCGAAATATTTCGAACATTATGATGCCGGTGCGGAAAATAATTCATACGCATCAAGTCATGCAGATGAAAACGCGAGCGTAGCGAACGCGAAATTTTTACGAACATTATGATGCAGGTGCGGAAAAGACTTCAAACGCATCAAGTAATTTAGATGAAAAAGCGAGCGTAGCGCGCGCTAAAGTTTTTGAACATTATGATGTAGGTGCGGAAAATGCTCATCAAGTAATGTAGAAGAAAACGCGAACGCAGCGAGCGCGAAATTTTTCGAACATTATGATGCAATTGCGGAAAATACTTCATACTCATCAAGTAATGTGTATGAAAACGCGAGCGTAGTGAGCGCGAAATGTTTCGCACATTATGATGCAGGTGCGGAAAATATTTCATACGCATCAACTATAATGTAGATGAAAACGCGAGTGTAGGGCGCGCGAAAATTATCGAACATTATGATGTAGATGCGAAGAATGCTCATCAAGTAATGTAGAAGAACACGCGAGCGCAGCGAGCGCGAAATTTTTCGAACATTATGATGCAGGTGCGGAAAATACTTCATACTCATCAAGTAATGTGTATGAAAACGCGAGCGTAGCGAGCGCGAAATTTCGAACATTATGATGCCGGTGCGGAAAATAATTCATACGCATCAAGTCATGCAGATGAAAACGCGAGCGTAGCGAGCGCGAAATTTCGAACATTATGATGCCGGTGCGGAAAATAATTCATACGCATCAAGTCATGCAGATGAAAACGCGAGCGTAGCGAACGCGAAATTTTTACAAACATTATGATGCAGGTGCGGAAAAGACTTCAAACGCATCAAGTAATGTAGATGAAAAAGCGAGCGTAGCGCGCGCTAACGTTTTTGAACATTTTGATGCAGGTGCGGAAAATAATTCCTACGCGTCAAGTAATGTAGATAAAAAAGAGAGTGCGAAATGATTCGAACATTATGATGCAGGTACGGAAAATACTTCATACGCATCAAGCAATGTAGATAATTGAACAAAAAGAAATTGTTGACCTATCAAATGGCTTTGTAAAGAGGTGGTTGAATAGATATTTTTTTGTTCATAAATTAGTGGAATACCTTTCAAAGTTCAAAGCGCTTTATTGTAAAACATAGGTATAACTGAATACCTACTTTGGTCTGTTCTTTCACTTTCGAAGATGGAGTAGAGGCCTTGGTTGATAGCGCACCCACCCTGGTTGCTTCCACTGCTTCTAAGAGTTATGTGATTTTCTGAGAATTGTTTTTTTTTGCTTCCTATCCGCCTATAACTTTCGAATTTGGTCATACTTGATGTTTATTGTTACGTAGGTATATTTTACTAACTAATACCAATATACCCTAAATTTATGTCTGTTACGCGCTGAACGTATTTTATAAATTTTGCTGACGGAAAACGCAACTAATCGGCACCTCGAAGAACCTCAATGACACCCATATCGATTATTAAGAAAAGTAAATAAGTAAATGTCCGCCATCTTCGATTTGAAAATGGATATCATTCTTGTAATGAGCACCTCAAAAAACAATATTTTATACAAAAATGCGCATACCTAATATATATAGGTACATGTCGCAAGTGCTACCATGCAACCGAGAGCCCGCCGCTCTGCGTAGGTACCCTCCATCGAAAACAAAAAAAAACCGAGGTTTCGTAGTAAGGTTTGTGAATATTGATAGAGACTGACTGACCAACATAATTAGATCTCTCATTTCAAACAGTTAATATGGTTTGAGGGACTTTTGTATTTTTGTCTTTAGCCCTGAGAGGCAGAGGTATTGTTATTTCACCCCCCATTTTTTCAAATACTATCTGTTTATTATAAAATGTTTGAATGGGGTTCTATTAACTTTGCGTCCATGTATATACTTACCAATTTTCAAGCCTGTAAATCATGAACTGAAAGACTTCTCATACAAAGTTTAACCCCTCTTTTCACCCCCTTTCATCCCTAACCTGTATGATTTTTATAGCCTATAACCTGGCCGAAGATCCAATAAACATATTAGTGAAGGCTGTATTAAAATCCATTCGCTAGTTTTCGCGTGATAGTTAGACATATAAACAGACAGACAAACAGACAAACAGACAAACAGACAAACAGACACGAATTCTAAAAACAGTTGAAACGTGTTCTGTTATCGATTCTTAGACCCCTCCATCGATTTTTTTACTAATATCTTCAATGTACAGATTTTCGACCCTCTGCTGCTTTATTATATGTATAGATAAGGTTTAGCGTAAGTCTTTATTTGTAAGTTAAGTAACATTATAATGATGTAAGTTTTCATTGGTCTCAGGTTCCCTTAGTTATGATGGGAGGAGATGATATGTATGCGCGTGACGTCACCGAGGCGTCCACTGTAAGCAGGCCCGCACCTCAGTAGACATGCGCAAAATGTGTCACTAAAAAGAAAAGAGTGATATACTTCAATCCTTCACTGTGAAGTATATCACTCATTTAGTTCACTAGTTCGTTTAGTTCACTAGTTCAGAAGCTCAACCGATTCAACTAATCATATTGATCAGTCATTCGTCGCGTCGCGTTTCTCTCATTCTAAGGCTAATTCGGGGATAATGATATCAAATTTTAAATACATTTTAAGTAAAAATATTTTTTTACCGAAAAATTCGTCATTATACTTGATTTCGACTATTTCGAATTTTAAGAAAAAAAAAAAAATTCTGTAAAAACCGTTATGAGATGATTGAAACGATGACACATGAACTGAAGTACTGAACTAAGTGAACTATTAAAGTATATAGATCCGAACTGAACTAGTGAATGAATGAAGGACACCAAGTGAAGTACTTCAATTGAATCATTCATTCGTGAACTACACATGTCTACACCTCAGTAATAAACGAGCTCTCGTTACACTCGCTTGTTTCATTGCGTCCAATACCTATCAGTAAGTCATAAGTAATCCATAAGTAATACACTAGTCTGTCCAAACCTTCCTTCAGGATGCAACTGTACTGGGATAACACTAGAGCCGTGTTCCGAATCACGCCAACAACGACCACAGCGTTTACAGTAGCCGTGTTCCGAATCACGCTTAAAACGTATAAACGCGTTTACGATCGGACCGAATCACGCTCATAGCGTTTACATGAGATGTTGTGACGTCATTGATGACGTCATGGACGGCGCCATATTGGCGTTTACAGTGCTCACACTCCGAGGCGTCAGCACCGTAAACCAAACGTCAAGTTGACGTTTGATATATGAACATGACAGTAAACACAACATGCCCGGTCCGAATCAAAACACCACTTACGCGGCCTTGAGCGCGCTTACTGATTCGGACCAACCGTCAGCACTGTAAACGCTGTGATCGTTGTTGGCGTGATTCGGAACACGGCTAGTGCTGACGGCCGGTCCGAATCAGTAAGCGCGCTCAAGGCCGCGTGAGTGGTGTTTTGATTCGGACCGGGCATGTTGTGTTTACTGTCATGTTCATATATCAAACGTCAACTTGACGTTTGGTTTAAGGTGCTGACGCCTGGGAGTGTGAGCATTGTAAACGCCAATATGGCGCCGTCCATGACGTCATCAATGACGGCACGACATCTCTTGTAAACGCTATGAGCGTGATTCGGTCCGATCGTAAACGCGTTTATAGCGTTGTAAGCGTGATTCGGAACACGGCTTAGGATGACGATGTCTGTACAAACCTCCTGGGAACCGCTGAGTGCGAGCACACGAATGTGCTCCTGTGCGCTGTGCACTTGACGCTTGAACCGAATGAACCTCTTCATCATGGCGAGGCACTCCCAGCAGATTATCTGCTCCATTTCTGACAGGGAGTTGGCCAACTGAAATATTCATGAATTATTGTAGTTGATAGGACAGCAGCCTACTAATAAAGTTGCGGATAAGTGCCAGTTGCACCAACGTACGAACACAGACCGGTCATCGTCAAATATGGCGCCGGCAGCTGTCATCCCATAGAAACTTGTCAAATTTTCCATACAATCAGATTTTGACGCTTTGAGAGCAAGTAAATCTCTAAGCACCTTAGAATAGTCATTATTATTAATATTTTGACGCTCAGAGACCATTTACATCTTTGGGATATTATATTATTTTTTGTTATTCAGACTGAGAGCTTATACATCTCTAACTATACTGATATTGTAATATTTGTAATAGATAATTAATATTTTGACATGAAAAATTTATTAAATTCTTATTGTCATATTTCTTAAATTGTAAATTATGTTTTCTCATGAAAAATGTAGCATATGCTTGTATTGTCAGACTTTATTACGAGTAAATTGTAAATTGACATGTAAAAGTGCCCTTGTGGCCTATTTGCAGAATAAATATTTGAAGAAGAAGAAGAAAAACCATTTATTCAGTAAAGCACACACAACCGGACTTAATACCTATACAATATAAGATATACAATAAAGCATAATACTCGTTAGAAAAAATGCAGGAAGCCTTATTGGTGAAGACACACACAGGTATGCACAATGAGTCCAGCAATGTGTGTGATAAAGAAAAGGCTGAGACTCAGCATGTGTTGCTATTTGCAGGCCGTGCAAATTGCAACACTGTTATTCTGCCACAGCCTGTTTGAATTTTGATTTTTTTTAATTACAGGAAAAATTAATTAAACATCTAGGTTTAGACTTTTAACACAGCCCCCAAACATTGATATTAAGGCCAAGATTCTATAATCACTTTAATGTATTTTTAGAATTTAGAATGGACAAGATCAAAATTAATCCATAATTCAAGTCTCTTGCCCATACATGAAACTAAAATCTTCATTAAAAAATACAGTGATATATTATAATGGTGGTAATTTTTTACCTTTTTTTTCTCAAGATTATGATCTTGCCCGATAAAGGGTTAAGGGTATAAATCTATGGTATTTTAATGGAAATATATACATTTAGGCTTTTTATTTCTCTTTACCTAATCTTTATAGAAATACTTCAGAATGCCTCAAGGGCCTGTTTTAGATTTGAGTTAGCTTTAATATTATTTAAGTTATTGTTGTATTCTTGTATATATTTTCTTGTAAATAAATGTATATTCAATTGTAAAAAAATAAACAAATAAAAATTATGTATTTTTTGCATTTTTAGCTTGCAATCTACGTACATATAGGTACAACGAAATACCTCGAAATATATACACAATATTTTTTTTCGCGCATTAAAACTGTGTCTAAACTTTTGAAAACTTACCCTATCGCCCGCGAAGTCGTACATAAGCAGTCGAAATATTTGATACACTGGAGCTAAGCCATTTATGGATATTAAATTGCGATCTGAACTCAGGCAGGTGCAACAAACGACTCTGTAGGCGCTGTCCACCTCTTGTTCCATGACGGACATCCTTATAGTTTTGTAAACAAACTTTTCCAATTAAATATACAAGATTAGATTTCAAATCACAACAAAAAGCAATACTTCCATGTAAAATAGACGAAAATTAAGAAGACCTCGCAACTATACTGGGACACCACAAAATGGCTGCTTTACACAATGTTGCCATACGAATTAAAGTATAGCAGGGCTTGGAAGGACGTATAGCACTTGTTACATTCCGCTTTGTAATTAATGGTTGTTAATGGTAAATAGGAAAGGCATAGGAAAAACATTCTATGAAACAAATGTATGTCAGAAATGGTGTTATAGAATGTACTTCATACAATTAATACAAAATTCGCACATGTATAAAATATCCAACAATATAAAGCTACTGCCCCATTCTACGCTAAAGCGGACATTACACTGTCCTGAATTCAGACTTAGAAGGGTTCGGACCTATACGTTAGAGCGAAATGCTTCAACTCCCCTCCACTATAATAGTCAAGATTCTGAATTCGAGTCATTTGCATGGCACGATATCATTGCCAGCCGTTGCAAGATCCGATAACAATATCGAAGCAATTAAAATATATGGATAACGTGCTCAATGCTTAGATTGCAAAATATATTATCTGACAGTGCCATTTTGTTGCCATTCTTAGTCACAACGCCGGCGCATAACAGAAATATTTATGTTATGTTTCTGAATTTCTGAAATTTGATGAGCTTTGGCCTAAACCGATGGAGCGGCTATACAATAATTGCAAATTGGTTGCAAACCAAACCTTGCAATTAGCAAGGCCACCTCTCTGGAAGGACGTGTAGCCAGAGCTTAAATTTTTAGTGTTGCTATGTATTAACATCGATTGACATTTCATTCAGTCGCGCACAACACAACACTATTTTAGTAATGGCGGCGATTTGTTTTGTTGTATGTTTTTGATTTGAAAATGGTTTCGTAGATTATTACATAAATGTTTTTGAAATAATGTGTCTTTTAAGAAAACTTGTGTTAATATAAGAAAAAGTGTATTTATGCGTGATTCTCAGTCATGAAATTCTTGTTTTAACCTGTAAAATGTATATAACTTTTATCAACTTTCTTTTCTCTTTATACTTCCATGTTTCTGTAATATCGAATTAATTATCATGGAGAATAAGCAAACAATAGTTGATAAATTGCTGTGTATGGCGTGTCTATGTGTGGACAGGACCCTGCAAAAAGTTACTGATGCGAAAATGAAGCAGTTTTACTTGGAGGCCTTAAGTGAAATTCAAGTAAGTATATCGTTATGATAAGCTGGTAAGAATGCACTGTAGCCGAGGCCCGTGCGTACCAAGAGTTTTTCAACAAAACTTAGATATGGAATATCATGACTAACTTACTGACTTAGGTATGGATGTTATGAGTGCTAATGCTTATGTATTTTTTCGCAGCTGTGCAATGATCCCCAAGTGTGCCCGAGCATTTGTTGGGAATGCGAAGCCCTGCTGCGGAAAGTAGTGGCTTTCAGGGAACAAGTGATGGACTCATACAGGATTCTGCAAACATATACTAATGAGGTAATATTTTGCCAATTTAGGTATGAAACACTTGAAAAACCCAAGTTTTTAGGTAATAACAAAAGTAATATCGGAAGTGGTACAGTCAAGTACAGTAAAGAGATGTATCCACTTTATTAACTTATGCCAGGGTCGCCAAAGTTTTTAACAAAGAGCCAGATGCAGCATAAAGATTTTTGAAAATCTTGGAGCCAAAGATGCCTTTTTCAGATATCTGACAATATTTTTGAGCAGACCTTAAAGAGGTGCTTTTAAGAACCGCATGCATTCTGACGAAATCTTGTAAATAAATAAAGATTTAAAAAAATAGTCAACACATCCGCTTGCATGAAAATCTGCTCTTGCACACCTCTGAGATGTACTCTTCCAGAACCTGTATGAATGCCTGCTATCAGACGTGAGTCGTCCGCCCCGACTGCTGGTCCGGGTCAACAGCCCTATCAGTCTGCCTCCGGACACCGAGGACAAGCCCGAAGTGCAGAAAGACCCACAGCCAACGGTCTATGTCAAGGATGAAGTTAAGATGGACTGGGATGATGATAGAGGTACTTTTCACGAATGCGGGTGAGCCATGGTTGCGTGTTGAGCTATACATGCACATTGACTATGTGTGCGTCAGCGTAGGAGCTATGAGTTCACATTGTCTATGTGTTTGTATGTGTCACAACTACAAATATGGCTAACCCGCGCTAAAAGAACTGTATCCTCTAAGTATAACCTCATCTTAGGGTTCCCTAGCCAGAATGCCTAAAACGGACCACTTATAAATAATAAATTTTTGTGGACAATCTTACACAAATCAACCTAGTCCCAAACTAAGCAAAGCTTGTACTATGGGTACTAAGCGACGATATACTTACTTATATAGATAAATAAATACTTAAATACATAGAAGACATCCAAGACCCAAGAACAAATATTCGTGCTCACCACGCAAATAAATGCCCTGGCCGGGAATCGAACCCGGGACCTCCAGCTTTGTAGGCAGGGTCACTACCAAATAAGCTAAAGCGGTCGTCAGAGTTTCGTCATGTCTGTCTGTCCGTATGTCACAGCCGATTTACTCGGAGACTAAAGTACTCCAATTTTGAAAGGTAGGAAGATGTATTCTATAAACCGCTGCATGTGAAATTAGGAAAGAAAAATATACATGTATGGTTGAACACTCTTCAATATAGACACATGTGAATGAATGAATGAATGAAATTTATTTTTCGTCAACATAGGTTTTAGGGATACGTACAGAGGTAATATATATGGTACAGCTATGTCGTGCCTTATGGCGTACAAAAGTGTGGTTGCTGGATACACATCATGTCACTTAAATAAAAAAACTTAATCAAAATTAAATAATAGTAAATACAATGTCCAATTCTAAAAAAATAAAATAAAATATAACATAATATTAAAAAAAAAAACAGTCACTACAAAAACTGTACCTTATAGACTATACTGTCACAACTACTGAACTCATACCTTATAAACTATACTGTCACAACTACAACCAAGACCAACCCGCGCTCGTGAGATAAAAGTACTATACATGAACAACATACACACACACACATACACACACATATACATTACTTATCATGAAATAAATGAATCTAATCTAATCTAATCATGAAGATTGCTCGATGGAACCATTAATTCCCGGAGTATCCCACTTACATGTTTTATTAGTAACATCTCTTTCTAGATGAAGACCTGGACATAACGCCAGCAGAGCTAGAAGATCCAGTGGTGGAAGAACCAGTGGTGGATGAACCAGAGCCAGTAATCAAAGTCATAAGGTTGGAATCTGCTGCCGTGAAGAAACGGAAGAAGAAAAAAGTGAAGAAGGCTGGTGGCGTGAAGAAAGCTGTTGGCGTGAAGAATACGACTAAGGTGGTGACAATAATATTATATATCCATACACATCATCATCATCCTCCTAGCGTTATCCCAGTACAGTTGCATCCTGAAGGATCCGCTACGTAATCCCAAGATTTGGCGTAGGCATTAGTTTTTACTAAAGCGATTGCCGTCTGACCTTCCAACCGCGAGGGGAAACTAGACCTTATTGGGATTAGGCTTTGTCAAGTGAGTGGGCAACTTGACTGTTAGAAGTTCTCAAACCGCCCGCCCAAAGGCCTCTAACTTGGCTTAACGACTGCTGCCATAGACAGCAACCGGGATCAACGGCTTAACGTGTCTTCCAAAGCACGGGAGAGCTCAGTTAGTAACCACTCAAAGCGGTCACCCATCCAAGTCCTGACCGCCGTACACGTTGCTTAACCTTAGATACCGCAAGCGGTACGCAGGTGCCGCTGGGCCACGAGCGCTCCAATATTATATCCATAATATACTGTATTATCCTTAAGGTATGATTCCGTTGCCGACTGCATACAGCAACAGCACGTTCCGCCGCACTCCAAATTGAACCGTAATGGTATGCGTAAAAAGCTCAATTTGAAATGAGCGGAGAAGTGTCAGAACAGCATACGCCGCTCATTCTAAATTGGGACTTTTAGTCTTATGATTACGGTTCAATTTGGAGTGCGGCGGCACGTGCAGTTGCTGTATGCAGTCGGCAACGGAATATTAACTTTACATGTGCTATCACGGAAAGAAACTATTTTTGAATATGTTAATCAGTATCACATTTTACTATAGTACCTATTGTAATAATTTATGAGCTTCCTTAAGTGTTTTCAGTATTCATATCAATATGACGATTATTCAAGTGATGATTAGCCTTTCGAATCGCTAAACTTACGTGGCAGTGGGCGGGGCACATTGCACGTAGAACCGATGGCCGTTGGGGCCGAAAGGTTCTCGAGTGGCGACCACGGACCGGAAGGCGCAGCGTGGGTAGACCCCCCACAAGGTGGACTGATGACCTGGTAAAGGTCGCGGGAGTCCGCTGGATGCGGGTGGCGCAAGACCGGTCATTGTGGCATTCTTTGGGGGAGGCCTATGTCCGGCAGTGGACGTCTTTCGGCTGATATGATGATGATGATGATGATGATGAAGTGATGATTATGGTATAATCCTAGAGAATAGGGTGATAATGATTAATGTCTTCAAGAAGAGTTTGTTTACATGATACAACATGTAAGGATAAATAGACTGTAATATAATAAATTCGACTGTATGTCTGTCGCTTCCGTAAAAACTAGTGCTTACGCCAAATCTTGGGATAAGAAAACTTAAATTACCTGTACCTATACCCACCGGTAGAAAATTTGGCCCAAATTAGAAAAATGCATTTTTATATATTTTAAACATTATTTAATATATTCAATTTATAGGTTGAAATCACGAAAAGTTTTTGGGCCAAATTTTCTGCCGGTGAGTGTAATATTGAATTTGAAAACCAACGGGAGAAATCATACTGTTGCGATATATGTAAACACAAGAATTTTTGCCACATTGAATTTCCGGGCACCACCCCGGCACCATTATACGAGCAAAATGAAATCAAGGCCATTACGGAGAATGCATTTTGGATCAATACCCTGTTGAGAGCAATGAGTTGAGAGCGGAGCGCTCGCGGCGCCCAGCGGCGCCTGCGTACCGCTTGCGGTATCTAAGGTTAAGCAACGTGGGCAGCGGTCAGGATTTGGATGGGTCACCGCTTTGAGTGGTTACTAACTGAGCGCTCCCGTGCTTTGGAAGGCACGTTAAGCTGTTGATCCCAGTTGCTGTCTACGGCAGCAGTCGTTAAGCCAAGTTGGAGGCCTTCGGGCGGTTTGAGAACTTCTAACAGTCAAGTTGCCCAATCCCAATAAGGTCTAGTTTCCCCTCGGGGTTGGAAGGTCAGATGGCAGTCGCTTCCGTAAAAACTAGTGCATACGTCAAATCTTGGGATTAGGTAGCGGACCCCAGGCATCCTTTAGGATGCAACTGTACTGGGATAACGCTAGGAGGATGATGATGATGACCCTGTTGAGTATTTTTCAGTAATTTTTTAAAACTTTTTTTTAAACTAGAAACAAAAGCCGTCCGACGGCAAGATTATAACCATAGAGCTGTCCTACGAAGAAATGCTAGCGGAGAGGGAGAAAGAAGCCAGCAGAGAAAGCTACTTGAAGACCAAATATAAATGTACGACTTGCATTATAGGCTTCAACTATGTCAAGTCGTATGAAGCCCATATGACGAATAAGCATTCTTCTGTGAGTATAATACATGTTTTCTTTTATAAGTATAGTACATTACCTTATAGTACAGTACCTTGCCTTCGGCTCGGGCGTAAAATGCATGCGATCTGAGACATTCTTTGTTTTATCGCCCTTGGTAAGTACAAAATTTTATGTCACCCCCTGGCCAGGAAGTGGGTTTTTTCGCGTGCGGAGCGTGCGATAATGGCCACTTTATGGCTAGGTGTGACATAAAATAAATTAAATATTTGTGGACAATCTTACACAAACGTAGCCCCAAACTAAGTAAATCTTGTATAGTTCGGACACAACTCTAAGGCTAAATTCTGTCAAACGAACGCGAGCAAAATTAGACTTAGGGTTCTGACTGTTAGGTAGATTTTTGCTTGCGTTAATTTGACAGCACTTGGCCTTACAGTTTTGTACGAACTATACCATCGAGTTTTATTTCTTAGTGCCAGTTGCACCAACGTACGAACACAGACCGGTCATCGTCAAATATGGCGCCGGCAGCTGTCATCCCATAGAAACTTGTCAAACTTTCTATACAATCAGATTTGTCGAACACCGCTTACGATTACAGACGGTTTGGTGCAACCCAGCCTTAGGCTGGGGCCTGTATGGAAAGTTTGACAAGTTTCTATGGGATGACAGCTGCCGGCGCCATATTTGACGATGACCGGTCTGTGTTCGTATGTTGGTGCAACTGGCACTTAGTCTTAATAATAGTAACAAATTCGTGCTCACATTTTTTTCTTAACTTTACCCGTGGAGATATCTAACTCGACTGTAGTGTTGGTACTACAGTTTATTCATTCTTAAGTGTCCTATTAAGGCGCAGGGTAGGGCAAGGCCTTCCCCATACAAACTTTGTGCACGTTTTATTCGTCGGTTTTGGCACTAACAAATATAATAATTTTTTTTGGTTGTAAATATTAGATATGCGAAGATCGTGATGTGAAAATTTTCCAATATTTTAAAAATATTCAAAATTCAAAAATTCAAAAAAAAAATTAAAAAAAAAAAATTACATCACGAAATAGCTATCAGAAAAATAACCATACTGACCAAAAATCATAACTTTAATGCAAACACAAACGAAGTAAATACTGCACAAAGTTTGTATGGATAGAGCTTGCCCTACCCCTCCTTTTAATGTAAACAAACTGTTCATGTCAATCATTATCACCATTTTCTCTAGAATTACACAATAATCATGACTTTTTTAAATGTTTTTTTTAAATGACGACTTGGACGGCTTCCTCATCAGCTGGCAGGAGGAGGCACTGATGCGGGAGTCGTGGCATGCATGGGGAGAGGCCTTTGCCCAGCAGTGGGACGCCCAAATAGACTAAAGTAAAAAAAATGTTGCTGTATACTTAAAGTGTGATAATGATTAACGTCTTCAAAAATAGTATTTTTACTTTCATGTAGGCGATGATTAGATTAGATTAGATTCATTTATTTCTTATTGAAAATTAACATGTCATTTTACAAAATTAAAATAGCATGAATTCACAAAAAGATCGTCAGAGTGTATATAATAATAAACAATAATAAAAATTAAAAAATTAAATACAAATGAATTATTAAAAAAAAGAATATTACAATTTTTACAATGTCAAAAATTTCAAAATGCGTATAAATGTCAAAATTATCAATAATAGCTAGGGCATCCTAGATATAAAATGTCAAAAAGTCAATAATAATAAAATAAAAGTTATAAACATGAGTCATTTAAAAAATCAAA
The DNA here is from genome assembly GCA_951800055.1 of Cenopis cana. NCBI lineage: Eukaryota > Metazoa > Arthropoda > Insecta > Lepidoptera > Tortricidae > Cenopis > Cenopis cana. Next base: position 3,801,535 of record OX637498.1, on the reverse strand, counting down.
AAACAATAATAAAATTTAATAATGTCAATAAATTAATAATAATAAAAAATTTAAGGGTTTATCATTTTTTCGTTGTATTCCTTTACGGAATACAGCGATTTCGATAACAAAAGTTGACGACTGACGATACACAGTATTCATACTTATTTTCGTAAGTTTTGTTGGTAACGGTAAAAATTATAATTTATACTGTTGTTTAAATACTGTACAGTCAAGTGCAAAAATATGGGTGCATACAACTTGCTCAAAAAGATGTCCCATAGCTCTTATGTCGGTGAATTAAGGTTTTGGTACATTATTTATGAGAGGATTCATTCGATACATATTTTTGCACTTGACTGTACAATGGAGAATGTTAACTAATTTAGAATTCCATTTTTCTGTATCAGAGAAAATAAAAAATATGTGTGAAAGAATTATTTCGATACGTCCATTAGTTTCCAAGATGACGTCATAGTGCAACACTCGCCATACACGCGCTCACTACGTTCGCGCGCTTCCGTACTAGACTAGCGTTGCAAAATGACGTCACACGCGGTTAGCGGAACTCACTTTAAATGCCTGTAAAATCAAAACTACTTGGTATTTTTGAATGAAACAAAAACAAATGTATTTTATTTATTTATTTAGGCGAAAATTTGTATAATTTTTGTAATTCGTAAAATTTGTATGAATCAAAGCTTTACCGTAACAAACTTTCAAGTGATTTTGCAGACATATTGACATTCTCCATTACCATAGCAGCACGAGTAGCTACGCTATCGAAGAGGTCAAAATGATACACACACATCTTTATTTTAAGGGAATAAGAGCGTGTGTAGATCATTTTGAACGCCTCGTCCGCGTAGCTATTTTTGCTGCTGACTGTATTGTTAATTTCTAGTAATCATTTGCAGTATTTGGGCGAATACAGCTGCCCCATATGCAAGACTGTTATAGCTTCAGTGGATTCCTTCACCGCGCACTACAAAAGGCATATGAGAAGGTAATATTTGTAATATAAGTAATATTTGTAATATAAGTAATATTTGTAATATAAGTAAAATATTCGGTTTGAATAAATTACGTCAAGTAAATCGATTAATAAAAACTGACTGACAACTGTCAACTGGCTTGAATTTGTTTTTCTCTGTTTTCTCGTATGAAAATTATACAAAATGTAATCTAAATCGCCGAAATAACGCCTTAACATTAATAGACAAGGTGCAGGGACTACAATGTCTCTACGGAGACCGCAGCGCGGCCCTGCTCCGCCCGCGGGGGTTGCGCCAGCTGTTCTCCGTCAAGTGACGTATGTCATTCGAAAGAAAATAACAACAAGAAAATCATAATTTTACTACGATTTTTCAAGTTTTGATCCACTTAAAGACTTATTGCCACATTGTTTTTGTTCTCGTGCTTGTGTTTTTTATACGTCTTTTCCTCGGACTCACCTACGTTACCTCCGGTCTTGTGCAGTGAACCAGTGATGAATATATAGACTATTCTGCTTAGGCCGCAGTGTTACTGCTCACAACAGTCTTTTATCCATTTCTTTTTCAAGCTATTATTCTATTTAGTTATTATTTAAGCTTTTTTTGTATCGTTTTAACTTGTATATTTATCTAATTCGAATGCCGTCTCAGCCTAGTCTAACTTCAGTGGAACTATTGGAGTGTTCTATTTGTGGTGACAACAAACAGTACAAAGGGCGACAGGGTCTCGCAATCCATACCGCTCGAAAACATGGCACCCGTTTGGTTGTCGATCCCCTGCTACCCAGCGCCTCTCAACCTGCGTCCACACCTCTCGCCACAGTCCCATCTCCACCCTCCAATGGTTCCACCACACTTACTCAAAAATTGGGGCTACTAAAGTCTAATACTCCAATTATAAAAAGAATACCACGTGGCGCCCGCTTATCTGTGGCCAAGTGCCTCACTGAGTGCATCGTTAAGGTCGTCGCAGAGAACTCCCCTGTAGCCTGGGAGCGTTTACTCACATTTTCCTACACTATTCTCCACGTAAACAAAAATAGCAAAGACTCTCTGACGAGTCAGATCAAAAGTAAAACTCTATGCCCGCCCGGACCTCTTGATATTCCAGATCACCGCCATAGAAGACATAACGCTCAACAGTTTAGTAAAATAAAAGCTATAGAAAGTAAACTTTCAGAAGGGAACGTGAGTGGTGCGGCCAGGCTTTTATTTTGCAACGACGACATGGCATCACACTCAGCAGAGACTCATGCGGCCTTGAAAGAAAAACACCCTGTACCCCCGGTTTCTTCTCGATTACCAGATCCCCCCGGACCAGATGATCCCGTTTCTTCTGTGTCCGTAGATGCCGTACACCAAGCGATACTGTCATTCCCGACCGGTTCTGCTGGAGGAATAGATGGATTATCGCCGCAACATCTTAAGGATCTGACCACTACGCCATCTGGTGATACCGGTGCAGCTCTCCTCATCCAGATAGCAGCTCTAATCAATTTGATGCTCTCAGGCCGCGTTCACGCCGAAGTCGTGCCACTCCTTTATGGCGCAAACCTCATAGCTCTTGCCAAGAAGGATGGCGGTATTCGTCCAATTGCTGTGGGCTGCACCTTCAGGCGCCTTGCGTCGAAGCTCTGCTGCCGCCAATCCAATGAAAAACTGACCAACTTTTTCAAACCCCGGCAGCTGGGCTTCGGCGTTAAAGGCGGCTGCGAGGCGGCGGTACACGCCGCGCGTACCTTCCTCAGTCGTCCGGACTACGAAGTTTTCATAAAAATTGATGTTAAAAATGCGTTTAATTCGGTCGACCGAGGCGCCCTTTTAACTATGGTGAAAAAAGAACTCCCCGATGCTTTTAAATACTTATGGCAATGTTATGGGGCCCCTACAAAATTACTCTTTGGCGATCAAGTTATTCTTTCCAGCATGGGTTGCCAACAGGGAGATCCGCTTGGGCCCGCCATTTTTAGTTTAGCAATACATCCCATTATTTCCAATCTCAAATCAAGATTCAATCTCTGGTACCTCGATGACGGCTCCCTTGGTGGTGATGCCGATACAGTTCTACAGGACCTCCGTTTAATAATAGATAGTTTTGCAGATATCGGCCTCTCTCTAAATTTTACCAAATGCGAGATTTATATGCCCAGTCACCTTCCACAAGAAAAAAAAATTGAGATACTCACTAATTTTAACAATGTCTTGCCCAACATTTCAGTTCACTCAAACTCATCGCTGTCTCTTTTAGGTTCACCGATTTTCGACGAAGCAATTAACCCCATCATCACATCTAAATTAAACCTATTTAATAACACTTCCGATTTACTTTTCCAAATTAACCCCCACATGGCACTCTTCATAATCCGGTTCTGTCTTTTTACCCCAAAGTTTATGTATTTACTCCGCAGCTGCCCAATCTTTAAATTCCCATCCATCTTATCAGCAATCGACGACTCCCTTCAATCAACACTGTCTAAAATCTTAAATATAAATTTCGACTATAGATCGTGGACCCAAGCGGTTCTCCCCATTAAATTCGGTGGTCTGGGCGTCCGTTCCTCTTCCAGTGTCGCATTACCGGCTTTCTTGTCCTCCGCCTACAGCTCGCTTTCTCTTGTCAGTATAATTTTAAACCAACCTCAGTTAACTGACATGGAGATTGTGAGCCTGGCGGAGGCCAGTGGTGCCTGGTGTGACTCATGCCCTGGAGTGGACGCCCCCAACTTAAAACACATCCAGAGAGGATGGGACTCTCCTCGATTGCAGGCAACCCATGCTTCCCTGCTTTCAAATAGTCCGGACGACTTCGAACGTGCCCGACTTCTGGCGGTATCCTCGCCAGAGTCAGGCCACTGGCTCCGCGCCCTGCCATCCCGTCAAATAGGAACGGTTCTGGACCCAAGTTCGTTAAGAATTGCAATTTGCCTGAGACTTGGGTCCAGAATCTGCGTTCCTCACACTTGTGCCTGCGGTAAAGATGTGGACCAGCTGGGACGACATGGCCTTTCTTGCTCTAGAAGCGCCGGCCGTTTATACCGCCACGGCACCATCAATGACCTGGTCCGCCGGTCGCTTGCCACCGTCTCTGTGCCCGCTACCTTGGAACCAGCGGGTATGGCAAGGGACGATGGGAAGCGTCCGGATGGAGTCACATTGGTGCCGTGGAGGTTAGGGAGAGCCCTGGTGTGGGATGCCACATGTGTGGACACTTTCGCGCAATCCCACATCCAGGCAACTCGCTCCCAGGCCGGCGCTGCAGCCGACCAGGCCCAAGTTCTGAAGCGCCGCAAATACTCATCCTTATTGGGCAACTACGAGTTTGCGGCGCTTGCGGTAGAGACACTGGGGCCCTGGTCGGCTGATATGAAAGGTTTTATGAGAGCCATGTCGTCACGGCTGGTTGACGCCTCAGGTGACCCCAGAGCTGGCGCTTACCTATCGCAGCGGATTTCCCTCACCATACAGAGAGGTAACGCAGCCAGCGTCTTGGGCACCATGCCGCAGGCGGATTTACTGGACGGGGTATTCTTTTTATAATTGGGGTTCCTTTATTTTTAGTATTATTTTATTTTATTATAGTGATAGTGTACCAATATAATTTGAATTACGTCAAAAAAAAAAAAAAAAAAAAAAAAAAAAAAAAAAAAAAAAAAAAAAAAAAAAAAAAAAAAAAAAAGTAATATTTGTAATATAAGTAATATTTGTAATATAAGTAATATTTGTAATATAAGTAATATTTGTAATATAAGTAATATTTGACGACCGCTTTAGCTTAGTTGGTAGTGACCCTGCCTACGAAGCTGGAGGTCCCGGGTTCGAATCCCGGCCGGGGCATTTATTTGTGTGATGAGCACGAATATTTGTTCTTGGGTCTTGGATGTTTTCTATGTATTTAAGTATTTATTTATCTATATAAGTATTTATATCGTCGCTTAGTACCCATAGTACAAGCTTTGCTTAGTTTGGGACTAGGGTGATTTGTGTATGATTGTCCACAAATATTCTGTTTAAAGAATTTTATCTACACACATATCATAAATCCTCTAATATGCGTTCGGAAACCGTAGAAAATGACTCTCATTTCAACATTCAATGAATTTATGGCAATTTTCTTATCTGTGGCTAAGGCTACAGCAGTAATAAAATATTTCATTTTAATCTCATATATGATGTTAAAATATTACGTCAAACAAAACTGTCAAAATTTAAATGTCAAAGTTGACATGTCCCTATTCTAGTATCACTGAAAATTCAAATTCAGTCGATGCGAAATGTCAGCTCGATGTTTTTTTAGTATATATCGCACGAAATTTGAGCTAGAACGACATGATCACATCAGAATAAGGACTCTTTACTTTTTAAAATAACATTCAGGTATCTGTTGCCAGTTCTGATTTCGATATTTCCGCAACCGTGCAAAAAAGGTTGTATTAACACAATTATTGTATTTATTTACTACGGTTTCTGAACCCATCTTAGAGTAATTATAATATGTGTGTAGATAAACTAATGTATGCAACTGTACATAATTAGGCATTAAAACACTCGTGTGACCATATTATGAAACTCGCCTTCGGCTCGTTTCATAAAACACACTCGTGTTTTAATGCCCCTCATTATGTACCAGTTGCATAAACTACTATTTTATTCTCAAAAGAAATTATACATTTCACTTAATGAGAATTTATACTAAACATAGTTAGATCAGTGAGCATTACAAGATACATAAAAATATAATATTAATTTATTTATATTTATTTATATCGAGTTTGCTTATCTTTTTAGGGTGTCAATTTTTTTTATCCTGCAATATTTTTTTGCTATTTCGCTGAAAGAACTAATTTGACTGTATTTTTTACCTGTTTTTTTGTGTACAATAAAGTAAGTACATACATACTTGTATAGTAATAGTACATTACTTAACAAGGGCGGTAAAACAAAGAATGTCTCAGACCGCAGGTATTTGACGCCCGAGCCGAAGGCAAGGGCGATAAATATGCGATCTGAGGCTTTCTTTATTACCGCCCGTGTTAAGTACAAAATTTTATGTCACCCCCTGGCCAGGAAGTGGGTTATTTCGCGCGCGGAGCGTGCGATAATGGCCGCTTTATGGCCAGGTGTGACATAAACAATGTTATTGTGGCTGTGGTCTTTTGCAAGGCGGAGGTACTTCCGCAGTAAGGCTGCTCCAAATTCGAGCGAGATGGTATTTTAAATAGGAAATATACCAATTTTAAATATAAAACTAATATTATAAATACGAGAGTTTAGACGTTTAGATGTTTCGATTTTGGATGTTTATTAGTCAATCACGAAAAAACGGCTGAACGTATAGGGTTTTCTACTATGTTTGAAAAAGTACTTCAATATGTTGATTTTCCTAATAAAAAGCCACAAAAAAATATATTTAGGAAAAATAAACACGCTTTCTTGCCATAAAAATAAATTAAATTTTAAAACTTTTATATTCCCGCGAAAACGCTGTCAGCCATTTTGATGACGTAATATTGGTAATAAGAGCCTACCGCGGCCTACCGCGAACTGAAAACGAAATATCTGCCTCTCTGTCGCACTGCAAATTGGAGCAACAGAGAGGGAGATAGTTCGTTTACGGTTCGCGGTAGGCCCCCACATTCTTATTTATGGAACTGACAGTAGAGACAGTTTTTTATTGCCAATATGACGTCACACCATGGCGGCTTTAGGTCACGTGATATACAGATTAAAAATTACGACTTTTAATTTCAATGTAATAAAACGATACGACGATCTTTTTGTGAATTTGTTATATTCTGTTTGACATAGATTACAGCAATTCAACTTTTTTTTTAAATTATAGTTGCATCAATAAATTGCTCTGAATAATTCAATTAAAACTATGTAATATAAAACTGACGATTTAAAAGTGCTTGTTGCTAGGCCTATTTGAATAAAGAATATTTTGAGTTTGAGTTTGAATAATGTACTTTTATCTACACACATATCATAAATCCTCTAATATGCGTTCGGAAACCGTAGAAAATGACTCTCATTTCAACATTCAATGAATTTATGGCAATTTTCTTATCTGTGGCTAAGGCTACAGCAGTAATATAATTTTCATTTTAATCTCATATATGATGTTAAAATATTAAACGTCAAACAAAACTGTCAAAATTTAAATGTCAAAGTTACTGAAAATTCAAATTCAGTCGATGCGAAATGTCAGCTCGATGTTTTTTCGTATATATCGCACGAAATTTGAGCTAGAACGACATGATCACATCAGAGTAGGGACTCTTTACTTTTTAAAATAACATTCAGGTATCAGTTGCCAGTTCTGATTTCGATATTTCCGCACCCGTGCAAAAAAGGTTGTATCAACACAATTATTGTATTTATTTACTACGGTTTCTGAACCCATCTTAGAGTAGTCATAATATGTGTGTAGATAAAGTAATGTATGCAAATGAGGGGAGTAATGCATGAGGGGCATTAAAACACGAGTGTGTTTTATGAAACGAGCCGAAGGCGAGTTTCATAATAAGGTCACACGAATGTTTTAATGCCTAATTATGTACAGTTGCATACACTACTTTATCTACATCCATATATTAAATCCTCTTTCATGTGTTTCGTGTGGGCACGTCTCGCCGGCGTGCGCCATGTTTGCGTCGACAGGCCGGCCCGCGCCTCCGCCGCCAGCCCGCAGCTGTGTCCTTATATAATTTTGTACGTGATCTCGTTAAAGTGTTATATTTCGTGATCTAATAGGGGACGCACGCAACAGCCGCACAGTATATTATAAAGCGGGGTCTTATCTACGGTATTTGAACTTATAATAGTAGTTTATGCAACTGGTACATAATGAGGGGCATTAAAACACGAGTGTGTTTTATGAAACGAGCCGAAGGCGAGTTTCATAATAAGGTCACACGAGTGTTTTAATGCCTAATTATGTACAGTTGCATACACTAGTTTATCTACATCCATATATTAAATCCTCTTTTATGTGTTTCGTGTGGGCACTTCTCGCCGGCGTGCGCCATGTTTGCGTCGACAGGCCGGCCCGCGCCTCCGCCGCCAGCCCGCAGCTGTGTCTTAATTTTGTACGTGATCTCATTTAAGTGTTATATTTCGTGATCAAATAGGGGACGCACGCAACAGCCGCACAGTATATCATAAAGCGGGGTCTTATCTACGGTATTTGAACTTATAAAAGAGGATTTACTATATGGGTGTAGATAAAAGAGGATTTACTATATGGGTGTAGATAAACTACTATTATGACTCAAAATCAGAATACATATTTAAGTATATTTCTACATAATCTCTGTTTGCGGAACAGACCATGTATTTTAAGCTTTAAAGAAACTAGGCGTAGGTCCCAATTCAAAAGTTCGTGTTACGACGTACTATTCGAAATAAGAAGTGCTATTGTTGCACAATGGACAACATTTAATATTTTTAACTACTTTATTTTATGAACTAGTTAGAAAATAGGTAAAAAATTAAGCCACCCGTATTTTTTCTTTTTCAATTTAACTCATTATTTCATACAAAAAAAACACGTTGAAAAGTAGGTCATTCCAAAAGGGCGTAAGTAAAATATGACGTCATCTTCCCAAACAAGACTCCAGAGCCACTCCAGAGCAGCGATTGTCTGTACTCTGTACTAAGGTCTCCCTGAATACAGCGAGGAAGATGACGTCAACTTTCGGTTTACAGTAATTTGCGATTTTTTCCAAAATTAACGGAGTAAAAAATCTAAAAAAATATTTTTTGTATACTTCACACGTTTTTACCGAAAACGTGTGAAAAACCCCACTTCCTGGCCAGGGGGTGACATAAAATTTTGTACTTACCACTTAATAAAGAAGCATTATCGAAGATCGCATATTTATCGCCCTTGCCTTCGGCTCGGGCGTAAAATACCTGCGATCTGAGACATTCTTTGTTTTATCGCCCTTGGTAAGCAATGTACTATTATGAAATATTGTCAAATTTCAAGTTTTATGGCTATTTAGCCTTACGCAGCTGTCCAAGCTATATATACCAGCATTTTTTTCACAGGTATGAATGCAGTATATGCCTGAAACGCACGCTTGACATGAAAGTGATGCAGCAGCACTACTATTCCACACACGAAATCTCCCTCAAGCAATACAAATGCAATCTTTGCGGGAAAATATCCAAGTAAGTAAAGTAGGTTGTCTGGGAGACATATCGCTCATTGGCGATAAGACCGCCAATAGGGATGTTGACTCAAAAATTATTATTACTCCATACGAAAGAATAAATCCTATTCAAATATCTCAAAAAATAACGAAACTACAACCGTTAGAATGTCTTTAGTTCGAGAGAGAAAGCGCTACAGATCAGTGACGTCGCTGACCTCGAGCGCCATAGTAAATGACGATCGTTCAATAGGGAGATGCGTTTTGCGGAACAGGGACAGAAAATGCCCCCTCCTAAAACTTTGAAGACTTATAATTATGTAATTATTTATTATTTTGAATCACTTTTTTCGCTATTACATTGAGAATTTGATCCTTTTTCGAGAAACTTCGGATTCATTGATTTTCTTATTTGGTGTCAACATCCCTAGAGCTTAATAAGTTACTTAATTGTTTTATTTCTTTTTGGTAAACAATATTGTGTTGTAGAAAGTACAGTAGGGCTCGTATATTAATCACGTGAAGCTCGAAAGAGGGGGGTTTGGAAATTATCACCAAATGACACGTGTATTTATTATTTGTTGAATGCGAGATTTCTATAAGGCGATACGTCACTGAAAACTCAATGGAACTGCGCAAACCTGACTGTTTTCTGGACATCAATATTTAAAGATTACAGTTTTTTTGCGTACTAAATAGAATCTGTTAAAAAATGTAGACGTCATATTATCTATACGCGTCTTCGTTTCCGGATAGTAGTGACCAGATTTTGGTGACTAATTTTATGACTTGTTTTCGTCTATTAATGTAATGCAAAATTATTCTTTTTATTACTGTATGTTATTTTAAGATATTTTTTTTAGATTTCTTTTTATTTCAATCTGGTGGTAGCGGGTTCGAATCCCGGCTCTTACCACTTTTTGAATAAAAATTATGTTGTGGTAAATTTTTTTTTTTTAAATAAAGGGATAGCTTTTTTATATACAAGGTTATTTACAGTTCCATAGATTCTCATCGTTACCACAAGGACACGCACAAGGCTCGCGTGCAGTGTCCTGAATGTGACAAGAACTTCAGCCATCGCGCCGGCCTTATGAACCATAGACTGTGAGTATTGCTTGATTTTTAGGGTTTTTATTTGTTTTTTTTTTTTAATTAATTATGAGATTGCTCTTGGGCAGCATCTAGCCAGGGGGCAAAGATGAGGCCGACGATGAAGCGAGCTCACCCAGAAAATGCCTATTCACTCTTCCGTATTCCGTACCAAAAAGGCAAAAAAGGGAACCTTATGGTTTCACTTTGTCTGTCTGTGTGTCACATCGCTAAATATCTCAAGAACTACTTAGCTATCGATTTGAAATTTGGAATAGTTAGAAACAAGGGTAACCGCAGATACATGGAAGGTGGTTTTATAAAATATTATATTTTATTTTCTATGAATAATGACAGATAAAAGGGGGTTCAAAATTTTCTATGTCAAGTGGGGTGCCATATGAAAGGGCTCGACTTGTATATTCTGAAACAATTTTTTTTTAATATTTTTTACGCTTTGAAGGCTTTTTGGTCAAGGGAAACTTCAGTCAAATTCCAACAAGGTCTAGTTTCTGTTAAAATGTAGGTTTTATATGGTAACATCAAATAAACTGTTATAATGTGGGTATGATAGTATATCCAGTGTATACATTACTTCCGGCTATAAAATAAATTCATTCTATCCGTTATTTTATAATAGTTTTCCCTGTGGGTTGGAAGGTCAGATAGCAGTCGCTTTCGTTAAACTAGTGCCTACGCCAATTCTTTGAAAATTACGTAGGATAGGTGGGAGGGGTCCTATATTTCGTGAAGTCACATTCCAAGATATATGTATAGGTATCTAAATTTTGAAACACGAAAAATTAACTATTAACGAAGATGTAATATCGCAAAATATGTGGCGTCACACTAGTGAGGTGGACTCTTACAAATGTCGTACAAAAATTTTGGAACTCGTGTGACGTAATTTATGGAAGGCCCCTTGTGTTCCACCGTCGTACAAAAATGGACCCTGCGTTATTAAAACTAAGGTTCATTTTTCAGTGCAGTGCACGAGCTACAGAACGCGTTCCCTTGTACTGTGTGCGACAAGGTGTTCCGGTGGAAGGCGAGCCTTAAGAGACACACGGTGAAACACCACGCTAAGGTATTCTCACAGAATAGTATAATAGTATTACATACAGAACGGCCACGAACCCCCCGCACCGAGTTCAGTTACCTCGTCCCTGAGAGACCCGCCGGGTGCCGTCGCGCCTCGCGATTCGTCCGCGCCACGCGCTACGCACCCGCGGACACAATTGACGCGTGTACCGACAGCGCACGCACACATACTTACCCACAGCGCTTACGTACCTTCGCGTATCACGGGTGTTGTATAAAATATAATCTACTAGCTTTTGCCCACGACTTCGCCCGCGTGTATAGTTCGTGCAAAACTAAGGCCAAATGCTATCAAATGAACGCAAGCAAGAATCAACCTTATAGTCAGAGATCTTAGTCGTTTTATTAGGGTTCCGTACCCAAAGGGTAAAACTGGACCCTATTACTAAGACTCCGCTGTCCGTCTGTCACCAGGCTGTATCTCAAAAACCGTGATAGTTAGACAGTTGAAATTTTCACAGATGATGTATTTCTGTTGCCGCTATAATAACAAATACTAAAAAACTGAATAGAATAAATACTTAAGGGGGCTCCCATGCAACAAATGTGATTTTTTTGCCGTTTTTAAAGATAATGGGACAGAACCCTTCGTGCGCGAGTCCGACTCGCACTTGGTCGGTTTTTTCAGGTGCGTATCACTCTTAAAAACCAACCTTAGGGATGATTTCCGGTATAAAAAGGTAGCCTATCCCTGACATCCGGCGCCTGGCGCGGCCGCCCCATCCGCCCCACCCTTGGGTCGGCCCTGTTTTTCTGACTCCTTAAAAAAGTTTGACGACTTCTGGTCTATAATTTGACAGGACAAGATGGCGTCGGCGGCGTATTGCGCGGCGTGCGGCATTAGCTTCTCATCGGCGTGCTCGTACCAGCGGCACATGAAGAATAGTCTCAAACACGTCACACAGGACCAGCTCAGGTACTGGGAGAGATCGCTTTTAGGCCCTGGTCTCCTATAAACGCCATCGGCCGCTTACAGCGTCACGCCGTACGCTGCGTCACAATGCCTACTATAGAGATGTACTGTTATGTTCTCACAGGTCTGTCAGGTCAGGGCCTAACAGTGCATATCTATAGTAAGCATTGTGACGCAGCGTATGGCGTGACGCTGTAAGCGGCCGATGGCGTTTATAGGAGACCAGGGCCTTACAGCTCAATTTTAATAGTACATTACTTAACAAGGGCGGTAAAACAAATAATGTCTCAGATCGCAGGTATTTGACAGGAATATGCGATCTGAGGATTTCTTTATTACCGCCCGTGTTAAGTACACAATTTTATGTCACCCCCTGGCCAGAAAGTGAGATTTCCCGCGCGCGGAGCGTGCGGTAATTGCTGCTTTACGGCCAGGTGTGACATAAAGAGCTGTTTTAGTACTTCTCTCATTTCTTTCGAGTTGTCTAGAGCAGAGGTCGGCAACCTTTTAGCACACACTTATTTATTTATTTATTAGCCTAGTAATACAATACAAGTTTAATTGTTAGTATGTTTTTTTTGTTTAGATACGAAGATTTACTTATTGGTTTTATATTAATTGTTAGTTTTTTTTTTTTGTATTACAAAGAATCCCACTGTTAGCACACACTTAACATCATAAAATTATTAAGGCGATAAATAACAGCTTATGAATAAAAAATTTATACAAAACAACATTATGAGAACAAATATAATCTGAATGATAACATTATGAGTAAATATTTTCGGAATTATCATTGTTATGAATAACGATGGTAGTAATATAAATTATTCACTAAAAAGATTAGGAAAAACAAATTTATGAAGAGTGATGATGATGATCACAAAGCGGTATTACTAAAAAAAATCGATAAAAAATTGTATATAAGCCAATATGGACCCCATAATATGAGATCTTTAGCGGCTTTCATATAGATTTAACCGTATGTTATTGTTTAGGTTTATATGTGACCACTGCAACAAACGGTTTGCTGACAAGACCAAGCTTCGGGATCACATTGAAGAGAAACATCTGCACAGGACCTTCCAGTGTCATTTATGTCACAAGGTAAGATATGAATGACTGAAAATATATTGACAAACAAGCCCACAGCCCGTACAGGGGTGTCACACGCGGGTTTATTTATTTATTTACCCCCTCAAACTTAACAAACATCTGTATGGCTAGCACATGATGGCAACGTCAGTTTGTCGGCTTATCTCGAGCTATCCGTCACTTTCTAACAGCACCTATCAAAAAAAGACGCATAGCTCGAGAAAAGCCGAGATACTCTCGAGGTCTCGAGGCCGTTATGTGCTAGCCCTACTGATGACTAAGACATGTTTTGTCCCTTTCACACAAACATAAATGTCAAAGTGACAGATAAGGACAAACTAATTTTAACGGCAATTTAGCAAAACCAGGTTCTATGAAAGACCCATATGTCTCTTTATTGTACAAAAGCAAACTTAACGTACAAAAGGCGGACTTATTTATTGCCAATGAGGCATTCTCTACCAGTCAATGCTCAGGTATATATATATATGTAGGAATATAGGTATGTTAATAAATGTGGTTATGTGTGTATGTTTATTTTTGTGGAGTTTAGTTTGCCACCCATTATAATTAATTTCTCGCTATATTTCCGCTACCCAAAGGTTGTCTGGAAGAGATCGCTCTTTAGCGATAAGACCGCCTGTTGTTTACCTCTAGGTTTAAATATACATACTCTGTAATAGTTCTATTTATTGAGGTGTGCAATAATGAGTATTTGTATTGTATTGTAAAGCAGAAAGATTGTTCTTATATCAGAAAACGCGTTGCTGATCCGTTCTCATTTGATGATTCGTTGTACTCCCCCTATCGTTTTCCTGGGGTCCAAGTCTGTGGCAAACAAGCGTATGGCCCACCTGATGGTAAGCGGCCACCGCAGCCTATGGACGCCTGCAACTTCAGGGGTGCCACAACGTCACTTCACTCTTTAAAAATTGTTTTCCATCAAATTTATGATGATTTCGCCAACACTTGTACAAAGACGTTGTTCGGTAACGACGCCATGACAGTAGGCGACTGGTTGTGTTCGGCAGTGAATTCAGCCCGTCGTCGCGAAGAGCACGTGTGTTCACCAACGCGGCGACGGGCAAAATCCTGCCACAATGTCAATTATACAAATGTTCAACTTGACAGCCGTCCAAAAACCGCGTGGGCCTCGACCAGCACATCCGGAACGTGCACCGCGGGCGGCCCAACAACAAGATGTGCCACCACTGCGGGAAAGGGTTCCCGGTTAGTACCTTTTTTTAAGTACCTACAGCGCATTATTAGGCTGGGTTGCACCAAACCGTCTGTAATCGTAAGCGGTGTTCTTCAAATCTGATTGTATGGAAAGTTTGACAAGTTTCTATGGGATGACAGCTGCCGGCGCCATATTTGACGATGACCGGTCTGTGTTCGTACGTTGGTGCAACTGGCACTTAATCGCGTACAATTAAGCGACGGCGCGGACGACGGTTTCAAAATCTCGTCTTCGTGGAATCCAGTTATTAGTAAGTGCAAGCGTGGAAATACATCGTTCATTACATCAACGGACATTGTTAGTGTTGTGTGTCGTGCGAGTGACAACCCTAGTGAGAATGTAATTAATAAATACCAAGTGCAGGTAGTTCGGAAAACCCGTGCGGCTAGAAGATGTTGATACCCGCTCACGCCAGTCAGCTCGCGACCACGGATGTTGTGATACATTCGAAACGTCGGGCAAAACCTTAAAAAAGGTAATATACCTACAGCGCTACTACTGGCGTGAATAGAGCTAAAGAGGGATGCGATTTTTTTTTTCCACCTACCGCATCGATTGGGTTATCGTCGTTTAGAGCTTATTGATTAGACTAATACACAATTTATGGTTTAAAAATATATTGGAAAATAAAACAATGAGATGCCAGCAAAGTCAACTTTTTTACAAAACATTGACTTATAAACTTATAATTTGGTGATAATGTTTATTAATACCTGTACTTTACCAACAAATATTAATATATTGATAAATGAGATTTATTCTTTGATATTTCCTTATTATTCCTATGAAAACCAACTTAATTTTGCGGTTGGTTCGGAACCCTAAATGTGCGAAGTCCGACTCGCACTTGGCCGGTTTTTTTTTAAGTACCTACAGCGCTGCTACTGCCGTGAAAAAGGGGCGGGGGACAATTTCCCCCTAAACAGAACTTGTGCTCTTTTTCAAAAATAAGTTATTTTATGTCACACCTAGCCATAAAGTGGCCATTATCGCACGCTCCGCGCGCGAAAAAACCCACTTCCTGGCCAGGGGGTGACATAAAATTTTGTACTTACCACGGGCGATAATAAAGAAAGCCTCAGATCGCATATTTATCGCCCTTGCCTTCGGCTCGGGCGTAAAATACCTGCGATCTGAGACATTCTTTGTTTTATCGCCCTTGGTAAGTAATGTACTATAAAGTGTCCCTTATAGACAGGAATGAGAAGCCATCCTAATCGGTTTTTGTATAAAATGTTGTTCCGAAGAATTTTTATAGTTCCCGTTGACACATGAACTTGAAATTTGGTGATAATGTTTATTGTTACGTATATTTTACTAACAAATAGGTACATCTGATCCCCCATTCCCCCATTTTTTCCCTCATTTTGCGAAACCCTATATGTGCGAAGTCTGGTAAAACTTGGCCGATGTTTTAGGGTTTCGTATCCGAAGGGTCCAAACGGAACCCTATTGCTGTCACTCACGCGTCCGACCGTCCGTCGTCGGTTCTGTAACAGGATTTACAGCAAAAGGGTTGGGCCTATAAACTTGAAATTTGGTGATGATGTTTACGTATATATATATTTTTTTGTTGAAAACGGGATCGCTCTTGGCCAGCATCTCTTGGCATTTTTGACAAATGACGTTTTTTCATTGAAATTTCCTTACTTTCCCTATAAAAACCAAGTTAAGTTTGCGGTTGGTTCGGAATTCTAAATTTGCGAACTCCGAGACGCACGTTACTAGCCCTATTTTAGTAGTATTGACACAGAATAGTATAATAGTATTACATACAGAATGGGCATGAACCCCCCCGCACCGAGGTCAGTTACCTTGTCCCTGAGATCCGCCTGGTGCCAATCGGGTGCCGTCGCGCCTCGCGATTCGTCCGCGCCACGCGCTACGCACCCGCGCACACAATTGACGCGTGTACCGACAGCGCACGCACACATACTTACCCGCAGCGCTTACGTTCCTTCGCGTGTCACGGGTGTGGTATTGATTTAAAATTGTAACGTTCAGTATTATTTTTTTCAGACCAAAGTCCAACTGGAGTCTCATATAAGAACACATACAGGGGAACGTCCGTTCATTTGCGAATTCTGCCCCACCACCTTCTCACAGCAGTCTAACTTGTACAAGCACAACAGACAGGTCAGTCCACTGTACACCACCGGTTCACTGTGCACCAAGCATGACCGACAACACAGGAGCCGCAGCAACCTCTGAAAACACAACAGACAGGTCGGTCCACTGTACACCACCGGTTCACTGTGCACCAAGCATAACCGACAACACAGGAGCCGCAGCAACCTCTGTAAACACAACAGACAGGTCGGTCCACTGTACACAACCGGTTCACTGTGCACCAGACATGACCCACCACACAGGAGGTTCTCTCCCACGTCGTTCTCGCAGCAGACCAACCTCTACAAACACAATAGACAAGGTCAGTCCACTGTACACCACCGGTTCACTGTGCACCAAGCATAACCGACAACACAGGAGCCGCAGCAACCTCTGTAAACACAACAGACAGGTCGGTCCACTGTACACAACCGGTTCACTGTGCACCAGACATGACCCACCACACAGGAGGTTCTCTCCCACGTCGTTCTCGCAGCAGACCAACCTCTACAAACACAATAGACAAGGTCAGTCCACTGTACACCACCAGCCCAATGTGCACCAAGCATAACCGACAACACAGGAGCCGCAGCAACCTCTGAAAACACAACAGACAGGTCGGTCCACTGTACACAACCGGTTCACTGTGCACCAGACATGACCCACCACACAGGAGGTTCTCTCCCACGTCGTTCTCGCAGCAGACCAACCTATGTAAACACAACATACCAATAGACAAGGTCAGTCCACTGTACACCACCAGCCCAATGTGCACCAAGCGTTATTGTGAGTTTTGTTCATTGGTAATAGAATAATCAATTCTTAATTGTCTTGTGTTAGATGTGAATGAAGGAAATATACTCTGCAATAACAGGTTTATTTTATAAAAGCAGTTCAGAGCGGAACACAAACATTAGTTAGGTTAGGTCAGTAGCATCCATGTTAAAAAAAAGCCGAAGTAGTGTTGCCACAACACGCATTACAAACAATACTGATGGGGTCAATATCTAGTGATGTACCGAACACGGTAACATGTACCGTATATGTATAAGACTTTTTATTGTCTTTGGTTTTTATACGTTCTGACATGTTTTTTTGACCGCTTTAGCTTAGTTGGTAGACTTGGTAGTGAGTGACCCTGCCTACGAAGCTAGAGGTTCGAATCCCGGCCGGGGCATTTATTTGTGTGACGAGCACGAATATTTGTTCCTGGGTCTTGGATGTTTTCTATGTATTTAAGTATCTATTCGTATGTATATCGTCGCTTATTACCCATAGTACAAGCTTTGCTTAGTTTGGGACTAGGTTGATTTGTGTAAAATTGTCCACAAATATTTATATTTTTTATAGATTTATTATAGCTTTTGTCTACCAGGATACCAGTGCCATTTTTTTGAATATTTAAAAAATAGTCAAAAGTGTTTAAATACATATAATATCTGATTAATATGGGCGTTGTTTCAGGTCCATCTAAACATCAAGTCCAAACGATACCCGCTCTGTAAGAAACCAAAACATGAACCGGAAACGAACAAACCGCAGACTATAGAGGAATTCCGGCCCGTAGCGGTATTGCACTTTGAGCCAGGGCGAGGGTTTCTATGATGAGACAAAAGTCTGGAAGAGATCGCTCTTTAATTATAAGACCGCTTGTTTACGTCTACCTGGCCCCTATTTCACCACGTCGACAATTGTCAGTGACATATGTCGAGTGACAATGGAGAATGTTAACTAATTTAGAATTCCATTTTTCTGTATACTCTGTTGAAAATAAAAAATGTATGTGAAAAAATTATTTCGATACGTCCATTAGTTTCCAAGATATTGAATTTTAAAGTGACGCGCGACGACCCGCCCTCGTGACGTCATAGTGCAACACTCGCCATACACGCGCATTTATTCTGTTTTTTAGTATTTGTTGTTATAGCGGCAACAGAAATACATCATCTGTGAAAATTTCAACTGTCTAGCTATCACGGTTCATGAGATACAGCCTGGTGACAGACGGACAGCGGAGTCTTTGTAATAGGTTTACCCTTTGGGTACGGAACTCTAAAAATTAGATTTCAAATTATAAATATACTCACCGGCAGAAAATTTGGCCCAAATTAGAAAAATGCATTTTTATATATTAAACATAATTTAATCTATTCAATTTATAGTTTGAAATCACGAAAAGTTTTGAGAGTGATAGAGATGCAACGGATATCCGGTTGCTATCCGGTATCCGGCCTATCCGGCCATTATTTTACTATCCGGCCGAATACCGGATAGTTGCGCACTATCCGGCCGGATACCGAATAGTGATTCTGTTTGGTATTTAACTTTGAAAAATAGGCGGGTGCACGTGTACTGCATACGAAATAGTTTCGTACGTACTGACCTAATACAACTCGTTTCTTGCCTAGAAAACGGTCCGCGCGAACCTACAATACGTAACAGGTTGAAACCTGCACGACGCGCCCGCCGCCAAACTAAAATGTAGGTATCGTTTGGCCGGCCGAATATTCGGCGGCCGGATACCGGATATTCGGCCGGTGATATCTAGATAAATTATTTAACGACTTATCTCCCCGTCAGCCAAAATGGGAACATAATATTAATCGAATGTATTGTGTGTGATTTTATCCCCATATTGTACTATTGTTTTATTCAGTATATGTTTTTATAGATGTGTTATCATGTAATAAATTACTGGTTTATAGCGTGAACGCAATATTGCCAAATGTGTACGGTTCTCAGGACGAGTGTGTTTGCTACATGTTTTGGTAAATATTTTAAAGTTATACCATCAACCAATTTGATTTCTAGGCCACTTCTTACCTTGTCACAGTGAATATTAATATGAAAGCCGCTAGAGATCTTACATCAATGTCACTGTGACAAGGCACGAAGTGGCCCAGAAATCAAATTGTTTGACTGTACAGGTAGAATCCGCATAGGGTGACACCACTAGTAATAGACACTTTATGCTAGCAAGCACCAGTAATGGACACTTCAATTCTAATCCAAAGATTATACGGTTTTAAATTGTTCTATAAAAAATCAATGACTCTAATTTTCTTTCATGTAAGAGTCAATGTGTCCTATCATTGGGGCCTTGTCCATTACTGGTGGCGTCACCCTACAGCCGACAGTCAAGAGACCGGTGACACTAGAACACCGCACAAAACTTTGTGTCTTTTGATCGCATTAATTTATTTCTCGTGTATGTACCACAGACCATGAAGTGTTAACTTTTTGAGCGCCAAAACAGCCGCAAAGATACACTTTTTAATTAAATGATTATTTTGTTTCATGGGTCATTTTACGGAAAGTTGTACACTCGACTTTTTTTTTAATTTGGACAAAATCGGGTTTTTTCTACTCAGAATCGAAAGCACTTTCGAATGATATAGCGGAAAAAAAGTGTCCCAATTTTTTTTTATTCCATTCCGTTACCGTTTTCATACTAATCTTGTAATGCTTGTATGTTGGTAACGGAATGGAAAAACTGAAAATTGTATGAAAAAATTGGGACACTTTTTTTCTCCTATTTGGTTCGAAAGTTCTTTCGATTCTGAGTAGAAAAAACCCGATCTTATCCAAATAAAAAAAAAAGTCGATTGTACCTACAACTTTCCGTAAAATGGCCCTCATAAATTATTGTAACGATTGATAAGATGCAAATAAACTGAAATATCACTTTTTTACGTGTTATCTTCATTAGGTACTTTACAAACAACAATCATTGTTTTTAACCTACTCAAATCAAACCACCACAGTACTCACCGCCACAGTAGATTCTATAAGTTGTGCCTCACACGCCAGTCTTCGTAGCAAAAGACTGAAAATGAACCTTGCTTGATAGTACGTAGTTTACTTTTACATCGACTTGATCGACTATACGAAGCCATTGGCGTGTGGGGCACCTAATGTCCTGACTTTAAATCAAGTCAACGGCGGTGAAAAGGTTAAAAGCCTCAGGTCATCAGTCAGTAGCGGCAAATGAATTACTTGTCATGGCATTAATTGGACTCCATCCTTACGCCTATAGGCATTTTCTGGGTAAGCTCGCTTCATCGTCGGCCTCATCTTTGCCCCCTGGTTAGATGCTGGCCAAGAGCAATCCCATTATTAATTTAAAAAAAATAGTAGAAATTATTTAAAATGTCCGACATTTTATAAAACTTGCCATTGGACTTTGAATCTTCACGCTTGGACAGTAAAGTCGCTTTTAGAACGGCCTAATTTGATACAACTCTGACAGTTCAAATAATTTTAAGTATACCTACAATCCAAGTGCTCTTTGATAAGAGATATATGTATTCAATATGAAATTTAGTGTATACCACGAAGATGGTTTTGACAATGTACGTCACCTATAGTTAACGACAATCTCGTCTATGTGACGCGCCCCTCCACAGCGAATCTCATACTAATCTGTGCGCGGTTGTACGGCTCAGGCTGTGGAGGGGCGCGCCTTCGTGGATGGCGCGCACTATACAGAGGTACACCTATCATCTACATCCCTATTACTGTAGAAATAATGATGTGAATCAATTTACAGATATTTGAAGTTTTATCGAGACATGACAGGAGTGTAAAGAATGAGGGCTACCGCGTATGAATTCGCCGCTAGAGGCGCTAGTGTGATGTCAGTCCTTCGAAATGTCAAATGTCATAGTTTGTGGCTGGGTTACGCGGGTTTACTCCTGATTAGATTATATTCATCATCATCATCATCATCATATCAGCCGAAAGACGTCCACTGCTGGACATAGGCCTCCCCCAAAGAGTGCCACAATGACCGGTCCTGCGGCACCCGCATCCAGCGGACTCCCGCGACCTTTACCAGGTCATCAGTCCACCTTGTGGGGGGCCTACCCACGCTGCGCCTTCCGGTCCGTGGTCGCCACTCGAGAACCTTTCGGCCCCAACGGCCATCGGTTCTACGTGCAATGTGCCCCGCCCACTGCCACTTAAGTTTAGCGATTCGAAAGGCTATATCGGTTACTTTGGTTCTGCTACGGATGGCCTCATTTCTGATGCGATCACGCAGAGAAACTCCCAGCATAGCCCTCTCCATTGCCCTCTGAGTGACTTTGAGCCTTCTTATGAAGAGATTATATTATGTGACTATTTTGCAATACCTGAGATTGATTATGGCAAATATGAGGTCAACAAATTTCAGTGCTGAGGCAATTTTATCGTTCGTAAACTTATGTCATACTTCCGAACAAAACGGGACCTGCGCTTCAATACGGGATGTTCGATAAAAATATTTACCGTACGGTTTCAATGTATTAAATAGGATTTCAACGTAAATTTGGTTTTTACTCCTATAATAACCAATAGCATACTTTGACAGCTGGACTGAAAGCGCAGTGGCGCCAACTGGTGAGCACAAAACGTTTGCCCTCATTGACAACTTCTCAATTCTGATCAGTAACCAAAACTTCACACTTTATCTAAAAATGTGTTGAATTTGGAAAGGATTTTGAATTTACAGAATAAATGATTGAATGCCATTGTGTTTATTTTGTATTGCAGTTGTAACCCTGGCAGTTGCCCCCAAAAGCGTGCACCTAGCGTTGGAAACTCTCTTATACATCGAGCCACAAGACGTAAACCACGCACACAAAATAGTCAGAAAAGTCAACAATTTTCTAGATGGCCTAAGACAGGTTTTAAAACCAGCACTTAGAGCGCGAATTAAGTTGGAAACTCAAATGCCCAAGAAATACTTTACTAATTTTCTAAACGATGTTGCTCAAACAATTTTAGACTTCGGGTATACCCAGACAATGATGTTTTTCTTAATGCTTTATGAGGAGATAAAGTTTTACTTCGATTACCAAGGGTCAGCCTTTAAAAAGATTGTAAGGACCCCTAAATTAAGAGGTTACTTACTTGAAAAACTCGAAGAATGGTCAGACACAAATCCCGTAGAAATGAAATTGATAGTAAGCAACTTCGTAAAACGAGCTAAAAACGAAACAGGAGACTTAAATAGTCTAATTGATATGCTAAATCATTATTATGAGCAAAAAGATGAAAAGAAAATGAAGAAACTGGTTAAAGAACTAAAAAAGTGTAAAGAATCACAAGCTTTTGAAAAGGTTATTAAAGAAATTATTAACACTTTACTAATTCAACGATATGATAGCATGAATAACACAGATAGAAAAAAAATAACTGATGAAATTAACAGAGTTTGCGGACATTTAATTCAAAGGAGATTTGGAAGTTATGGAACAACCTCCAAAGTTTCAAGAAACACTATTAGTAAAAGATATTCGCGAATTAAAGTTCCCCTCTGGAACTCAAAAATTACTAAAGCTCTTAGGAAAGAAACTGGACATAAGCCGGCATATACAGAAAAAACAGTACACTTTCACCTTTCTAGTTCAAGTGTTGAAATAGTTACACAAAAACATATAAATCCCTTCGCTCGAATGTACACTGCAATAAAAACTGTAGGAAAAAAGGGGAATGTTATAATTAATTATAAAAAACTTGAAGGCGTAAAAAAACCAACTATTCGACCAGTAATTAAAAAAAAGTCTATAAAGACGACGAACACGCAACGGACGAAACGACGCCTCCAGAAAATATCTAAAAATGTTACAGAAACCGGCACAAAACCGTTAAAAAAATTCATACTTAAAATCAGTCTTGGTGATGATAACAACAATTTAACCGACACTAATCCTAATATCAAAAATGAAACCTCTAAAAATATTTCTGTTCCAAACGATATTATTAACGGAACTCGAGATATAACCAGTGTTCCCCAAGCTATTGAGAAAATTACTTCGGAAAAAGTATCTTTATCACCAGATATCTACAACGGAACATTTAATAGCACACACCTTGCTCTACGAGTTAATAATAACGAAGATCCCGACACCTTAACAGATGTACCACGGGACATCAAAAACGAATTTCCAACTCGACCTCCACAAGGTCTTCACAACAACGTTTCTGACATCTCAACCAATGTTACACGTGATATCGAAAAAGATAACAGTACGAAAAATCAATTCTGGGAATCTTTTGTAGACCCAGAATATATTCGCGGAAATTCTCTAACAGAAAATACTGGAATTCCCAAATCTACTGGCCTACGATTTATCGACATCACGAACTCCAGTGATCGAATACCTCAAATGCGTGGTAGAAATTATACTATTAATCCTCAAGATCCACGTGGAATTCGTGACTTGACTGTAGTAGATCCGTTTGGCAACCCTGTTAAAAATTACACAACAACCCCTCAAGATCTTCGTAATATCAACTTTACCAACTTCAATGATCGAATGCGTGAAGTGCGAGGCAGAACATATACTACAATTAAACCTGATGTTCCACAAAATATTACTGTCTTGAATAAAGCAGATCCGTATAAGGCTACTGTTAAAAAATATACTAAAAGAACACCTTATGTCCCGCAAGAGTTTAAGGACATCAGATTGCATACTCTACCTTATGAAAGTGTTAAGACAGACAAATTCAGAGCACCGACCCTTGAACCAGCCTTGGTTAAACTGGGCTTTACTCCGAAAGAAGTATTAGACATTGAAGAAATAATGGACAGAATGAATATGGATTAAATTTAATATGATCAGCATTAAGTAATTTAGGAAAAAGAAGACCTAAGTAGAATGGAGCAAATAAAATAGGTAATTATTTGTTATGCAAGGCTGCAAAGTTGATTTTTGGCGCGAGTGTTTGTATTGAGAGCCGAGCTAGCGAAGGATTGTAAGATTGAACCACGAGCGAAGCGAGTGGTTCAAAAATACAATCCTGAGCGTAGCGAGGCTCTCAAGGCACGAGACGCCGAACAACTTTGCTGCCGAGCGCAACACACAACTTTTCATCTCACCATAGCGAGGAAATACTTTCATGTATAATTCAAGATGTACTCATGTTCTATAAAGGGTTGTTTAAATTTCACCCGTTACAAAGTATTTCGTGGATTATTAACATTTAAATGCATCAAAGAGCCTAATTATTATTGTTGAGTACTGTGGTACGAAATACTCACGGCTAACGGCTAAAACAAATATACGAGTATTTCACTCATTTCCAAACTTATCAGGAGTTAAAATTGTAATATAAGTATCTTCTGCACTGAAATCAATTAATTAAATTCATTATTTTGATATTATTCTAACTCAACAACAAAACAAAACAATATTTAAATATCTTAATCTCTCGCATCGAGTTTTTTTCTTAAAAACTATTTTTTTAAACGGTGCGTTCCGAAATTGCACTGAGCGTAAAATGTTGAAACATATAAACATTTCAAATATGTTTCTTCGTGTTATTTCTTTATTCTAAATTATTATTGAATATCATCAAATTAAGCTGGAAAAATTATTATTAATATCTGACTATGGGTTTAATACCGTATTGTTTGCGCGGGTGCATGGCGCGTGGCGCGGACGAATCGCGAGGCGCGACGGCACCCGATCGGCACCAGGCGGGGTGTCAGGGACGAGGTAACTGACCTCGGTGCGGGGGGTTCGTGTCCGTTCTGTATATGTAACTATTATACTATTCTGTGACCCTGTTCTGTGTGACTCCCAGTGTTCTGCTTCTAGGGCGCTTCTTTCTCCACTTCGTCCTTCCAGCCGTACCTAGACCGGCCCACCGGTCGCCGACCACTTGGCCGTCCCGCGTAGGCCTTTTTCGTTTAGCGCATTCACTGCCCCCAACGCATATATGCGTTTCCGTTACTTTCACCCAGTGCCTTGAACGCACAGACGCGTTCATAATATTTGACACTTGCACCCTCTGCCTTAATGCCTTAGATTTAGAATAGTCGGTTGAACGCACATGTGCGTTTGGGGCACACAGCAAAGTGCGGCACTTGCCGAATGTCCAGGAAAAGAGGGTGGCAGTGAATGCGTTAAGTCCCAGTTGCACCAACGTATGAACACAGACCGGTCATCATCAAATATGGCGCCGGCAGCTGTCATCCCAACGTCATCAAACTCTCCATACAATCAGATTTGACGAACACCGCTTATAGTAGAGTGGCCAATTCGTCGAAAGTGCCTTATTTACGATTTTCGTAGGACTGAAAAGGTTTATACCGACAAGTGGTATCGTTGGAATCAGCATCGTTTACTGATTATCAAAATGCATATTGTCGCTTCCTAAAGTGGTGGAATGAGTTTTTATGACGTCATAAATTTTATGTATGAAAAATAATAAATTTTTGTTCGCCATATTTTCTTGCTTCAAACGAATGTTCAGCGCGCAACCTCCAGTATGTATCTAAACTTCTTGGGTGCAACCCAGCCTAAGTATGAAGTTTAAATAAATTAATAGTTTAAAAATACTAGAAAAACACGCTTTGCGTGTTAATTGAAACCTGATCGTGTTCAAAGTCCATTACGTGACCTTTCTCACAAGTGCAAACACGACTATGATACGATATTCCATCATGGAATGCCAGTGCCTATCTTCCGGCTTCATCATCAGACCTTGAAACCTAATCGTGGTCAAAGTTCATTACATGACTTTTCTAACAAATACAAACACAGCTATGATACGATGTTCCATCATGAACTTCCAGTTCTTATCTTCCGGCTCCATCATCAGATCAGTTCGACAGTACCATATTATTGTATTGTCATCAGAACATTCAGAACTACATACAGCTGCCAATTTTCATGACGCTACGATGCTTGGATGATGGTTAAATTAGTTACATTAGATTCCATTACATAGTTACATACAGGTCAAGGCAACGTAAATTCGCTAGATTTGTTTACAAAAGATCATACGGATATTATCCTTATCTCTACCCTTCGAGTTTTGTCTTGGGAATGGT
Source organism: Cenopis cana (assembly GCA_951800055.1). Classification (NCBI taxonomy): domain Eukaryota; kingdom Metazoa; phylum Arthropoda; class Insecta; order Lepidoptera; family Tortricidae; genus Cenopis; species Cenopis cana. The sequence continues at coordinate 3,775,029 of OX637498.1, read as the reverse complement.
AGGCCTAGACACCTTGGAACTTAGGCGAAAGTTACTTCTTGTAGCTCATTACTACTCCCTGCTTCACGGAGCCATCGACAATCCAGACGTCCTAAGTCGAGTAGGGCTAGCGGTTCCGCCGCCAAGCTACTGTCCGATGAGTGCTAGTTTTGGCGGTGCGCGGCCCGCGCGGCGTTTCGACGCCTACTGGCAAATCCTGTGACACGCACGGCGTACGCCGCAAATGCGCCCACTTGCCGGGCCATCTCACTCATAAATAATGTACTGATTCAGGTTCCGGATGCTGACATTTTTGCTGACAGATTGAGCAAGTTTTTGAAAGCCACTGTGTCTGCCTTAAACTTTGCTCAACTAAATGAATGATAGTACCTAAACTGTGTTACAATTCTCATAAATTTTCTCTATGTTGTTTCTCTGTCCTTGTTGATAAATTTAGTGTTTTTGTGTTTCTAAATTTGTAATATTTTGCCGTGTAAGCGATTTGGTATTATACTGTTAGCTTATATGTGTATTAAAAATAAATAAATAAATAAATGATGTGAGGTCGACCTAATAAAAGCGTGTTAAAAATACAACATATTTTTTGACAAGTTTATTTGTGAGCGGACTTCATATGCGTAGTAAGAGCTTGTTTCTGCGTAAAGGCGGCGGCGCAGTGCGCGCACGCAAACGGACGCTCGCCCGTGTGCGTGCGAATGTGATTTTCCAAGATGCGATTACTCTGTAACAATACAGGTAATAAGTACATCTTATATCTTTAAACGAGCAATTCTTGTAATGCATATGAAATGGGGAAATGCATATTCACAAGTAATGTATTGGTTGAAAGTAAAAGTACAGATTTCAATTATAAGAGCGGTCTCAATAAGGGTGAGAGGCTCGAGAAGACATATAAGACCATTTGGATGTGAAGATGGAGCAGGAATCCTATGAAGACCGGATCCTCTAAACGCCAACGCCAGAGCAGCAAAAGTTTTACAATCAGCTAAGGAGCAACTAAAATGGTCGCTGCTGAAATGAAAAACGAGAAACATTGTATAAATTTATTTTGATCTACGTAAGTTCAATTACTGTACACATGTTACTTAAGATAATAATTGTCTTTGTATGATGTATTGTCTGTTGCAATTCTTGTATATTTATTTATTTATATATTTATTTCGAGGATCTCTGAAACGGCTCTAACGATTTTGATGAAATCTGGTATGTGGGGGTTTTCGGGGACGAGCAATCGATCTAGCTAGGCTCATGCACGGGAAAACGCCGAGCAAAGCTCGGTTGCCCAGATATTTATTATTATAAGTGTATTATTATTTTTTTGAATTACTTTTTTCGCCATTTGATTGAGAATTTGAGCCTTTATGTAGAAAATTTGGATTTATTGATTTTCTTTTATATTTATTTATCTATTTAATCTTTATTGGCACAAAAGAAAAATCGTACAAAAGGCGGACTTAATGCCATATGGCATTCTCTACCAGCCGACCTTACGGCGAAGCAGAAAAATTGTTAGCGGTGCAACTAACAATTAAAATTAAAATTTACTCCTTTTTCATACTTATACGTATTAATTATATAAAGACATAAACATATACCTACATATAAATACAAATAGATACACATATATACAATATACATAATATATACATTATAGTGTCACCATCCCTATCTTATCTTATCTTATATCTTTAAACGAGCAATTCTTGTATATTTATTTATTTTGAGGATCTCGGAAACGGCTCTAACGATTTTGATGAAATTTGGTATGTTGGGGTTTTCGGGGACGAGCAATCAATCTAGCCAGGTCTCATGCCCGGGAAAACGCCGAGCAAAGCTCGGCCGCCCAGATATTTACGATTAATGGGTACAATAATAGGTACTTACGCTGAATCCTTTCCCACAGTAGCTGCAGATTTTATTCTTGACTTTAGGTCGCTTCTCGTGAAAGTACTTCTGATGATAACGCAGTCTAAACCCGTTCAGGTAGTACTGTAACAAAATGAGGACAGTTAGGCTGGTTTTCCACTAGAGCTATGCTACGCTGCGAGGATGTGCTACGAGCTATGCGACCATTTCCACTAAAGCTACGCTATGTAGCTGTGCGAGGAAGATGCGCATCTCGAGCTATGCGATGTATCGACAGCGGGCGCGGGGAGCGGCAGCGCGGTGAGGGGGGAAGCGTGAGCGCATCCGTAGCACGCATCCACAGCACGCATCCATAGCACGCATCCACAGCACGCATCCACAGCACGCGTCCATAGCACGCATCCACAGCACGCGTCCATAGCACGCATCCACAGCACGCATCCATAGCACGCATCCACAGCACGCATCCATAGCACGCATCCACAGCACGCGTCCATAGCACGCATCCACAGCACGCATCCATAGCACGCATACATAGCACGCATCCACAGCACGCACCCATAGCACGCATCCACAGCACGCGTCCACAGCACGCATCCACAGCACGCATCCACAGCACGCATACATAGCACGCATCCACAGCACGCACCCATAGCACGCATCCACAGCACGCGTCCACAGCACGCGTCCATAGCACGCGTCCACAGCACGCGTCCATAGCACGCATCCACAGCACGCATCCATAGCACGCATCCACAGCACGCATCCATAGCACGCATCCACAGCACGCATCCATAGCACGCATCCACAGCACACATCCACAGCACGCATCCATAGCACGCATCCACAGCACACATCCACAGCACGCATCCACAGCACGCATACATAGCACACATCCACAGCACGCATCCACAGCACACATCCACAGCACGCATCCATAGCACGCATCCACAGCACACATCCACAGCACGCATCCACAGCACGCATCCACAGCACACATCCACAGCACGCATCCACAGCACGCATCCACAGCACACATCCACAGCACGCATCCACAGCACGCATCCACAGCACGCGTCCACAGCACGCGTCCATAGCACGCATCCACAGCACGCGTCCATAGCACGCATCCACAGCACGCGTCCATAGCACGCATCCACAGCACGCATCCATAGCACGCATCCACAGCACACATCCACAGCACGCATCCATAGCACGCATCCACAGCACGCATCCATAGCACGCATCCACAGCACACATCCACAGCACACATCCACAGCACGCATCCACAGCACGCGTCCATAGCACACATCCACAGCACACATCCACAGCACACATCCACAGCACGCATCCACAGCACGCATCCACAGCACGCGTCCATAGCACACATCCACAGCACGCGTCCATAGCACGCATCCACAGCACGCGTCCATAGCACGCATCCATAGCACGCATCCACAGCACGCATCCATAGCACGCATCCACAGCACACATCCACAGCACACATCCACAGCACGCATCCACAGCACGCGTCCATAGCACACATCCACAGCACACATCCACAGCACGCATCCACAGCACGCATCCACAGCACGCGTCCATAGCACACATCCACAGCACGCGTCCATAGCACGCATCCACAGCACGCATCCACAGCACGCATCCACAGCACGCATCCATAGCACGCATCCACAGCACGCATCCATAGCACGCATCCACAGCACGCATCCACAGCACGCATCCACAGCACGCGTCCATAGCACGCATCCACAGCACGCATCCACAGCACGCGTCCATAGCACGCATCCACAGCACGCATCCACAGCACGCATCCATAGCACGCATCCACAGCACGCATCCACAGCACGCATCCATAGCAAGCATCCACAGCACGCGTCCACAGCACGCATCCACAGCACGCATCCATAGCACGCATCCACAGCACGCATCCATAGCACGCATCCACAGCACGCATCCACAGCACGCGTCCATAGCACGCATCCACAGCACGCGTCCATAGCACGCATCCACAGCACACATCCATAGCACGCATCCATAGCTCGCATCCACAGCACACATTCGTAGCACGCATCCACAGCACGCATCCATAGCACGCATCTTTCCATATAAAAAACATAGCTTAGCTGAACCCTTTTCCACCAGAGCTATGCTATGTGAATAATGGAATGTGATTGGTGGATTTCAAACGCATCCATAGCAACGTAGCAAAGCATAGGTCTAGTGGAAAACCAGCCTTAACCTTTTCATCGTCATGGACTCGATGTAAAGTCAGTAATCCACACGCCAATGACTTCATATCGAGTCGAACAAGTCGATGTAAAGTAAAGGAAAGCTAGGTACAGTCAGCAGCAATGGTTGCTACGCGGACGAGGTGCTCAAAATGATCTTCACACATCTTTATTATAAGGGAATAAGAGCGTGTGTAGATAATTTTGAACACCTCGCCCGCGTAGCAACCATTGCTGCTGACTGTACGTGCTATCAAGTAAGGTTCATCATCATCATCCTCCTAGCGTTATCCCAGTACAGTTGCATCCTCAAGGATGCCTGGGGTCCGCTACCTAATCCCAAGATTTAAAAAAAAAATATATATATATATATTTTATATATTTTTATATTTTTTTTAAATATTTTACACAAATCAACCTAGTCCCAAACTAAGCAAAGCTTGTACTATGGGTACTAAGCGACGGTATACATACTTATATAGATAAATAAATACTTAAATACATAGAAAACATCCAAGACCCAAGAACAAATATTCGTGCTCATCACACAAATAAATGCCCCGGCCGGGATTCGAACCCGGGACCTCCAGCTTTGTAGGCAGGGTCACCACCAACTAAGCTAAAGCGGTCGGTAATTTGGCGTAGGCACTAGTTTTTATATGTATGGCTATCAAGTAAGGTTAATTTTCCGTAATTAATACCGTGTTGCAGAGCGCGCAGTAATGTTTGGTCTTCTTCCGATGCACTAAATCATAGTGATTGGTCATGTTGCTCTTCTTAGTATAGATCTTTCCGCAATCAGGACACGGGATTCTGAAATATAAACAATAAATAAATAATCATAGTACTTACATTTACAAGCTATGCTTAGTTTGGGACTATTTCGAATTGTGTACAGTAGCTCTAGTATAAGTTTTTCGAAACATTAACTAATTCGAACGCGTTTGCGGGGGGGGGGGGACAGCTTGGCGCTGAAGGTGTTGTATGAGGTCCACGTGACGTGAGGGGTCACGGGTAGGCTTGCGTCCCGTTTCCAGCACCCTAGATGATGCGTCCCGCAAAGGATTCGTGCGGGACGCCAATTGTCCCGTTTTCAGACCTCGGCAGAATTATAAGAACTGGAGCGAACATTTTGTTTCATTTCAGGAAAGAGTGCACAACTTCGATAAATGAAAATAAGTAATTTGTATCCCGCTCCGGAAGGACCGTACTTGTAATAGGATAATTTTAGCTCGGAAATCATCCACTAAGAACGTATATCTCGCGGGAATAAATAATGTACTCAACGGGTCTATATTGAGATTCCTAAAGTTTTTTGTCCTATTTTTGTATGCCAACATATTGTTTGTCCTAGTGATCATTTGTCCTAACGTTTATAGCCCTAATAAAGAGTCACCTAATACATTTTGTCCGAAAATTATTTATCCTACTGGCTTATTACCTAATATTATTTGTCCTAACGTTTAGTTCCCCTAATGAAGATTGACCCAGTGTCATTTATCCTAACACTCAGTAGCCCTAAAAAATGCAGTCGAACTCCGCCTTAGCTCCCGCTATCCTCTTCTAACCTATCCGTGATCCGAGTCGGATAAAGTAGTAAAGTAGCTTTTCAAACAAGTTTTTCTGCTCTTATATAAAAAAATAACCTCGAAGAGGATAGCGGGAGCTGCTCCCGCTATCCTCTTCTAACCTATCCGTGATCCGAGTCGGATTAAGTAGTAAAGTAGCTTTTCAAACAAGTTTTTCTGCTCTTATATAAAAAAATAACCTCGAAGAGGATAGCCGGAGCTGCTCCCGCGCTTTGTCACGGCGGGCGAGGGCTGCTCCCCCTCCGCGCCTCCGGGTTTTTATATACACTCTAGGGGTAGGGCAGACAAGACCACGTGGATAGTGGGGTGCTCCGATTCGGTTTTGGTACCAATATTATGGATTGAAAAATTGTCATTTGTAGCCCAAAGTAGGTTAATCGATATTATGGTAAATAATTTTAGGACTCTTAATCATTATGGCATAAATGCTTAGGACTAATTATGCTTTAGGATAAATAATACGTTATGGAACATGAATGTTAGGACAAATAAACGTTATGACAAAGTCCAATAGGGCAAAACTGTTATGGCATGTGACTTTAGGACAATCGTTAGTAGGAATTCAGACGGTCCCCCGTACTCAACATCACAATTATAGGTTAGCAATATTGATAGAGTGCGCGAGTCCCGCATTTTTTAGCTGAGTCCCGCAATTCTACAACCAATGTCCCGCAAATAGGAGCACGTAAGTTGGAAACCCTCGTCACGGGTCACGTGAGGTATGTATACGTGAGTTTTAACCGTTTAGTAAAATCAAAAAATAAAGTTATAACATGCGTCACGAAAGTTTAAATTCAAGTAAGGCTAGGATCGTGTATACTCACGAACGATTACCCCGATGTTTCACACTGAACTTCAAGTGCTCAGTGTATTGTGTGTTATTAATAAACTGCATGTTACACTCCACGCAATAGTTGTGCTCCGTCACATCTACTTCGTGAACTCTCCTTTTATGTTTCGATAAAGAATCTATCGAGCAGTAAGATTTATCGCATATCTTACAGCGAAGGTCGGTGTGCAATTTACTGTGAACAAATGAAATAATTTTATTACAACACAACACAAAAATACATAACATTTAACTAATATTTAAAAATAAATAATTATAAATGAGAACGCCCCTCCTCAATTCCCCCTAATGTTGCCTGAGGCATCGTTCCCAGGACGCTCGCTGCGTTGCCTTGCTGCATGGCCAGGCTCAGCCGCTGGGCGAAGTAAGAGCCAGCCCTCAGATCACCTGAGACCCCGATCAGTTTTTGACAAACTTTTTTGACAAATTCTTTAGTATCTGTGGACCAGGGTCCCAGGGTCTCTACTGCAAGTGCCGCAAATATGTAACTATCTGTTAAGAAAGCGTATTTGCGACACTTGACAGTTTGGGCATGAAATTAAACTATTAACCTTTTACTTTTATTTTTACTTTTTTTTTTTACTTTTTACTGGTTATAACATAACCCCACTTTAAATAGATCCTAATAAATGGGAAAGTATAGATGTTTGTTAGTCATTCACGTAATATTCTATAATGTGAACGATTTTATGACCTACAAAGCATTGATTTAACTAGTTGCTTATTATTACAAACAAAAATGTACCACTGAGAATACAAAAGAGTGTTTTGTTATTTGTAAATATGTATGTGTCGTATAGAAAATGTACTAAGTCGCAATAGGGATGTCGACTCAAAAAAAAATTACTTCAATAGAAAGAAGACATAAAACTACGCCAAATAGTGAAAATCCTATTCAAATATCTCAAAAAATAACGAAGCTACAACGGTTTGAATGTTCGTAGTTAGAGAGAGAAAGTGCTACCTAACCGTGACGTCACTGTTAAGTAGCGCCATAGTAAATGACGATCGTTCAATGTGCGTTTTGCACTCTTAAAACTTTGAAGACATATAATTACGTAATTATTTATTTTTTTGAATTACTTTTTTCGCCATTTGATTGAGAATTTGAGCCTTTATGTAGAAAATTTGGATTTATTGATTTTCTTTTATAGTGTCGTCATCCCTATTTGGCACTTTAAGAATATTTGCATGCTATCAAAAATGGCTGAAGAAGGTTGAACAATTCTGTTAATCTAAGACCTGTACCTGTATACCCTTTTTCTGCAAATAAATTATTATCTTATCTTATCACGCAAACACGGCTGAACGGATCATGATGAAACTTGGTATACAACGAGATTATAGCCTGGATTAACATATAGTATACTTTTTATACCGAAAGTCGCCTCTTTTACGCGGACGAAGTCGCTGGCGAAAGCTAGTTGTTAATAATTAATAGTACATTACTTAACAAGGGCGGTAAAACAAAGAATGTCTCAGATCGCAGGTATTTGACGCCCGAGCCGAAGGCAAGGGCGATAAATATGCGATCTGAGGCTTTCTTTATTACCGCCCGTGTTAAGTACAAAATTTTATGTCACCCCCTGGCCAGGAAGTGGGATTTCCCGCGCGCGGAGCGTGCGGTAATTGCCGCTTTATGGCCAGGTGTGACATAAAGAAAATTACCCGATATGTTTAGCTAGGTGCTGTTTGTTGATGAATTTTCTGCCGCAATCGTCGCAAATAAACTGCATGTGCATCATCCTGTAGTGCTCGTAGAAAACACTCCGTTGTCTGCAACTGTATGATAATTATCGGTTTAATGTATTTCCTTTATTGCAAATTAAAATACACAGAGAAATAGTGATTTATATTAGAGATGCAACGGATAGTTGTTTGGCCGGATACCGGATATTCGGCCTCATCACCGGCCGAATATCCGGTATCCGGCCGTCGAATATTCGGCCGGCCAAACGATACCTACATTTTAGTTTGGCGGCGCGGCGGGCGCGTCGTGCAGGTTTTAACCTGTTACGTATTGTAGGTTCGCGCGGACCGTTTTCTAGGCAAGAAACGAGTTTTATTAGGTCAGTACGTACGAAACTATTTCGTATGCAGTACACGCCTATTTTAATTTTAAAGTTAAATACCAAACAGAATCACTATTCGGTATCCGGCCGGACAGTGCGCAACTATCCGGTATTCGGCCGGATAGTAAAATAATGGCCGGATACCGGATAGCAACCGGATATCCGTTGCATCTCTAATTTATATTCTCTTTGAGAAATGAATGTCCAACCAAAGGGCTGACACGCTTTGATAGAGAAAGATAGTCTTATTGGGATTCCTATAAGAGGAAATAGAAAAGAGTGGCATGTTTTGTCCCTATCACCGACTGAACATTTTTTCATGGTCGGGTTATAGGCAAATGCAAACTTCCAATACATTGGACATGCGAACCGGCCAAATTGCGTAGTACAATTGGCGCATCTATAACTACAGAGTATATACATATTATATCTATATATATACATATTATATAATGTACGGACAGCGACAGTCTATATAATTTACTAGTCTCTGATTGTCTGAAAGGCGTGGCAAGGAAAGAATGAGGGCAAGAAAGCAGAGTAGGAATAGAAAGTTGCTGAGAAATGGAATGAGGAAGGGTGAAAGAACAAAAGCAAAAATGTGTGAGAGAATGAAGGAAAAATCGGCCAAGTGCGAGTCGGACTCGCGCACGAAGGGTTCCGTACCATTGTTTATAAAAACGGCAAAAAAAACATGTCGGTTGTATGACAGCCACCTTAAATATTTATTCTATTCTGTTTTTTAGTATTTGTTGTTATAGCGGCAACAGAAATACATCATCTGTGAAAATTTCAACTGTCTAACTATCACGGTTCATGAGATATAGCCTGGTGACAGACGGACAGACGGACAGCAGTCTTAGGCTGGGTTGCACCAAACCGTCTGTAATCGTAAGCGGTGCTCGTCAAATCTGATTGTATGGAAAGTTTGACAAGTTTCTATGGGATGACAGCTGCCGGCGCCATATTTGACGATGACCGGTCTGTGTTCGTACGTTGGTGCAACTGGCACTTAGTAATAGGGTCCCGTTTTACCCTTTGGGTACGGAACCTTTAAGTGGCGATAGAAAGCGAAATGTGGTGTACTAACTCAAATCTGAGCCCGCACTGTTTACACTCGTTGAGGCGGCCGTGCGGTCCGTGCATCAGGTGTATATAGAAGTCGCTGCGCGTGTAGAAGGCCTGGCCGCACAGGTTACAAGCAAACTGTTCGTAGTGGACGCGCACGTGCGAGGATAGTGCGCGCCGGTCGCGGAAGCGGTGAGAGCAGATGTCGCACTCATAGCGGCAACGCTGGAAACGTAAGTCATTCTTCATTTATTTAAGCCTTTGTATTTCAAAAAAACAACGGATTGCACCCCGGGAGTGCCGGCAGAAGTGAAAACCAAACACACACGCACATTCGCGCAAGCGCCCTGCGCCGCCTAAACGAAACAGCAGGCGCAGGCATACATTTTCGCCCCGCGGTAGAAAGAGAGGAGGATAAAATCATTTGTATTACGTGTACTTATTTGTATTACGTGACCTGTACGTGTCCGTCTTACGCTTACGATATTAGGAGGGGTCAACTTAGCTGGTCGTAGAGCGTCCTAGGCGTACTTCCGTCCATTTTTTTTTATTGCGACCTTACGAATCTGTCGCGAGTTTAAACATTTTTCCCCATCACAAAAAGTGCTCAGCGCCGCTAAAGAAGTTTTCACTTCAATAAACCGCCAGGTACGTGTCCTTAACTTCGCACATTTAAGGTTCCGTTCCAGCCACAAAATACGGTATTTCACTCATAGTCAAATCAGCAACTTTTTATTAAATGTCAAAAACGATTTGTTAATATGAAGTTTGTTAGGAAATACTGTCTTAGTGACGTCACTAAGACAGTGTGAATTGGTATGTTCAAATCAGCGTCCTTTTTAAATCTTTATGTTTATAAAATCTTTCAATTAGCTAAAATAAATTAATAATTGATGTTTTCCGAATATTTTCGTTAGATCTTTTATTAGTCAAGTAAAAAATAATTTATTTATACCTTAATTTAATACCCAATTAAGTTGGTTGTGATAGGAAAAATGAGAATGAGGGGACTTCAAACCCCTAAAACTTACTTGACTATGGGAGCCCTTTTTACATCTCCCCTTATACAGTATATTTGACCACAGAGACTCTTTACATCTCTGTATTATAGGATAAGCTCAGCAAATATGTCTGATTCTTATTAATAAACAACACTTGGCTTCAGTAATGTACGAGGATACTTTAGTACCTTTCACAGCGGAGGTGAGAAATCTGGGCCTGATTGTGGATAGTGGACTCACTTGGGTTCCTCAGGTGTCTGACGTATGTCGCAAGGTCACCAATATGCTGAGGTCATTTTATAGATTCAAGCACTTTCTTCCAACTAGCACGAAAACACTTCTCATTCAAGCGTTAGTATTACCCGTTATAGATTATGCTGATGTGTGCTACTCCAACATTACCCAGGAGCTTCTCAACAGACTGGATAGGCTGCTTAATAATTGTATTCGCTTCGTTTTTGGTCTCCGTAAATACGACCATGTATCCGCATTCCGTCGTCAGCTAAACTGGCTGCCCATTCGTGAACGGAGATCTTTCAGGATTCTGTGCACCCTTTATACCATTTTATTTGATCCAGCTGCACCAGACTATCTTAAATCTAAATTCCAATTCGTTACACCGCGTCCGGGTGGCGAGCTTCGCACTTCCCGGAGTCTCAAACTCGCTGTTCATTTTCACCGCACTGGTTTTCTCTCAAATTCCTTCGCTGTTCAGGCAATTCGACTCTGGAACGATCTCCCTCTTACTATTAGGCAAGCTCAAAGCAAATTCTCCTTCAAACGCAATTTACGGAAGCATCTCTCTCTAAGACGTCAAGATTGATGATCCTCGTGTTAAGTTTGTATGGGTACATGTAAAGTATGTATTATAAGTATATTTATGTATGTGTATGTATTTTATTCATTATTTGTGTATGTATATTGATCGTATACGTAATAGTACATTACTTACCAAGGGCGATAAAACAAAGAATGTCTCAGATCGCAGGTATTTTACGCCCGAGCCGAAGGCAAGGGCGATAAATATGCGATCTGAGGCCTTCTTTATTATCGCCCGTGGTAAGTACAAAATTTTATGTCACCCCCTGGCCAGGAAGTGGGTTTTTTCGCGCGCGGAGCGTGCGATAATGGCCACTTTATGGCCAGGTGTGACATAAAAATTATAATGATTTGTGTCTATAGTTTCGCGTCTCGTCGTTCATGATCCTGCACCACTATAGTTTCTGTTTGGCCTAATGGTTGACTGGTAGAGAATGCCTTAAGGCATTAAGTCCGCCAATTGTACTTTTATTTTTGTATCTGTGCAATAAAGTTTAAATAAATAAATAAATAAATAAATATGTGCCCAGGTATTTATGTTGATTGATGTTACTTTTTATGTACAACATGTTTACTAAATGATTGTTGTAATTGTATTGTAATTTAAGACATGTATATAAAAGAGTTCTTAATGCCTATCTACTTGCAGAATAAATGTTTGATTTGATTTTGATATTATAGATAAGATGATGGCATTGATCGTGACCTTGACATGTTTCGCAGTCATAGGGTGATGGACAAAGCCCAATGATGTACATTAACTCTTATGTAAAAGAGAATAAGAGTTATTCATTTTTTATATAACAATTTAAAACCGTATGATCTTTGAATAAGGATTAGTGTCCATTATTGGTGCTTGTTCTTAGTGACCATAATTGGTGGTGTCACCTTATGCCGGTCGTGGAACTGGAACCTCTAGGACAGTACCTCTAGCACACCTGAAACACGCCTAGGAACGTCAGCGGTGTCGGTAAGGATGTGTGCGTGCGCTGTCGGTACACGCGTCAATGTGTGGGCGCTGTCGGTACACGCGTCAATGTGTGGGCGCTGTCGGTACACGCGTCAATGTGTGGGTGTCATTGTCACCGCGTTGCGCACAAGAATGAGCCGTGACTGATCGGTGACTAAAACGCGAGGGGCGAGGTAACCGACCTCGGTGCGGGGCGGTGCGTGTCCGTTCTGTATGTAATACTATTATACTATTCTGTACCTCTAGTATAAGGCTGGGTTGAACCAAACCGTCTGTAATCGTACCTAAGCTGTGTTCGTCAAATCTGATTGTATGGCAAGTTTGACAATTTCCTATGGGATGAAAGCTGCCGGCGCCATATTTGACGATGACCGATCTGTGTTCGTATGTTGATGCAACTGGCACTAAGATAATGGCATTGATGGTGACCTTGTCATGTTTCGCAGCCATGTGCCGGTCGTAGAACTTCTGCTGCGAGAAGCCGCAGAAGCACATCTGGCACTGGAACCTCTTCTTGCTGGTCTGCTGTTTCTTCCGAGCCATCCACTGCTGCACTGTCGCGCTGTCTATCGTCACCTAGGACAGAGGCAGCGTTAGGCCTTATATGTATACGTCGCAGGCAAATCGTATAATCCGCCGTATTACATTATAGTAGAGAGGCCAAGTTGAAAAAACGCAATTTCCGTAGGACTGAAAAGGTTTATACCGACAAGTGGTATCGTTGGAATCAGCATGCTCTACTGATTATCACAACGCATGTTGTCGCTTTATAAAGTAGTGCAGTGAGTTTTTATGACGTCATAAGTTTTGTGTATGAAAAATAAATAAAAAATCTTCAAAAACCTATCGAGTGGGATATCAAACGAAAGGGCTTCATGAGCTGATTCCAAAAATATACCACACCTTTAGATTTCGGCCATTGGTGTCGTATAAAATAAAATTCATTTTCGAAACACACCCACGTTTGGCCTCTTCCTAACAGGAGATGCTTGAATATTTTTTTCTTAAATTGACCATTATGTTAAACCAGCAAAACTAGCATTTTGTAGATCTGACTGCAGTTCACGTATAGTGATTTTTTTCCTTTCATTGCGTTTAGATATTAATGATACAGTAAGTCGTTCAGCCTATACCTATAAAAAAATCATTCAACCGTTTCCTGTCAGGAAGAGACCAAACTTAGTGTGTTTTGAAAATGAACTTTATTTTTTACGGCACCACTGGCCGAAATCTAAGTGTGGTATATTTTTGGAATCAGCTCATGAAGCCCTTTCGTATGACACCCCACTCGATAGGTTTTTGAAGAAAAATTGTTTATTTTTCATACATAAAACTTATGACGTCATAAAAACTTACTCCACTACTTTAGGAAGCGACAACATGCATTTTGATAATCAGTAAACGACGCTGATTCCAACGACACCACTTGTCGGTATAAACCTTTTCAGTCCTACGAAAATCGTAAATAAGGCACTTTCGACGAATTGGCCTCTCTACTATTATGGCTAGGCGTTTTACAAAACAGAGCTGTTTTGTATTACGGCGGGTCAACGATTAGGCGGATTGAATACGGCTGAATGAAAGTCCGCCGGAATGTGTTCGGCGATTTGCATTCTTCAATTCGCCTAGCCATAATGCAAAAAAGCGGTTCAGTCAGATTGTATAATTCGCCGTAATACATTACGCGGCTAGCCTTTTCGCAAAATAGCGTCGTTTTAGCTGTCACCTCGTTGACAGATTTTAGTTCCCATTTCTAACACTCGCAGCGCTGTTTAGCAATGAAAATCTGGCCATTTTGTAAAACGGCTAGCCGTAATGTAAAACGGCGGATTATGCGATCCGGCAAATACAGTCCGGCTAAACGTGAGCCGCCATATTGTAGAACGTATTGCAATGACAATCCGGCTAAACGTTAACCCGCCGCGCCGTATTACAAAGCGGCTAGCCGTAATGTTAAACGGCGGATTATACAATCCGGCTGCGACATATACACCACGTACGAGACTCGCATGCGATTTTCACTACATTGCGCGGTTTGATAGATCGATTGAATTATTTATACCTCGGTAACCCGCAATGTAATGATACTCGCATACGAGTCACGTGTGTAAATATAAGGCCTTAGGCTGGAAACGGCTTGATCGACGGTCCGTTCAGTACCTGTATATAAGTTTTTTCAAAACAAAACACAAACGAATGCGTTTGCGTGTAGTCTCATTTTGTAAGGCAACGCGAGCAGCGCGTGGCCTTAGATGGCAACAATTTTTTTTATGCCGTATATAGGTAGCCGAAAAAACTTTAGTAGAGATACAGACCGATGCTCACGCTCATGCGTGACGCGACCGCAGCGCGCCGGAACGTACCTATGCTAACAGGTTAGCGACGTCACACTGGCTGCGCGACGCGAGCGGGACGGTTTCATACATTATGGCGCGCAGCGCGGCGTCCCGCTTGCGTCGCGCACGCGGTGTGACCAAGCCTTTATGCGCCATACAACCATACGCCTAACCGACCATAAGTACCTACTTACTGCTCCCAGCCTATGCTGCAACTAAACAATGGATGTTGGTAATGGTAAGTTGTAAGTACTTTTCGTCATCTATAAATGGAACGAACTTTACCTCAGAGAACAGTGTTGGTTTGCACTCGCTATGAGCGACTGCGTAAACGATTTAGTATGCCGATTCTTAGTTCTGTTACGTAACCGCCAGAGGCGCTGTACTTTTGTCCATACTAAATCGTTTACGCAGTCGCTAGCGAGTATGGTCATGCAAACATTGCAAACTCATGGTAAGGGCACTCTAGTGATAACCCGCCTAGCGGGCGCTAGCGAGCTCTGAGAAAAATTACGCAACACCCGCTAGGCGAGGAGTAGTGAACGCGTTAAGGCGCCTGTATACGCAAACACACCCCGTACAAACTTTGTCCAAGGTTTTCTTAGCTTGTGTTTGCATTACACTTATGGTTTTTGGTCAGTACGCTTATTTTTTACTTAGCTAGAATCTCAAGACAATATATATATTTTTTTTCAATTTTTTGATTTATTTTTTTTACTTTTTTTTGCTTGACATTCTGCGTATATCTAATATTAACACGCAAAAAAATATATGCCAAAAGTGCCAAAACTGACGAATAAAACTTGCACAAAGTTTGTATGGAGAAGGCCTTGCATATACAGGTGCCTTAATATAAATTATCTATTTAATTAATAAGTACTTACTCTGGTATAAAACTTCTTTTTATCTTTTTGCATAATGTCTTTCAAAATAATAGTCTTATATTTCAAATTGCAATGTCTATTTTTCTTTTTAACTTTTTTCTTCTCTAAAACAGTGACCAAAGCTTTGTCCAGTTCCTTTTTTATATCATTCTCATCTATTACAATATCATCAACATCCGTGTCATGTTCCAATTTCACTTCATCTTTAGGGATTTCATTAAATTCTTCTTTACATTCAGCTTCAACTATGTTATCATCATTATTTATATCTGGATCCTCATCTAAATCTTCATTCTCGTGTTTAATATCAACTTCTACTTCTAATATTTTTTCCTCTTTATCTTCTTCAATAATGATTGTCACATAATCATTGACTTTCGTCACTTTTATGTTTGAAAGGGAATCGCAGAGTAACTAAAAGAATACAATGTATATCATCACCTAGTACTCATAGTACTATCGACGTCAAGGTTAACTGACCATAAGTAAGCCTTACCTCGTTGCAATAAGGCTCACAGACCAGTTAACTGTGTCTTCGATAGTACAAGCTTTGCTTGGTTTGGGACTAGGTTGATTTGTGTAAAATCGTCTCCAAATATTTACTTATTTATTGTAAAACTTACCAGAGGCCCACTATTAAATAGTTTCTGTGCAGAAGTTATTTTCAAGCGGAACTTGTGTACATTTTCCAGGGTCTTTTTGCATTCCCAACAAAATAACATCTTCTTGCTCTGAAATAAAGAACAGTATGATTGCTATGGTAGTGACCATGCCTATGAAGCTCGAGGTCCCAGGTTCGAAGCCCGGTCAGGGCATTTATTTTTGTAATAAACATGTATATTTGTTCCTGAGTTTTGGATGTTTTCTATGTATTAAAGTATCTATTTTATCTATGTAAGTATGTATATCTTCGCTTGGTACCCATAGTAGTTTGGGACTAAGTCGATTTGAGAATGAGAATGAGAAATTTATTGATAACATTTGTTACAGGTCATAAAGGTCGTATAAATCAGTATGCTCTAATTACAAGTAATTAGGTTCATAATATAATCATTTAAATTCTTAAATAATAATAAATTGTTGTTATACATAAATTAGTCACATCACAATATTGCTGTAGGTAGATATGTCACAGATCGGGAAAATGTCATATAGCCAATGGTAAGTTAAAGAATTCAACATAGTCATAAAACATATTCTCAAACAGCCACTTTTTTATTCTAGATTTAAATGTTGTGATGGAAGGTGCATTTCGAATGTCATCTGGCAAACGATTATATATTGGAGGGCCCAGGCTGTAGACCGATTTAGTCGACTTTGCTAGTTTGCAACGCTCTGCTACCAGTCTGTCTCCGTGTTTATTACTACGCAATGGGTACCTGGCGTTCGTGCCCTTGCACTTGAATTGTTCAAGGTTTGCGTGTGTAAAGACTGCTACTTGGCTTATCAGTAAACATGGGAGGGGCAGGATTTGGAACTCCCGGAAGAGGTCTCGTGCGGGGGCGTCGGACGGCTTGCCGGCCATGCCGCGGACGGCCCTCTTCTGCATGGAGAAAACGCGGTACCAGTCGGCGGCCCGGGCCCACACTTTGTGTAAGATTGCCCATAAATAGGGTAAATCGCCAGTAACTGGCCACTTAAGAAAATGTCATTCAGTTTCTAGCCACGGAATTTGTGCAGTGAAGAATACCTTCAACAAAAAAACAAATAAAATACATTAAATCAGCTCTAAACTCAGTTCAATTGTATTTATTTAATTGCAGAAATAGTTGCTTGGTGTATATTTTTGCGAAGTGGCCAGTTATTGGGGGGTGGCCAGTTCCTGGTGATTTACCCAATTTGTAAAAAAAAAGAAAAAGTTTCTAGACAGTATAAGTATGAAATATAAGCTCTATTATATTAGTACTAAAGTAGAATATCCAATGGAATAGCATCATAATATTTTTACCAAAATGTCCGCTACAGAGAGATGTCTCATTCTCATACCATAAAAGAGTCATAGAGAAAATTAAATATATAAAAGAGTCATCTTTGGCAATGCTGCCATCATGGGGGCCCTCTTTAGACATATATAATTTAATTTAATGTTAGATTATTATTCTTGCTGTCTGCCATTTTTTACCTAATGTTGTTAAATTTTAATTTGTTTGTAATAAAAAGACAAACAGAATACACATTCAATGTTACAACAAAATTTATACTTGTGAAGTCTTTTTTATATTGTTATGTCTAAATATATTGTACTCTTTGATGTCTAAGGAAAATGAGCAACAAAGTATAGAGGAAGAGCTCTAAATGAAGACTTCACCACATATTTATAAATCATTTAGGTGGTTTTCATTTACTAATTATCCTAACCAGATATCTAATATCTGCCAAACCGCATAGCAGTTTATCGGCAGAAAACCATTTACTTACCCTCCACCACTTAAAATATGGAGGCCTGCCCAGTTAGCAATGTTTTACGGTTACGATTTATGACGGAAATGTACTAAAAAGTCACATAAAACATGACGGTATAGTCTATCGTGCCAGCTAAGCCAGATATAGAGAGATAAGGTACAAACTTACTGGCTTGTGTGGCTTGGTTAATAACAGCTTCTCGTATAATTCTTCATGTTTTCCGATCGGTGTTAGTTTTCTGTCATGCGATAAACAGCCTCGACAAACATTTGAGGACGACATTTTGATATTTTAGTTTAATTTTGATTATTCGATGAGATGGACCATTTTGTGGATGATCCTCGTCACTCTATAAATCAAATACGAATACGATATCGATATGTCAAAATGGAATAGAGTTGCCTACTATTGTTACTTAATGGATGTAACAAAACTCACTTTTTTCACATCTATTATTTTATACTGAATAATCATGTAAATAATGCTCTATCTAACAATAAATAAGGTTAAACGTTTATATTTTTATACGTAATAAATATTAAATATGGAAAAATAGTAGCGACTTAACGTTTGCGTTTAGTTTTTCCAAATTGTTCGTTTGATGTATAACAGTGCAGTGGCATCCCTTTCATTCATTGTCAATTACTAAAAAGTAAATATGGCGTCCGCCTTCCTAAAACGACTTGTTTAGCTGTAGTGTTATTAAATAAGCTGTCTAATGCCTGATTTCCCTGAAACTAAATCATCAGCTAGCTAATTGAGGACTGTTAAATATCATCTATTGTTCAAGATGAACGTGCAAGTTCACGAAGTACAAGTGTTAAACCAAGTGCGTCCCGACCATACGATCTTACAAAATGCCTTGGTTCAATTACAAACCCCACAAGAACAACAGCTGCAGCAGCAGCAGATGACCGCGACTATAAGCGTGGAAGTGCAGTCAATAGCAGAAGATACGAAGAAAGTTAAATCGGAAAAGAAGAAAAAAGAGGCCATAGATGGGCAGGCCCGTGAAATTATTTTCAAGGTTATCAAATTCTTTGAAAGCGAAAAACAGAATAGAGGCTACACGTTTCCTGTTGAAAATGTTGTGAAGCGGGCCTGCGCGGCCACAGGCTTATCCGAGAGCACTATTAAACGTATAAAACGGGACGGGCTCCGCGCTGAAGCTACACAAACCCGTATACCAGGACCGAAGAAAAAACGCGTTCGAAAAACGAAGGTACAACTCGATTACTTCCAATTATGCGCGCTACGAGGCATAGTCAACAGTTACTCCGTTAGAAAAGAAGTTCCAACACTAGGAAAGATATTAGCAGCTGCGAAACATGAGCTAAACTACAGAGGCGGTAAGGAATCCCTAAGGTTAATATTGTTGAATAAGCTTGGTATTAAGTTTAAGAAATGCGAGAAGAAGAATAAGAAGCCTCCGGAGGTTGCTGGGGCGCCGCAGCCGCAGCAACAGCAGCAGCAACCGATTCAGCACATGATGCCTCCGCCTCCAATGCCTCCGATGAAGCCTATTGAGAGCCAGTGTGTTTACGCTAATATGATGCAGCAGGTGCCTCCAGTGTCATACTAGACTTATCGCAGTGACTTTATAAACCATATGAACATGATAAGCTGGGTACACTTGGGCCACGGACTTGACGCCAGCGAGGCATGAGCAATGCGATCAAAATGTATAGACTTGAAGGAACCTGTCCGTTGTTCTCACGCAGATGCTGTCCGCTGGCGTCAAGTCTAGCCTCAAAGTGTGCATTTGCCTCCCTAGCCTGGAAGAGTGAGATACTCAAGGCTGCACATCTACTATATGTGAGTTTGTGTCTGACTTGCATGATAAACACTCACTGAATGTATAGTCAGCTTCATAAGTATGTATACATTGTAGCATGTTATTATTTCGAGATAAGCTTGAAAAGTGAATACAGTATACGTAGGGTGCACACCAGAGATGTGAGGATGTGAAAGCTTTTAGTTTCCACCAGTGCTATGATATGTAGACCAATGAATATGATTGGTGGAACATAGCATAGCACATCTCTGGTGGAAATACAGCCTTATGGGGCTGAGTTTACCTGGCTAGGATATGTGACTATCACAACACTCACAATAAAAAACTAAACACAATTCAATATAAAACAAAAATTAATATTAAGATAATGTGAACATATTTTATTGAAAGCATGAAGACCTATAACCAAAATCGAATGTTATTGAACTTTTTTTTAATCTATCATTATCAATACTATGTCATGTCATAATCTTATTTATTTTGGAATTATTGAGCTGAATATGATACCACAAGAGTACTACGTTTACTGAGTCAAATTAGCTGAAAATGCTCGGTTGGTATGTAACCCTACTAATAGGGAAATATTACTAATGACAGTCACAATTGTCTATGGTCAGACTGCATACCTTTTTAATTTCATTTTTATGTATTTAAATAACTGAGTTGCATATATTGGTTTTATGTTTTTCTCAGGTATATTTGTATGTTTTGTGCATTGGTATTGTAAAAGTATTTGTTTTATTGTAATAACAGTAAATTACTTTAACTATGACACTGACATATGCTTCAATTCCATTGGAAATTCTACTTTGATACTAATTTCTATTACATATACACTGTCTACAAATTATATATATGTAATAAAAACTATTACATTACTTTTAAAGCAGCATATGACAGTGTCTCAAGTAATTGTACTGTAAATACCATTTTATACCTTGACATTGGTGCAATCCAAATGTATTAATGAAGCTATACAAAGAATTGATTTATTTTTACTGACATTAGAATTTAACAGATCTATCATTTACTCTTAGGAATATTAGAAACTCAATCACAAATTGATTATATTAATTTATTTTACATCATGTCTTTGTAAAATTTTCATGGATAAACAAATGTAAAAACTGTTGGGTACATGTTTTTACACTCACATACATATAACAGCTGCATTTTTATTTGCAAGAAAACTACAAATACCTCAAAAGGCCAGTATGTCCCGCCTGATGTTAAGAGGTCACTGCAGCCTGTGGACGGCTGTTACTCCAGGGGTGTTGGTGTCACATGCGCGATGCCGACCCTTATCAATATTAATTCCTGAGCCATGTTTGTACTATTTTCTTGCATTTAAAAATGTTGGTTATTGCTTTTAGTTCAGTGCACTGTTGTACTATATCAAATGCATAGGTGTACAAATATTATTAATTAGTTGTACAGTAGAAATATAATTTGTACAAAAGTGGACTGAAAAAAAATAGAAGTAGCTATTGTTGCTAGAAAATCTTTTGCGCCTGGATACGGTAGTATTTTGAGTAAAAATACAAAAGAAATAGTCTCATTAGGCCAGAAAACAACGCTATGGGTTGAACTTTGTGACCTCGCCTACGGCTCGTGCGGACTTATTTTACCGACCTAGAGCTTCCAAACTCAACACCTATAGATCAGCTTATGACTAGGTTTTGTAATAAAATATCCATGGTATTTAAGGTTTTTTACAAGAACATTATGAAATCAAAATCATTGGTATGAAAATATAGATGAAGACTTTTATGAATCTAAATAAGAGGAATTAGTTTTAAAAGCTCGTATCTCAATTAATATTTATTATTTTACAAGTGACCGCAGTTGTTATCGTGTTTAAAAAGACGAGGGGTTAATTGCACAGATATTTTTGGAGCTTTGGGAAGATCATTTATGAACTCAACTATATTCTGTTTATTTTTATCTATAAAGTGCTAGCCTATCCAAGTTATATGCAAGAACTGGCAAGAAACGAATGAAGGCGTATACATTTTACAAAAAATAAAACAGCCTAGATATTTAAGGTATTCTTGGTATTACATATGTTTGTATAATCTCGGTCACGTAAATAGAACCAGGCTTTGCAATCAATTGCGATGCGATGTCTCTTTCTGTCACTCGAATAAGTGCGATAGAGGCAGATATGCTGCGGTGAGGCGGAGCGCGTAGCCACAGCAACGCGCGATGCCGCGACACCATATTGGTTCTCCTTTGTTGCCGGGAATTAAATTGTACCTCGCTGAATGCGATTAACCCTTTGAACCGCCAAAGCGATAGTGTGTCGTCGTGCCCAGTACGCCAAGCACTGTTTTTTTTGGTGTAATGTCTAAACCAATAAAAACAAATTATAACAGTCCATAAATTATTATTTTTCATGATTAAAGTACACCTTCACTCGGAACTTTTAAGTGGTTGCTGGCGGGGTGGGCACGACGACATACAACCACTTTATAGGTTCTTGGCGGTCAAAGGGTTAAAAATAAAAATCTTGTAAATTGATAAGAGCTAGTGAAATCTAACCCTCGAATACATTCATTATATTAATGATAGATTAAGATAATTAAGGCTGAGTCTTACATTATGTATCATAATTATTTTTACTATAAATAAAACTACAGAGTTGACATAAATACTTATTTTTATTTAAAACAATAAAGATCAAGATAGCAAGCCATCACCATCAGTCATAAAATGACAAAGGTCGTTTTTATACTTTACCGTGGACGTGCACGTCCACGGTATTCTCTATGGTTTCATTCATAAATAGACCATGGTCTTTACGTCTAATTATGAATGAAAAATAGAGAATATCGTGGACGTGCACATAGAGAAAATTAAAGGCATGTTCCGAATCACGCTTACAGCGCTCAAAGCGCGCTTACGATCGGACCGATTCACGCTCATAGCGCTTACATGAGATGTCGTGACGTCACCTTCAAGCACCTTGAGCCAAACGTAAAGTTGACGTTTGATATATGAACATGACAGTAAACATGGGCTATGAGCGTGAATCGGTCCGATCGTGAGCGCGCTCAAGCGAATAGCGGTCCGAAACAAAACACTACTCACGCGGCCTTGAGCGCGCTATCTGAATTGGACCGGCCGTCAGCACTGTTAAGCGCTGTGAGCCAGTGTGAGCATATTTAGCGTGATTCGGAACACGGCTTAAATATATACCGTGGAGGTGCACGTCCACGGTAAAGTATAAAAGCGACCATACTGCAAAGTTTTGCTGTTTTAAACAATACCGGATTCAAGTTGCGCTAGCAAGAATACTGCTCCTGTCTTCTCCACGCTCCTTCATACTTTAAGAAGATTGTGTAGCAATTTTTTTCCATACAAAAACGTGCTTCGGGCGTCTACGTTTTCCACCCCTTAAACCTGAACCGATCTGCATGATTTCTGGAAATGATGTAAGTATCATTAAACACTATGTTTATACGTTTTGATTTTTTGGAAATATTGCATTGAAAACATGAACCCTTTAAGATTCAATATTTTGACACGAAAACTTCGTCCTGGGTTTTTGTTATTATTTCATAAACTAGAAAGAATTACGAAAAAAACAAAACGTATAAACCTAGTTAAGGATGCGAGGAATCGATCAAGGCCAAAATTGTCTCATTTGATAAAGGTTTAAGGGGTGGAAAACGTTGGCGCCCGAATCACTAATTTTGCTTGAAATTAATACTGTCTCTATCGCACGGAATATTCCGGAATGCCTGTTCTCGCTCGCACGATAGGTTCACAGTAGTCTTAAGCAAATTATAAATTTCAAAATGTCGTAAACCGTAAACATAAGCGCCATCTTCCGACAAAAACTCGAACCAATAGCCAACCCCCAACATACTTATTATATTTTTTGAGCCAACCAACCACCCCTCACTTCTCCTTGTGTATGGAGGCGAGGTGCGACTTGAGCGCAACGTGCTGCGCAAACGCAGCCGAGCAGTGCGTGCACGCGAACGGACGCTCGCCAGTGTGCGTGCGCATGTGATTCGTTAGGATCCGGTTCGTCTGCAAAACAATACAAACATTCTCATAAGAGAGATAGGGCACAGCATAATGTCATCTCTTGCTCGAATTTGGAGCAGCCCAACTGGGGAAGCACCTCCGCCTTGCAGAAGACCACAGCCATAATAATATTATATACTCAGGTATGTAGTGTTGTGTTCCTGGAGGTGAGCAAGGTTGCCAGAGCTCCCGAGCATGCACTATGTTGAGAGCGAGGGAGCTTTTGGCCCTTCTGTTGTCAACACAGTGAATCCTCAAATTTTATATAGGGTCGGCAACGTGCACGTGACTCTTTTGGAATTGCGAGCGTCTATAGGCTGCGGTGTCCGCTTACCATCAGGTGGACCGTACGCTTGTTTGCCACCGACGTAGTATATTAAAAAAAATCTTTATTATTTATCCTACAAATATTATAAATGCGAAAGTTAGTGTGTTTGTTACCTGGATTGTAGCCTGGATTAACATATAGGATCATTTTTATCCCGGGAATCATCCTTCAAAGGGACAAATTAGGGAATAGAAGTTTACGCAGACGAAGTCGCGGGCAAAAGCTAGTGCTTCATACAAAACTCTTTTTGTCAAACGAATGTAAGAAATAAACGACTTTAGGCTGGGTTGCACCAAACCGTCTGTAATCGTAAGCGGTGTTCGTCAAATCTGATTGTATGGAAAGTTTGACAAGTTTCTATGGGATGACAGCTGCCGGCGCCATATTTGACGATGACCGGTCTGTGTTCGTACGTTGGTGCAACTGGCACTAGGAGCTCTGGTTATAATTATAACTTATAATATAAGGTAGATTCTGCTCGTGGCCCAGCGGCGCCGGGTACCGCTTGCGGTATCTAAGGTTAAGCAACGTGGGCAGCGGTCAGGACTTGGATGGGTGACCGCTTTGAGTGGTTACTAACTGAGCGCTCCCGTGCTTTGGAAGGCACGTTAAGCCGTTGATCCCGGTTGCTGTCTATGGCAGCAGTCGTTAAGCCAAGCTGGAGGCCTTCGGGCGGCTTGAGAACTTCTAACAGTCAAGTTGCCCACTCACTTGACAAAGCCTAATCCCAATAAGGTCTAGTCATGCTATGGCAACTTAGAAGAAAAGAAATGGAACGCTTAGATTGAGCTGCAATCTATATATTGGTGACAAAATAACGAGCTCTTCAGCTCTAAGTACTGCTTGTCTTCTTTTCCAAGCCAAGAACTTCGTCGTTTTTACTCATGCTGTTAGATGTCAGTACTGCACACAGTTATGTTTAGGTAATGTACACATTGTAACAACTGTAACAAGTACCACGAACTTGTCTACTATGTATACATTAACCTTTACATTTACTTGTCTATGCCTTAATTTAGATGACGTATTTGCTACCTAAATTTATGGTACTAGGAGTTTTTTCCTGTTTAGTTCCTTATCGTTCCAATTTACACAAAATATTTACATTTTTAGGTAATGTACACAATTATGTGATAACAACATCGGGATACTTCCAAAAAAAGTGGCACCGACAGGTTAAAGATTTTCGACAAAATTAAAATTGATTTTTGAACTATTATGATGATGAAAAATGGGGTAATATATTTCAATCGAACCATATTTGTGAAAGGGAACGGGATATTCATAAAAATGACAAAATTGTGGCGTGTTGAAGTTTTGGAGATACAGGTTAATGTTACATTAGACAGGTTAGTAGAGAAAAAAAAAACAGGTTAAAGTTATAATTTCAGAAATTAGAGGGGAAATACTCGTAGTACCAGGAAAACAAAGTTGATAAAATCATAACAAGATTTATTTTAGGAACCAATCATCATATGCATAGCATTATAAAAACACGTTAAGTAACTTAGATACATAACATAAAATAAGTACCTAGGTAGGTATTTCTTCTAAAACAAATTAAAAATCAATATATATGTAACTAATTATTGAACATCTTTTATAAACTTGTTTCTAAAGACCATCATAGGCATTACGTTACTTATGATTTTGAATGATCCCAAACTGCTTGATGAACTTGTTGTGTTCCTTTGAAGGACTGCAGTTTGCTTGGAAAAAGCGAGTCTTTTTAAAAATCCGTTTCGTCTGTAACGATTTTGATAATTATGTAGGTATAGGAGGAAATAAGAGAAGAAAACACATTTATTTGTATAGAGAAGCGATTGACGTGTGGTTTGTTAACCAGAAACAGTGACCAGTGATTGACGTCAGAAAACAGCTGTTCTAATAAGAACAGCTGATTGCTCTGATAAGAGCAGTTTTGGTTTGTCCCGAAAAGGACAGTTTTGTTATGAAGACGCCACGTGTATAGCAGCATCTTCAAGAATATCTTCGGAGAGCACGGAGCACGGAGAGACAGCGACGCGCGCAGTGATCTTCTCATCTCGACGGCCGGCGCGGGAAAAGGATCGAGCTTCGCGCGCCGCATATATTTATAGCCGCGCGTGTCAGCGTTTCGCGCGCAAACCTATTTCTCTCTCGCTCGCGCGCTATCCGTCTCGCTCTAATTTTGTATTTAGTATTCGGCGTGATATCGTTATTAGTTGTAAGCTTTTTAGTTGTATATAGTTAGGCATTTTTGTAAATAAAATTATTCCAATTTCTACTGTCTACTGTGTTTTACTCAAGCAAGAAGAAGTCTCTCCAGCCTAGGACAAACCTCTGCCCAAGCTCTGCTCCAGCTCAAGTATTCCTCCTAAAGTGGTGACCAGCCGACTAGAACACAGAAGAAACCTTCAAGTCTCAAGATGGCCGGAGGAAACGAGATCGTCGAGCCCGCCAACCAGGAACTCCGAAACGCCGACGGCCGACCAAACGAAGCCCAGCAGCAACCTCAAGCCAGCCACGACGTATCTGCGATAGCGTTGTCACTACGCGTACCACCATTTTGGCGCGACCAGCCGCTATTGTGGTTCTGCAGCTTCGAATCCGCCACCGCCGACCTCAAGAGGAGTCAATCACAATTAGCGCAGATGGTTATCGCCCAGCTGGAGAAACAAGACATCCAGAATATTGCAGACCTCATCTACTCGCCGCCGGAGAAGAATTACTACCAGGCGATTAAGGACCGTCTCATCTCGCTGTACGAAGAATCCAGCACAGCCCAGGCGAAGAGACTGCTGTCACAAGTAGAGCTCGGCGAACAGAAACCTAGCCAGCTACTTCGCCAGATGCAGAATCTCAACCGCGAGAAGTTCCCCGACAGCACGATCCAGATGATGTGGCTCGAACACCTGCCGCCGCACGTCCGATCAGTACTCACCGTCAGCGAAGCCTTTAAGATCAAGACCACGCTAGACGACCTCGCTCTTCTCGCCGACAAAATGATGGAACACACGCCATCATCCCACATCGCCGCAGTTTCATCGCCCGTGCCATCGACGTCAAGCCAGCCACCACCACCACCACCTCCGTCGCAACCGCATCCACAGCTAGACACGCAATTTCTTATCAACGAGATAAGAAGATTGTCACTCGAAGTCGCCGAACTACGGACACGACCGCGCGGACACTTCGATCCCCGCAACAGCCGACACCGCCGCCGTTTCACGTCACGTTCCCGTTCCCGCAACGCATCGCAGTCGCAAGATCGCAGCCGCAACAATTCGCCTATGCCGTATTGTTATTACCATCGACGATTCGGCATGGACGCGAATAAATGCACGCCACCGTGCAATTTCAAGCCGATCAACACGCCGTCGGAAAACTAGACGTGACGCTGGCAGCGGCGGAATCCTGCGTTACCGAAACTTCACACCGCCTCTTCGTGACCGACAAATCGTCGAAGCTCACCTTCTTGGTCGACACCGGAGCGAACATTTCCGTGCTACCTAGAAGAAAAGGCACGCAAGAGCAGCCACTCCCATTTCAACTTTACGCCGCTAATAATACCGTCATACCTACCTACGGTGAAAAAACGCTCGAACTCGATCTCAATCTACGACGATCATTTAAATGGAAGTTCATCATCGCAGCCGTATCGAAGCCTATCTTGGGAGCCGATTTCCTTCGACATCACCACATCATCGTGGACATCAAGAATCGACGACTCATCGACGGCAAGACGCTACTTACGACTAACGCACAACTCTGTTCTGCTAACATACCTACCGTGCGCAGCATAGACGTGCAACAGTCGTATCACAACATACTTGCTGATTACCCAGGCATCACGCGACTTACATCAATGAAGCTGAGTCCGAAGCACAACGTCGAACACTTCATCGAAACCACAGGCCCGCCCCTACACTGCAGGCCACGCCCCATCGCGCCGCATCGATACGAACTCGTGAAAAAAGAATTCGCCAACATGATGCAACAAGGCCTTTGCCGACCAAGCAAAAGTCCTTGGGCATCACCTCTACACGTCGTACCGAAGAAGAATGGAGAACTACGTGTTTGTGGCGACTACAGAAGGCTAAACGCGATAACGAAACCCGATCGCTACCCAATTCCACGAATTCGAGACTTCACCTACCAACTCGCCGGGAAAGAAGTTTTTTCGACTATCGACCTTAATCGCGCCTACCAACAGTTACCAGTCAGCGAGCAAGATATCGAAAAAACCGCTATCATTACACCATTCGGTCTTTTCGAGTTTCCGAGGATGTGTCCAGGTCTAAAGAACGCTGGACAAACATTCCAGCGCTTCATACATGAAGTCCTTCGCGAACTCGACTACGTGTTCCCATTCGTCGACGACCTACTTGTGGCATCGAGTAATGAAGACGAACATCGCCAACACCTTCGCACCGTACTACAACGACTCGAAGATTACGGAATAACAATAAATCCATCGAAGTGTGTTTTCGGCCAGCCATCCGTCAAATTCCTCGGCTACGAAGTCAGCAAGGACGGTATCAAGCCACCCGCCGAAAAAGTCCAAGCTATCATCGATTACCCGAAGCCGCAAACCATCGACGAGCTACGCCGATTTCTCGGTATGATTAATTTCTACCGAGAAAATATCAAGGACGCCGCGGTACTTCAAGCCCCGCTCTGCAAGTACCTACACAACGCGCGCAAGAAGGATAAAACTGCAATCAAATGGGACGACGAAGCTACGCTTGCATTTGACGCATGTAAGGACAGCATTAAAAACGCCGCCTTACTTGCTCATCCATCTCATCAAGCAACACTCGCAATATTCTCCGACGCAAGCGACAAAAGTGCCGGCGCATCTCTCAACCAATTCACCAACAACGCATGGCAACCGCTCGGCTACTTTTCCAAGAAATTCTCCGACGCACAGACTCGCTACAGTACCTACGACCGCGAATTACTTGCACTGTACATGAGTGTGAAGCACTTCCGCAAGATGTTCGAGGGACGAGAATTAATATTATTCACCGATCACAAACCGCTAACATACGCATTCACCAAAACAAGTACCAACAACGAATCGCCGCGTCGCACCCGTCAGCTGTTGTATATCAGTGAATTTACAACAGATATACGACACGTCAGTGGATCACAAAACGCCGCCGCCGACGCACTCAGCCGCATAGAAACAATATCCTGCCCGTCACCGATCGACTACAAACTACTAGCCGAAGCACAAGAAAGAGACAGCAATATCATCCAAACACTCGCCCAGCAACAGCCGAACATTTCTATGAAGCAAGTCGTAATTCCCGGAACCGCCGCCAAACTATTCTGCGAAACATCGACGCGCAATTTGCGACCTTATGTACCCGAAGAATTTCGCCGTGCCGCATTCAACTCTGTGCATAACATCAGTCATCCTGGAATACGAACTACAAGAAAATTAGTCGCACAACGCTACTTTTGGCCCTCCTTGAACAAGGACGTTGGTACTTGGGCGAAAGTATGCGTACACTGCCAACGCGCCAAAATTCAACGACACACCGCAAGTCAAATTTCGTCATTCCCGCCAACTGAACGATTCGAACACATCCACATCGACATCGTTGGAGCTTTACCCACCGCCGCAACTGGACATCGGTACCTACTCACGATGATCGACAGAGCAACCAGATGGCCAGAAGCAGTTCCACTAATGGACATAACCGCCGAAGAAGTCGCCAAGGCTGTGTACAACACTTGGATTTCCCGCTTCGGATGCCCCGCCACAATAACAACGGACCAAGGACGGCAATTCGAGAGCCGAGTATTTGCAGCTCTAACACGCTTACTCGGTATTCAGAAGACCCGTACAACGCCGTATCATCCGGTCTCGAACGGAATTATTGAACGAAGCCATCGATCTCTCAAGGCCGCACTAAAAGCAAGACTTCAATCAACAACATCATGGGTTGACCAAATACCTACCGTGTTACTTGGACTACGCGCAGCACTACGAAGTGACACCGATGTAAGTGCAGCCCAACTCACTTACGGCTGCAGTGTAAGACTACCCGGTGATTTCCTAGAAACGACGCCGACGAGCGATGACGTCATAATGGACTCCGCTTTCGTCGATCAGCTGAGGGACACAATTCGCCGCTTGAAACCGACACCAATTCAGCCGCACAGCAATACAAGACCGATATTCGTACATCGTGACCTCAAGACCTGCGAACAAGTATTTCTACGAGTCGACGCCGTAAGAAAGCCGCTTCAAGCACCTTACGACGGACCCTACCGCGTGCTGAAAAGAGACGACAAAGTATTCACAATACAACTACCTAACCGTCAACTCAACGTGTCAATCGACAGACTCAAGCCCGCGTACACAATCACCGAGGAAGATATAACTACAACATCGTGTATACCGAAAAACGCAACAAGTTCAACGACCTCACCGAGTGTGCGTACAACCAGCGCAACAAGTTTACCGAGTACAAACATCGCACCGAGTTCAACGACCGCAACGAGTTTATTACCTACAACTACGACACCGAGTACATCGAATACAACATCGCAACGAGACAACCAAGACAACAATAGCCAGAAACAAACAACAACGGACAAGCTGAAACAAAATGGACAACACACGACAAATATACCTACAGACGAAAATCGTACCCGCCGAGGCCGCCAAATTCGCCTGCCGGTACGCTTCGCTTGAAGGGGAGCCCTGTAGGTATAGGAGGAAATAAGAGAAGAAAACACATTTATTTGTATAGAGAAGCGATTGACGTGTGGTTTGTTAACCAGAAACAGTGACCAGTGATTGACGTCAGAAAACAGCTGTTCTAATAAGAACAGCTGATTGCTCTGATAAGAGCAGTTTTGCTTTGTCCCGAAAAGGACAGTTTTGTTATGAAGACGCCACGTGTATAGCAGCATCTTCAAGAATATCTTCGGAGAGCACGGAGCACGGAGAGACAGCGACGCGCGCAGTGATCTTCTCATCTCGACGGCCGGCGCGGGAAAAGGATCGAGCTTCGCGCGCCGCATATATTTATAGCCGCGCGTGTCAGCGTTTCGCGCGCAAACCTATTTCTCTCTCGCTCGCGCGCTATCCGTCTCGCTCTAATTTTGTATTTAGTATTCGGCGTGATATCGTTATTAGTTGTAAGCTTTTTAGTTGTATATAGTTAGGCATTTTTGTAAATAAAATTATTCCAATTTCTACTGTCTACTGTGTTTTACTCAAGCAAGAAGAAGTCTCTCCAGCCTAGGACAAACCTCTGCCCAAGCTCTGCTCCAGCTCAAGTATTCCTCCTAAAATTATATTAGGTAAGTAGTTAGTAAAGTAGGTAGGTTGAAAATGTTTCAAAATCCGATATATCTGGGTTGTCATTATGTACTGTTATGTGTTACTTTTGTTGAGGTTATGCAATAAAGAGTATTTGTATTGTATTGTATATCCCTACCTGTTAACAAATGCATCAGCTGTACGTTGAAAACTGCTCCTACTCCATCAGGAGCACCTTTACCATGGCCCGATTCTGAATAGTGCCAGTTTATGCATCTTAGCCGAAGAAAAGTCAATTTTAAAGTTGACATGAATGACATACACGCCAACTAGCAGACCCGAAGTTGGTCTAGTGGAAGATCCTAGAGCTAGACTAACCCGGCACTATACCGGTGACATTCCGGACATCAGCCTGTACGAGATTAGAATGGCTGGGCTGTATACTCAAAAACAACAGGGAACCCGGTGAAGACGGAATTACAGTCGAACTCCTGAAGGCGGTTGGAAAACCGATCCTAATGGCCCATCAGAAGTTGTTTGACTCCGTCTTACTGGAAGGGAGAACGCCAAAGGCATGGAACACAGGCGTGGTGGTGCTGTTCTTCAAGAAAGGTGGTTCTGAAGAACTATCGACTCATCACGCTTTTGAGCCATGTCTACAAGCTGTTTTGAAGTCATCACGAACCGTCTCGCACGCAGGCTACCTAGATAACAATACAATACAATACAAATATTCTTTATTGTTCACCAAATAACTTCCAGCCTCCCGAACAAGCCGGTTTCCGAAGAGGCTTTAGTACCATGTCAGGTTATAAAGAAGACTAAAGAGTACAACCTGCTCCTCTGTTTAGCGTTTGTGGACTATGAGGAAGCCTTCGATTCGATCGAAACCTGGGCGGTATTACAATATCTACAGCGGTACCAAGTAGACCACCGCTATATCGAAGTACTGAAGTGTTTTTTTGTACGAAAACGCCACTGTGTCAGTCCGACTCCAGGACCGGAACTCGAAACCTATTTCGCTGCAACGGGGAGTCAGGTAAGGAGATGTTATTTCTCCTAAACTGTTCTCCGCTGCACTGGAGGATGTTTTCAAGAATCTGGACTGGAGAAGGCTAGGCATCAACATAAACGGCGAGTACATCACTCACCTTCGGTTTGCTGACGGCATAGTAGTCTTGGCTGAAACCACGGAGGATTTAAGTACAATGCTCGATGACCTCAGTAAAGCCTCCGAGCGAGTTGGTCTAAGGATGAACATGGATAAGATCTTTAGCCTGCCAAACGTCACATTAACCTGTACATCGATTACAAGTTAAAGTGACACAGGTTACAGTGAAAAGTAGGTTAAATATATTATTGTTTAAAAACCGCTAATGGTATGAATATTTCATTCATAATATAATCAGACATGAGTATATAGAACATTTTAATGATATTAAATAAATAACGTTTTATACCAATATCATAAATAATCAAGACAAGTTAAAGTTAACATACCTGTTACAAAGTCCAGATTGCCACCTTTGATCACGTGTGTCCACAAAACTGTCACAGTACTCACTCAAACGTTTCGCGTGGTGGTTAGCCTGATACTGACTGAATATTTTGGCGGAATTGTGGTTCGGATACGAGTGTCTATGTGTGAGTGAGATGCCGTGCCATCAACACACAGGTTACAGTGAAAATATTGCTGGACAAATTTCGTGCGTGAATATTGTTGTTTAGAAATGATGTTTAAAATACGTAGAACACAAATTCAATTAAGTAATATGTCTATAGTTATATAGCATATACATTTTTAAAATAAACTTGTAAACTAATAAACTACAGAATTTAAACTGGCGGAGGGTCGCGTTTGGACAAGACAGGTTACAGTAAAAACAGGTACTTTTTATTTTTTTTAATAAAATTTATAAGTTTAAATTAAAAAATATGCCCTGGCCTCGATGTATTAGGTTTAGGTGAACCTATGAATATTTTTACTTTTCCTAAAAATGACAAATTTAGCTTACTTTCTATTCAAAAACTAAATGACAGGTTAAGGTGCCACTTTTTTTGGAATTACCCAGCTAATTGAGCCTCATCAATAGTTCATGCAAACAGAAAATTGATTAGAGTGCTAGTTAAATACCCCATAGACATGGATAAATATATGTTGTCAGCGTACGTTATAAGTTACGAGCAAAATTTTATGGACTATGAGTGTATATCAGCTTAAATTTGGGAGTAACGGAACGTTTATACGATACGTTGACATCTTTCATCTTTTGACAATTTTCAAAATAAAACTTCAAATATATTTATAAAACTGTTACTGACAAATCCATTTAATTTAATTTAAAATAGTTGCGTTTTCATTTAAATGCCACCATATTCGAAATAAAAAACATTGTATTGTAATACGCATAGTTTGAGAATGTATAGTGAGCCAGGACTCGTAATCCAGGAATACCTAATACCTATGTCATTCAGGACACAGGACAGGAATTGTTGCGTTTTGTACGGTAGCCATTTTGTAAGGGTGGACACGGAAAAGGTAATTAAATTATAATTATTTGTATTTGTGTAATTAATATGTTATAATAATAATATGACTTATTGTGCACCACAAAGTAATAACATAATAAAAAACTTAAACGAAACAACCAAGTTATAATAGATTAATAGGTAATAAAGTCTAATCAAGTAAATTCTTTCATTTTTGGCATTTATTTTCCTTTCACAATTGCAGGAACCCCTTACACAGATTTCCAAGTCCTCACCTTAAGATTCAAACAGGTTTAGGGCTGGGAAGCTCAGTTGCGGATTTGATTTTGAAGAGCAGTCATCACAGCACAAACAGGAGGGTTATAGAATTCATTTTAATGAAGTATACCACTACCCAGAAAATATGCTTGCGAGGTATTTATTTATTTTTATTGATTAGATTTGTTGATATCAGAGTGGACTGTGGGACGGAAAAATTAAAGCATAGGTACAATTTTGACCACAGTCATATTCTCGGAGGGATATGGAGGAGTGCCTACTAAAAAATAAAAAGATACAAGCGAATTGTTATCTGCACTTGAAGGGTTTGAGCAACAACTGGAGTAAAAATATTGCAGCCATAATAACAGCAAAACTATGTCTGTTTGTACTAATTTGATGTTACAGTGGTCAGTATGGTCGCCAGAGTTCCCAATTATGCGCTGTGTTGAGAGACAATCTGCATTTTATGTTAGATAGGTTGCGTATACTTATATGTTGATTTGTTTGTTTCCAGCTCATTAAATAAGGGCCTCGGCTGTGAGTACAATTTTGACCTTTTGGCATCGAAAACTCGAGGTCCATACCCCATGGACCCCAGCGCACACAAGTTATTTACTGAAATCGTGAAATGTTTGAAGTAACTGGTGACTGACGAACCTGGTGACTTCCTCATACAACGTATCTGCATTTTTTTATATGTGCGGGCCACCTGATGGTAAGCGAACTCCAAAGGACTCAACGCGCGCGATCATCGCCATATAGCGAAAAAATTTAGGTACCATGCCTCAAGGGGCCTGTTGTAGATTCAAGTTAGTTTTGATTTTATTTATGCCATGTATGTTATTTTTAATAGATTGTTTATAATAATAACACACATAAACAAGGAAATGAAGTTTCACTTGATTTTTTATTTAATATTGATAATATATTATTCTGTTTATATAGACCTATTCCAATTCTATCCTATTATAATCTCCAATATGGACTAGTGTGGCATATCTTAGAAGTTACGTAGAGAAATAAGTTTCTAAACAGGTACGCAATGAATTTCATAATCGCGTTTAGAAACTTATTTCTACGTAACTTCTAAGATGTGTCAAACTAATTGAATGAATGTTTTATATGTGTATGTATTACCTACTATGCATGTGTGTGTGCGTGTGTAAATCAATTTACACATCACGAGGGATAGATGGCAGCACTATCATCCAGTTTCCTAAAACGGTAGAGTTACCAGTCTATACTTTAGTATATATATTGTAGTCTTTGGGTCTAGTTTCCCCTCGGGGTTGGAAGGTCAGATAGCAGTCGCTTCCGTAAAAACTAGTGCCTACGCCAAATCTTGGGATTAGGTAGCGGACCCCAGGCATCCTTCAGGATGCAACTGTACTGGGATAACGCTAGGAGGATGATGATGATAAGGTAGATTATTGCTGGCGTTTATCTGACAGAATTTGGCGACAATAATTGGATTGCCTAGAAAGCGCAGCACGTGGGCTCAACACCGCTTACAATGGGATGTTGACTCAAAAAAAAAAAACTTCAATAGAAAGAAGACATGTGGGTCGCCCCAAGTATCGCTGGAGGGATGTGGTGGAAGCGGACCTGCGTGAGCTCG
Source organism: Cenopis cana (assembly GCA_951800055.1). Taxonomy (NCBI): domain Eukaryota; kingdom Metazoa; phylum Arthropoda; class Insecta; order Lepidoptera; family Tortricidae; genus Cenopis; species Cenopis cana. The sequence goes on along the minus strand of OX637498.1, from coordinate 3,739,131 downwards.
GAGCTGGTGCAAGCTGGCGAGAAATTGCGCAGGACCAAGCAAAGTGGCGTGCTTGTATCTGAGGCCAAGACTCATTTTGAGTCGTCGTGCCAGCCCAGTTAGTTAGTTAGTTAGAAAGAAGACATAAAACTATGCCAAATAGTGAAAATCCTATTAAAATATCTCAAAAAATAACGAAGCTATAACGGTTAGAATGTCCGTAGTTAGAGAGAGAAAGTGCTACTCAACAGTGACGTCACTGTTGAGTAGCGCCATAGTAAATAACGATCGTTCAATACAAAGGTGCGTTTTGCGGAAAAGCGACAGAAAATACCCACTCTTAAAACTTTGAAGACTTATAATTACGTAATTATTTATTTTTTTGAATTCCTTTTTTCGCCATTTGATTGAGAATTTGAGCCTTTATGTAGAAAATTTGGATTTATTGATGTTCTTTTATAGTGTCATCACCCCTATTACAGACGGTTTGGTGCAACCGAGCCTTAGGGTCAGTTGCACCAACATACGAACACAGGCCGGTGATCGTCAAATATGGCGCCGGCAGCTGTCATCCCATAGAAACTTGTCAAACTTTCCATACAATCAGATTTGACGAACACCGCTTACGATTACAGACGGTTTGGTGCAACCCAGCCTTAGCCGGGTTTTTTTACCACTCACCCCAAACCCGCGACCACAAACGCTGCATATCTTTGTCTTGGGGAGCGTCATCTTCTCGTGCACGAACTTGAAGTGCGAGCGAAGCCCAAACCCGCTCACGAAGTACTGCAAGTTAACACTGTTATTAATGTTCAATACGCTATTTGACTAAACTTTTTTTATAATGCCAATCGAACCAGTTTTTTGAGACGATCAAATGTCTATATAGGACCAACAACAATTAGAACACAATAAAGGGCTAAAATTAGGGACAAACCTAGCTCGCCGCTAGCGGCCGTCAAAAAGGCTCCTACAAATTGACCCTGGCAAATGACGTCACTTGCTCAGCATTCGACCAACCGTTGTATGGGAAAATTAGTCTTTTGCTGTTTTAGTCGTAAAATAATGCGTTTAGGTACATATTTGCTATACAATTTATTTTTTATTTTTAAATAACCATTCTATTGATACCTTTTACTTGAATTTTGAACGTAAAAAAATTACATAATTTTCTGAGTTTTTGATGATTCATATCTTTTTATGATTTTGGTAAAATTTTCTAATTTACGATTTATTGTGATATTTTGATGGCTAACTATCGAAAAAGTGACACTGTGTTATAAATTTTAACATGTGTCAAATACCGTATTTAGACAGGGGCGACTCACTCGCGTGACGTCATCGCGCCGCTCAAAGGTCCCACGTCGGGTGACTTTCAATGCGAGAGAAAGTGATGTAGCGAGTGATGCCCGTGCGATAGAAGGAGATGGCCACGCGTAGGCACGTTTGGCTTGCCTCACGGGGATTTGTTAACAGTGAGACTTCTGTACTATTACTTATTCTGTGATGTAGGTTGAATTATAATACGACCGCTTTAGCTTAGTTGATAGTGACCCTGCCTACGAAGCTGGAACTCCCGGGTTCGAATCCCGGCCGGGGCATTTATTTGTGTGATGAGCACGAATATTTGTTCTTCGGTCTTGGATGTTCCTATGTATTTAAGTATCTATTTATCTATATAAGTGTGTATATCATCACTTAGTACCCATAGTACAAGCTTTGCTTAGTTTAGGACTAGGTTGATTTGTGTAAGATTGTCATATATACCTAAATACATAGAAAACATCCAAGACCCAAGAACAAATATTCGTGCTCACACAAATGAATGCCCCGACCGGGATTCGAACCCGGGACCTCCAGCTTCGTAGGCAGGGTCACTACCAACTAAGCTAAAGCGGTCGTCATTGTGGAATGTCTGACTTGCGCTTGGGCGATTTTTTTAGTTACACAGCGCCCTCTAGGCGTGTTTCTGGCAGTGATAATAGGCATGTTCCGAATCACGCTTACAGCGCTATAAACGCGTTTACGATCGGACCGAATCACGCATGAGATGTCGTGACGTCATTGATGACGTCATGGACGGCGCCATATTGGCGTTTACGATGCTCACACTCCCAGGCGTCAGCACCTTAAACCGAACGTCAAGTTGACGTTTGATATATGAACATGACAGTAAACACAACATGCCCGGTCCGAATCAAAACACCACTCACGCGGCCTTGAGCGCGCTTACTGATTCGGACCGGCCGTCAGCACTGTAAACGCTGTGATCGTTGTTGGCGTGATTCGGAACACGGCTAATGTGTTACCTTATCACAGAGCTGGCAGTAGTGTCGAGATTGCTTAGAGTGGAACAGCTTCATATGGTTGTTCCTGTAGTAAGTGCGGGAGAAAGTCTTGCCACACTCGGGACACGGGACACTGGAACAAACGCATTCATCATTAGAAACTGATGGAAATATGTATCGGTGTATCTATCAAATCATGACTCGCGCGTCCGACTGCGCGCACCAACTTACTCGCCAATGCACCTCTTGTCAGGGCCATAAATATAATTAACAGAATTTCGAGCGAAATTGACGTATTTAACTCTACTCTGACTGAATTCACAAATGTAGCCTATAGACAAATAAGTTATTTTTCATTAGAAAGTTATTTTTTATGTGTTTACAGTATGTGCTTTTTACGTTCTCTGTGTATTTAATTCTTACTCTGTTTTTGTGTTGTATATTGTAAATATTTTATATTTGTATGTCACGAATTGGACTCTCTGTAATGTGATATATATATATATATGTGTATATTTTTTTGAATAAAAAAATAAAAAATGACGACTTCCTTGCAGGTATAGATCTGGTTATACGGTCGACAGCAGTGCATATGTCATTCCGACACTGAATAAATTACTGTAGACTGAAAATAAACAAAGTAACACAATAACACACACAGTAAGTATCGCTTCATCGCCGGCCTCATCTTTGCCCCTTTTTAGGGTTCCGTAGCCAGAATGGCTAAAACGAAGCTTAAGCCACACAGATAGCGGGAGGGCGGTAGCGGCGCGGGGGCGGGACGTGAGAGGGACGTGAGCGGGACGGGAGCGGGCGGTAGCCAATTTACTCGGAGACTATAAGTACTACTCTTAGGCGTCTGCAGAACTTTCTCCCACTTCATACCAAGATGTTACTTGCTCGCTCTCTCTTACTCCCACTTCTCGACTACGGGGATATTGCGTACCTTGATGCTAAGGAAGAACTGCTTGACAAGCTGGAGCGCCTGCAGAATGTGTGCATTCGTTATATTTTCGGCCTTCGGAAGTACGATCATGTTTCTCAGTTCCGAAAGGAACTCAAATGGCTTCCTATTCGCCGTAGGCGGGATCTACACGTGCTTTCTCTTCTTTTTAACGCTCTTTTTAATCCTACCTCTCCCCAGTACCTTTCTGAGAAATTCCGCTATATGGCTGACGGCAGTGGCCATCGTTTGCGGTCTAGCGCGAACCTGGCACTTTCTATCCCTCCTCACAATTCACGCGGGTATGATAAGTCATTCGCAGTGCGCTCTGTGAAATTGTGGAATGAGTTGCCTCCCTCCTTCAGGCAGTCGCAGTCGGTTGCGTCGCTCAAGGGGAAGGTGAAGAAACTGTGGCTATGCGACATAAACTAATTTTTATACAATATTTACATTTTATTTTGCTCAAACGTATTTGTTATTCTCAATATCGTATATATGTGTAGTTGCACTTGTCCTGAATCCAATATATGTGTGTGTATGTATGTTTTTTATATATTTTGTATTTTTTGTACCTTGTTGTACAGGTTGCTGAATTTGTCTACCTCTGTTAACTTCTTCTCTCATTTACTCAAAGGTTAACTGGAAGAGATCCCTTAAAGGGATAAGTTCGCCTTTGTACATACTATTTCCTTTTGTATTTTTCATAATTGTTTTATGTACAATAAAGAGTTTTACTACTACTACTACTACTACAATTATGAAATTTGGTAGGAAGATTTATTCTATAAACCGCTACATAAGTGATGTGAAAATAGGAAAAAATAATTTAGGGGGGGCACCCCATACATGTAACCGAGGGATGAAAAATTTTTCAATGCAAGTAGTTGTAAGGGGTATTTTTAGATAGGCCTTTAAAAATAATATAGAGGTTACTAAGAAAGTTTTCCATTTAAGTCAATCGTTGGTGAGATATTAGCTGCCAAACTTATACAAAATGTATCCTCCCCCCTCTAATTTCCAAACTATGAAGATTAAAATTGTGAAAAAAATTTAAGTGGTGTACAACAATAAATACTTTCAACGAATTTTGGTTTGAACAAGATGGGATTATAGGTTTTTCAGTTTTCACTGAAAAACTGTCTTGCCCAAACAAAAGAACGTGCCGTGACTTCGCTATGAAGATACGACCTTTTTTCATTCAAGGTATTAAATAGTGTTTTTAAAAGTGGACTGCTAGGTGTCGGTACGGAGCCCTTCGTTGTGTAGTTAGTAGGTTTTATATAGGACCAAGGTACTCACCTTAATTTCTTCTTAGGCCGATGCCTCGCCGACTGGCTGAGGTGCCGTTTGTATTTGGCTGGAGTGGCGAACTTGATGTCACACTCGACGCAGTAAGCGTCCGGGGCGCCGGAACGCACGTGGTAATTGGTTCGATGGCGCCGAAGACGACCCCAGGTGGGTAACACCACGCCACAGTCCGGGCATTTGTTGGGGAGGTGGTGACGGCTGTAAACATTTTGAACATTAAGGCTGGGTTGCACCAAACCGTCTGTAATCGTAAGCGGTGTTCGTCAAATCTGATTGTATGAAAACTTTGACAAGTTTCTATGGGATGACAGCTGCCGGCGCCATATTTGACGATGACCGGTCTGTGTTCGTACGTTGGTGCAACCGACTCTAAGTGCCAGTTGCACCAACGTACGAACACAGACCGGTGATCGTCAAATATGGCGCCGGCAGCTGTCATCCCATAGAAACTTGTCAAACTTTCCATACAATCAGATTTGACGAACACGCTTACGATCAGGGATGTTGCGGATCCAGATTTTTTAACATCCGCGCGGATTTTTAGACTCACATCCGCGGAAGCGGATGCGGATGTAAGATAAAATAGATAATAAAACGACAAATTGTACGTTTTAGTCTCTTACTTAGAATCCTATTACAATTATAAATAAAACTCAACACAAACTCGTCGGTTCCTGTCACTAAGTATCATAGCGAAAGTGCTCGATCTCTATTGCGTAATAGCGAATTTACCTACTTTACCTATCACACGCGGCGCCGCTAAGCCGTTCCTGTGACGACTTGTTTCAACTCCGCATCCGCATCAAGCTCCGCATTGTTTCTTGCGGATGCGGATGCGAAAGCGGAGCTTCAAAACAATGCGAAAGTTGTGCGGTTGCGGATGCGGATATCCGCAACATCCCTGCTTACGATTACAGGCGGTTTGGTGCAACCTGGCCTAACTAACGTAGTGTAGTGGCACCGGTAATAGACTTGGCACAATAATGATCACAAAAATATTCCAAAGTCGATATTAAGCAATATAAAAGTATTTTAGTTATGACAAACTATAAGTTTCTGTAATACTTTTGTACGTTTATAATGAATAGTGATTATTTTCAAATACAAATACAAATGCTTTATTCGTCGAACATAGGTGTACACAACATAATATTGCAGAAGGTGGTAAAATTGGTAGTTTCACTATGTCTTACCCGCAGGCATACGAAATTTTACATGCAGTCAATCAGTAAGGACATGCACTTAATTAAATAGTACATTACTTACCAAGGGCGATAAAACAAAGAATGTCTCAGATCGCAGGTATTTTACGCCCGAGCCGAAGGCAAGGGCGATAAATATGCGATCTGAGGCTTTCTTTTTTATCGCCCGTGGTAAGTATAAAATTTTATGTCACCCCCTGGCCAGGAAATGGGTTTTTTCGCGCGCGGAGCGGGCGATAATGGCCATTTTATGGCCAGGTGTGACATAAAATTGTTTATGTCGGTCTTAAAATATAGTAGTTACAATACATATAGTACAAATGTCAAGTTACTGGTTTATCAAAATTAATATCAAGTTACTGGTTTATAAAATCAAAATTATTAAGTTGCATTTTCTTTTAAATAATCATTTGATGAACGTCAAACATACAATAATCTAAATGAATGTACAATTGTAAACACTGACCTGTAATAGCTAAATGGACGTACGATTGTAATGCACTATATAAAGCATATATTTGTAACTAGTTATAGGGCTTAAATTAAAGACTTGTAAATTTTTTTACAAATAAAAAACTGAACTGAACTGTCAAACTCAAAGTGATAGGAGGCAATGATAAACTCACGTAATATGCTTTTCCACCGCCTTCTTGGAAATGGAGACGTGTCCGCAGTAGTCGCACAAGAACTTGGAGTGTAGCTGTTTCTCGTGGTACGTAAACAATTGCTTGTTACTGAAAAAAAAAAAGGATTTTGTTGCAATAGTTGATCGAATGGGAGGAGCGCTCGTGGCCCAGCGGCGCCGGGTACGGCTTGCGGTATCTAAGGTTAAGCAACGTGGGCAGCGGTCAGGACTTGGATGGGTGATGGGTGACCGCTTTGAGTGGTTACTAACTGAGCGCTCCCGTGCTTTGGAAGGCACGTTAAGCCGTTGATCCCGGTTGCTGTCTATAGCAGCAGTCGTTAAGCCAAGTTGGAGGCCTTCGGGCGGCTTGAGAACTTCTAACAGTCAAGTTGCCCACTCACTTGACAAAGCCTAATCCCAATAAGGTCTAGTTTCCCCTCGGGGTTGGAAGGTCAGATGGCAGTCGCTTCCGTAAAAACTAGTGCCTACGCCAAATCTTGAGATTAGGTAGCGGACCCCAGGCATCCTTCAGGATGCAACTGTACTGGGATAACGCTAGGAGGATGATAATGAGTTGATCAAATGGGACTGGGCGGGTCACGTCTGTCGCATGCATCCGGACAGGTGGGCTAATATAGCTACCAAGTGGATGCCACAAGGGCGACGCAGACGGGGCCGGCCTAAACGGAGATGGCGGGACGACTTGGACGGCTTCCTCATCAACTGGCAGTAGGAGGCACTGATGCGGGAGTCGTGGCATGCATGGGGGGAGGCCTTTGCCCAGCAGTGGGACACCCAAATAGGCTAAGGAAAAAGAAAAAGTTGATCTTGTTGCCTCCCGACAAAAAAAACCGAACAAAACCGATACCCCACACGATGGGGTTAGAAAGAAAAAATAAATTTGTACCACCACTTTACGTGTAGGGGAGGTACCCTAAACATAATATTTTTTAAACATTTTATTATTTTGCCGTTTAAGGCTGAATACTGTGACTCACCAAATAATGTTAACATCTCTTGTACGTATTCTAAAATAAACATTACTATTGTACCGATTTGTCGGCGTCATTGATATGTATATTCATGCCAAATTACAGCTTTCTAGTACTTAACGGTCACTGAGCTAAGCCGGGGACGGACGGACGGACATGGCGAAACTATAGAGGTTCCTTGTACGGAACCCTAAAAATTAAATACACTCACTCAAATTCCAAATTGCACTCCCGACACCGATACCGCCGACTATGCAACCGCAGATGTCGCCGTAAACAGTTCGCGCGCGCGACTAACGCGCCGCACAACACGCAGCGCGACGCCTCGTGCGTGCGCCAACAGTGCAGCTCCAGGTCCCACGGGGTTCTGTAGGAGAAGGGGCAGTGGGGGCACTTGCCTACTGAGCGGCACTGGAAGGAATAGTCATTATGAAGGATTAGTCATCCATAGATCGCTGGTTCATATCCGGCTCGAAGGACCATAAGTACAGTCCACTTGCCTACTGAGCGGCACTGGAAGGAATAGTCATTATGAAGGATTAGTCATCCATAGATCGCTGGTTCATATCCGGCTCGAAGGACCATAAGTACAGTCCACTTGCCTACTGAGCGGCACTGGAAGGAATAGTCATTATGAAGGATTAGTCATCCATAGATCGCTGGTTCATATCCGGCTCGAAGGACCATAAGTACAGTCCACTTGCCTACTGAGGGGCATTGGAAGGAATAGTCATTAAGAAGTCATTATGAAGGATTAGTCATCCATAGGTCGCCTGTTCATATCCGGCTCGAAGGACCATAAGTACAGTCCACTTGCCTACTGAGGGGCACTGGAAGGAATAGTCATTATAGTTGAAATGTAATATATGTACCCATGTGTGTTGAAATGTAATGTAATATATGTGTATATTCTTCTTAATTTAGTAAAATAGTTGTAACTCTGCACAACCTACTATGAATTTATTAGATTTCATTTCCGTTACCCTAAGGTTGTCTGGAAGAAATCGCTCTTTAGCGATAAGAGCGGCTGTTGTTTGCCTCTACTTATTGTGCTTTTTTGTATTGTACTGTGTCCTTTAATTGATGTGTGCACTAGAGAGTATTTGTATTGTATTGTAATAGGGATGTTGACACCAAATAAGAAAATCAATGAAACCGAATTTTCTCGAAAAAGGATCAAATTCTCAATGAAATAGCGAAAAAAGTGATTCAAGAGAATAAATAATTACATAATTATAAGTCTTCAAAGTTTTAGGAGGGGGCATTTTCTGTCCCTGTTCCGCAAAACGCATCTCTGTATTGAACGATCGTCATTTACTATGGCGCTCGAGGTCAGTGACGTCACTGATCAGGGGACCGATTTTTGAGTTTCGAACGGTCGACTTTTCACTCGAGATCTGTCAAAATACTATGATGTTTTGACAAATGTCGAGTGAGAAATCGAGCGTTCGACACTCAAAAATCGGCCCCCTGTAGCGCTTTCTCTCTCGAACTAAAGACATTCTAACGGTTGTAGTTTCGTTATTTTTTGAGATATTTGAATAGGATTTTCACTGTTTGGCATAGTTTTATGTATTCTTTCGTATGAAGTAATAATAATTTTTAGTCAACATCCCTATAAGCGGGTCACACACGGTATAAGGCTGTGCGCGCACGAGCAACTTCTTTTACCGGTTTTTTATTGTAGTTTTATTTTAATCCTGTATTTTTGTATTACTTCTTGTTGTTTTGTATGTTTCGTCACCGCGCCGTGGTTTCACCAAATGGTCACAACGGAAGACCAGCGCTGGCTCTGCCAGCATAACGCTGAGTTGGGACCATTTCGTGACAAAAGTCGGGTTTGTAAGTGTTTTGTTTGTCACGAATAAACGTTTCTTTTCTTTTCTTTCTTTCGCGTCTTTAACGTCAAATATCCACGACAGCGAGCAGACGCGCGGGCCGCGCGCAGTGTTAAACGCGCAGCCGTCGCGGCTAGAACTCATGATTAAGGACCACGCGTCTTGGTCCGAATCATGTCAAGCGATAAAGACGATATTCAACTTTAAAGACGTGAGTGACCCGTTTATTATATTTCAATATGTCTGAAATTCACGGGAGTTTTCTATAGTCAATGTAGAAAAAAAAGAAAAATGAAAGAAACATTTATTCGCGACAAACAAAACACTTACGAACAGTACATTACTAAACCGAATTTTGCCACGAAATGGTCACAACTCAGCGTTATGCTGGCAGAGGCTGCGCTGGTCTTCCGTTGTGACCATTTGGTGAAACCACGGCGCGGTGACGAAACAAACACACAAAACAACAAGAAACAATACAAATATACACAAATAAAAACATTAATAAAAATACAAATCAAAAGCGAAATTTAAAAAGTAAAACATAAAAATTAAATAAGTCATTATAGTTGCTGGTTTTTGATGTAAAACAAAGGCTTCTTGTCATTTAAATCATTTGAACTGGCTGAATAGTATCAAATTAGTCCATCCAAAGAAAGAAATTAGTATCCACGCATCAAGGTTCAAAATCTAATGACATGTTAAATAATTTCAACTATATGTATGAGGTTTTCAAAGTACCTATTTGAAGAATAAAAAAACTGTATAAAAAGTAAATGGTTCAGACTCACCCGCCTATGCATATTCTTTCTATGGGTGTCTAGTTCAGTTTTAGTTCCAAAATGGAAACCACAAAATTTACATTTGCATGGCCGACTGACATCTTCTTGTCTTTCCTTTGTCAATATTTCATCTACTTCCTTCTCACTCAAACACACTTTACTAAAATATTTATCAAGATTACTTAAGTCTAAACTACTGTCAATTTTCTGCATTATTGCCTTTTCTCTGTCTTTCTTATATTTCTTTTTCTTCTTAGGAGGAGGTTCAATTTCTTTTTCATTTTGGCAAGTGTCACTGTAATTTGTCTCAATTTTCTGCATTATTGCCTTTTCACTGTCTTTCTTATATTTCTTTTTCTTCTTAGGAGGTGGTTCAATTTCTTTTTCATTTTGGCAAGTGTCACTGTAATTTGTCTCAATATTGTCAATTTCATAACTATTCTCTTCAAATTCCATTTTTAATTCTATTCCTACATCATTGTCTATGGTTAGGTTTGTATCGGCTTGTGATTTGATCCAATTCTCTACATAGCAATCAATAACTTCATTATAGCTGCATTGGAGCTTAGATAATGAATCTGTAGAAATCTGAAAAAGAAGATTTATAAAAAAACTGTGTACAATGATTAGTTCTGTATTATTGGGTTTTGACGACCGCTTTAGCTTAGTTGGTAGTGACCCTGCCTACGAAGCTGGAGGTCCCGGATTCGAATCCCGGCCGGGGCATTTATTTGTGTGATGAATATTTGTTCTTGGGTCTTGGATGTTTTCTATGTATTTAAGTATCTATTTATATCTATATAAGTATGTAAATCATCGCTTAGTACCCATAGTACAAGCTTTGCTTAGTTTGGGGCTAGGTTAATTTGTGTAAGATTGTCCACAAATATTTATTTATATTTATGTATTCCTCTATATAGCAATCAATACATATAATATTTATAGTTGTATGTCCATTTTAATTTTGGACATGGGCAGGCCACGTATGCAGGATGCAAAACGACAGATGGACAAAGATTTTAACAGAATGGACACCGAGAGAAAAGACGAGAAGGAGAGGCAGACCAAGAGTCAGATGGAGAGACGAACTAAAAAAGTACGACAATTATTGGTGGGGATCGGCCCAAGATAGAGTACGATGGGAAAGGTTGGGGGAGGCCTTTTGCGCTTAATGCGCCATGCATGCAGAAACAAAAAAAAATTGAAAAAATGTAAAAAACAGTAAAAAAGAGAAAAAAGAATACAAAAAAAAAATGTTCGATAGAATTATACTCATGCACGAAAAAAAGGCTATTTGTATAGTTGTATGTATCAAGCATAGATAAGGAATATGTAGAAACTTGATATATAAGATATCATTACTTTACGTGTGACACTAACATACGTTCTCACTCCATACAACATACCATGACCACCCATGACCCCATGCCCAATTTTCTAGATATATTTTACTTTAGTTTTAATTTAGATACATTTAATTTATTTAGTTTTTCTTGGTTTAGATTTAAGTCTCGTTTATTATTAGTTTAGGTTAAATAACCTACATAATGTGCTGTTTAACCCTTTGACCGCCAAGAACCTATAAAGTGGTTGTGTGTCGTCGTGCCCGCCATGCCAACAACCACTTAAAGGTTGGAGTGAAGGTGTACTTTGATCATGAATAAAATCCTTTATGAACTGTTTTAATTTGTTTTTATTGGTTTAGAAATGACACGAAAAAACAGTGCTTGGCGTACTGGGCACGACGACACACTATCGCTTTGGCGGTCAAAGGGTTAAGCAGATTTCATAATAAATTCCAAATTTTAAAATGCCGACGCCGGCGAAATATCCTGGCAGGGAATTCCAAACTTTACCAGTGTGATGCTCTAAGCCAGTGTGCATTATATGTATAGCTCAACACAACCATAGCTCACCGCGCTCGTGAGATAAAGTACTTAAACTTATAGCACTTCTTGATATGTTAGCTTCTAAATGACTGTATTAAAAAGTATACCTGTTGAGTGTCTACTAGTGACAGCACGTATTGCGCACGCTGCAAGCGGTGACGGAATACCAGCGTGCGCCGCAACAGGGAATGACACTCCCAGCATAATGGGATATTGAGATACTTATATTCCTGAAAAAGTAAACATAAATTAAAACTTTACAAGTTATCGCAAAACTAGTTCATACACCAAATCTTAGCAATAGGTTTAACCATGACATCAGCGTCCACTCTCTGAATTGACATTATGCTGAGATGAGCCCTTTTCGTGAGAGAGAATGATGTTTTTAATGACTTTTTCCACATATAATACTTCTTTTTAGGGTTCCGTCCGTACCCACAGGGTAAAACGGAACCCTATTACTAAGTATCCGCTGTACGTCTGTCACCAGGCTGTATCTCAAAAACTGTGATAGTTAGACAGTTGAAATTTTCACAGATGATGTATTTCTTTTGCCACTATAACAACAAATACTAAAAAACAAAATAATATAAATATTTAAGGGGGCTCCCATACAACAAATATGAATTTTTTGCCGTTTTTATAGATAATGGTACGGAACCCTGCGTGCGCGAGTCTGACTCGCACTTGGCCGGTTTTTTTATTTTATTTTAACAGTGTTTGATTTTTTCTTTCTAGGTGTCAAAGCGGACCGCGATCTCCTTATCACTACACTACACTCAGAAACACACTAACGGATACTTTCTAGCACCAAAAATTTCATCTGTGAGAACTTACCTCTACCGACTGTTTATTTCCTAGCATCGTGAAAAACAGCTCGTAATCCGTCAGGGGAGAGAGCTTCCGGTCTGCACTGAGGCATCCGTGGCATAAAACTTCTCCAGATTCCCTTTTAATGCCATACATTTCTATAAATCTTTGTGACAACAAGAAAACATTTATATGATAATTATTGTACTAAAATCATTGTATTGAGATTCGAAAATAGTGAAAACTAACAAAATACAACAACACAATCCACCGCGATAATGACCAAACAAAATAATGACATTGACATTGCTACAACCACAGATACAACAATTTGTGTATCAAGTGTCAATGTCACTTCAAGGAAGTTCGTCTGTAGTGTGGTAACACTGACAGCTGTTAAGTTGCACATACTACTCATCAATAGATGGCGGTAAACTCAGTTAAACACTGAAATATGACATTTGTCAAATGCCCGCACGTTTTCTCAAAACTCAAAACCCGTCGTCTACCAGTCCCGTATACCAGGGCAGATAAGAAATAGTAGATTGTGTCACAAGGGAGCAAAATGCCATATTTACGGCGTGGGCGTACATTGAATCCTGAACGAAGCGAAGGATTCTACAATAGAATCCCGAGCGTAGCGAGGGATTCTAAAATAGAATCCTGAGCATAGTGAGGGATTCAAGTATAAACGCCCAAGGTGGAAATAATTTTGCTTCCATGTGACACATACTGCTTTTCACATCACCTATTGAGGATAATGAAAGATCTGAAGTGCTACCGGTAACATATTTATAGATGCTCTAATATATATCAAATTTAAAAACCTTTTCCCTGAATTAGTCGAAATAGAGTATATTGACGATTTTAGCAAAAAAAATTTTTTTCAACCTAAAATTAAAAATAAGTGTAAAATTTGAAATCCTTATCCCCGAATTAGTCGAAATCGAGTATGACAAATTTACGCAAAAAGAAAATTTTTTCAGCTCAAAATTAAAAATAAATGTAAAATTTGAAATCCTTATCCCCGAATTAGTCGAAATCGAGTATAACGACAATTTTTCGCAAAAAAAAAAATTTTCAGCTTAAAATCAAAAATAAGTGTAAAATTTGAAATCCTTATCCCCGAATTAGTCGAAATCGAGTATAATGACCATTTTTTGCAAAAAAATTTTTTTCAGCTTATAATTTAAAAAAAGTGTAAAATTTGAAATCCTTATCCCCGAATTAGTCGAAATCGAGTATAATGACCATTTTTCGCAAAAAGTAATTTTTCAACTTAAAATTAAAAATAAGTGTAAAATTTGAAATCCTTATCCCCAAATTAGTCGAAACCGAGTATAATGACGATTTTTCATAAAAAAAATGTTTACTTATAATTTAAAAAAAAAAGAATTTCAATCAAAGACGTTTCGTATCGACTGAATTTGATTTTCAGTGATACTAGAATTTTGTTGGTTTTGTATGATGCTTCAAATTTTAATTATTTCATTATATATTATTAAATATTTTATACTGGCAACGGAAATATCCTTGAACAGAAAAGTGCCACTTTGATCCCTCCTAGCAGGGAAGAAAAAGCCCTTATCCGAATAGGTGATGTGAAAAATAGTAGATTGTGTCACAAGGGAGCAAAATGACATATTTACGGCGTGGGCGTAAATTGAATCCTGAACGAAGCGAAGGATTATATAATAGAATCCCGAGCGTAGCGAGGGATTCTAAAATAGAATCCTGAGCGTAGTGAGGGATTCAAGAATTAACGCTCAAGGTGGAAATAATTTTGCTTCCACGTGACACATACTGCTTTTCACATCACCTATTGAGGATAATAAAAGATCTGAAATAACAATGGTTGTGCATTTATTTTATCAAAATCGATACAATACTTAACTATCAAAATCGATACAATACAATTACTCGTTACAGAAAAGTGCCACTTTGATCCCTCGTAGCAGGGAAGAAAAGTGCCATTTTGATCCCTCCTACCAGGGAAGAAAAAGCCCTTATCCGAATAGGTGATGTAGACGTTGTAGGTGTTCCACAATAAAAAGCACTGATTTAGACACGAGAAACTGTTTAATAATCCGAAATTACAGACACCACGTTATCAAAATGAGAGAGCAGTAGGTACGTGTGTCGCGCGCGGATAGACAGAGAACGACTAACTCGCCCGTCAAGCAAGACCGTTAAAACCATGTCGCTGCGTCACACGTATATCTACCTTCAAATTTGGCTTAAAAACTAACTGTGTACAATTTATCAGAGTACCTTAATACTAAATACAAATTTTAAAACAAATGCACAACCCAATTTGAGCACGTCGCTAACACGCCCCACCCCAGTGCTGACTCAGCACTCATCAGCCAAAGGTATTCTAGCGACGCGCGCCGCTGACCGTCTCAGTATGCCAGACTTCGTTTTGACCTCCACCAGCCTGATCCGCCCGTCCCTACCTGGGAATACCTGCTGCACCACCGCTTTCTGCCAAACGTTGCGTGGGGCTCCTGGGTCCACAACTAGCACAAGATCATTTACCTGAAGTGGCGTCTGCTCTTGGTTCCACTTTCTTCTAGGAAGCAGTTCTGGTAGGTATTCCTTAACCCATCTCTGCCAATACATATCTGCTAGCCTTTGACTCTGCCGCCACTGCTTCCTAAGAAACAAGTCGGAATCATCAAAGACCCCTAATGCAGGCGAGTTAGGAGACGAGTGGAGAAGGAAATGGTTTGGGGTTAAAGCCTCTTCACTTCCTGGCTCAACCGACACGTGCGTTAAAGGGCGGCTATTAACAATGTTCTCAACCTCTACCATGAGAGTGCTGAGAACTTCGTCCTTCGGTGCGCGCTCTTTTAAAATAACACTAAGACTCCTCCTAATGCTTCGGATCAGCCGCTCCCACGCCCCACCCCAATGGGGGCTGGCGGGGGGAATGAACTTCCAACTTGATCCATTATTTATAGCCACATCACTAATCATTTTGTTGTCAAGTTCCTGGATAGACCTTCTCAACTCGGTATCAGCTCCCCGGAGGTTAGTGCCGTTATCCGAGTAGAAGCATTCAGGCCATCCCCGTCGTGCCGCCATACGGCGGAGTGCCATAATCAGCGAGTCAGTAGTGAGAGAGTGCACGATCTCTAGATGGATCGCCCTTATCGTTAGGCAGGTAAAAATGACCCCATACCTCTTCTGGCGCCCTCTCCCCACCACTACTTCCATTGGGCCGAACAGATCTAGGCCGCAGTGCGAAAATGACCTTTGGTGATGTGCCATTCGTCCTTGAGGTAGCTCGCCCATCACAGGTACATTCGGCTTCGCTTTGCGTATTCTGCAAAACATACACCTAGTAGCTACATGTTTTACCGTTGGTCTTACCCTAGTAATCGCGTATTTTTGCTTGAGGTTGTTAACCACGGTCTCCAAGTTTTCATGCGCGGCCTTGATGTGATAATGTTTCACAATTAATCTTGTTATATGGTGCCGCCCGTCTAATATAATCGGGTTTTTCATACCAGCTGGGACATCGCGCGCAGCATTGATACGACCACCACAGCGGAGAACTCCGTGCTCATCCAGGTAAGGCGACCAGGTAAGTATACGACTTGTCCGATTAATACTTACAGCTTTTCTAAGTGCAGCCAACTCTGCGCCGAAGCAATCTTCTTGCACCTGTCGCACCAGAAGAACCTCGGCCTGCCGCATCAGCTCAGAGTCATCATGTGTAAGTTTTCGGCATATTTGCACAAACCTTAGCACACAAAATGTGCTTCTTAACAGCCGCAGCCATGAAGAAAAACGCTCAGGATCCGGTATAGGTAAGTATGTAGCAGGTGAGTCATTAATTAAATGTATAACTTCTGACCTTTCAGCTGGAGCGTCATCGACGGGAGCAATAACAGTACGCGGCCAGGATGACTCATCACCTCGTAAAAATGAGGGTCCCCTTAACCACTCATTTTCAAAAAGAGCCTTATCATAATTATCACGCGTTCCAATGTCCGCAACGTTCATTGCAGTAGGTATATACCGCCATTCATTACTACGGGTGAGCTCATCGATTTCTCCCAACCGGTTTGCTACAAATGTTTTGTAGTTACGCGCATCATTATAAATCCAGTGCAGGACAGTCGTAGAATCGCTCCAAAAGAAGCGGCGCTGGGCCACTAACCTATGTTCCTTTCCTATACTGTCTGCTAGGCGCGCTGCTAGGAGAGCTGACTGTAGTTCTGCTCGAGGTACAGTTAGCACAGGTTTAACTGGTGTAACCCTGCACTTACTCGCTATGAAGGCGATGCATACTTTACCGTTGTAAATCCAACGCCAATAAGCCACTACACACATCGCTTTCATCGACGAGTCGCAAAAAATATGCATTTGTAAATCATTATACGTACTCGTAGCCGATCCCGGCGTAACAGGCGTAGCACTGACCGGCGGTGTAGCCGTAGTAATTTGCGCGGGAGTAGGTGCAGGCGCGGGGGCGAGCGGGACGGGGCTCATCGGCTACGCGCGTAGCACTGCTCGCCACCGCTCGATTCTCCGGCGCGATCGCACATAGCGTAGCTGGGCTCAGATAACATCTAGGTATACGTATATGACGCATCTGCTGTAAAAGTATAAGCCATTCGGCCCACTTTTCGAAAATATCGTCTGGAACGTTTTCGTCCCACCCAATAGATAATTGCCAAAGAGATTGCAACATTATTTTACCTTGTATGGTGAACGGCGATAAGAAGCCGAACACGTCGAATATCGACATAATTACTTGCAGCATGATCCTCTTCGTAGGTACTCGTTTGCCGCTAACTATATCGTTAGGTATGCGCGTGAGTGACAAGTTAAATCCAAACTCGTCTGCAGCCGGGTACCAGATAAGACCAAGTGTTCGCTCACCTTCGTACTGTCGATCCAATTTGAACCTTAACGCTGCCTGCCCTAAGGCTTCTTTTGGTACGCTGTCCAAGACCGCCTCACTGTTACTTGTCCAGTTGCACATTTCGAAACCGCCCTGCTTGTGAATAAAAGTAACATCTTTTACCATTTGAATTGCTGCGGCTTCGTCTGGCAAACTGTCCAAGTAGTCGTCCATATAGTGTTGCTCGCAGATAGCGGCAACCGCGGTGGGCATTGTGGACACAAAACGTTGTGCGTTCCTATTTTTTACATACTGAGCCGCGAATGGGGCGCAGTTTGCCCCGAAGACCAGTGACGTCATAGCGTATGTTTTAATTGGCTGTTTACAATCAGGCCTCCATAAAAATCTTAGTGCGTCCTGGTCTTCGGGCCTTATTTTGACCCTAAGAAACATGTCACGTATATCCCCGGCCACAGCGTATCTGTTCTCCCTGAATCGTACCATAATGCCGAACAGAGACGCGAGCAGGTCGGGACCTTGAAGTAAGTAATGGTTCAAGGACGCGCCATTACTTATTGATGAACAATCGAAAACAAGACGCAATTTTCGCTTGTTTGGATTTTCCACCCCAAAATGCGCTAAATAGTAGGTACGCCGAGAAGTAGGTATTGGGTCGCTGACCTCCCGTGCGTAATCATTTTGGAATAAATGATTTACTCGTTCCGTGTACCTTTTAGCATACTCACTGTCAGCCGCCATCTTCTTCTCGACTCCTCTCAGCCTCTTTAAGGCGTTTTGGTAACTGTCAGGGAGCGCACTGTTTTCATCTCGCCAAGGCAGACCCACTTGCCACCTGCCATCAACAAAGGTAGCCGTGCGGTCCAATTGGGCTATGGCGCGCACATCCTCGCTGTTTTGGCGGGGTTTGCTACACACACCTAAGGAGTCAAGTAAAAAGGAACGTCTTACTTCCTCGTGAAGTTCGCGGAGCGCGTCGTCGGGAGCGCTCAGCTGTGGGTAGGGCGCGCCGGGGCCGGCCGCCGCCAGGAGCAGGCTGGTGTGGGCAGCCTGAGCGCGATCACCGCGCGGCGGGGGCGCGCGAACAACACCATGCACGCACCAACCTAGGGGGGATCGCGTAGCGGACGGCTCATTGGGTTTACCTACGCATACTTCTAGTGGCACAAGTAAATTATAATTATCCTGCCCAATTAATACTTCGGGCACACAGCATGACATTACATTTAACATTAGTTTATCTTTTAACTTTAGCAAGTGAGCATATTTACTACAATCAATTGACCTTGAATCTTGCTCAGGAAGTTTTAAATTATCTACACCTCGGACATTTATATTAAAAACATTAGGATCGTTATAGCCAGAGACATTAATAGACATAACTATGGAAGTACATACTATATCGCTATCGCTCCACGCGCCGCTTACGCGCATGGTCTCAGTGCGCCCGCGCAAGCCGGCGCGCTCGGCGAGCGACTTACTAATTAGGCTAATACTGGACCCGTCATCCAATAATGCTGTTGACGTAATAATACCGTTAGGTCCATGTATATTTATCGGCACTACCTTTAGCAAAACTTTATGCTCACTTAAGTTTATATGCGTCACTATTTCCGCAGAAGGGCCGGATTCGACTTCTTCCCGCGGCTCGGGAGATATCGCCGTAACATCCTTATCTAGATTGCGCGCTTGGGGATAATGCAGTAACCGATGGTGGGCCTCGCCGCAGCCGTCCTTGTCGCAGGCCGGCGCGGGGCAGGTTTCACGGTCATGGCGCGACACTAAACACTTGAAGCAAACTCCATGGCGCTTGACATGCCGCCACCTGTCCTTACGCAGCGCCTTTTTAAACAGCTTACAGTCTGTCAACATATGCTTTGCCCCGTGGCAAAATAAACACTTACTATTGTCACTGCGCGCCGATTGCACTAAAACTGTCTGTTGGCGGTTAGCGTTATTGTTATCACCTTTGCTTCTCGGGTGATGTTGGTAACCGACGTTGCGCGGGTCCGTGGCGTGAATGTTCGCTGTTGTAGTTATTTTAACTGCTTCGTTGTTTAGAAAATCGCCGAGTATTTCCAAGCGCGATTTCTTGCCTTCGGCTATTATAGGAAAACTATAGTCAGACCATTTTGATATAATGACTGCTGGTAGCTTGGATAAAATAATATTGGCCATACTTATGTCGTGTAGGTATTCTTTACGGCCAACTGCATGTACGGCTGCGATGAAGTTCTGCACCTTCACTGAGAATGACACTATGTCCTTGCTGTACTCATTTGACATGGGTGGAAGTCTTCGTAATCCTTGCGTGAGCCGGTTCAGGATACATTCAGCATTGCCACATACTAGTTCTAAGGTTTTCATCACTATCTCCGGTGATGTGGCACTGACCATTAGAGCTGAAACTGCCTCTCTCGCCGGCCCGTGGAGACACTTCCTGAGTCTCCATAAGTTCTCCTTCGGGCTGAATCCGCACACCTCGGTGGACTCTTCATAGGCCTGCTTAAATTGGAGCCACTCCAACGGGTCACCAGAGTAACTTGGCAGGTCTCTGGGGGTACATAATCGGCTAAGCAAGCTTTTCTCGGTCCTATTATTAGCAGCAGTTGCGGTTAGATTTTGAAGTGCACTCGCGAGCATTTGAACGGTTCCATTAGAGGTGCCGGGGTCGACGGCCGCCGGCGGGCACGGCAGGCCCGGCTGATTACCATGATCGGGGGCTTGCTGTACGGCGGTTTCAAATTCACGCTGGCTTCGTTCTAACCACTTCTCTACTACACTGTGTTTGTCGGAGACGTGGGTGTGGTCATCTTCATGTGGACTGTATTCTTCTTCCTCATCTAAGTTGGCCAAATCAGCCTCAAGCTTCTTGTCGATGAGGTCCATTTGGATACGCGCCTTCTCTTGAGCCGCTTCTAGTTCCAGCTGTTTCTTTTGAGCTCGCACAGATGATGATGAAGACTTGGACTTTGCCCCCTTTAGCGAAGCGGCTGTACGTGGCCGGTCATGTTCCGACTTTACACTACTACCCGATATTTTAAACGCGGGGATCTGCACCTTGTCCCTAGTCTCATTGTTGTGCGTAATTACATTAGTTTGCTGAAAAGAAGTTCCTGGTAGCTGGAATTGACTATCCTGTTTTTCTTTGTTCTCGCGCTCCCTGCGTGTAGTGCTTCGAGTGTTCACCATATTCTTCGGCGTCTGGGACATAAGATCCGGTCGAAGTGACCAAATGTAGACGTTGTAGGTGTTCCACAATAAAAAGCACTGATTTAGACACGAGAAACTGTTTAATAATCCGAAATTACAGACACCACGTTATCAAAATGAGAGAGCAGTAGGTACGTGTGTCGCGCGCGGATAGACAGAGAACGACTAACTCGCCCGTCAAGCAAGACCGTTAAAACCATGTCGCTGCGTCACACGTATATCTACCTTCAAATTTGGCTTAAAAACTAACTGTGTACAATTTATCAGAGTACCTTAATACTAAATACAAATTTTAAAACAAATGCACAACCCAATTTGAGCACGTCGCTAACAGGTGATGTGAAAAGAATGGCATTGTATATTTTTTTTCGCTGGGAGAGGACGGCTCACATCTTCGTTTGTTTTGTTTCGAAAAAACTTATACTAGAGGTACTAAGGGCCATCTGAGGGCCCGTGGACCGAAAGCGAAGTATCTCTTTCTATCGCTCGAATAAATGCGATAGAGACAGATATGCTGCGGTGAGACGGAGCGCGTAGAAACGGGCGGTGCGCGACTATCTGCGTAACGCCATATTGGTTCTCCTTTGGTGCCGGGCAAATTATACCTCGCTGACTGCGATTAAAAATAAAAGTCTTGTAAATTGATAAGAGCTAGCGAAATCTAACCCTCGAATACATTCATTATATTAATGATAGATTGAAGTAATTAAGACCGAGTTTTACATTATGTACCATAATTATTTTTACTATAAATAAAACTACAGAGTTGACATAAATACCTATTTTTATTTAAAATAATTACAATCCAATCAATCTTAACTTGGGTTGGGTGGGTGTAACTGTAAGAAAACATAATTTAACCCTTTAACATATTCACCACCACAGTAGATTCTATAAGTTGTGCCTCACACGCCAAAGTCTTCGTAGCAAAAACTGAAAATGAACCTTACTTGATAGCACGAAGCTTGGCTTTACATCGACTTGATCGACGCGATATGAAGTCATTGGCGTATGGGGCACCTAATGGCCTGACTTTACATCAAGTCAATGGCGGTGAAAAGGTTAACACATTTATTGCCGACGAGTGCTCGTGGCCGATCACATGGGTTTTCCGCTTTGTACCGAAAACTATCTACGAACGACGATCCCGACTATTAGGTCCTCGGCGCTGAATGTGTTAACCGTGATAGTCTAATATATGTATAAGCGTCCATAGGTCAGTTACACATCAGTTTGCCACCCGCGTGATATAATAATATCAATGTGACAGAGTGTGTTACATATTAACAGGGTTGATAATGATAAATCGAGTAACTATCATTCGGCGGTTAAAGGGTTAAAAGAACTATGATGATGATGAAAAAAGCCACATCGCAAATATTTATACACTAGATAAATTAAACTTATTAGAGGTAATTTTTTATTAAGCAGTAACGATGCTAACGCAAACTACAAATAAAAAAATATAAATAAATTATTAATTAAGGCGTTGTATAAATGAAGGAAGGATTGCCGAATTTCAAGCCGGGTAGTAATCGCACCTATAGCTCAGTTGGCTACAGCGACTGGCCGCGAGTGCCGGGAGGTCGCAGGTTCGAATCCTGCTCCGTGCTTTAAGATTATCAATTTTTCCTTTATTTCTAAGTTTTTTAGAGGTATTTGTTTGAAATAGGAGGGAGGGAAGTTAAAGCATCTCGTTCGAATAAACGTGATAAATTTCACTTGCCAAATATTGTCAAAACAATTGACAATATTTCATAATTTCCAAAAGTCTTAATTCGAAAACCATTTCGGTAAAAACGTGTACACAAAGTGTAAGTACACAAAAAACATTTTTTTAGATTTTTTTCTCCGTTAATTTTGGAAAAAATTGCAAATTACTGTAAACCGAAAGTTGACGTCATCTTCCTCGCTGTCAGTGGCGGAGCATCCATACAACTCGATTCCCCTCGGCTTGCCTTATTTTCAGCCAGCCCAGTTCTTTACTAGGGCCCATGAAGATTAAGAAAGGCAAATTATTTCCGGCTTCCCTAAGAACATTTTTGACGCGCCGCCACTGCTCGCTGTATTCAGGGAGACCTTAGTACGGAGTACAGACAATCGCTGCTCTGGAGTGGCTCTGGATTCTTGTTGGGAAGATGACGTCATATTTTACTTACGCCCTTTTGGAATGACCTACTTTTCAACGAGTTTTTTTTGTATGAAATAATGAGTTAAATTGAAAAAGAAAAAATACGGGTGGCTTAAATTTTTACCTATTTTCTAACTAGTTCATAAAATAAAGTAGTTAAAAATATTAAATGTTGTCAATTGCAGGCTAGGAGTCCATCATTTGGCAGCCTTCAACTTCAGTAGTTCAAAATGAAAACATGAACGAAAAAAAGACTACAAATTATAATAACTTATAATTGGGTGAATCAACTTTTTAGTGCCACTCGTTGCCGTGGTTACGTCTAGTTACCTATCTAGGGGACAAAAACCTAACACAATCGTGGTTTTGTGCTATTTAAGTTGATCAACATACATACATACATATACTCACGCCCGTATCCCATTGGGGTAGGCAGAGACCAAAGAACGCCAAGTACTACGGTCCTTACATACATCTCTTGCTTCAATCACATCCATACGTCTCCTCATAAAGATTATTGATTAAGATAAGATAAGATAAGATAAGATAATGCACCCGGAGCGATGGGCCAAATTAGCCACCGAATGGGTCCCACAGAATGGCTACCGAGGCAGAGGTAGACCGAAAAGGAGATGGCGGGACGACCTTGACACATATTTTACTGAATGGCAGGTGCTGGCACACGACCGAGACGAGTGGCGAAAAAGAGGGGAGGCCTTTGCCCAGCAGTGGGACACTAAATAGGCTACTTAAAAAAAAGATAAGATAAGATAATTTTATTGTCAGATTTTATTGTTTTTGTTTTGTTGTGTTGTTGATTTTATTGTGTAATTTTGTTGTGTTTTGTTGTTTTATTGTATTTTGTTGTTGTTGTTTTATTGTTTGTTTATTAAGTTGATCAAACATGCATATTTGTGGTACTTAGAAGCTATTTCCATAATGGGCTATTTACTAAGTATGTTAGTAGAATCTAATACAACATTTCTTGGAAACAAACTGAGCCACTTGGACAACGGGACAAGATAGCAACACAAAAAAAATCTGATCCACCCAATAGGGGTGATGACACTATAAAAGAAAATCAATAAATCCAAATTTTCTACATAAAGGCTCAAATTCTCAATCAAATGGCGAAAAAAGTAATTCATAAAAATAAATGATTACGTAATTATAAGTCTGCAAAGTTTTAAGAGTGGGTATTTTCTGTCGCTTTTCCGCAAAACGCACCTTTGTATTGAACCATGGTTGTTCATCTTAGAAGAAAGCTGACGGAATTAATAATAGCGCCACCTATTTTCATGGTTATTAAACTTGCTCGAATAGTCAGCTAAAAAGTAAAAGTAGGTAGACTGTTAAAAAGGTATTCAAAAATTCGATCTGTACCAGTATCACACACGTGGCCCTGTGGTAAAGTATATTGTCTTTAGAGACAATGTGCCCAGGTTCGATCCCCAGCGGCGGATGCACTTTTTGTATGTTTTTTCACATGTATCCAAGATAATGCTTACTAACTTTAGCACTTAGTGGCGCTTTAGTCGGGATCACAATTTGCGTGAAGTTAGCTATCTATTTCCAGTCATTACACTCTTATTTATGTATTGAACGATCGTCATTTACTGTGGCGCTACTCAACAGTGACGTCACTGTTGGGTAGCACTTTCTCTCTCTAACTACGAACATTCTAACCGTTGTAGCTTCGTTATTTTTTGAGATATTTGAATAGGATTTTCACTATTTGGCATAGTTTTATGTCTTCTCTCTATTAAAGTAATATTTTTTTTTTTGAGTCAACATCCGTATTACGAAGATAGCAAGACCATCAGTCATAAAATGACAAAGGTCGCTTTTATACTTTACCGTGGATGTGCACGTCCACGGTAAAGTATAAAAGCAGCCATACTGCAAAGTTTTGTTGTTTTAAACAATACTGGATTCAAGTTGCGCGAGCAAGACTACTGCTCCTGTCTCCTCCGCGCTCCTTCATACTTTAAGCAAATTATAAGTTTCAAAATCTCGTAAACCGTAATTGACATAAGCGCCATCTTGCGGCAAAAACTCGAACCAATACAGTAGCCAGCCAACCACCCCTCACTTCTCCTTGTGTATGGAGGCGAGGTGCGACTTGAGCGCATAGCGCTGCGCAAACGCAGCCGAGCAGTGCGTGCACGCGAACGGACGCTCGCCAGTGTGCGTGCGCATGTGATGCGTTAGGATCCGGTTCGTCTGCAAAACAATACAAACATTCTTTATTGTTTCTACTTCATACGAAACTCTAATCATTGGGACCGTCTCCACGAGTAGGTAGTTGATGATGATGACTGTGGAAAGAAAGTACAGTTGACAATAAAAGCTTGTATACTTAAAATCATTTCAGTGGAACGAATTGCTCCAAAGCAATTTCTTCAAAAAGCTACTTTATCGTTCAAACAATAAGGTTCAAAATCCAATAACATTTTAATACAAATACGTTCAACAAAAAGAATTTCAACCATACCAAGTTTTAATATGTTTGTTAAGCGGATGCGTCCGCTAACGAAAATCTAATTTTTTTTAATCAAAGTGAAAATTGAAAAATTCAACACCACAGGTGGGATTTGAACCCACGACCTCTGGAATCCGTCCATTGCTCTACCAATTCATACCAAGTTTTTTATTGACAGAATCTTATTTCCACTCACCCCAAACCCGCGACCACAAACGCTGCAAATCTTGGTCTTTGGGAGCGACATCTTCTCGTGCACGAACTTCAAGTGCGTGCTAAGCGCAGACCCATTCACGTAGTACTGAAAATTAACAACCTCATTTTTATACAATACTATACAATAGTACATTACTTACCAAGGGCGGTAAAACAAAGAATGTCTCAGATCGCAGGTATTTGACGCCCGAGCCGAAGGCAAGGGCGATAAATATGCGATCTGAGGCTTTCTTTATTATCGCCCGTGGTAAGTACAAAATTTTATGTCACCCCCTGGCCAGGAAGTGGGTTTTTTCGCGCGCGGAGCGTGCAATAATGGCCACTTTTATGGCCAGGTGTGACATAATAGTACATTACTTAACAAGGGCGGTAAAACAAAGAATGTCTCAGATCGCAGGTATTTGACGCCCGAGCCGAAGGCAAGGGCGATAAATATGCATAAAACTTTGTAACATAAAATTTTGTACTTACCACGGGCGATAATAAAGAAAGCCTCAGATCGCATATTTATCGCCCTTGCCTTCGGCTCGGGCGTAAAATACCTGCGATCTAAGAAATTCTTTGTTTTATCGCCCTTGGTAAGTAATGTACTATTATTGCTCACACACAAAGTTAAATAAATACACAAGTGTTGAAGGTGCTATTATCCTCTTACGCCATTTTAAACCTACTCAACAAGGTATAAGGTTGAAAATTCTATATATGTACATGACATGTAGTTCCAACTTTTGTAAGGTAACTAATTAGCGGCTATCTGAACTAAAACAGATGAAAGGCTTTGTATAAATACAATGGCTTTTGTATCTATTGTCCCATTCATGAGCTCAGTTCAAATTCATCAAACTGTACATTGGCCGAGTATGCCAGAATGGCGCAGGTTCGAATCCTGCACAGAGCCTAAATGTTTCAATATTTCCCTTTAATTCGAAATTTATAATTTGCGTTATCAGCGTTACTGTTTAATACAAAATTTAAAAAATCTCTAATCCACTTTAATATTTGTGATACAGTAGAATATCCAGTGCAATAAGAGGGTTTCTCGTCGTGAATCTCGACGCGTCGAGTCGCAGCGGCAGTTGTGCTAGCCCCGCTGGTGTTATCGTGAATATCGCGGCCTTTTGCGACAATGTTTTTCGAGACAGACCATTTTCGACAGACATTCGCGGCCTTTTGCGAAATACCATGAATGTACCGTTCTTAGGCTGGGTTGCACCAAACCGTCTGTAATCGTAAGCGGTGTTCGTCAAATCTGATTGTATGGAAAGTTTGACAAGTTTCTATGGGATGACAGCTGCCGGCGCCATATTTGACGATGACCGGTCTGTGTTCGTACGTTGGTGCAACTGACCCTTAGACCATGAGTATACCTATCTATACCATACCTTGTCACACAGCTGGCAGTGGTATCTCGATTGTTTAAAGTGAACCAGCTTCATATGGTTGTTCTTGTGGTGCGTGCGAGAGAACAGCTTGCCACACTCGGGGCACGGGACACTGGAACAAACGCATTCATCATTAGAAACCGACGGAAGTATGTATCCGTGTATCTATCAAATCCTTAAAGTTATGCTCTCAAAACCTTATAGATACCCCACGAACGAATTATACAAGGACTGTGAACTACCTTCTATGAGAAAGCTATACATTTTAAACACACTACTGAAGCTACACAAGACTTTACCCTTCAAACCTTCAACATCAACACGAAGAAGAAAAGATAAAGTAGTTGTGATGGCCCCCACCAAATCAGTCTTTGCTAAAAGGCAATATACATATCAATCTGCCTACTTATACAATAAGATAAATAAAATTATTTCTATATACCCCCTGCAAGTGTTTAACTGTAAAAAAGTTGTGATGGAATGGATAAAAAATTTTGGTTATGATGAAACAGAGGCACTCCTAAATTAGTACCTATGTCTTACATATTATTACATAATTATCACATACACGCACACAAACAAACATACATACCACACACACACACACACACACACACACTTACGCGCCCACACACACACACACACATACTTACACACACACAACATACATAATTAGTTTAAGATTAGTAAGATTGTAATTAGATTTAATAAACTTTCTTTTGATTAGTACTTTAAATATTTACCAAACGGTTACTTTGTTAATATTATAGGAAGAGCGGGATCTTCTGCCACAAGTATATGTAATACTTACTAGAAGATTCCAACCCTAATTTATTGTACACATTTTGTAACCAAATAAAATATTTTCATTTTCATTTTAATTTTCAACAAATCATGACGACTTCCTTGCAGGTATGGATCTGGTTATACGGTCGACAGGAGCGCATATGTCATTCCCACACTGAATAAATCGCTGGTGCTTATACCAAATGAGTGGCTAAATTGCTCTATTAAGTTTTTTCCCACGTTATATAAAACTGCTGGTGAGTTCGTGTTTTTTTAGCCAGTTTGGGTCCAAACTCTGGATGCCCGAGCGAATTAATTAATCAATGATTTTTTTGCGAAGTATAAGAGGGTGGATTTCTTTTACAATGTTTTTTTGTTGACTATTATAAAACATGCCTTCTGTGAGATTCAACTTTAATTTCATTTTACTCCGATTGGCATTATATTATTTTGTATTTAGTTTTATTCAAATTTTGCATGCCAGTTGCTGGTGAAATGTATGATGCTCTGTGATAACTATACAACATCTTCTGTACCACATTCTAAGCGAATAAATGACTATGATTACAATATTGACGACCGCTTTTGCTTAGTTGGTAGTGACCCTGCCTACGAAGCTGGAGGTTCCGGGTTCGAATCCCGGCCAGGGCATTTATTTGTGTGATGATCACAAATATTTGTTCTTGGGTCTTGGATGTTTTCTATGTATTTAAGTATCTATTTATCTATATAAGTATCAGTGGCGGCGCGTCAAAAATATTCTTAGGAAAGCCGGAAATAATTTGCCTTGCTTATTCCTCATTAGCTGTAGTAAAAGAACTGGACTGACTGAAAATTAGGCAAGCCGGTGGGAACCGTGTTGTATGGACGCTCCGCCACTGATAAGTATGTATATCGTCGCTTAGTACCCATAGTACAAGCTTTGCTTAGTTTGGGACTAGGTTGATTTGTGTAAGATTGTCCACAAATATTTTAATATTTTATTTTATTTATTTATTTATTTATCGTAAGGCATTTTATTTCGAACCGTGAGATCTCCGAGAAGACAGTACGTTTGCCAGTTTTTGTTGCACTTTTAGAATCACCCAGGGGTCACGTGTAGTGTAGCGGTGGGTACTTTCCCTACGGACGTGGTGCAACTTCGACCCCCCTTTAAATAAATAAATACGCTGGGCCACGAGCGCTCACAATACAGGACCAAGGTAAGTACTCACCGTATTTTCTTCTTAGGCCGATGCCTCGCCGACTGGCTGAGGTGCCGTTTGTATTTGGCTGGAGTGGCGAACTTGGTGTCACACTCGACGCAGTAAGCCTCCGGGGCGCCGGAGCGCACGTGGTAATTGGTGTGATGGCGCCGAAGACTAGCCCAGGTGGGACAGACCACGCCACAGTCCGGGCATTTGTTGGGCAGGTGGTGGCGGCTGAGGAGATAAGATACGATAAGCTCTTGAAATATTATAAACGGGTCACTCACGACTTCAACGTCGAATATCGCTCGACATGTTTCGCCATGGTCATAACCATGACCATGTTTCGGTGTTAAAGCTCGAAACGCACTGACAGCGGTAGCGGAGCGGGCGTCGCGGTGCGGAGGCGGTACCGGTTGTAATAAAAGCACTGACAGCGGTAGTTATGTTTGTGGGCAATCTGCTAGCAACGTAGCAACCTATCACTGCAATATCACATTTTCTCCATCTTGAAATCTACAGTTGCTAAAAGTGGCACTGGAATTTAACTTCATGTGCTCTGCCTACCCCTTTTGGGAACACAGGCGTGAGTTTGTGTATGTATGTTTATGTATGTGATTCACATACATAAACATAATGTGAATCCCGGCCGGGGCATTTATTTGTGTGATGAGCACGAATTTGTTCTTGGGTCTTGGATGTTTTCTATGTATTTAAGTATTTATTTATCTATATAAGTATGTATATCGTCGCTTAGTATCCATAGCACAAGCTTTGCTTAGTTTGGGACTAGGTTGATTTGTGTAAGATTGTCCACAAATATTTATTTATTTATGTCACACCTGGCCATAAAGCGGCAATTACCGCACGCTCCGCGCGCGGGAAATCCCACTTCCTGGCCAGGGGGTGACATAAAATTTTTTACTTAACACGGGCGGTAATAAAGAAAGCCTCAGATCGCATATTTATCGCGCTTGCCTTCGGCTCGGGCGTCAAATACCTGCGATCTGAGACATTCTTTGTTTTACCGCCCTTGTTAAGTAATGTACTATTATTTTATGTATATATGTGTGTGTGTAGGTTCTATGAGAAACTCACGTAATATGCTTTTCCAGGGTCTTCTTGGTAACAAAGACTTGATCGCAGTTGTCGCACAGGTACTTGGAGTGCAATTGTTTGTCGTGGTACGTGAACGATTGCTTGTTACTGAAAAACAAAAAGAATTTTGTTGCTATAGTTGATCCTGCTGCCTCACGACAAAAAAACAAACTAGCGATACCACACACGATAGAGTTTGAAAGAAAAAAAAACAACGGGTTGCACTCCGGGAATGCAGGCAGTAGTGAAAACACAATGACATGATAAAGAAGTTTTCAGTTAATACATTTTTGATAACAGCGCCACTTACGAACAATACAAGGCACTAACTATACAGAACGCTGCTGTCGGTTGTAACTTAACACGGTAAACCTGCACAGTGAGAAACTTCGCTTGTTTGTGCATAGGTGGCGCTGTTACCAATATCCATCTTCTATATATAGGTCACGTGTCCATCTTACGATATTAGGAGGGGTCAACTTAGCTGGTCTGACGATCTAACGGCCACGTGACCATGACGCGAGTTTAAATTTTTTTCCCCATCACAAAAAGTGCACAGCGCTGCTAAAGAAGTTTTCACTTCAAAAATTACCACCACTTTACGTGTAGGGGAGGTACCCTAAAAATAATATTTTGTAAATATTTTATTGTACCGTTTTGTCGGCGTCATTGATATGTATACTCATGCCAAATTACAGCTTTCTAGTACTTAACGGTCACTGAGCTAAGCCGGGGACGGACGGACGGA
Source organism: Cenopis cana (assembly GCA_951800055.1). NCBI lineage: Eukaryota > Metazoa > Arthropoda > Insecta > Lepidoptera > Tortricidae > Cenopis > Cenopis cana. The sequence continues at coordinate 3,708,359 of OX637498.1, read as the reverse complement.
CGGACGGGCATGGCGAAACTATAAAGGTTCCTTGTGCGGAACCCTAAAAATTAAATACACTCACTCAAATTCCACATCGCACTCCCGACACCAATACCGCCGACTATGCAACCGCAGATGTCGCCGTAAACAGTTCGCGCGCGCGACTAACGCGCCGCACAACGCGCAGCGCGACGCCTCGTGCTTTCTCCAACAGTGGAGCTCCAGGTCCCACGGGGTTTTGTAGGAGAAGGGGCAGTGGGGGCACTTGCCGACTGAGGGGCACTGGAGGGAATAGTCATTATAGTTGAAATATAAGGGATCCCTTAGGGCCGACGCTAGCTTACGCGGGTGCACGGAGCGGGTCATACTAAACTGCGCCCGCGGCGGGAAGTTAAAGTTTAAAGGGATAAGTTCGCCTTTGTACAAATGACTACTATTGTTTGTTTTTTCTATTATGTACTAGATTTGTGCAATAAAGTGTTTACTACTACTAATATAATAAGAAGGTCACTCACGTCTTTCACGTCGAATATCCGCAACATGTCGAGCGATATTCGACTTTAAAGACGTGATTGACCAGTTTATTGTAATTATGTAATTGTAATTTATAGACGATTGTATTGTAAATTGCATAATTTGGAACCCGTCACAAAGCACATACGCCCTGCTGATCGAAAAAGTACAAAAAACATTCCTTAGGTTCTATTCTTAGGTAAGCTGTATACCTACTATCCTTTCTTATATCCGACCAAGTATTTGTTAGGATCGCTAGGTTTCAATTCCCTTGCAGTAAGGCGTAACTCCAATCTATTAGTGACAGCTTGTGCAATTTTACGTGGCGATACAGACTGGCCTGAGCTCGTAGCTCGAATTGTTAGGCTCGCTATCCCATTTCTGCCCAAGAATCTTCTAAGACCGCGAACTCTCAACCTCTTGGCAGTCCCAATTACACGCACCGTGGCGCATAGAAGCTCCCCGGCTGTACGCGCTCTAAGACTGCTTAACTCGCTTCTGTCATGGGCACCAGAGAGTGATATGTTTGCAAGTTGATGGGCGGTTGTGTGTCGAACGTGTCTGCGGTACTGTGAGGTGATGGACGGGAGTGGATTTTCATCTTAATTTCCTACTATTAATATTGTATTGTATATGTGTTTTATAATCTGAATTGTACAGTGCCTTGGTCTCGACTGTAATGCTGTATATGTTTTGTTTGCAATAAAAAAAAAAAAAAAAAAAAAAATGTATTTTAGTGTGTTTAAGTGGACATGTTTTTGTACGCCAGAAGGCAAAACATAGTAATACCTGAATTTTTCATTATACATCTATTTTTAACCTATGTTTAACAAATAAACACCTTTGATTGATTGATTCATTGATTGATATTATATTTCAATATGTCTGAAACTGAAGGGAGTTTTCTATAAAAGTCATTATAGTTGCTGGTATTTGATGTACCTAAAACAAAGGCTTGTTGTCTTTTTAAATCATTTGAACTGGCTGAATAGTATCAAATTAGTCCATTCAAAGAAAGACTTTAGTATCCACGCATGAAGGTTTAAAATCTAATGACATGTTTATAAAATATCGGACATATTCGATAAATTCAGGTATACGTATGTGGTTTTCAAAGTATTTGAAGAAAAAAAACCTATAAAAAGTCAATGGGTTCAGACTCACCTGCCTATGCATATTTTTTCTATGAGTATTAAGTTCAGTTTTAGTTCCAAAATGGAAACCACAATAATTACATTTGTATGGCCGACTGACATCTTGTTCTCTTTCCTTTGCCAATATGTTATCTACTTCCTTCTCACACAAAAACACTTTACTAAAATAATTATCAAGATTACTTAAGTCTAAACAACTGTAATTTTTCTGCATTTTTGCCTTTTCTCTAGCTTGCTTATATTTCGTTTTCTTCTTAGGAGGAGGTTCAATTTCATTTTCTGTTTGGCAAGTGTCACTATAATTTGTCTCAATATTGTCAATTTCATAACTATTCTCTTCAAATTCCATTTTTAATTCTTTTCCTACATCATTGTCTTTGACTATTTCTGTATCAGGTTCTGATTCGAAGCATTCCTCTACAAAACAATCAATATCTTCTTTATAGTTGTATTCGAGCGTAGATAAGGAATCCGTAGAAATCTGAAAAATAATATATCATTAAAAAACTGTGTACAGGTTAAATACTTTACGTGTGACACTGACATGCTCTCATTCCATAAATCTAAATTTTCTAGATATATTTTACTTGGTGAAGCAAGCTCACCCAGAAGATGCCTATGCACTCGCATCTTAAAAAGGTCTAGGTTATATGAACTCTGAAATACAGACACTGGCAGTGAACTCCAAACCTTAGCAGTGCGCGTTATATGTATAGTCCACACAACCATAGCTCACCGCGCTCGTGAGATAAAGTGCTTTAACTTATAGCACTTCTTGATATAGCTTCTTAATGACTGAATTAAAAAGTATACCTGTTGAGTGTCTGCTAGTGACAGCACGTATTGCGCTCGCTGCAAGCGGTGACAGAACACTAGCGTACGCCGCAGCAGCGCATGACACTCCCAGCATAATGGGATATTGAGATACTTATATTCCTGAAAAAGTAAACATAAATTAAAACTTGTACGACTTTTCGCAAAACTAGTTCATACGCCAAATCTTAGCAATAGGTCTAACCATAATATCATCATCTACTGTCTTATTTTATTTATCTTATGGCAATTATTTCGAACCGTGAGATCTTCGAGAAGACAGTACGGTTGCCAGTTTTGTTGCACTTTAAGCACCACCCAGGGGTCTCGTGTAGGGTAGCGGTGGGTACTTTCCCTACAGACGTGGACTCTCTGAATTGGCATTATGCTGAGATGAGTCTTTTTCGTGAGGATGGATGAGATAACGGATACTTTCTAACAACAAAAATTTCATCTGTAAGAACTTACCTCTACCGACTGTTTATTTCCTAGCATCGTGAAAAACAGCTCGTAATCCGTTAGGGGAGAGAGCTTCCGGTCTGCACTGAGGCATCCGTGGCATAAATCTTCTCCAGATTCCCTTTTTATGCCATACATTTCTATAAATCTTTGTGACAACAAGGAAACATTTATATAATAATTATTGTACTAAAATCATAGGTTCGAAAACAGTGAAAACCTTGTGGAAACTAAGAAAATATGAAAATACAACAACACAATCACACCGCGTTGATGACATTGATGACCATTGACCACAGAACAGAATATACAACAATCTGTCTATCAAGTGTCAATGTCACTTGAAGGAAGTTCGTCTCTAGTGTGGTAACACTGTCAGATGTCAAGTTGCTTGCTACTCATCACTAGATGGCGGTAAACTCTAGTCATAGTTAAACACTAAAATCAGACATTTGTCAAATGCCTGCACGTTTTCTCTATTATCAACTAGGTGGCGGTAAATTTAATCAATAAAAAGCATGATTTTATTTATTTATTTTTTATTCAATGCATGCATGATTGATTTTTTTTAGAGTATTTATATGTTACATTCTTATTTATGTTTATTGCTATATAGGCGTTTATTATTATATTTACAAATAACGATGAAGTCTAAGTGTGGTCATCATTCAACATAAGTTCAACATTTTAAAATTATTATTGACACTTGAAAGTCAGATTGTTCATCATCATCATTGTTTTGTTGTATATTCTGTGGTTGTAGCAATATTGTCAAATTTATCCTGATTATCCCACGATTATCCTCTAAGGTCGCTGTGGATTATTTGTTATGTTTTTAGTAATCACTATTTTCGATCCTCAAAACAATGATTTAAGTACAATAATTATCATATAAATGTTTTCTTGTTGTCACAAAGATATATAGAAATGTATGGCATAAAAAGGGAATCTGGAGAAGTTTTATGCCACGGATGCCTCAGTGCAGACCGGAAGCTCTCTCCCCTGACGGATTACGAGCTGTTTTTCACGATGCTAGGAAATAAACAGTCGGTAGAGGTAAGTTCTCGCAACCTTACAACGGATACTTTCTAGTTCATGCCATATTTTGAAAGTATCAATTTAACTACAGTCTATTCATCCTTACGTGTCCTATCGTGTAAACAAACTCTCTTGAAGACATTAAAGTTTTACACAATAGCGAAAAACGTATACCTACCGGGAACCAAAATTTAAGAAAGGAACAAAAGATAAATTATTCAAATTAAAGAAAAAAAATCAAGGTCCTGAGAACTAAATAAAATAAAAAAGGAAAAAGAAACATGCAAAGAATAAAATATCACATTGTTAGGGAACTGGCGAAACTATGTACATCAACATCATACATCATCGATGTTCAATCTTTTTATGATTTCCCCCCCAGTCTTGGGAGCGCAAATACGTTTCTTCTAAATTTTACAAGACTGTCACGAAACAAGTCAGCCCCCAAGGAATGTGTGGGATATAAAAAGGTTGTATAAATAAAATAAAATAAAAAATAAAAAAGCCCTTTATTCATTTTAAAAATGGTTATACATATAAATTTGGAAGTTAAACTTATACTTCAAATTAGTAGTTTAATGAATCCCTAGTGAGTAAAGGCCTCCTCCAGTGCTGCCCATTTCTCCCTGTCCTGTGCTAAAGTCATATTCTGAGCCGGCTGTTCCTTTTATGTCGTCTTCCCAGCGCGTAAGTGGTCTGCCTTGGCCTCGTTTGCAAAAAGGTTGTATAGAAATAACATTTCTGAAAGCGGAGAGTTGCACCCCAGGTTAGTTTTAGTAATAGGGTCCCGTTATACCCTGTGGGCACGGAACCCTACAAAAGCATTTATTTGTGACATCATCATCCTCCTAGCGTTATCCCCGTACAGTTGCATCCTGAAGGATGCCTGGGGTTCGCTACCTAATCCCAAGATTTGGCGTAGGCACTAGTTTTTACGAAAGCGACTGCCATCTGACCTTCCAACCCCGAGGGGAAACTAGACCTTATTGGGATTAGGCTTTGTCAAGCGAGTGGGCAACTTGACTGTTAGAAGTTCTCAAGCCGCCCGAAGGCCTCCAACTTGGCTTAACGACTGCTGCCATAGACAGCAACCGGGATCAACGGCTTTACGTGCCTTCCAAAGCACGGGAGCGCTCAGTTAGTAACCACTCAAAGCGGTCACCCATCCAAGTCCTGACCGCTGCCCACTTTGCTTAACCTTAGCAAGCGTTTATTTGTGACAACAAATTTAAACATTTATTTAAAAATATATATATATATCATCAAGAAAAGGGTCTCACTCGAGAGAGCCGACACTGAAGTTTTAATTATTGTTGAATTTTTCAGGAATACAAGTATCTCAATATCCCATTATGCTGGGAGTGTCATGCACTGCTGCGGCGGACGCTGGTATTTCGCCACCGCTTGCAGCAAGCTCAATACATGCTGTCACTAGTAGACACCCAACAGGTATATTATTTAGAGTGTGGCCCCTAATTTCCGAAAATCATTTTTTCTGTGTGTCAATTAATCCGTTCCCATATATTCCCAGTGGCATTTTTCCCCAGTCACCTATTTTTAGTAGTTCTTTTATTTTTTCTTCCTTTTCTTTCCAGTGGCATTTTTCCCCAGTCAAGGTATCAGCCGTGTATTCACTGAGCGAGCGGCCTCGCGAGGCAGCCTCGGACGTTTGCCGCGCAACGTTTGCCGCGCGAGGCCGCCTCGATTGTTGCACTAGGCTGCCGCGCGCGGCAAGCCGAGCCACGGTGAGGCTGAGCCAACATCGGGCGCTTTTCTTTTCTCTTGAAATTTCCCTCCTGTACGATCCTAGCAAGGAGTCCATCTTTTTCTTTAAATCTGCTACTGGCATATTAATTTTCTGGCTTATATTTCTCCACGCATCTTCTCTTAGTCCCCTATTATTATAATCAGGCCATTTCGCATCCCATAATCGTCTATATTCACTATATAGTAGTATTAACTGAAGGCCCTGCTCTTGCTTTGTTTTATCCATTGCGAGGCAAAACACAACCGTCTCGAGTGGGCGCGGCAAACGTACTGAGGCGCCTTTGAGCATGGACAAAAACCGACAACGCTCGGCTCGGGCCGCGGCACGCTCGCCCGCGCACGTGCCTCGGGCGAGGCACGTCCTGACTGACCGAGGATTTGCCTCACGGGGCTGCCTCGCGAGGCCGCTCGCTCAGTGAATACGCGGCTATCAAGAAGTGCTATAAGTTATAGTACTTTTATCTCACAAGCGCGGTGAGCTATGGTTGTGTGGAGTATACATATAATGCACACTGCTAAAGTTTGGAATTCACTGTTAACGTTTGTATACAGACACCTGTATTTCCGAGTTCATATAACCTAGACCTTTTTGCCTATGCACCTAGGTGCATAGGCATCTTCTGGGTGAGCTTGCTTCACCAAGTAAAATATATCTAGAAAATTTAGATTTATGGAATGAGAGAATGTCAGCGTCACACGTAATAGTAGATTGTTTGACAAGGGTCTAAAGTAAGCCATACTACGACGAGATAGTTATTTTCCCGAAAGCAGTGAGGGAAAATTGTTCGAGTGGTAATATGGCTTTTAGGCCCGAGTTATACACTCTACTTTTCACTTTAGTTGCGAGAAATCACTGTTCTGTGATTGGTGGATTTAATAGGTGAAGTATTTTGATTGGTCAAATTAAAATGTTTTGTAAATCATAAATATGTATACATATTTTCCCTAGGGCTTAAATGGACTACTTTAGCCCCGCTTCACAAGTCTAATATGACACATTTTTTTTCTTTTCAAGCATGAGAAGTGAAAAGTTATTTACCTGTACACAATTTTTTAATGATATATTATTTTTCAGATATCTACAGATTCCTTATCTTCGCTCGAATACAACTATAAACAAGATATTGATTGCTTTATAGAGGAATGTATTGAAACAAAACCCGATATAAAACTAACCATAGACAATAGCACAGGAATAGAAGTAAAACTGGAATTTGAAGAGGATAAATATGAAATTGACAACATTGAGTCAAATTATAGTGACACCTGCCAAACGGAAAATGAACCAAAAGAAATTGAACCTCCTCCTAAGAAGAAAAAGAAATATAAGAAAGACAGAGAAAATACAAAAATGCAGATAATTGAAACTAGTTTAGATTTAAATAATCTTGATAATTATTTTAGTAAAGTGTGTTTGAGTGAGAAGGAAGTAGAAGAGATATTGGCAAAGGAAAGAGAAGAAGATGTTGGTCGGCCATGCAAATGTAAATTTTGTGGTTTCCGTTTTGGAACTAAAACTGAAGTACATAATCATAGAAAAAATATGCATAGGCAGGTGAGCCTGAACCATTGACTTTTTAAAGTTTTCAAATTAACTTAATTTATTAAAACGTTGTTGTACAGTCACGAGTTTTAATTTCGGACCCACTTAAGGTTGACAGACCTGTCAAACTGTATAGAAAGTCAAAGAAAAATTTTGCGAAATGGGTCATAAATTAAAGCGCGTGACCGTACACGATGTAAGTTTATCTCATTCTCCCACTTTCCACTTAACCCCTCAATGGTTAGCTGGAAGAGATCCCTCGTAGGGATAAGTTCGCCTTTGTACTTTATTCTTATGTGACACGTATATTATTTTAACCCATTTTTGTGTACAATAAAGTGCTTACATAATAGGGTAAGCTGTAGTAATGTTGCCCCCCCCCCCAATCATTGGCCTCTTGAATGATAATTCAATGTATTAAGCGCAATACTTCAATACAAGGAAGAAAATAAATTTCATCTACATAAAATGTGGTAGAAAGTTTTCAAACTTAACAGGTAGAACACGTGAAAAAAAATACAGCATTAAAAAGGCCAGTGATTGTAGGGAGGCCAACATTACTACAGCTTACCCTACATACTATTCCGTCCAGTGCAGTACCCCTTAGTAGGAAAGTTCCCTATACAGTTTGATGAATTTGAACTGAGGCAGGCAACTTGACGACCGCTTTAGCTTAGTTGGTAGTGACCCTGCCTACGAAGCTGGAGGTCCCGGGTTCGAATCCCGGCCGGGGCATTTATGTGTGTGATGAGCACGAATATTGTTCTTGGGTCTTGGATGTTTTCTATGTATTTAAGTATTTATTTATCTATATAAGTATGTATATCGTCGCTTATAGTACCCATAGTACAAGCTTGCTTAGTTTAGGACAAGGTTGATTTGTGTAATATAGTCCACAAATATTTATTTATTTATTCCTTCCAGTGCCCCTCAGTAGGCAAGTGCCCCCACTGCCCCTTCTCCTACAGAACCCCGTGGGACCTGGAGCTGCACTGTTGGCGCACGCACGAGGCGTCGCGCTGCGTGTTGTGCGGCGCGTTAGTCGCGCGCGCGCACTGTTTACGGCGCCACCTGAGGATGCATAGTCGGCGGTATCGGTGTCGGGAGTGCAATATGGAATTTGAGTGAGTGTATTTAATTTTTTTAAGTTATTGTCATATCCCGCGGTTTTTTAGTGTATTTTTTTCCACTGAAAAACCCCATACTATTTGAGACACGTACATAAACGTCGCGTTTCCAACAGAAAAATACGAATTTAATTGGCTGAAAACGACCTGTGCCGTCTTTTACGAGTATATGCCTGTTTCTACTTTTTAATTAAAAAGTTTGGATCTCGACAAATAAAGGAATTTATATGTAACATTCCAGGCGGCCTCCCAATAGCGAGTAATGTTCAATGAGGGCTACCGCGTATGGATTCGCCGCTAGAGGCGCTAGTGTGACGTCAGTCCTCCGAAATGTTAAATTTCATAGTTTGTGGCTGGGTTACGCGGGTTTATTTCTAATTAGATTAATATGGTGACTATTTTGCAATATCTGAGATTGATAATGGTAAATATGAGTTAGAGGTCAACGAATTTCAGTGCTTTGCGATAATTTTATCGTCAGTAAACTTATGTCGTACTTTTTTTTCCGTACAAACGGGAGTGTTACGGAATGTTCGATAAAAATATTTACAGTGCGGTTTTATTGTATGAAATACGATTTCAACGTGTATGTAGTTTTTACGTCCATTAATAACCAATAACAAACTTTGACAGCTAGACTGACAGCACGGTGGCGCCAGCTGGTGAGCATAAAAACGGTAGCCCTCATTAACGGGCCATATTTGAGAAAAAAATTTTTTTTTTCTTTCAGTAACAAGCAATTGTTCTTATACCACGAGAACAAAATGCACTCCAAGTGCGTGTGCGACCACTGCGGGCACGTCTCCGCTAACAAGAAGACGCTTGAAAAACATGTTACGTATGTTTCTCATAGCCTAAATACCCTCGTAAGGCCCAATGTACACCCTAATGTACAAATTCAAATAGAGTTTCAAACTTTGACAAAATTAATGAAGATTCCAAATTCAAAATCACAAAAATCTGTCTGGGACTTACGAGGATACGCTATTTGACTAATTTTTTTTTATAATGCCAAACGAACCAGTTTTTAGAGACGATCAAATGTCTATATGGGACCAACAACTATTAGAGCACAATAAAGGGCTAAAATTAGGGACAAACCTAGCTCGACGCCCTGGCAAATGACGTCACTTGCACAGCATTCGACCAACCATTGTATGGGAAAATTAGTATTTTGCTGTTTTAGTCGTAAAATAATGCGTTTAGGTACATAGTTGCCGTACAATTATTTTTTTATTTATACATAAGCATTCTATTTATACCTTTTATTTGAATTTTGGACGGTAAAAAAAATTACATAATTTTCCGAGTTTTTTATGATTCATATGTTTTTATGATTTTGGTAAAATTTTATAATTCACGATTTATTGTGATATTTTGATGGCTAACTATCCAAAAAGTGACACTGTTATAAATATAAATTTTAACATGTGTCAAATACCCTATTTATAAGTATATTTCTAGGGGCTTAGATGGGGGGGAAATTTGGAGCAGCCAGGCACACAGATGCGGGGAAGTACGTTCTTCTCTTTTTTAGGGTTCCGTACCTAAAGGGTAAAACGGGACCCTATTACTAAGACTCCGCTGTCCGTCTGACCGTCTGTCACCAGGCTGTATCTCATGAACCGTGATAGTTAGACAGTTGAAATTTTCACAGATGATGTATTTCTGTTGCCGCTATAACAACAAATACTAAAAAATAGAATAGAATAAATATTTGAGGGGGCTCCCATACAACAGACATGATTTTTTTGCCGTCTTTATAGATAATGGTACGGACGGAACCCTTCGTGCGCGAGTCCGACTCGCACTTGGCCGGTTTTTAGGGTTCCGTAGTAAACAAGGAACCCTTATAGTTTCGCCATGTCCGTCCGTCCGTCCGTCCGACCCCCGTTTTTCTCAGTAACCGTTAGTACTACAAAGCTGTAATTTGGCACGAGTATAGATATTGATGACGCCGACAAAACGGTAGAATAAAATCTTGAAAAAAAATTTTTTTTAGGGTACCTCCCCTATATGTAAAGTGGTGGTGCAATTTTTTTTTCTTCCAAACCCCATCGTGTGGGGTATCGTTGGATAGCTCTTTTAAACATATTCTAAGGTTTCTAAGAGTATTTTTTGGTTCAAGAATCGGTTGGCATGATATTAAGCTTTGAAGTGATAATTTTCGTTATGGTCAAGCGTCCCCCCCCCCCCCTGCCAGCTAAACGGTGGCTCCTAGGCATGTGAAAAAAATCATGGCAGTAGTATATACGATGAATTTAAAAGGAAAACTATCACAGCTAAGTAGACATTATTAATTAATGAGTAATAGTCGAACTTCAGAAATGTACTTTGCAAAACCAAACTTTCGAACAATTTCAATTGATATCTTAGATAATGTTGTTAATTCTGTCAAAAACATAGTAAATATAAGTTTGCGAACTTTTTAGTCCACATAATGTAACGGGTGGACGACTACGGAACCCTACCTTGCGCGTGGCCCGACACGCACTTGGCCGGTTTTTTTAAATTTATTGCTCACACATAAGAAGCGAGTACATTTAGCGCCACTCGTAATTATTTAAATTTAACGATAGACATTAAAAAAAGGCGAATGCTATGTCTATGTACTGTATTTAAGTAACTTTTAAATACATCAACCTAGTTTTTACGTTGCTATAGATTCGTAATTCTACAAGCTCAAAAATAAACCGTTTTTTATAAAGACACGGAACTTTTATCTCACTAGCGCCGGTGAGCTATGGTTTCGTATTGAGCTATACATGCATATTTTCTATGTGTGCGTCACAGTAGGTGATATGGGCTCACGTTGTCTGTGTGTTCGCATGCGTCGAAACTTCCGCGCTCGTGAGATGAAAGTACTACACTCGGTCAAAAATGTCGGGTCACCCTAGTTTAAATAGCCTCAATAGGTTTTGTGAAATATTCTACACTCGTTTTATTTACATAATATACTTTACTTCGTATTGCCCAACTGTATTAGGAATTACCAGGATCCTATCATAAAAATATCAATGTCCAAAAACGACCATATTCGCGATATCTCGCTCCGTTATCTAACGTTGTCTTTTTCATCGATTTTTACGAGTCCGATTTAAACCTGGAAACGTTACTTTTTTTGGCTGTTACATTTGCAGTATAGATGTAAACTTAAATAAAGATAATCACACGATTAAAAGAACTTACAACATCGCAGTATATTAGGAAATATGACGGTTTTTTACCGACCCGTATTCTTTGTCCGCGAGTGTATATTAAGGCACGGGGGGTGACACGCGAAAGAAAGTAAGCGCTGTGAGTAAGTATGTGTGCGTGCGCTGTCGGTACACGCGTCAATTGTTTGCCCGAGTGCGTAGCGCGTGGCGCGGCGCGGGCGAATCGCGAGGCGCGACGGTAACCCGATCGTAACCCGGCCTGTCAGCCTGGGCCTGTCAGGGACGAGGTAACTGACCTCGGTGCGGGGGGTTCGTGTCCATTCTGTATGTATACTATTCTGTGATTAAGGTGTACTATCTCCTCAGCCGCCACCACCTCCCCAACAAATGCCCGGACTGTGGCCTCGTTTGCCCCACCTGGAAAATTCTTCGGCGCCATCGAAACTGTCACCGCGGGCACTCCACCGCTCCAGATGCTTACTGCGTCGAGTGTGACATCAAGTTCGCCACTCCGATGACATACAGACGGCACCTCAGTGAGTCGGCGAGGCATCGGCCTAAGGAAAACAGCCGGTGAGTGAGTACATACCTTATAAAACATAGATGTATTATTATAGATGTACAATTATTTCCCAAGATACAGGCTTTGCCCAGTGCCGGATTAAGACTATTTGATGCCCTAGGCAATCCACGCCTGTGGGCCCCCCATCCGCAAAAACGCGAGCACAGCGAACGCGAAATTTTTCAAATATTATGATGCAGGTGCAGAAAATACTTCATACGTATCAAGTCATAACATAAACATGTAGACGAAAACGCGAGCGTAGCGAGCCCGAAATTTTTCGAACATTATGATGCAGGTGCGGAAAATACTTTATGTGCATCAAGTCATAACATATCTAGACGAAAACGCGAGCGTAGCGAGCGCGAAATTGTTCGAACATTATGATGCAGATGCGGAAAATACTTCATACGTATCAAGTCATAACATAAACATGTAGACGAAAACGCGAGCGTAGCGAGCCCGAAATTTTTCGAACATTATGATGCAGGTGCGGAAAATACTTTATGTGCATCAAGTCATAACATATCTAGACGAAAACGCGAGCGTAGCGAGCGCGAAATTTTTCGAACATTATGATGCAGGCACGCATAAAAAGCCATACATAATTAATGTAAAAATAGCAGCTGTTGGTTCTCTGAATAAATAAATACCCAGTAGAAATCGACACTAAAAAATATAACTACGCAAACCACGATGTTAATCTACTTATTTTCAGGGTTTCGTTCATACCCGAAGGGTCCAATTGGAGTTCTTTCACGTGTACGTCTGTCACCTGTCACAGGTTTTCAAGCCAAACGGCTGGAAATTCCGTTTTCAAATTTTCATAGTTTAAGGCTGCGTTTCCACCAGAGATGTGCGAGGATGTGTTTTCATATATTTGACACCTCGCTTGGCGCGTTGCGAGGTGTCAAATGAATGAAAACGCATCCCCGCACATCTCTAGTGGAAACGCAGCCTAAAGCATGCGGTTTACCCAAAGCCATACAAATTATCCAAAAATATTTTAAGGACGTGAAAAAATAAATTATGATTTGACCGGTCGTTGTTTAGAGCTCGTTGAATAGATAAATGACCTTTTTTCCGTGGTGTTTCTGGTGCCCCCCTAGACGTGGTGCCCTAGGCAATTGAAGTAATAAAGTAATTTATTATTATTTAATTTGATCAATATTGTAATTTATAATAAAAGCCGAAAAAAATTAATAGAAAATGATGATGATGATGGCCGTAAAAGTACCGCCAGTACGACTCGGGCGGTACAGTCAAGGGCACCAATATTTATACACTTTTTCACCTTATTCCATTGAAATAAGGTCCTAAAATGTATACATATTTATGCCCTTGACTGTACATTCGTGTTGGTATTTGCGTTTACAAATTTAACACTTAAAACTAACAGCTGTAAGTCTTTTTTGTCGAAACTATTGGAATGTAACTGACAGTGTCAAATAAAAATAAATAATAAATATTTGTGGACAATCTTACACAAATCAACCTAGTCCCAAACTAAGCAAAGCTTGTACTATGGGTACTAAGCGACGATATACATACTTATATAGATATAATAGATACTTAAATACATAGAAAACATCCAAGACCCAAGAACAAATATTCGCGCTCATCACACAAATAAATGCCCCGGCCGGGATTCGAACCCGGGACCTCCAGCTTCGTAGGCAGGGTCACTACCAACTAAGCTAAAGCAGTCGTCATGATGATGATGATTATGATGGTGATGAACGAGTTTGTTTGTTCCAGTTTCCCGTGCCCGGAGTGTGACCAGACGTTTGCTCGCAGGTACGGCATGAAGAACCATATGAAGCTGGTTCACTCTAAACAATCAAAACACCACTGCCAGCTTTGTGATAAGGTGAGCGAGCTTTACGCACCATTGATCGTAAACCCCTTGATCACCCAGCCCAAGATATATTTAGAATACACGGAATCTTGACCTTGCCTTGTGTCTATATACTGTCGGCTTGTAAATTTGCTCAGTCGCGCGGCCGATGCGAATCTACCCGGACGCACTATTTACGCTGGTGCCCGATTTCGGTATAAAAAAAGATGGCGAAATGTGTCAAGTGTGTAAAAACCGTTACAAAAAAGAGTCCCGGGATTCAGTGTAGTAAATGCAGTAAGTGGTTACACGCTGCTTGTGCGTCAATATCAAATGAACAGTTAAGTGCACTCTATTCAACCGATTCCGTAGATTGGAAGTGCAAAACATGCGCGGGTAGTGCTAGACCCAAACGTCTCTCGTGCATCGTTCCCGATCCGGATGAAGAAGATAACACCGACGCAGACACGGAAACCTTGGCCACGAACACAATCGTACAAAACATCTCTAGAGATCTACGTCGCGAGGTGCGCGAGATAATACGCGAGGAACTACAAACCACCCTCCAATTCTATTCGGACAAAATAGACGATTACGAAAAAAAGATTATTACGTTTGAAACTACGACTAAAATGCTTGAAAATACGTGCCGAGACCTGCAAAACAAATATAAAAACATGGAACTAAAATATCAAGCCTTAGAACAAAAAAATAACTCCATGGAACAAAATCAGTTGGCTAACAGCGTAGAAATTTGTGGGATCGAAGAAACGGAAAACGAGGACGTCCTCCAAATCGCTAGTGAGATAGCCTCTACAATTAAATGCAGCCCTAGTGACATAACCGAGGCCTATCGTAAGGCACCCCGTACACGCCAACCACAGGGCCAGGCCACAGTTAGGTATATCTCCTACCCGCCTATCTTGGTGCAACTGCGCAACGGATGTCGTGCGCGCTGGCTTGACGCTGCAAAAAATATAAACAAAAACCACGACACCTTGGACCAGGGTACTGAAGAGCGGCAGGGAAGCAGTAAACTCCCCAAAGTGTACCTCCGTGAGCCTCTTACCCCATACAACTCCTATTTGTTATGGACGGCCAAAACGGAGTTGAAAAATACAAATTTATGCAAATTTGTGTGGCCTAAAGATGGGCAAATATTGGCTAGGAAGGCAGAAAAAGAAAAAACCTACAATATTCGTTCAGTGGAGGACATTCAAAAACTGAAACATCTACTACGAACAAATAATAGCCAGCCCCTCACCCATAATGCCTAACCGGCACACCATAGACTGTCCATCACATTCTAGAATAATTAAAACCATCCGTAATGGCGAACTCCGACATAATAACTCATATAAATGAAGGAAATTACGAACAATGGAACGACTTCCTAAGTATAAATAACACTAACTGGAAAAACAGTATTATTATATTCCATATTAATATACGATCCTTAATCAAGAACTTCGCTCAACTAGAATTTATAGCATACAACAGTAAACATTTAATTCACTTAATAGCTATCACAGAGGCTAACATTTCGGATCACAACAAACAGCTGTTTGAACTAAACAATTATGACATGTACACGGAGCTGCGAAGAAAAAGGAGAGGAGGCGGCGTAATTCTATATGTTCATAAAAGTGTCAAATTCTCAAGGAACATTATTCAAACACTAAACTTCGAATGCATAACAGGTGAAATAGAATACAACGGAACGAAATTGAGCCTTATTGCTATCTACAGACCGCCGCAAACTAATCGAACCTCATTTACACAGGAATTATCACGCTTGTTATCACAATACCCAGCGATGAGTACGTGCATAGCTCTGGGAGATATAAATGTGGACCTCAAGACAAACACACCGGCTACTACCGAATACCTAAATGCACTATGTAGATTGGGCCTAGAATGCGGTATACACCAATATACAAGAGTTGAAAGTCGCGGCGATATAATAACGAAGTCATGCATCGATCACATATTCGTGCGTAGTGTCAAGTGTGATGTGTACACCGCCGTGGTAAACAATGCGCTCGCCGACCATCTCATAACCGGTTGCATAATATCGCCTAGTGATATCGTAAACAAGGGACCCAACCAGCTGCAACTCATTAACAAATTAGACAGCAATAAAGTGTACAATGAATTGAATAAAATAGACTGGAGTGTGTGTTTAACATACGACCACCCGAACGATATTATGAACTTTATTTCTAACCAATATGAACGTGTTTATAGTAAGTGTACCTACGTAGATAAGGTAAGATTGAACCATAGAAACTTATGTAAGTGGACTAATTCTAAAATAACTAATATGTGCAAAAAACGCAATGAACTTTATTACGTGTGGCGTAAAGATGAAAATAATAAATTAAAAAGATTGTTATACAACAAATATCGAAACAAAACTAATAAACTTATAGAAAAGACCAGGAACAATTATATTAAGAATGAAATATGCAAAAACTTTAAAAATTCTCGTAAGGTATGGGAAATTGTTAACAGAATTAGCGGTAGAATAATTAAATGTATAGACAGTATTATCATAAAACACTTTAAAGGTAGTTTACGAAATTTATCAAATGAATTTGCCTGTGAATTTCGAAATAATGTAAAGAACTTATGTGGTACATGTGATACTCCTCTGTTGGATAATAAACTATACTGTAATATACCTAATGTAGCGATGCGCCTGAAAAAAATTGATAACTCGACAACTTTTAATATTATAAAAAAGCTCAATGATAATAAAAGCCCTGGCTTCGATAAAATACGTGTTTCAGATTTAAAATGTATAATAAATAAAATTACACCTGTGATTACCCACCTAACTAACTGTTGTATTGAAACAGGTATCTACCCTGATAAGCTGAAGGTCGGTCTCGTGCGCCCAATTCATAAAAAAGGATCTTATACGGACCATAATAATTACAGACCCATTACCATACTACCATGTATTGATAAAGTAATTGAGAGGTACATCGGGACCGAGTTACACCGATTCCTTAGCGCGAATAAAATAATAAATGAAAAACAATACGGTTTTCAGCGGAACCGGAGCACGTCTCAGTTACTAAACAAATTTACAGACGAGGTAAATAGTTATTTGAATGAAAAGAAACATGTAATTACTATATTTATTGATTTTAGCAAGGCGTTTGACACCCTCAATTATACTACGCTATTTACCAAGCTGGGGCAAAATGGTATACAGGGGCCCATGCTGAAACTGCTCCAAGATTACCACAAAAATCGGCGTACAATGGTTAAAATAGGTGGCGAGCTCAGCGACCCCATGGGCACAGAGGAGGGCACAGCCCAGGGGTCCATAGTGGGCCCCACCGAATATCTAATTTACGTAAACGACATGTGCAATATCTTCAGCGGGGCCTCTGTATACCAGTTCGCCGACGATACCTGTCTAATTGCAGCCCACTCGGACGTTTGTGAAGCGCAAAGAATAATGCAACATAACTTCAATCAACTTTGTAAATGGGCTCACGACGTGGGACTGGCGATAAACTCAAAAAAAACTAAAATGATCCACATACACTCATCGCATGTAAAAGAGTCCCAAGTACCTGTAATAATAGCACACGAACACCATTGTTTACACAGGCCTAGTTATAACTGTACTTGTGATAAGCTGGAGTCGGTAGCGAAACACATGTACCTAGGGCTTGTTATCGATAATAGATTCAACTGGAGACCGCACGTGGACCACATATGTTCCAAACTTAGATCCATTATGGCGCAAATGGTCATCCTTAAAAATAAATTACCGTATAAAACACTGCGTATGCTGTACTTATCACTGGCGGACTCCATAATTTGCTACGGTATAACTAGTTATGGGCGGACTTATAAAACGCACTTAGAACAAATTTATAAGCTACAACTCGCATTACTGAAAACAATTGTACCCCCGAAAATTAAAGCTAGTCTAAAAGACAATAACCCGGGCCTATTCAAACATTGTAAAGTAATTAGCGTGTTCAACAGGTTTTGTTTCTCATTACTTACAGAAGAACGTGAGATAATACATACCTTAGAAAAAAAATCGCGCTCCGGTCAACTACGTAACTTGGATTATATGCGCACATATGTTCTGCCTAGTGTAAAAAATAACTACGGGAGAAGAACCAATACCTGTTTAATACCATATATACTTAACAACCTACCTAAGCATATATTAAATGACTTGTTATGTATAATTGATAACCAGGGGAAATTTAAATCCATGCTAAAAAAATATTACTTGGATTGTGAATCGCAATTTAAAATGTAAGCTATACTGCAAATTGCTGTAAACTTTAAGTAGATAATAAGTCGATAAAAGCGTTAATGTCACATTATTGTTAATGCGGATCGATCCGTGCGATCTCGCCAGCTATTACATAAACCTAACAAGGTTTCCAATAGTGGCTAAGAATTGTAAAATGAATTGTAATTTAAAAAATTTTGGTTTAATAAATTAAAAAAAAAAAAAAAAAAAAAATATGTCCGATCCAACCTACATACAGGGTGTCCCATATCTACCACGCCACAGTGACACCGGAGGTGGGTCAACTCAAGAGGAACATAACCAGCCTAACATGACCTCAGTAAAAGTTGCACGGTTTTCGAGTTATTACCATACCATTTCTAAAACCGCATAATATGCTTAATTTAGTGGCATCATTTGTTGGTTGCATTTCATATCATTTTTTTTTCATGGTAGGCGATCAAAGTTGAAATTCATGTTTTTTTTACAAATTAAATCAAGATTCATTAAATTGAAGTAGCGCGATGTTGCCGGACATGCCCGACATGTAAGGTCCGACCGAGAACACCTTTTTTGTCTCGGCTGAGACCGAGACCGTGACCGAGAATAAATTAAATTCTCGGCTGAGACCGAGACTGAGAATTTAAAAATGTGAGAAAAAAACTGCAATTTGTTTTTTTATTTATTTAGTAATCAAAATCAAATAAATTGCTGTTATAAGATAAAAATATACATTTTTCAGCATTGCGCCCACTGAGATTGTGTCTACGCTCTTCGTTTGCAATTGCGACAAATTGTCATAATTGGTTTAAAAAGTTTATACGTCACCAATCAACATCGCGAAAACCAATGGCGAACAAAACTACCAGCCAATAGATCACCCCGTGCGGCTAGACAGGCGCGTCAGGCGCGTGGCAAATTCAAATTCACCAATCTTAGATCGTTGTATAGTCTCGGCTACGGCCGATAATCTCGGCTCGTTTTGGCCGAGACCGAGACCGAGTTCTCGGTTCGAATTTTGGCCGAGAATAGCCGAGACCGTGACCGAGATCTCGGTCGGACCTTATCGACATGTCTGGCAATATCGCGCGACACGTGTCGCCAGTGAAGTAGCGCGACGTTGCCGGACTTCCCTCGACATGCCCGGCAACATCGCACGACATGACGTCGCTACGGAAATGTTAAGTCGCGCGATGTCGCCAGATATGTCGGGCGAAGTTTCGCGAAGTCGCTGGACTTCGCCTGACGTCGCTACGGACATAAGTCGTGCGATGTCGCCAGATATGTCAGGCGAAATCGGCCGGCTTCGCTTGACATGTCTTGGGACATTGTCCCCTAGTGAATCCCCAGCTGAACACTGTGCGCGTCGGTGGGGCGGGAGCGGGAGGCGAGAAACCACCCTCATTTTTTTCACTATTGTTCATTATATTTCAACATGAGACCATTTACTTGCAGTACTTCGTGAACGGGTATGGGCTTCGCGTGCACTTAAAATTCGTACACGAAAAGGTGAAGGCTCCGAAGAACAAGATCTGCAGCGTGTGCGGTCGCGGGTTTAAGGTGAGTGGAAATGAGCAGTTAGACGGACACAATTTTTACTATGCCAGCGAATATCTCACCAACGGTTGACTTAAATGGAAAAGTTTTTATCATTTTTAAAGGCCTATCCATAGGTACCGCGGTATAGGTAGATAGGTAGGTAGGTATTTTTGGTGAACAATAAAGAATATTTGTATTGTATTGTACCGCACACGCCTATGTGCATTGAATAATTGCTGTCATCCCATACAATCTTCAGGGCACCGACTGACTGGTTTTCCACCGCGATACACCCGGCAGACGAATTTATTTATTCACAATAGCACATAAACTGTCATCTGACCAAATTTCATGCGAGAGGAAACTGCGGAAGGAAAAAGGACTGAAAAATAGTAGATTGTGTCACAAGGGAGCAAAATGACATATTTACGGCGTGGGCGTAAATTGAATCCTGAACGAAGCGAAGGATTATATAATAGAATCCCGAGCGTAGCGAGGGATTCTAAAATAGAATCCTGAGCGTAGTGAGGGATTCAAGAATTAACGCCCAAGGTGGAAATAATTTTGCTTCCACGTGACACATACTGCTTTTCACATCACCTATTGAGGATGATAAAAGATCTGAAATAACAATGTTTGTGCATTTATTTTATCAAAATCGATACAATACTTAACTATCAAAATCGATACAATACAATTACTCGTTACAGAAAAGTGCCACTTTGATCCCTCGTAGCAGGGAAGAAAAGTGCCATTTTGATCCCTCCTAGCAGGGAAGAAAAAGCCCTTATCCGAATAGGTGATGTGAAAATAATATTTTGTACTCACGGGTACTCCACCGCTCTACCACTGATAGACGATTTTTATTCATTATAATTATTAGACAGCTTATCATTTAAACATACAGTCATTCCATGCCTACATATTTTTCTGTTAGGTATTCCGATACTTTACAAGTTTCTTAAATTTATGGTCTGGTAAATCTATTATATGCTTAGGAATCTTATTATAGAAATGTACTGCCTGTCCAATAAATGATTTCTGGGATTTGGCAACTCGCAAGCGACGCACAGCAAGTTTGTCTTTGTTCCTAGTATTATAGGAGTGTAAGTATGTCACTGTTTTTCGGAAGATTTTCGTAGTATCTTTTGGCATACATAATAAATTCAATACAGTGACGGTAGAGTAATAATGTTGACTTTTCTAAATAGATCTATAATCAGTACTCTTACTAATTTGTTGCTTGCGTTTGACGGAATTTGGCCTAAGAGTTTCATATTACTACATACTATAAAACAAAGTCGCTTCCTGCTGTCTGTCCCGTTGTATGCTTAGATCTTTAAAACTACGCAACGGATTTTGATTCGTTTTTTTAAAAATAATTATTGATTCAAGAGGAAGGTTTATATGTATAATTTGCACCCGTGCGAAGCCGGGGCGGGTCGCTAGTGAAGTATAAACAATAAATAATGTTTGTATTGTATTGCAGATAAACTGGATCCTAGCGAATCATATGCGAGGCCAAATTCTGTCACATGGACGCAAGCAAGAATCTACCTTATAGTCAGAGCTCTTAGTCGTTTGTTGCTTGTATTCGTTTAACAGAATGTGGCCTTCGTATGAATTATAAACAATAAAGAATGTTTGTATTGTCTTGCAGACGAACCGGATCCTAACGAATCACATGCGCACGCACACTGGCGAGCGTCCGTTCGCGTGCACGCACTGCTCGGCTGCGTTTGCGCAGCACGTTGCGCTCAAGTCGCACCTCGCCTCCATACACAAGGAGAAGTGAGGGGCGGTTAGATTACGTGACACACCACACACGTCTACCGACCAAAAAATAACCGGCCAAGTGCGAGTCGGACTTCCTGGACCGCTCACCTGATGGTAAGGCCACCGTTGCCTATGGACGCTCAATAATATATCAAAAGATGACGGGTTAAATATGTTTTCTTACACCCAAGTCAAGAGTAATGTCAAGATTGTAATTGTTTTAAATAAAAATAAGTATGTCAACTCAGTAGTTTTATTTAGTAAAGTAATTATGATACGTAATGTAAAAAATACAAATGGTAGCTAGGTGCATAGCCTTTTAAGGCGCAGGGGTGAGCGAGGCATTCCCCATACAAACTCTGTGCACGTTTTCGTAGGTTTTGACACTAACGAATGTAATATTTTTTTTGGCTGTAAATATTAGATATGCGAAGAAAGTGATGTGAAAATTTTCAAATATTTCAAAAAAAATAAAAATGAAAAAATGTATAATAATATTAATGAAAAAAAAATTACATCACGAAATAGCTAACAGAAGATAAAGCATACTGACCAAAAATCATAACTTTAATGCAAGCACAAACGAAGAAAATCCTGTACAAAGTTTGTATGGAGAGAGCTTGCCCTACCCCTCCTATGGGGTCTGCTGTGTCGCGTCGTTGTCGCGTCGTGTAGTTACGACTAGTGCGGTACCTTATATTATTTAGAGCTGGGTCGTTGCGACTTTTAAGTGTAACGAAACGTAACAGCTTTTCATTATCTGGAAACAGTTTCACGAAACAGTTTCAAAAGTAACTAGTTTTTTTTCACTGCGGCGCCCGACAAAACGAAACGAACGAAAGAAATATTTATGAATGAATTTTCAAAATTAAGCCTTAACATCTTGCGAATAGAGCGCATTTTTGTCAATCATCAATACAAAACGTTTTTGGCACAAAGCGCGCCCACCCGAACAAAACTAAGTTTTGTTTCGTTTCGTCGTTTCAATCCTTAGAGGATAAATATACTAAAGAGTCGAAATACGTGTGCCACCGTGAGGGATGGCAATAAAGCAAGATGGCTGCCGTGGGGTGACCATATGGCTAAAATTACCCCATTGCTTCTGTTTATTTTGTATAATGCGATTCATTATAGTCACTTTTTAATAAACATTAATTTAAAAAATATAATAATAAGTCAGAATGATTATGAAGGGCGGAAAAATATTTATTTTTGCTTTATTAAGGAAAGCAAAACAAACAGCACTAATCATACATACAGCTATTACAGTTAAGTAGATCATAAACCAGCAAAGTTTTCACTAATACATCTGCACTTAAAAGGAAAATGTGCAGGAAGTAAAAAATACGTTATAACTAATTCACCCCCTACCTAATAAACATGATGGAAAAGAACGAGAAACATTTCTGTAGAATAGAATTTAAACGAACGTCCATTTAGTAAGAATACCTACTACCTAGTGTTTTTTTTTTCACAATATTTGCTGCTATATAATATTAAATAATGAATAGAGGAGGCCTATGCCAAGAGGCACTCTGAACTACGCGACATCCTATAGACCTTGTAGTCCAGCATAACATGCATCTCGTCTCTACTCGCGCGCGAGATAGGCTACCTGTCACTGTCTGATTAATGCTGTCAAAAAGTGACAGGTAGCTTATCTCGCGCGCGAGTAGATTCGGAATGCATGTTGTGCTAGAGGGGCAGAATAAAACGGCTTATTATCATTATATAGATAATACAATTCACCAAGTCTAGAAGTATAAGTATTTTATTTATATCATCACAAATTAACATTTTCATGTAATCCTAAATTACCCGATAATCAGGTTATTTTTAAATCATATTAGCTGGTATCCCTAAATTGATGAATGGCGGCAAGATGGCGGCTCTGTCTGGCCCAACTAGTGTCAAAACTGAAGTTGGGCCAGACAAAAAAAAGTAGCACAGTGACAAAGACAGCAGATACTCCATATCTCTCTGTCGCACTTACCGAGATTTGTATATGGCCGTCTCGCTTGATCACGAACACGTGGTTTGCGTGTCTCGTCTGGTAAGTCTGTGTTTCAATCGCTACATCAATGAAAGTTATAGGTTATAGTTTGAGTTATGTCAGTTTTGCGTTTCGTTTCTATTTTCATGTAGTGTAGTTTCATTGTTGCGTTGCATTGCAGCTTTGGTGGTCGTTTTTATAAAAACTGTTTTTTGTTCTCATAAGAAGCTGTTATTCCGTTACTGTAAGCGAAAGCGTTTTACGAAACGCTTATTGAAAAAAACGCTCAGCTCTATATTATTATAATTTTCGTTTTTCGTTCGTCTCTAGTGTGGCAGCACTGTCAGATGTTAAGTTGCACATACTACTCATCACTGGATGGCGGTAAACTCAGTAATGTTCTTGAGTTAAACACTGAAATCAGACATTTGGAAAATGCCCGCAAGTTTTCTCTATTAGTCACTAGATGGCGGTAAATTTAAGTTATAAAAAACATGAAAATGTGATTCTGCGTAAAAAAAATATCTATAGTATATTAGGTGTGTTATACAAATAATATATTTGAAAAAGTTTAAATTAACTTTTAAAATATTTGAGAACAAACAGTCATATTTCGGGTACTTTCTGGTAAAAACTAAACGCAAATTAATCGATTATCAATTACTTACTAGTCAGCTGAAGAAAGGGGTGAAAAAGGAAAACAAAACATTACACCGTGGGAGATAGAGGCAGATTTAAGTTGAAAAAAACAAACCTAAATTAAACATACTTAAATAATTTATATCTAAACTAACTGTGAAGTTAATAAGTTAAATAAAGTTATTCAAAGTGTTGCAGAATTTTTGGTCTTGATAAAATAGGCAAGTTTAAGAAAACTGGGGTTTTAGGTGAAACTGGCAGAAATGGCTGAAATGAATACACCGGACCCCAGCCCAGCTCCTGACTTAGTCAAGCAATGCTGTATTTGTATGAGGAAAGACAGAAAACTGCTGCACTTGTGCCTCGTAAACGGCGGAGGCAACAGTTTGTTCTCATTGTTGTGCGATGACCAGGATGATTCTCCGGTAAGCTTGCGGTGTATTATACAGGGTGTAACATTTAAATCGGTCAGTATGGGAAAGTCTGAAACTAATAAGACATATGAAGATCTGTTCTTAGTAGCCATGTCATATACTGACATACTGACCAATTTAAAAGTTAGGTATACAACCTGTATTCCCAATTTAAAGGACAGTACAGTACCTAGAGGCAAACAACAGGCGGTCTTATAGTTAAAGAGCCATTCATGTGATGTGATGTGTATTCCCATAAGGGGTAAATAGAGTACATGAAAATTACACGACGCGTACACTTAGGCGTTCCCGCTGGCGGGGACGTGCACCGCGTGATCGCGACAACACAGACACATATAGTCCCTATTCGTACCGGTACCGCCGGGTAGAGTCAGTCCGACCCAAGTCGGGCCTAGCTGAGTTTCTTGCTGGACTCTTCTCAGCTAAGCTAGGTTTAGTGAACCAGCGACAAAACTCCCAGTAGCTCGATTCCACTGACACTTCAGTTCGGTTGAAAACTCTCAACCAAGCTCACTGGAGCGCAAACTCTTAGAGTATTCCAGTGTTTAAACCGCCCGCGTGGTCGTGTCGGAGGTTTCCCCTGGACTTTCCCCAGGCCACCCTCCAACCATGCACTCCCATCGCTTTAATGGGCCCGGCCTATAAAGCCACAGTCAGGTTAAAAAAATAATAATTTCGGTGCCAATTTTAGAAAATTGTACGATTTAAGTAGGAGAAAATGCGATATTGTAGTGATTATTTGCTACCCACAACACACTTAAACGTGGCCATGACAATAATGCAAACGCAAAATATTTCTAATATCAACTTTTTTTTTCAAATGACATGTTGTTTTTTAACAAGTTATCACTTACCAGGACGGTAACAAGGAGCCAACGCGTCTAATAATCTGCTGGGAATGTGACGCCATTATGTCCAAGATCGTGCGATTCCGGCAGCAGGCGTGCAAGGCTCAGAAGCGTCTCTCAAGCATCGCCGAGGGACGAACTATGGCTCAAAATACATTTGTGCTAATTGTAAGTACACTCTTCGTGTTTACGAGTAAATATAATGAAATGGGTTTGAAAAAAAATATGGGCCCTGGAGGGATACTGCCTGCTATAAAGAAACAAAATTGCATTCAAAGATTTTCTAAAATTCGTCTGTCTCGCCCGGGAATCAAACCAGCTGTAATTCAAAAAGTATACACTCGATTTTTTATTCCACTAGTCGACACAGTCAATGTCGAAGATAATATTTCTCCATTTCTTCAATAAAACTTGCAGAGTTTGTATGGAGAAGGCCTTGCCTCTACAGGCGCCTTAAAAAGCCCCCGTTTGTTTTACAGCCACCGCTGTCAGGCGCTCGCGGATCCGGCCCGGAGGCCATACTCGAGTATCGTTCTCAGGTCCGCGCCCGCGCAGACCCATCGCAACCGCTGCTGCGCATCGTGCGATACGGTAAATGTGAAATTGTTTTTTTTATACCACGTCAGTGGCAACGAGTGCGGTCTACCTGATGGCAAGCGGTCACCGCAGCCTATGGACGCCTGCAACTCCAGGGGCGTCACATGCGCATTGCCGACCCTTGTCGGGAATTTTATGCTAGATCCTCGTCATAGGCCAGGACCAGGCAGCAATGCGATGGAATGAGATTTAATTAGAGCCTTTGTTTTTTGTTCATTTGCAATCAAGCCATAATTTATATTCCAATGAAAACAAGCAATAATAATCTTTTAAAACATCGACATAAGAACCACACCACAAACTTTTGACCTAGTATTTTTTGACTAAAACCAACGTATTTATTTAGCAATACAGAGAGCTAAGGAGCTAACGCCACCAGCGTTATGGGCAGGGGCACCAACAACATACCGCAGACGGAACTGCAAGACGGGGTCTTTTTTCTATGACTGGGCCTTTGTTGGATAAATTACGACGACCGCTTTAGCTTAGTTGGTAGTGACCCTGCCTACGAAGCTGGAGGTCCCGGGTTCGAATCCCGGCCGGGGCATTTATTTGTATGATGAGCACGAATATTTGTTCTTGGGTCTTGGATGTCTTCTATGTATTTAAGTATTTATTTATCTATATAAGTATGTATAACGTCGCTTAGTACCCATAGTACAAGCTTTGCTTAGTTTGGGACTAGGTTGATTTGTGTAAGATTGTCCACAAATATTTATTTATTTATTTATTAATTAATTCAATAAATAAATAGTGGTCCCCGACGGGTCGGCTGCGTCGTTGCTGCCGCCACGCGAGGGTTCCGGACACCAGTCCTCGTTACTGGAGCTGTTGGAAGGCATACACCGTAAGTATTTCAATGGCAATCTCTCGACACAGCTATCTTGATTGTTTACTAAAATTATCTATGACACGAAAAAAAACTAAATGATAATCGGTTCATCCCTTTGGACGCTACGATACGATACCACAGACAGAAACACTGATACACAGATACACCGACAGACACGTTACACTTATAAAACCCCTCTTTTTGCGTCGGTGGTTAAAAAGAGACACGTGCATAAGTATATTGTTGTTTTTGAGCTTAAATATAAAGAAAAAAGTTTTCTCCTATTTTTTGTAATGTTTAGTTAACTGGCTGATGTGACTCGAGAAATTATGATGACCCCCGACTAGATTTTTGTGATTTTAGATTTGTGCCCTTATTAATTCCAATGAGGCTCCAACCCAAATATGAATGTGTACCTAATTGTACTATGACCCTATATTAGGTTAGGGGTTACACAATTAACCAGAGTTTAATCTGTATTTAAATGACGACAAAATTGATTAACACAGTTTTGAGTTTGTTCGTTATTTTATTAATTGAATAGAGATGCATTTAGCCCAGCCAAGAGGTCCTGCCCAAGATCGCCATCGCTTAATCAGGGTTAATTAATAAGTATATTTTATTTTATTACAGAGTAATTATAATTACATCCGAATACATTTTATTACAGGGTAATTATAATTATCATGAATACGGAAGAAAATAAACAACGCGGGCTTACACGGAAATTAGAAAACTGAACTAATAAGAAGAAGGTTCGAAGAATCAAGGTGTCTGAGAATAATGTGACACTATGAAAAAATTAAGTGATCAGTGTAAAAAATATACTTGCAGTGACTTGTAAGTCTTCACTATTGAATTTTAAAATTATGGTATAAATGATAGTTACCTACTATATCACTATTTTTTTCTAGGTAGGTATATTTTCATTTGAAAACACTTAGGCACTTCGATTTCTTTTATCTATTTCGAAGACACCTTGTATAAATTGTTCCCTGTACTGTGTACCTACATGCCCTAGTTTTACTACACAGAGTGTCCATTTGGAACCTGGTTCTATGTGTAATGTTTAGGCACGTTTTATTATTGGGCGTTTTCACAAAAATGTGTACCTTTTAATCGGTACCTTTATATTGTTTGGGTTTTCCTATTCAGAATAATGTGCACGATTGATTCTGATTATAAATGTCTCCAATTTTCTCTACCTACATTTTTTAGATTCCTTCTATCTGACGGTCATACATAATGTAAGGAAAAACATCACATAAGGAGAGGACAAAAAGGTGGAAGTTTTTGTTTATCATAAAATATCCAAAACTAAGAAAAATAGTAAAACGTAATAGAGGTAGGAAAACGCCTTAATTCACGTTGTTACTTTGTACATTGTTGTTACATAGGTAAGTATTGAGTAATCTTATTTTATATTAATTGTAAACCTAATTAATTTTTATCATTATTATAGGATGTTCTTACTTGTGGCCAACCAGACAACGGAATGTCTATTGAATATAGTCTAGTGCAAAAGGTGAAAATTTATATATTTTTAGTTTCTCTTATCCTTTTATTTGGGGTAATAATAATAATGCTAGTGTAATATAATAAAACGACATAGGTAATGAGGTCTCAGTTATGATCAGACTATAAACTAAAATTGAAGAGACTGTGATAATCTAGTCAAGAAGTTAGGTATCAACAGGGAGTGTAGACAAATTTAGAAGAGGCTGATAAATTATATGATATCTTGTTTTATTTGAAGTACTATTTATTACTAGTCCTCCGATAGACGTTTTGTTTTCTATAAGAAAATAAAGTTCAATATTACCTATTTGTTTAGAGTTGATTTACAAACAGACCACATAGAATCCGTAACTTTCTCATGAATAAGTATTCAATGTATAAATGTTGTTAGATGTTAGTCACGATTATAGGAATAACATAAGAGTATTCAAAGTTGTCTCTCAACAGGGTTATAGAAATACTACGCGTTAAATATAATAAAATTATTATAAGTTTCTGACAAAAAAAATATTTTCGCCACAAGATTTTAATGCCGACTGGACTTTTTTGTAGGTACTTATAGTCATCATATACTTGCTGAGAGGGTTTTAATGAGTTCAAGTTTATCTTATGTAGGTTTAGGAGTTGTTACGGTATGATTACCTTCTTCTTCGTTTATTAGATCAATTCGGTGGTGCATTGTCACCGAAGTTACATAATTGTGCCAAATATCAGTTAAATCGCATACCCTCACTGCAAGTTATAAAGCTTGTAAAAAGGAGATGATATTTTATCAAGTATTTAGGTATCCACATATCATGTTGTAAAACTATATGTACCTAAAACGATCAAATTAAATAAAATATTCCAATGTTTCATTTTTAATGTGCTGCGCCATATTCCCATCAATGTGAACACGAATCAGCTTGTTATATTTATTCACCATTAGTATTTATTTAAGGAAATAAATGTTTAAGATACCTAAATGTGATAATAAAATAATTAACAACATGCACTTGTTTTCATTTCCAACTATCCATTTTAACCCACTGAGGTTTTCCATCCTGTATGTGTCAGTAAAACATTTTAATACTTACCTACAATAGAATTACCTAAAATATACGAGTATGAAGTGAAAATAATCAAAGTACATCTTTTTTTTTAAACGAGATACTAAACAAAGAATCTAACATACATACATACAGGAAACCTGAAAACATTACACTCCTTTTTTTGGGCAGTCGTGTAAAAAACATTCGCGGTTGTAAAAATATGCTACTGCCCACTAGATGTCACTACAGATGTAAATCACCAAAATCAGCAAATCCTAAAATATTATCAACTATTATACATTTTATAAATATTGTTATTTTAATTAAATTCTGGGATAACAATCCTAGACATATCTTCTTAGTATAATAAGTAATAAGAAGAATTGTATCCTTATAGCTTTGAAACTAACTAAACATGAACTAAACGCAGTAAAACTATATTGTCAATTTGACATTGCCTGTCAAAACAATAATCAATTTCCATTTCCGCTTACACTCGGAAAGAATTAATGATAAAACTCGTAAATAATGAAATAAATGTCTTGAATCACTTAAAATTCTAACTAAGAGGACGACTATAAAATGGAGGATACCGCAGAAATAGCTTTAAAAACCTTATGCTGTACGTGTTTGAGTGGCGACCGAAAGTTGTCGAAGTTGTGTCGAATTAATGATGGAGTTAACAACCTTTATGCGCTTCTGGTTTATGATTCTGAAGCTTACAGGGTAAGTATACTGTTAAGTATTTAAATATAAATTTTGGTCATAATGGGACCTGCTTCTTCTTTTCCTAAAGAGGCTGGAAACATGGAGGTTCAATACATGTTATATACCTGTTTTACTTAATAAGTGTTCCTCACTCAGCTAATCGGCGCTGTTTTATAAAAAAAAAAAAACTGGAACTACTGTTGGCCCCAAAGATGCCCACAAGATTAATTTCCCATACATAATATTAACTTAAATTTAGGAGCACATTTTACAAGATAAGTTCAATTAGAGCAACGCAACGCAACGATTTGGGACAACCCATGCACTTAGAGTTTAGGTCTTTAACTTAACCGTTTAATGGTCATAATTAAAATGAAGCCATAATTCAAATCCCTTGCCTCCAGATACATAAAAAAAAAATATGTGACTATATTATGGTTGGTAATTTTTTCCTTAATAAATATTTTGTTCTCACATTAACTACAGGAAGGGTTCTACAAGGAAGCCGCCAGCCTCTTCATATGCTGGGAGTGTGCTTCGCTCATGCAGAACATTGCGCGGTTCAGGAGCCAGGCTTGCGTCGCTCAGAAACAGCTGTCCTTTATAGCTGAGGGCCGGAATGATGTGAGTTACTTTTGTATTGTTCAATTTAATATTGGTCAGGGCAAATAAGAAAAAAAAAACATTTATTCATGACGAAACAAACACAAAAAATTAAAAATAATGTTAATATTTGTTTGATGAGCTTGAATACTACTAATGTTATAAGTAGCCACAGTGGCCACTTGCTTACTTGCTTTTCTGCTATCTTCAATTCTTATTAAGCAATTAACATTCTTGTTTTTAATATTCTTGCAGTTCTTATCAAGTGTAATTATGTCTCACATTAGTGTATAATATCTGGGCGACCGAGCTTTGCTCGGCGTTTTCCCGTCGATCGATTGCTCGTCCCCGAAAACCCCCACATACCAAATTTCATCAAAATACAAGAATTGCTCGTTTAAAGATTTAAGATTAATGCATATATTTTCTAATTCATAGACTAAGTCCTTGAGTTGCCTCTCCCGCCTCGGCCGCTGCCACAAAACTGCCTACGACTTCACATTTATCTCTGACATACCCGAAACTGACAATTTCATTGACTGCGGCTTGGAAATAAAGACTGACAATTTAGATGACAACCCACTGTCTGAACTACATGACAATTGTATGTCAGATGGTGATGATATAGAAGAAATTGAAGATAATACTAAAAGAAAAAAGAATACAGGAAATGTTAAAGTAAGAAAGAAAAAGCTAAAACAGGTTATATGTGAAACAGAAGAAGATACAGTTAAAAATAAAAGAAACAGAAAAATATTAAAGAAAATTGAATTTAATAAATATGAAGAATATTTCGTTAAAACGGAGATGGCTCTAGAAGAGATGATAGAATGTAGGGAGATAAGGTCGAAAGCGGAAAGCTTTATTCGTGCGCCATACAAATGTGAGCCTTGTGTGGAGGTGTTTAAGGGTCAGATTAGCTTGGGGAGGCATAATAAAGATCATCATGTGCCGGTAAGTTTTTTTCAGTAAATGTTGGTTAAATAAGTTGTTTACTCTTTAATTTTAATGATATAAGCCTATGCCTATGAGTAAATTACCTACGTCAAGGGCACCAATATGTATACACTTTTTCACCTTATTCCTATTGAAATAAGGTCCAAAAATGTATACATATTTATGCCCTTGACTGTACCACCGATTCAAAAAAATAATACTAGAATACGCTTTTGTAGTTGTGACACATACGGACACATAGACAACGTGAACTCATAGCCTCTACGCTGACGCACACAGTCACATAGACAATGTGCATGTATAGCTCAACGCAGAGCCGGATCTAGGGGGGGCAAGCCGGGGTCCATGCCCCGGGCGGCAAGTTTAGGGGGCGGCAGGGGGGCGGCAATTCGAACTTCTTGACAGACCGAAATACGTCTTGACAGGACAAAAAATTTCGCGCTCGCTGCGCTCGCGTTTTTATGACTTGATGCGTATGAAGTATTTTCCACATCTGCATCATAATGTTTGAAAATTTACGCGCTCGCTGCGCTCGCGTTTTCATCTATACGTAGATGTGTTATGACTTTATGACTCGTCCCCCCTTAGAGTAGATAACTAGTAGCTACTTTTACTGTTCTGAAATGGTAGAGGTAACAATTTGTAAGACAATATATGCAGAGTTGCAGACGGGGGCGGCATTTTGAAGTTTTTGCCCCCCCACGAAAAATTTCTAGATCCAGCGCTGGCTCAACGAGCTCAACACAATCATGGCTTATATACATATCATATACGAGTACATTGTCTATATATGTGTTAGCGTATGAGCTATGAGTTCACGTTGTCTATGTGTTCGTATGTGTCACAACTACAACAATGGCCAACCCGCGCTCGTGAGATAAAAGTACTATAAGATCCTCTATGTTTACAAATAAATAATTTTGGATTTGAAGCGAAACACTAAAATTTAGTAAAAACATCAATATTTCACAGAAAACCGATCACGCACAGTGCCCCATCTGCTTGTCTTACATGAAAAGCGATAGTTTATCTGCCCACAAGTCTGAGCACTACACGCGGCATTCCTGCGTGCTCTGCGAACAAGTCTGCTATAGTGTGACAGAGATGAGCAGGCATTTGAAAACTCATACTCACGTGAAACGGAAAAAGGTAAGTTCCATGGGTTTTTACAGTATTTAATAGGGTTGTGTAAATGTTGACTCAAAATTTATTATTACTCCATACGAAAGAATACCTAAAACTATGCCAAACAGTGAAAATCCTATTCAAATACCTCAAAAAATAACGAAACTACAACCGTTAGAATGTTTTTAGTTTGAGAGAGAAAGCGCTACAGATCAGTGACGTCACTGACCTGGAGCGCCATAGTAAATGACGATCGTTCAATACACAGGGGCGTTTTGCGGAAAAGGGACAGAAAATGCCCCCTCCTAAAACTTTGATGACTTATAATTATGTCATTATTTATTCTTTTTAATTACTTTTTTCGCTATTTGATTGAGAATTTGATCCTTTTTCGAGAAAATTCGAATTGATTGATTTTCTTATTTGGTGTCAACATCCCTATTTGTGGACAATCTTACACAAATCAACCTAGCCCCAAACTAAACAAAGCTTGTACTATGGGTACTAAACGACGATATACATACTTATATAGATAAATAGATACTTAAATACATAGAAAACATCCAAGACCCAATAAAAAATATTCGTGTTCATCACACAAATAAATGCCCTGGCCGGGATTCGAACTCGGGACCTCCAGCTTCGTAGGCAGGGTCACTACCAACTAAGCTAAAGCGGTCGTCAAATCAATCAGTCATTTATTGATCGGATCAATATTGTAATATAATAAACGGGTCACTCATGTTTTTAATGGTCCTTCATCATGAGGTCTAGCCGCGACGGCCTCGCATCTAACACTGCTCGGTGTTGGCGGCGGCGGTTAGGGGGTTATATTTTAATGTCTGTGACTCAAGGAGGTTTTCTATTTCAAATTGAGCTGATCAACTTCTGCTGAGCTGACTTTATGGGCAATGCCTGAAATAAACGAAATTGAATTGAATTGAATGTAAGATTTGTCACTGAAACTCGATAGAATAGATACAGTCTATATAGGATATAGGTAAGACTGTTCTTTTGACAGCTGTCATCCCAGTGCGATTTGTCATATTTGACGTCTCTCGTGCGATGGCAGCTGTCAAACGAACAGTGTTATATTCCGTAGACTGTAGTGAGGAGTGAGGAAAGAAAATTTAATGTTTTGTGTTTTTTGGCGGCAATAAATTTGCTTTTTTTTTATTGTGTAATGTCTTACAGGTTGAAAGGTGCGAAAAATCTGGATCGCGCCGGGTGAAACTAGATTTGCCGTCAGCTTACATTTATCCTTGCGCGGAATGTAACCAATATTTCGAGTGAGCCATTTTTACCTTATTTTTCTTTTCAGCACCTTAAGCCTTATTTACACGTATAATTTGTGTGACGTCACGCAACACGCTCATGTAGTATGGAACTTCTAACAGTCAAGTTGCCCATTCACTTGACAAAGCCTAATCCCAATAAGGTCTAGTTTCCCCTCGGGGTTGGAAGGTCAGATGGCAGTTGCTTCCGTAAAAACTAGTGTCTACGCCAAATCTTGGGATTAGGTAGCGGACCCCAGGCATCCTTCAGGATGCAACTGTACTGGGACAACGCTAGGAGGATGATGAAACATTAGTTCCTCTCTAAAAACTGGTTTAAATGGCAATTTGAAAAAAAAAGCATATTCCCAATGATGTGTGATTTTGTGACTGCAGGAATAAGAACCAGCGTTGGAAGCATGTGCAGAGACATCACCGGGCCGGGTTCGAGTGCTCTACATGTGGCAAGCGTTTTGCCTTCAAGAATAACTTGAGCCGGCACGAACAGTGAGTACATTTATAGTGTATATGTCGCAGGCAAATCGTATAATCCGCCGTATTACATTATGGCTAGGCGAAATGTGTTCGGCGCTTTGCATTCTTCAATTGGCCTAGTCGTAATGAAAAAAAGCGGTTCAGTCAGATTGTTTAATTCGCCGTAATACATTACGGCTAGCCTTTTCGCAAAATAGCGTCGTTTTAGCTGTCACCTGTTTGACAGCTTTTAGTTCCCATTTTTAACACTCGCTGTTTAGCAATGACAATCCGGCCATTTTTTAAAACGGCTAGCTGTAATGTAAAACGGCGGACTATGCAATCCGGCTAAACGTGAGCCGCCATGTTGTAGAACGTATTGCAATGACGATTCGGCTAAACGTTAACCCGCCGTATTACAAAACGGCTCTGTTTTGTAAAACGGCGGTTTATACAATCCGGCTGCGACATATACACTGATATACATCTCTAAGTCAATGAAAAATTTAAACACTATATACCTTGACTTTGACGCGAGTACCGACTGCGCACGCACACGTACTTACCCACAGCGCTTACATTCCTTCGCGTGTCACAGGTGTGACACAACTTAACATTTAAGCCCGAAACGCACTGACAGCGGTAGCGGGGCGGGGCGTCGCGGTGCGGAGGCGGTACCGGTTGTAATATGCGAACTAATATGAAAGGGTCCGCACAGAAAACCGGCCGGGAAAAAAGCGTTCTGTGCGGACCCTTGGACCCTTTCATATTAGTTCGAATATTACAACCGGTACCGCCTCCGCACCGCGTCGCCACCGCTGTCAGTGCGTTTGCTGCTTTAGAATTAAGCGCTTGCAACAGAGCTAAAATATTGGAAACTCACAAACACAAATATACATGGTATATATCCCGTTATTCATCGTAATTCTAATGTAAATGACCTTGTGAGCTTGAAATGAAACCAGCGCTGGGCTGCTAAGTTTGGCACATGCTGAAACTGGGACCCATTTGCCATAAATACTTTCTATTATTACTTATAGTTTAGTTTTAGTTAGTCTAGTTAAGTTATTGTTGTTTTTTCTCCTGTAGGTAATTGATGTTTATTATCTGTTCTGTTTACTTATTTTTTATGTTGTGTAATGGCAAATAAAGAATTTCTTATGTCTTATTTCTTATTTCTAAATCTTGTACAATTTGACATCATCCTCCTAGCGTTATCCCAGTACAGTTGCATCCTGAAGGATGCCTGGGGTCCGCTACCTAATCCCAAGATTTGGCGTAGTTTTTACGACTAGTTTTTACGAAAGCGACTGCCATCTGACCTTCCAACCCCGAGGGGAAACTACGCCTTATTGGGATTAGGCTGTGTCAAGTGAGTGGGCAACTCGACTGTTAGAAGTTCTCAAGCCGCCCGAAGGCCTCCAACTTGGTTTAACGACTGCTGCCACAGACAGCAACCGGGACACTTGTAGAACTTGACAAAATATATAATTTTATTGATATTATATTCGCAGGGTGCACTCAGCCCCATTGCCACGCGAGCAATGTCCGATCTGCCAGAAACTGGTGCGAGTGGATCTACTGAAGGTCCACGCGAGGATACACTCACAGCGGGAGCAGTTTGCGTGCGTGGAGTGCGCGAAGAGTTTCGTCAGCAGGGCTTCTTACGAGCACCATCTTAAGTACACGCAGGCGCACGCCAGCAAGGACTACCTCAAGTGAGCATACAATACAAATATTCTTTAAAGTTTACAAAAAAAATTGAGACAATAGTTCAAGGAACATATTCCACAAAAAAAAAACAATGTAATTATACAGGATGAAATTTTATTGACCGTTCAAATTTTTCCTAGGCATTAGGTATCAATAATAGATGCAATTTCTGAAGAAAACTCTTGGACGACCGCTTTAGCTTAGTTGGTAGTACCAATACCAATTTGCCACATATTCAACGAGCATATAAAAATAGGAGAATTTCCTGACAAACTTAAGCATGCAAAGGTAGTACCGGTACATAAGAAAGGAAAAACTACGCAAATAAATAATTATAGACCCATCTCTCTGCTTTCAATCCTAGCAAAAAATTTTGAAAAATGTTTAGCTGACCGCATAGAACAATACATGAACAGTAACTCGTATATATCGAGAAAACAATTTGGATTTTTCAAAGGCAGAAATACAATTGGAGCAATTACTGGTCTTACATTTGAAATAATGAATTATCTCAATCAGGATATGAAGTGCGCAGGAATATTCTGCGATCTAAGTAAAGCTTTCGATTGCGTCGATCACAATATTCTTCTTTACAAATTAGAGTACTACGGATTCCGTGGCCCTGTTCTCAACCTTCTATCCTCTTATCTATCAGGACGTAGACAATATGTAGAAATTAGATATTCAGATCACCGTGGACGAGAACAAACCATTAAATCAGATGAAGGCATTCTAAGTCGTGGCGTGCCGCAGGGTTCTGTTCTCGGACCCCTGCTTTTTATAATATTTATTAATGACTTGCCTGACAATATATCTACTGGCACTCCGTACTTGTACGCTGATGATACTAGTCTTATTCTTGGAGCGAAAAACTACACGGATTTACAACATGCAACCAAATGTGGTTGGAGAAATTTGACAGAATGGTTTTCCGCCAATGAATTATCCTTGAACCAAGATAAATGTTTTTACATGACTTTTAGGCGTGCATTTAACTCAGAGGATTGTACTTTGAATCTACCATTTAGTAAATCTGACTCCATTCGTTTTCTCGGTATAGAACTGGACCCGTATCTGAAGTGGCATGATCACATAAACTATGTTGTGAAAAGATTGGGAAGTGCATGCTACTCTCTAAAATCAATGGCAAAATTCTGTGACAAACAAACTTTAAAAACTATATATTTTTCGTATGTTGAGAGTATTATTCGCTATAGCATTGAAGTGCCTTGTGGGGAAATTGCTGTATCTCCAATGAAATACTGCTAATGCAAAAAAAATGTTTAAGATTCATTGAAGGTTATTTCCCCGAAACGCATAGACATCTATTTGTAGGAAATAATATCTACACAGTCACTACTCTGTATATTTATCAAATATGTATGTACATGTATAGAAACTTAAGCTCATATAAAACTAAAATGTTATGTGAAAGATATCCATTACGTCGCATCTTGGATCTTGCGTTACCTGAGTCACATTTTGCGTACTTTAGAAAATGCTGTAATTACATTTCTATAAAAATCTATAATAATCTCGAACCTGACATTAGGAATTCTTCCAATATACAAGAGTTTAGCGTAAAATTGAAAATGTATTTAAAATGTAGGCCGTTCTATAACCTTGACGAATACTTTGGTAAGATATTTGACTGATTTATTTAGATTTACTGTTGACATTGTGACTTGTATTTTTGTGATTTTATATTTAATGTTTTATCTAGTTTGACAATATTTCTTTATTTTTATTCTTTAAACTGACATATATCGATGATGTTTTATTTTGTCTATTGTTGATTAGGTATATTTAAATTTATGTGAATCTCGCTGTACCCTCTCTCTTATTCTTTTTATAATTATGTTTTATTGCATGGATTGTTTCCTTATTCGCAATAAAGATACTGAATACTGAGTGACCCTGCCTACGAAGCTGGAGGTCCCGGGTTCGAATCCCGGCCGGGGCATTTATTTGTGTGATGAGCACGAATATTTGTTCTTGGGTCTTGGATGTTTTCTATGTATTTAAGTATCTATTTATCTATATAAGTATGTATATCGTCGGTTAGTACCCATAGTACAAGCTTTGCTTATTTTGGGACTAGGTTGATTTGTGTAAGATTGTCCACAAATATTTATTTATTTTATTTATTTATTTTTAAAAAAAACAGGTAATTTTTTTTTACGCGAACATGAAAGTGTCCCAAGGCAGTGAAAGTAAGTATGAAAAAATATTCGCAAAAAAACATTTTTTTTTGTTGATAGTTCTCAAAAATTGGTTTTTATGCGAAAATTGTCTCGGCGACTTATCGTGGGGCCAGGGCGATAGTTATTGCTGCCTCCCACACAACCCGCTTCGGCGGTATCCACGATCGCATATTTTTTCGGATATCTTTCAGCTGCTGTATCTCAACATTCTCAACATTTTAGTACTGAAAGATACTGAAAGAAGAAACACGTATATTTTAATTTTCGCCAAGGAATCTACTGTGTGAATTTGAACGGTCAATAAAATTTCACCCTGTATATACTCATAGTCGTCGAAAAAAAGTACAGTCTGCAATAATAGCTTGACCTAAAAAATAATTTTAGGAACTTTTTCTTACAGTACCTTACAGAACTAATACAGTTCCTGAAATTAAATTTGAATATCCTTTTTCGTAGGTATAAATGCAATGTGTGTGACAAGGGCTACCGCTCCCGCGCAGAACTTAGAGACCACGTGAACTACCAACACATCGGGCAAACGCAGCACAAGTGTCCCGTCTGTGGCAAGGTATTTAACGTCTATCATCCTCTATCCTACAGGTATAGCAATGTGAGTATCATTTTTGTAGAACGGGTCTTATCTTAAGGACCCATCGGTCCAACAATGCCATTGTTTAGCCACGTGCCATAAATGCTTCGAAATGAAAAGGCTGCTTTACGGACACCACTGCTGTTTTCTATAGTAGGCTGAGTAAAAAAAGGAAAATATACATAGACTCGACTTTGGTTTTTTTTTCTATCGACAAAATTTTAAGCAATCATGTTTCGGCTATTGTCAGAACCACAATCATATAGTCAAGAATCATATATCTGAAAATCAGCCCCTACTGTTTGCTAGTCTGGACAGGACAGCGTTTCAAAGTTTCTAAATTTCTCGTTGTAGCGCTTTAAGTCTCCCAAGCAAATGAACTGTCAAACAAATAAAAATTAAGTATGGCAATGTTTTGTGTCTGTGACGGTCAGGGATTAAGGCGCTACACTGAGAAATTTGGAGACTTTGAAACGCTGTCCTGCCCAGACTAGCAAACAGTAGGGGCTGATTTTCAGATATATGATTCTTGACTATATGATTGTGGTACTGACAATAGCGAAGCATGATTGCTTAAAATTTTCTCGATAGAAAATAAATCCAAAGTCGAGTCTATATTTTCCTTTCTTTGCCTCAGCCTACTAAAACAACGCATTATTAAAAGACACGATTAAGTTAATATGATGGTATTTTACCTCATCTAGGTACTGACAAGAGGAAATTTAATAAACCTGCACACAGTCAGATATTTAACGAGATTTGTCTAAAAAGCCATTCTCGGAGAGGGTTGCATCCCGTTTTGTCGTGAGCGAAAAACCAAGGGTGTCTCTTTCAATCGATATATCGCCTTATTACTTAGTTACTACGTAACAGATGCGAGAGTCACTTTTGTCCTGTTTTCAAATGTTCCGCCTTGGTGCCACTGTATGAGATACTTTAACCAGACCACAGGGGTGACACGCGAAGGAACGTAAGCGCTGTGGCTAAGTATGTGTGCGTACGCTGTCGGTACACGCGTCAATTTGTGTGCCGGGTGCGTAGGGTTTTGTTTATTATTCTTTTCCTAGCAGGTCGCAAGCGGCCAGTACAAAAAAGGTTACATACTTACACCCTTATCTAGGCATGACCTAACTGACAAGTAACCCTATCGTAACCAGGCGGGCGTCACAGGGACGAGGTAACTGACCTCGGTGCGGGGGGTTCGTGTCCGTTCTGTATGTATGTAATACTATTATACTATTCTGTGGCCAGACTATAAAAGGCTTCCGCCGCGCTTCTGCTTTCGTAACTTAACTGCTTTTGGCATTGGCGCGACACGGGTCTATCGGTGTGAACCGAGTGTCGGTGACCTTGGGACGCTACGATTCTATACTACCCGTCCGAGGAGTGTTTTCCACACACCGCGCCACCCTCGCGCGCCCCCGCTCGCGTCCGGACACGCACACATAGCCGCGAGACGGGTTTACAGCACACATGCTTCGGTGTCGCTTCTTGTTACGTTAGTATATATCTTCTTTGGCATTGGTGTATTCACGGAATAATAAAAACCAGTGGAAATGGCATAAGTCGCGATTAGTATCGAGACCGGTGTAAAACTCACACTAACAACTAAACACATTGAAATCTTGAAAGTGATTGGTCGTAGTATTTTATTTAAAAAGGTGCTATAAACAACGGAGCGTTCACTTAATTTAAACTTTAAGTGCATGCGAATTGATTGAAATTCTTTTGTGCCTTCAAAGTTCTGCCATCTAGCGTTCAATAGCTGAACTGCTAAGAGAAAAACTATAAGAGTACGAGTACATACCCTAGT
The DNA here is from genome assembly GCA_951800055.1 of Cenopis cana. Lineage (NCBI taxonomy): Eukaryota > Metazoa > Arthropoda > Insecta > Lepidoptera > Tortricidae > Cenopis > Cenopis cana. The sequence continues at coordinate 3,667,466 of OX637498.1, read as the reverse complement.
TCGGCTACTCGCCGATAGAGCACTTTGCGTGTACTTTAGTGATGTGCTATACTTCACTTCCACGTTATCGATATTGTAATATTAATGTACGAAAACATTTTTATTTAAGAAAGACTTAATAACTTTGGTCATTATCTAGTATCAGATATCTGGTAGCATTCATTAAATAATAATGTAGCAAGTGTAATAATAGATTATAAAGCCTTTATTTTCCCACACACGCAAACATAAAAAAAAAACCGGCCAAGTGCGAGTTGGACCCACGCACGCCGGATTCTGTACCATTATCTGTAAAAACCGGCCAAGTGCGAGTCGGACATCGCACATTAAGGGTTCCGAATCAACCACAAAAAAGTGATTTATCAATATATTAGTATTTGTTGGTAAAATATACGTAATAATAAACATTATCACCAAATTTCAAGTGCATAGGTCAACGGGAAGTTAAAAAATTCTTAGGAACAAAATTTTGTGTCAGACGACGGACGGACGGACGGACGCCTGGGTGTCACCAATAGGGTTCCCTTTTTGACCCTTCGGGTACGGAACCCTAAAAACTGCAAAAAAAACGTGTCTGTTTTATGAAAAACAATAATGTCGTATATTCGTTTAAAAAAAAAAACTTCTGTCAATATATTTCTGACTTATATGTATCTTATATATTTAAACGAGCATTTCTAATATATATTTCGGGGACCACGGAAACGGCTCTAACGATTTTGATGAAAATCAATTATATCAGTGCAAAAATTTCAATAACTCTGAAATACAGATACATTATTTAATCCCCATACACTAGTTACAATGAATTACATTATTTTACTTTTAAACCCTAAAAAACATTGAATTATATTTCAATCTTTATAATAGATAACTTGCACCAAATATCGATAACTTATCGACATCATTCGCGCACTACTTGAGTAGCGAATGTTCTAGATTGCTGCATACTTTGACGTATGGTGCAAAATCAACTCTATTGCTTAATGATAAGGTTTATTTTTGTTTGGTGTCTATATGCTTAAAATGCCCTAAAACAGAATATTAGAAATTATTGAAAATAAAATAAAATAAGACTTAGCGATGGTATGAAACACCACCATCGGCAACGTTTTTGCTCCGGCTATCGGTTTTGTACTCCAAAACTGCGCAATATGGCATTTTTCATGCAATTTAGATTTTTTTGTAATGGTAGCGACACAACTGTCACGCACAAGCGAAAGCTGCGAACTGAAGCAATGCTGCGTATCTCCTCATATTTATGACAGCGCGGCACGCCCTCTTGCCATTTCCACTGGTTTTTATTATTCCGTGGGTGTATTGGAAAGTTACTTAATGAAGTGTCGTATGTCAGGCGTTGGCGACTCGGCGTTGCATCACGCGGCACGTGAGGCGAGCGCACCACGGCATCAAGGAGGGCCCGTGCGACAAGATCTGCCAGCAGTGCGGGAAGGCGTTCCGGGTGAGTTACGTCACTTCACTAGCCTCCTGTAGCCTTTAGGCCACTCATTTTACACTCAAAACCGGCCAAGTGCGTGTCGGGCCACGCGCAAGGTAGGGTTCCGTACCTAAGGTATCAATGGAAATTGTACGAAAGTTTGCTTTTGCTAAGTACATTTCTGAAGTTAGGCTATTACTTGTGAACTAGTAATGTCTACTTAGCTGTGATAGTTTTCCTTTTAAATTCATCGTATATACTACTACGACGGTTTTTTTCACATGCCTAGGAGCCACCGTTTAGCTGGCAGGGGGGGGGGACACTTGACCATAATGAAAATTATCACTTCAAAGCTTAATATCACGCCAACCGATTCTTAATCAAAAAATACTTTTAGAAACCTTATAATATTTTTAAAAGAGCTATCCAACGATACCCCACACGATGGAGTTTGGAAGAAAAAAAATTGCACCACCACATTAAATGTAGGGGAGGTACCCTAAAAAAATTTTTTTTTTCAATATTTTATTCTACCGTTTTGTCGGCGTCATCAATATCTATACTCGTGCCAAATTACAGCTTTGTAGTACTAACGGTTACTGAGAAAAACGGGGGTCGGACGGACGGACGGACGGACGGACATGGCGAAACTATAAGGGTTCCTTGTTTACTACGGAACCCTAAAAAGGGGTATATCTATAGTAGAGTGGCCAATTCGTCTAAACTGTCTAAAGTGCCTTATTTACGATTTCCGTAGGACTGAAAAGGTTTATGGGCCATTTTACGGAAAGTTGTACACTCGACTTTTTTTTTAAATTTGGATAAAATCGGGTTTTTTCTACTCAGAATCGAAAGCACTTTCGAACCTAATAGAAGAAAAAAAGTGTCCCAAATTTTTCATACAATTTTCAGTTTTTCCATTCCGTTACCATCCATACAAGCATTACAAACTTTGTATGAAAACGGTAACGGAATGGAATAAAAAAAAATTGGGACACTTTTTTTCCCCTATATCATTCGAAAGTGCTTTCGATTCTGAGTAGAAAAAACCCAATTTTATCCAAATTAAAAAAAAAAGTCGAGTGTACAACTTTCCGTAAAATGGCCCTTATACCGACAAGTGGTATCGTTGGAATCAGCATGCTCTACTGATTATCAAAATGCATGTTGTCGCTTCCTAAAGTGGACGAATTGGCCTCTACTATATAGAGGGAAATGCTTGGAACACAATTTTTGACTTGGTAACTTTGTATGGGCTAGTTAGGAGGTTAGCATATCAAAATTCCCCGCACCTACCCCCGCCGCTGGGGGAAGAGGGGGGGGGGGGGGGGGGGGAGGCTTTAAAGGTCCCACTTTTCGGTATTTCGTGAAAAATTCGTAAACGGTGGCACATAGCAAAAAACGTTCTTAGGCAACGCTAGGATTAAGGGCCTATCGTGCGGGGTAAATTCTCAGCGCCTGTCAAATTTCCAGATTTTAAATAATTTACCCAATTAACCCACACATGCATTATTCACGCACACTACCTCATTTTGCTGGGTCGGGTCATTGACCCATGTTTATGTCAACTTATGACAATATAGATTTTGAATATTTAAAGGTTTCTTGGTGCATAAGAGAAGTGTAACAAAAATCGCCAAGTTCTGATCTGTAACCAAAACTCAAGTATTAGTTGTATCTGAAAATGTCTTGAATTTGGAATTTGTGGTAGTAAAATACACAGTTCCTTGTTTATAAAATAAAACTTTGAACCCCTGTTTTGTAAAATGTATTTTGTTTTGCCCTTTCCTCACAGACTCATTTTTATACAACTTAAAACAGAGAAAGACTTTTCCTAATCGGTTCGTGCATGTTATGACTGTTTTATGTTTATGACTTAGGTACTTATTTTGAGAGTTTACTTGGTGATTTTCATGATACGAGTATAATGTTGTACCTTAAATAGGTTATTTTAAGCAAAACTTTTCATAAATTGATTATTTTCTGTTTATCAGTTGGTTAACTCTAAAATGGACACTGATTTAATGCAAGTTTTAAGAGAAGAAGCGGTAGTTTTATTACAATATATATAATAACTACTGAAACTATTTATACGGCACGGGATAACTGCAGCAATATTGTGAATCAACTTTGTATTTGAGGAACCAGTACCTAACCTTATAGGTAGGTAGTTCTTGTTATTCACGACCTCCCGTCGTAACCCAATCCGCAGAATTGCGCATAGAATAGTATGACATTCCCTGCGCATCGTCGTTATCGTGAATGACAAGCACTATAAAACCTAATGATATAACAAATATCATCAAGAAAGTCATTGTAACAGTCTGCAATTGTGGAACTTGGTCGGACCACTACTGTATCAGCTCTGACAAATTAACTTTTATACACTTCTTATAAGGTCCATAATTGAAAGGAATAATTAGCAGGATGCGTTTACATATTCTTCTAGTGTGAGCAATCGATGACACTTAACTGAACATCCGTGAACCTTATTGCAACGACATAAGGTTCAATAATGGTTAACATTGCGTCTATTTTCATCAATAATAAATAGCAATTATTATTATTTGCTATTCGTTTACTATAACGTCGAGACAATTATTGCGATGCGACATAAGTACTTACTTGTACAAAATCAAAGCAACGGGATTTCCAACGCATGAAAGCTTTAGATAGAAACTAGCGCAGTTTAATATTATAAGTAATTACTGCATATTTGTTTGTTAGACATCGTCATTGTCACCACATCCCCAACAACTACTTGGTTTATTATTTATAAATGAAACATAGGTTTATTATTTTCATTCTAGGTCATCTAGGTATAATTATATTATGACCAGACGGCTTAGACACTACACAATTTAAATCCACATCACTCAAACTGGCGAAGAAACTCCGATATTCTTTCTTCTGCTTCCGCTGCAAGAGAGCACTCTAGATCTGTTTCTTGGTATAACGCTGATATTTTATAAATTTCTGTTCAAAGCACCATAATAATTGTGCCTGTTTGTACAGATTCTGGGATATGTTTTGTTTATGCAGATTCTGCGATATATTTAGGTAATCATTGTTTGACGTGAAAGCGCCGTACATATACACATAAAATATAACATTAGATTCGTTAAATTATTGAAATATAAAAATACAATTTGTTTACAAATTTTAATTTGAAATATGATGAGTGACATAAATGTCATAACGTTCCGTTCTGGGTGGCCAATTTATAAAAAGTAAATTACTTTGAACTGAAATACATCGGTAACCTTTTTACGTTTAAAATGCCTTTTCGTAAAGGAAATCATTATAATTTAGTTGCACATTGGGGACCAAAGATTGCATTTTTATATTATAGCGAATGGCTAATACTAAAAATTCCATGTTAAAAGAATCTTCAATAGCCACACGTCAACATTTATTTACCCTACTTCAATTAATGCAATCTTTGTGTGTGGTATACATTTTGTATTTGTATACGAGCAAGCTGTCAAAAAGCGTGTTTTTATGAGATGTCAAACTGAGAAAAGCAGCATACGTCTGCTCCCATTGATGGCCGGAGCCCATCTGCCGGCAAGAAAACTTCGGCGGCCGGTCAAATTTTCGGAATTTCCTTTGCATTGTTAAAAAAATCTCCACATTTTGCAAATGTTAAACCATAGATATAGTATATACTCTGTAGTTATAGATGCGCCAACAAGCGACCGGGGCTATGTCTTTCTCATATTATGACGTCAAAATATGGGGATACCATGGTTGCAAAAAATTACCCCAAAAATTTAGTCGGATAGTACTTAGTTACAAGTGATCAAATTCCATAGTGACTAAGTCGCCATTTTGACTCACTAACTAAATTTACACAACATCGTAGGCGATATCGTAAAATAAGTGATCCCGACCGGCCACTTTTTTTGTGATAATCTTACCTATAAATATACATATAGTCACCGGTTATCACCGTTGCATCAAACGGCGATTTCACTGATCCAAATCTATACATTTTGTTCTCGCCGCTCGCCGCTGGTCGCTGGCCTTCCTGCTCGCCGCTTGACTTGCTGGTCATCACGTCACCCAAAGAACCATGCTAAATGTTTAAGTCTCTAGACGATGAAAGTAGTAAGTAATGTAACCAGATAGTGCTTACTACTTCCATGCCCCTTTTTGTCTTTCACAGATAAATGATGTAGTTGTTGGAATAAAAGTATAAACTTCAAATTAAAAACAGGTAATTTATTTACAATAATATATTATATTTATAACTTTATTTTTCAATAAATAAACAAATATATAATAAGCAGTTATAGATTATTTTACCCAATTTACTTTCCTGTTCCCTCAGTCCTCAAATCGGGATTCATCCTCTGTTGAAAAACTGAAAAAATAAATTACTTGAAATTCCCGAAACGTGGGGTAATCTTTAGGGGATTTTTTTATTATTTGTTGGTATCCCGAAATCGAATTATAAACCGACTGAATGGTGGGACATCAATGCTAAGCTGGCTTCTATGGTAGATTTATACCACGCGATTTGACCGGTTTGTATGTCAAATGTTTGGAGGTTATTTTTTAATTAATTCACATATTTTTCCTATTTCATCTATTGTCTCATGATATAACTAATGATTTAGCTCAGTAATTTGGTTCCGGTGAGATTTTAGAAATAAACACGGGTCCAAAATTCAAAGAAAATGTACTTACGCATGGAATGTAACATCCGCCTTTTTTCGGTCGAAATTGCTTTTACAGCCAAACACTGAACACCCCACCATGTTTGCACTGAACAACCAAACACTACGGATCTGATGATTGGTAAATTATTGTTCATTTAAACCAAATTCATCATTAATTTTCCACTTATAAAATGCACTGCAAAATATTGCCACTTTGTTTGGCAATCTTCTTGACACTAATGACAGATTACTTTTACCCGACCATGAAAAAATGTCCGGTCGGTGATAAGGACAAAACATCGCACTATTTTCTACTTCCTCTCATAGGAATCGCAATAAGGCTATCTTTCTCTTACAAAGCGTGTCAGGCCCTTGTGTTAAACACATACGACCTAGATAACATGTAGTTTTGTTACTATTCAAAAATTGAAGACCTTTCATAAAGTATTAACGTTGTAGTTTGCGTTTAATTCCTTTAGTAGAGCTAACTTTGGATTGAATTTTTATGAAGAAAACTATAAGTAATTGTGTTTCTGAAACACATGACGTGTAGAGTGTATCCTTAAATATAATATATAGGAATTACAGAATTCAAGCTTTAGTAATAATAATACAGCAAGTGATCCAACCATCGCAATTATTCAGAAATTTGCTCGGTGCAGTCTTAATATAAATGTTTTTTTTTTATGATAATTTAAATGGCTTCTCATTCCTGTTTTTCAATATTTTGAAAAACAAAAAATACTGTATATATGCACTCAACGAGCTCTACTCAACGATACCCTACTTGATGGGGTAGGCAAAATTTTTTTTTCGCGCCCCCCTTTAGTAACCCCCTTATAAAACCGTAAAAATATTTTTGGACAATTTGTATAGCTTTGGGTTAACACGATGCTTAAACTGTGAAAATTTGAAGACTATTAAGGTCGAATTCTCAATAAGGTATTAACGTAGGGGTTTTTTTTTTCAGGATAAGAAAGGCCTGCGTGAACACGAATTTATACATACCGGCGAGCGTCCGCTGTCCTGCGAAGTGTGTGGATGCACCTTTAGACAGAGGGCATCTCTATACACTCACAAAAAGAGGGTGCACAAAATATATCCCCCGAAGAAGACTGTTGAGGTGGTAGCTGAACCTAATGCTAGTGGTAATACGGTTGAAAATGCAACTACTAAGTAGATATTCAATTAGGGAATCTCTATTCATGACACAAGAAGGAACACAAGATATATCCGAAGAAGACTGGAGGTGGTAGCTGAACCTAATGCTAGTGGTAATACGGTTGAAAATGCAACTACAAAATAGATATTCAATTAGGGAAGCTCTATACATGATACAAGAAGGTACACAAGATATATCCGCAGAAGACTGGAGGTCGTTGGTGAACCTAACGCTAGTGGTAATACGGTTGAAAATGCAACTACTAAGCAGATATTCAATTAGGGAGGCTCTATACATGATACAAGAGGACACACAAGATATATCCGAAGAAGACTAGAGGTCGTTGGTGAGCCTAATGCTAGTGGTAATAAGGTTGAAAATGCAACTACTAAGCAGATATTCAATTAGGGAAGCTCTATACATGATCCATATCGGTACACAAGATATATCCCAAGAAGACTGGACTCAACTTCTAAGGTGATATACATCATCTGTGAAAATTTCAACTGTCTAACCATTGTCTAACTATCACGGTTCATGAGATACAGCCTGGTGACAGAGAATAGGGTCCCGTTTTATTCTTTGGGTACGGAAGTACGGAACCCTAAATTTTTTTAGTTTTTTTTATGTTATTGTTTTAAAGTGAATTGTTTAATAATTGTGCAATATGATTTATTCCATTTTATAATTATACAAGTGTAATCGATTATTATGATTATATTATATATAGTAATATCCATTGTATGTAGGTATTATGTTAAATCAGTATTTTAATTGTGTTATTCTAAAATTTTATATTCCATTCCAACAATGCATACTTATATGTATAAAAAAATATAATATATACCTAATAATTATCTGAATTAAATGGTTATAATAGTAATAATTATTGTATTTGTTTCATTTCATATATCTGTTGACGCATTCACTGGCACCCTCTTTTGCTGGACATTCGGCAAGTGCCGCACTTTGCTGTATGCCCCAAACGCACATGTGAGTTCAACCGACTATTCTAAGTCTAAGGCACTAAGGCACAGAGTGAAAGTCACTAAATATTATGAACGCGTCTGTGCGTTCAAGGCACTGGGTGAAAGTAACGGAAACGCATATATGCGTTGGTGGCAGTGAATGCGTTAAAGCATTATTTCGGAAATATTTGTCAGTGTTTATTTAACTTATCTAACTACTGGCCTATATGGACTAATTAATTAAATGCATATTTTTTTGTATAAATAAGCTTAGCTTTAATAAACATGGGGTCTAGGCTAGGAGTTTGATAAAGAAAGTCTAAAAAAGGTAACGAATTTTTTATTCACATTTAATTCGTGTTGTTCGTTCGTGACTATACATACGAACTCATAAGTTAGCAGTACCCTTACCATGAGTTTGCAATGTTTATATTACCGTACTCGCTAGCGACTGCGTAAACGATTTAGTGTAGCGATTGTTAGTTCTATTGCGTAACCGCCAGAGGCGCTGTACTGTTGTCCATACTAAATCGTTTACGCAGTCGCTAGCGAGTACGGTAATGCAAACATTGCAAATTCATGGTAAGGGACACTATTACAGATGTATTGCAAAATGATTTTCTTTCGGGAATATTTGGATCTCCATCGGAATACGATGGCACCCGAACTGTCAATAAATGATTGTATTAAAAATGAGTGACGTTTTCATATCCGTTATTATGGAACTTTATTGTTTAGTGTCAAATGTCAAAGTGAAACTTTCCAAAATTGCGAATTTTTCCACATGGGTAAGTTTCTGAAATTTCTCACATTTTTGTATGAGGTTTGAAACTTTCCGAAATGTAAAATGGAAATTTCTTATCATCATCATCATCATCAGCCTATATATGTCCCACTGCTGGGCACAGGCCTCCTCTCATAGATGAGAGGGATTAGGCAGTAGTCCCCACGCTGGCCCAGAGCGAGTTGGGGACTTCACATACAACTTTGAATTTCTTCGCGTATGTATGCAGGTTTCCTCACGATGTTTTCCTTCACCGAAAAGCTAACGGTAAATGTCAAATGATATTCCGTACGTAAGTTCCGAAAAACTCATTGGTACGAGCTGGGATTCGAACCCACGACCGCCGCTTGACAGCCCCATGCTTGAACCACTGGGCTACCGTAGCTTCAAGTTTCTTATATTTCTATGAAATTCTCAAGAAATTTCCGAGAACTTTTCCAACTTTTTGGAAACTTTCCGCACCTTGCACATCTGTAGTCAAAGTTACCCCTACGGCTGTAAGATGGGTACTGAAGAAGGTAATAGGGATGTTGACACCAAATAAGAAAATTAATGAATTTTCTCGAAAAAGGATCAAATTCTCAATGAAATAGCGAAAACAGTAATTCATAAGACTAAATAATTACATAATAAGTCTTCAAAGTTTTAAGAGAGGGCATTTTCTAAACGCACCTCTGTATTGAACGATCATCATTTACTATGGCGCTCGAGGTCAGTGACGTCACTGATCTGTAGCGCTTTCTCTCTCTAACTAAATACATTCAAACGCTTGTAGTTTTATTTTACTAAACGGTTAAAACTCACGTATTAATTGTCACTTCGGGCGACATGTTTCGAACTCTTCGGGAGTTCTTCTTCAGGATGAGTGCGTTTGCGACCCGCGCCGATTGTAGTTTCGTTATTTTTTGACATATTTGAATACGATTTTCACTATTTGGCATAGTTTTATGTATTCTTTCGTATGGAGTAATAATAAATTTCGAGTCAACATCCCTATTGAGAGAGCACGATAAATACGAACTTTTCCTTTAAAATACGAAGGAAAATCATTCTGCGCTACATCTGTACTATTGTCGTTTTGACTCTATGTTATTGCGGTTTAGCAACACAGCCAGGCCAACTTAGCCAGCTTCTTCAACAAACAGCCGTGTTCCGAATCACGCTTACAACGCTATAAACGCGTTTACGATCGGACCGAATCACGCTCATAGCGTTTATATGAGATGTCGTGACGTCATTGATGGACGGCGCCATATTGGCGTTTGCAATGCTCACACTCCCAGGCGTCAGCACCTTAAACCAAATGTCAAGTTGACGTTTGATATATAAACATGACAGTAAACACAACATGCCCGGTCCGAATCAAAACACCACTCACGCGGCCTTGAGCGCGCTTACTGATTCGGACCGGCCGTCAGCACTGTAAACGCTGTGATCGTTGGTGGCGTGATTCGGAACACGGCTAAGGTATGCCCAATGGGCAGCGATGGAGACAGCCTTGATCGTCGCGTCTCTCAGGTCGTGTTCTGAGCAGGAGAGCGGGCATGTGGGGCACGACAGCAGGTGTGCCATGGTTTGTGGTGCTGTATCGCACACACATTGGGTAGTGTGGCCCCGGTGCAGTCCCCAATTGACAATATTTCATAATTTCCAAAAGTCTTAATTCGAAAACCATTTCGGTAAAAACGTGTGAAGTACACAAAAAACATTTTTTTAGATTTTTTTCTCCGTTAATTTTGGAAAAAATCGCAAATTACTGTAAACCGAAAGTTGACGACATCTTCCTAGCTGTATTCAGGGAGACCTTAGTACAGAGTACAGACAATCGCTGCTCTGGAGTGGCTCTGGATTCTTGTTGGGAAGATGACGTCATATTTTACTTACGCCCTTTTGGAATGACCTACTTTTCAACGTGTTTTTTTGTATGAAATAATGAGTTAAATTGAAAAAGAAAAAATACGAGTGGCTTAAATTTTTACCTATTTTCTAACTAGTAAATATGAAATGTTGTCAATTGGCCATGTTAGTTTAGCCAGCGGCCTTCTGTGAGTGCAGCAGCTTGGTGTGCGTGTAGAGCGCGGCGGAGTGCGCAAACGTGGCCGCGCAGCGCGCGCACGCGTGCGGACGCTCGCCCGTGTGCGTGCGGATGTGCGCGCGCAGGATCGCCATCGTCTGCCGATAAACTCAACGTTTGAAATATAATAAATCTTCAGGGACGGAATAGACTAACCAAGAGCGGTAAAACAAAGAATGTTTCAGTTCGCGGGTATTTGACGCCCGAGCCGAAGGCAAGGGCGATAAATATGCGATCTGTAGGCCTAGCACGTGTTGCGCTCGAGAGTATGTCAGTGTATCTCGAGCTAACCGTCACTTTTTAAGGCGCAGGGTAGGGCAAGGCCTTCCCCATACAAACTTTGTGCACGTTTTATTCGTCGGTTTTGGCACTTAACACATATAATTTTTTTTTTAGTTGTAAATATTAGATATGGGAAGATCGTGATGTAAAAATTTTCATATACTTCAATAAAAATCATAATTAACAAAAATTAAAAAAAAAAATTAATAAAACAAAATTTACATCACGAAATAGCTATCAGAAAAATAAGCATACTTACCAAATCCTGCACAAAGTTTGTATGGAGAGTGCTTGCCCTACCCCTCCTCTTAACAGCGCCAATCAGAAAAAGACGCGTAGCTGGAGATAAGTCGAGATAGTCTCGAGCGCAACATATTGATTTCACACTAAATAAATAAACAGGTTAGTAAATTAAATTAAGTAGTTACAATTGCAATAATACAATATTGAACTGACTATGTATAATGGTATTGACGTGACATGAACATGTGCTACGGGCGCTAAGGCTTTCTCTATTACCGCCCGTGGTAACTACATAATTTTATGTCAGTCCCTGGTCAAGAAATGGTATTCTCCACGTGCGGAGCGTGTGTGGTAATAGGGATGTTGACTCAAAATTTATTATTACTCCATACGAAAGAATACATAAAACTATGCCAAATATTGGAAATCCCATTAAAATATGTCAAAAAATAACGAAACTACAACCGTTAGAATGTCTTAAGTTCGAGAGAGAAAGCGCTACAGATCAGTGACGTCACTGGCCTCGAGCGCCATAGTAAATGACGATCGTTCAATACACTGGTGCGTTTTGCGGAACAGGGACAGAAAATGCCCCCTCCTAAAACTTTGAAGACTTGTAATTATGTAATTATTTATTCTTTTGAATTACTTTTTTCGCTATTTGATTGAGAATTTGATCCTTTTTCGAGAAAATTCGGATTAATTGATTTTCTTATTTGGTGTCAACATCCCTATTGCGACACCTGGCCCAGGTGTGACAAAAAAGTTCTTATAAAATGCAGAAAAATCGAGAACCAGTTCAGAAGGATGAGAATATGTATTTATCGTTGTTTGGTCTCTGACTACCCCAACTGGATATGAGCGTGAGTGTACTGTTGTGTTTGTACCTATGTTTTATGCTTGGAGCGCTCGTGGCCCAGCGGCGCCTGTTAAGCAACGTGGGCAGCGGTCAGGACTTGGATGGGTGACCGCTTTGAGTGATTACTAACTCAGCGCTCCCGTGCTTTGGAAGGCACGCTAAGCCGTTGATCCCGGTTGCTGTCTATGGCAGCAGTCGTTAAGCCAAGTCGGAGGCCTTCGGGCGGCTTGAGAACTTCTAACAGTCAACCTTTAATATGTTTGATAAGCGGATGCGTGCGTTAATAGATGAGTGTTAAGATTGAAAAATATATGTGATACCACGGTGGCTCAATTGGTAGAGCAATGGACGGATTCCAGAGGTCGTGGGTTCAAATCCCACCTGTGGTGTTGAATTTTTCAATTTTCACTTTGATTAAAAAATTGAGATTTTTCTAACAGTCAAGTTGCCCACTCACTTGACAAAGCCTAATCCCAATAAGGTCTAGTTTCCCCTCGGGGTTAGAAGGTCAGATGGCAGTCGCTTCCGTAAAAACTAGTGCCTACGCCAAATCTTGGGATGAGGTAGCGGACCCCAGGCGTCCTTCAGGATGCAACTGTACTGGGATAACGCTAGGAGGATGACATTAGTTTTATGTTTGTATGCTCACCGTGAACCCGCGGCCGCAGTGGTCGCACATCTTGTTCCGCGGCGGTCTCTTCTTCTCGTGGACGTAGTTGATGTGCCTCTTTAGCTTTGTGCTGTTTTTGAACACCTGACGATGACGTGAGAGGTTGATATCCGGTAAACGGTTTTCAGGCTGCGTTTCCACCAGAGATGTGCGAGGATGTGTTTTCATATATTTGACACCTCGCTCGGCGCGTTGCGATGAGTCAAATGTATGAAAACGCATCCTCGCACATCTCTGGTGGAAACGCAGCCTTAATTAAAACTTTCGTAAGAGATACTTAAATAGTAGTGTATGCAACTGGTACATAATTAGGCATTAAAACACTCGTGTGACCTTATTAAACACACGAGTGTTTTAATGCCTAATTATGTACAGTTGCATACACTACTTTATCTACATCCATATATTAAATCCTCTTTCATGTGTTTCGTGTGGGCACTTCTCGCCGGCGTGCGCCATGTTTGCGTCGACAGGCCGGCCCGCGCCCCGCCGCCAGCCCGCAGCTGTGTCTTAATTTTGTACGTGATCTCGTTAAAGTGTTATATTTCGTGATCTAATAGGGGACGCACGCAACAGCCGCACAGTATATTATAAAGCGGGGTCTTATCTACGGTATTTGAACTTATAAAAGAGGATTTACTATATGGGTGTAGATAAAGGTTTGTTTTAACGCGATATTTATGTATTTACCTTTTTTACCGACGTTTCGACACGGGTTTCACCGGCCGTGGTCGCGGATATGACTGTCGTCTCAGCAAGACATGACATGTTTCGTAAGACATGTGACATGTTATAATTTTAATATTATTGAAGTGAAAATTAATACGTGAGTTTTAACCGTTTAGAAAAATAAAAACCGCTTTTAAATCCAGTACCAGGGGTATTTCACGAAGAAATCAATTATATTTAATACGTGACACTTTTTTTAAAATTATAAATGTCTAGCCAGGGATCTTCTTACAGTGCTGAAGCTTTTTTTTTTACTTGACTGTTGGCTTTAAAGGCCGGGGCCAATAAAGCGACAGACAGGTTCAAAAAGAAAGGAAAAAAACTAATGCGACTCGGACTCGCGCACGAAGGGTTCCGTACCATTATCTATAAACACGGCAAAATATATATATGGGAGCCCCCTTAAATATTTATTTTATACTATTTTTTAGTAGTTGTTGTTATAACGGCAACAGAAATACATCATCTGTGAAAATTTCAGCTGTCTAACTATCACGGTTCACGAGATACAGCCTGGTGATAGACGGACGGACGACCAGCGGAGTCTTAGTAATAGGGTCCCGCAAAGAGTATAATAATATATATCAGGTAGGGTCCCGTTTAACCCTTTCGCTACAGAATCCTAAAAATAAGGTGCTGCGTAACGTTCTTCAGATGCTGGACAGCACAATAGCGCTTGCTAGCTATCGCTATGGTTTCTGGGTAACATTCAAGAAAGCAGTAAAAGTAACGTAAGTAACGTTCTTCGGTTTGTAAATTGTAAGTTGGCGTCATTGGTCACACAGCGGGAACGTATGCTAACAGGTTGGCGACGCCACAGGCTGCGCGACGCGAGCGGGACGGTTTCATACATGCCGGCGCGCAGCGCAGCGTCCCGCTTGCGTCGCGCAAGCGGTGTGACCAAGCCTTTAGTACCTTATTGCATTCGTCGCACTTGTGGTTGATGGTCTTAAGGTGCTCCCAGTCTACGTGCTCCTTTAGCTGGGCCTTCGTCAGGAAACGCGCGTCGCACACGCTGCAAACGCACCTGTAGCAAAGAACATATGTATACTAACGTAATAAGAAGCGACACCGAAGCATGTGTGCTGTAAACCAGTCTCGCCGTGTCCGGAGGCGAGCGGGGGCGCGCGAGGGTGGCGCGGTGTGTGGAAATCACTCCTCGGACGGGCAAAGTAGCTAAATTGCTTAGAATCGTAGCGTTCCAAGGTCACCGACACTCGGTTCACACCGATAGACCCGTGTCGCGCCTTAGCCTGTAGACCGAGTCGTTGATATAATTTTATGTCACACCTAGCCATAAAGTGGCCATTATTGCACGCTCCGCGCGCGAAAAAATCCACTTCCTGGCCAGGGGGTGTCATAAAATTTTGTACTTACCACGGGCGATAATAAAGAAAGCCTCAGATCGCATATTTATCGCCCTTGCCTTCGGCTCGGGCGTGAAATACCTGCGATCTGAGACATTCTTTGTTTTATCGCCCTTGGTAAGTAATGTACTATTAATCACTTCCAGAGACAGGAATACGCTATTGATCCTGCTAATATTAAAATGCGTAAGTTGGGATGTTTGGATGATTGAATCACGCAAAAACGGATGAACAATTGAACAGATTATGATGAAACCTGGTAAACAAACAGTTTATCAAGAGTCCGTAACTTACTTTTTATCGTTGTCGCTAGTGTGTTTGCGAGCGTGCTGAATGCGTGTGCTTGAGTTTGTGTGTGTGCGTGTGTGTGTATTTGTGTGCACACGTTCGCAAATGTTTTTTATTTAATAAAAATGGAGACCAGCATTAGGTACTCACTTTTTATCATTCTCGCTTGTATGCCTGCTGTGCGTACGAAAACATAACATAATTAAATATAAAGCTAAAACTACTTACAATTAAAATAACTAAAAAGAACTAAATAAAAACTAAGAAATAATAAAAATACTAACTAAAATATACTAACCTATAAAAAGAACACCCCGTCGAGCAGGTCGCATTGCGGCATGGTCCCCATCACGCTGGCGGCGTTACCTCTCTGAATCGCCAGGGCGACCAGCATTACTCACTTTTTATTATTCTCGCTAGTATGCCTGCTGTGCGTACGTGGTGCGTACTAAGGTGGTGTTTGAGGTTATGTAGTGAGCGAAAGTGCTGACGGTACTGTGTGACTGTTCAAGAGTCTGTAACTTACTTATAGTCGTTATCGCTAGTGTGTTTGCTGTGCGTGCGGGTTGCTTGTGTGTGAGTGTGTGCGTGCGTGTTTTTTTAACGTGTGTGACGTTGGAAAAAGTCCGTTTTTTTATAAAAATGTGATTGCTAATAGACCATGTGTTTTTATCGTTGTCGCTAGTGTGTTTGAGGGCGTACGGAATCCGCGTGTGTGTGTGCGTGCGTGTTTTTTTAGCGTGTGTGACAATGGAAAGAATGGAAAGAAAAAATATATTTATAATTAAAAAAAGTGGCTATTGAGCAGCGTTACTTACATTTTATTATTCTCACCAGTATGCCTGCTGTGCGTATTGAGATGATGCGTCAGATTATGCAGTGCGCGTGCCTGTGAGTGTGTATGCGTGGGTGTGTATTTGTGTGACAGTGTCAAGAGTCCGTAACTTACTTTTTATCGTTGTCGCTAGTGTGTTTACGTGCGTGTGTGAGTGTGTGTGTGTGTGCGTGCGTGTTTTTTTAGTGTGTGTGTTTGTCTGTGTGACGTTGGCAAGAATGCTTTTTTTAATGGGATTCCTGTAGACCAGCTTTACTCACTTCTTATCAGTCTCGCTAGTGTGCCTGCTGTGCGTACTGAGATGGTGTTTGAGGTTGTGCAGTGTGCGGAAGTGCGTGCGGCACGGCGCGCAGTAGGCGGCGCGCGCGCCGGGGTCGCGCGGCGCGTGCGCGGACTCCACGTGCGAGAGCAGGCCGGAGCGCTGACGGTACGTTTTGGAGCACTCCGAGCAGGAGTATACGCGCGAGGAGGTTTTGTGGACTGTGCTGTAGAGAAGTGTTTCACCCCGTTATTACCGAGCCACAAACACTTTAGCCTAGTTGGTGACACTGCCTACGAAGCTGGAGATCCTGGGTTCAAATCTCAGTCAAGTTTTTTTGTGTGACGAACACGAATATTTTTTCCGAGTCTTGGATGTTTTCTATATGAATTTAAGTATGTATGTATCTATATAAGTATGTATAATTGTATATATCGTCGCTTAGTACTGATACAAGCGTTGCTTAGTTTGCGACTAGATTTATTTGTGTAAGATTCTCCACAAATATTTATTTATTTATTATTATTCATAAAAATTAACTAACCTCTGCTAACTAAAAGTTCTGTCCCTTTCTAACAAACATAAATGCCTCGTATTTTTTATGAAATTCAATTTCTTGCGAACTGCGGAACCATACATTGTCTTCTGTCTGCAAACCAAACCAAAGATTCAAAGAGTTTATTTGTCCAACATAGGTAATGATTACAAGGTGTTAGCAATAGTTTTTGTATCACTATGTGGTGCCTTGCGGCATACAAATGTAGTTGTCAATAGTGTCAAGACATGCTTAAATTCATTGAATACAAATTAAATACAGATAAAATCATTAGGTACACAAGTAAAGTACCTACTTTTATCTTACGAGCGCGGGTGAGCCATGGTTGTGTTGAGCTATACATGCACGTTGTCTATGTGTGCGTCGGCGTAGAAGCCATGAATTCGCGTTGTCCATGTGTTCGTATTGTGTCACAACTACAATAACAATAGCCGACCCGCGCTCTTCAGTTAAAAGTACTATACAGCCATGTATAAGGCATCAATATGTGGGCAACCGAGCTTTGCTCGGCGTTTTCCCGGGCATGAGATCTGGCTAGATCAATTGCTCGTCCCCGAAAATCCCCACATACCAAATTTCATCAAAATCGTTAGAGCCGTTTCCGAGATCCCCGAAATAAATAAATATATTTACAAGAATTGCTCATTTAAAGATATAAGGTTAGAGCCATTTCCGAGATCCCCGAAATAAATAAATATAGATACAAGAATTGCTCGTTTAAAGATCCTCGAAATATATAAATAAATAAATGTACAAGAATTGCTCGTTTAAAGGTATAAGATAAGATACTCACTACATGTGCACTTTAAGGCCCGAGTTGTTGACGAACATCTTGCCGCACTGCTCGCACTTAGCCCTCTGCTTGTGCGAGTCGCGGTGGTAGCGGAACCGCCGATAATTTCTGTCAATACATTAAATGTCAGTGTGTGGAGGAATAGTAATCATAATCAAACGTTTATTCGTGACCAATGTTTATACCTGACATATATTATTATACTCTTTGGTCAGCCCTTTCGCTTACTAACAAACTGAAAGTTTATTTCTGTATAATAATAGTACATTATTGCCGTTGCCGGGAAGGAAGCAACTGCAGGCTGAGTGAGCTTGGGAGTCCGTTTAATTATAGTACGAAGCCTGCAATTGCCGTTCCGGCCGAGGCTAATATAGTGCTTTTCTCAAAAATGGGGGAAATACGACAGAATTTGAATTAAGATTTGATAAAAACATAACCTTAAAACGTCAAAAACAACATGCTATCCCGCATGACTGTTTCTACTTTTTTTAAATTTTGGAACTCGACAAATACTTAAAGGAATTTATATGTGACATTGCAGGCGGCCTGCAATGTTTTTAATTTTTTAATTTTGATCTGTGTTGTTGACTTTACTTTCCAATATGTAGCGAGTAACGTCCAGTTTGCGGGCCATTTTTTAGAAAAACCTATTTAAATAGACAAATATGTTGAAGATTAACCGTATAAATACTCACAACGTAGTGTAGTCACATTCCTCGCACTTATACTGGGTAGGGACGGCGGCGTGCGTCTGGCTGTAGTGCGATAAGGCTGACATTACCGCACTGTAGCGGGCCCCGCACACGCTGCAGTCGATCCTGCAACGAGCATTCACTTCAATAAAGAATAGAAGATTAATCAGAGCGCTCGTGGCTCGCGGTTGCAAGCGTCAATAGGCTAGGCTGCGGCACAGAATAGTACATTACTTAACGAGGGCGGTAAAACAAAGAATGGCTCAGATCGCAGGTATTTGACGTCCGAGTCGAAGGCAAGGGCGATAAATATGCGATCTGGGGCTTTCTTTATTACCGCCCGTGTTAAGTACTAGTACATTACTTAACAAGGACGGTAAAATAAAGAATGTCTCAGATCGCAGGTATTTGACGCCCGAGCCGAAGGCAAGAGCGATAATTATGCGATCTGAGGCTTTCTTTATTACCGGCCGTGTTAAGTAACAAATTGTATGTCACCCCCTGGCCAGGAAGTGGGATTTCCCGCGCGCGAAGTGGCCAGGTGTGACATAATAGTATACAGAATGGCTACGATCCCCCGCACCGAGGTCAGTTACCTCGTCCCTGAGAGACCCGCCTGGTGTCGATCGGGTGCCGTCGCGCCTCGCGATTCGTCCGCGCCACGCGCCACGCACCCACGCAAACAATACGGTATTAAACCCCTAGTCAAATCAGCAACTTTTTATTAAATGTCAAAAACGATTTGTTAATATGAAGTTTGTAGGGAAATACTGTCTTAGTGACGTCACTAAGGCAGTGTGAGTAGGTTTGTTCAAATTCAAATCAGCATCCTTTTTAAATCTATATGCTTATAAAATCTTTCAATTAGCTAAAATAAATTAATAATTGATGTTTTTCGAGTATTTTCGTTAGATCTTTTATTAGTCAAGTAAAAAATAATTTATTTTTACCTTAGTTTAATACCCTATTGACGCGTGTACCGACAGCGCACGCACACATACTTACCCACAGCGCTTACGTTCCTTCGCGTGTCACAGGTGTGACCGTACGCTAGTTTGCGCTCGTTTTGTGTAGGTACGTGGTATAAAAAGAACTGTTATTCTATTTTGAATCTTATAGAATGCAAAATTAAGTATCTTATGTGATATGTATATTATTGTTTTAACCTGTTTTGTGTAGAATAAAGCGCTTACATACAAACATACATTAGGTCACTTTTTTGTATGTATGTACGGCTTATTTTGACACAACTCAGCCAGCTTGTAGGTAGGTATAATATATTTGTCTCACTCACCTCCGGTAGTGCCGT
This sequence comes from Cenopis cana, assembly GCA_951800055.1. Taxonomy (NCBI): domain Eukaryota; kingdom Metazoa; phylum Arthropoda; class Insecta; order Lepidoptera; family Tortricidae; genus Cenopis; species Cenopis cana. The sequence goes on along the minus strand of OX637498.1, from coordinate 3,647,494 downwards.
CTCATGTGTTGCTGGAAGGAGCCGATAGAGATCTGCACTGACTTACATATGGCACAAGGGTAGCCGCCATTGGCCTATGAAATAAAGATAATTAATATTAATCTATGCTATGACATAATAACATCACTTTGTCTATAAGGGCGCGTACACATAGGACGCCCATTTTTACAGGATTCTTTTACGGATAGCTACTACTATTTAATGGATCCGGAATACTGTTTTGTGTGTGAACTTGCTCATACAACTACATACGCCATCAAATAACGGACCTGTAAAGCTGATCGCTGCTATGTGTACATGCCCTAAGGCACACTTTCTCTATAACGACAGATATAAATAGTACTGTATACTTAAAAATAGATTAACTCAACATTTTCTATCGTCAAGTCTCTATAATTAAACTGCATCCTTATTTGCATCTTTATGACATTAAAATTCTTTAAAACGGTATACCTATTTAGAATTTTAGAGAAGTTTGATGTTTCCCAAGTATTTTCGTATTTTTTTGAAGTGAAAACTTCTTTAGCGGCGCTGAACACTTTTTGTGATAGGGAAAAATTGCTAAAGCGGGTATTACACTGTCCTGAATCAGGCGTCCTAACTAGTGGAGGGGAGTTGAAGCATCTCGCTCTAACGTATAGGTCGGAACCCTTCTAAGTGTCCTGAATCCAGGACAGTGTAATACCCGCTTAAACTCGCGTCAACCAGCTAAGTGACCCCTCCTAATAACGTAAGATGGACACGTGACCTATATATAGAAGATGGATATTGGTAACAGCGCCACCTATGCACAAACAAGCGAAGTTTCTCACAGTGTAGGTTGTGTTAAGGTACAACCGACAGCAGCGTTCTGTATAGTTAGTGCCTTGTATTGTTCGTAGGTGGCGCTGTTATCAAAAATGTATTAAGTGAAAACTGCTTTATCATGTCATTGTGTTTTCACTTCTGCCGGCACTCCCGGAGTGCAACCCGTTATTAGGGTTCCGTACCCGAAGGGTCAAAACGGAACCCTATTGGTGACGCCCAGACGTCCGTCCGTCCGTCCTTTGTCTGTCACACAGGTTTTACAGCCAAACGGTTGGAGCTACAGGCTTCAAATTTACACAGTATAAGCATCTTGTTGGCCCGAAGCCATACAAATAGTCAAAACTTATTTTTAAATGTTTTTGAGGGGGCTCTCCCATACAGCTAAAAGGGGGCGCGAAAAAAAATTTGTATCCTACCCTATCGAGTGGGGTATCGTTGTTTACAGCTCATTGAGTAGATACTTACTATATTTTTAATTTAAAAAAAAACTGGAAAATAAAGGAATGAGAAGCCACCAAAGTCAGCTTTTTTTACGAAATTTTGTTCCGACGAATTTTTTAACTTCTCAAATACCTATAAACTTAAAATTTGGTAATTATGTTTGTTATTACGTATATTTTACCAACAAATACTAATATATTGATAAATTAGATTTTTTTTCTTTGAAATTTCCTTATTTTTCCTATAAAAACCAACTTAACTTTGCGGTCGGCTCGGAACCCTAAATGTGCGAACGCGAAGTCCGACTCGCACTTGGCCGGTTTTTTTATTGGTAACGCTTTTTCATATTGATATTTACGAGGCAAGAATCTTTATAATTGGCTCAATTATATTTGCTTACCGGATTATGCCTCTTTTCCATGTGTTCCTTTAAAGTTAATTCATGGTCATATCCCACAATACAATTTTCACATTTGTATAACATTTTCAAGTATTTCTCCTTGGATGCTTCTCTCTTTCTATCCTCCCACATCTCTTTCTCACTCAACGTGACTATTTTTATCTTCCCCCCATATTTGTGTAGAAAGAATGGTGTATTAGGATTCTTTCCTTTTGCTACTTTATTTTGTTTTCTTTCTTTATTTTCTTTTATTTCTGACAATGGAACATCATTTTCCGGGTCAGAATATTCATCTGCAAATTCTATTTTGATTTCTGTTTTTATTTCCATATTAGGTTTTGCCTTAATGACCACTTTTTCAATTGGCTGTGAGTTGTATGTGTGAAATATTTCAATGTCTGAAGTTTCAAGTTTTGAAAGTTTCATGTTTAGCTGACGATTCTGCACCTGAAAGAGGTAGATAACAATTTGATTTTTGATTAAACAGAAGAGATTTCACCAAGTCTTTTGAATATCTCTATCCCTCACTTACCTTATTCAAGTGATAGACTGATAAAGATAGATAATATATGTAAAACAAATATTGCAGTCTTAGCAGCTAAGGTTGTCTTAAGCCGTTTTCTCCTGGCGAAAAAATATACAATGCCATTCTTTTGTTATCTGCCCTGGGATCCCAGGGACTGGTAGACGACGGGTTAATAATTATTGAAGTTAAGTTTATCTCTTCAACCCATAAATGGGTTCTGCAACTTATCACATTATAAGTGATAAGTTGCAGAACCCATTTAGGGGTTAAAGAGTTATAATTTATAACTTGTATTTCATTTACAGCAGGCTCTTACACATAATAGTCAAAATTTCACAAATTTTTCCTGGCATAATGGTCCCCATATTAGAAGAAAAAAAAACATTTATAAATACATGTCTATAGCTAATAATTTAATTTAAAAATTACCTTTTGACTTAGTTTTAATAAACTGGTTTCCACCTGCCTCTTAAATAGGTAAATATTCTTGAGCATGCCATGACAAGCATAGCAGACTACTGTTGATGAATACTCCAACTGAAATAACAAAATAATATTGAATACCAGGTTTTCAACAATTTTTATTTGATTTTCTAACTAAACTTTTATTGCACGCGTGTATGTAATGCCTATTGTAAAAACCTTAGGTAAAAACATTGTCAGCCATCTTGGATTCGCGAGATGCCAATTTACAATAACCCTATTATACTAGAACAAATTTATGCAAAGTGAATATGTCGGGGCTGGTTGTATTTGGTAATATGTAAAATAATACATATTTTAATATGTATTTACCTTAATTTTTAGACTACAATCAAAAAACTCGACATGTTTACAATTTGCGAGCCTGACAAGTGGAACATTTTCCGACAAACAGCAAACGCAGGCATTAAATACTGTTTCCATGATAGAGGACTGCGTTCTTCCACTGCATCCTGGCATATTTACACGTGCTATATATTCCAATTCTTCCATTTTCGCAAATAAATCGTCTATTTTTAACGCTACACTTTCTTTCTACAGCGTTCTATTCCATTACGCGTGATAACTTTTAACTTTTCATAACATGCCCGCCTGCCCGGAAAGTCATTTCTTGTTCTTGTAAGTAAAAGGTTAGTATAGTATTGAAACATAATTTGCGTGTAATGAAACGTTCAGTATATGGCGTCTTGTTTTTGCATTGTAATATTTATACTGCAATACTGTATAGTTATTACAATGATACGTTGCTTTACTTATAACTGAACTGCCTATTAATTAAAATAACATTCAGGATTAGCAGTAATTTATATCAATACATTACGAAACCTGTAATGCTTGAGTAACTAAATATTCTGTATGCAGTGTTTTTTGACAACTAAACAAAACGCTTTGACACTTGTTTGCAATTGCTTTTTGCATCTTCAGTGACCGATGACAAAATGATGCTCCCAGTTGATTGTTTATTTATATGCATATCCTGAGAGATAAAATACCAATATTAGAGTGATAACTTTAGAAACAACACCATGGCGGCCCAGGAGCACAATATTTGTCGCGGCTGTCTCGGCGCTGGACGAAAAATGATCGCAGTACATCAGTATTGGTCCAAGCAGTGTTTTTTGCAAATTTTACGCGAAATACCAGTAAGACTCACCTGTATTTAATTTTGTAATATCCTGAACCCTTATATTTGCCTCATGTAACCTATTCGGGTCAATAAATTTAGCGAAATTAAAGATTTGATTAAAAAAGTAGCAAGTTAAAATAGTTTTATTTGCAGAGGCGTCTGCCCATGTAGCGCCCGTGTGCAAATCATTACACTAGCGCCCTCTAGTATGTGGCGCTCGGAGCCCCCTAGGACCGCTGTGCCCGTATGCGACGCATAGCCTGCACTATAAAGATAATTTATTTAAAGCCCAAATTAATTTGCTATTATAGGTAAAGCCACAGAATAGTATAATAGTATTACATACAGAACGGACACGAACCCCCCGCACCGAGGTCAGTTACCTCGTCCCTGACAGGCCGGGTTACCGTCGCGTCTCACGATTCGTCCGCTACACGCGCTATGCACTCACGCAAACAATTGACGCGTGTACCGACAGCGCACACACACATACTTACCCACAGCGCTTACTTTCCTTCGCTTGTCACCCCCCTGGTAAAGCCGCCTATGTTTATTTGTTATAGATGTATGAACCAGAGAGTGATGTCCCGGTATGCTTGTGTTGGGAATGCGAGGCGCTGCTGCGGCGCTTCGCAGAATTCAAGCAGCAAGTTGCACACAACTTTAATACCTTGAGAGAGTATGAGATGCGGGTAATGTATTTAAGCTCTATCCAATAAATATTTTGCTAGCTTAGCTTGCAGATTTAGTAATTAACCTTGGTTAGATTTTCAATAATCTAGAATTTTGGGTTGACCCCTGAGGTTGTATAGACTTTGATGTTTATGTTTGTGAATAAGCTCAATAATTTGTTGCACCCAAATAATAAAGTTTCAGACATTATACTTATAAAAGCCTTATTGTCTAACAAGTCTACTATACTCTGTTATTTATCCATAAAGTGCTATCCTATATAAGTTCTGCAAGAGTTTGAAGAAACAAATTAATAAATTTTACTATGATTGACTTTTACTTGATATGAGTGATTTATGCAACAAACCATTTGAACTTTGAACTATGGGAACCATACATTTTAATATTATTTATTTAATCAAGGTTCACCAACAAATGTTTACACCAATGCTTTTCTACAAGTAGTGTAACAGTTACTTAAAGGTAAACTCCATGTGCCATTATGGCAGTACTTTATAGATAAAAAAAACAGGCTATGGACTAAATTTTGAATAAAAACTGTATTATATGAAACAAACCCACATATTAGCCACAAGATTACATGATCACATGTGATCCTTAAGAACTCCCGAAGAGTTCGAAACATGTCGCCCGGAGTGACAATTAATATGTTTAACCGGTAAGTAGAATATAACTTTTACACTCTTTACCTTTCAGAAACTAGACTTGAAATTACCACACTGGAGGCCCAGATTAACTGTTCAAAAACTAAACAACATTGATTACTCTGAATATGAGCCCGAGCCAATTACGGACCAACAACTTTTAACAGACGAAATAAAAATCGAAATACCACTAGAACTACCAACAAACAATCAAGTAAAGTCCGAAATAGAATCAAATTCGGACCACGACAACGAATTACTTATAAACTATGTGTCGAAAAAGAAAGCAGTTAAGAGGAAGAAGAAACGGAAGCCAGCGGAGTTGTATAGAGAGATAGAGTTAACGGAGAGTGATATAGAGGAGGAGAGGCGGGAGATGGAATTGAAGGAGGAGTATGTTAACGCAATGTTTAGATGTGAGAAGTGTATTGTTTCGTTCCCTAATGAAGATGATTTAAAGGATCATGTTGCCATGAAACATGATTTGGTAAGTATTTCAATACTTTTTAGAGCTTTTGAAACACAGTTTTTTAAAATTAAATTTATAAGAGATACAGGTTGGAGAAAATGAAGATTGTGCGGTACTAAATTAGTGTAATAGGAACAATGTAAATAGGTAAATTTATTTATGTCACACCGGGCCATAAAGCGGCAATTACCGCACGCTCCGCGCGCAGGAAATCCCACTTCCTGGTGATATAAAATTTTGTACTTAACACGGGCGGTAATAAAGAAAGCCTCAGATCGCATATTTATCGCCCTTGCCTTCGGCTCGGGCGTAAAATACCTGCGATCTGGGACATTTTTTGTTTTATCGCCCTTGGTAAGTAATGTACTATTATAATGACTCTCAGAATATAAGACAGCCACCAACTTCTAACAGTCAAATTGCCCACTCACTAGACGAAGCCTAATCCCAATAAGGTCTAGTTTCAGTAGTTTCCCCTCGGGGTTGGAAGGTCAGATGGCAGTCGCTTTCGTAAAAACTAGTGCCTACGCCAAATCTTGGGATTAGGTAGCGGACCCCAGGCATCCTTTAGGATGCAACTGTACTGGGATAACTATGTATGTGTTTGTAGTTTTTCTATTTCAAAGCAAGTTTTTGCTCCCTGTCCACAGAACGCCGCCCACCACAAATGCCCCATATGCACGTGCTCGTTCGTGTCGGAGATGTCCTACAACTACCATACAAAGAAACACAAGCTGCGGTACGCTTGCTGCGTGTGCCCTGCGCGCACGCGCAGTAAGCGTGCTGCGCAGAAACATCGAGACACCGCGCACGGGTAATACATTTTTTGAAGTGAAAACTTCTTTAGCGGCGCTGAGCACTTTTTGTGATGGGGGAAAATTGTTAAACTCGCGACGATTCGTAAGACCAGCTAGTTGACCCCTCCTAGTATCGTGGTTACGATGTTAGGAGGGGTCAACTCAGCTGGTCTTACGATGCGTAAGACCAGGAGTTGACCCCTCCCTCCCTCCCTTTTGTTCTGTAGTGTAAGATTGTCCACAAATATTTAATATCCATGTTGAAGCTGTTCTGCTTTGTTATAGAATAGACCCGAGTTTCGAAAACCAAGACAATCAGGATAATGGTCAGACAGAAAATGGCAACACTAATACGAACTGGTAAGTGTTATCAAGTGTTATACTTAAAATTAACTAGTATGATTGCTTTGAGTTTGACTGAGTTTCTTGCTGGACTCTTCTCAGCTAGACTAGGTTTAGTGAACCAGCGACAAAACTCCCAGTAGCTCGATTCCACTTACAGATGTGCAAGTTGCGGAAAGTTTCCAAAAAGTTGGAAAACTTCTCGAAAATTTCTTGAGAATTTCATAGAAATATAAGAAATTTCCATTTCACATTTCGGAAAGTTTCAAACCCCATACAAAAATGTGAGAAATTTCAGAAACTTACACATGTGGAATAATTCGCTATTTTGGAAAGTTTCCGTCGGCACATCATTCCACTCACATCCCTGCCGGCATTTGTATTTCCGAGTTCATATAACCTGGACCTATTTAAGGCAAGAGTGAATAGGCATCTTCTGGGTGAGCTCGCTTCAACGTCGGCCTCATCTTTGTCCCCTGGCTAGATGCTGGCGAAGAGCAATCCCATTATTAATAATAAAAAAAAACATATCGGATTCGGTTGAAGCCGCTCAACCAATCTCACTGGAGCGCAAACTCTTAGAGTATTCCAGTGTTTAAACTGCCCGGGTGGTCGTGTCGGAGGTTTCCTCTGAATTTTCCCCAGGTCACTTTCCAACCGCGCACTCCGTTCCATTTATTATTAAGGTTAAAAAAATGGAGCTCTTGAGCACACTCTCCGAAGTACAATTGACAACATTTCATATTTTTAACTACTTTATTTTATGAACTAGTTAGAAAATAGGTAAAAAATTGAAGCCGCCCGTATTGTTTCTTTTTCAATTTAACTCAATATTTCATACAAAAAAACATGTTGAAAAGTAAGTCATTCCAAAAGGGCGTAAGTAAAATATGATGTCATCTTCCCAACAAGAATCCAGAGCCACTCCAGAGCAGCGATTGTCTGTACTCTGTACTAAGGTCTCCCTGAATACAGCGAGGAAGATGACGTCATCTTTCGGTTTACAGTAATTTGCGATTTTTTCAAAAATTAACGGAGAAAAAAATCAAAGAAAATTTTTTTTGTGTACTTCACACGTTTTTACCGAAATGGTTTTCGAATTGAGACTTTTGCAAATTATGAAATATTGTCAATTAAGATAAGGGATAACTTCGCCTTTGTGCTTCAATCTTATTATTATTATTATCGTACGGCCTTGAAAACTAGTCCTGCGTGTGTTACAAATCTATATCTAAATTTTTTAACCAGTCTATGGCCGCCTCAGAGCATTCGCTAAGCTCTTTGATGCCACCAGCAAAACATCGGTTGGGACGCTCCTCTACGATATGGAAAACTGTTTGCTGTGGTGCGCCACAGTCACACACCGGCGACTCTTATGTGACATGTATATTGTTTTAACCTGTTTTGTGTACAATAAAGTGTTTACATACATACATACATACAATTTTTAGAAGACGCACTTTGCGTCTGCTAGGAGCTTAGTTCCTACTACTTTTTGATCTCGAAAATAAGCACAAGATCTCGTGATTTCGAGATCTCGCGAGATCGCGATTGCATTCCCTAATTATGAATAAGGGGGGACAATAATATCGGTGTAAAATTCGATAGGACCCTAACAAATACTGCACTGCTTCCAGTGAAGTGAAGTCGGAAGCCACGTTTCCGTGCGAGCAGTGCTCCAAGACCTTCAGATGGAAGACGTCGCTCCGGAAACACCTGGAGACGCACCGGATAGAGGCCGGACAGAAGCGGCGGCCGTACTGCGAGCCCTGCAAGTATGTACACCCACTCCCCTGCCCCACCCTGCAAGTATGTACAACCACCCACCTGCCCCACCTTGCAAGTATGTACAACCACCCACCTGCCCCACCCTGCAAGTATGTACACCCACCCCCCTGCCCACCCTGCAAGTATGTTATGTACACCCATCCCCCTGCCCCACCCTGCAAGTATGTACAACCACCCGCCTGCCCCACCCTGCAAGTATGTACAACCACCCCCCCTGCCACACCCTGCAAGTATGTACACCCACCCCCTGCCCCACCCTGCAAGTATGTACAACCACCCCCCTGCCCCACCCTGCAAGTATGTACAACCACCCCCCCTGCCCCACCCTGCAAGTATGTACAACCACCCCCCTGCCCCACCCTGCAAGTATGTACACCCACCCCCTGCCCCACCCTGCAAGTATGTACACCCACCCCCCTGCCCCACCCTGCAAGTATGTACAACCACCCCCCTGCCCCACCCTGCAAGTATGTACAGCCACCCCCCTGCCCCACCCTAAAAGTATGTACACCCACCCCCCTGCCCCACCCTGCAAGTATGTACAACCCCCCCCTGCCCCCTGCCCCACCCTGCAAGTATGTACAACCACCCCCCTGCCCCACCCTGCAAGTATGTACAACCACCCCCTGCCCCACCCTGCAAGTATGTACACCCACCCCCCCTGCCCCACCCTGCAAGTATGTACAACCACCCCCTGCCCCACCCTGCAAGTATGCACAACCACCCCCCTGCCCCACCCTGCAAGTATGTACACCCACCCCCCCTGCCCCACCCTGCAAGTATGTACAACCACCCCCCTGCCCCACCCTGCATCTGCAAGTATGTACAACCACCCCCCTGCCCCACCCTGCAAGTATGTACACCCACCCCCCTGCCCCACCCTGTGTGTATGTATGTACTACTTGAACCGTACTGAGTGAATGTGTTGAACCGATATCGCAATAGTCCTGTATTAGATAGTAATGTAACGATTCATGTTAATTTACACAGAATAGCCTAAATAATAGAGACGTGCCGACTATGGATTTGGCCGACTAGCCGACTAGTCGGTGCCGAGGTGGCTGACTAGTCAACAAGGCCGATCATAGGTTTCGGCTGAGTTCGGGCGCAATCGGGTATGTTCGTTTCGGTCCGCTCGTCGCGCCACTCGCCATGCGTTCGTGTTTGTTTCGTTTACGTTTTAGTGATGTACTCGCTTCACCGGCCGGCGTGTATCATTATAAATAGCAAAAAAAAACAAAACAGTGAAATTATCTAATTGTTGTGTTAAACAAACAACTAGTGCCCTTCTTTAGCATAATGTCGAAAAGGAAATCGCGAGTGTGGACATTTTTTGACGATTTTGAAGGTGATTTCCAGGGGGTCATAATGAGCCGATTAGTCGGCCTTTTTAGCCGACTAGTCGCCGACTAGAAATGTGGCCGGATAGTCGGATACCTCTTAATAGTTGTTTTTTGTTGTTGTAGACTCTCGTTCACCACGACTTCCAACCTTCAGAAGCACGTGAAGACCAGCTCCAAACATCAGATCCAGCTGAAACTTAGGTCAGTGCAAAGGCATACAAGATATACCAAACGTGTTCATCAAATTTATTTTAGTTGTATACAAACATATACAGGGTGTGGCCTGTATTAGGAGCAAAAAATTTAACAGTAGAATACCTTGCTTGCTATTATTTCCACATGGTTACATTGGTTACAGTTGAAAAAATAATCATTTCATTAACCTACCTTGACTTAACGCCATATTCATGAATGCTCAACAAAACTATTTTAGCTAAACTACCGTATAAATTAGTTGTCTCTATTTGTCACTTTGACATTTGTGTTTGTGAGAAAGGGACAAAACAAATTTTAGTTAGCAGAGGATTGTTATTTTTTATGAATAATAGGGGTTAATATGGTCGAAGTCTTGAAAAATAGTGTCCATTACGTTTAAAAGTGTTTCTAACTGTTTGCTGTCTTCTGCTAAAACTGCTATATCATCAGCAAATCTAATAAACGTAATTCTATTTCCGTTAAATGTAATTCCTTCCGTTGTGCTTTCTAAAATATGGTTTATTGCACTTTCGATGAATAAGTTAATGGTATTTCGTCACAGGAAGTTAAAAGACACCCTCCCAGAAGACTCGACCACGCCAGAGAAGCAGCAAGCGCACATCGAGGAGATCAAGTCCTCAGTGAACAGCGCTCGGCAGCAGTACCCGTGCGCGCACTGCGGGAAACGGTTCCAGTGGCGAGGGAACCTGCTGAGACACTTACATAGCCACACAGCGAGGTAACACCCTTACAGACACAGGTACAAAGGAGCCCCGCTCTGCGGAAAGCGGTTCCAGAGGCGAGGAAACCTACTGAGGCACTTACATAGCCACACAGCGAGGTAACACCCTTACAGACACAGGTACTAAGGAGCCCCTCACTGCGGGAAGCGGTTCCAGTGGCGAGGGAACCTGCTGAGGCACTTACATAGCCTCACAGCTAGGTAACACCCTTACAGACACAGGTACTAAGGAGCCCCGCACTGCGGGAAACGGTTCCAGTGGCGAGGGAACCTGCTGAGGCACTTACATAGCCACACAGCTAGGTAACACCCTTGCAGGCACAGGTACTAACGAGCCCCGCACTGCGGAAAGCGGTTCCAGTGGCGAGGGAACCTGCTGAGGCACTTACATAGCCACACAGCTAGGTAACACCCTTACAGACACAGGTACTAAGGTGCCCCGCACTGCGGGAAGCGGTTCCAGTGGCGAGGGAACCTGCTGAGGCACTTACATAGCCACACAGCTAGGTAACACCCTTGCAGGCACAGGTACTAACGAGCCCCGCACTGCGGGAAACGGTTCCAGTGGCGAGGGAACCTACTGAGCCACTTACATAGCCACACAGCTAGGTAACACCCTTACAGACATAGGTACAAAGGAGCCCCGCACTGCGGGAAGCGGTTCCAGTGGCGAGGGAACCTGCTAAGGCACTTGCATAGTCACACAGCTAGGTGAGAGGCTAAGGAAACTAAGGACCCCGAAACGTCAGCGGCAACGAAAATTGCTTGAGCGCTTCTATACACATACCGACAGGTAACCTTTAGGGCTAAAATTCTATTGCCGGCCGAGTAGTTATACGATACGAGGCCGACAATTCCTGTTCGCGCCGAGGCTTGTATAGTGTTTTTCTCAAACATACAATGAAATCCGTCCCTGGCCCTACCCGCCCTTACACCAATAAACCCTCACACCCCTACTCCAACACCCACTTTCCTACCCCCCCCCCCCCCCCCTCCATATCCTACCAGCCCCCCCCGCTCCCTATGCGGCGGTCACTTTGCCGGCCTTGGCCTTCAAAGTTGTATGAAATACCATTGTGGGCCGCTTGTTCCCCCGCACCCGCAACGTGATACTTCGCAGCCTGTTATATATAACGAACGTAACGTCAATATTTCATTGCATGTTTAAGAAAATATTTATTTCATCACACTTGCTCGTAAAGTGTGTTATTGCACGCGTGCGTATAAAGCAGTTATAGCCGATTTACCTCCCGCGGGAGTTATGGAATTTTATAACTTCCGTGGGAGTTGAGTACGCGTGTGATCTGATTGGTTTAAAAAAATCTACTTAGTTGGCCGCGCGCCGCAAGAATACTGCTCTGTGATCTGTGATTGGTTGCGCGTTGCGCTCCTCTCGCAGTGATACTGGAGGTGAAGTTGTCAAGTTCGTCAATTTTTGATTGGTGTGGTTGTATGAAACATGAATTTTTCTGACTTTTGTAGTTATTTATTTTTGTAGTTCGCAAATGTGATGAAAAACATTGTGTGTATCACGGGAGGTAAGGGTTATTACAAACTCAAGTCAATAAAAGCTCTCTGCCTTCGGCGTCGGGGTTCTATGACTTTCGTTAGTAATAACCTGCTTACCTCCCTAAATGCACAATGTACTATTGTTTTCCAGAGCCAACGGGGAGCTGGTCTGCACGCCATGCAACCGCACATTCTCCTCTCTCGCCACATACAAACAACACATGCGTCTCTCGCGCGCCCACGTCTCGGAGCAGGAGTTCCCGCACGCGTGTCCGGAGTGCGGGCGTCGGTTCGCGAACAAGACCCGCCTGCGGGACCATCAGGACTGGGACCATAAGCGGCACTTTACGCACCACTGCCAACACTGTCAGAAGGTGACACTATACACTATACGTTGGTTCATAGGTCATGTCTCTCCGGGAACAAGACCCGCCTGCGGGACCATCGGGACTTGGACCATAAGCGGCACTTTACGCACCACTGCCAGCACTGTCAGAAGGTGACACTATACACTATACGTTGGTTCATAGGTCATGTCTCTCCGGGAACAAGACCCGCCTGCGGGACCATCGGGACTTGGACCATAAGCGGCACTTTACGCACCACTGCCAGCACTGTCAGAAGGTGACACTATACACTATACGTTGGTTCATAGGTCATGTCTCTCCGGGAACAAGACCCGCCTGCGGGACCATCGGGACTTGGACCATAAGCGGCACTTTACGCACCACTGCCAGCACTGTCAGAAGGTGACACTATACACTATACGTTGGTTCATAGGTCATGTCTCTCCGGGAACAAGACCCGCCTGCGGGACCATCGGGACTGGGACCATAAGCGGCACTTTACGCACCACTGCCAGCACTGTCAGAAGGTGACACTATACACTATACGTTGGTTCATAGGTCATGTCTCTCCGGGAACAAGACCCGCCTGCGGGACCATCAGGACTGGGACCACAAGCGGCACTTTACGCACCACTGCCAGCACTGTCAGAAGGTGACACTATACACTATACGTTGGTTCATAGGTCATGTCTCTCCGGGAACAAGACCCGCCTGCGGGACCATCGGGACTTGGACCATAAGCGGCACTTTACGCACCACTGCCAGCACTGCAAGAAGGTGACACTATACACTATACGTTGGTTCATAGGTCATGTCTCTCCGGGAACAAGACCCGCCTGCGGGACCATCGGGACTTGGACCATAAGCGGCACTTTACGCACCACTGCCAGCACTGTCAGAAGGTGACACTATACACTATACGTTGGTTCATAGGTCATGTCTCTCCGGGAACAAGACCCGCCTGCGGGACCATCAGGACTGGGACCACAAGCGGCACTTTACGCACCACTGCCAGCACTGTCAGAAGGTGACACTATACACTATACGTTGGTTCATAGGTCATGTCTCTCCGGGAACAAGACCCGCCTGCGGGACCATCGGGACTTGGACCATAAGCGGCACTTTACGCACCACTGCCAGCACTGTCAGAAGGTGACACTATACACTATACGTTGGTTCATAGGTCATGTCTCTCCGGGAACAAGACCCGCCTGCGGGACCATCGGGACTTGGACCATAAGCGGCACTTTACGCACCACTGCCAGCACTTTCAGAAGGTGACACTATACACTATACGTTGGTTCATAGGTCATGTCTCTCCGGGAACAAGACCCGCCTGCGGGACCATCGGGACTTGGACCATAAGCGGCACTTTACGCACCACTGCCAGCACTGTCAGAAGGTGACACTATACACTATACGTTGGTTCATAGGTCATGTCTCTCCGGGAACAAGACCCGCCTGCGGGACCATCAGGACTGGGACCACAAGCGGCACTTTACGCACCACTGCCAGCACTGTCAGAAGGTGACACTATACACTATACGTTGGTTCATAGGTCATGTCTCTCCGGGAACAAGACCCGCCTGCGGGACCATCGGGACTTGGACCATAAGCGGCACTTTACGCACCACTGCCAGCACTGTCAGAAGGTGACACTATACACTATACGTTGGTTCATAGGTCATGTCTCTCCGGGAACAAGACCCGCCTGCGGGACCATCGGGACTTGGACCATAAGCGGCACTTTACGCACCACTGCCAGCACTGTCAGAAGGTGACACTATAGACTATACGTTGGTTCATAGGTCATGTCTCTCCGGGAACAAGACCCGCCTGCGGGACCATCGGGACTTGGACCATAAGCGGCAATTTACGCACCACTGCCAGCACTGTCAGAAGGTGACACTATACACTATACGTTGGTTCATAGGTCATGCATGTCTCTCCGGGAACAAGACCCGCCTGCGGGACCATCGGGACTGGGACCATAAGCGGCACTTTACGCACCACTGCCAGCACTGTCAGAAGGTGACACTATACACTATACGTTGGTTCATAGGTCATGTCTCTCTGGGAATAAGACCCGCCTGCGGGACCATCGGGACTGGGACCATAAGCGGCACTTTACGCACCACTGCCAGCACTGTCAGAAGGTGACACTATAGACTATACGTTGGTTCATAGGTCATGTCTCTCCGGGAACAAGACCCGCCTGCGGGACCATCGGGACTTGGACCATAAGCGGCAATTTACGCACCACTGCCAGCACTGTCAGAAGGTGACACTATACACTATACGTTGGTTCATAGGTCATGTCTCTCTGGGAATAAGACCCGCCTGCGGGACCATCGGGACTGGGACCATAAGCGGCACTTTACGCACCACTGCCAGCACTGTCAGAAGGTGATACTATAGACTATACGTTGGTTCATAGGTCATGCATGTCTCTCCGGGAACAAGACCCGCCTGCGGGACCATCGGGACTGGGACCATAAGCGGCACTTTACGCACCACTGCCAGCACTGTCAGAAGGTGACACTATACACTATACGTTGGTTCATAGGTCATGTCTCTCCGGGAACAAGACCCGCCTGCGGGACCATCGGGACTGGGACCACAAGCGGCACTTTACGCACCACTGCCAGCACTGTCAGAAGGTGACACTATACACTATACGTTGGTTCATAGGTCATGTCTCTCCGGGAATAAGACCCGCCTGCGGGACCATCGGGACTGGGACCATAAGCGGCACTTTACGCACCACTGCCAGCACTGTCAGAAGGTGACACTATACACTATACGTTGGTTCATAGGTCATGTCTCTCCGGGAACAAGACCCGCCTGCGGGACCATCGGGACTTGGACCATAAGCGGCACTTTACGCACCACTGCCAGCACTGTCAGAAGGTGACACTATACACTATACGTTGGTTCATAGGTCATGTCTCTCCGGGAACAAGACCCGCCTGCGGGACCATCGGGACTTGGACCATAAGCGGCACTTTACGCACCACTGCCAGCACTGTCAGAAGGTGACACTATAGGCTATACGTTGGTTCATAGGTCATGTCTCTCCGGGAACAAGACCCGCCTGCGGGACCATCGGGACTTGGACCATAAGCGGCAATTTACGCACCACTGCCAGCACTGTCAGAAGGTGACACTATACACTATACGTTGGTTGATAGGTCATGCATGTCTCTCCGGGAACAAGACCCGCCTGCGGGACCATCGGGACTGGGACCATAAGCGGCACTTTACGCACCACTGCCAGCACTGTCAGAAGGTGACACTATACACTATACGTTGGTTCATAGGTCATGTCTCTCTGGGAATAAGACCCGCCTGCGGGACCATCGGGACTGGGACCATAAGCGGCACTTTACGCACCACTGCCAGCACTGTCAGAAGGTGACACTATAGACTATACGTTGGTTCATAGGTCATGTCTCTCCGGGAACAAGACCCGCCTGCGGGACCATCGGGACTTGGACCATAAGCGGCAATTTACGCACCACTGCCAGCACTGTCAGAAGGTGACACTATACACTATACGTTGGTTCATAGGTCATGTCTCTCCGGGAATAAGACCCGCCTGCGGGACCATCGGGACTGGGACCATAAGCGGCACTTTACGCACCACTGCCAGCACTGTCAGAAGGTGACACTATAGACTATACGTTGGTTCATAGGTCATGTCTCTCCGGGAACAAGACCCGCCTGCGGGACCATCGGGACTGGGACCATAAGCGGCACTTTACGCACCACTGCCAGCACTGTCAGAAGGTGACACTATACACTATACGTTGGTTCATAGGTCATGTCTCTCCGGGAACAAGACCCGCCTGCGGGACCATCGGGACTGGGACCACAAGCGGCACTTTACGCACCACTGCCAGCACTGTCAGAAGGTGACACTATACACTATACGTTGGTTCATCGGTCATGTCTCTCCGGGAACAAGACCCGCCTGCGGGACCATCGGGACTGGGACCATAAGCGGCACTTTACGCACCACTGCCAGCACTGTCAGAAGGTGACACTATACACTATACGTTGGTTCATAGGTCATGTCTCTCCGGGAACAAGACCCGCCTGCGGGACCATCGGGACTGGGACCACAAGCGGCACTTTACGCACCACTGCCAGCACTGTCAGAAGGTGACACTATACGTTCGTGGCTTCATGGGCAAATAAATAAATGTAGTGCTTTTTAGCTGTCCGAAAAAACCTTGGCATACTTATTAAAGTTCGGGGACAATGCAATATTATGGTACCACCGAGCTGATCTGATGATGCAGTGCAGACAGAAGGAACCCATATCTACTCAAACAAAAACGTGGTACAAAAAACTCTCAATCTACACAAAATAAACCTATCGTGTTTGGGCTCAAAGGAACTGTCTCAACGAGTAGTAGATGACTAAAAAAAAGTACAGTGGTCGACTTTATTTTTTTGCAGAATCTTACACTCGCGGTTCGCGGTCAAAAATTTCGGGTAACCACCCTAGTTTAAATAGCCCTAATAGGTTTTGTTAAATATTCTACACTCGTTTTATTTACATATTATACTATTTCCGGGATCCTGTCGATTTTCACGATATCTCGCTCCGTTAACGTTGTTTATTTCATGGGTTATTAAGAGTCCGATTTAAACCTGGAAACGTTACTTTTTTGCCTGTTACTTTTACAGTATAGATGTAAAATTAAATAAAGATAATGACATGATTAAAAAATCTTACAACCTCGCAGTATTTTAGGAAATATGACGGTTTTTTATCGACCCGTACTCTTTTTCCGCGAGTGTATTTATATGATGAGTGATGAGATGAGTTGAAGTGTCCGGTGCTCTGGCAGGGGCGCTATGAAGTAATAGTCGTACTGATTTATTGAGTAAAAATACACTATTTTTATACTAAAAGTTTGGTATGCTAGGAATGCGTAATGCGATGCGCAATAGAACATATGGTAATTTATTTAATACTATTTTCTTGGAGTCAATATCAAAGTCTCTTGCATTCCTTAGTTCTGGGAAAAAGTACAAAGGTTAATATTTCTTAAGTTTCCATCAGATGTGTATCAGCTGTGATCAGCTGAGTTATTAGGGTGTGACATACACCACAGTGACCCAAATATTGGTCTATAAATAATGACATAAGATAGAAACTTCTTTAATGAAAGGAGATATTTTTTTAAAGAAATCTTAAATTCTTCGTTTCAGGTATTCAAGAGTCACACATCGCTATACCTGCACAAGCAAGTGGTGCACAGGAAGGAGAACTCGGAACATCTTTGCGATCATTGCGGGAAACCCTTTCCGGTAAGTCGCTTCCGTAAAAATTAGCGCCTACGACAAATCTTGGGATCAGGTAGGTCTCCGGGCATCTTTCAGGACGGAACTGTACTGGAATAACGGGAGGATCATGATGTATTCTGTGTTTGTGAATAAATGAGTCTATCAATTATTTTTACACGACTGCCCAAAAAAAGTAGTGTAATGTTTTCAGGTTTCATGTACGGTCACGTGCATTAATTTAGGACCCATTTCGCAAACTTTTTCTTTGAATTTCTATATTGTTTGACAGTACTGTCAACTTTAAGGGGGTCCCAAATTAAAACTCGATCGCACAGATTAGTATGAGAATCGCTGTGGAGGGGCGCGTCGTCGTGGATGGCGATTAATTAATTATGTACACATTTCATTTGTTTTTATATATGCACTAGTTTTTGACCGCGACTTCGTCCGCGTGACCTTGTATTTGAGGGATGATTTCAGGGATAAAAAGTATCCTATATGTCAATCCAGGCTATAAACTCTTTGTATACCAAGTTTCATTATAATCCGTTCAGCCGTTTTTGCGTGATTGAGTCACAAACATCCTCACAAACTCACTAACTTTCGCATTTATAATATTAGTAGGATTAGTAGGAATTGATATTAAAGTGAATGTCGATCCCTAGCGGGAGATATATTTAAATTTGATTATTGTTTATATTTTGTTTTTTGTAGACATTATTATTCTTATTTTTGTTGTTCTGACGATCATGATAACTATAGTACTATGGAGATTCATACCTTACAACGCGCACGTCGACGCTTACGTGCTGCGCACGCAACCAATGTGCACCGGCCTTTATTGGAAACTGTTTTTTTCAGAATCACGCGAAACTCCGAAGCCACATAATAGCGTTGCACACGTCAGAGTCTCCATACAAATGCACGTCGTGCTCCGCTCGCTTCAGCTGGCACTCGTGCCTGTCCCGCCACGTGCGCAGAGTGCACAAACGGAAGTGAACCTTATTGCAACGTAACAAGGTCTACTATAGAATATAGAGATAGCGCTTCGGGCTTCGGATGTTTGGTAGCTAGGTACAAATCCGTGGACAAATTAAGGGGTGATAGAGAACACACTGTTTGCAATATACAAGTCTTCTGGTTTGTAAGATAGGCGCCATTTTAACAATACAGTGAGAAAAATTACTTTTTAAATTCTTCTCTATTGTTTTTCTGGATTATCTGGATATGATGACCGCTTTAGCTTAGCTGGTAGTGACCCTACCTACGAAGCTGGAGGTCCCGGGTTCGGATCCCGGCCGGGGCATTTATTTGTGTGATGAGCACGAATATTTGTTCTCGGGTCTTGGATGTTTTCTATGTATTTAAGTATTTATTTATCTATATGAGTATGTATATCGTCGCTTAGTACCCATAGTACAAGCTGTGCTTAGTTTGGGACTAGGTTGATTTGTGTAAGATTGTCCACAAATAGTAATTTATTTATATTTATTATCTTAATTTTAAAGAAGCGTTAAGAACTAAGGTTTTTAAATTTAATTGAATATTTTTCTGACTTTGTTATTGAACATATGTCATTGAACATACGCGGCGGGCTGTTTAAGTACAATCAAAATAAGACAAGACTATTATACCTTCAGAAAGCTCGATTAGGTATATTGTTTCACTGGTTTTCTTAAAGTTGACCGTAAAAATAAGAGTACAATATTAATAAATGATCATCAGTATTATATAAATTATATTATAGATTAAGGATTTTATAATTGTCTTGTGTATATGTTTTATATTGTCGATATTTAAGAGATTTACCGCTTAGACTAGATATATTGTTTTGATACGAACCTTAAATAAAATAATTTGTGACTGATATTTCATTTTTATTATTTAACATTGTTCTAGGGTAGGTCTTGGGTCAAGCTGAAGTAGTCCACCAAAGCTATGCTATGCTATGCTGCGAGGATGATAGCTTTCCGTTTCCACCAGTGCTATAAGAAAAGAGGACTAGGCTCTCTGTCAGTCTAGTTCTTTCTTTTCTTCTTCCTACGTAGAAAGAGATACATAGAATATAGAGAGAGAAAGAAAAGCAATCATATGGATGAAATTCTTTTTGTTGAACGTATTTCTATTACAATGTTATTGGATTTTGAACCTTATTGCTTGAACGGTAAAGTAGCTTTTTGAAGGAATTGCTTTGGTGCAATTCGTTCTACTGAAATAATTTCAAGTACAACAGAAAATCGTGGCAGTACAAAGGTAGCAAGAAGAAATAACCACACGTGCTGGGGCCGATGGCAAGGGCGGGTGGTGCTTGCTTGCGCGCGCGCACGCGCAGCGGAGCCGTGTTCCGAATCACGCTAAACATGCTCGCAGCGCTTACAGTGCTGACGGCCGGTCCAAATCACATAGCGCGCTCAAGGCCGCGTGAGAAGTGTTTTGTTTCGGACCGGTATTCGCTTGAGCGCGCTCACGATCGGACCGATTCACGCTCATAGTCCGTGTTTACTGTCATGTTCATATATCAAACGTCATCCTGACGTTTGGCTCAAGGTGCTTACGCCTGGGAGTGTGAGCACTGTGAGCGCCGTCCATGACATCAGTGACGTCACGACATCTCATGTAAGCGCTATGAGCGTGAATCGGTCCGATCGTAAGCGCTCTTTGAGCGCTGCGAGCGTGATTCGGAACATGCCTTAGGTAGGTATTTATTCATCATCATATCAGCCGAAAGACGTCCACTGCTGGACATAGGCCTCCCCCAAAGAGTGCCACAATGACCGGTCTTGCGCCACCCGCATCCAGCGGACTCCCGCGACCTTTACCAGGTCATCAGTCCACCTTGTGGGGGGTCTGCCCACGCACGGTATTTATTCATTTAATCTTTATTGCACAAAAAAGAAACCTTATCGTACAAAAGGCGTACTTAATGCCATATGGCAGGTATCTTGCTTTTTTCTTTTTATTTTGTTAACAATAACGAATATTTGTATTGTATTCTAGGTATGAGAGTAAAACACATATTTCTGCTCGAGTTTATTGTTTGACCACGTTAGCGGGGCGGACGTTGACCGACGGCAGGTGCGGGTGCTGTTTGCGCGCGTGCACGCGCAGCGGGTTGGGCTGCGTGAACGCTGCGGGGCAGTGCGCGCATGCGTACGGCCGTTCGCCCGTGTGCGTGTACGTGTGGAAACGCAGCATGCGTTTTGTCTGTAACAACACATTGTATGGTTGATTTTTTTTTCTTGAACGAACTACCTTTCTTTTTGTGCCTAAACAAAAGCACTGTCTTCCATTGTTAAGCGTAACCGCTAATTGATACCTGTAAACTAAACAAAAGGCGGCTGTACTTACAAGGAAAGAAGGTTCACATTAAAAAATACGACTTATCAGTATTGACCTTTTGTATTTAAAACAGCAATAGTATCCGTAAAGCAGCGACTAATAAAGTTTAACTATTGAGTCACTATTCGAGTAAAAGGATTAAAAAATCGGCCCTTAATTTACTAAAGTTTAAAAAATCTGAGTATTTCAATTTCAACATCATTTCAATTCTTGTTTATATCAATTTCAATTTATTTCCCATGTAGGTATACACTTATGTCCGTCAACTTTTACGAATTTTCCACTTAATAACTATTGATAATAATATATATATATCTATATTTCCGGGATCGGCTTTAACGATTTTGATGAAATTTGGTGCGTAGGGGTTTTCGGGGACGAGCAATCGATCTAGCTAGGTCTCATGCACGGGGAAAACGCCGAGCAAAGCTCGGCCGCCCAGATATTAAAATATAAAACAACACAAAAACAAAGAATACAATTTTATTTCACGTAAACATGCTAGACGTTGTTGCTTAATGATTTTTTAGGCAGGCGTCCGTTGTCTCACCCAATAGCCCAGCCATTATTCCATCATCTTCACCCAATAACCCCCGATCATTTAGATAGTAATAGTCCCTATACAGCCTTGCATTTTTTTTTCACCTGTCACAAATCACCTGATGGTAAGCGATATTGCGGTCTAGGATGGAGCGCGCTTACCTAGCAAATACCGATTCACTCTCGCCTTGAAGACCGAAAGGTTGTAGTTCACAGGGAACAAGGAATCCGGCAAGGAGTTCCACAGCTTGGCTGTTCTCACGATAAAAGCGGAAGCAAAACGCTTCGTGCGAGTTTTAGGAACTGCCACCGTAAAACGGTGTCGCCTCGCCGTAATCCCTGCTCGTCCGATGGTAGAAAGGGGCGGGGGGAATTAAGTTGTGTAATTCCTCAGCACACTCCCCGAAATGCAACCGGTAGAAAACCGAAAGACTGGCAACTTTGCGGCGATGCTCTAGACTTTGCAGCCTCGCATTGCAAAGAGAGTCCTTTCCTATGAGCCTCTAAGCACGTTTCTCGATTGCCTCATTACATTAAGGTCTGGTTTTTGAATCCCCAGATAAAAGTATCTGTCAGATAAATGTTAGCTCTCTCCTTTTCTTTTATATGAAATTAGAATGTGACAGCAATAATTTTATTTTATTATATCTGGCGATTGAAAAATCGACTCTTAGGCTGGGTTGCACAAAACCGTCAGTAATCGTAAGCGGTGTTCGTCAAATCTGATTGTATGGAAAGTTTGACAAGTTTCTATGAGATGACAGCTGCCGGCGCCATATTTGACGATGACCGGTCTGTGTTCGTATGTTGGTGCAACTGGCACTTAGTATTATCATTGTAACAAGCATATTTCTGGGAGAAAATGGCTGACTGTCGAGTTTCTTTCGGCGTTTCTTGTGGGCAGTGGTCTTTGAGAAAAACTAGTTGTTTTTGACTTGTAAAAGTGCCATTGCGGCCCACTTACAGAATAAAGTTCTGTTTATTCAAAATTACAATCAATTTTTAAACTTACCGAGAAACCCCGTCCGCAGACGGAACAGAGCTTATCCTTGGGCAGTTTGATGTTCAGGTGAGAGTTGAGGTGGTGGTTCAGCGCGCACTTGGAAGATAGGTACTGGAACAGACAAGACAACACACTATAGATGAGTCCTGCCCTGTGACAGGGTTAAGAGGGGAGACTTCAAAGGGTAGCGGAAGGCGGATCCAGCCTAGGATAAAAGATGATGAAAAGCTCTTGGTTCGAGTAAGAGCACTGAATAAGTAATACTACAAGTACAGAAGTTTCTCTGTTAACAAATCCTCCGTTTAGGTATGCCAAACGTGCCTAAACGTGGCCATCTCTTTCTATCGCACGCAACGCGCTCTTTCGAGGCCCCGCCCTCAGCGCTAGGGTTACCACCAGCGAGAACCTATTTTAATATATGTACTTTATTATTAGTAGTGTTATTTACAATACAATTACGAATAGTACTTTTAAGGTTCCGTAGCCAAAATGGTGAAAACGGAACCCGTCCGTCCGTCTTTTCGTCTGTATGTGACAGCCGATGTACTCTGAGACTATAAGCACTACAAATACAATTAAAACATTTAGCAGGAAGGTGTGTTCTACTCGTATGAACCGCTATACGTAAAAGTGATGTCATTATGTGAAATTACGAAAAAATATTAAAGTAGGGGTGGTAAGAGTAAGGTTCATTTTCACATTTTTGTATTTATCTCTAATCTGTGATTTATCTCACATCTGTTTCGGCACTGTATTACCACTTTTGAGTTTTTAAAAACGATCTGAGACATAGAATATAGTGTCTCAAAATCTAAAAAAAATATATTTGTTACATAAGGATCTTGTCTAGTCAAAATCGCAGTCAGTTACATGACCTGATGAATTTCACTCGATAGAAAAAAATCGCGAAGTTACCCCTTTTTGGAATGTATTTTCAATACTACGGCTATATTACTGATATTTAACATTTAATTTTTGTACTCAATTAAAGATCGTAAATAGTTGTAGACAAATTCGCAGGGTTTGCTTTGATAAAATGATTGGTTTAATGACTTTAGCTAAATATTTACAAAACTGCGCGCAGAGCTTGCGTAGAGAGCGGGATGGTTAATTGTAAACTCACGCGTGTTAAAGCGGGACATTTGCGTTGGTGATACCTCCCCTTAAGTTATACAATGTAAGATTTATTGTACAAGTTATGTAATGACTGTTTGTTGCCAAAAAAAAATAAAAAAAATAAAGAGGAATTTCAACCAGATAAGGATGGTAACGAACCACACGTCTGGATATCCGATGGAAAAAGGGGACCCTATTTTAACCTTTGCAGCTATTTTAATCTGTTTAATAAAAAACGCTGTCACTCACACGCCATGCCATGAGCATTTCAAAGTGAAGTTGAACCCTATATTAATGCATGTAGGTCGATATTGCATTGGACGCCGTGACGTATATATGAGTCGTTGGCATTAACCTTACCTTTCCGCAGTGTGGGCACTGGAATCTGGTTTTCTCACTATGGAACAGTGCGTAGTGTTTCTGCATGGTGTCCTTATTGTTGAGAGTCTTGTCGCACGCCGGACACGGCCATCTGAGCAGAATACAGGTACAGGTAAACTATTAAGGCGCAGGGGTGGGCAAGGCATTCTCCATACAAACTCAGTGCACGTTTTATTCGTAGGTTTTGGACTAATATAATTTTTTTTTGGTTGTAAATATTAGATATGCGAAGAAAGGGATGTGAAAATTTTCAAAAGTTTCAAAAAATTAAAAAAAAAATTACATCACGAAATAGCTATCAGAAAAATAAGCATACTGACCAAAAATCATAACTTTAATGCAAACACAAACGAAGTAAATCCTGCACAAAGTTTGTATGGAGAGAGCTTGCCCTACCCCTCCTCTTAAGTATGATTCTACTGTAACACTAATGTAAAAACCGGCCAAGTGCGAGTCGGACTCGCGCACGAAGGGTTCCGTCCCATTATCTTTAAAAACGGCAAAAAAAATCACGATTGTTGTATGGGAGCCCCTTTAAATATTAATTTTATTCAGTTTTTAAACGTCATAAGTATTTATTTACAAGGAACATAGTTAATATAATATACAGGATTACAAGAAAATACTTTATATACAGAAGAAAGAAAAAACTAAACCTAAAATAATAAAAAGTATAGTTTTTTAGTATTTTTTGTTATAGCGGCAACAGAAATACATCATCTGTGAAAATCTCAACTGTCTAACTATCACGGTTCATGAGATACAGCCTGGTGATAGACGGACAGCGGAGTCTCAGTAATAGGGTCCCATTTTACCCTTTGGGTACGGAACCCTAAAAAATAGGCTTTTTTTGCCGACACTACAAACATAGAGGATTAACTGTGTTGACAGCAGAAGGGACATTTAGGTCCCCCGCTCTCAACACAGTGCGTCCTCGGGAGCTCTGGCAACCTTGCTCACCTCCAGGAACCCAACACTACATACTTGTATAGTATATAATGTTATTATGGCTGTGGTCTTCTGCAAGGCGGAGGTACTTCCCCAGTTGGGGCTGCTCCAAATCCGAGCAAGATGACATTTAGCTATTCCCTACCTCTCTTATCGCTCATTATATTGCTGTTAACATTTAAGTTAACATTATAATGTAGTAGATATACTTATAATCCTTTTTCAAGAACGGGTCATATCTTAAGAACCTATCGGTCCATATGGCAGCAGTCGTTAAGCCAAGTTGGAGGCCTTCGGGCGGCTTGAAAACTTCTAACAGTCAAGTTGCCCACTCACTTGACAAAGGGGGGTCGAAGTTGCACCGCATCCGTAGGGAAAGTACCCACCGCTACCCTACACGTGACCCCTGGGTGGTTCTAAAAGTGCAACAAAAACTGGCAACCGTACTGTCTTCTCGAAGATCTCACGGTTCGAAATAAATGCCATACGATAAATATAAATATCGGTCCAACAATGCCATTGTTTAGCCACGTGCCATAAATGCTTCGAAATGAAAAGGCTGCTCTACGGACACTACTGCTGTTTTAAATACAAAAGGTCAACACTGATTAGTCGTATTTTTTAAATGTGGACCTTCTTTCCTTGTACGTAAAGCCGTCTTTTGGCTGAAAGTGTTAACGTTTACTTCGTTTAGTTTACATTATCAATTGACAATATTTCATAATTTCCAAAAGTCTTTATTCGAAAACCATTTCGGTAAAAACGTGTGAAGTACACAAAAAACATTTTTTTAGATTTTTTTCTCCGTTAATTTTGGAAAAAATCGCAAATTACTGTAAACCGAAAGATGACGTCATCTTCCTCGCTGTATTCAGGGAGACCTTAGTACAGAGTACAGACAATCGCTGCTCTGGAGTGGCTCTGGATTCTTGTTGGGAAGATGACGTCATATTTTACTTACGCCCTTTTGGAATGACCTACTTTCAACGTGTTTTTTTTTATGAAATAATGAGTTAAATTGAAAAATAAAAAATACGGTTGGCTTAAATTTTTACCTATTTTCTAACTAGTTCATAAAATAAGGTAGTTAAAAATATGAAATGTTGTCAATTGGTGGTTACGCTCAACAATGAAAGACAGTGCTTTTGTTTAGAAGGCACAAAGAGATGGATAATACAAATAAATAATTTGAGTTTGAGATTATGGGTCTATTTATGAATGAAACCGTAGAGTTTCACCGTGCCGTGACTGTCGGCGATTAAGGGTCAGTTGCACCAACATACGAACACAGGCCGGTCATCGTCAAATATGGCGCCGGCAGCTGTCATCCCATAGAAACTTGTCAAACTTCCCATACAATCAGAGCCGTGTTCCGAATCACGCTTAAAACGTATAAACGCGTTTACGATCGGACCGAATCACGCTCATAGCGTTTACATGAGATGTCGTGACGTCATTGATGACGTCATGGACGGCGCCATATTGGCGTTTACAGTGCTCACACTCCGAGGCGTCAGCACCTTAAACCAAACGTCAACTTGACGTTTGATATATGAACATGACAGTAAACACAACATGCCCGGTCCGAATCAAAACACCACTCACGCGGCCTTGAGCGCGCTTACTGATTCGGACCGGCCGTCAGCACTGTAAACGCTGTGATCGTTGTTGGCGTGATTCGGAACACGGCTCAGATCTGACGAACACCGCTTACGATTACAGACGGTTTGGTGCAACCCAGCCTAAGTATAAAAGCGTCCATTATATACCTCTTTTTAGGCTTGTTACGATGGTGATTCATTACGTGCATCTTGTACGCCATGATAGAAGGGAACTGCATATCACACTCCACACAGTATCTGAAACAATGGTATACTACTAAATACTGATCAACGGAACACCGTTGCAACGATGTTAGGGTTCCGTAAGTAGTAGAAGTGTGGAGTACTTTTGAGCACACTCAGTTGCTCAAAGGTTAACTGGAAGAGATCCCTTTTAGGGATAAGTTCGCCTTTGTACCAAAATGTCCTTATTTGTTTGTATTTTTGTGTTTTTTTTATGTACAATAAAGTTATTACATACATACATACTTTTATCTCGCGAACGCGGGTAAGCCATGGTTGTGTGTTGAGCTATAGCTACATGCGCATTGTCTATGTATGCGTCAGCGTAGGAGCAGTCATTACACTCTTATCTATGATAGGAGCTATGAGTTCACGTCAAGGGGCTGACACGCTTTGCTAGAGAAAGATAGTCTTATTGCGATTCCTATAAGAGGAAATAGAAAAGAGTGGGATGTTTTGTCTCTATCTATCACCGACAGAACATTTTTTCATGGTCGGGTTATAGGCAAAGGCAAACTTCCATAAACTATACATTGGACATGCAAACCGGCCAAATTGCGTAGTACAAATTTTGTATGAAAATGAGCAAGTATGAGAAAGACATAGCCCCGGTCGCTCGTTGGCGCATCTGTAACTACAGACTATATATTATATCTATGGTTCACGTTTTCTATGTGTTCGTATGTGTCACAAAAGTACTACGAGTATGCAGTTTCCGTTGATTGAGATTTGCAGTAAAGAGTATTTATATTGTACCGTATTGTAAATACCTTGATTCAGGCGGTTCCTGTGCCAGCACAGGATGCGCCATCTTCTGATGCTGGCGGTAATATTTCCACTTGGAGTACACGCGAGGGCACTGCGGGCATTTTATGGGGAGATGGGTCGCTCTGTAACAAGAAATCATTACAGAATAAGATTTCAAGCTCACATGAAATCTCTCTCTCTCGCTCTGAATCCGAAATCATGGTCATTTTTTTAAATTTATTTAGAACACAAACAGTCGCGTATACAAATAATAAATGACACAAATGTTGTACACGCAGTGCACATACAAGCTTTGCTTAGTTTGGGACTAGGTAGATTTGTGTAAGATTGTCCACAAATATTGATTTCTAAATCATTACAGGTAAATTAAGTATCACACTGACATATTCTTTTATTTCGTTGGATTTTCTACTTTAACACTAAAAAATGAAAATGAAATATTTATTCGTGACATAATATATACAACAGACAAAACTAACTAATAAAATTGCCACGAAACGGGCCCGCCTCAGCATAATGCTGACTCGACTCGCAAGTCAGCGCTGGTCTTCCGGCGGGACCATTTTTGTGGATCACGTTGCCCGATATCGAACGCGGCCCTAACTTATACAATGCTGATTTCTGAACGCAGCGATTAGATTAGGTACGCTTGCGTCAAACTATAGGTACTAGGGTTTCTATTCCGGGTAGTGTAAAGGGTATCGATAACATTACAGCATGTGCCGCTCCATGTCGTGCGTGTTGCGCCGCGTCTGCCGACAGATGTCGCACACCAGCTGCGCGTGCACAGTCTGCCAGTGGTGCGCGTGATCGTCTTTGCTCCTAGAAAAAGAAATAGAAATATTTGTGGACAATCTTACACAAATTAACTTACCCCCTTATTCATAAACGTCCACCAAACCTATTTTAGTTAACAAGCCGCTAAAGTTCGTTTGTCCTTATCTGTCACTTTGACATTTACGTTTGTGAGAAAGGGACAAACAACATTTTAGTTTGCAGAGGTTTGTTAAGTTTAATATATTATTTTATAAGGGGCCTAGTCTCTAAACCAAACTTGTAAGGTTCATTCCACTTGAGATGACGAAAATGAGCTTAAGGTGGGATTTTACAACTTTTTTGTTGTTAATAATGACAGGACAAGATAACAAAGAAAGGCCATAAAACGAATGAGGTAATGAGTGTACTCCTTCTTAATAACCCTGTTATGGATCACTGCGCTTAACTGTGCTCCTTTCATTAACAACCCTGTGATGGATCACGTAATACGTTCCAAAAGAACGCCTCTGCCCGCTGACAACCCGACCACTGGTACTTGCGTCTGTGATACTCTTTCAAGTGCACTTGAGGGTACGCCTTCTTAATAGCCCTGTCATGGATTACTATGCTTAACTGTGCTCCTTTCATTAACAACCCTGTGATGGGTGAAGTAATACGTACCAAAAGAACGCCTCGGACCACTGACAACCCAAGCAGTGGTACTTGTATCTATGATACTCGTTCAAACTTCAAGTGCGCTTGAGTCTGTTCCTTCTTAACATCCCTATGATGGAACACTGGGATTAACCATGCTCCTTTCATTAACAACCCTGTGATACGTACCAAAAGAACGCCTCGGACCACTGACAACCCAAGCAGTGGTACTTGTATCTATAATACTCGTTCAAGTGCGCTAGAGTCTGTTCCTTCTTAACATCCCTATGATGGAACACTGGGCTTAACCATGCTCCTTTCATTAACAACCCTGTGATGGGTGAAGTAATACGTACCAAAAGAACGCCTCCGACCACTGACAACCCAAGCAGTGGTACTTGTATCTATGATACTCGTTCAAGTGCGCTAGAGTGTGTTCCATCCTTAACATCCTGTCGCATAGAGAGCAGCGGTAGAGAAAGTGTCTCTGTGATGGTGGATCGTCCGGCTCTTCTTTGATGTGGTCTTTGTGCTTTGCCTGAAATAACGTCAAATTTTCTGGGTGTGCTCGCTTCACCGTCGGCCTCATCTTTGCCCCCTGGCTAGATGCTGGCCAAGAGCAATCCCATTTTTAATAAAAAAAAACCTTTGCTTAGGCACACCGCCATGCGTGGCAGTGTGTGGGGTTTGTAGAATCATTTTGTTTTATATTCAATCATACAAAAGTTAGCATTCTTTTATGTAACATTATATTTTTATACTCATGAGACCAAGAGTTTATTGTGTTTTTGAATTTGGATGTTGATATCATAATCCAAATTTGGAGGAGGATTTGAAGGCCCAACCACCAGCGGCCATCCGCTACAATTATGTCGGAGGGGTGCTGACCTGTGGGGTGTGTGCTCGCACATTCAAGGCAAAGATAGGCTATGTCAGTCACCTGAGAGCTCACGAACGACGCTCTCACTAGCTAGTTTCTTTCCAGTCGCCGTGGTCAAAATCGGCCAAGATGATGATGATGATGATGAATCCAAATTTGTACGAAAGAGGTCGCAAAGAGCGTGTACATTGCGCGGGGAAAAAGGTAGCGTATCGTACTTTGAAAATGTTTGTATTTTAAACCATTCATTGGTATGGTAAAACAGGGAACAAAACTATAAAGATTAATAGAAAAAGAATTACTACTCAGGTTGTCTGGCAGAAATCGCACTTTAGCGATAAAAAAGCGCCTGGATTTTGCCTCTACTCATTGTGATTATATACTGTAGCTGTACCATGTTATTTTATTGAGATTATAGAGCAGTGGCGGAACGTCCATACAACTCGATTCCTAGTCCAGCTATTTTACTACGGCTCATGAAGAATAAGAAAGGCAAATTAATTCCGGCTTCCCTAAGAATATTTTCGACGCGCCGCCACTGTTATAGAGTAGGTATTCGTTTATTGTGTTGTAATGTAATTGTAATGTCTTTTTTTCTAAACTATCTTACCTTTCTATGACTATGACTGACATGTCTATCCAATGTCTTCTTCTGCTTAAAACTAACTCCACAGAACTCACATCTAAACGGTTTCCCCTTGTTCACAAGTTCAACTTGCTTCTCCAAAGCAATTCTCACTTCTTCTTCACTCATTTCAACTTCTGTAAAATAACTTATAAACTCCTGATCATATTGTACAATAGATTTCTTAAATGTGAATATTCTTTTTTTATCATCTTTCGATTTTCTTTTATAGGATCTATAACTATAATCTACTCCTGAATTCATATCTATTTGTTTATCATCAAAATCTTGCATCCAATGATCAGTGTCTTCGACATTATCATCACTTAGTTGTTCTACTTTTATTCCTACTTTTTCATCATCATAATTATTTACATTGCACTCTTCTGTTTCTACTGTTTTATCTGCCTTTTCTTTTTTCGCT
The DNA here is from genome assembly GCA_951800055.1 of Cenopis cana. Taxonomy (NCBI): domain Eukaryota; kingdom Metazoa; phylum Arthropoda; class Insecta; order Lepidoptera; family Tortricidae; genus Cenopis; species Cenopis cana. Next base: position 3,616,266 of record OX637498.1, on the reverse strand, counting down.
GTTGATTTATTATTTCTTTCTAATTTCAGGTTCATTAAAGGTTCATCAATAGATATCTTTCTTTTCTTGGTGTCTGTAGTTTTGTTCTTAGCTTTTCTCTTTTTCGGAGGAACTTTCTTATTATTATTTTCTTTCTTATTCGCAGATTCGACTTTAATTTCATTATTATCATTTATTTCAATTGATTCTGGTCTGGATGTTTCATACTTGATTCCTTCTATGGAGGGCAGCCTGTATTGTGCCTCTTCAAGGAATGTGCTCTCTTCAAAGCAAGCATCGTATTTGTCTTTAATTTTAATGCTGAGTTGAGACAATGTGTCTTTAGCTGGCTGCAAATCAGTTAATGTAAAAAAATTACAAGAGATCAAGTAAAAAAAAAATTGAGTAAAACTAATCTTTAAGTGAACACCCCTTATCTGATGTAAACATATAAGCAACAAAAGAAACCCACACATTGAAGCAATCTCTTATTGCTATTGTTTACTGGGAGAGAGACATTTTTTCGATGACCGCTTTAGCTTAGTTGGTAGTGACCCTGCCTACAAAGCTGGAGGTAGGCTGGGGCATTTATTTGTGTGATGAACACAAATATTTGTTCCTGGGTCTTGGATGTTTTCTATGTATTTAAGTATCTATTTATCTATATAAGTATGTATATTGTTGCTTAGTACCCATAGTACAAGCTTTGCTTAGTTTGGGACTAGGTTGATTTATGTAAGATTGTCCACAAATATTTATAATAATAATTATATAATAATTAACCTCTTTTATTCCTTAATTATTATTATTTTTTTACATATTTTAAAAATGTTTTAGCTTATATTTTTTATACCTATATTAATTAAGGCCCCTTTTGGGTAAAGGTCTCCTCCCATGATTTTCTGTCCTGAGCTACTTCTATCCAGGTGTTGCTGGCTACTTCAACTATTTCGTCTGACCATCATTCTTTTGGCACAAATATTTATTTATTTATATTTATTTACTCATTTAATTGAAAATTGTGCATGGTATTTGACCTAATATGAACCCATTTATAATTGTCTGATATTTCAGAAGAAAAGGGTAGGCCTATAGATAGATGGGTCACTGTCAGTTGAAAAAACAAAAGTTGTCCATCATGGTCAATAGTTATCGGCTTATGTCCGTAAGTTACGGTTTTATTACATGGAAATAAATAAATGAACTTTATTCTGTAAGTAGGCCGCAATGGCACTTTTACAAGTCAAACCCTACTAGCGTTTGTGGATTTATAGTAACAGAGATATAGTCTACTGGACCAATCCAAAATTAAGCTTTGTATCCCTTAACTTTGGATATGTCCACCGAAAAAGACGTACACCTAAATGACCCAGATAGCAAATCTTTAGTACTCTAGAAATACTCACTGTTGATAAAGATTCTTCAAGAATAGTGTGAGCTCTCCGCACCTGACCCCGAAAAGACTGGAACTTCCTCAACAGAGCTGTACACTCCCAACATACTGCTAAGTATGGTTTTCGCAATGCCTGAAATTTAAGTTCATTCCTATAAGAATACACATCCCTTTCTATTTGAGTCCCAGATGCCAATAGTTCAATAAAAAAAAACATTTATTTCGAGTATCAGGACCCATAAAATTTTTACAATACATTTACATTTAAAAAGTCACCATAAAAAAAAAAAAAAACTTCATTTCTACTAAATTTTAGCAGGATAAAATGAACTCACCTAGACCCAGGGCCGGCCAAGGGTGGGGCGGATGGGGCAGCCGCGCCAGGCGCCGGATGTCAATGGGCGCCAAGCGCGGGATGTCAAGAAGCGCCAAATTGGCAACGTCTAGGGCTAGGGCCGGCACTGCCTAGACCTGGTCTTTTTTAGTGAATAGGCATCTTCTGAGTGAGCTCGCTTCATCGTCGGCCTCATCTTGGCCCCCAGGCCAGAGCAATCACATTTGTAGAAAAAAAAGAACTGGTATAAACTTACCTCTATCTTCTGTTTTTCGTCCAACAGACTGAAGTACAAATCGTAGTTCGCTAACGGCAGAAGCCGCCGGCCTGTGCTGAGGCAGGCACGGCATACTGTATCGTCGGATTCCGTTTTAATATCGTTCATTTTTCCTTCACATTACCAATAAGAATTTAAACCAATCGCTACATTGAAGCATGGTTTTAACGTTAGAAGTTACGCTGACGAATGGGTCAACATTGTGTATGCGATCAATGACTTTACCTTAATTAAATAAATAGGAATTTAACACGAAACTAAAAACTAATGAATCAATTCATATACAAAGCAATACATACAATACATAGTACGTCATTGTGTCAGAGGCGTCAGAGCAACTGTCATACCAAACAAAACATGTTTATGAAATTTCTGAACGTGTGTTCATGTAAGAGTTGATGACACCGTTTAAAAAATTACCTTAAACATCCCGTAAGGATCTAGAGAGTTATTTTGTTTGTCTGTGGTCGGGGTTCTGTCATCACTCACTCACTCACATCACTGTCATGTAATTTTGTCACAAAAAATTGTGTTTGTGCTATTTGTTTACTTTGTAATATGCTAAAATTAATTTGAACGACATGGAGAATATTAGAATCAAACGTGAATTTTGTAGTAATTACGCTAAATCTTTCTGCCACGCGTGTCTTAGCACAGACAGGGATCTTTCACCTGTGACCCAATATGTCGATATCTACTACAAAATTTGCAATACCCAGTGTGTGGTAAGTTGTGATTTCCCTAGCTAGTTTACTGTAACATCCGCTACTTTAGTGTATATCGAAGGCAAAAAAGATAGATGGACTTTGTGTTACATGTGCTGCTGTGATTGTATTTTGCATTAGTGTATATAAATTTAGTTTTTGATTTCTATTCTAGGTACCTCCTAATGAGCTGTTCTTGTGTTGGGAATGTACAGCACTGCTGAAAAGGCTCAGGATGTTCACAAGTAAAGTAGCAAAAGCTCAGAGGATACTACAGTTCTATTATACTAACAAACAGGTATAAAAATATGTATTTTAAAAATAGGATTGCACAATGATGTTTTGTTCTTTTATACCCTGGCCCCACACTCGAAGAGTAGTATGGGACTAGGCAGAGACGTAGTGTGGCCATGTTGTTTGTCATGTCTACCACTCCCTATTTTGTCAGTTTTTTGGTGCAAGTCAAAGGACCAGCAAAAATAATCACGCAAATAGGGCAGTGTGTGACTGGAGCTGGCAACATCGCGGCAGCGCGAGGAGCATAGTGTGGCCGTAGTAATAAGTGGACCTATTGCTTTATTTTCTAAAAGCCATTGTCTATAAAATTCAATTCAATTCAAATTTATATCAGAACCATGATTCCATATAATTACATTACAATAGGTACAAAATGTTAGTTACAATAATTCTTAAGAAACTATGTTAGTAAATGCAGGAAATGAAATTATTATTATTTACGATGTCCAACATTTTATAAAATTGTCATTAGACAATGACAATTTGTTTTTTATGTCCGTAGAGGACAGGTTAAAATTGATATTCTAGTAAGAGATCTATGCTAACTGAAACTTCAGCCTGAGATAGCAACCATGATTGACAATGTTTTTATATTTCATGCATTTTAATTTGCTATATATAAACATGTAAACACTTATGAGTCTATTAAAAATCATTGCGCAGCTGCATGGCTCAACATGCTGCACGTGAACATTTTATTTAGTAAACTAAGTTGCCATACAAAGAATTATATTAAATCATTGCCCCATGCTCAGGCAAAAGATTTAGCAGTATAAGATGCTATTAACTTTTTTTCTTTTTTTTGTTTAAAAATGGCTTTCCATCAAATTTATGATGATTTCGCCAACCACGTGTGCAAAGACGTTGTTCGGTAACGACGCCATGACAGTAGGCAACTGGTTTTGTTCGGTAATAATGGATTCTGCTAGTCGTCGCGCCGAGAGCACGTGTTCACCAACGCGGCCACTACCACAAAATCCGCTATTAACTTAGCAACACAATTAAAAATCATTGTAATTCACACGTTTTGCCACAATTGTCCACGTCGCCACTATTATATACTCACAGTTCAGGTCTAAGCACATGAGCTGGCAGAAATCCAGGTGACAGATTCTTTTCCATATCTACCTCACTTTGTACACTGATGTCAAACACTACCCTCATTGTCTATGTATAACACAGACATCTATAAAATTGCTTAGAATGCCAATAATACTCATCTAAATTATTTCAAAATTCTTTTTTTTTATTCTAGGATCCCTTTCCCAACTCTCTCTCAAACCTCTCTTCGCACACAACCAACAATGAAATATATTTCACACACGAAGAAACTGAAATAAAAGAAATCAAACAAGAAGAAATAGAAGTAGACATATACGAAGACTACGACCATTTCGACACTAATAATATCAAAGATGAGGTACCTTTCGAAGTATCAGATACGTTACCACCTGTGGAAGTGTCCAATATGTTATCTAAGGTTGACATTGTAGAAACTGTTCCTGAATCATCCAAGTCCAGTTGGAAGGAGTTTAACATGAAGCGAATATTGAACAGAAAAGCCAAGTATAGATTTCTAAATGCTAAACTTAAGAAGCATAGACGGTTACTCATAAGGAAGATACCGATGGAGCTAAGTGAGGTGTTGACAGGTTTGGAGAAAGAGAGGAGTGTTTCGTTTTTGAGGGAGGAGTTTAAGTGTGTGGATTGTGTAGCGGTGTGGAGTGATGGAGATGGATTGGCGAAGCATAATAAGAAATGTCATGATGTGGTAAGTTTTAGTGTTTTGTTTTATACCTTAACACTTTCGTTGCCAATGATTTTGTCGCTAATAACATGTGAAAAACCGTATGTAGAGAAAAGCGCTTACATCGCAATGCAGTCAGCCTTCTGAGAACCCTACCTGGCTACAACCTAACTTGGAACATTTTTTATCATTAGGTTTGGGTTTTGTTATTTATTTACTATTAAAAATGGGATTGCTCGTGGCCAGCATCTAGCCCAGAACATGCCTATTCAATCATGCCTTAAAAAGGTCTAGGTTATAAATATGAACTCGGAAATACAGACATACAGAGGGAATTCGAAACCTTAGGGCCGACGCTAGCTTACGCGGGTGCACGGAGCGGGTCATACTAAACTGCGCCCGCGGCGGGCAGTTGCGATGCGCTTTATTAATGATGCTCAAAAGCGCTTGGTTCGTAAAATAGAATTTGGATAAAAATAAAAAAAAGGAAAAGGAGGCTAAGGATGGTAGCCAGCCATATATCTGGATGTCTGATGGAATAAGAGGGTATATTTGCCTAGTTTAAGTAGTTATGGTAATGTTTTTTCTCACATTATACTTTGTTTTATACCTTGATCAATATTGACTTTTCCAGACAACAGGCCCATATCGCTGCGAAATATGCAACTCCCGCTACCCATCCCAAGAGAAATTCCTATCTCATCAGACCAAACACCTCTACCGTAGGGAATGCAAAGTGTGTCGGCTACAGAGTTATTCCCAGAATGTAATGGAGAGACATTTAGCGGAGCACGACCGTATGGTGCAGTGTATAGCGTGTGAGCTGTGTTTCAAGTAAGTCATCAGGGCTTTAACACTTTCGCCGCCAGGCTTAACCCATGAAAATTTATGACGTCAGAGCTAAGATAAGATAAAATAAGATAAGCTTTTATTACCTTATAACAGGTTTCTATGTACACTACAATTTAAACAATTAAAGTAAAATAAATGTCTTATTCATGTAGAACAGAGGTTGCCTAACTTTTTTTCTTGTGGACCCTTTTCAAAATTTTGCTGGTTTCGGTGGATCCACTTCTACATTTCTACCACGTTCCATTTTTTCCTCACGCCAACGTGGACCCCCACGGAGTATCTCATGGACCCCTGGGGGTCCACATGGACCACTTTGAAAATCACTGATGTAGAATCACAGTTTATCACTTTTCTTCTTCCTCTTCTGGATAAGGACCGCCTAGAGCGGTGAAAGCCTCCTCCAAAGCTTTCCAGGTTTCCTTGTTTGTTGCTGTTCTTGTCCAGCTGCATCCTGCTACCTTTTTGATATCATCACTCCATCTAGAGAGTGGTCTTCCTTTCCGTCGTGTATGGTCCCTTGGGTTCCAATTTGTGTCAATTTTAGTCCATCTCTCATCTGTCACCCTTTGTGTATACCCTGCTCACCTCCATTTAAGTCGCAGCGCTTGTTTGGCTACATCTGTGGCCTTGGTTATTTTTCTAATTGTCCTGTTTTTGACTCTGTCTCTAAGTCTCGGCCCAAGATAGCTTCTCTCTATTTCTCTCTGGCATATCTTCAGTTTGTTCAGTACTTTTTTAGTCAGAGCTACGCATTCCAAAATCAATTCTGAGTATATAATCTTATGGACTAATTAGGCAACAGGATGTTCCACGGGATCTTGAATGTACCCAAGAAACCGATGCAATGCAATGACCTGCCTATAACGAAAGTGCGCCTAGCGCCCCTAGCGCTAGCGGTGTATCTGGCTGGGGCAGCGCCCATTAGGCGGCTAGTCTATGGTCTATTTGAAGACTGCTTTAGCTTAGTTGGTAGTGACCCTGCCTACGAAGCTGGAGGTCCCGGGTTCGAATCCCGGCCAGGGCATTTATTTGTGTGATGAGCACGAATATTTGTTCTTGGGTCTTGGATGTTTTCTATGTAATTTATTCTATTTATTTATCTATATAAGTATGTATATCGTCGCTTAGTACCCATAGTACAGTCAAGGGTATAAATATGTATAATGATGTTTCATACTATATCTAGGTAGTTTTATTAAATCAAAGACTAAATTGCGTTTCTCTGTAATAAAACGGATTTATTAACAATTTTAATACCTATCATTAATTACATCGCAATTACCGCACCTATCCAAAATAAATAATTCACTCACCTGTAATAAAACGGAAACAACATTTTAAGCCTTTAACTTCTGACCTAGTGAATTATATCACTTCAATAATAATATTATAATGCACCAACAAAAATATTAACCTTTGCCGTATTTTATTCAAGACAATCCACAATGGTTGTCAGACGTCAGCTGTCAAGTTATATTATAAAAACTAAAAAGGTTACTTAAGAAAAGAGGTGAGTACTGATTTTCTTATATCTCCCCGCCCGGAGAGAAGCAATTGCAAATACAATGCAATTGTTCATTTACCCTACAAAACTGGAGTTAGTTTTGTAATGTGGTAGAGATTTGATTCCATTTTCTTGTGTCCGGTATCAACTTCATAAATACAATTAGACATTTTATTTAAAATCTTATACGGACCAATCCTTAATTCATCCATTTTCTTTCTATTAAGGCGATTTCCGTTTTCCACGTAAACACTATCTCCAACTTCGAACTTGTAGTCTTTTCTATGCAAGTCAAATATTTTTTTATTGTAATTATGAGATTTCACAGTATTACAAAGAGCTATTTTTCTATCCCTTTGCAGATCTTCTGTTGTAAATTTAGGTTTTAGTTCAGTAGGTAGGATATTCACATTTTCGCCTTCCAAAAGATATTTTGGAGCAAACTTCGTAACAGTGTGTTCTGTTTCATTATACTTGTCTACACATTTATGTGCTATTGTAGTCCATGCTGTTTTATTATTTCTTTCATTCATTGTACATCTTATCTTATTTGTTAATGTCTGATTTAGCCTTTCGTTGAGACCATTTGAGAATGGCGCATCAACAGCTGTAAAAATTATTTTAATATTTTCTTCCTCAAGATAATCCTTAAAGTCTTTGGAATTTATACCAGGATATTGGTCGGTTAGTATCATATCAATGTTGTAGCTTTGTGTCACAATTTTTACTAGTTTAATAAAATCATTGGCGTTTTGATTTTTTGAGGTAATAATATAGGCATATCTTGTGAAATGATCAACCAGAAGATGTAAATATCTCTTTGTTGACCGTGATCCTCCAAAGCCTCCAATGGTATCAATAGATACAATTTCAAATGGTCGTATTGCTGGACCTAATTGTGACATTAAACCATATTTTGGTTTCCTTCTAGACTTGTTTTTAATACAAGTTTCGCATTCGTCACAAATTTGTTTAATATTTGTTATCAGGTTCTTTGCCGTGTAGAATGGCGTTATTTTATTTGTCAGCTGGGTTCTTCCAAGATGACAGTAAGTATCGTGAACATCTTTTATTAGAGTTTTACTAAGTTCTTCTGATATTATGATTTTTTTTCCTCTTTTATGCTTTTTGTAATAAATTTCATTTTCCCATATAAAATCATTTTCGTCATTTTTCAGACTTATGTTTGCGTGTTGATCTTTTTTTATATCAGTTATAGTTATTAAATTTACTATTTTTAAGAAGTCATCACTATTGTCACAAGGTTCTAGAACTGGATTTCTGCTTAAACAGTCTGCTTCTTGATTTGATTTTCCTGGGTTATATTTTACTTTAAAAGTGTATTGGGATAAATAGTACGTTAAGTCGCCTAATTCCTCGTCAGTTCTAGCTTTTATATTCATATTTTCTAACGGTTTGTGATCTGTGTATACAATAAATTCTTTTCCCATAATCCAGTGCTGCCAATACTTCACAGCTTCTTTTATTGCCAGACATTCTAAATAGATTGCCTTCTTCTTTTTTTTGAGTTTCGTTCAATTTTTTAGCAAAATAAGCTACAGGCTTACTGTTCCCTTTTTCATCTTCTTGTTTTAGTACTGCTCCCACTCCTTTAATACTAGCATCCGTGTATATATTTATTGGTATATCAGGATCAAAGATTTTGAGAATAGGCTCTGAACATAGCAATGCCTTTATTTTATCGAATGATTCTTGACATTGTGCAGACCATATGAACTTCATATCTTTCCGTAATAAATTGTGTAGCGGATCTAGAATGATTGCAGTGTGTGGTATGAATTTATGATGAAAATTGATCTTTCCTAAAAACTGCCGTATATTTTTTCTCGTTTCTGGGACCGGGAAGTCTTTGACAGCGGTAAGATAATCTTTTAGAGGTCTGATTGAATTATTTTCTATAATGTGACCTAAATATTTTGCACTATTACTTGCAAAAGCACATTTCGAAAATTTTAGTCGAAACCCTTCTTTTAGTATTGCTTCCAGTAGTCTTGATATATGTATTTTGTGTTCTTCAAAGGTTTTGGAAAATACTAAGATGTCATCTATAAAATTTACTGCAAAATTAGAAAGTTCGTGTTTCCTTATGATATTGCTCAATATTCTCTGGAAAATTGCTGGCGCAGTTTTTAATCCAAACGGGAGACATGTCCACTGGAAGTGTCCATCTTGTGTTACAAAGGCCGTTTTATGTCTATCCTGAATTTTCATAGGAATGGACCAAAATGCTGAATTAATGTCGAAAGTAGAAAAATATTTACAGTTAACCGTTTTTATCATTAAATCTTCAATCAACGGGAAAGGCTGTGATTGAGGGATAACAATTTTGTTCAATTCTCTGAAATCTATACACAATCTTGTTTTTCTTTCGTCTTCTTTTTTATATGCTAAAGTTACAGGAGCTGCGAATGGACTGTAAGATTCCTCAATCAAATTATTTTTTAATAGTTTTGATATCTGACTTTCTATTTCTTTCCTATCTTCAGCTGTGCATCTGTATGGCCGCTTGTAACAGTACTTGTCCAACATAAGGTCGATATGAGCTTCATAACCTCGAACTGTGCCGATGTCATATTTATCCTTAGCAAAAACCTGTTTGTATTCATTTATCAATTTATTAATTTCCGATTGCTGATATAAATCTAGATGATTTACTGAAATATCGAACTCTTCTGAATTCACATGTTCATTAAAGTTTATTTCACGTTTGTCTAAGTGCTTAATTCCTTTCTTTAATACTTCAGAGTATAGATAAGATCCCTTCTCTTTGTTGTCACCTAGTACATCAGGAATTTTGACATTTGTCAGATTTGGGACATTATTATCATTATCACTGTAGTTCTTATTTTCCATAGTCTCTTTATTTGTTTTTGTCATATTTTCTAGTGGTTTTTTTAATTGTGTTATCTTTAAATCTTCTTTTTGTATTAATTTGAACTTTTTTATACAATCCAAACCAATGAGGAAGTCGTAGTTAAAGTTTTCACTATCCACCACAAAGATATCCATATTATTTTCAATGTCATATATTTTTATTTTTAGTGTGACCATTCCTTTCGTTTTCTTATCACCATTAATAGTCTTCAAGTTAACTATATTGATATCATTTGTTCCTTCTTTTTGTTGTATTTTCAATAATTTTGCGTTAATCAATGACACATTTGAGCCTGAGTCATAAATTCCGGAAACTTTTAATGTGTCACATAATAGTAACTCTACTTTTATTAATGGTGACACTTCTAGTTTTTTGGATTCTTCTCATTCAATTCAATTTCTAAAGCGGAGTTATTTACAGTTTTTACAACCGCTTTCTGATTTTTCTCTTTGTACCAGCAGATTTCCTCGGGATGGTAACGTTTCCCTTTCTTCTCGTTTACACAGATTTGGCATGGCTTTTTTTCTTCAAATTTTTTTGGATTAGTGTCAGAATTAATATAATTTTTTTTTCATATTTATTCTTCCCAACAAGATGTTCTAATTTTCCTAGTTCATTGTAGAGATCTTCCGTTTCTTTCAAAGTTTCCTTATCAATTTTATCAGACACATAATTTGGTAAACCGAATGCTATAAGGTCTATAAGCGTACCAGTATCAATCGATTTTCTTACTTCGAGTAACAATTTTTCTTTTTTCAAAGCGTACTCAAGTAAAGAGCCTGCCTGATATTTAAAACCAAGAGCATATCTAGTGGCGGACCATCCCTTGTTTCCGAACGTCTCGCAAAAGTTCTTTTCCCATTGACTCCATTCCGATTCCACTGTAAGTTTAATTAGCATACAGCTGTACCAGTCCACACTGGAGTATTCCAAAAAATTTCGTAATATTTCAATTTTCTTCTTGTCATCAATGACTTGGAAACGTTCACATTCTTTATTAAAATCCTGAAGCCACTGATAAGCATTAGAGTTCCTGCCTGTAAATTTCTCAATCATGAAATTTTTTGCAATTTTTCCTAAATTTTCAGTTTCAGTCTTTTGCTGTTTCTCTTCAAGTAATTTCTCCAGCAATTTCTCTAACGTTTGATTCGAGCCACTCGGCATAGAATCAGCATTATTTGCTTTTTCCTCTATTTCCTCTAAGTAAAAATCATGAAACTGCAAGTTCTGTTCTTCATCCAAATATATTTTTGATATCTCATCCGTCAAAGTTATCCATATTTTTCTTGTTTGATGTCTTTTATTAAATGTTTTTTTCACCTTGGCATAGTTGGAAGTATTTGTAATTACTCCATGTAGGCTTGCAGGTTGATAATCTAGTGGTATTTCGTAAACCTGGCCAGTAGGGGTCGCTATTGAAGTTATGCATATGATGTTTGACTTTCCATCTGGTGTCGCTTTTACAACAAAATCAAACCTCAACTTTTCCATGTTTCTTGGAATATGCAGAAAATGTTGTTTTATAATGATGTTTCATACTATATCTAGGTAGTTTTATTAAATCAAAGACTAAATTGCGTTTCTCTGTAATAAAACGGATTTATTAACAATTTTAATACCTATCATTAATTACATCGCAATTACCGCACCTATCCAAAATAAATAATTCACTCACCTGTAATAAAACGGAAACAACATTTTAAGCCTTTAACTTCTGACCTAGTGAATTATATCACTTCAATAATAATATTATAATGCACCAACAAAAATATTAACCTTTGCCGTATTTTATTCAAGACAATCCACAATGGTTGTCAGACGTCAGCTGTCAAGTTATATTATAAAAACTAAAAAGGTTACTTAAGAAAAGAGGTGAGTACTGATTTTCTTATATATGTATTAGATATGAGCGCCGATAGGTGTTTGGTCGGCGGCGGCGCGCCGGTCAAAATCGGTCGGCGGCGGCGGCGTATCGGCGGCGTGGCCTTGAAAGCACTTGTTGTATATAAAAACTAATAACTTCTAGTTAAAAGGAACGCCCAGGATCGTAGATGGTGTGGGAACATAAATTAATCATCTCTATAAATTGCAATGCTTTATGGTACTACAATAGGTAGGCAGACTTCCGCAAACAGTGCCTGTCAGGCCTGAGTTCAAGGTCGTGCCCGCAAATTTCGAGCTCGAAGGGTTCAAGGGCATTCAATTTCGCCGCCAAGCCTTGCAGTAATCCTGAAATGATCCGTATGGCTCATTTTGACCACATCAAAAGTAATAAAGACCTAATTAGTAGCCTACCCTCCTGCCTGGTAGTAACCAGTTCAGGTCTTTATCCAAATCGGTAGAATCGAAACCAATTTCTGTCGTCCGATACTTCCTCCTATTCAGAAGTCTGATGGCTCGCTGGCTTTCACCGCATTAGAGAAGTCCATTCGCTTCGCCTCTCTGTTTGCCAGTAATTCTCGTATAGTTCGTACAAAACTCCAAGGCCAAATTCTGTCAAACCAACGCAAGGGAAAAACGACTAAGAGCTCTGACTGTAAGGTAGATTCTTGCTTGCGTTCATTTGACAGCATTTGGCCTTGCAGTTTTGAACGCACTACACCACCGTCAATACCTCAATGCCGAAGCACTCCAGCCTGCAGTCTGCTAGGGTTCTGTTCTAAAGCACTGTGTTCCCGAGTTGTCTCCTATTTTTACAAACTTGTTCCGGCATCCTTGCTTGCTAATGTGCAACCAGTGCCTAACAAGTGTAGTCGTGCCTATCCCTGTAATTTTCGACATATCGTCATCACCTCCATACTCTGTAAGTTTATGTAATGAGTTCTGAACAGTAAGCTGCTGACTCAGCTTGAAACTAAAGACCTTTTCAGTGATCAGCAATATGGCTTTCACCAGCGCCGTTCCACTGGGGATCTACTTGTGTATGTCACGCAGCACGCATTACTGGGGCGAGGCTATCGTGAAACACGGTGAAGCTCTTGCCAAGTTGCCATGTCTCTTGACATCTCGAAGGCTTTTGACAGGGTTTGTGAATGCTAATCTGCATCGCAAGCTTCCTGAATTACCCTTCAGTTTTGGCCTTTGTAGTTGGACTTTAGATTTCGTAAGTGCGCGGTCAATCCGAGTAGTCACCGATTGCTGCTCGTCGGACCTCGTAGTAAGTGCTAACTTGCTGCGTTCGGGTCAGTGGATGCAGAGCCAGCAGACCCATTGGCGGCTGTACGGTAGTAGAAAAAACTAAAGTGCAGAACCTAGCACATAGAAGCAAAGTTGCCTGTCTAGACGTGCGTCTTCTACAAGTTGTACTTCGCCGAGTGTGCTTAGGAGCTCCATAAGCTCATACCGCCTTCCTCCTTCTTCCATCGGACATCCAGGCGGAGAGAAATTCCTCTTATACGAACAAAGCGCTTTTCATTCTCTTTTAGTATGCGCACTTCTATGGTTTGGAACGTAAACAATGTTCGCGAGGTCTACAAGCTTACAATGCCACTATTGCATATGGACTACAACGCGCGCGGGTATTAGGAATGTCACGCCGATGCCACGCCGGTGGCGCCACATCGGCGGCGGCGGCGCGAAGTTTTCATCGGCGGCGGCGGCGCGCCGGCACGGCGCTCATAGCTAATCCATATGTTGTTAGTGTAACTTAAAACTAATCATTAGTACCTATTCTAATAACACTATTACTTAAATCTAAATTGAGCGACCGCCTTGATTTGCCCTACCCAGTGTATAAAAATTGGGTAGTCATACCTTGCCGCAATGACACTCAGTATGCTATTAGATCTACCTCTTAGCCGGCTCAGCATCGAGCGGATCGATTTTTTTTTGTTATACAATACTGTCATATTTTAACTGTGCGTAGCATTAGTCAGTACCATATTGTCCCATTGAATTGATTTGCCCATATTCCCCGTATTGTATGGTCCCATTCAAAGTTCAGCCCGGCCCTGTCACAGTAAAGACCATTTTTCAACCGGCATTTGATGAGATTCTCAACCCTGTTTTTGTATACAACGCGCATTTAGCAGTGCTAGGCAATTAGTAAATGGATTCCATCGTAATTTTGGCATTTCTGGCTTACTCATCAAGGTCTTCGACATTTTAAAAAGTTGAAACAAAGATTGAAAGTGAATTATATTAGTAATCAAGAGATGTCCTTACGTAAAAAATATAATCGAATAAATATAATCTATAATGAATGTACAATAGGCATGATGACTCAAAAAAAATTATTACTTCAATAGAAAGAAGACATAAAACTATGCCAAATAGTGAAAATCCTATTCAAATATCTCAAAAAATAACGAAGCAACAACGGTTAGAATGTTCGTAGTTAGAGAGAGAAAGTTCTACTCGACCGTGACGTCACCTTTGAGTAGCGCCATAGTAAATGACAATCGTTCAATACAAAGGTGCGTTTTGCGGAAAAGCGACAGAAAATACCCACTTTTAAAACTTTGAAGACTTATAATTACGTAATTATTTATTTTTTTGAATTACTTTTTTTGCCATTTGATTGAGAATTTGAGTCATTATGTAGAAAATTTGGATTTATTGATTTTCTTTTATAGTGTCATCATCCCTATTGACTTGTAATACCTATTATTACCAATAAATTATGTCTATGTCTATGTCTAAATCTTTTGTTATAGTGATAAATACCTATGAACAGTAAGTACTAAGTACTTATATAATAGAAGCTAGGTTTAGGGCCGATTTTTCAATCCCCAGATGTAGGCTGCCATCTCGAATTTCGCCAAACCCGGACAAAGATTCAAAAAACCCCGGACATTTGGCGTAAATCGTATTTTTTCCCCGGACGAGTCCGAAAATAATATTTTTAAAAATCAAGACCTTTAAATTCAATGAGGTGCTCCTTACATGAAAAGTGTCCGGGTTTTCCCCGGACACTTCTTGACACCCCGCCCGGACGGCCCCCGGACGGCCTCCAAACTAGGACAAATCCGGGAAAACCCGGACGGATGGCAGCCCTACCCAGATGAATAAAGAATGATTTATGAAAGAAAAAGATAGAGGTTACTTTTATCTGACAGATAGTTTTAAATGGGGATAAAAAAAAATCGGCAAAATCCCAAAAAATCGGAGCGACAAAACAGTAGCTCGATTTCACTCACACCTCAGAGTTGGTTAGAGCCGCTCTATGGCTCTACCATACTCACTGGAGCTGGCGCTGGGGTCCACCTCCTAATCCCAAGATTTGGCGTAGGCACTAGTTTTTACGGAACCGACTTGCATCTGACCTTCCAACACCCGAGGGGAAACTAGACCTTATTGGGATTAGATATGAGCGCCGATAGGTGTTTGGTCGGCGGCGGCGCGCCGGTCAAAATCGGTCGGCGGCGGCGGCGTATCGGCGGCGTGGCCTTGAAAGCACTTGTTGTATATAAAAACTAATAACTTCTAGTTAAAAGGAACGCCCAGGATCGTAGATGGTGTGGGAACATAAATTAATCATCTCTATAAATTGCAATGCTTTATGGTACTACAATAGGTAGGCAGACTTCCGCAAACAGTGCCTGTCAGGCCTGAGTTCAAGGTCGTGCCCGCAAATTTCGAGCTCGAAGGGTTCAAGGGCATTCAATTTCGCCGCCAAGCCTTGCAGTAATCCTGAAATGATCCGTATGGCTCATTTTGACCACATCAAAAGTAATAAAGACCTAATTAGTAGCCTACCCTCCTGCCTGGTAGTAACCAGTTCAGGTCTTTATCCAAATCGGTAGAATCGAAACCAATTTCTGTCGTCCGATACTTCCTCCTATTCAGAAGTCTGATGGCTCGCTGGCTTTCACCGCATTAGAGAAGTCCATTCGCTTCGCCTCTCTGTTTGCCAGTAATTCTCGTATAGTTCGTACAAAACTCCAAGGCCAAATTCTGTCAAACCAACGCAAGGGAAAAACGACTAAGAGCTCTGACTGTAAGGTAGATTCTTGCTTGCGTTCATTTGACAGCATTTGGCCTTGCAGTTTTGAACGCACTACACCACCGTCAATACCTCAATGCCGAAGCACTCCAGCCTGCAGTCTGCTAGGGTTCTGTTCTAAAGCACTGTGTTCCCGAGTTGTCTCCTATTTTTACAAACTTGTTCCGGCATCCTTGCTTGCTAATGTGCAACCAGTGCCTAACAAGTGTAGTCGTGCCTATCCCTGTAATTTTCGACATATCGTCATCACCTCCATACTCTGTAAGTTTATGTAATGAGTTCTGAACAGTAAGCTGCTGACTCAGCTTGAAACTAAAGACCTTTTCAGTGATCAGCAATATGGCTTTCACCAGCGCCGTTCCACTGGGGATCTACTTGTGTATGTCACGCAGCACGCATTACTGGGGCGAGGCTATCGTGAAACACGGTGAAGCTCTTGCCAAGTTGCCATGTCTCTTGACATCTCGAAGGCTTTTGACAGGGTTTGTGAATGCTAATCTGCATCGCAAGCTTCCTGAATTACCCTTCAGTTTTGGCCTTTGTAGTTGGACTTTAGATTTCGTAAGTGCGCGGTCAATCCGAGTAGTCACCGATTGCTGCTCGTCGGACCTCGTAGTAAGTGCTAACTTGCTGCGTTCGGGTCAGTGGATGCAGAGCCAGCAGACCCATTGGCGGCTGTACGGTAGTAGAAAAAACTAAAGTGCAGAACCTAGCACATAGAAGCAAAGTTGCCTGTCTAGACGTGCGTCTTCTACAAGTTGTACTTCGCCGAGTGTGCTTAGGAGCTCCATAAGCTCATACCGCCTTCCTCCTTCTTCCATCGGACATCCAGGCGGAGAGAAATTCCTCTTATACGAACAAAGCGCTTTTCATTCTCTTTTAGTATGCGCACTTCTATGGTTTGGAACGTAAACAATGTTCGCGAGGTCTACAAGCTTACAATGCCACTATTGCATATGGACTACAACGCGCGCGGGTATTAGGAATGTCACGCCGATGCCACGCCGGTGGCGCCACATCGGCGGCGGCGGCGCGAAGTTTTCATCGGCGGCGGCGGCGCGCCGGCACGGCGCTCATAGCTAATATGTATACACTTTTGGACCTTATTTCAATGGAATAAGGTGAAAAAGAGTATACATATTGGTGCCCTTGACTGTACAAGCTTTGCTTAGTTTGGGACTAGGCTGATTTGTGTAAGATTGTCCACAAATATTTATTTATTTATTTTATTTAGAAATGAAACCATAGAGTTTTACCGTGCCGTAGCCGTCGACGGTAAAAATGACCATTAAGCTATTGTTAAATCTTTTCAGAAATGTGCGCGTCTTCTACAGCCACTACAAAGCGCTGCATAGCAGCTTTATTTGTGACGTCTGCGGCAAGCGGTGCAAGGCGCGGACTATTATAGAGAAACACCTCAGGTACTAACATTATTGAGGACCAACGACCTTAAGAGAGTGGCGGGAAGCGGTTGGATGCGGAGAGCTGAGGACCGGTTGTGGTGGCGCGAATTGGGGAAGGCCCATGTCGAGCAGTGGACGACTACCGGCTGAGGATGATGATGATGATGATGATTATTGAACGAGCGAGCGAGGCGTATCCATTTCAGCATTGCCAAAAATGCTTTTGCATGTCTGTCTGGCTTTCCAAGCACGCTAAGCCTTTGATCCCGGCTGCTGTCTATGGCAGCAGTCGTTAAGCCAAGTTGGAGGCCTTCGGGCGGCTTGAGAACTTCTCACAGTCAAGTTGCCCACTCACTTGGCGAAGAGGATCGAAGTTGCACCACGTCCGTAGGGTGCACCCACCGCCACCCTACACGTGACCCCTGGGTGGTGCTAAAAGTGCAATTGCGATGTTCGACCTTAAAGGCCCGTTTATTGTGAGCTATGTAGTATTTTCTATGTCGAGTGTACGTTAAACTTATGTTAATCTTGCAGATATCACTTCGGCTATGAATGTCCATACTGCAAGAAGAAGCTAAAAAACTCATCGTCATACAAGAACCACATAGAAACACAACACACATCTTCCGTCTCAGACAGTTCGTATTGCGTGCAGTGCGACAGAAGATTCACGAGCGATCGCATGTACAAACGGCATTTGCAGACGAGCGCGGCGCATGCGGCAGAGCGGGACAACACTGGGTAATATACATTGACTTATAATATAGAAATAGACACACAATGCCGAACAAAAATGACGGAAAATGTGGCACTGATTGACACTGTCAGTTGCATACACGCTTTGTCACTGTCACTGTCTGCCGTCAACACGAAAGTACCGCAACGCGGTACATTTGAGGGTGCCATTTTTTTCGCCTGACTGTGTATCTAGTTCTTTTATAGTACATCTATGGTAATATAACATACAACGACGGCACAGAATAGTATAATAGTACTACATACAGAATGAGGTCAGTTACCTCGTCCCTGAGAGACCCGCCTGGTGCCGATCGGGTGCCGTCGCGCCTCGCGATTCGTCCGCGCCACGCGCTACGCACCCGCGCACACAATTGACGCGTGTGCCGACAGCGCACGCACACATACTTACTCACAGCGCTTACGTTCCTTCGCGTGTCACACTGTGGTGGTATAAACAAAGTATAAAACAACATTGTATGTGATGATTATTGTGTAATTCTAGAGAAAAGGGTGATAATGATTAATGTCTTCAAGAAGAGTCTGTTTACATGATACAACACGTAAGAATAAATAGACTGTAGAACGCTTTACAGGGATCCGTGTACCCGGACCCGGCTAATCAACGTGTTATTTCAACAGAGTGAAGCGTAAATACCCGTGTCCGGAGTGCACCAACGTGTACTCCCGCCGCACATACATGAACAACCACTTCCGTCACGTGCACAGCAAACAGAGCAAGTATTATTGCGAGCACTGCGACCGGGTGAGTACAGAACCAGGCGGATTTCACTCCGTCAGTTCGCCGCGCCGCTGCAAGTACATCCCCGGGCCGCTGCAAGTACATTCAGTCGCGAATTGCTACCGGACGGTCGCGTCGTCTCGTCATTCGCTTGGTGTGGTCAATATTTGTTATTTACCTATTATAATTTGGGTTTGTAAGTTGGCGATTTGTTAACAGTGCAACTTCTGTACGTAGTACTATTGTGACAGAACTATATTACTGTGGGAGGGTACACGGGTCTCACTTGCACCCGTGTACCCGTCTAACTGTTATACATGAACAACCACTTCCGTCACGTGCACAGCAAGCAGAGCAAGTACTACTGCGAGCACTGCGACTGGATGAGTAGGTACTGAATATTATACTACCTTGAGAGGGTACCCGGGTCTCGCTTGCAACCGCAATTCGAAACATTGCTTGAGCTAGTGTTTTATTTGTAAATAATATGGTTAGATTATTCTTAGCTCTTAGGCGGATGAGTATAGAATACTATATTACTGAGAGAGGGTACACGGCTCTCACTTGCACCCGTGTACCCTTCTAAATGTTGTGCACATTTGAAAATTTGGTTCACTTCGAATAAATATCGAGGTAATTTGAAACAATGCTTGTGTTTAGGATTCAGTAACCACAGGCTTTTGTCAGGAGCGAACAGTAGTCCATTACTGAAGGCTCCTTCAATGCTATGCGAATTTGGCCCTTACTGAACCGCTCCCTAAAGAACATTCGCCATCATAACGAGTCTGTACGGAGCTGTCGTCGCGAGCGCATCCCTTCATGCCGCTTAGATATACCACAGTGCTTTTGTGGTTACTTTCACTGCTTTCTGTGCTGTTATACGCTGTGCTGTGCTTAACCAACATCGAGGCTTGTAAGACCTTAAGGCATAGCAGAAGGAAAAGGAGCTGGGCATCCGCCAAGACGCGAGTTGCCGCCATTGAGGTTCACAAGGTGAGTGGATTGCTAATTTCTCTTGATAATCGCCTTGGTTACTTTCCTTGGGGATTTAACACTTTCTTTCCGACCATTATTCCACTGAGCTATCGAAAACGTCAACATAAGTTGTGTTCCTTCATTACCGGATATATTAATTCGAACTATTGTTTTCTATATGGATTACAGTGCAAACTATATGAATAGCATTCTTTATTAGCAAACATTAACATTTATCATTGATTTCTATTAAATTGTGTACAAGAATATTATTAAGAATTAAAAACGACGTAACCGCCTGGTGTTTCGTAGGGACTTACGACCTTTCATCCGAACAAGAAGTTGTTTACGAATTGAATTGAGTTATTTTGTGGTCGTAACTAATATATTTTTTAGTGTAAGTTCTAATTACACATCAAACTGTGTACTGTAATGTAAAACTAGCTGTTTCAATAAGAATTTTCAAAAATTTCATCATATTCATATTTTAAAAGTTCCCGTCGCCGGGTAGATTTTGGTTGTTACGCATTCCTTAGCGCGCATTACGCGTAACATATTGAAGTTGATGAAATTAATAATTTTTACATTAACACTTTTGTGATACTTTGCATTATTAAAAGATTAGGTAGACAATTTTGAACAAAGTTGTATTGTACGGGACCTTCTTTTGTTTCGTCCTGTGTTATTGAGAAGTAAGTTAGGTAATGCAATAGGTATTTTCTTTGTTAGCTATTTTGTTCCTTATCTCTGAGACTTAAGGTTGAAAATTAATTGTTGTCTTTTTTCGAATACCTAACTTACGAGTTGGGATAGTGTTTTGATAAATCTGTTATCGCTTGCACCTGTTGTAGTTTAAAAATGAATGAACTAGAAAAATGCCGTCGTACTTTAGCACTTAAGCGACTTAATGATGCCTATTTATGTGCAAAGAGATGTTTAACGAACCCGGAAATGAAACCGCGACTTAAGGTTCATTTAACCAGATTGGAAGGTTTAGAAATATTGTTTGAGACGAATCATACGAAGATTGTAGCTTCTTTAACAGACCCCCAGGATATCGCTGACAATGAGGAAATAAGACAGAGCTTCGATGAGACGGTGATAGACATTTTGGCCATTCAATCGCAGTTATTTCCCGAGGAAAAACCTGAAGTACCTAGTGCCGCTTCGGCCGCACATGGGAGTGCCCCCAGCGGCAATACGGGTCATATTCGCATGCCGCCCATCCATATACCTACTTTCGAGGGTGGCTATAAAACGTGGATAACGTTCTATGATTTGTACCGAACTTTGGTACATGAAAAAAATGAGTTTTCGAAAATTGAAAAGTTTCAATATTTAGTCTCGTCGTTAAAGGGAGAACCTTTAAACCTGATAAAAGCATTTCCTATCTCGGCTGACAATTACGATATGGCGTATGAAACTTTAGTAAAGCGCTATCAAAATAAACGCCAGCTAGCCTTTTTAGCCTGGCAGTCTATTGTAACCGGTAAATTGCAAAATAACTCAGCGCAAGCCTTTCGGTTTCTTCTTGACTCTTTTCAAGAAAACTTGGCCATTTTGAAGTCCTTGAATTTGCCCGTCGATAAATGGGACTTTATCATCTTTTATACGCTGTTATCGAAATTGGAACCGTCTGTTCGTAAAGAATTTGAAATGACCGTCACGTCGGAGGACATCCCGACCTATCAATCGTTGGAGAAATTTTTAGAGAACTACTGTAAGGCAGTAGAGCACGCCGGAGCTAGTACGAGTTCAGCTCATAGCGGATACCCACGACCTGCCGTGGTCAACACGATGCGATCCGAGCACCTCACGGCGCCGCCACGCCGCTTTAAGCAAACGACCTTAGTGGGGAATCAAGCGTCATCGTCGGCGCTGCCGCTACCGCCGCCCTGTCAGTTCTGCTCGAAGAAGCATTTTCTAGCACACTGTCCTGACTTTCAACACTTAAGTGTTACGCACCGGTCACAAGTGGTCGGTGACAAGCAGCTCTGTTTTAACTGTTTACGCTTAGGACATATTGTTTCAAACTGTCCTTCGAAAGGTTCGTGTCGAACTTGTGGTCGCCGTCACCACTCGTTACTACATTATCAGGACAACAATGGAAATAATGAAAATAAATTGCGACCTTCCAACCTCAGCGCGACCTCAAATGCTTTAGGGGTCCAGGGGCTTTCCACAAATACTACGACCAATAAAACTGTCCTGCTGTCAACAGCTCGAGTAGACATTTTGGATAAATGGCGTTCCTTTCACGCCGTGCGCGTGTTGATTGACTCGGGCAGTCAAGCCAACTATATCTCTCAAGGCCTAGCCAACCGACTGGGTCTACCTGTCTGCGGTGACGCGCCGTCTGTTTTTGGTTTAGGCAACGCGTCTACGCCTGTATTGGGTACCGTCCAGTGCACTATCCGTCCTGAAAATCATCAGGGCAATGACCTATCTTTCGAAGCAATTGTGATACCGCGAATCTGTCACGACATGCCGTCAGTCACGGTGGAAACGAGTTTTTTGAAAAACTTCGGGTTCCTCAAGCTGGCGGACCCGTCCTTTCACGTACCGGGACCAATCGATCTCCTTCTTGGTTCCGAACTTTGGAACGAGATATTCCTGCAGGGTATGATTCCGGGTGGGAATGATTCTCCTGTGGGCCTAAACACTATTTTCGGCTGGGTCTTTTTAGGTCGTTCTCGTTGCCTTGAGAATATACCTTCTTTGTATTCAAACCTTTCATCTGTTCAAACGCTTCACGCGTCACATAGCGAATTAGAAAATGATTTGAAACGATTGTGGGAGATGGAGGATGTGAGTACCCCCGAAAAAATATATTCGCCGGAAGATACTGCTTGTGAGGAGAATTTCCTTTCTAACTACAAACGTGACGACTGTGGAAAATTCATTGTTGAGTTACCGTTTAAATCGGGTGAGCCCACTTTCCGCAACATGCGATCTATCGCTGTGCGCCGTTTTAACAAATTGGAAATGCGTCTATCGAATGACGCCACGTTAAGAAGCTCTTATAATGAGTTCATGCAAGACTATCTGGACAGTGGTCACATGTCAGAAGTGCCATCTTCTGACCAAAATACCACTGCTTATTACGTCCCACAACATTTTGTGCTGTCCCCGTCCAGCGTAAGTACGAAACTAAGGGTCGTATTCGACGCCTCGGCGCGTGACGGTGAGGGCCTGTCCTTAAACGACACGCAGCTGACGGGACCAAAGCTTCAAAAGGACATATCGCATATACTTTTGCGATTTCGTCTGCATGAAGTCGTATTTACTGCCGATATTCGTCAGATGTATAGGAACATTGTGATGTCTGAGAAACACCGTGACTTTCAGCGCATTGTTTGGCGCTTCGACCCTAAAGAGGAACTTAAAGACTACCGTTTAAACACTGTTACATACGGGGTCTCCTCTTCTCCATTCTTGGCTTTGCGGACGATTGAACAGCTGGCTGTGACGGATGGCCAAGCCTATCCGTTGGGGGCGAGGGTACTGTCTACAGATACGTACGTAGACGACATTCCCACTGGTGCCTCGTCGGTTAGTGAGGCGCTTGAGCTACAAGGCCAAGTAATCGAGCTGTTATCCAGAGGAGGGTTTGAACTCCGTAAGTGGGCAAGCAACCGTTCGGAGTTGCTAAGCCATCTTCCACCTGAGCATTGTGTGACTCAGGCCTCTTCGTCTTTTGATGCCGATTCTCAAGCGGTTGTAAAAGTTCTTGGCTTAAACTGGGACTCGGCGTCTGATCAGTTTAAGTATAAAGTTCATCTGTCTCAAAATCAATGCACGAAGCGACATATACTGTCGGAGCTCGCTCGTGTGTTCGATCCGTTGGGGCTACTGTGTCCTGTAATTTTTTTGGCAAAGGGTTTAATCCAGCGTCTTTGGCTCTTGGGTTTAGATTGGGACCAAGAGCCGCCCGAAGATGTAGTAGCTGTTTGGCGCCAATTTTCTGTCCAATTAAATAGTGTGTCTGATTATGCTGTGCCGCGCCAGATCACACACTCGCGTGCAGTTGCCTATTACCTGCACGCGTTTGCAGATGCATCTCTGGCAGGATATGCCAGTGCCGTCTATTTACAGGCAGAACTAGATGATGGGACCTTTTCTACCCATCTGGTGTGTGGGAAATCGCGTGTTTCCCCCACAAAACGGATTAGTCTTCCGCGACTAGAACTGTGTGCGGCTGTCTTGCTGGCAGATTTAGTACACTCGATACTTCCGCATCTGTCATCCTTGATCGTAATCAAGAACGTCTTTGCTTGGTCTGATTCGACTATTACTCTTTCGTGGATCGCATCTCATCCATCTAAATGGAAAATTTTCGTTGGCAATCACAGAAATATATCAAGATAGAAGGAAAGAGTTCGGCAATTTGTAGGGAGACCGAGCGTGTAACATTTTGCGTAGGTACTTTGACGTCACGAGCGTAATTTAGTGATGAGAAACATAAGCCGCGCGAAAACGATTCAAAAGGATCGATTAGAAGTATTAGAACTCGGCACCGATTCCTTGCATCGATTTAAAATATCGATAAGAACCGACAGAGGAAATGATTATTATTTTGGACAGAAGAAATGTTTTGACAGAGGAAATGAGTAAGCTCAGAATTTAAATCGAAAAATATAAATGTAGGTAGGTACCTACCTAATAACCAATAAATTGCGTTACATTTTAGTAATTTGTACATATTAGCCGCTCCAGTTATTAACTAAGTACCTATAAACGTGTACCATTTTCAGGGTTCCGTACCCTAAGGGTAAAACGGGACCATATTACTAAGACTCCGCTGTCCGTCCGTTTGTCACCAGACTGTATCTCATGAAAAGTGATAGACAGTAAAATTTTCACAGATGATGTTTTTCTGATGCCGCTATAACAACAAATGCATATTAATTTAATATGCATAAGAATAAAATAAATATTTAAGGCGGCTCCCATACAAAAGATATAATTTTTATTGCCGTTTTTATAGATAATGGTACGGAACCCTTCGTGGGCGAGTCTGACCCGCACTTGGCCGGTTTTTTATATATTCTTTGTTACAGACCATGGAAAAATCAAAGAAGTCCCGCGAAGAAATATTAGAAGCTAAGAGGAAAGCGATTAATAATATTTGTTTTGCACTACGTACATTATATAGCTGCATAATAATATAAGAACGTAATTATTATTTCGTCTGTTTTCAAATTCAATTTTAATAATCGAGTAAGAAAATCGCAGTGCACAGCACTATTCTTTAGTTTTGACAGAAAAAATGACTATCGACCTTGAACGTGACTCGACAGTTTGAATAGCTTATTTTTACATTGCTGGTTTTGAACGCACGCCAAGTCTGGCTCGTCAAATTAAAGCCGCAATGGAAAGCTAGCGTTGACAGACAGTCGCCCGCTACCGTTATGATGAAAATAATAAAATATTTCGTTTTTTAATTATTAACAGATATTTAAGGACAAATTGTACTTACCAATGAAAGGAAATACCTCGATTAACAGCTCCAACTTTCTTGGAAGTGTTTGAACAATTAATTATTGCGCAACGAACCATTTTGTTTTTAAAACCTGGCGTCGCACGCATAACGCGATCGGGAGCACACTGAAGTTTGCGGCGAGCAGTTGTGTCTCCGGGACGTAATTTCGCCACGCGAGGTACATACACTCGTTCCTTCTATCTTGATATATTTCTGTGTTGGCAATCGTGTCGCAAAGATTCAACGGAAATTGCCCGCAGCACAATGGAACTACGTAAGCACCCATAATAACCCGGCTGATGTCGCCTCGAGAGGATTGCTACCAAATGCACTGTTGGAGCATCCACTTTGGTGGAATGGTCCGGACTTTCTGTCCCTCTCATCCGATCATTGGCCTCGGTTAGAAACTCTTCCACTGTCAACCGACGCAACAACGGAATTGCGTCAAGAAGAGAAGAAGTCAGCGTTCGTTGCTACAGACGACACTGACTGGATACAGCAGCTTTTACTCCGGTTCTCTTCTTTGAAGAAAATCCTGCGAGTAACTGCGACTGTGCTTAGGTTCCTGAGTCTTTTGCGAAAGCAGAGAACATATTCTGGTCCAATATGTGAACAAGAGCTTAACCAAGCTCTTCTTACTCTCGTAAGATCATGCCAGCAAGATTGCTTTGTTAATGAGATACGTTGTCTCAAAGAAAACAAGCCTTTACCAAAGCCTTTCAAAAAATTGAGCCCTTTCCTTTCAGAGGACAATGTATTGAGGGTCGGAGGGAGACTTCGACACTCAGACTTGGAGTATGATGCTAAGCATCCCGCTATTCTGCCTTCAAATCATCGGCTTTCGTCTTTGATTATTGATGATGTACATGCAAAATCGTTGCATGGAGGTGCACAAATGGTGCATTTCATGTTGACTCAAAATTTTTGGGTTCTTTCTGCTCGCCGTGCTATTGCGAGACGTCTTTCTCGGTGTGTCCCGTGCTTTCGGGCTAAGCCAGTACCGTCACAACCCATCATGGGGGACCTTCCTCGCGTTCGAGTTACTGCGGTAAAAGCTTTTCAGCGCGTGGGCTGTGACTACGCTGGTCCTTTCCACGTGATCCTTGGCCGCCGACGCCGAGGAGCCCGTGCTGACAAAGTATATCTTTGCCTTTTTGTATGTTTATCAAGCAAAGCTCTACATCTAGAGATTGCCCAGGACCTTACTACGGAATCTTTCATTGCCACCTTACGACGCTTTATCGCGCGTAGAGGTCGGTGCTCTTTGATACATAGCGACTGTGGGACAAACTTTGTCGGTGCCAAGAATCAGTTGGCGGGGCTTATGAAAGCTGCCGCTGCATCACAAACTATTGAATTTAGGACTGTTCCACCCTCTTCGCCTCACTTTGGTGGAGTTTGGGAGGCTGGCGTACGCTCAGTGAAGGGACATCTTGCCAGGGTAGTGGGGAGTCACCTTCTGACCTTGGAGGAGTTTCATACGGTGATAGTGCAAATAGAGGCGGTACTGAACTCACGTCCTTTGTGTGCCATCAGTAACGATGCCAATGACTTTTCCGTGTTGACGCCAGGGCACTTTTTAACGCTGTCTCCTTTAACTTCTGTTCCGGACGATAACGATGAAACGACTAAACTTTCACTGTTAAACCGTTGGCAGTTGCTACAGCGCTTACACGCTGATTTTTGGAAGCGTTGGCACCGCGACTACTTAAATACCCTAACCCAGAGAAACAAATGGACAGACAATTCTCGTTCTGTGAGAATTGGTGACTTAGTCCTCATTAAGGACGACAACCTTCGACCGTTGCTATGGTCAGTGGCACGCGTCGTCGACGTGCACCCGGGCCAGGACGGGATAGTACGGGTGGCAACTGTTCGCACAGCAGATGCTGATTCGCGTACGAAAGACTTCAAACGACCCGTCGTCAAGCTTTGTGTCCTTCCTGTCAACGATAACTAGTTTATAATACAAACGTCCTCTACGTTATTTGCTGTTAATTTTTTTTATTAAACTGTTCGTTATATATCTGTTGCATTGAGAGTGTTTACCTAGTATACTTATAGTCTGTTTTAATCTTTATGTAACCGTAAAATATACATATATATATACTGAAGCTATTGTAAGAGGAATGCTATTCAATAGTCTGTCATTGCACCAATCCTAGTTGTTTCGTGTTTTAATACCCTACGCTTTCTGGAAATCGCAATTTCGCAGCGGGGGGGGAGTATGTTTAGGATTCAGTAACCACAGGCTTTTGTCAGGAGCGAACAGTAGTCCATTACTGAAGGCTCCTTCAATGCTATGCGAATTTGGCCCTTACTGAACCGCTCCCTAAAGAACATTCGCCATCATAACGAGTCTGTACGGAGCTGTCGTCGCGAGCGCATCCCTTCATGCCGCTTAGATATACCACAGTGCTTTTGTGGTTACTTTCACTGCTTTCTGTGCTGTTATACGCTGTGCTGTGCTTAACCAACATCGAGGCTTGTAAGACCTTAAGGCATAGCAGAAGGAAAAGGAGCTGGGCATCCGCCAAGACGCGAGTTGCCGCCATTGAGGTTCACAAGGTGAGTGGATTGCTAATTTCTCTTGATAATCGCCTTGGTTACTTTCCTTGGGGATTTAACACTTTCTTTCCGACCATTATGCCACTGAGCTATCGAAAACGTCAACAGCTTGAGCTATTGTTTTATGTGTAAATAGTATGGTTAGATTATTCTTAGTTTCGGTTAGGTTATTATGTAATGTTCTATTTGGAGTGCTGAGAGAATTCTTTATGGCATTATCACAAAAAAAATAGTACTATCGAAGACACAGTTAACTGACCGTCTGTGAGCCTTACTGCAACGAGATAAGGCCTTCTTATGGTCAGTTAACCTTGACGTCGATAGTACGTGCTCTCTAATTCCTAGCGCGATGAGTATCTGGACATGACCGAAGTTTGCCAGAACCGAGTTTAGTCGAAGCGGCCAGAGGAACAAAGTACAGATGTATTGCAAAATAGCTTTCCTTCGGGAAAACTCGGATCTCAATCGGAATACGATGGCACCCGAACTGTCAATCAATGATTGTATTAAATGGGTGACGTTTACATATCCATTATTACGGAACTTTATTGTTTTGTGTCAAATGTCAAGCTAATTGTCAAATGTCAGTTGACATTTGACACTTGACACACAATTAGCTTGACATTTGACACAAAACAATATAATTCCATAATAATGGATATGAAAACGTCACTCATTTAATACAATCATTGATTGACAGTTCGGGTGCCATCGTATTCTGATTGAGATCCGAGTTTTCCCGAAGGAAAGCCATTTTGCAATACATCATTGTATGGCATTATGTCCACCTTTTGCTATCTAAGGTTTTCTTTTTCTTTATAAAGATTAAAAATATAAATAAAACAATGTTTTCTGTGCAGCACTTCCTGAATCGAACAAGATACTTAGACCATCGACGCTTCCAGCACGAAGGCGTGAAACGGGATAAGGACAAACTGTGTAACATATGCGGTCGAGGATTTGCGGTAAGCACTATTTCGACCCCACTATGACCCAGGAATGTACACCCCAAGAATCCGTATGCTATGTACAGTCTACCAATTTGATTCCTGGGCCACTTCGTACCTTGTCACAGTGACATTTATATGATATCTCTAGCGGCCATTATATAGATTTTCACTGTGACAAGATACTAAGTGGCCCAAATATCAAATTGGTTGATCATCGTTTTACGAATACCCGGATACATCGACTTTTTATATGTCAAATGGCAGTTACATAAATAAATAAATAATATCTGGGCGGCCAAGCTATGCTCGGCGTTTTCCCGGGCATGACACCTAGCTAGATCGATTGCTCGTCCCCGAAAACCCCCACATACCAAATTTCATTAAAAACGTTAGAGCCGTTCCCGAGATCCCCGAAATAAATAAATATACAAGAATTGTTCGTTTAAAGATATAAGATAAATATTTGTGGGCAATCTCACATAAATCAAACCTAGTCCCAAACTAAGCAAAGCTTGTACTATGGGTAGTAAGCGACGATATACATACTTGTTTGGATAAATAGATACGTACATAAATAGTACATAAAAAAACATCTAAACCCCAGGAACAAATATTGTTCATCATACAAATAAATGCCCTGAGTAGAATTCGAACCCGGGACCTCCAGCTTCATAGGCAGGGTCACTACCACTACTAAGCTGAAGCGGTTGTCACATCCTAGTATAAGTATACTCTAGTAATGGAATTCTTGAAACTCGCATACAAAAGTATTTTTATGTCACACCTGGCCATAAAGTGGCCATTATCGCACGCTCCGCGCGCGAAAAAACCCACTTGCTGGCCAGGGGGTGACATAAAATTTTGTACTTACCACGGGCGATAATAAAGAAAGCCTCAGATCGCATATTTATCGCCCTTGCCTTCGGCTCGGGCGTAAAATACCTACGATATGAGACATTCTTTGTTTTATCGCCCTTGGTAAGTAATGTACTATTAATTTTACTTCTTGCAGGCAAACAGAACGCTAGTAAACCACATCCGGACGCACTCGGGCGAGCGGCCGTTCGCGTGCGAGTACTGCGGCGCCAAGTTCACGCAGAAACACGCCATGCTCAGCCACGTCAAGTACATACACTTGAAGAGCAAGCGCGCCAGCTGGCACGAGTAACTCGCCCGTACCAGGAGGGGCTTACTACCGTGACGTCATCGCGCCGCGCAAAGTACATGCGGCCGCCGGCTCACACATTGTGTGACTATTCAATGGCTGCGGAGCAGCGTTACGGATCGCACGCGCACGCGCTTGTACGATCATAAAAAATAATTCTTTTCGTGTAGTTTCGTGTTAAATAATAATGTCAAAACCACAGCATTATTGTATTGCAGCAGGTTGCACCAATAATAATAAGAACGTAGACGTAAGAACGGTCATTGAGTTTGGTATTCATCAACGGTTGACATAAAAGAAAACAAAAATGAAAACGTTGGTTCTAAGAAACCTCTTTTATTTTTTGAAGTATTGCCTTTAAAAATTATATAAAACTTTGTATCCCCTGGTTACATGTATGGAGTGCCCCCTCCCCCTACTTTAATATTTTTTCGTCATTTCACATCACTTTTACGTAGCGGTTCATACGAGCAGAACACACCTTCCTGCTAAATATTTTAATTGTATTTGTAGTGCTTATAGTCTCCGAGTACATCGGCTGTCACATACAGACGAAAAGACGGACGGACGGACGGGTTCCGTTTTCACCATTTTGGCTACGGAACCTTAAAAGTACTATTCGTAATTGTATTGTAAACAACACTACTAATAATAATAAAGTACATATATTAAAATAGGTTCTCGCTGGTGGTAACCCTAGCGCTGAGGGCGGGGCCTCGAAAGAGCGCGTTGCGTGCGATAGAAAGAGATGGCCACGTTTAGGCACGTTTGGCATACCTAAACGGGGAATTTGTTAGCAGAGAAACTTCTGTACTTGTACTATTACTTATTCTGTGCCCGTACCAAAGGCGCGACACGGGTCTATCGGTGTGAACCGAGTGTCGGTGACCTTGGAACGCTACGATTCTATACTTCGCCCGTCCGAGGAGTGATTTCCACACACCGCGCCACCCTCGCGCGCCCCCGCTCGCGTCCGGACACGCACACATAGCCGCGAGACGGGTTTACAGCACACATGCTTCGGTGTCGCTTCTTGTTACATTAGTATATATCTTCTTTGCCCGTACTGACCGGACTTGTGACTTCGGCTCTCACATACACCCGTGGTGTTGTCACCCAATCGCGGCTGACAACGCTCGATTGTAAATGTAAAAAGAAAAACCGGCCAAGTGCGAGTCGGACTTCGCACTTTTAGGGTTTCGAAGCAACCTCAATAAATGTGATTTATCAATATATTAGTATTTGTTGGTAAAATATACGTAATAATAAACATTATCACTAAATTTCAAGTTCGTAGGTCCAAGGGAAGTTGAAAAATTATTCGGAACAAAACATAATAACAACAAATGAGACGTCTGTCAAATATGATTAAAATATGTATACAATACTCGTCTCGTTCAGTAGTGGTATTATTTGATGTCGTTTCTGGTTAGTGAGGTATTGAGATTACAGAGTACACGTATTGTGCATTATAATCACGATTATAATCCGTGTACTCTATGTGTCTCGTGGGTGTTTGTCACGACAAATCTTACTTCCTGAGCCTAGCGGAACTAGCGGCTAATCGCGTCGAGCGCGAGTCGTTGATTTCTTGTTATAGCTAACATACTCCACCTCAAATTGGAGTACACTGACGCGAGTAGCTGTAAAGCACTTCAAGAGACGCCGCTGTGTTTGGAATGAGACAGCAATACTTACTTTTCATTCTAACAAAACGGCCTATTGAGCTGTGACAAATTGCTACATGTGTAATTACTACATCTATTTAAGATATATTAATATGTGGTTTGTTTTATGAAATGCAAATATTATACTTTACACAATCCATCAACAATTAAATGCTATACACAAATTTTAAAGTTTTTTTTTAATAATCCCTTATGACCCTTGCCTTTAAAAGTACTTAATCATAAAAAAATATAAACATTATTTTAAAAAAAATACACACTAGCTAGCGCCTCTAGCGGCGAATCCATACGCGGTAGCCGTTAGCAAAGACTACAGTGTATATCGTGTATATGTATATACTAAAGGATGATCCACACTAGACCGTTCCGTGTCCGGGCCGGCCCGGACACGGAACGGTCTAGCGTGAGTCATCCTTAATGAGGTCTTTACACCTTACGATATTTAGCTAGCTAACTGGGAGAGGGGAGTTAAACTATCTCACTCTAATGAGTGCGTGAGAGTGAAAGTTACCATGCTACGGTGTAATATAAAATAAAGGCCGCATAAGTAGCCCGTAGCCCTCATTTCTACTTGAGTATGTTTGAGACATAATGTAAAACGCAATGAATACTGCTGACTTATTGACATTGTGGCAGAGTAGCCTTGGACTTAGTCCGCTCCACGATAAAAAAAAAACAAAAAAGTGTCGTGCCACTGACATTTCCAGACAGATTTTCTCTGTTGATTTTTGTCGCTTATTATCGTTTATTTATTATAATTTTATAAATTCTGCTAACATAAAGTTACGTATTACTACAAACTAGTGAATGCTGCTAAAATGGCTAATTATTTCTGCCGAATATGCTTGACCCAAGGAAGGAAGATGTTCCAGTTTCCTTTGGATTACACAAAGTTACCCTTTTCTACGTTTTATAAAGATTTGAAGGTAAGTTTTTAATAGTCGTTTATTCAACATAGGTGCATACTCGTACTAAAATTATTACTTTTTATATGGGCAAAAAAATAGGTACAACTTTAGAGGTTTACTAAAGTTTAGTGTCACAAGTAATAAATATGTTATTTAACATTGGTTTTATTTTATACTTAAACAAATTTGAATCTTAAATGTGTGAAGGCCAAATTTTAAGGCATTAAATGTGCAGCCTGTATTTTAATTGAATCCGAAAATTTCTGTAAACACCTTACATATGTAATCAGTAATGAACATTCCTTATTTCTATAATTATAAGTTTAGGTCTGTATTATAAGGGCCAATTTTTTTGGCGTTGTAGTTTTTTTTTATTTCTCAGAATTGCATGAAATTTGGTAGGTTGGAAGAGCTCCTGATTCTGTACAAGTAAAAAAAATATGACAACATGGCCTCGAAATTTTTTTTTTCCCATACATTTTTTCGACTGAGTTACGAAAATCCCATACGTTTTGTCACTCAATGGAAAAAAATTGTGGGACAGTGTAGGAAATCGTGCACATATTGTTCAGAATCAGGAGCTCTTCCAACCTACCAATTTTCATGCAATTCTGAGAAATAAAAAAAAACTACAACACCAAAAAAATTGGCCCATAACATACTTTCTGGTTTTTAGCTTACTGCCAAAGACATGATTTGCTGGGAGTGCAGGAGTTTTATTTTAAAAATGGCCGCCTTCAGACAAAAAGCGCTAAGGGCGCAAGCCAATCTTGCTGTTTGGGGAAAGAGCCCGGTAAGTCCATGTATGGGTTGCTGAGATGGTGTCAACTTTAATATTAAAGGGAAAAAAATTTAAATTTCTTTGTACTTCACTCCTTACTTTGAGTTTCAGTAATACGTTGTAGTTTCGAGTATACAGGTTATTAGCCCATAGTACTCTAGACAGTTAGCAGGGCTGCTACTTCAAAGCGCACCGTCTCGCTTGATTTGTTCTCAGAGTTTCTTCTCCTATCAATCATTCTCGAACCACATGGAGGCGCTCAGTTGAAAGAGAGGCTGGTTCAAGTGGCCTCGGCTGGGAAGAGCTGGAAGAAGCTGCGCAAGAACATGACAAGTGGAGAACTCTTCTGCGAGCCCTATGTCCCTAATCAGGGTAGCAGGAACTAATCATCATCATCATCACTTCTTACTTGTGTTAGTCCGTCACACCAAGACTTTGAAGAAAAAGTAGCTTTTGACTGACTTGCAAAAGATCCCTCCTCCCCCCTCAATATTAAATTTAAGTATTTAAGCTTATGATCTAACTTTGGGACTAGATTAATTTATGTAAGATTATCACCTGATGTTGAAATATATGCTTTAGTGTAAGGCCTAAGTGGACACTCGAGTTTTGGGCTTGCATGTTAAACAATTGGAACTCATACTGGTGTCCTTAGTCGGCGCTACACAAATAGTATGCACACCTGCCGAACGCCCCGCTTCGAGCTCCACTCAGGCCTTACACTTATATTTTTAGCAAAAAGGTTATTATTTAAAATATAACATTGTATGGGTTGGAACATTTGTGCATAAATACGTCCAGTTTATATCTAGGTTAAGTTTCTTGCTGAGAAATAATTGTAGATTGTGTTTCAAGGGAGAAAACTGATATACTTACAGCTTGGTTGGTATGAGGAAGTCATTATTGCCCTCAAATGTGGGAAGAAAAGTAAAACTTTGATCCCTAATTTGAAATGCCTCTTTTCTGAATAGCAGGTGTGAAAAGAATATTTTACTGTATTGTATTTTAATTTCTTTTACAGTGGACTACGCTCCAAAGTCTCTCCAAACTGGCAATATCAAAAGGCATAAACTTGGATATAATTGACTCTCCAGAAGAGCCAGACCCTCTTATTTTAGACGAAGTTAAAACAGAAATAGACATAGATATTGAGCCTGATGATAATAATCAATTTGGCGAAGAAAATTATGAAATGGGAAATGTAAAGGATGAAATGATTGATGTAGACAATGAAATGGGTGATGTAAAGAATGAAATTGGTGATGCAAACAATGAAATGGGTGACGTAAATAATTTAATGGGTGACGTAAATATGGCAAAGGTAAATGAAAATAAAGATGTCATATTTCAAGTATTTCAGCATAAAATCCATGTGGCTCCAGAATCGAATAGCCAGAAAGTAACGGTTGGTGTAACAAATGTTGGAAATATAGCAAATGCAACCTTAATGTCTCTTCTGACAAGGAAAAGTGAGTATGATTTTGCTACAGCATAGCAGTGACAACTGGTTCGATCAACATTTTCATCAATTATTGGGGCATTTTCACTTTATATTATAGTGTACCCCCTACCTTTTTTCGGATCTCGGTGATTTTGGGTATTCTGACTCAGGATCACGACTACTATTGATTCAGATAAAGAAAAAAAAATCTCCTTGATTTTCAATACAAATTTCGTCACAATATTGACTTTTTTTGGATATTGGTTTTCTATGTATTTAAGTATCTATTTATCTATATAAGTATGTATATCGTCACTTAGTACCCATAGTACAAGCTTTACTTAGTTTGGGACTACGTTGATTTGTGTAAGATTGTCCACAAATATTATTAAAAAGAAAATATTAATATACTGTTGTCTATTTCAGGCTCCATTCCGTTGCCACCACCACGAAACGATACTACTACATTAACAGTCCCTACGTCAGAATATAAAACAAAAATAAATGTTGAGAAGCATCCACAAAAACCAACAAGTACACTAGAACACAAAGATTCTCAAATTACCACCAATAGTTTTACAGAAGAGAGATTAACAGAAGAGGAGATGAGAAGATGGTGGGAGAGCAAGAGTGATAATGAGTTTTACGCAAACAGTATTCCTGTATTTCGATGTGAGAAATGTGTGGAGCCGTTTTTTACTCGGAGATCGTTTTTGGGACATCAGAAGATGCATACTGAGGTATTTTACAAGTCTTAAGTAACTTTACATAACAACTTTACACTCAAAGTAAATCTCCGCCCCCGCAGTTATCCTCTTCTGGCAGTGCCTAAGACAAGCACCGTGTCCCATAGAATGTCTCCACTTGTACGCGGTCTCAAGGTACATCAACGAGATGCTCGCATCAGCACCGGAGTGTGATATTTTTGCTAGTACTTGTATGAATATATGTGTAGAGTGCATGAAGTTCTGTGAGGTGATGGATAAGCGACCGTCTTCTGTATTTAATTGATTTTATGTCACACCTAGCCATAAAGTGGCCATTATCGCACGCTCCGCGCGCGAAAAAACCCACTTCCTGGCCAGGGGGAGACATAAAATTTTGTACTTACCACGGGCGATAATAAAGAAAGCCTCACATCGCATTTTTATCGCCCTTGCCTTCGGCTCGGGCGTAAAATACCTGCGATCTGAGACATTCTTTGTTTTATCGCCCTTGGTAAGTAATGTACTATAATATTATTAATTTCGCAGTGTCTTAGGCTTAAGTCCTGTAAAACTGTGTAATTCTTTGGAATAAAATAAATAAATAAATGTTAGGGTGAGCTGCACCAAATCGTGTGGCGAAAGTAGTAGAATAATTGAAGAATAATCCCTTCAGTAGTTCACTCCATACATGTAACTTTTTTAACACAACACTTTCAGTGCCAAGTACCCTCCTAGGGAGTTCTTAATAACTTTATTCACACAGGCTTATTTATCCAGAAATCACGCGAGGTTTTTTGGGCCACTTTTAGACCCCCCCTACCCCCTTGGTGAGGTTCTAGATGACCCCCCCCCCCCCTCCACAAACGAAACCTCACGTGTATTTTTTTGAATTTATCACCACCTATGAATTTTTTTAAGAAAATGAAGTATATTAGTTGATCTTGTGCTTATTTTGGTAGGTATATGCGTTATGAAAACGTGATTGTGTGATTTCTTCTATTTTTTAAGAAAATGCTACATGTGTAGATATCCTTTCTCAGCATTGTAGGTGCAGTAAAAATATACACGTGAGGTTTCCTTGTACCCCCCCTCCCCCAACGTGATCAGTAGTGAGGTTTTCGTAACCCCCTCCCCCCCTTGGAACCACGCGTGATTTCTGGATAAGCCCCATGTCGTACGAAGTCATAACTATGCTAGTATTTGATTTTAGCCTGGCAATGAAAGTTTTAAAAATGATATAAGTAGTTTTCTTTCCCCCTAATAAGAAGGTTTTTTCTCGCACTAGGCCGGTTTCAATATGGCTTGGTATCTCAATATGTCTGAGACTCAAGGGAGGTTTATATGAAAATATCCAGAAAAATATAGGAATTAGTAAAAGAAAGTTTGTTTATAACAGTATTTGTGAGAAGGCCGTGCCAAACGTTCTACGAAGGGTCCAAACGGAACCCTATTGCTGTCACTCACGCCGTCACTCCGTCTCACCGTCACTCTGTCCGTCCGTCCGTCGTCTGTCACAAAATTTTGTTCAGAAGCACTGTGTGAATTCCTGAATTTTTGAAAAATATAGCAATTTTGATAGGGGGCCAATTCTCGACGACCGGCCGCATTAAACCCCTTCGCGGGTCATACTTTGCCAACTCTGACAACCCCTGCTCCATATCATAAAGCGTCCTATATCTCACATTTTGTTGTTTTCAGATGTATGGAGAGCTATCTTGCGATATTTGTGCACTGCGATTCAGTACTGAGAGCATCCTAGCGGCACATAAAGATAAACATTATAGGTAAGAACCAACTTCCCACTTCTGCAACAACTGTCTCATTTCAGAGAACCTGCTCACAAAATTTCACGTCAATATCTTTGAGAAATGCAAACTGTACACTTAAGCGGCAATTACACTGCTTCGTTCACCTAATGCGGGCGCCGAATTCATTTTAAACTACTTATGCGGCAATTACACTTCGTCTTTCACCTAATGCGGGCGCCGAATTCATTTTAAACTACTTATGCGGCAATTACACTTCGTCTTTCACCTAATGCGGGCGCCGAATTCATTTTAAACTACTTATGCGGCAATTACACTTCGTCTTTCACCTAATGCGGGCGCCGAATTCATTTTAAACTACTTATGCGGCAATTACACTTCGTCGTTCACCTAATGCGGGCGCCGAATTCATTTTAAACTACTTATGCGGCAATTACACTTCGTCTTTCACCTAATGCAGGCGCCGAATTCATTTTAAACTACTTATGCGGCAATTACACTTCGTCTTTCACCTAATGCGGGCGCCGAATTCATTTTAAACTACTTATGCGGCAATTACACTTCGTCGTTCACCTAATGCGGTCGCCAAATTCATTTTAAACTACTTAGGCCAACGTCGTCTTTACACTAGTCTGTCCGCCTACTACGGCGACTTGGCAGCTGTCGATCGCCGAATGCGGCCGACTAACGTGTTCTTTACACTTTTGCGGTCGCCGCATGCAGCATGCGGCGACGACGAAGTCTTATTGCCGCTTTAAATTAACCAGCTATAAAACATAAGTGCCTAATTTATACCTAACGCTCGATCTAACTTTTCGTTTTATGTTACATATGATATGTATATGCGTAAAATTATGTCCTAAGTAACAATTTTCCAACATACAACTACAGTCTCTTTTCAGGCGTGGATACAAGAGGGGTTTACGCAGTTCCTAGGTGCTATTTTTAAAATGTAACCCTCCTTGTCTCTGTAGCCTAATACTAAGCCTCCATTCTCAGTCCGTTTTGAAAAATTCCCAATAAGTAACTGGATCGCCTAAAAAACATTTCAAAATTTTTAAGGGCCTATCGTGCGGGGTAAATTCTCAGCGCCTGTCAAATTTCAATTTTTTTAATAATTTACCCAATTAACCCACACATGCATTATTCACGCACACTATCTCATTTTGCTGGGTCGGGTCATTGACCCATGTTTATGTCAACTTATGACAATATAGATTTTGAATATTTAAAGGTTTCTTGGTGCATAAGAGAAGTGTAACAAAAATTGTCAAGTTCTGATCTGTAACCAAAACTCAAGTATTAGTTGTATCTGAAAATGTCTTGAATTTGGAATTTGTGGTAGTAAAATACTCAGTTCCTTGTTTATAAAATAAAACTTGTCAAACCCCTGTTTTGTAAAATGTATTTTGTTTTGCCCTTTCCTCACAGACTCATTTTTATACAACTCAAAACAGAGAAAGAATTTTCCTAATCGGTTCGTGCATGTTATGACTGTTTTATGTTTATGACTTAGGTACTTATTTTGAGAGTTTACTTGGTGATTTTCATGATACGAGTATATGTTGTACCTTGAATAGGTTATTTTAAGCAAAACTTTTCATAAATTGATTATTTTCTGTTTATCAGTTGGTTAACTCTAAAATGGACACTGATTTAATGCAAGTTTTAAGAGAAGAAGCGGTAGTTTTATTACAATATATATAATAACTACTGAAACTATTTATACGGCACGGGATAACTGCAGCAATATTGTGAATCAACTTTGTATTTGAGGAACCAGTACCTAACCTTATAGGTAGTTCTTGTTATTCACGACCTCCCGTCGTAACCCAATCCGCAGAATTGCGCATAGAATAGTATGACATTCCCTGCGCATCGTCGTTATCGTGAATGACAAGCACTATAAAACCTAATGATATAACAAATATCATCAAGAAAGTCATTGTAACAGTCTGCAATTGTGGAACTTGGCCGGACCACTACTGTATCAGCTCTGACAAATTAACTTTTATACACTTCTTATAAGGTCCATAATTGAAAGGAATAATTAGCAGGATGCGTTTACATATTCTTCTAGTGTGAGCAATCGTGCCGTCGATGACACTTAACTGAACATCCGTGAACCTTATTGCAACGACATAAGGTTCAATAATGGTTAATATTGCGTCTATTTTCATCAATAATAAATAGCAATTATTATTATTTGCTATTCGTTTACTATAACGTCGAGACAATTATTGCGATGCGACATAAGTACTTACTTGTACAAAATCAAAGCAACGGGATTTCCAACGCATGAAAGCTTTAGATAGAAACTAGCGCAGTTTGATATTATAAGTAATTACTGCATATTTGTTTGTTAGACATCGTCATTGTCACCACATCCCCAACAACTACTTGGTTTATTATTTATAAATGAAACATAGGTTTATTATTTTCATTCTAGGTATAATTATATTATGACCAGGCGGCTTAGACACTACACTACACAATTTAAATCCACATCACTAAAACTGGCGAAGAAACTCCGATATTCTTTCTTCTGCTCCCGCTGCAAGAGAGCACTCTAGATCTGTTTCTTGGTATAACGCTGATATTTTATAAACTTCTGTTCAAAGCACCATAATAATTGTGCCTGTTTGTACAGATTCTGGGATATGTTTTGTTTATGCAGATTCTGCGATATATTTAGGTAATCATTGTTTGACGTGAAAGCGCCGTACATATACACATAAAATATAACATTAGATTCGTTAAATTATTGAAATATAAAAATACAATTTGTTTACAAATTTTAATTTGAAATATGAT
Source organism: Cenopis cana (assembly GCA_951800055.1). Classification (NCBI taxonomy): domain Eukaryota; kingdom Metazoa; phylum Arthropoda; class Insecta; order Lepidoptera; family Tortricidae; genus Cenopis; species Cenopis cana. Next base: position 3,576,214 of record OX637498.1, on the reverse strand, counting down.
GAGTGACATAAATGTCATAACGTTCCGTTCTGGGTGGCCAATTTATAAAAAGTAAATTACTTTGGACTGAAATACATCGGTAACCTTTTTACGTTTAAAATACCTTTTCGTAAAGGAAATCATTATAATTTAGTTGCATTAGTAAACATTGGGGACCAAAGATTGCATTTTTATGTTATAACGAATGGCTAATACTAAAAATTCCATGTTAAAAGAATCTTCAATAGCCACACGTCAACATTTATTTACCCTACTTCAATTAATGCAATCTTTGTGTGTGGTATACATTTTGTGTTTGTATACGAGCAAGCTGTCAAAAAGCGTGTTTTTATGAGATGTCAAACTGAGAAAAGCAGCATACGTCTGCTCCCATTGAGGGCCGGAGCCCATCTGCCGGCAAGAAAACTACGGCGGCCGGTCAAATTTTCGGAATTTCCTTTGCATTGTTAAAAAAATCTCCACATTTTGCAAATGTTAAACACATACGACCTAGATAACATGTAGTTTTGTTACTATTCAAAAATTGAAGACCTTTCATAAAGTATTAACATTGTAGTTTGCGTTTATTTCCTTTAGTAGAGCTAACTTTGGATTGAATTTTTATGAAGGAAACTATAAGTAATTGTGTTTCTGAAACACATGACGTGTAGAGTGTATCCTTAAATATCATATATAGGAATTACAGAATTCAAGCTTTAGTAATAATAATACAGCAAGTGATCCAACCATCGCAATTATTCAGAAATTTGCTCGGTGCAGTCTTAATGATGCCTAAATCGAAAACCATTTCGCTAACTATAGGTATGCTACCCGAACGTAATATAATAGTTTTTAGATTATTTTCTTCGCTAGATTTGAAGAAAATCGCCAAAATGTATAAAACGGTAGTGTGACGTCATTCCTACGACTGTTAAGTAGCAATGCTGTCAAACATAGGTAATTCATAAAAACTACGTCATAATTCACTTTCGATTCGCTACTTTTAGATTTCGAATGAAAATTAGGATTTCGGGAGAAATAAAAAAAAACACGTGGATCTTAAAATTTCATTTTCTATCGATCTAGGGCATAAAAAGGCTAATTTGAAATGTTGACAATTATATTGGTCGGTTTCGATAGGGTTAGGTTAGACTATCATTTTCATATCCATCTCGACATGTTTCCAAGTCTTCGAGTTCACGTGATGACTGCTTTCTTCATACAGACTGCTGAAGTGTGGGCACTGTGCCCACAAGTGGGACAATCGCAACTCGATGCGTCGCCACTGCTACATTGAACACCGGATCCCAGTCGCTGAGTGGGACTGCGAAGTGTGCACCAAACAACTTGCGTGAGTACTTATAGATTGTGATATGTAACTTCAAATATTTGAGACATATGAATTGAAGTTTGTAGTGATGAGGCTAAGACATCTCCTCTTTCAAATCAAGCGATTATTATCGAATGGTTCATTGCATCGATCAAGCCTATATAAATATATTCCATATCACAATTGTATCATTCTACACAAAGAAAGAATTAATTAATTATACTTTCTCTCGTTCAGAAATCGATAACTATTTTATTCCAACATGGCAAAGGTACGTTCACGGTTTGTTCGTTTGTAGTACCATTTGACTATTTTTCGTGTTGTACTTCATAGTTTAATTGTATGATATTTGGTTTTGATCATGAATGTATCGTTTATACCTAATCGATTTCTATCAATTTACGAAAATCGAAACGACAGACTTGGTCACAACACTGGTTTAAAAAATAAAAGACAACTCGTAACTGTTTGGGTGGTGAATTATTATCGTAAAATCCTCAACAACTATGATCTGAAAAAATGTAACGTGGGTTAAATTATGTTTGAGAAAAGTCAAATAATTTTTTTATTTACTTGAGAAGCCCTATTATTGTTACGTGATTTTATTTATAATTTCGATGACTCATGGTTGTTTACGTTGGAAGTTGGAAGAATGGAAGTTGTCATGTGTCAAATATTTGAAGTTATAAATCACAACGTAAAGAGTCGTCATCTTCCTAGCTACTTTCTCAGTTGTGTGTGATTTTGTGTAATAGTTAACAATATAAATACAAAACAATAATTTATTGATAACACCAACACAAGTCAAATATTGATATTGCTGGCTGTTGATATAATTATATACCTATATGAAGTCTGTTAATTAATTTTCAATTCAATTCAAATTCATTTCATACTCAATATTCCATATGTATAATAATTACATACAAGACTAAAAATGTTAGTAACAATTATTTGTATATTAATATTAGTTTAATTAAATTAAATTTAATTTATTATATTAGTTTATTTTTATTTGTTACTGATCTCACTGCAACATGCGTAGCCAATGTTATGTACTTCCATAATTGTTGTATATATCAGATATAATACCTCTTAAGATACTTACTAGCTTTAAGTGAAATATAATATATATGGTGTGGATGTACAGTCAGCGTCATATAGTATGTAGCAGCCAAAGTGGCCAAATAGTTCGGTACACCATACATTTTTGTATAGTGTGCCGAAGTATTTGGACACTTTGGCTGCTACGTACTATATGACGCTGACTGTACTACATGAATAAAATAAAAAATTAATAAAATATTTACAGTTCGTTTTGTCCATTGTTACAGTTCGCACCACCGGTATCTGAACCACATTAAGAGCCACTGTTCAGAATCGTGTCCTGACTGTGGGAAGAAAGTGAACACGATTAATATGAAGACGCATTTGCTGTGAGTAATCTAACACATTACATACATACTTATAGACACCGGCACCAAAGTAGGACCTGCCTGCTAGCACGAACGCTTATACCGTTACAGATGTAGTGCAAAATGATTTTCCTTCGTACTTTATCGCAAAAGTTCGTATTTATCGTGCTCTCTCAATAAGGGCTACCGTTTTTGCGCTCACCAGTTGGCGCCACTGTGCTCTCAGTCCAGTTGTCAATGTTTGTTATTGGTTGTTATGGGCGTAAAAACTAAATTTACGTTGAAATCGTATCTTATACAATAAAACCGCACTGTGTACATTTCTATCGAACGTGCCATATCATAGCGCAGTCCCGTTTTGTACGGAAAAAAGTATGACATAAGTTTACTGACGATAAAATTATCGCAAAGCACTGAAATTCGTTGACCCCTAACTCATATTTGCCATTATCGATCTCAGATATTGCAAAATAGTCACCATATTAATCTAATTAGAAATAAACTCGCTTAACCCACCCACAATGTATGAAATTTGACATTTCGGAGGACTGACGTCACACTAGTGCCTCTAGCGGCGAATCCATACGCGGTAGGTAAATTCGCCATTAGACGATCTTAACCGATATTGGGGTTAAGATCGTCCATTGCGCAGTGTCTTAAAAACGAGTGCTTATTTAATTAACCAATGCCTTTTATACTAGTTTCGCAAGTTTAGACAGCAACCAACTAAATATTTAATCAACCAGTTTCAGAAAACTGGATTTTCAGGCAATAGGATAGGCAAAATTTGTCAATCAGTCGTTTTTTAAATGAAGTATGCCGGTCTTCGCCGAATTGACCTTACTTCAGAAAAAAAATAAAAATATTTTGTTTGTTTGTTTAGCATACACGACACCAGCTCGGAAAAGAAGTACGAATGCGATGACTGCGGGAGCAAATTCCGGTCCAAGGACTTCGTCAGAGGACATATTATACGGGTGCACAATAAAAAGGTAGGTTAGGCGCCTAATATTCAATCTGTAGGCACGATGGGGGTGCGGTGACGGATAGAGGGGGCTACTGAATCCATACTAATATTATAAATGCGAAAGTGTGTCTGTCTGTTACCTCTTCACGCTTAAACAGCTGAACCAATTTACATGAAATTTGGTATGGAGATAGATTGACTCCCGGGGAATGACATAGGATACTTTTTATCCCGGAAATGGTCCCTTAAGGGGGTGGAAGTCTGTATGAAAGAGCGATGATTAGGTAAGCGCCTGATGTAAGATTAGATTAGATATATTTATTTCCTTTTTAAAATTAAAGCAAAATTAATTCACAAAAGGATCGTCAACAGGTATAAAATAAGAAAAATATAGAACAATAAAAGAAATCAAATAATGTCGCGTATATCAAAAATAAATTAATAAAAAATGTTATATTTGTATACACGACTAGGAAATTCTAGGTAATATCTAATGTCAATAGTCAAGTTTTAACATAATATATGGTAAATAGCAATTACTTATATTCTTATATATTATAGCAATTACTTATATATTATAAGTAAATAGTAATTACTTATAATCTATCGCGTTGAACGAGTTCCACCCGGACGAAGTCGCGGGCAATTACTAGTACTGATATAGATATACTTAAGTACATAGAAACCATCCGAGAGTCAGGAAGAAATATTCGCGTTCATTACATGATTACACAAATAAAGGGATTCGAACTTCGAACCCTGGACCACTAGCTTCATAGGCAGGGTTGCTACCAATTAGGCTAAACTGCTCGCCATTTTGGAGGAGTGGAATATAGCACTCTACTCTGGTCCAGGGGCTATAGACCACAATTTTATTGAAATATAATAAACGGGTCACTCACGTCTTTAACTTCGAATATCGCTCGTCATGTTTCGGACCAATATGAAAAAAAAAAAAACAACAACCATCATCATCCTCCTAGCGTTATCCCAGTACAGTTGCATCCTGAAGGATGCCTGGGGTCCGCTACCTAATCCCAAGATTTGGCGTAGACCGCCTGTTGTCTACCATTGTGAAATTTGTTTCTGTTATTTGTTTTTAGTGTACATTATTTGGTGAACAATAAAGAATATTTGTATTGTATTGTATTGTATTGAATGTAGGCACTAGTTTTTACGGAAGCGACTGCCATCTGACCTTCCAACCCCGAGGGGAAACTAGACCTTATTGGGATTAGGCTTTGTCAAGTGAGTGGGCAACTTGACTGTTAGAAGGCCTCCAAATTGGCTTAACGACTGCTGCCATAGACAGCAACCGGGATCAACGGCTTAACGTGTCTTCCAAAGCACGGGAGCGCTCAGTTAGTAACCACTCAAAGCGGTCACCCATCCAACTCCTGACCGCTGCCCACGTTGCTTAACCTTAGATACCGCAAGCGGTACCCGGCGCCGCTGCGCCACGAGCGCTCCTCAAAAAAACAACAACCACCAATATGAAATAAACGCATTTGTATATGTGGTCCTTAACCCGTTGTTTTGTCGTGTGGCTGGGGATCCCCGTTACCGGGAGAGGACGGCTTTCATGAGGTCTAGCCGCGACGGCCGCGCGTCTTACACTGCGTGCGAGAGCGCGGCCCGCGCGTCTGCTCGGTCTTGGCGGCGGCGGTTACGAGGGAGGAGAGAATCCACTCTCATTTACGATTTTATTTATTTTTCTTCTAGCAGGAGGACGGCGCGTTCTGTGCGGATTGCAACAGGCAGTTTCGAAGCATGATATCATACAAGAACCACATGAAGTTCGCAACGAAACATGTCGCCCCTGAGCTGCTGCGGTAAGTTTATTTTGTCATTTCTCATATTCGTAAAATTCGATTTACATGTGTAGATAGCCTGGTGGAAAAGGAAAATCTCTTATCAATCCCATAGAGTCTTGAGTAGAACGTTTTTTTTTACTAGTGGGCGGTGCGTGTTTTTAACCCCCGACGCAAAAAAGAGAGGGGTGTTATAACTTTAACGTGTCTGTGTATCTGTGTGTGGCATCGTAGCGCCCAGCCCAAACGGATGAACCGATTTTCGATTAGTTTTTTTTTTGTGTCATAGATAATTTTATCCCGAGTGTTCTTAGCCATGTTTCATTATAACTGAATCCTTAGAATCATCATCCTCCTAGCGTTATCCCAGTACAGTTGCATCCTGAAGGATGCCTGGGGTCCGTTACCTAACTAACATAACTGAATCCTTAGAATATCATTTACATCGCATAGCTCGAGCTGCGCATCTTCATAGCGCGTCTACCTCGCTAAGGCATCTCGTCTGTCATATCAAGCGATTATTATCGAATAGTTCACTGCATCGATTTCACAACCGATTTTTGAAATATTTTTACCAAGCCTAATATATATTCCATATCGCAATTGTATCATTCTACACAAGCAAAATTTTGTTACCTATTATGTATGGCGTTCTATGTTCCATGATTTTTTTTATGCCACGACGGTGGCAAACAAGCGTACGGTCCACCTGATGGTAAGCGGACACCCCAGCCTATAGACGCACGCAACTCCAAAAGATTGATTTGGTTTTCATTATAAATGTATCGTTTATACTTACCTAATCGATTTCTATCAATTTACGGAAATGTCATATGAATCGAAACGACAGACTTGGTCACAACACTGGTTTAAAAAAATAAAAGACAACACGTAACTGTTTGGGTGGTGAATTATTATCGTAAAATCCTCAACAACTATGATCTGAAAAAATGTAACGTGGGTTAAATTATGTTTGAGAAAAGTAAAATAATATTTTTATTTACTTGAGAAGCCCTATTATTGTTACGCGATTTTATTTTTTTATAATTTCGATGACTCATGGTTGTATACGTTCTATGGAAGTTGTCATGTGTCAAATATTTGAAGTAAGAAATCACAACGTATACATAGCGTAGCTTTAGTGGAAACGGTCGCATAGCTCGTAGCGCATCCTCGCAGCATAGCTCTAGTGGAAAACCAGCCTTATAATAGGGATGACGACACTATAAAATAAAATCAATAAATCCAAATTTTCTAGATAAAGGCTCAAATTCTCAATAAAATGGCGAAAAAAGTAATTCAAAAAAATAAATAATTACGTAATTATAAGTCTTCAAAGTTTTAAGGGTAGGTATGTTCTGTCCCTTTTCCGCAAAACGCACCTTTGTATTGAACGGTCGTCATTTACTATGGCGCTACTTAACAGTGACGTCACGGTTAGGTAGCACTTTGTCTCTCTAACTACGAACATTCTAACCGTTGTAGCTTCGTTGTTTTTTGAGATATTTGAATAGGATTTTCACTATTTGGCATAGTTTTATGTCTTCTTTCTATTGAAGTAATAAATTTTTTTGAGTCGACATCCCTATTTTATTGGTGTGCAGACACGCATGCGAGGAGTGCCCTCGGGTGTTCGCCTCCGCGGTGCTGTTGCGGCGGCACGTCGAGGGCAAACACAGCGAGCAGCGCAACTACCCGTGCCAGGTGTGCGGCGAGGTGAGTGTATATGAACAGACACACATACACACACGAACCACGCACGCGCGCACTCACGAACACCGCCCGCTGGTGGTGAGACTGCTGCCTTTACTTGATGCGTCTTTGTGTGACCCACCAGCGAAATATTCTTACCCACTTATTCATAAACATCCATTAAACATATTTTAGTTAACAAGCCGCTAAAGTTCGTTTGTCCTTATCTGTCACTTTGATATTTACATTTGTGAGAAAGGGACAAACAACAGTTTAGTTAGCAGAGGTTTGTTAAGTTCAAGAAGTTAAGATACATACTGGAGGTTGCGTGCTGAATATTCGTTTGAAGCTAGATAATATGGCCTCGAATGACGTGACTGGTATTCGCTGGGTGCGCGATGACAGCGCCAATTAGCGGTCACAATTACGGCGGACTTAGAAATATCCAACGGCTGGCTATCATTACGAAAAGAAGTAAACAACCAATAATTTCAATGAAATATCGTAATTTTCATATATTCTATTCGATCACGTAAATCGTAGTGTCTATTTCACGCCTAAAATGGCTAAATCAATCAATTTCAGGTAGTACACACGGACTTTCTCATGGCTGACCTCACGAGAAATAAGTAAAGAAATAAACAAATATAATTGAATAACGCATTTCATATATATTTGAGACGATCATTTATGACTGTAGTGTCCGTAAATAATGCAGACTTTTTGTGTACTTTCAGTTAAACATGGCTAAATTAATTATAAAAACTCCAATGAAGTGCGCACTGCAAATCCTGTCATGTGGCTTTGGGTACCATGGCGATCGATTGGCACTGAAATAAAGCAACAAATAAATTATAGTAACTTAACCGTTACTTCCTACAGCATACAAAATATAATATTAAAAATGTTGCTTTATAGTAGGTATGAATCCTTAAGTGGGAGTTACAAGTCATGATAAAGTTTGGCCTCACGATGGAAACTGTTCCTTAGGCTACTTGTAACTTATACTGAGCGAGGCCAAAAAATCCACGCAAAAAATTCAAAATGGCGGCTATTTTAGTTTCCAAATTTTTTTATTTTTTTTAGAACTCAAAAATGCTTCGTGCTACACAAAAACTTTGTATGAGAATTATGTTTTGCATAAATTTATCTATAACTTTGGTTATTATCATTTTCTCGATATATCTAATAGTTCATGAGAAAAATGGTGTTCAATATTGCGTTTCTTGTTAAAACACTGTTAGTCAAAAGGCTTAGCAAAATCAAACTGCATCGTATGCAGAAATCAATCCATTTTCTCCAGTGATACTAGGAACCAATATAATTAATGATAAAACGAACTTACCTGTACGTGAAGTTCTATCATAATTATGCGAGCTGCTCAATTCGAAGCGATTAATGTTTACATGTTTTATGGGAAGAAAACGTAAGCGCCGCGAGGAAGAAATTTTGAAAAAATTACGTCGGTTGGAAAAAGAAGTTTTAAATAATTTAAAGAATATAAGCTAAACTCTGCAAAAAATAAGATTAGTAGAACCTACTTTGACTACCAAACTCTTCGGCCAACAATTGGCACTGTCACCCGTCCGTCATATTTACCTCATTAAGTTTAAAGCGTGCTGGATAAATACCTAAGACGCAGATTTTTATTTGCTGCTCTAGGGAGGGTAAAGGGTGGGAATATCTCTTAATCGCTTCGAATTGAGCAGCTCGCATAATTATGATAGAACTTCACGTACAGGTAAGTTCGTTTTATCATTAATTATGCTTCACTGCTCAATTCTCACGATTAATGTTTACATGTAGATGTTCAAAGGAAAAGAAAAATCTGCGAACTATCTAGGTATTAATGGATTGATAACGTAACTAGTATTTACAAAAGAAACAAATACTGACATTTGAAAGTTATATTTCAATGCCATAATCACTCAACAAAATAAAACATAAAACAATGACTTCATTAGACAAAGGCACATGTTAAAAACATAATTGTTTAGAACAATTTAATCATGCCATAAAAGAAAATAACTAAATTAATTACCGTTAAGAATAGACCTAGCAAAGGTTTCATCTTGAGAAGGAGCGATCTCCCTATTGTAAAACCTAGCGAAAACCGATGAAGACGCGCTCCATCCTGCAGTTTTTCTTATTATATCCACGCTGACTCCGACACGATTTGCCTTCGAAGTCGACGCATGACGAGTGCTGTGTGAACTAAATACAGATGTATCAATGCCGCTTCGATGGAGCACGTCCTTTATCCAGTGACTAAGAGTCTGGCTTGTCACTTTGCCATGAGGTTTCCTATAGCTAACAAATAAATTATCAACATCAGGTGCCCTTAAAGGTGATGTTTTATCTCTATAACAAATTAAAGTCCTTGCAGGACATATAGCCTCATTTTCATTATAAAAAGGTATTTTCAATATAGGGTGATCACAATTAGGTCTAGTTGTTTTTATCGGTTTCGAAATCAATACAGTTATACAACCGGGGGTTACAATTATATTTTTTAATTGAATTAGCGACAGAGTTTGAACTCTGTGAGCAGTCACGAGAGCGAGAAGGGAAACTAATTTCTTTGACAACATCTCTAGATTCAAGCCGTCATTAGGGTACTGCTTTGATAAGTAATTTAAAACTATATTTGTGTCCCAGGTAAAATTATACTTAGGTAAAAGTGGATGAGATCTAAAAGCACCCTTCATAAATTTAACGATTCTGTCATCATCTGTGATATTCCTACCTAAAATAAATGATAACGCTGATCTACTGCAATTGAGACTACCATATTGGTATCCTGAGTTATATAAATGCGTGAGAAAATATAATATGTTTGAAACTGATGCATTCAAATAATCAAATTGTTGTTTTTGACAAAACGTAAACCAGGCCTTATAATAACAATTATATTGTTTACGGGTATTTGGAGCAATTGAATTGATCATTATATCTATAGACGAAAGTGGGACACTTCTTCGAAGTAGTGCCTCCCTGATAATCTGGCTGCAGCCAGGGTAAGATTTTTGTGTAGACTGTGTCGGGACCTGGAATCGTCAGAAATCAATAAGTCATAGCTTGGATTGAAATAAATCATTTCAGAAATCATTATTTTTTTAAATATTGGAAACCAGGGCTGAGTAGGCCAGAATGGTACCACTACAATACCAGTTGCTTTCTCTATTATTATTTTATTCAAGGCTTTTAAGATCACACTAAAAGGAGGAAATGCATAGAAATCTAATTTTGACCAGTTTAGAGTGAAAGCATCAATGCAGTAAGCATATGGGTCAGGTCTCCAAGATACATATTTATCTGTTTTAGCGTTGGACCTACTCGCAAATAGATCTATTTCCGGCATCCCAAACTTATCAATAATTTGCGTGTACGCATAGTCTGCTAGTTCCCATTCAGTATCCGACTGAATTCTACGAGATTGATAATCTGCAATGCTATTGTCGCTAGATTTAATGTATGATGCAAAGATAAAAAGTCTTCTATTCTCACAAAAACTCCATATTTCACGCGATACTTTATTCAAATGGGGAAATTGCACGCTACCCATGCGGTTGATGCAGGCAATAGCAGTTGTGTTATCAATACGAATTAAAATTTGGGTGTTATATGCGTTCTTAACAAATACTTTTAAAACGAACAAAGCTGCTAACAATTCGAGAATATTTATATGAAATTCTTTTTCTTCATTGGTCCAAAAACCATGAGCTCGTTTATCGCCATACGATCCGCCCCAGCCACTTTTACTAGCGTCGGAATATATTTCGATCTCATAATTATTATTGCGGATTGGTTTTACCGAATTCTCAATATTTTTATACCACCAATCTAAATCTTCATTTAAAACATCTTTATTCAGTTTCATAATACTTTCGTAATTATCATTATACTTTAGTAAATTGGCAAATTTTTCTCTTTCAAATAATTTTGTATGTAACCACCCATACTCAACTGCAGGACAGACAGATATTAATAAACCAATAAATTTTGCAATAACCCTGATTTTGCACACGTCTAAATTTTTTATATAAGTGATTTCCTTCTTTATTCTTTCCCTTTTTTCTTGCGGAAGTCTTACACAGTAATTTTTGGAATCTAAAACAAAACCTAGGAATGTACAGCTAGTTCTAGGTTTTATGTTACTTTTCTGGTAATTAATTAAAAAACCTAGGGTTTCTAAGAGTTTCATAGTAGTATTCACATTAGTGACACATTCCGAGTGGGAACTACCAATTAACAGAATGTCGTCCAAATATACTGTAGAAAGGAACCCGTGTAAGCGCAAGTGTTCAACCACTGGTTTCATAATTTTAGTAAATACTAGAGGAGCTGTATTCAAACCGAAAGGTAAACAATTAAATTGATATATAATGTTATTAAATTCGAATCTCAAATATTTTTTATAATCTGGATGAATTGCTACTAAAAAGTATGCATCTTGCAAATCTAAGTTTGCTAGGAAAAAACCAGGTGAAATTAGTTTTACAGCAGTTCTGAAATCTTCCATTTTGAAGTGTGGGGGCTTAATAAACTTATTAAATTTTTTCAAATTTAAAATAAATCTTTTATCACCGTTTGGTTTGGGCACTAAAAAGATACTGGATAAAAAATCCCCTTCTTCTCTTACACATTGTGTGACTGCACCCTTACTAATTAATTTATTGATTTCCAATTGAAAATCATGAAACTCGTCAAGATTACTAGGTCTATTTTTCGGGTAATCAGTCTGTACGGGTTGGGAGATAAAAGGAATAGTGTAACCCTTAATCCAGGACAAAACTGTCTGATCAGCATTAAGCTTTACCCAAACGTTATAAAAATATTGCAATCTGCCTGAAGGCAACATCACCTGTAAATCTACTGTCTCTTCTTGTAATGGGCACTCGCCCGAGCACGCGGCGGCGGCGGGCGGCGCCGGCTGTCCGCTTCCGCTCTGCTCCTGTAGTGAGACGTTGCTTGGGCTCCCGCAGTCCGATGTGATGGAGGCGGTCTCCTGCTCGGATTCTGATAATACGGCTGCGGGCGCTTCCAGTTTAAATTAGACTGTGTACTAGTAGAAGCCGGGTTCCTAGTCACCATAGACTTAGGTTTATTGTAACTCAAATCTTGACTTGATTTAGAAATAGCCTTGGTAGCCTTCAGCTTTTCAGCTAAGTCTTCACCGAAAAGACTTTTATCCCTTTTTGATTCCTTTAACGTATCCTTCAGCTTATTATTTAAGGTCGAAATCAGAAAACTTCGCCTCAGTTTTGTATCGATAAAATGTGAATCACATAATAAGCGACAAGCGCTGCTGACATGTTTCAGAACTTGTTGTGAAGAGTGAGATTTATCATTCACTAGTATGTCCATCGACTTGACTAAGGCTGTCAATGCTGTACCGACCTGCCTTTGGCGCGCTGCTAATGAAGCGTCTTTCTTCTGCATTGAATCAGAAATCGCAGCCTTAACCTCTGCATTCAGTACCGGGGCGCCGAAGAATGGGCAGTTACCCGGAATGGGGTAATCTTCAATCATTTTGTGTTTCTGATCTTTTTTGAGCCCATTTAGCAAAACATCTTGTAATCTAGACGCAATATCATTGTGCACATTTGGACCGACAGGAAATTCATCCTTAGGCGGGTCTCCCAATATGGTAAGAATTTCATCATCTAAGTGCGTAACTTCTTGTATAATGACGTCACTTTCATCATTTTTACCTGAAGTGCCAGGCAGCAGTTGAGCATTATCTACAGGATTCGCCTCTTTTCCTAAGGGCGTCTGAGGTACCTCAGTATTATCGGGCTGTTGAGGGGAACTTGCAGGGAAATAAGCCTCATAATAGGCATCATCGTTAAGAAAGCCATTTATATTTTCAGGTTCGGTATCGCAAGGGATCTCATTTTCTTGGTCTGGAATAGAGTGAATATGCTATTTATTTATCTGTGAAGGTAATGACCCCGAAAATCATTCGCATCACATTGGTACCCAGGTATTTATATATATCTGTATTGCCAGAAAATTGTGAAGGTAATGATCCCGAAAACCATTCGCATCACATTGGTACTCAGGTAATTAAATATCTGTACTGTATTGCCAGAAAACTGTGAAGGTAACAGTCCTAGAACATACTGTTCGCATCACACGTACCGGTACCATGGGCCATGATTTAATAAGTTAACAACCACTAGTTTCGTGAAGGTAACTACCCCTACGTGTAGTTCGCATCACTATTTTATTCACTTTCCATGTTTGAATTTGATAGTAACATCGAAACAATGAAAATAGCGGACCAGGCGAAAATCAAACTAATGTCAACATATATGACATACGGATTTTGACAGGGTAATCTTTTCTTGATCAGTCAGTAGGTATGTAGGAAATGACCAACACATATTCGTGCCGAAATTGCATCCGGCGATAGCTTATTAGGCAATACTAATACTCATATATCGTCAGGGTCGGTATTCATTGTTATCAAGTTTTCGCTTGTTACTCGCTCTTGCCATTCCGTCCCAGCAAACCAGGTGATAATAGAAACGGAATTATCCGACATGCTATGAATGCTCCGCAACACAAAAAACCGATTTTTTATTGTTTAAAATCGCTTGCTTAGGAAAAAATATCCTTTTAAATCGTAATTTTCGAGTTTATGTGACCATGGCAACGAGTAACGAAGAATTTGCTGACCGGCCCGTCACTGTTATTTTACATCCTTTAGTTTCAACTGAAATAGCTGAAATTTTCATGAAAGAATAGGTACAAAACACTCACCTGATCTTGATTCAGAACCGACTGAACCATGACTATAGCGGCGACGATTATTTAAAACTTCTTTTTCCAACCGACGTAATTTTTTCAAAATTTCTTCCTCGCGGCGCTTACGTTTTCTTCCCATAAAACATGTAAACATTAATCGTGAGAATTGAGCAGTGAAGCATAATGGATTTCATCCGGCGAAATGAAAATTTCATCGACGGGAATTCAAAATGGCGGTCATTTACCAAAGGGGGAGCCGCATTTTTTAAAAAGTGTATAATTTCAAAACGGCATCTGCTATTTAAATAATATGGGTATCAATCGATTGGTATTGACACCATTAACTAAAATAAGAAAAATACCATGTAAAAAATTAAAGATGGCGGCCACCTATAACAAAATTGTAAAATTTTCATTCTTCTTTTTTCCGTTATATTAAAAATAACAACTAAATGTCCAATGATATAGTCAATTTATATATTTACATAAATTCTCATAGTATTATCTACGCGACAAAACAAAAATTATGACAATCCGTCGATTAGTTTTTGAACTATACGAATTACAAACGAGCCTCGGCGAGTGTGTCATAGTAGTTATAGAAACAAACTGCACTTTTGTAATGAAAGCAAGTCGCTTTTGCACAATGCACAATGGAATTAGTGAAGAGACCAAACTTGATTATTCTTACGATAATATCTAATTTTCACCCGTCAGTAACCGAGACTACGCCACTTCGAAATTATAAATCTAAAACGTTCTACTAAGTTAAAAGGTGGCCAGATTTGGACAATAAATGTGGCAATCGATAGAGAAAAATGTTGTTCAACTTAAAAAAAAATACGCTTTTTGTTACAAAATTGAAGAAAATTTTTTTTACTGTGTTTAGCAATAAACTTTTTATTTTATTTTTATTTTTTTAATATGTATACTCAGTAAAATCCTACGCTTTGTTTTTTCTGCGTTTAAGAACATTTTAATATATAGTACATTTTGTGCATTTAGGGAGGTAAGGAGGTTATTACTAACGAAAGTCTAATGGAATTACTTTTATTGACTTGAGTTGTAATAACCCTTACTATACATACATACTTACACACATCATATACTCACAACCGTATCCCATTGGGGTAGGCAGAGACCAAAGAACGCCAAGTACCGGTCCTTACATACATCTCTTGCTGCAGTCACATCCATACATCTCCTCATACAATCTCGTCGGTTGCGGGAACCTTTACCACCCGTGATACAAATATATTATATTACTCACACTTTATCATGGCTTATAACTCTCATAGTTGTTTTTTTATATTGGGGAAACTTTCTGTAGTGTGATTGTTTTTGGAAAAAAATATTCTTTTAAGGTTCAAAAAATATATAAGTTATGAATATAAGTACTTATAGGGTATGAATATCAAAAGTTTATTGCAAAAAAAGGATTTTTTTTCTTAAGTTATGTTAAATAAAATCACAGCGTTATTTTTTATGTTGAACAACATTTTCCTGTATCGATTGCCACATTTATTGTCCAAATCTGGCCACCTTTTAACTTAGTAGAACGTTTTAGACTTATAATTTCGAAGTGGCGTAGTCTCGGTTACTGACGGGTGAAAATTAGATATTATCGAAAAAATAATCAAGAAATAAATAAATAAATGAAATAAATGAACTTTATTCTGTAAGTAGGCCGCAATGGCACTTTTACAAGTCAAACCCTACTAGCGTTTCACAGAGGCCACTGCCGAGAAGAAACGCCGAAAGAAACTCGACAGTCAGCCATTTTCTCACAAAAATATGCTTATTACAATGATAATACTTAACCTACTTAAGATCAAGAAATCTAAGACACATAGAATTCAAAATTCAGAGAAAATATTAATTTACAATTTAAGAAATATATCAATAAGAATTTAATACATTTTTCATGTCAAAATATTAATTATCTATTACAAACATTACAATAATAGTAAAATTGAGAGATGTATAAGGTCTCAGTCTGAATAACAAAATTTAATATAATATCTCAAAGATGTAAATGGTCTCTGAGCGTCAAAATATTCTTAATAATGACTATTCTAACGTGCTTTGAGATGTACATGGTCTCAAAGCGTCAAAATAAAAATAATAAGTTTTAAATATAAAGGGGAAAAAAAAAACAATTTAATATAGAGGTCTCTCTCAGAGTCAATGTCAACAAAAACTAATCCATAACAGGATGATGTCTCTCGTCAATCTCCAAGAGAAGACACTAGTATTAAAGTAGTTACTATGTCCTTGCAAGCATGAACGACCGGACTCCACAAACAGCACCCGATCACGAGTATGACGCGTATCTCAGCCATCGTCTCCCTCGACCAAGTTTGGTCTCTTCACGAATACCATTGTGCAAAAGCGACTTGCTTTCATTACCAAAGTGCAGTTTGTTTCCATAACTACTATGACACACTCGCCGAGGCTCGTTTGTAATTCGTATAGTTCAAAAACTAATCGACGGATTGTCATAATTTTTGTTTTGTCGCGTAGATAATATGAGAATGAGAATTTATGTAAATATATAAATTGACTATATCATTGGACATTTAGTTGTTATTTTTAATATAACGGAAAAAAGAAGAATGAAAATTTTACTATTTTGTTATAGGTGGCCGCCATCTTTAATTTTTTATATGGTATTTTTCTTATTTTAATTAATGGTGTCAATACCAATCCATTGATACCCATATTACTTAAATAGCAGATGCCGTTTTGAAATTATACACTTTTTAAAAAATGCGGCTCCCCCTTTGGTAAATAACCGCCATTTTGAATTCCCGTCGATGAAATTTTCATTTCGCCGGATGAAATCCTTTATATTGGTTCCTAGTATCACTGGAGAAAATGGATTGATTTCTACATACGATGCAGTTTGATTTTGCTAAGCCTTTTGACTAACAGTGTTTTAACAAGAAACGCAATATTGAACACCATTTTTCTCATGAACTATTAGATATATCGAGAAAATGATAATAACCAAAGTTATAGATAAATTTATGCAAAACATAATTCTCATACAAAGTTTCTGTGTAGCACGAAGCATTTTTGAGTTTAAAAAAAAATAAAAAAAATTGGAAACTAAAATAGCCGCCATTTTGAATTTTTTGCGTGGATAGTTTGGCCTCGCTCAGTATAAGTTACAAGTAGCCTAAGGAACAGTTTCCATCGTGAGGCCAAACTTTATCATGACTTGTAACTCCCAAGATCCATTTATATGGGGATTCACACCTACTATTTATAGGTTAGCTTTCTTCTCTTTCTTCTCGTTTCCACCTTGCTTGTGGAAATTTATAGAATTAGTGATCACTGTTTGTGCCATTCTTCTTGTAGTTAACTACGCAGCTGGTTTCGTAACGCATGTTTATTAATTTTTACTTCAAATGCACGGTAATGTAAATTTCGCTAGTAAAAAGTGACAGTTGGTCCGAAAAATGCTCTTTTTTTGGCCACGGTGCGCGCTGCGATCGATTCGTGGTTCCCCCACCACTTACTTCGCACCCAGCGAATATTGCATATCTTTCATTAGATTCATCTTATATTAGGATGAAAGAGGTGCAATATAACAGTGACGTCAATCAAGGCCATATTTTGTAGCTTCAAACGAATGTTCGGCACGCAATCTCCAGGCTCCTATTTCACCAACTTGACAATTTTCACGTGACAATGACAATTCCAAGTACACTTCCGAGTCGTCACGTAAAGATGGTCGTTGGATAGCATCGATACTTACCGGACCGGCAATGTAAACCGAATTGTCATTGTCAGGTGACAATTGTCAAGTTGGTGAAATAGGGGCCTGGATGTATCTAAACTTCTTGGTTAAGTTTCATGAATAAGGGGGTAAGTCAATAGAGGAACGCTCCAAAACTAAATGCACTTAAAAATATGTGTATATGTGCAGAGGTTCCGCAACACGGGGATGCGCACGCGCCACCGCCGCGTCGTGCACGAAGGATACGTCGCGCCGCGCGACTACATGTGCGACAACTGCGGGAAATCGTTCAAAGTGAGTTACCAGTTACCACGGAATTATTGATAGTGATGGGATGGCACGGCTGTCACACCTGTGACACGCGAAGGAACGTAAGCGCTGTGGGAAAGTATGTGTGCGTGCGCTGTCCGGTACACGCGTCAATTGTGTGAGCGGGTGCGTAGCGCGTGGCGCGGACGAATCGCGAGGCGCGACCGGGTGCCGTCGACACCAGGCGGGTCTCTCAGGGAGTAAGTAACTGACCTCGGTGCGGGGGGTTCGTGTCCGTTCTGTGTGTAATACTTATACTACTCTGTGACGTCGGTGGATCGCAGAGCCAGCAGGCTCATTGGCGCCAGTACGGAGTAAGGATCTAAGCTGCAGAGCCTAGCACACAGACGCAAAGTAGCGTGTCTATGCGTCTTCTACAAATTGTACTTTGGTGAGTGTGCTCAGGAGCTCCATGAGCTCATACCGCCTTCCCCCTTCTTCCATCGGACATCCAGACGTACGGCAGGTTACCATCCTTACCTGGTTGAGATTCCCCTTACTCGAACCAAGCGCTTTTCGTCATCTTTTATAATGCGCACTGCTAAGGTTTGGAATTCCCTGTCGGCATCTGTATTTCCGAGTTCATATAACCTGGACCTTTTTAAGGCAAGAGTGAATAGGCATTTCCTGACCTAGAGAAATCCCATCCATACTAATATTATAAATGCACGCTTTCGTGTCTGTCTGTCTTTCTGTCCGTCTGTCTGTCTGTTACCTCTTCACGCTTAAACCGCTGAAGCGATTTATATGAAATTTGGTATGGAGATAGACTGAGTCCCGGGGAAGGACATAGGATACTTATATCCCGGAAATCATCCCTTAAGGGGATGGAAGTTTGTATGAAAGAGCGATGAGTAGGTAAGCGCCTGATATAAGTAAATAGCAATTACATCAATTCTTTCGCGGTAAACGAGTTCCACGCGAAGTCGCGGGAAAAACCTAGATTTTAAGACGCCTGTATACGCAAGCCCTCCCCATACAAACTTCGTGCAAGTTTCTTCGCTTGTTTGCATTACACTTATGATTTTTGATCAGTACGCTTATTTTTTAATTAGCTAGCTAGAACCTCAAGATTTTTTTTCAATTTATTGAATTTTATTTGTTTTGAATTTTTTTATTTTTTTTGCTTGACATTCTTCGTATAATCTAATATTAACAAGCAAAAAAAAATTATATGCGTGAGTGCCAACACTGACGAATAAATCTTGCACAGAATTTGTATGGAGAAGGCCTGTATACAGGCGCCTTAATAAGCAAAAAGAAAACTGGAATTTTGCCGAATTGGCAAAAGGAACAGGCATATCTTAACCTTGTTATTTCTGCCCACAGACCAAAAGTCAGTTGTCAACGCACATGAACACACACACAGGCGCGCGCCCGTTCGTGTGCAAGCTGTGCGGGGCGGACTTCGGGCACAAAAGCGCCCTCTACCTGCACGGGCGGTACAAACACAAGATACAGAAGATAAAGAAGGGTTGGGTTAAAGATGACAACACTGGTAGCTAATTGTTGAAAACTTAGGCTGGGTTGCACCAAACCGTCTGTAATCGTAAGCGGTGTTCGTCAAATCTGATTGTATGGAAAGTTTGACAAGTTTCTATGGGGTGACAGCTGCCGGCGCCATATTTGACGATGACCGGTCTGTGTTCGTACGTTGGTGCAACCGACCCTTAGTGTAGAGATTATACTTAAAATGACTTCTCTTTCACTCTTATATTGTATAACACGAGAGTGAAGGGGACGCGGCACGATAAGAATTTCTGATATCGATGTTCGGAGTAGACCCTCCGGCCGAGTTCTATCAAATTACTCCGTTCAAAAGTCGACTTTACCGTCATAGTAAGACGATTCAAAATGTAATGACCAGTATCATGAAAAGTCTAACTTTTTAAATAATTTCAAGTATACCTTGGTGTACTTTGAGTTTGACACTGACATATGTATGTATGTATTTCATTGGATATTATACTTTAAGGCTAATATAATAGTTTCTTTTACATACACACTGTCTAAACAATGTTTTAATAGTAGTTTATGCAACTGGTACATAATGAGGGGCATTAAAACACGAGTGTGTTTTATGAAACGAGCCGAAGGCGAGTTTCATAATAAGGTCACACGAGTGTTTTAATGCCTAATTATGTACAGTTGCATACATTACTTTATCTACATCCATATATTAAATCCTCTTTCATGTGTTTCGTGTGGGCACTTCTCGCCGGCGTGCGCCATAGGCTATGGGCCAGCTAGCCAAATTTTAGAAAATGGTATAATTTGGGGGTACTAAGTTTCCTTCTTACAGTAGTTAGACAGGCTTATTATGATGTGAAAGAACCATGATTGCCATCTCAAAGTAGTAGCTAATAGAAATGGCGGCCAATCCAAGATGGCGGATGTCGAGTTTTAAAAATCAATGAATAACTCGAGAACTATTCGTCCGATTTTGTTACTATTTTTTTTAAACTAAAGATCCATATGTCTGCTTTAATTTGTGTCATATAAACTGTTTCGATAAAGTCAAGCATTCATTAGTAATTAAAAGAAATATAGATTTTTCAATATATATTTTTTTACTTATTTTTTTTTAAAGAAGTTTTTATAGAATATCTTGTTCATTACAAAAAAAAGCTTCAGACAAATTAGTAATGTAATAAATTATCTTTAATTTGATGTATTACATGTTTGGATCAGAGGCTGAAAACACATGCAAAACATGAATTTGTGTTTACTTCCGTTGCAATCTACCATTAACTAATTAACTGCATATAAAAGAAATAGCTTCAAATACATTGTTTATGGAATAATCTAATGTTTACCGATGTTCCTGTGATTTTTAGGGTGCCGTACCTCGAAAGGAAAAAACGGAACCCTTATAGGATCAGTTTGTTGTCCGTCCGTCTGTCTGTCTGTCAAGACCCTTTTTCTCAGGAACGCGTGGAGATATCAAGCTGGAATTTATATCAAATACTCAGGTCTACTGTCCCTTGGAGCTGTGAAAAAATCAGACTTCTAAGCTAACGTAATCAAAAGAAACAGACGTTTATGCCGCAAATTTTCGATACTCGCAAGGGTACTGTGGAGGTTGTTATGATATGTCGCTGGCCATGTGGTTCCAGAATCATATCATATACAAATTTGAATACATTTCAAGCGACATTCTTTGGACAATAGTTGGTTTTCGGGGGGACTCCTAGCTTAGACTCCGTCAGGGTCGGACCTGCTTAAGATTGTATTGCCTCTAATGTGGAACAGTATACATTATAGCAAGGAAGTAATATCGTAAAAGTTTTTCATTTCAGCGAATAAATAGAAAAACCCGCTTCCCCCTCAACCCGTACCTCTGAGCTGCTTCCCTCCACAGTACGAAGCAACATCTTATAGCACAGATAAAGGAAAAATTGCAAAAACAGTAAATTAGTAAATTTTTAGTTACATCATATAATAAAAATATTTTTAATAACCTATTTTTTTTTACTTGGACCATAACTATGACTCGATTGTCATGATGGGTGAACTTTTACTTATATGTATACCTACCGGTTTGTACGGAACCCTCGGTGCGCGAGTCCGACTCGCACTTGGCCGGTTTATTAGCATTACAGATACTTAGGGTACCTACGATTCCATAGGACGCAAGTGGCGCGACACTGTCGTGACATCGACAACACTTCTTTGTATGAAAGTGCTACGTCATCACCCTGCTGATGTCACGTGCTACGAAATCCTTCCTACCCTAAGTATCCGTAATGCAGAACTTCACAAGAAAACTGAAAAATATTCGATATTTCCATTCATCATCATCATCTTATTCAGCCTGTAATCGCCCACTGCTGAGCATAGGCCTCTCTTCTAGTACGCCACTCATCCCAGTCCGTTGCTCATCTCATCCAGGAGTAACTCGCAGTCTTTTAAATGTCATCGACCCTTCGTGGTGGACGACCGACGCTTCTTTTGCCTGTAAGTGGCCACTAATCTGAGCGTTTTTGTCCACCTGCCATCACTCTGTCTGGCAACATGTCCTGCCCAACTCCACTTGAGGTTTGAAATGCCTTCTCCGACGCCGCGCACCTTAGTGCGACGTCGGATTTCATCATTCCTCGGTCTTGTAGCCTAATGCCGAGCATGGCGGGCTCCATGGCTCTCTGTGCTACTCGCATACTTTATGCACAGCCTAATTTGTGAGCACCCATGTCTCGGCACCATATGCCATGGTGAGCAGGAAGCAATGATTATACAGACGAGTTTTCAGGCATTGTGGAACGTGAACAGATTTGAGGATGGAGCCGAACCTGCATTGTTGCCGAACTGTACAGCTCCCGAAACACCTTAACATATCGAGCATCAATTCAGCAGCCTTGGAGAGAGTCAAACACGGCCCAGCGCTCTGCACTGTCGAAGGCCTTCTCGTAATCGACAATATTTCCATTAACACCTATTAAATAGAATTCCGAATCCGATTAGTAACGGGATATTTACCATATGCATATGTATATTTGTAAATTCCCAATATTTTGGCCCTGTTGCAAGCGCCATTATCAAGAATTACCTGCACTCACAAATACAAATATACATGTTAAATATCCCGTTACTAATTGCCAGTGTACTGAAGATGGTAAAACTGTCTCATCCACGGCCTGAGCGCTTCATGGACAACTATACACGTTAACTAGCAGACCTGAAGTTAATCTGGTGGAAGATCGTAGCTAGCTCTACGATGACACTATAACCAACGAACGAACACTATACCGATGACATCTCAGCCAGACATCGGCATGTACGAGATTAGAACGGCTGTTTAAAAGCTCAAAAACAAAAGGGCACCCAGGCAAAACCGACCCTTAGGGCCGTTCGAGAACTCCAAAGGCATGGAACACAGACGAGGTGGTGCTGTTCTTCAAGAAGAGTTAAAACACCCTACTGAAGAAATTCCGACCCGCACGCACGCACGAAAGGTCTTGAGTGGCGGCAACGGAAGGCACAGCGTGAGTAGACCCACCACAAGGTGGACTGATGACCTGGTTATTAAGGTCGGGGAGCCCGCTGGATGTGGGTGGCGCAGGAGAAGGCCTTTTCTCTCTCTTTGGGGGAGGCCTATGTGGCTGTGGATGTCTTTCGGCTGATATGATGATGAAATAACACGGTCGTTAGATTGTCTATCTTTATAAGGGTGCACTTTACTAAATAGTCCTATCTCGCCACATATTATACACATAACAATCTAGTTTAGTTTGACACATATTTACAATATTTTTTTATTTATTTAAACCGAATAATAGCTTTTACCTAGTATAACAATTCAAAATTAATATATTCGATAAGTTGCGCGCCGGATTGCGACCATTTGGAGCAGTTGAGGAACTGAATGTGTTGGTCACAAAATGACACCGGTCGGGTAACGGTAACCGGCCTAGCAACCCTATTAGTATCGTACTATTATTATTCTGAATAATTGCTAAAATTAAAACAATTTTTATACGCTACAACTTCTATCTGAAGCTTTTTGTTCTGTATGTGATAATTTAGTCAAAGATGAATTTCAACAGAAGTAAAATCAAATCCATATTTATTTGTGTTTCTAGCCATCCGACCCATACATGTTAAGCATCACATTAAAGATAATTTAATACACTACCTTGCCTCATTTAAAGCTTTTTTGTAATGTACAAAATATTTTGTAATAAACTTGATTTAAAAAAAAAAGTATTAGAAAAAAAGGGAAAATTTTCAATATTTTCTAAATTACTAATTAACATTTGACTTTACCGATAGAATATGTTTACAAAATTTTAAGAATATATATAGAGCTATGGTTTAAAAAAAAGAGCAATGAAATCGGACGAATACTTTTTGAATTATAATTGATTTTGTAAAACTCAATATCCGCCATCTTGGATTGGCGGCCATTTTTGTTAGCTACCATTTTGAGATGGCAATCATGGTTTTTTAACATCATGATATACCTATCTAACTCCTGTAAAAAGGAAACTTAGTACCCCCAAATTATACCGATTTCTTGGGTGGCCCATGGACTACCATGTTTGCGTCGACAGGCCGGCCCGCGCCTCCGCAGCTGTGTCTTAATTTTGTACGTGATCTCGTTAAAGTGTTATATTTCGTGATCTAATAGGGGACGCACGCAGCAGCCGCACAGTATATCATAAAGCGGGGTCTTATCTACGGTATTTGAACTTATAAAAGAGGATTTACTATATGGGTGTAGATAAACATCTTTAGTAAACATCGTATTTTAGGGTAACCATTGCTAGGTGTTTCTTTGGAGTAAGGTAATAAAAGATAATATAAGAAGGACTCAAAAATTATAAAATGATTACTAATCATTTTATAATTTGTCATAATTCTAATCATTGATTAGAATTATGACAAAACTATTGAATTATGTCAATAAACGAATTAAAGGACATAACGCTTTTATTTTAGTTTTAGATAGTAACCGAGCCATATTTTGCTTTTTAGGGTTCCGTACCAAAAAGGTAAAAAAGGAACCCTTATGGTCTCACTTTGTCTGTCTGTCTGTCACATCGCTAAATATCTCAAGAACTACTATTTGAAATTTAGAATAGTTATAAATA
Source organism: Cenopis cana (assembly GCA_951800055.1). NCBI lineage: Eukaryota > Metazoa > Arthropoda > Insecta > Lepidoptera > Tortricidae > Cenopis > Cenopis cana. The sequence goes on along the minus strand of OX637498.1, from coordinate 3,551,623 downwards.
AGGGTAACCCAAATACATGGAAGATGGTTTTTTAAAATATTTTATTTTATTTTCTGTGAATAATGACAGCTAAAAGGGGGTTCAAAATTTTAAAGTCTGGCAACTATGTCAAGTGGGGTATCATATGAAAGGGCTTGACTTGTACATTTTTTATTGGCAAACAAGCGACACAATCGATAGAAAGTGACAGATGTCCTTATCTTGTCGCTTATCACGACCATAAGGGATCGTCCTAATACAACGCGATCACGCGATGATCGCAAGTTGCGATCGCGTCGCGCGATTGCCAATTAGGACACCTGTTCGCGTTCAAATGTTTGAACTTGCGATCATCGCGTGATCGCGTTGTATTAGGACGATCCCTAATACCTTTTTCCTATATAATAGTACATTACTTACCAAGGGCGATAAAACAAAGAATGTCTCAGATCGCAGGTATTTTACGCCCGAGCCGAAGGCAAGGGCGATAAATATGCGATCTGAGGCTTTCTTTATTATCCCCCGTGGTGAGTACAAAATTTTATGTCACCCCCTGGCCAGGAAGTGGGTTTTTTCGCGCGCGGAGCGTGCGATAATGGCCACTTTATGGCCAGGTGTGACATAAATCTCATTATGCAATTTCAACTTTTCCTAGCACGTTTTGGGAAACATTACCCGCAGTCGCCAGTAGTAAAACACTGGTTGATTGAAACCTATATATTTCATATAGTTTTATAAGTATTGTGTCACGCAACACTGACGTATGACGTCACGTGACACTGGTGTCCATCTGTCACCTAACACTGATTTGTCACTGATGTGTGACAATAGTGAAGCGTCACGTGAAACTACTGTCACCTGTTATGTGACAAAAGTAAAGCGTCACGTGACAATACTGTGACCTGTCATGTAACAACTGTGAAGCGTCACGTGACACTGGTATCCCTGTCACGTTACAATAGTAAGTGTCACGTGACACTGGTGTCATCTTTACGTGACCATAACGAGGCGTCATAGTGATGTGTCACGTGACACTGGTGTCATGTGCGGTGTCACGTGGCGTGCCTGGCGCGCGCGTGTTGGACGAGCGCGGCGCGCTGCGCGAAGGCGGCGGGGCAGCGCGCGCACGCGAACGGCCGCTCGCCGGTGTGCGTGCGCACGTGGTTGTTCAGGATCTTGTTTGTCTGCAAACAATTTGCTTGTTGAAGATTATTAGTACACTAGCTTTTGCCCGCGACTTCGTCTGCGTAGAACTCGGTCATCACGTTAGAATGTTATTTCCCTGGCTAGATGCTGGCCAAGAGCAATCCCATTATTAATATTTAAAAAAATCTTCTATTTCTTGCGCTTACCTAGTTATCTCTCTTCCATTCTAACTTAAACCCCGTTTAGGGATGATTTCCGGGATAAAAGTATCCTATATCCTTCCCTAGGACTCATACTATATCCATACCAAATTTCATCTAAATCGGTTGAGTATTTTAAGGGGAAACAGGCAGACAGAGTTACTTTCGCATGAATAACCCGCCCCGGTTTCGCACGGGTAGTCCAGTTTTAAACAACAACAAACAACAACAAATACCTACTCTTTATTGCACACCTCAATTAAAGGACACAGATCAGGATCACAGGGAGAGGATTTTTTCCTCTTGAAAACGAAATTTTTGAACATTAATATGCAGGTGCGGAAAATACTTCATACGCATCAAGAAATGAAGAAAATCGCGAGCGTAGTGAGCGCGAAATGTTTTGATGCAGGTGAGGAAAATACTTCATACGCATCAACTATAATGTCGATGAAAACGCGAGCGTAGGGCGCGCGACAATTATCGAACATTATGACGTAGGTGCGGAAAATACTCATCAAGTAATGTAGATGAAAACGCGAGCGCAGCGAGCGCGAAATTTTTCGAACATTCTGATGCAGGTGCCGAAAAGACTTCATACGCATCAACTATAATGTAGATGAAAACGCGAGCGTACGGCGCGCGAAAATTTTCGAACATTATGATGTAGGTGCGGAAAATGCTCATCAAGTAATGTAGAAGAAAACGCGAGCGCAGCGAGCGCGAAATTTTTCGAACATTATGATGCAGGTGCGGGAAATACTTCATACTCATCAAGTAATGTGTATGAAAACGCGAGCGTAGCGAGCGCGAAATATTTCGAACATTATGATGCCGGTGCGGAAAATAATTCATACGCATCAAGTCATGCAGATGAAAACGCGAGCGTAGCGAACGCGTAATTTTTACGAACATTATGATGCAGGTGCGGAAAAGACTTCAAACGCATCAAGTAATGTAGATGAAAAAGCGAGCGTAGCGTTCGCTAAAGTTTTGAACATTATGATGTAGGTGCGGAAAATGCTCATCAAGTAATGTAGAAGAAAACGCGAACGCAGCGAGAGCGAAATTTTTCGAACATTATGATGCAATTGCGGAAAATACTTCATACTCATCAAGTAATGTGTATGAAAACGCGAGCGTAGTGAGCGCAAAATGTTTCGAACATTATGATGCAGGTGCGGAAAATATTTCATACGCATCAACTATAATGTAGATGAAAACGCGAGTGTAGGGCGCGCGAAAATTATCGAACATTATGATGTAGATGCGAAAAATGCTCATCAAGTAATGTAGAAGAACACGCGAGCGCAGCGAGCGCGAAATTTTTCGAACATTATGATGCAGGTGCGGAAAATACTTCATACTCATCAAGTAATGTGTATGAAAACGCGAGCGTAGCGAGCGCGAAATTTCGAACATTATGATGCCGGTGCGGAAAATAATTCATACGCATCAAGTCATGCAGATGAAAACGCGAGCGTAGCGAACGCGAAATTTTTACAAACATTATGATGCAGGTGCGGAAAAGACTTCAAACGCATCAAGTAATTTAGATGAAAAAGCGAGCGTAGCGCGCGCTAACGTTTTTGAACATTATGATGCAGGTGCGGAAAATAATTCCTACGCGTCAAGTAATGTAGATAAAAAAGCGAGTGCGAAATGATTCGAACATTATGATGCAGGTACGGAAAATACTTCATACGCATCAAGCAATGTAGATGACTGAACAAAAAGAAATTGTTGACCTATCAAATGGCTTTGTAAAGAGGTGGTTGAATAGATATTTGTTTGTTCATAAATTAGTGGAATACCTTTCAAAGTTCAAAGTGCTTTATTGTAAAACATAGGTATAACTGAATACCTTCTTTGGTCTGTTCTTTCACTTTCGAAGATGGAGTAGAGGCCTTGGTTGATAGCGCACCCACCCTGGTTGCTTCTAAGAGTTATGTGATTTTCTGAGAATTGTTTTTTTTGCTTCCTATCCGCCTATAACTTTCGAATTTGGTCATACTTGATGTTTATTGTTACGTAGGTATATTTTACTAACGAATACCAATATACCGTAAATTTATGTATTTTACGCGATGAACGTATTTTATCCATTTTGCTGACGGAAAACGCAACTAATCGGCACCTCGAAGAACCTCAAAGATGACACCCATATCGATTATTAAGAAAAGTAAATAAGTAAATGCCCGCCATCTTCGATTTGAAAATGGATATCATTCTTGTAATTTCGTAGTAAGGTTTGTGAATATTGATAGAGACTGACTGACCAACATAATTAGATCTCTCATTTCAAACAGTTAATATGGTTTGAGGGACTTTTGTATTTTTGTCTTTAGCCCTGAGAGGCAGAGGTATTGTTATTTCACCCCCCATTTTTTCAAATACTATCTGTTTATTATAAAATGTTTGAATGGGGTTCTATTTACTTTGCGTCCATGTATATACTTACCAATTTTCAAGCCTGTAAATCATGAACTGAAAGACTTCTCATACAAAGTTTAACCCCTCTTTTCACCCCCTTTCATCCCTAACCTATATGATTTTTATAGCCTATAACCTGGCCGAAGATCCAATAAACATATTAGTGAAGGCTGTATTAAAATCCATTCGCTAGTTTTCGCGTGATAGTTAGACATATAAACAGACAGACAAACAGACACGAATTCTAAAAACAGTTGAAACGTGTTCTGTTATCGATTCTTAGACCCCTCAATCGATTTTTTTTCTAATATCTTCAATGTACAGATTTTCGACCCTCTTCTGCTTTATTATATGTATAGATTATTGCCGTGGCCGGGAAGCAATTGCAGGCTGAGTATTTGTTTAAACGGACGAGCTTGCGAGTCCGTTTAATTATAATACGAAGCCTGCAATTGCCATTCCGGCCGAGGCTAATATAGAGCTTTTCTCAAAAATCGGGGAAATACGATAAAGTTTGAATTAAGAATTGATAAGATAACCTAAAAACGTCAAAAACATCATGCTTTTCCGCTGTTTATTTTTTTTTACAGAATCGCAAGTGTATTTTTCCACCGAAAAACGCAAATTATTCGAGACACTTAAAAAAACGTCGCGTTTCCAACAGTAAAATACGAGCTGAATTGGCTGAATATGGCCTGTGCCTCCTTTTATAATAATAATAATAATTTAAATTCTTTATTCAGATAACTTGGATCCAATTGGTTAGTAAAATACATGTGAACAAATCTAGTGTTAGTGACATTGAATTTATTAACTTAAAACCATCTGTTATATGACTGTTTCTACTTTTTTTAAAGTTTGGAACGGACTCGCAAACTCGTTCGTTTAAACAAATACTCAGCCTGCAATTGCTCCCTTCCCGGCCACGGCAATAATGTACTAATCTGACGAGCGTGGGTGAGCCATGATTGTGTGTTGAGCTATACATGCATGTACAATGTCTATAGCGCTTACATGGGATGTCGCCGATGTCGTGACGTCACTGATGATGTCACGGACGGCGCTCACGGTGCTCACACTCCCAGGCGTAAGCACCTTGAGCCAAACGTCAAGTTGACGTTTGATATATGGACAATTGAACATGACAGTAAACACGGGCTATGAGCGTGAATCGGTCCGATCGTGAGCGCGCTCCGAGCGATGCCCGGTCCGAAACAAAACACTACTCACGCGGCCTTGAGCGATTTTTAGCGTGATTCGGAACACGGCTTATGTGTTCGTATGTGTCACAAAGTCACAACTACAACAATGGCGAACCCGCGCTTGTGAGATAAAAGTATATCGTCAATGTGTACAAAAGACGGGTCAACATTATTGATGTCTATAATAATAGTATACTGCGTGTTATATACGAGGACGCGCCCCTCCACGGCGAATCTCATACAAATATTTTAGAGCTGAGCGTTTTTTTCAATAAGCGTTTCGTAAAACGCTTTCGCTTACAGTAACGGAATAACAGTTTCTTATGAGAACAAAAAACAGTTTTTATAAAAACGACCACCAAAGCTGCAATGCAACGCAACAATGAAACTACACTACATGAAAATAGAAACGAAACCACAACGAAACTCAAACTATGACCTATAACTTTCATTGATGTAGCGATCGAAACGAAACAAAACTTAGCTTTGTTCGGGTGGGCGCGCTTTGTGCCAAAAAAGTTTTGTATTGATGATTGACAAAAATGCAAGATATTAAGGCTTAATTTTGAAAATTCATTCATAAATATTTCTTTCGTTCGTTTCGTTTTGTCGGGCGCCGCAGTGAAAAATACTAGTTACTTTTGAAACTGTTTCCAGATAATGAAAAGCTGTTACGTTTCGTTACACTTAAAAGTCGCAACGACCCAGCTCTAAAATATTTGGGCGGTAACGGTGCGCGTTCGTGGATGACACGCACTTTACATTTTATTGCCTACTAGCGGCCCGCCCCGGCTTCGCACGGGTAGTTTGTTTTTTTTACCTAATGTTTGGATCTAATTACCTAGTTACTAACGTACTCTATATATTACTACTAACGACATTTGTATAGTCCCTCATTTAGAATATTACTCGTTTTCCATACAAACATTCAACCCCCTTTTTTAGACCCCTAAGGGATGATTTTTCAAAAACGACCACCTACCGACGCTGTACGACGGCTGTGGTCACCTATAATTAGATGAACATCAGCCATGTATGTTACTTAAGAGGAGGGGTAGGGCAAGCTCTCTCCATACAAACTTTGTGCAGGATTTACTTCGTTTGTGTTTGCATTAAAGTTATGATTTTTGGTCAGTATGCTTATTTTTCTGATAGCTATTTCGTGATGTAATTTTTTTTAAATTTTTTTAAATTTTGAACATTTTTGAAAAATTTGAAAATTTTCACATCACGATCTTCACATATCTAATATTTACAACCAAAAAAAATATTATATTTGCTAGTGCCAAAACCGACGAATGAAACGTGCACAAAGTTTGTATGGGGAAGGCCTTGCCCTACCCTGCGCCTTAAGATAATAATGGTCTTTGTATGATGTATTGTCTGTTGGTGATCCTAAATAAATAATGTTTCTTGTATCGTACAGGTAGAGGGTGAAAATAATGAAAAGTGAAACGACACCCTTTTTTTGAGAACGGATAAAGCTAGAGGCTTGAAACAAAGTTTTTCTGAAAGGTCTTGGGAAGGAGCAACTTCGTAGGGTGGTTCTTGGGATCTAGGTCCTTGTGAAGATGAGCAGCATCCTTGCAAAAGTTCAGTACAAGGTAATATAGTACGGTAGTGTGACCGGTATCGTTAGAAAGGTCTTAACAAGCAGGTTATGACGGTAAAGATCTTGCGAAGATATGACCTTCGGTTAAGGAGCACCGATCCTTGAAAAAGTTTCAGTAGGAGGTAATATCGTACCGTGATGAGACAGTTACCGTTGAAAAGGCCTCAACAAGCAAATGATATCGAAAAAGGTTTTGTGAGGATCGGATCTTCGGTTGAGGAGCAGCACTTCTTGCTAAGCTTTCTGAAAAAGGTAACGTTGTACGATAGTACAGAGGCACAGACACATGGTACAGGCTACAGGTAGAATGTGAAAAATAGCAAAAGTAAAATGTTTTTTGGACTTTAAATAATTATTTTATAATGTTAAAATAGTTTATTCGGCATAGTAGTCGTATGATAATTCATTATTGTTTTAAAAATCTCCTATTCACAATGGACGTATGTGTTTATATTACTTTGTCACTTGAAACCTGCGACGCAAGCGTATGATTAGTCAAGTGTTTCCAAGTAGGTAAGTTGGGTACTCGTTCTTGTGGATTGTGTGTCATGTGTGTGTGATAATTATCAGCTCGACAATTATAACTAAAACATTACAACTACACAGCGGGTGCCGCACCCGATGGGTGCCGTAAGTTGGTTTCATCCTTCGCCGGCTTCGATAATATATGTCTAATGCAGAGAAATGTCACCGTTATCGCGCTCGGAAGAAGTTAAAGTTAGCATCTGAGGCGAGAGAAGATTTGAGTGTACAGTCGGGCACGAGTGCTGAGTGTGCGCCAAGGGCTTCGTCGTCTGTCGCTCCCTCTACTAACTACTTTGAGGACGAGACTCTACTGAGAACGAAAACGCAAAGACATTGCAGTACAAACATTTAAGGCGCACGCCTTGCTGGCTATCTCTGTGACTGGGTTTCAAATAATAAAAAGCGGCATCTCGCTTGACATACAACTGGATCACCTGGTATACGAGCCAGTACCTCGCTCAGAGGCGCAGGCACAGATCTTGAAGATTCCGCAGCATAAAAGTTCGAGGCTAATAGGCCAAACTTCAGTCGATTCATCTGACGACAGCGACTACGATATCAATATAACTGCTCCTCCCGCGGATGCTCTGGATATTAGGGCTGGGTAGTTTTTTCGTGTACATACTAATGAATAATGTCATATCATAATTTCTTGACTTATAAAAGTATTATGTTATACTATTGTGCGATTTACCATGTGTAATATAAATAAAATGTATATTTAAATAAACCAGCCAAGTGCGAATCGGACTCGCGCACGAAGGGTTCCGTACCATTATCTATAAAAACGGCAAAAAAACCCACATTTGTTGTTTGGGAGCCCCATTAAACATTTATTTTATTGTGTTTTTAGGGTTCCGTAGCCAGAATGGCAAAAACGGAACCCTTATAGATTCGTCATGTCTGTCTGTCCGTCTGTCCGTCCGTATGTCACAGCCGGTTTACTCGGAGACTAAGTACTACAAATATGAAATTTGGTAGGAAGATGTATTCTATGAACCGCTATATAAATGTGATGTGAAATAAGAAAAAAAAATACTTAAGGGGGGGCACCCCATGCATGTAACCGGGGGACGTTTTTTTTTTTCAATGCAAGTAGTTGTGTGGGCTATTTTTGGATAGGCCTTTAAAAATGATATAGAGGTTACTAATAAAGTTTTCCATTTAAGTCAATCGTTGGTGACATATTAGCTCCCAAAGTCGTACAAAATGTGTCCCCCCCTCTAATTTCCAAACTATGAAGATTAAAATTCTGAAAAAAATTGAGGTGGTGCACAATAATAAATACTTTCAACGAAAATTGGTTTGAATAAGATAGGATTAAGAGTTTTTGAGTTATCACTGAATAACTGTCTTGCGCAAACAAAAGGACGTAAGTGCCGTGACTTCCCTATGAAGATACGACCTTTTTGATTCAATGTATTAAATAGTGTTTTGAAATGTGGACTAGTAGGTGTCGTGAACAGCGCCTCTGGTGGTCACTGGTGGAAACTAAAACAGCGAGTATAAAATTTGTTGCTTACCGATGAACACGCGTATTTCAAACTCGGTGAGAGCGTTTTCATACATTTTGAGACAAAACGCAAACGCGTTCGAATTAGTTAATGTTTCGAAAAAACTTATACTAGAGCTACTGATGTTCATGATGTCGCGGAGGCATTTGAGGTGGAATCTGTCGAGTGTGCGGATGTGCTTTCGGTATAGGACCCATGTTTCAGAAGAGTACAGGAGGTTTGGCAATACCGTGGACATATAGACGCTGATTTTAGTGGATAGTTTTAGATCGTGTGAACGAAATACCTTGGGCCGAAGTTTTCCATAAGCAGCCGCGGCAGCTCCTATTCTACCGTTCATTTCGGCATCTAGATCACACTTGGCTGTTAGTGTGCTGCCAAGGTATTTAAACTTCTCCACTCGTTTCAAAGCGTCCTCTCCGATGCAAATTGATGGAGGCAAGATGATAGAGCCATCCATAGTCATAAGCTCTGTATTTTTGACACTAATGTTGTTGTTTAATGACACATAATTTATATAACACATATAATTATATATTTAAGTACCTACATTTCCAATGCTCGATCTTTGCAAGGGTTGCGAAATCTGTGAATTTTTTATATAAATTATCTGAGATCCGCCATGTCTACCCGCGAAGTATGAAGTCGATCACTTTAAAATACACAACTTACCCTTACAATGTTTCAACCCCCTGTTCATCCCTTCAGAAGGTGAATTTCAAAAAACGCTGAAATTAGTTTTCAAGTAACTGAATGCTGAATGTAATAAAAAATTGCTCCCCGTACAAACTTTCAACCACTTTTCATCCCTTCAGAAGGCGAATTTCGAAAAACGCTGAAAACTGTTTTCTTCCATTTTAATGCTTAGTCTATTACAGAAGTTTAAAGTTTCTATCTTAAAGATAATTTTCTTCTCCATACAAAATGACCACCCCCTTTAAACCCCTAAGGGGATGAATTTTGAAATAAATCGTAGCCTATGTCCTATTCTGGTATCTGAGCTACAATACTGCAAAGTCTCGTAGAAATCAAACCGAAACCAGTAGTTTTTGAGATTAAGTGGAACGTACATTCGCACAAACTTTCACGTTTATAATATTATAATATCTGGGCGGCCGAGCTTTGCTCGGCGTTTTCCCGGGCATGAGACCTAGCTAGATCGATTGCTCGTCCCCGAAAACCCCCACATACCAAATTTCATCGAAATCGTTAGAGCCGTTTCCGAGATCCTCGAAATAAATATATAAATAAATAAATAATATCTGGGCGGCCGAGCTTTGCTCGGCGTTTTCCCGGGCATGAGACCTAGCTAGATCGATTGCTCGTCCCCGAAAACCCCCACATACCAAATTTCATCGAAATCGTTAGAGCCGTTTCCGAGATCCTCGAAATAAATAAATAAATAATATCTGGGCGGCCGAGCTTTGCTCGGCGTTTTCCCGGGGATGAGACCTGGCTAGATCGATTGCTCGTCCCCGAAAACCCCCACATACCAAATTTCATCATAATCGTTAGAGCCGTTTCCGAGATCCCCGAAATAAATAAATATACAAGAATTGCTCGTTTAAAGATATAAGATTAGGATATTAGGATAAGATTAGGATATTAGGATTCGTACGTACGGTGAATCCCCGACCGCACATGTAACAAATCTTGTTCTTGGGCGGTAGTATCCCCTCGTGCACTCGCTTGCGGTGCTGCACCAAGTCTGCGTTGCGAAGGAAATTCTGAAACGATCATCGATATTCCGAGTTCATATAAACTGAACCTTTTTAAGGCACGAGTGAATAGGCATCTTCTGGGTGAGCTCCCTTCACCGTCGGCCCCATCTTTGCTCCCTGGCTAGATGCTGGTCAAGAGACTGGTGTGACTCGCTTCGTGACACCAAGCTGAGTGAAGACCATTTGGCGCAATTATATTTTAATGTTATAAATGTATTAAGTTTCGTTTGTAAGTGTTTTTTGCGCTAATAAACTATATTTCATTTCATTTCATTTCAAGAGCAATAGATTCTTAGGGTTCCGTACCTAAGGGATCAAAACGGAACCTTATTGCTGTCACGCACGCGTCCGTCCGTCCGTCGTGTGTCACATAGGTTTACAGCCAAACGTTTGGAGCTACATATTGAAATATACAGCTACAGTCTTAAATTTTTCAAAAGTCAAAACTTATTTATAAATATTTGAAGTGGGATTCCTATGCAGCTAAAGGAGGCGCAAAAACAAACCAACTCAATTTTGCGGTTGTCTGACTGGCACTTGGCCGGTATTTAAGGGGAGGTATCCCCAACGCAAATGTCCCGCTCTAACACGCGTGAGCGTGAGTTTACAATTAACCATCCCGCTCTCTACGCAAGCTCTGCGCGCAGTTTTGTAAAGATTTAGCTATAGTCATTAAGCCAATCATTTTATCAAAGCAAACCCTGCGAAATTGTCTATAACTATTTACGATCTTTAATTGAGTACAAAAAATTTAATGTTAAATATCAGTAATATAGCCGTAGTATTGAAAATACATTCCAAAAAGGGGTAACTTCGCGATTTTTTTCTATCGAGTGAAATTCATCAAGTCATGTAACTGACTGCGATTTTGACTAGACAAGATCCTTATGTAACACATATATTTTTTTTAGATTTTAAGACACTATATTCTATGTCTCAGATGGTTTTTAAAAACTGAAAAGTGGTAATACACGGCCTTAACACGCTTTTATTAGGTCGACCTGTATGTAACTATGTAATTTAACCATCTTCCAAGGATCGTAGCGTCATGAAAATTGGCAGCTGTATGTAGTTCTGATGACAATATAATAATATGGTACCGTCGAACTGATCTGATGATGGAGCCGGAAGATATGAACTGGCACTTCATGATGGAACATCGCATCATAGCTGTGTTTGGATTTGTTAGAAAAGCCTTGTAATGAACTTTGACCACGATTAGGTTTCAAGGTCTGATGATGAAGCCGGAAGGATAGGCACTGGCATTCCATGATGGAATATCGTATCATAGTCGTGTTTGTACTTGTGAGAAAGGTCACGTAATGGACTTTGAACACGATCAGTTTTCAAGGTTAATAACAAACCTATTATATATTGATTTGTAAATATTGACATAGGTGCCTGTATAAAATGTATATAGACCTGTACATGGAGAGTGTAAATAGAATAAGCGTGTTTTTCTAGTGTTTTTTAAACTATTAATTTATTTGATTAAACAAGTCTCTACGGGCCACTTAGGACACAACCGAAGGTAACGCTAAGATGATAACATACCTTATCACACTGCTCGCATCGGTACTTGTATTTCTTGAGATGCACGAGATCGTAATGGTCCTTCATGTATATCTTCTTCGTGAACACCTTGTCGCAGCCGGGACATGGAATCCTGAATCAACAAGTATATTAAATAAAAAAAAACCTGACTACCTACGTGGTCCAAGGGTAAACAGCCATAAAGATAAGTTAATTAGTTAGTCTATTACAAAAGAACGTAAGTGATTTCTGACTTTTGCACTAAGGTTCAATGTCAATATGACACCAATAAAAATTGTAATGCGACAAAAATATTTGACGGTATTTGTTTGCGGAACACGCAAGGTATTTTAAGCTTTAAAGAGGAAATGCTTAGGTTGCAAGATATAAGTGCGTGTTGCACTATTAATTTTATTGGATTAATTTTTATGGCTTTTTGGCTGTAGATCAGAGAACAAACTATAGTTATCGCGTGATAAACGGCAAGATAAAGCATCCATCACTTTCTATAAAACCCTCTGTCGTAACTAGGCGATCACTGATTAGGGGCCGCACGGTCCGGCACGGTACGCGTAGGTACCGGTCTAGAGTAAGACCAAGTAAGTGCAAGACTGACCGTACCGGTACGTACTGGTATGGTGTACGTGGTACACAGTCTACTGACCGTAGCTTGGCGCGGGGACGGTGTCGAGCGCTGTTGCTGAGGTGCCAGCGGTACCGGTACACGTCCGCGTACCGTCGGTCGCACTCCACACAGTACGCGCCTTGCGATGACTCGCTGTGGCATACCTACATGAAAAAAGAAAATGCCGTATAGCCATAAATGCGAGCATTGATGCGCGATCGGCTATGGTAAAACCACTCAACCTGATGATGAAGCAGTCCAATTGTAGTCCGAAACATATCGAAAATAGTGACTTTTCGTATCAATTATTTTTCGCTTAATAAGGTGCCGTATACGCGTCAGTCTCACATTTCGTCTCAGTAAGCGCCAAACCTTATTATTGTTAGTTAATGTGCCTTTTAAGGCGATATATCGATTGAAAGAGACACCCTTTGTTTTTCGCTCGCGACAAAACGGGATGCAACCCTCTCCGAGAATGGCTTTTTAGACAAATCTCGTTAAATATCTGACTGTGTGCAGGTTTATTAAATTTCCTCTTGTCAGTACCTAGATGAGGTAAAATACCATCATATTAACTTAATCGTGTCTTTTAATAATGCGTTGTTTTAGTAGGCTGAGGAAAAAAAGGAAAATATAGACTACTTTGGATTTATTTTCTATCGAGAAAATTTTAAGCAATCATGTTTCGCTATTGTCAGTACCACAATCATATAGACAAGAATCATATATCTGAAAATCAGCCCCTACTGTTTGCTAGTCTGGGCAGGACAGCGTTTCAAAGTCTCCAAATTTCTCAGTGTAGCGCCTTAAAGCTCGAATGAATAGGCATCTTCTGTGGGCTCGCTCCATTTATAATTTGAGACCCGGAGAAGGACATAGGATACTTTTTACCCGGAAATCATCACTTAAGGATGGGAACGGGAAGGTAGAAGTTTTTGTGTGAAAAAGCAATATAACTACGTAAGCGCCTGAAACAAAATAATATAATAATAATATGTAGAGTGCAGAAGAATGAAAGTAGCAAAATAACCGAATAGCAAAATAAAATTTCTAATGCGATGGACGAGTTCTAGGTACTTACGCGGACAAAGCCACGGGAAATAGCTAGTTCGCGATAAAAAAAAAATGCGCTAAAAAGCCCGGGGTCCGCTTTGACACCTAGTCCCAAGATTTGGCGTAGGAACTAGTTTTACGAAAACTCCTGCCATCTGACCTTGACCTTCCAACCCAGAGGGAAAACTAGAGGCAAGACAATCTGTTCTCCCACGATGTTTTCCTTCACCGAAAAAAAAATACTCCGAGCAAAATGATATATTTATCGCGAAGGCGGTAAATCCTGAGTGAAGTAGCGAAGACAACAATGACTTTTTTTGATTGAAATAGATAATTTGGCTGATATTGTATTGTATTTATGTAAAAGTGTATGTATATTTATTTTATATTTATTGTATGTATGTACGTTTATTATAATTTATTTTTGATTAGTACCTACACCCTCCTGGTATTTCCAAAAAATCCATATATCGGTTTGCCACCTACTCAGTTACAATTTAACGTGTTGCATTATCTCCGCTACCCAAAGGTTGTCTGGAAGAGATCGCTCTTTAGCGATAAGACCGCCTGTTGTTTACCTTGACTTTAAGCCTAATGTACTATGGTCTTCTTGAGGTGTGCAATAAAGAGTATTTGAATTGAATTGAATTGACTTTTTTCTGAATAGCAAGTGTAAAAAAAATCGTATACCTTATTGTGTAACCACAATCCATTGTATCTCGTAAACTTCTTGTCGCACAGCTTGCATTCAAACGGCGAGTGCTGTCTCCTGATGTGGTCCTTGATGCAGTACCGCATCTTGAAGCTCACGCCGCAATGCTCGCAGATGAACTTCTCGTGCCACTCTTTATAATGCTTGAAGAATTCTCTACGAGACCTGGAGGAGACACATTATAACAAGTTATTATATATATATTTTTTTTCTTTTATTGATTAAATAAAATTTACATTAAAGCATTTAAAAATAGATTTATACCCATCGTAGGCAAAACCTTGAGGAGGTTTGTGTGCCGATGGGGAGTTCTAGATTTATAATTAATAGTACTACTATCATGCATATATAAAAAGTGACATATTTAATTGCACATCTAAAAATACTGATTAGGTTGCGTCATGTAAAAAGAACGCTGGCGGCAACCTGCGCATTAGGCAATTTATCGGTCTATTTGGAAGAAAGTGGTGTGGAGTGGAGTGTGTTTGCGCATTGGTACACGCGCGTATGAAAGTACTAGCTACTAAATAGACCGATAAATCGCCTAATGCGCAGCTTGCCACCAGCGTTCTTTTTACATGACGCAACCTATATATAATATCTTGTTATAATGTGTCTCCTCCAGGTCTCGTAACGTAAGTCTCGTAACAACTGCGGGGCAATATCGAGTAGTAGAGCACGGGCATGCATTGCTAGACGCGCTGCGTTTCAACTGGTTCTCAAGACAAAGGACCACCCACTGGCCCCTATTTCACCAACTTGACAATACGGTATTAAACGCATAGTCAAATCAGCAACTTTTTATTAAATGTCATAAACGATTTGTTAATATGAAGTTTGTAGGGAAATACTGTCTTAGTGACGTCACTAAGACAGTGTGAGTAGGTTTGTTCAAATCAGCGTCCTTTTTAAATCTTTATGCTTATAAAATCTTTCAATTAGCTAAAATAAATTAATAATTGATGTTTTTCGAGTATTTCCGTTAGATCTTTTATTAGTCAAGTAAAAAATAATTTATTTTTACCTTAGTTTAATACCCTATTGTCACCTTGCAATGACAATTCGGTTTACATTGCCGGGCCGGTAAGTATCGATGCTATCCAACGACCATCTTTACGTGACGACTCAGAAGTGTACTTTGAATTGTCACTGTCAGTTGACAATTGTAAAGTTGGTGAAATAGGGGCCTGGTCCAAAATATGTCATGTCGAGCAGTGGCGTAGCTAGATGACTGAGGGCCCTGGGGCAAAAAAAAACTGGGCCCCCTTAACTGTTTAGGTTTTATCAATATATATACTTATTTCTCGCTAGTTCAAAAGGTTTGCTAATCAGGTTTTGGGGGCCCCCTGAGCTTGGGGGCCCCGGGGCACTGCCCCGCCCAGCCCTTCGGTAGCTACGCCACTGATGTCGAGCGATACTCGTCGTTAAGGATGTGAGTAACCGGTTAATATTATATTTCAATATTCTTGAGACTCACGGCAGTTTTCTATTTATTTATTTTTTTACAACGACAGTGGCAAACAAGCGTACGGTCCACCTGATGGTACGTGGACACCGCAGCCTATAGACGCCCGCAACTGCAAAGGAGTTGCCGACCCTTTATAAAATTTAAATCGTAATTCATACCCAAACTTAAGTTCACATTTAACGCACTGCAGCACTGTCTTATGAGTCCTCGCATGAACGCGCCGATGCGTGCTGTGGCAGCTGGCGAACGCACAAAGCGTGCACTCATACATGTAGTAGTGGTTTGATATGTGTGCTGCCAGTGATGTCATGTTGGGCGACCGAGTGTTACATATGTCGCAGGTGTATGGGCCTGCACGCTGAAAATAATTTCAATGAATGCAGTTATAAAAGACAGAAAGGACCTTCTAGTGCATTTATGTAGTAAGTATAATTAATTGTTTTGATATTTCCAAGGACGGTGTATAGCAGACGGGACAATCATATCCGGTTCGAAGGATCATTAAATAACTGTCTCAAAATTGAACACACCATGTTCGCTTTCGCTTCTTCAACTTCAACTATTGTGTATCGTGTTTGTCTATCTTCTGGTTCCTGTCTCCACTCAATTGCTCAAAGGTTAACTGGAAGAGATCCCTTTTAGGGATAAGTTCGCCTTTGTACCAAAATGTGTGTTTGTTTGCATTTTTTTGTGTTTTTTGTTGTACAATAAAGTTATTACATACATACCAGTGGCGGAGCGTCCATACAACTCGATTCCCACCGGCTTGCCTAATTTTCCTTGCCAGTCCAATTCTTTTACAACGGCTCATGAAGAATAAGAAAGCCAAATTATTTCCGGCTTCCCTAAGAATATTTTTGACGCGCCGCCACTGATACATACATACTATTATGTATGTATGTATAACTTACACTTACTGCATATTTTGGGAGAAAAATGGCTGACTGTCGAGTTTCTTTCGGCAGTGGCCTCTGTGAAACGCTAGTAGGGTTTGACCAGTGGTTTGACTAGTAAAACTGCCACCTACTTACAAGATAAAGTTCATTTTTTTTATACTTTACTATTCTTGGTGTATTGTCGGTTTCTGCTATAATAGGGAATATAAACCGACTGTTTGATCGTATACTTGAAATCATTTAAAATGTCCGAAATTTTACTAAATCTGTTATTTGATATGGAATCTTCTTAGTTCAAAAATAAAGTAGATTTTTGAAAGAAAAGATTAGAAACAACTCTGCCAGTTTAAATGATTCTAATTATACGCAAGGCAAGCTCGCATATTAATGTGCATGCATATTACTTACCTCTTTATGGCATTTGTCACCATGTTTATCCAGAGAAAAATCATCCTTAAATCCAAGCACACAGCTGTCACATTTGAAATTGCATGAATTATAAAATTCGCTATGTCTCTCTTTCTTCAAACAGCCAGCTAGTTCTTCAGCACTTATTCTAACTTTCCTAAATATTTTATCATTACTTATGACTTTAAATTTAGGTTTCTTATTCAATAATGCTCTTTTCAACGCCCATTTATTACTTTTTACTTTCACAGTCTCCATCTTTTTATCCTCTATATCTAATTCAGTTTTCAGCGCTTCTATATCATCAGCGTTGTCTATGACATCAGAAATATGGCCAGTGTCTTTGTCAATGTCATCTGTTTCAGATTTTGTGTCTGTGTGCGTTGGTTCATTTGTTTGCGTGATGTAGATTGTATTAGGACTTGTGTCACTGAATATTACTGTGGTTAGGTTTGACAAGGTTCCATATGCCTGAAAAAAAGTTTTATTAGTCACAAGCCTGTCATTTACCTGATTCTTTGAGTGTCAGGGATAATAGCATTGTACAGTCGAGTTCAAAAATATGTGCATGGGTAAGTGATAAAAAGTAGAATAAGACTTTACGGTTAAGGGAATAAGGTTGCTCAGATGTTTTTGAACCTTTGGAAACATTCATATATTTATTGAAAGAAACATGAAATTATCTCTTGCTGTCAAAATGTCAACACATCGCATCTGCAAATCAACAAGGGATGGGCAACACACTTGTTACTTATTTGACCACAAGCATCCTTAGGCTATGGTATCTGATCTATTAATACAACTACGGTGGCAAACAAGCATATGGTCCACCAGATTGAAACCGGACACTGCAGCCTATAGACGCTCGCAACCGCGCGTTGCCGACCTTTTATAAAATGTGAGGATTCACTGTGTTGACAGCAGAAGGGACAAATTCAGGTCCTTCACTCTCAACAAAGTGCATCCTCGGGAGCTCTGGCAACATTAACCATCAGGCAGCCGGGTACCTTGTGTTTATCTGTCAATAAGATTACCATAAATTTTATTAAATTTATTTTAATCATTCATCATTCATTTAATCAATCAATCATTTAGATTAATCAAATACTCTTAACTCACAGTACAAACCTGCCCCATTTCTAGAAGTTCTGTGGCTCTGTGCACTTGATTTTGGAATTCAAGAAATTTTGATAATATTCTTCTACACTCCCAGCAAATTTTCACTGATTCCATATTGCAATTCATCTAAAAACCATTATAAATATGAATACCCTATTTCACAGTCATACTATTGTAGGAAAAAATTTAGTGTTAACTACAAAGACTTTATGATTTGTGCACTATAGTGCTCATTACCCCCAAATTTCCCCTGTAATTAGTATGATTGTGAACTAGGGTATCATACATATGTATTAACAGTTAAACATAATTAAAGAACATATAAAATAAAACTAAATAACTAACATAAAATTAAAATAACATGTGATTATAAAGAAAGGAGAGAACTGCATCAAGCTGCACCGACCAGAGCCCAGCTCTTAAGTTAATGATGATTTAGTTATAAGGGCATTTTCACTTTGAAGTGTACCCCCTACTTTTTTTCGGATCTCGGTGATTTTGGGTATTCTGACTCAGAATCATGAGTAGTATTGATTCAGATGAAGAAAAAAAATGTCCTTGATTTTCCATACAAATTTTCTGTGTCAGTTTTGTAACGAGCCATATAAACTGTATGAAAAAAGCGTCATCAAACTGACTTTTTGTGGTGGGACACTTTTTTTCTTCGCGGAAATGAATCAGAATAGCCAACATCACCAAGATCCGATAAAAAAAGTAGGGTATACACTTTAAAGTGGAAATGTCCATAAGACTATAAATCAAGTTCTTATTCCATCTTACTTTTGATCGCAAATGAAACTATACAATAACTTAATCATGTCAAGGATTTAAGAAAGCTTGGTAGCTAAGAAGTGTCGTCCATCTGCTGATCGTTGCGAAATATTATTGTACTATTCATAAAATTGGAAAATTCATGAGGGAGCTTAGACATCTCACTTACACATTTATATTGTAAAATGCTTTAGCTACCTAAACTTACAACAAAGTTTAACTCTTATTAAGAATCAGAAACTTACCCAGTATCCGGTTCGTGGTGCTATTTTTCTAAATATACTTGCCATTTTACCTAAAGGTGAAAGTTTCCGGCCATAAGTTAGGCATGTATGGCATTGAAATTTATCTAGTTTATATTCAAGCTTAATTTCTTCAGACTGCATCATTTTCAGTCGGAATAACTTTGTAATGTATGTATATTAACCTAGACTATGCTTCAACTGTAAATTAACTTCATATTGTACATATTTAAGCGGTTATAAACTATTATAGCAAACAATAGCAAATAAAACTAATACAAAATATTCTACTTTTGGTTTTATTTCTACTGATTAATTAGGTTCGTTCAGATATCATGCTGTATACTCCGCTTAAGCTACATTTCGATGATTGTGCTGATAAATAATATCTCTATAAAAGTTATTATCCAAAAACATTCTGATATTTATACAAGTTATGAATTTTGTATTTGTTTACAAGTTATGAATTTTGTATTTGTATTTCTAATACTTATAAAATTAAATTACACAAAAATCAGGTCAATCTCTGAACGCTACTCTGCTAAATGACAAGTGTCAAGAGTTCGGAAATTACTGTAGTTCTAGTTTTCTTTTCAGTTTTAGAACGATTTTCACCTGTCATTCAAAAAGTTTAGCCGTTCACGTTACTGTTCGTTAGTATTTATTTAGTTGTTCATTGATTTTGGATGTACGAAGATAATATAGCCGACTGAAAACACCGAGTGGATAAACGTAGGTATCAAGGACACTTTATATATTTAACGTAGCGTGTCATAGAACTTGCTTTTGTTTCATCATCCATGTTACTATTTATATGATGACCTGTTTGCCTCTTTTTACTAGGGCTTGCATTCCGGAATTCCGGAATCTCGAAATTCCGGAATCTCGGCCAATTTTTCCGATATTACAATTCCGGAATTGGTACACTCAAAATATCGGAAATTCCGGAATTGGATTTGATGAATTTAGAGAGAGAAAATAGAGTGTTTTGTATGTTTATTCTTAACTTTCACAATGTAAAACTGAGGAATTGTTCACCTATCACCAGATTCATAAACATTTTGTGAATAAATTTCAAACTGGTATTGGTATTCCATCACGTATATTCCTCCTATCCGTATTTTGGATACGACGATCACTAAACTCCACCGTTAGCTGCGTTCGTGTGCTCTAGTGTGGCTTACGTACCTAGCCGTTCTTATCCACGAAGACCCGTGCACTGCACGGACCACGGAGTGGGTACGTGAGCACACCATAAACATAATGACATAAAAGTTTTGTAGTATCACCCAGGTTTCGATCGAATCACCCACAAACAATAAACAGAGGGACAAGTGGTAATCTTCAGTCTTCTGTATAACTTAACGGAGCCTATGGATGTGGTCTATGGTACTAAAGCCTCTTCGGAAACCGGCTTTTTCGGGAGGCTGGAATTCATCTAACCTGCGTGCGAGATGGCTCGTAATGACAATGACTCTTGGAAACAGCTTGTAGACATGGCTCAAAAGCGTGATGGTTCAGTAGTTGTTCAGTAGTGTGCTGTCACTTGTCAGGGTTGTCACCATTCATGAAGAACAGCGCCACTTCGCCTGTGTTTTATGCTTTTGGCGTTCCCCCTTCCAGTAAGACGGAATTTACCCACATGAAACTTATGTGCATTTTTTTCGAAAATCACGAGTTTAGTGCTGATAATGAATTAATGACCATATATGACTACTAATGGATCACATTTAGCACTCAGCTTATTTGATCCCGGAAAGCCGTTAATTCAGTAGGTAAAGTGAAAAAGTAAATTGAAAGTAAGAAATATCTTAATATTTATACTAAAATTCAAAATACAGGCTACCCTATCTGGATATTGCCTATAAAACGATAATGATTACATTTTTAGTACATTTTTGTGAAATTAATTTAGTTGAAATAGGTAAAATCCCAATTCCGGAACCAGTTCCGGAATTCCGGAATTGGAGCCCAATATCGGATACAATTCCGGAATTGGAAAACCGTCCGATATTGCAACCCCTACTTTTTACACTCTCAGCTTCTCTTTCCATACAAACCCTTCTGATGAGGAGTCTGCCAATCAACCCTGTCTGCGGTAAAGTAGCTGTAGTGTACCTTTCTTACATTAAAAGTCGTAGAATAAGAGACAAGTGAAAGACAAACAGCTTGCTAATGTTTCTATACTACTGGAGGGTAGAATTAAGTCATCACAAGTTACCAGCTTCATTCAAAATGTAAGACAACTGCCCAGCTATCATTTTCAGTTTTATGATCACATGCGACCGAAATGTCACATAAAACACTCATAAAGGCATAAAACCTATTAGAGGTGGGTGATAAATAACTTCACGATGAAAAAATCACGGTGACCCGCCGTTAAAAAGTAACAGTGTGACTTGTCACGAAGTAACAACGTTACAAAATAACGTTGTTACTTAGCGACAATATCACTGGAACAGTTTGTAAGCGACGCGTCGTGCCTCGTGACCGCTGTTACTAACTGTGACTGTGACTGCGGTGCGCTGACACAGAGTAATATCAGTTGTTACAAAAATATCAGTAACTGCCGGGAACGATCGACACGCAAATGTCGTGACACGAAATAACCGAAGTGACAAAGTCACGGTGATTTTTCAATGTGATTTTTTTGGAACGGGAATAACAATAACGGTGATCGAAAAGTAACGCTTTTCCCCATGTCTAAAACCTATAGCCTATCTCGCGCGCGAGTAGAGACGAGATGCATGTTATGCTAGCCCCACAGGTTGCGGTAGGCACTTAGGTCAAACACATCTGTATTACTAGTTTAGAAAATTGTAACTTGGTGCTTTGTAAAATGGTCTTTAAATCTTTCATTTATGACATTATTGTTTTAGAATGACAACACATCAATATAACAGTACATTTGACCAAAACGGTGGGGGTGATACAGATATGTGTGAGGCTACATATTTCATTATTGATTCTACACATACCCAATATGTTAATTTTGATGATAAACACATGAAACATGAGAAAGACAATCATGAACCTAATATAGATGTTGATAGTGATGACATTACTAAGAATAGTAATGATATAGTCAAAGCTTTAAAAACTATGGAACTAATGGATTCTGCGTGTAACAATGCAATGTTAAGTCAAGAAAAAGCACAAGAAGTTACAAATTGTATAATAAAAGATGCAGTCACTAGAAAAGATGAAAAACTTAGAAGAAACCAGAAATCTAAGGAAACAGACAATTATAAGTCACCAACCATTCCACCTACATCCAGCCGTTGGGTTAAAACACTTAACAAAGCCCAAGAGATGCTAGATCAAGGAACCGATATACCCGCAGATGCTATTGCAAAATGCTTACATGAAAAACATAGTCATGAGACATATGTAGAATCACTCTGTAAAATAACTGACACAATCTCATTGTTATTGAAAGAAATAGATGGTATGATGCAAATGAAAACAAATAATGGGATTCTGCAAGTCCCAATGGATCACTTTCACAGTTACAAACATAGTGATAATGGTGTACAATGTTTACTATGCCATATTATGTTTCCTGTAAATGATGCAGTTATGCACCAGTATGAAGTACGCCATATGAATCATGCTGTAAAAGTTGTAGATCACCGCGGTATGAGAAAGGTAACATATTTTACTATATCCGATCAGAACATGGATAACCTGCCTCGTTTTACTAGTTGGCCTCGCATACC
Organism: Cenopis cana; assembly: GCA_951800055.1. NCBI lineage: Eukaryota > Metazoa > Arthropoda > Insecta > Lepidoptera > Tortricidae > Cenopis > Cenopis cana. The sequence goes on along the minus strand of OX637498.1, from coordinate 3,528,745 downwards.
CTCGGCCGTCTAATAACACAGTCGGTAGTCGGTAGGCAATGGCTTCCTTTCCATCCTTTGCAGTAATGTCCTATTTCTTTCATTACAGATAGACTACAAGTATAGTCACTGCATCACGTGTAATGTTAACGTTAAAAACAAAAAAGAAGCAGCGCCGCACATCAAGACGCGCCCACACATCGAAGGAAGAAAGCTTTATATTAAGCGTAATGTGCGCAAAGTGGATGCTTCGGGGACAAGTGGCAAAGAAGAACATAACCTGATGATGAATGTAGGTTGTTAACTATTCACCACCACAGTAGGTTCTGTAAGTTGTGCTCACACGCCAAAGTCTTCGTGATTATGATTATGATGATTATGATTCGTAGCAAAAGACTGAAAATGAACCCTACTTGATAGCACATAGCTTTCCTTTACATCGACTTGATCGACTCGATACGAAGTCATTGGGCGTGTGGGGCTATTAGGTGCCCCACAGAACCAGTTCCGGAATTCCGGAATTGGAGCCCAATATCGGATACAATCCCGGAATTGGAAAACCGTCCGATATTGCAACTCCTAGTTAAAACACTTAACAAAGCCCAAGAGATGCTAGATCAAGGAACAGCAGGGTTGGGCAAAATACTGTCTTACTTGTATTTCAAATACAAAATACATTTAAAAATGTATTTGAAATACCAAATACAAAATACTTTCGTGACGGGTATTTGAAATACAAAATACAGTACTCAAAATAATGTATTTCAAATACAAAATACTTTTTATAAACTTCTTTGAAATCAGAGTAACTCCAGGATTTAGTAAGTAAGAAGACTATTATTAGTGGCTGTAGAACTCGTGAATTGACAAAAATTTTTTTTTCAAAATTTACGAAAAAAATCTCGACAAATGAATTCTATGTAATCATAGAACCTGCTCACACAATTTCACGAGAATCGGTTAAGAAATGCAAAATGCTGTAGAGGAGAATAAAGCAAAATTCGGCCGCAGAAAAACACGAAATCATTGATAAACATTTTGTTTTTTAAAATTTCCAAACACTGACCCACAATTTTCTATTTATCTAAATTTTTTTTTTTCCAAAAAAATCCTCGACAAATGAATTCTATGTAATCATAGAGCCTGCTCACAAAATTTCACGAGAATCGGCTGAGAAATGCGACCTGTAGAGGAGAACAAACCAAAATTCGGCCGCAGAAAAAACCGAAATCATTATTTATCATATTAATATTTCCAAAAACTGACTCGACAAAAAAATCTTGTTATTTTCGATCCTGCTCACCAAATTTCACGAGAATCGGTTTAAAAACGCGACCTGTAGAGGAGAACAACCGGAAATCCGGACACACGAAAACATTTTTGTCGAAGCTAAAACAGAGACCTTCGTTTCACTCGGTCAACAATGGTTTCATGGTTCTGGTTTCATTTTAGACATGCGCAAAAAGTGTCACTAAAAAGAAAAGAGTGATATACTTCATTCCGTCACTGTGAAGTATATCACTCATTTAGTTCACTAGTTCAGTTTCGTTCAGTATATAGCTCAACAGATCCATCTACGATATAGATTGGGTAAACATATCAGTCATTCATTCAATCATGTCGTCTATGTCACTCTCTGAGGGGCTAAGATGATCGCGTATACCGTGATGTTTTATGTGACGTTTTCATACATTTAGGCCATATAACGTGACGGTATATGGCATCATCCTAGCCCCTCAGATATACATACAATACACACACACAAAGACATATACATTATATGTCAAACTCCACTATTTTTCTTTGAAACTTACCATATGATACTTTTTTTTTTTTTTTTTTACAGTTTTTTTATGAATTGAAGGAGGAATTTCCCTTAATAAAACCTAAATTTCTAAAAGTATTGTCGTGAATTTGAATCCATCATCTAACAACATATCTCGGTGCATTTGAATCAAATACTCAGTCAGTAGCAGAAAAACCGCGTAATAAACTAAAATATCAATACTCTCATGTGATTTGACTGATACTTGACGTTGACACTTGCACTTAGTGTTGCCATAGTGGCTTAACTTGGGGCTATAAAACTCAAAGAATCAATCATCTTTGAGTTTTAGCCCCAAGTTATAAAAAAAGTAAATAGTTAAAAAAAAGTTTCAGTATACCTACGATTACAGAATTAAAAAATGTATTTTTGTGGAAATGTATTTTAAAACATAAAGTATTTGAAATACAAAATACAAAATACATGTGAGTGCGGTATTTGAAATACGAAATACAAAATACTTCTCCTAGAGTATTTGAAATACAAATACAAAATACGTATTTGTAATAATCGTAATACTGCCCAACCCTGAGGAACAGATATACCCGCAGATGCTATTGTAAAATGCTTACATGAAAAACATAGTCATGAGACATATGTAGAATCACTCTGTAAAATAACTGATGTGGGGCACCTAATATCCTTACTTTATATTAAGTCAATGGTGTTGAAAAGGTTTAGGTTTTTTTTCTAATGTTTGGACACTCTTATGATAAAAGTAATAAATTCTGAAAGCCAGCCAAGTTACCCGTCGAATCGGTTCATGGATAAAAAATAAAAGACAATATAATACAAAAATGTACTCTTTTATTACACACCTTACACAAATGAGTCAGTTACACCAAGAAACAAACACGAAACCAATACAGCTTTATTTAGGTAAGTACAGGTAGGTACCTAGCAGTCAGCAGCAATGGTTGCTACGCGGGCGAGATGCTCAAAATGATCTTCACACATCTTTATTATAAGGGCATAAGAGCGTGTGTAGATAATTGAACACCTCGCCCGCGTAGCAACCATTGCTGCTGACTGTACGTGACTTGCATCTGAGTTTATTACACTGCGTGTCACGGAATTACAACGAGTTTTAATCGTTCTATAAAACCGCATAATGTAGTATATAAATACTTTTTCTAAAAAATGGCCCGCAAACTAGACGTTACTCGCTACATATTGGAAGATAAAGGGTATTGCTTAAGGTCGGATCAAAATTAAAAAATAAACATTGCAGGCCGCCTGCAATGTCACATATAAATTCCTTTATTTGTCGAGTTTCAAATTAAAAAAAAGTAGAAACATATAAAAGGAGGCACATGTCGTATTCAGCCAATTCAGCTCGTATTTTTCTGTTGGAAACGCGACGTTTTTGTGTCTCGAATGATTTGTGGTTTTCGGTGGAAAAATACACTTGCGATTCGTTAAAAAAAAAATAACAGCCGGAAAGCATTATGTTTTTGACGTTTTAAGGTTATAGTGGCATCTGTACGGAACAAGAAAAGGGAAAATACGGCGTTTAATGAACAAAAGATTTCCTTTGGCAGGATTGATATCTATAGTCTAAAGATGCATTTACGAAGTAGAGCCCCCCGGATTTTTCACGTGGTAAGAAATGGGGGGGGTCCAAACATAGCAGCCGACCTGTACATTTCAAACTAAGCTGACTCCTTTCTAATATCTACTAAGGCAAGTTTGGTATCGTTTTCGTATAAAAGGAATACACCGACATCATTTCTGATCGTACATTTTACTATTTTGGAACAATTTTCTGACTAAAATCGCAAATTTATACATTTTTAAATTTTTACTTTTTGATTCAGCGCTCTGATATTTGATGTAAAAAGTTGATTTAAATAATGAAATAAATACTATAAGAAAGCTCGTTTTATGCAGATTCTAAATATATAAATATCAATATAGCTCTGCCTACAAAATTATGACAGAAAAAAATATCATGGGTCGCAAGACGGCTGCGCGGGCGGGTCGGTAAGTACCGAAATACGTTACTAGCTACTGGGTACAGTAACCGAATTGAAATGTTTTCCACTTTTAAGAGTAAAAATAACTAATAGAGAATCTTACCTGACTATACCGACGTGTCCGACTAATAACAATGATAGTTCCTCTAAGTTATTTTCAGGTTTTAAAACGATGACTGTGATAAAAATTACACTGTAATATTTTATGGATTTTAGTTTCAGTATGCATGCGCTTAGGGCAGCCTATCAAGCAGGTCACTTGTGGGGACAAACTTTAAATGACACACAATATATACCCTCCCTAACAAACGAGTGGATAAAAGGTGGAACAGTGGCAGCCCGTATGGACAATCCAACACAGAATCTGGAATGCGGCACGAGAACTTAGCTGCAAGAACAGCTGCAGAGGCCACTGTCCTTGAAAGCGAGAATGAATGCCATGCACGCTGCTTCAAGACCAGTGGGTAGTCGCAAATGCGATTACTAATGGTTTTAAATGTGTGTCCAGTGTGGACCAGGGGTTTCAGCAAAGATGACGTCGAGGAGGCCGAAGAAGGAGAGTACAACATCTTTATCAGTTTATACTGGTCCTGGGTTTAAAAAATCATAAGTAACTTCAAAAAAGATGAGGTCCTGTGTTCGACTGTAAATATTTTTTAGATATGTTCACAAATATCTTTGCTAGTTTAAGACCGATTTCGCGTTTTTTTTTTTTGGTTTGGAAGGGGCTGCCTCAATGATGTTTTCTTTTAAATTTGGTCAAGATCTGATAATGGGATCCATGAGAAAATGGACACTGGTGTACAAAGGTATCTCCGCGGTATATGAATGCTAATTATTACTTACAAGTTGGACCAATATCATTTTTTTATTATTATTAATAAGGCTGTACTTTTAGGGTGATCCAATATTATTTTGGACAGGATCCGTTAATGTTAGTTGGCATTTTTTTTAAATTTAGCCGTTATCCATATAATTCATGGAGTTCGAATTTGTACTATAGTTTATAGGGGCCTATCTTTAGAAGTAATCAAACGATTTTAAAAATTCTTTCTGTAATAAAAACCTACATTAGTCCTTAATAACATAAGCTAAGACTTTTTGTAAATCGTTAACTCGTACGAAGCAGGGCGGCTCTCTAAAATTTGATAAATTTTTACGAGATATTTTAGGGCGAAATTGATATATTTCATTGTTTTTTTAATATTTTAAGACGTATATTGGCATGAAATATGTTTTTATTGAGTTAATAAACCCACCACTACGATTCCAAGATCCCAAACTATGTTTTTTAATTAATTTGATTTTTTGTTCTATCTTTTAATTTTTAATTTTTTTAATACTTCCACAGTAGGTATATTTTTGAAATATATATTTTTGAATATGATATTAACAGGGTTTTCTGAAGACCTATTTTTTTTCCAAAATGTGTAGGTGTTTTTTAAAGTTACGGCCATTTTTCTGGTTTCAGTATGAATGAAAAATTACCAATTTTTTGTTATTTTTCGAAAAATTTGTATGGAATGGTACAAAAATAATTCCAGAAATGAATTCAGGATCCTTGATTTACTCGAAATTGACACCCAACTTGACCCAGTAGCTTAACTGGCGCAGATATCAAGATTAACATGGACACACCCCCCCCTCAAAAATTTGACATAAAAAATTTCGAGGGCTCTACTTCGAAAATCCATCTCTGGGTCCTAAAGGACCTACCCTGATACAGGAAATCTTTTGTTCACGAAATGCCGTATAAGTCCTCTTACCGAGGCCACTATTATCTTTATCAAATCTTAATTCAAATTCTGTCGTATTTCCCCCATTTTTGAGAAATGGAATGGGAATTGCAGGCTTCGTATTATAACTAAACGAACTCGCAAGATTGTCCGTTTAAACAAATACACAGCCTGCAATTGCTTCCTTCCCGGCCACGGCAATAATGTACTATATTGTATTACAAGACAAAGGTAAAAAATACGGACATAAATTATACCTATACAACGGCGAACTTATCCCTGCAAGGGATCTCATTTTCCTTTTTTTCTTAATGTCGCATGCGAGTCTCGTACGTGTGTGGACAGCCTTTGCCAGACTGGTGCGTTTTGAGTGCGGTTGACTGCGCGAACGTGGCGGGGCATTTGTCGCACTCATACGGCCTCTCGCCCGTGTGCGTGCGCACGTGGTTGTCCAGGATACGCCGCGTCTGAAAGATTGTATGGAAATGTATGAAGGATGCCAGACATAAAACGCTGGTGCGGTCGCTGGCCTGACGCTCGTCTCGTTTATCCAACACAATGCAACCGATAAACACGTCGTGACTGTGTCACGTTCGTCCAAATTTTACACATACAGGGTGGATTTTCTTTTTGTGTCAGTGAGGGCAGCTACCAGATCCCGTGCTGCTACGTGAAAATTGTCTTAGAAGACCTTCCTTAAATTACGAATTAATGAAAACAGGCGTTTTCAGATTTTGGAAAAAACATACAGGCTGCGAGAAAAAGGCCATTTTTGACAAACTTTTTTTTGATGCCAATCGATCGTGTTCCTATTCAGGATCAAAAGCTTGTATGGGACAAAAAAAAATTCCGGCTAGAAAAGCCACAAATCGTCGAAAAGTTTCCCATACATTTACTATGGAGAAATGGTGAAATTCAAAATTCCCGTTTTTTAACATTTTGAATGCTTTTAATGTTATGTTTTCATACAATATCATGTTGCTTAAACGTAGCAAGACTGATAAGCAAGATAGAAAAATGTGAATAAAAATTTACATTTTCTCCATAGTAAATGTACGGGAAAAGTTTTCTTTAATTTTTGGCTTTTTAGTACATTACCGGAAGTTGACCCCTTGGATACTGGATAGCAATGGAATCGATTGGCATAACAAAATAGCATGTGAAAAATAAAAGATTTCATTTTCATACAAATTGTATGGGAAAAGTTTTCCTTGATTTGTGGCTTTTCCAGCCGGAAATTTTTTTTGGTCCCATACAAGCTTTTGATCCTGAATAGGAATGGGATCGATAGGCATTAAAAAAGTTTGTCTAAAATGACCTTTTTCTCGCACCCTGTATGTTTTTTCCAAAATCTGAAAACGCCATTTTTCATTAATTCAAAATCAAAGGAAGGTCTTCTAAAACCATTTTCACGTAGCAGCACGGGATGTGGTAGCTGCCCTCACTGATCCAAAAAGAAAATCCACCCTGTATACGTACGTTGAATTTTGAGGAGCGAAGCAATCTAGAACCTGACCTCAAATTTATCCTAGCAGCTAAGGACCACATGGTTTAAGAAAACAAGGTCTGAAAATCCGGATCGTAATCGTAACACAAGTGACGTCATCATACGACCGCATACTATCGATATTGGCTCGATAGCAGCTTGTGTCACGCACACTACACTAACCGCACGTCACTATTGTGGTATAGTAGAAATTATTTAAAATGTCCGACATTTTATAAAACTTGTCATTGTACTTTGAATCTCCACGCTTGGACAGCAAAGTCGCTTTTTGAACGCTCTAATTTGATACAACACGGACAGTTCAAATAATTTTAAGTATACGTACATTGAATCCTCTGCCGCAGTATGAGCATATGTGGTTCTTCGGTTTCGGCGCTTTCTCGTGAGTGTATTTAATGTGGTTCCTCAGCCGGAATCCGTTTAGGAAACTCTGGAACCATAAACAACATCATCAATAAAAAATCCATCACAAAAACATAGCTAGGAACAATGACCACAGACAAGACTTTCTATTAAAAACCGCAAATTTTTCGTATATCTTTTTCGTCTTCTAATACCGTTTTTCCTGAGAGCGCTGTGTCATAAAAAATCGCGCTCAATCGTTTGGGCCCAAGGATGCGACAAACGCTGAAACGATAGCGACATGCTTCAACTCCCCTCCCCTAGTCAGGACAGTGTAATACCCGCTTAACTTACAACGTCCCCTCAGCGCCGGATCTATAAATTTTTCGAGGGGGGGCTAAAACTACAAAATGCCGCCCCCGTCTGCATATATTGTCTTACAAATTGTTACCTCTACCATTTCAGAACAGTAAAAGTAGCTACTAGTTATCTACTCTAAGGGGGGACGGGTCATAAAGTCATAACACATCTACGTATAGATGAAAACGCGAGCGCAGCGAGCGCGAAAATTTTCAAACATTATGTTGCAGATGCGGAAAATACTTTGTGGGTTTCTACTTGGAAGTACGTAATCTTAATTGAAACCCACTTTCTTATGTCTTAAACAGTTATTTAATGTAACAGTAATACACCATAGTTAACACAGTACACGATGGTTAGCGTTGAACACCATAGTTATTGACGTAGCACAAATAATAATGATCGCGGTGATAACGCGGAATGTCGCGCGAGCGTCGGAGCTAGTAGCGAGTGGCGTGACCGTGCTGAAAGAATGCCTGGCTCCGACTGGGCCGGCCGCGGCGTTGCAAGCGATGCGGCGCGCGCGACGTTCGTCGGATCGTGGAACTATTGTTGCGTAAGCCGTGTGGAATAAGAGCTCGCCTCAGTACTCCCCTCCCCAGAGAAAAAAGAAAGAAAAAAATATAATGGTCGGTATCATAAAAAATTAAAGATTCAGCTTATCAGGAAATCTGACTTTTCTTCCTGTTCTGGTCGTAGCAGGACTTTGCTGCGGTTTCGTAAAAGGTGCCGGCGGAGGTTGAGCTGTAACTGCTGGCTTTTCGCGTGGCTTATTTACGGGAACAGGCAGGATAGGGGTATAAGTCGGAGCAGTATCGTCCGTATCTATGAAAGCTGGTTTTACGTTGTTGACTGAAACTACGCGAGGTAACCCGTTGATGATGACGGTAAGAGTCTTATCTTTTCTGTCGGCGATCCTAAAAGGTCCTTCATATGGATTTTGTAGGCCTGTCTTGTTGAATCTTCTGACATAAACGTGTGTTGCTGAAGCTAATTCCTTATGAACGAAAATTGATGTTTTGGCATGAGAGCATGTGTTGACTGGTGCTAAACGATGGAATGCTGTTTTCAGAGACGATGCGAATGCCGACTGAGGTTGAACTGTAGATTGTGCAGGTGATAAAAATTCTCCGGGTAATCTAATGTTCTGGCCGAAAACCATTTCCGCAGGTGTGGCGTCTATGTCTTCTTTGTAGGCGGCTCGGAGGCCCATCATCACGACTGGTAAGTCATCTGTCCACGATGTATTGTTGTGGCATCTTAAGGCTGCTTTAAGCTGCCTATGAAGGCGCTCGACTAAACCATTTGAGATTGGATGATACGGGGTGGTGTGTATATGCTGAAAACCACATATTCGAGATAGAGATGAGAATAGTTCTGATTGGAATTGTCGGCCTTGGTCTGTAGTTATCCGAAGTGGTATGCCGTAACGACATATCCATCCGGAGAATAGCTTGTGTGCTACGGTTTCGGCTTCGATGTTTCGTAGTGGATAAGCTTCTGGAAGTCTGGAAAATCTATCCACTACTGTAAGCAGGTATCTGTAGTCTCGAGAATATGGCAGAGGTCCTACTAAATCGACATGGATGTGTTCGAATCTCGTATTGGGTGGCGCAAAAGATCCAGGTGCAGCAGTTATATGGCGGCTGGTCTTTGAGGCTTGGCACGCAAGGCAAGAACGTGACCAAACTGCGCAGTTTTTTCTGATTCCAGGCCATGTATATCTGTCTGTGACCAATTTGGTTGTCACTTTAACGCCAGGATGCGCTAAGTTGTGGAGTGAATCAAACACTTGTCTTCGGAGTGCTGCTGGAATGAATGGTTTGGCTACAGGAGTTGAAGTGTCGCAAAAAATCGGAGTATTCGTATCCGGGAAAACAAGCTTTTTAATTTTTAGGTTGGTTTGATTATTATTAAGCAGTTCTTGCAGTTCTGCGTCGGAAGCTTGGGCAGTGGCGTGATAGGTGAACAATTCCTCAGTTTTACATTGTGAAAGTTAAGAATAAACATACAAAACACTCTATTTTCTCTCTCTAAATTCATCAAATCCAATTCCGGAATTTCCGATATTTTGAGTGTACCAATTCCGGAATTGTAATATCGGAAAAATTGGCCGAGATTCCGGAATTTCGAGATTCCGGAATTCCGGAATGCAAGCCCTAGTGGCGAGTTCTTGAAAGCCTACTGGTTGGCTGATGGCCTCGACTCTTGATAAGGCGTCGGCGACTATATTTTCATCGCCGCTAATGTGTTTGATGTCTGTTGTAAATTGGCCGATGAACTCTAGGTGGCGAAACTGACGAGGACTGCACTTTTCAGGTTTTTGTTGGAACGCAAATGTTAGTGGACGGTGGTCTGTAAAAATAGTAAAATCTCGACCTTCCAACCAGTGTCTAAAGTGATGGATGGCTTGGTATGCAGCAAGCAGTTCTTTATCGTAAGCACTATATTTGGATTGAGCTGGAGACAGTTTTTTAGAGAAAAATGCGATGGGCTCCAAGCCGTTGTCTCCTCTCTGATGAAGGGCAGCTCCCATTGCTCTGTCTGATGCGTCCGTGTAGAGGGACAGCTCACCGTTTGGTTTTGGATGCGTGAGTCTGGTGGCTTGAGCGAGGCTCTGTCTACACGATTCAAATGCGACGTCAGCTTTAGAAGACCACTGTACGGGTGCGTTGCCTTTCACGCCATCTTTTAATAGGTCATTTAGAGGCGCTTGCATTTCAGCGGCATTTTTAATGAAACGCCGGTAGAAGTTTAGAACGCCTAAAAATCTGCGGAGTGATTTGACTGTTTGCGGCTTCGGATACTGCTGGATTGCTTCGATCATTGATGATGGAGGTTCTATGCCGGATGCTGATACCTTGTATCCCAAAAACTCGATCTCACTTTGGCCAAATAAGCACTTAGATGTGTTTATAATGACCCCGTATTCTTCGAGCTTCTGAAAAAGTGTCTTGAGATGTTCCAAGTGTTGGGATTCATTTGCAGAGGCTACTAATATATCATCAAGGTATGGAAAGGTGAATGGTAGGTCTCGGGTGATCTCATCAATGAAGCGCTGGAAGGTCTGGGCAGCATTTCTTAGACCAAAAGGCATTTTAAGGAACTCGAAGAGGCCAAAAGGTGTGATCACTGCCGTCTTCTGGATGTCTTCTTCGTGTACGGGTAGGTGGTAAAATGCATTTACCAAGTCTACTTTACTGAAGATGGTAGAACCTTGGAGAGACATACCAAAGTCTTCGATGTGGCGAAGAGGGTAACGATCGGGCAGAGTGCGGGCGTTGAGTGCCCTATAATCACCACAGGGACGCCACCCTCCTGATTTCTTAGCCACCATATGTAGTGGGGAAGCCCAGGGACTGTCACTGGGCCTTATGATGCCTTCCTGGAGTAGCTCGTCGAATTTCTTTTTAGCAGCTTCTAACTTCTCAGGTGGAAGACGCCTCGCTCTGCAGGCGGTGGGGGGACCTGGACTAGTTTTGATGTGGTGCTGGATGTTATGTTTGAAATTGTTGATGTCACTTGTTGGTTTGGTAACGGACGGGAATTTAGATAAAAGCTGATGATAAACTGTTGGGTTTACGATAACCTTGATGGATGGGGAGTCGTCAATAATGACAGGCCTTGCTGGAGTGTTCATACCAGTCGTTGGGTCTATTAGACGTCGATTCTTGAGATCAACAAGGAGGCCGTAATGGGTGAGGAGATCAGCACCGATAATAGGTCTGCTGACATCAGCAATGATGAATGACCAGGTGAAATCGCGCCTAAGTCCAATATTAAGTTTAATTTCAATTTCACCATATGTTTTTATTGGTGTAAAATTAGCGGCATAGAGTTCATACGTGGACGGAGGGCGTCACCGTTTGAGCAATTTATACGGGTACACGCAAACATCCGAACCTGTATCTATGAGGTAGTCTGCTTTGCTTGTCCGGTCCATGATATAAAGGCGGTTAGGGTATGTTTTAGGAATGCTGGTAGGATTGCTTACCGCCTCTAGCAACCCTACTGCTGGTTTTCCTTCAAAAATGCACATGGTTGTTCGCACCTGCGTGCATTGGCTCCGAAATTGGTATGGTACCAACACAGGTTGTTGCTGGCGTTGGCGTAGCGATTGCGTGATCTAGATCTGCTTCTATTGCGAGGGTACGACCTGTTAAAATTTTGTTGGTTATGGCTGAGTGCTGCGACCATTCTAGTAAGTTCGTTGATTTGCATCTGCATATTTTGCATGTCAAAAGGTTGGTTATGATTTGGCGGGACAGTGCTCGAGAGATCCTGATGTGTCGCAGCTATGTGGTTTACACCTGAATACGGGTAGCTTGTCGTGGGGGCTATATTTCCAGCGCTTGTAGCATTTGAGGTGTTAGACTTTGTATTCGCAAAACAATGACATTGTGCGGGCAGGTTGACTTGCTGTACCAGATGATGATTGCTTGGAGTTATGCCGTATAATCTATCAGCTAAATCTCCGAGATCATCCAACGACATACTAGGAGGCTGGGAAATTAGATTGCCTTGGATGTGCGTAGGTAGTCTACCTATCCATATTGTTTTTATCATTTGGTCGGACCCTGCACCTTTAGCTAACGTCCTAAGGTGTCGTAAAAATGAGGAAGGCTTACGGCTCCCTATTTCCTCTTTTTCTAAGAGCCGGTGTATTTTTTCTTCACACGATTCCGAGAATCTAGATATAAGAACGTGTTTTAGTTTTGTATACGGGTCAATCGCAGGTGGGCTTGTAATAATCTCTTCCGCCTCCGCGGCGGTTCTTGGGTCTAATTGTGATATAGCGTGGTAAAACTTTGTCAGTTCTCTTGTAATGTTATTTATATGAAACTGGCCCTCTATGATACCGAACCATACAGCGGGGTTATCCGGGTAAAAAGGCGGAACTCGAATGCCTACACGGCTTACCTCGTAACCCGTCGGCGGCATCGGCGTCGTCGCCCGGGTGGCGTCCGGACCGCGCTGAACGACACCGCTCGCGGCAGCGTTGGCGGACGCAGGGCTTCCAGCGGGGGCGTGGTGGCGGAGTAGGTCGCCTGCGGCGCCGGGGCCAGGCTGTGCGTTTGCGGCAGCTGCGGCGGAGGCGGCGGCGGCGGCGGCGGCGGCGGCGGTGGCGGCTGCGGCGGCGGCAGCCGCGGCCTCGGCTTCGGCGTCGTTTCCTTCACCATTTACACCGCTCATGGTACGCGGTAACTTGTGTACTTAATCACTTTCAAGGGTCACCAATGTGGGTTTCTACTTGGAAGTACGTAATCTTAATTGAAACCCACTTTCTTATGTCTTAAACAGTTATTTAATGTAACAGTAATACACCATAGTTAACACAGTACACGATGGTTAGCGTTGAACACCATAGTTATTGACGTAGCACAAATAATAATGATCGCGGTGATAACGCGGAATGTCGCGCGAGCGTCGGAGCTAGTAGCGAGTGGCGTGACCGTGCTGAAAGAATGCCTGGCTCCGACTGGGCCGGCCGCGGCGTTGCAAGCGATGCGGCGCGCGCGACGTTCGTCGGATCGTGGAACTATTGTTGCGTAAGCCGTGTGGAATAAGAGCTCGCCTCAACTTCATACGCATCAAGTCATAAAAAAACGCGAGCGCAGCGCGAAATTTCTTGTCCTGTCAAGACGTATTTTGGCCTGTCAAGAAGTTCGAATTGCCGCCCCCTAAACTTGCCGCCCGGGGCATGGACCCCGGCTTGCCCCCCCAGATCCGGCTCTGCATCCCCTTGCTACAATAGGGATGTTGAAACCAAATAAGAAAATCGACATGTTCGAATTTTCTCGAAAACGGAGCAAATTCTCAATCAAATGACGAAAAAAGTAACTCGAGAGAATAAATAATTAATTACACAGTTAAATAAATCCGTCTTCAAAGTTTTAAGAGGGGGCATATTCTGTCCTCTTTTCGTAAAACGCACCTTTCTATTCTAATGGAAAGATCGTCTGTTACTATGGCCACGGGGGTGACGCGGGAAGGAAAGTAAGCGCTGTGGGTAAGTATGTGTGCGTGCGCTGTCGGTACACGCGTCAATTGTTAGCGCGGGTGCGTAGCGCGTGGCGCGAACGAATCGCGAGGCGCGACGGTAACCCGATCGTAACCCGGCCTGTCATCCTGGGCCTGTCAGGGACGAGGTAACTGACCTCGGTGCGGGGAGGTTCGTGTCCGTTCTGTATGTAATACTATTATACTATTCTGTGCTATGGCGCTCGAGGCCAGTGACGTCACAGATCTGTGGCGCTTTCTCTATCTAACCAGCAATAATAAAACTGTTGTAGATTTTTTGAGATATTTGAATAATAATTCATAATTTTATGCCTCGTTTCTTTTGGAGTAGTCGATTTTTAAGTCAACGTCTTTGGTAAACAAGCGTTCGTTCCGCTTTCCTGAAGTTTTGACAAGTAGGGGAATGGGGTCCCACCCGTCTGTGCAGAAAATAAGACCCTTTTACGTTTGTCTACAAGAAGCAACTAGTGTTTACCCTCTGACAGATCGGACAGACGTATTTGCTTTCCTTGAGATGTTCCAAGTTGTAGTGGTTCATCATGTAACTGCGTTTGCTGTACGTTCTGTCGCACTCTGGACACGGTATCCTGAAAAAAAATTGCATTGTTTTAAATAGGGTATTAAACTAAGGTAAAAATAAATAATTTTTTACTTGACTAATAGTAATAAAAGATCTAACGAAAATACTCGAAAAACATCAATTATTAATTTATTTTAGCTAATTGAAAGATTTTATAAGCATAAAGATTTAAAAAGGACGCTGATTTGAACAAACCTACTCACACTGCCTTAGTGACGTCACTGAGACACCCGCCTGGTGTCGATCGGGTGCCGTCGCGCCTCGCGATTCGTCCGCGCCACGCGCTACGCACCCGCGCACACAATTGACGCGTGTACCGACAGCGCACGCACACATACTCACAGCGCTTACATTCCTTCGCGTATCACAGGTGTGACTAGAGCCGTGTTCCGAATCACGCTGAAATTGCTGTCAGCGATTATAGTGCTGACGGCCGGTCCAAATCAAATAGCGCTCTCAAGGCCGCGTGAGTAGTGTTTTGTTTCGGACCGGTATTCGCTTGAGCGCGCTCACGATCATAGCCCGTGTTTACTGTCATGTTCATATATCAAACGTCAACTAGACGTTTGGCTCAATGTGCTTACGCCCGGGAGTGTGAGCACCGTGAGCGCCGTCCGTGACATCATCAGTGACGTCACGACATCTCATGTAAGCGCTATGATCGTGAATCGGTCCGATCGTAAGCGCACTTTCATCATCATCATCATTTATTCATTGTATACATGTATAGTTAGATGCATATAAATACATGGTGTTACAATAATTTCGTAATCGTTCGCTTTGAGCGCTGTAAGCGTGATTCGGAACATGCTCAAGGTATTCGCTGGGTGCGAAGTAGGTGGTGGGGGAACCACGAATCGATCGCAGCGCGCACCGTGGCCAAAAAAGGAACTTTCCGCGGACCAACTGTCACTTTTTACTAGCGAAATTTACATATCCGTGCATTTGAGGTAAAAATAAATAAACATGCGTTACGAAACCAGCTGCTTAGTTAACTGCAAGAAGAATGGCACAAACAGTGATCACTAATTCTATTCCACAAGCAAGTTGGAAACGAGCACAACAAATGAAATGGACAATCGTTGTCGAGGAAAAAGTAAGAAAGCTAACCTATAAAGCAACATTTTTAATATTATATTTTGTATGCTGTAGGAAGTAACGGTTAAGTTACTATAATTTATTTGTTGCTTTATTTCAGTGCCAATCGATCGCCATGGTACCCAAAGCCACATGACAGGATTTGCAGTGCGCACTTCATTGGAGTTTTTATAATTAATTTAGCCATGTTTAACTGAAAATACACAAAAAGTCTGCATTATTTACGACACTACAGTCATAAATATTATATTTGTTTATTTCTTTACTTATTTATCGTGAGGTCAGCCATGAGAAAGTCCGTGTGTGTACTACCTGAAATTGATTGATTTAGCCATTTTAGGCGTGAAATAGACACTATAGATTTACGTGATCGAATAGAATATATGAATATTACGATATTTCATTGAAATTATTTGTTTGTTTACTTCTTTTCGTAATGATAGCCACCCATTGGATATTTCTAAGCCCGCCGTAATTGTGACCGCTAGTTGGCGCTGTCATCGCGCACCCAGCGAATACTCACCTGGGTTTAACCCGATGCTTCACGCTCCGAGTGACGTGGACGTGGTACAACAAATCGTTGCTAAACTGCAGGTCGCACTCGACGCAATAGTTGCGCTCGCTCGCCTCCACCACGTGTTTCCGTCTGTTGTGCTGAGTCAGCGAGTCGAACTTCTCGAAGCGTATGTCGCAGATCTTGCAGCGGATCTCTGTGTGCCGGATTCTGGAGATACAGGGTGGGAATGAGAATGAATGGTCAGTATGGGAAAGTGGTCACTGCAAACTTAACAAACATCTTACACAAATGGGTATAAAACAAAGTGCAGCATGCAGGTTCTGCCAGGAGTCGGAGGAAACTGCCATCCATATCCTCTGCTCCTGTGGACCACTTATGCGCAAAAGAAGTATCTACCTAGGGAAGCACATCATGCATCCAGAGGAGATACAGCAGATTGCTAACCAAAGAGTGGAAATTCCTGGAAGCAACGGGTTTAAGCAAAGAACTTTAAGGGCTGCCACAATAGATCAATAACTGGTCGAGGCGGCATAGAAGGCCCACAAAAACCAATAATAATATCACGGCAGGCGTCCGCTAGTCTCCTCCCAGTAACCAGTCCATCCAATTTTTAACTCAATAGCCCAATGACCTTAGTTCCCATCGCAGCCAAAAGGCTGCACTCCAATAGTCTTTGCACCCGGCGGGGACCGTCTCCGGATGTATCATGTTGTGCGATCGGAGACGGTATCCGCCATGTGTATCCCTTGCCTTTAAATTGGCTTCGGCCCCACGCATGCCTTCCAAAGGTCCGGGACCCCATGGTCCCGTGATTTGGTAAAGACTACATAATAATAATGGGAAAGTAGACAACGATCAGAGCATATGGCCTACCGCAAACCGAAAACTGAAATATCTGCCTCCACTACCGGAATTGCCGGACTAAGCCAGTGCAAGGTCTGTAACAAATTCGATTAAGGGACCCTTGGATTGTTTTAGGTTTTCTTATGATTTTTTTGGTGCGCTGGGCCCAAAGAGTATAATGTCAGGCTGGGCCCGTTACATTTGCTAATCTTGCTATGTTGCTCTTTATTGGGCCATAGTATGTATTTTTTTTTCAAAAAAGGCACACAATGTTTAACAATTATAGTTTAATTCGCCAAACTGGCGAAGCAGTTTACTGGCGAGACCGCGCTCATTTCAACTAGTCTTCTATCATTCACCTAAGTTCTACGTAAGTACGTAAGTCGCATGTATTTGTATTGTATACAAACTTTGAATAAAAATGTCTTATATTATTATTTTCACACCACCTGCTCGATTTTGCTTAATTTTATATTATACAAACCTTTCGGAAAGCAAATCATTACACGTGCCCCTTGGTTATAGCGGGTTATAATTTCAAATTATTACCCGCCGGGTAATAATTTCATTTGAGTTCTGATAGTTCTTAGTGATATGTCTTTAAAGTCTAATTTCGTGAAGTCCACACGGCGGCGAGGAGGTGGCACACCAGCTCCGTGTTTTGTTTGGAACGTCGCGTTCGAAACAAAAGACTGCGTCGACGGCCGCCGCCTGTAGCGGGTCAAGCGCGTGATTTTAGTTCCGTTTTTTTCCTCAAAAAAATTACTAAAACTATATCTTTATTTTGAATTTTAAATTAAAAAAAAATATTTTTTTTTGCAAAAAAATCGTCATTATAATCTATTTCGACTAATTCAGGGGTAAGGATTTCAAATTTTATATTTATTTTGAGTTTTAAGAGAAAAATTTTTTTTTGCCAAAAATCGTCATTATACTCGCTTTCGACTAATTCAGGGATAAGGATTTCAAATTTTATATTAATTTTGAGTTTTAAGTAAAAAAAAATTTTTTTGCGAAAAATCGTCATTATACTCGGTTTCGACTAATTCAGGGACAAGCATTTCAAATTTTATATTTATTTTGAGTTTAAAGTTAAAAAAAAAATTTTTTGCGAAAAATCGTCATTATACTCGTTTTCGACTAATTCAGGGATAAGGATTTCAAATTTTATATTTATTTTGTATTTTAAGGTAAAAAAAAATTTTTTGCGAAAAGTCGTCATTAACTCGATTTTGACTAACTCACGGATAAGGATTTTAAATTTTATATTTATTTTGAGTTTTAACGTAATAAAACATTTTTTGCGAAAAATCGTCATCATACTCGATTTCAACTAATTCAGGGATAAGGATTTCATATTTTATATTTATTTCGAGGTTTAAGCTAAAAAAAACTTTTTTTGCGAAAAATCGTCACTACCTATACTCGATTTCGACTAATTCAGGGATAAGGATTTCAAGATTTAGAATTAAGGATTACTAGATTTTAATATTTATTTAGAATTAAAAAAAAAAACTTTTTTGTTAAAATAGTCATCATACTCGATACCATATTCAATAACATAAAGTATAAAATTGGTCAAAGGTGGTGAGAAAAGTAGAGTATACCCCACGGGGATAAAACTGTTTTTGTCTTGGGCGCGCTTAAATCCCTCACTACACTCAGGACTCAGTCTTAATTCCCTCGCTTCGCTCAGGAATTAAGTCATTACTCCCTCGCTCCGCTCGGGAGTAAAATTTGGAGTCCTCCGTTACGTTCGGGATTCAATATCGCACCCGTGACATAAAACAGTGCTTTATCCCCTTGGTGTATAATCTACTATTATTAGTTATGTGCAAGCACGTAGATATAGAAAGTCTAAGGGGGGGGGACGGGTCATAAATTCAGTACACATCTACGACGAAAACGCGAGCGTAGCGAGCGCGAAATTTTCCGAACATTATGATGCAAAATGCGGAAAATACTTCATGTTACGCATCAACGTCAAGTAATGACATACCTAGATGAAGACCGCGAGCGCAGCGAGCGCGAAATTTTTCGAACAGTATGATGCAAATGCGGAAAATACTTCATATGCATCAACAACAAGTCATAACATACCAAGATGAGGAACGCGAGCGTAGCGAGCGCGAAATTTTTCGAACATTATGATGCAGGTGAAGAAAACCTAACACGCATAACACATCTAGATGAAAACGCGAACGCGAAAATTACGATGCAGGTGCGGAAAACTTCAAACGCATCAAGTCATAACACATCTAGATGAAAACGCGAGTGCGAAATTTTTCGAACATTATGATGCGGGTGCGGAAAATACTTCATACGCATCAAGATGTCTAGGATGAAAACGCGAGCGCAGCGAGCGCAACATTTTTCGGACATTATAATGCAGGTGCGGAAAATACCATACATAATGAATGTAAAGATAGCTTTTGATTCTCCGAAAAAATAAATACCCTGTGGAAATCGATACTAAAAAACTAACATCCCAAAGCACAATGTAAGTAAATCTACATATTTATAGGGTGTCGTGCCCAAAGGATCCAAATGGAGTCCTATTGCTGTCTCTCATGTGTGCGTACAGACGCACATCTGACTGTTGGAGCTTCCGTTTTCAAATTTTCATAGTATAAGCATGTTGTTGACCCAAAGTCATGCAAGTGCAAAGTTTTTATTTTTATGTTTTAAGTGGGGAAAAAATTGACCCATCGCATCAAGTGGGGTACCTATGGATGTTTAGAGCTCGTGGAATAATTGAAGTATTTTTGTTTAAAAAATATTGGAAACCCATCGAGTTCGGTCGAGTGGAGGCCTAGGTTGGTAGCGCACCGACGACCCTGGTTGCTCCTGAGAGGTGACTTTCTGTCAGATAAGGTAGGAGATAGTTAGTTAGAGAGATATACCATCTTGTCTTGCTCTGAATGAGAAGCCACCACCCCAGCCAAAGACCAGCTGCCAAACTAAGTTCTTTTATGAAATTTTGTTCCGAATATTTTTATTGCTTCCTATAGGCCTATGAACTTCGAATTTGGTCATACCTACTTAATGTTTAATATTAGGTATATTTTATTAACAAATACCTTAAATGTGCGAAGTCCGACACGCTCTAGGCCAGTTTTTCGGTTCCATGGATCAGTTAGGCTAGTTTAATGTTCATCCAAATTTGCAACTTCGAAAAACTTGACTTCGTTACGAAACACGAGAACATGAATTTGACCATTTTTGAATGGCGTATAGAGCTGCGGTTTTGCTTAAATTGTTTCAAATTAATTACATCAAAAAATGAATGTATTTTATACATTTTGCTGACGAAAAACGCAAAGTTTATGACTTTTAGAACAGTTGCTGTTGATACTGGCTACGTATAAATATATTTATTTTCTTAAAAGGGAAAAAAATTGGGATAACACTGATTTTTTTTCTGGCTCTAGGAATGATCAGTGGACCATCGAGCCCTAAGGGGGGGGTTTGAACCCCCTAAACCCCCCCCACATATACGTCCCTGGTTATGTGGCTAATCCGCCACTGTCTGCCTCTGTGAAAGATCATTGACTGAACAAAGTATTGATAATGTAATTAATTTTACCATAATTAACTGTAATAATATGAAATGTAAAAAATATTTTATCTACACCCATATAGTAAATCCTCTTTAATAAGTTCAAATACCGTAGATAAGACCCCGCTTTATAATATACTGTGCGGCTGTTGCGTGCGTCCCCTATTAGATCACGAAATATAACACTTTAACGAGATCACGTACAAAATTATATAAGGACACAGCTGCGGGCGCGGGCCGGCCTGTCGACGCAAACATGGCGCACGCCGGCGAGAAGTGCCCACACGAAACACATGAAAGAGGATTTAATATATGGATGTAGATAAAGTAGTGTATGCAACTGTACATAATTAGGCATTACAACACTCGTGTGACCTTATTATGAAACTCGCCTTCGGCTCGTTTCATAAAACACACTCGTGTTTTAATGCACCAGTTTAACGCACCAATTTAATGTACCAGTTGCATAAACTACTATTTACCAATTGATAAAGTAACTACACTTCTGTGTCACTCGAATATGCAAGTGAGACAAAGAGGCAGATGCTTCGTTTTAAGTTCGCAGTAGGCCCTCCGCTCTCTATAAAGCTCCATCTGATAGCTAGCAGGAACGTCTGGAAGTGTCTTAACTCACTTAATGTGGTGCGCTAGCCTGCTCTTCGTCGAGCTGCGCATTCCGCAGTAGTCACACACCACCGGCCCGTGCATGTTGCGGTAGTGCGCGAAGAATTCGCGGGACTTTGTACAACTGAAAAAAACATACAGCCAACAAAATCAATAAGAAAGCAATAGAGGTTACAAGCACCGTACATCAACAAAAGACAATCATTGCCTTTAAGGCTTGGTCACGACGCGTTGAGGAATGGAACGTAGTGACAGGTTGGTCGCTTTTGTACTTTACCGTGGACGTCCACCGCACATATTTAGTTTAAAGTCTATATGAATGAAACCAGTTTTATTGTGCCGTGGCCGTCAATGATAATATAGAAAAGCGACCATTAGTGATGCCACACAGGCTGCGCGACAAGAGCGGGACGTTACAATTTACAATATCATAGATCATACACTCTGGCGCGCAGCGGTTTCGTCTAGACATCGGCCGACGGCCTAGGAACAATACCGTTTAACTGAGACCACCCGTGACGGGAGAGGGGCAAAAGGGGAGACGACGACAGGGGCTTTTTTTAAAAAATGAAATTGCTCTTTGTCAGCATCTAGCTACAGAGGACAAGATCCCAGTTAAGCCTATCACACACTGCAACGGCCTGCGTTGGCGGCCGCGGTGGTGGTCTGCTGTACTATGACACTCCTAACTGAAATATACCTGGGCTTGAAGCAAGACCAAAAACAAGTCTTTTATACTGACCATATTTAACAGATTCAGATTCAGATAATTTTATTGATAAAAGTATAAATACATTTTACAAGTCAAATTGGCATAAGTAAATTATTTACATTACATTAATTCAATACTTGAATTTAAACTTTCGTGAGACATGTTATAACTTTATTTTACTAAACGCACCTCACACAACACCTTCAGCGCCGAGCTGCCCCCCCGCCCCCGCCCCCGCGCTGTCTGCGCGTGCGTCACGTGCCTTGCGGCGGGCGGCGGGTAGTTCGACAGTGTGCAATCGGCGCGGGTCGCAGACGCACTCATCCTGATGAAGAACTCCCGAAGAGTTCGAAACATGTCGCCCGAAGTGACAATTAATACGTGAGTTTTAACCGTTTAGTAAAATAAAATTAATTCAATATATTATGATCTTAGTCTTCTTATTAACTAAAGGAGTTAATGTCTTTTTCTTAGAATAAATTCGTCTAAGCTGTAACATGCTAGGTCAACTAGTAAGGTTTTTACATATGCGTACGTCACGTTTTTGAATTTTAAAAGGCCTATCACGCTCTGCTGCTGCTCCCCAAAGATCAATTCCCTGAGTTAGTGTGGAGTGAAAGTAGCCGTAATATGCTGCTCTCATATTTTGACTGTTCAGGCTAGGTGCTATAAGGTAATAAACAATCATTCAGACACTAGCGGCATTGACTGTCATACTGTCAAGTGGCTGCCACCGCAGGCCGCTCCAGTGTGTGGGACGCTTTAAGCGCACCTATAGGTACTCACTCGAAACTCGCTCCGCATTTTTTACACTCCATTCTGCGGCCGTGCGGCCCGTGCTTGAAGTGCATGTACAGCAGGCCGCGGTTGTGGAACCGAGTGCCGCACAGCTTGCACAGGAACCGGCGGAAGTGCTCGTTGATGTGCCGCGTCAGCCGACGGAGCGCAGCGAAACGGACGCCGCATACGTCGCACTCGTATTTGTTACTCTGAAAAAAAATAACCAATCAATCCAATTATTTGACCCAAAGGTTGTCTGGAAGAGATCGCTTTTTAGCGATAAGACCGCCTGTTGTCTACCATCAACATGTTTAGTTTTAAGCCCATTTTCTATGTAATTTTTGGTGAACAATAAAGAATATTTGTATTGTATTGTATTTGATACAGAGAACAAATTTATTTTATTTATTATAGAACAAATACAGAGGAAAAATTAACCGTGATCCGCAGACTGAGACGGGAATCGAACCCGTGCCTCTGGTTTGCCAGACCAGCGTGCTTACCATTACACTAGCCGTTTTCAGTGAGGCGAAAATTTGCGAACTTATTTTTCAATCAACTTTGATGCCAATTTTGATTTATTGAAATGTAATAAACGGTTTCATCCCTTTCGGTGTCGAGACCCTAGGTCCGTGGGGCCCAGGAGCTTTAAGCCTCTTCAAAGAGATCTCGAAGAGGCTTAAAGACTCCACCGGTGACCGAAGAGCTGGCAGCTATCTCGCACAAAGAATTAGTTTAGCTATTCAGCGAGGGAATGCTGCCAGCGTCTTCGGTACAATGCCGCAGGGGCCATTTTTAGATTTAGTTTAGTTATATATTTTTTTTATTTTATAGTTAATAGATGTATGTAAGTATTAGTATGTAGGTATATGTTATTGTATTTTTGTTTCTTTATTGTAAAATGTATATTGAATAAATTCGTTCTATTAATAAACGGGTTACTCACGTCTGTATCGTCGAATATCGCTCGACATGTTTCGGGCCAATACGTGGTCCTTAATCATGAGTGGTCGCGGCGGCCTCGCGTTTAACACTGCGCGCGGCTGCCGGTGTTGGTTGCGTCGGTGGGGCGGGAGCGGGAGGCGAGAATCCACCCTCATTTTCGTCACTATTGTTCAATAACATGTCGAGCGATATTCGACGATAGAGACGTGAGTAAGTAACCCGTTTTTTTTTTTTTTTTTTTAAATTTGGAAATAAGAAAACTTTTATTTACATTAAAACATCTAAAATACAATAATAAACATTATGACTAATTAAAACCAACTAAAAACTAAAACATTAAAAATTACTATCTAAATTGCCCCCTTGGCATTGTGCCCATTACGCAGGCAGCATTCCCGCGCTGAATTGCGATGGCAATTCTTTGCGCGAGAAAGCTGCCCGCGCGTGGCGTGGGTCACCTGTCGTTTCCCTAAGCCGCCTACTAAGCTCTTTATGGAGCCCCCGGGCGCCCCTGCCCCACGGGCCAAATGTCTCGACGCCAAATGCGACAAAGTCGTACTGGGCGCCGAGACAATAGGCATGATGACTCAAAAAAAATTATTACTTCAATAGAAAGAAGACATAAAACTATGCCAAATAGTGAAAATCCTATTCAAATATCTCAAAAAATAACGAAGCAACAACGGTTAGAATGTTCGTAGTTAGAGAGAGAAAGTGCTACTCGACCGTGACGTCACCTTTGAGTAGCGCCATAGTAAATGACAATCGTTCAATACAAAGGTGCGTTTTGCGGAAAAGCGACAGAAAATACCCACTTTTAAAACTTTGAAGACTTATAATTACGTAATTATTTATTTTTTTGAATTACTTTTTTTGCCATTTGATTGAGAATTTGAGTCATTATGTAGAAAATTTGGATTTATTGATTTTCTTTTATAGTGTCATCATCCCTATTGTATTTGCCCGCCTTTAAATTCTCCCGGGAGTCTGCCGCCGCCCCGGCACGCTTGCTGGTCGATGAGAGGTAGGACGCAGCTAGCGTATGGGCGCAAGTTGCGTCCCACACTAGCGCACGACCCCTCTTCCAAGGGATCAACGACATCCCATCAGGGCGCTTACCATACCGTTTATTAGATTTCAATATGTCTGATGTCTGAGACTCACGGAAGTTTTCAATTTTGATTTCTTGGGATTGGACTGTTTTTTTTAATTATTTATTTTATTGTAGCTAGCAGCAGCAGGGTGCGATTTCGCGGAGTATGTCAGTTCATAAACAATAAACATGCTTATTATTGTCACTAGGTGAGCATAATTTTATAACCCAGCTATGGTGCTAGCGGCACACAAGGGCTACATATGGAAAATGCTGCAAATGGTGTTAAAAGCATGAAAATCGGCACGATTGATCTTTAGGCCATATGAATCAATTTGACCCGTTGGACGAAAAAAAAACGAAGAGGAGAGGAGTTATGACGACTTCTTTTTTTTGTATGGAATTAAAAAAAAAATGTTCTATAACCTATCGTGTGTGGTATCAAACGAAAGGGCTTTCTAAGCTGGTTCTATAAATATATCACATTATGACATTGAAGTCGCTTGTCTTAAAATAAAAATAATTCTCAAAACATACCCAGTTTGGGCTCCTCCAGGTACGATACCGTTGAATATTTTTTTGTATCTAAGCTGGTTCTATAAATATGTGATATATTTATAAAACCAGCTTAGAAAGCCTTTTCGTTTGATACCACAAGCTGTCTACACACCTGTTGTGGGTAGGCCTACAAATACTTAATAAAACAGTTGCCATTCAACCCTCTTTCATTTAACACAACATGGTGGCAGCGGTGTTATTTTAAATCGAGTTTGTAGGCAATTTGGTGTTCAATCACGGTTAAAACAGTTTAATTGTGTGTCGTATAATATCGAAGTGATATTAAAGTGATATTTTAACATGGAGCACGCAAGACCGCCAACAGAACTCAGTTTGGATGGCAGCCCCGTCAGCCGGGCTGACGCATGGCGTAAATGGAAAACACAGTTCGATTTATTTCTAAAAGCATCGGGGGTGCATAAAGAAGACTCGGCTGTGCAGTCTAGTTTACTCATTAACCTTATCGGACCGGACGGTTTTGATGTTTATCAAACATTTAAGTTCGACAAAGACAGTGATAAGGAAGATGTCAAGTCACTAATAAAAAAGTTTGACGAATATTTTGGAGTCAAGTCTAACATAACATTGGCGAGATATACTTTTTTCACTCGCGATCAGGGATCCGGGGAAACGATCGGCCAGTATGTAGTGGCGCTGAAATTGCTAAGCAAAAAATGTGAATTTGGAAATTTAGAGGAATCTCTGATACGCGATCGCATCGTTTGCGGCATCAACAATGGGGTGGTGCGCGATCGGCTGTTGAGAATCGACGACCTCAACCTGGATAAGGCTATTAAAATTTGTGAAGCCGACGAGGTTTCAGTAGACGGCAATCGGTGTTTAGAGTCCCGCGGGGCGGGATCTGCGCGGGTGGATGCCGTGCGCGCGCGCGGCGTTCCCGGGCAGCGCGGCAGGGGACGGCGCGGGCGCGGCCGGGCCTGGGGCCCGCCGCCGCGCGCGGTCGGAGCGGCCGCGCGCCCGCCGCCGGCGGCGCAGGGGCAAGCGCAGTGCCACGGTTGCGGTATGCAGTGTTTACCGGGAACGTGTCCCGCTATGAATGTGCAGTGCTACGTGTGTCAAAATTACGGTCATTATGCGAGGTTGTGTAACACGCCACAAAATGTCAAAAAAATGTACGACATCGAAATTTGTGACGACGAGGCAGCCGCCGAGGACGATTGTGAGTTATTTTATGTTTCTGTGGTACAAAACGCTCCGCTCGGAGGACGGTCCGTTGATGACGAGTGGTACGAGACCTTGACTTGCAAGGGTGGTTCGGAACGTTTCAAATTGGACACGGGGGCTGACATTAACGTACTGTCCTACGAGCGGTTTAATAAGCTAGGTTATGATGATTCCGTTATACAGCAAAAACATAACATGAAGTTACAATCATATAGCGGGGACGAAATACCCATTAAAGGAATATGTTACATGAATTGGAGCCATAAATCTTATCAATATCGTCTTAAATTCGCTATAGCGAATATAAATTGTGAAAGCGTACTGGGCAGGCAGGCATGTACTCAGTTAGGATTAATTCATCGGGTTCACAGTGTCAATTTAAAAGATTACAGCGATTTATTTGAGGGCCTGGGGTGTCTACCGGGCGAGTACAGCATTGTTATCGACCCGAGCGTACCGCCGGTGGTGAGCGCGCCGCGCAAGGTGCCGCTCGCGCTGCGCGATAAGTTGCTTGACGAGTTAAACAGAATGACAGAGTTAGGTGTCATAACAAAGGTGACTCATCCTACTTCGTGGGTAAATTCTATTGTATTGGCAGCTAAGAAAAATGGTGATATTAGAATATGCCTCGATCCGCGTCCACTAAATTTAGCTATTCGCCGCGCTCATTATCAATTGCCAACCATAAGTGAACTAGCTTCAAAATTACATGGGGCCTGTTATTTTTCGGTGTTAGACGCCAATTCTGGATTTTGGGCAATACAATTAGATGACGCCAGTTCAGATTTGTGTACCTTTAGCACGCCATTCGGAAGGTACAAATTTAAAAGGTTACCCTTTGGCTTAAATTGCGCTCCAGAGGTTTATCATGCCAAAATAAAGCAGTTACTTGAAAACCTGGACGGGGTGGACTCATTTATTGATGATATCATATGTTGGGGCCGAACAAAAGAGGAACATGACAAAAGATTAGTAGCGTTATTAGAAAAGGCAAGGAGTATTAATTTAAAGTTTAATCAGAGTAAATGTAAAATATGTGTCGAGGAAGTAACGTACTTAGGTCACGTGTTTAATAAAAATGGCATGAAACCCGATACCACGAAAGTAAAGGCAATTATAGAAATGCCGCCTCCCAGTGACAGAAAGGCACTCGAGCGTTTTTTGGGCGCAACTAATTATTTATCTAAATTTATACCGAATTATTCGGATTATACAAATGTGTTAACGAGTTTACTCAAAAAAGAGGTCGCCTGGGTCTGGGATGCGGTACATCAGGACGCGTTAGACAAATTGAAAAAACTGCTTAGTGAAAGTCCGGTGCTAGCGCTGTACGACGTGCGGCAGCCGGTAGTAGTGTCGGTGGACGCCAGCAGTGTGGCGCTGGGCGCCGTGCTGCTGCAGGGCGGGCGGCCCGTCGAGTACGCGTCGCGCATGCTCACCGACACGCAGGTGAGGTACGCTCAGGTGGAAAAAGAGATGCTGGCAATAGTGTTCGCTTGTGAAAAGTTTCGACAGTACATTTACGGAAAAGAAAATGTAATTGTTGAAACTGATCACAAGCCGCTGGAAAGTTTATTCAAAAAACCATTAGAGTCAGTCCCAGTACGCTTGCAACGAATGTTACTTCGTGTGCAAGGCTTAGGTCTGTCGGTTGTTTACAAACCCCGCAAATATATGTACTTGGCGGACACTTTGTCACGCGCATCTCTGCCAGAGAAATATGACGAAAATATTAGCAACGGAATCACGTACCAGGTAAATTTATTGATGAGTCATGTGAATATGTCGAAAAACAAGTTAAATACTGTAAGAATGGAAACATTAAAAGATAAGGTATTCATACAGTTGTCAAACTATATTGTTAATGGCTGGCCAAATAATAAATACGAGGTATCGGAAGATGTAAAATGCTACTGGTCAATGAAAGATGAGCTGTGTATAATAGATGATATAATATTTAAAAATTATTTGGTCTTAATTCCGAGTTCTATGAGAGGTGAAATACTTAAAATCATTCACGAAGGTCATCTTGGCATTGATCGCTGTAAGAAACGAGCAAGGCAAGTGCTGTTTTGGCCGAGTATTAATAAAGAAATTGAGATGTATGTGAAACATTGCTCAACTTGCCAAGAATTGTCAAACGCACCGAGTAGGGAACCACTATTGCCATTTGAGATACCGCAGTTACCTTGGTGCCAAGTAGGAACAGATATCTTTGAATATTCAAAAAAATATTACTTGATTATCGTTGATTATTATTCTGGTTTTGTCGAAGTTGCTAAATTAAATAACATTACGAGTGCATCGGTTATTCAGTGTTTAAAAGAGAACTTCGCTAGATATGGAATTCCGCAGAAAGTGATCAGCGATAACGGCACGCAGTTTACGAGCAGGGACTTCAAACGGTTTGCAGTAGACTGGGAGTTCGAACACACAACCACCTCACCCAATTATGCCCAAGCAAACGGGAGGAGTGAACGAGCGGTTCAAACTGTTAAAAATATCCTTAAAAAGTCAATACAAAGTGGTTCGGATTTTTATTTAAATTTATTGAGTTACCGCAATACACCTCGTGAAAACTTAAGTTCTCCCGCCCAAATGTTAATGGGACGCATACTTAGGTGCAGGTTACCAGTCCATCCCGACCTGCTGCAACCCAAACCGGTGCCGGCCGATCAACATAACATCATTACTTATAATCAACAAAAAAGTAAAAAGTATTACGACCAACATTGTAAAACATTACCTAAATTAAAAACAGGTGACAATGTTATTGTGCTAGAAAAAAATTATAGAATGCGAGGTCAAGTTGTATCAGAGTGTGATTCGCCGAGATCTTATTTGGTTAAAAACAAGAGAGGCATTTACCGCCGCAATAGAAGGCATTTAATCAAGTGTGAACCGGATATCCCGGGAACCTCGGAGTCACACTCACCTACTCAGCAAAATGAGTCAGATGGAGGGATATCGCCTAATGACGAGCGATATTCATCCGCGGGGTCATTGGACAATGAAGTTGTTGAATCACATTCGCCAATGATAACCATTAGAAAAAAAAATCTAAACATGTTTCCATCTACATCTTAAGTCTTAATGTACCTAACATCTTAAATCTTACGATTAAAGTAAATAGGTACTAATAATACCCGTATGGTTGGTATTCTTTTGTTGAACGTATTTGTGTTACAATGTTATTGGATTTTGAACCTTATTGTTTGAGCGGTGAGGTGGCTTTTTGAAGGAGTTGCTTTGGAGCAATTCGTTCAACTGAAATATTTAAGTTATACTTATTCTTAAGTTAAGTTTAAAAGCTGTTAAGTAATCTGTTGCTATTTATTTTTAAATACAACAATTGGTGAGAATACTAAAATAAAATTATACAGTAACATCTGTTTCACTGTTTCATAAACAAACAGTGCCCAACACCCATCACAGTCCTTGTGCCACTGTAATAAGGTACAAAGATGGTCAGTTAATAGTATCCTCGATGGCATTACTATAACATAGCAACATATTATTATTATTTTTTCTTGTACCCCTATTAAGGGGATGTAGGATAGGCAAGTTGTAAATTAAATTTATACTTAGATATGTGTGGTGAAGGGATTAGCAATTAATAATTCTATTTCTTTTAAGGGGAAGATGTTGTGGGTAGGCCTACAAATACTTAATAAAACAGTTGCCATTCAACCCTCTTTCATTTAACACAACATTTACAACAATTAACATTTAACATTTTTTTTATTTATATTGATAAGATTTATGGCTCCAATTCATGTAACATATTCCTTTAATGGGTATTTCGTCCCCGCTATATGATTGTAACTTCATGTTATGTTTTTGCTGTATAACGGAATCATCATAACCTAGCTTATTAAACCGCTCGTAGGACAGTACGTTAATGTCAGAAAATCGTTGGTGTGAAGCCGCCGGGTTCGTGCCGCCGGGCTACGCACGATAGGTTTCAGAACATTTTTTTTAAATTCCATACAAAAAAGAAATCGTCATAACTCCTCTCCTCGTTTTTTTTTCGTCCAACGGGTCAAATTGATTCATATGGCCTAAAGATCAATCGTGCCGATTTTCATGCTTTTAACACCATTTGCAGTATCTTTTGGCGAACCAGTAGGACTACTATGCTTAGAGGTGTATTCAGTCTTTTTCTTCTCTAGTTATAATTTAGATTACGAAAATTTAGAAACGCACTTAGAACAAATTTATAAGCTACAACTCGCATTACTGAAAACAATTGTACCCCCGAAAATTAAAGCTAGTCTAAAAGACAATAACCCGGGCCTATTCAAACATTGTAAAGTAATTAGCGTGTTCAACAGGTTTTGTTTCTCATTACTTACAGAAGAACGTGAGATAATACATACCTTAGAAAAAAAATCGCGCTCCGGTCAACTACGTAACTTAGATTATATGCGCACATATGTTCTGCCTAGTGTAAAAAATAACTACGGGAGAAGAACCAATACCTGTTTAATACCATATATACTTAACAACCTACCTAAGCATATATTAAATGACTTGTTATGTATAATTGATAACCAGGGGAAATTTAAATCCATGCTAAAAAAATATTACTTGGATTGTGAATCGCAATTTAAAATGTAAGCTATACTGCAAATTGCTGTAAACTTTAAGTAGGTAATAATATAAGTCGATAAAAGCGTTAATGTCACATTATTGTTAATGCGGATCGATCCGTGCGATCTCGCCAGCTATTACATAAACCTAACAAGGTTTCCAATAGTGGCTTAGAATTGTAAAATGAATTGTAATTTAAAAAAATTTGGTTTAATAAATTAAAAAAAAAAAAAAAAAAAGATTACATTCTGAATAGCATAGTGCGAATAAGCTCGCATAATGGGTTCCATTAATTGGCTTTGTATTACTACCCAAGTGACTATCATAATATAGTAGCGTTTGGTACTCCTTAAACTAAGTAAATAAATAAAAGACAGAAAATACAAAAACTTACAAGACAATTTAATATGAAGCTACAAATGAAAAGTAAAAGGAATGATTTTTTTAATTAAATGATTCCAAGGCAAAGAGTATTAACACAATTAATTAATTTGTGTCATGAGGCTTTTTCTGACTAATGTTCAGCCGGTAAATACCATTTACAATATTATCTGGAATGATTACAAAAGCTTTCACCAGTTCGAAAATGTTGTTCGAGCAAGCAAATTCAACAAGTGCATCAAATGTCTCCGGTTTCATAGTCTTGGTCAGTTTTGCAATGCAGTCAGCCACCAGGCTATCCATCAAACAGTGTCTAGCCAGCAGAAGCAGAGCTTCTAGGCCCTCCTCAGGGAGAGAGCCCAAGTACATGTAGTCTTTTAAGTTCTGGAGGGTCCGGACCGTGACTCCCTCTAAGTCGATGCTGCCTTCAGCCGTCTCCTTCCACTGTCCTCTCAGCATGGTCCTGAACATGTCACTCTGAGCAAACAGTACGTTCTTGTGCACCGCCACACTGCCGTCTGCTGCCTGCAGTTTAAAGTCGGTCAACTCAGTGTCTCCGTGAAGTTGGATGTTTAAAGCTGATGGCACACCCATTGACGTGGTTTGTATGTATATATTTACTTCAATTGTAAATAAATAAACATCATAATAATTTGGCAATTTACAATCATATCGAATTGTTTTTATTATTACCTCCAACCATTCATCTGGGCAGATAAAGTGCACATCATATTTGCCACAAGTTATGTTCATTAAAACAGTAACATTTTTCGCTGCTTCGCACTTCTTCGTTTTTACAGTAAGTAGAATATTCTCATTATCAATTGCCTTAATTTTACTAACAATAAAAGTCAAGTCATCAACATTGATAGGCTCAGAGATCATTTCACTGTTATTATTATTGTCCTCATGTCTCACAACTGAAAAGTTGAGTTTCAAAACGGGGCCACGCTTATTTTTCTTCATAGAACTGTAAATGAATAATTAAATTTATTATTAATCAATCAATTAGTACTTACAATTAAACCTTACGTACTAATTTATAAATATTAAATTAAAGCGATAATTGAACTAATTTATAAATTAAAAATAAAGTCAACAATGTAAAATAAATTAAAAATAATGTCAATAATGTAAAATAGTTAAAGATCTATATTAATTTCAATTTTCATAAAGAGTGGTAATTGAACTAATGTATACATACGTTAAAAATAATGTCAATAAAGTTTAATAATAAATAATGCATTATAAACTGCTGAAATTCACATTTACAACTTCACTATGAAGCCAGATTATATGTAGTCCACAATACAGACATCATGAAGCCATTCTCGACAGTTATTTCTGGGGTGCTAGGTATAAGTTATTTCAAATATTTGTACATTATATGTACATTTATTTGTCTGTGGCAACATAGATCCCAAATCACAATGGCCACTTCCCCCTGCCAGCACGATCAGATAATCTTACGATTACATTTATAAGGTTAATTGATTTAGTAACATGTATGTAATCAGTAGGCAGTTAGTATGGTAATCAGTAGTAATAAGGATATAATTTTATTTTCATTGCCATAATGGCAATTCCATCATACATTTTAAATATATAATGACTAATGATGATTTGAATATTCTTATTTATTTATTTAATCATTTGTTTTGGCTAACTATTTCAGGTGTCTGTGGCACATAATACAAATACCTACCTTAAAGACTAACATACTTACATTTTATTTCCTAACAACTACATGCAAGAAGGGGAATGAAAGAGTTGTCATACAGGGTGTCCCAAGATTATGGGACATCAAGGGAAAGTACCTTAAATATCGTAGATAGGATATTTTACTGAAAGAAGACATTATTTTAATTTAAAAAACAATTTAAACTGCATTCATAGATTTTTTTACATGATAGTACCAGGAATCGAACCCTACACAAGAAAAAAAAAACCTGTAGTTTTATCATACCGATTGAAAGGCTTCATTATAAGGATTATTTTTTGCTAAATAACTTAGTGTCAGAAATAAAAGGAAGACCGTGAATTTTAACAAAACAATTTTTTTTCTTGTGTAGCGGGTTCGATTCCCGGTTCAACCATGTAATTATTTAAAAAATTATGAATGCAGTTAAAATTGTTTTTGAAATTAAAATAATGTCTTCTTTTAGTTAAATCTTCCATCTACAAAATTCAAGGTACTTTGTACTTTCCCTGGATGGCCCATAGTTTTGGGACGCCCTGTATACTTGTTCTCAATCAGTCAGTTATTGTCAAGAGAATAAAGCTCTTTGTAGAACATTCTGGGTGTGTCATTTAGCTTAGCAGTTAGCACACAGTGTGACTTAGAAGTAATAATCGGATGAAGCTTTACTTACAAAACCAAATTCGTCATCGTTTCCTTTTTGTCTCTGGTGATTGTGTCGTGAATCGCCCTTAATGCCATAAACACGGCATTATAGATTCACGATGACGAATAACAACAACTCTAGAAGAAGTGATATCTATGGTGAGTGATCTATTATTGTCTATGCTATCCTCTACCATCCGCGTTAGTTGTCAATGTCAGTCTAGTTTAGCGCCCGCCATTTGAAGTGCTATCAAGTAGTGAGTAGTGAGTGTATTAGTTCTGGAAATGGGAGATCTAAGGAGCTTCTAAGGAGCTAAAGCTAAGTGGTCTATGTTTGCAGTTGCCCATATATTATTAGAATCTCGTTTGGGCTCGCAGTCACTTGTTGATCCTAATATCATTACCCCAGAATCTAGTAGCAAGCTAGTGACGATCAGCCTAACCCATTAGATTGATATGTAGTACTGTTCTCCTCTCACTTAATACAAGCTGTCTCAACTTCTGCTCACTGTGTCAGATGGTTGAGACGGGATGGTGCGTAACTAGGAAGGTACCTTTCGGCAAATAGCCTAGCAGTGCGCACAAGCTAGGTCAAAAGCACATGGGTTTGGAAGCTATAGAGCTGATGATATCAGCGTGCTCCAGGGGACGGTGGAAGCGTCCATTATGATAATTGGGGACAGTATAGAGTCCATTATGTGGAGCGTACCCGATACGCTATATCTTAGGACTGCTATGCCATAGATATGGCTGGAGGTTGTGGAACAACAGCAGTAATAGTTACGTGTTATCTACTCAGACAGTTTGAGTAGATAGCAACGGCACCCGTAGGGAAGTGTTGGATTGGATTATGCTTGTAGACTTATATGACCTACCAGACTCTTATGTGACTATCATGATTTAGATCATTCTTTATATACCTCTCTCAGAGCGCTTAGAGACAGTGGTGTCATACAATACCTTTAAAACCACAGGTGGGGCATGCAGGCCTCGCAGGCAAAGCGAAGCAGATGAGGAAGGAGGAGAGAGGCTTCTCCGCTCTGGCAACCTTGGTATAGGTTCTAAGGTAGGATTCAGGCAGACACTAATAACTTTATCATACCCGCTGCGCACCCGGAGCCTTCCTGGGAGGAAGTGTAGAGTTTAAGGATAGTTCCGGGGGCGTAGCGACATGGTGGAGTTTGCTGGAGGATGTTTGAATCTATACCAAGGCTATGATAGTTGAATTATAGAACAAAGTTTGATCCAAGTGTAGCGGGGACAACTTTGCTCGAATTGAAACATAGTATAAATTCTTAAACTTATTGTGCAATACCGTTTGTTTTATATGCAGTAAATAGTAAGATAATTGAAATTGACAATTGGAGATGGTAT
Source organism: Cenopis cana (assembly GCA_951800055.1). Lineage (NCBI taxonomy): Eukaryota > Metazoa > Arthropoda > Insecta > Lepidoptera > Tortricidae > Cenopis > Cenopis cana. The sequence goes on along the minus strand of OX637498.1, from coordinate 3,493,813 downwards.
ATGATATCTGATTATAATATTAAATCATTTATTTGACTGACAATGACAAAAGTTTGAGAAACTATCGCTAGATGGCATCACTGAATGTCGGCAAGCAGGAACCGACAAATCGATACTTTGTATGCTTTTCACTAGATGGCGCTCGCAGGCAGTTTTAAGAGAGAGTTGATTTTTAGAAATATGAAGAAAAAAGGCGAAAAAATTACATGTGGTCTATTAACGAGGCCGAAAGAATTAAATTATGAATAATTATGAATGTGATGGAAATATTTTAAACCATTTGAGAAATATTTACGTAAATTGGATGTGATTTGATATTTGCGGGATTGACGTGGCGTCGGATCGGATCGCTGTGATTGGAGGATTGTAAAACGGAAGTCGCAAGGAAATGCGTAATCATACGACGCTATTTTATAAGTTTTATTTTTATTTAGAGCGAGATTTATCATGAATAATTGTCATGATAATTAATTTAAGTGCATAAAATAAATATAATTCGATGTTCCTACAGTTATAAGTAAACCTATTGTCAAAGGTTATTAATGTTGCCGTGAGTCGTGCGCGGGGTTTTTCCTTCTCTGTCGCACTTACAAGTCTGTGTGTGGGTGCGACAGGGACGGGAAGCTTCGCTCGAGTATCGCGTTGCGGTAGCCGCTCGTTACCAAATTTGTCTATCATAAGGGAAATGATAGATTAAGTGAGACTTATTGTGATCGTAATAAGGTTTGAAATTCTTGAACACGAGTGTGATTGTTTGTTCAGAAGGTCCTACAAGTGTCGTGTGAACCCCGGAAATTGAAAGGAACGCGTTGTTCGGCCATTTTGTCTTTACTCCTGTCGAAGTAACTCCTTTCTCTGTTCTGCTGTTTTGTTCTAGCTGCGAGGTGAGTTTAAATACTTCTTGAAACTGGAAATTTCTTTATTGATAAGGTTTATTTATTGGAGAATAACTGGATAAAACTATTTTATGGATTTTGCGCCTTAGCGCAAACGAGAAATCATGAAGTTGTTTTAGCGTCATTAAAGTTGTTCTGAAAGGTGTGATTGAAACTAAGTATTCCCTTGTGGGATTATTAGTAGGTATTGGTGAACGTTTTCATCATTTTAAAGGATTCAGACTGGGGGTCGTGATATATAGAGAGAGAGATTCCCTCGAAGTCGGTTAAAGCGTCGATATATCTGATATCTATCCTAATACTGTTCGTGTCATATCCTTAGGCCTGCATACAACGCCCTATCATTCTTCAAGTTTGTCGGCCCGGTGGGGTCCGAAGCGAAGTCCAGCTCAGTCACAGTGAGTATATTGCAAACTCTAATATCTGCACATTAGCTATTTGCTCGTTAAGAAAAGAGTTACATTAACTATTCATTCCTTATACTTCCTACGTATGTTTAGATGAAAGAGATGCAAGATGTTTCATTCCATTCGATATGGAATATTACTTAATTGAACGATACGATGTGATCAAAAGGCCCGCGTGGTCGTGTCAGAGGTTTCCCTGGATTGTGATATGACTGAGATCCTTCTAACGTTTATGTCTTACTTTAGTAATTACTTATGACTGATTTATTACTCATGTTGTAAATGCAAATGCGAATATGACCATATATATGAATGGTGTGATCGAGTTGAAAATTAACAAATGACAGATGGTATTAAGTATGTGTGTAAATTATAAGTTGGTCTGTCGAATTGTACCCTAGAAATTGCAATGGCAGTGGTGGTCCGTCTGATGGTAAACGGATACCATAACCTATGGAAGTTTACAATGAATGGCATGAATGCCACACTTATTAGTTACAACTTTATTTACTCTTTTATAAAATAAATTTCAATTAAAAGTAGGTCGGATGAGTGACTTGTTTGGATTCAATCTCGCTTAATTATCATTCATTAAGCACCATAAAGCTTTCGCTGATGCTAAGGGTGTGCAATTGTTTCTATTCATCTGTGGTTTGAACTTTATTGCTATAAATTCACCGCTTTAGCTCATGGTTTATTTCTGTCAAAATATTTAAGATTAGAAAGATGCTATTGATTTGTTACTGTCTTCCTTACTTATCACTGCACGAGATTGCATTTAAATGAATGATGTTCGTCTGACTTTGCACTCGGAGCCATATTAAGGTTAAAGCTCGAGTAATGCTGACTTGAACAATGCTTGGCATCTAAATACTGAATCAAGATATGGCTGCTTGTACACTTTATTTTATGATTTCTTTATGATTTCAAATAATGATAATTTATGCCACTGCATTAAAAATAGTGGATGTGTTCTAAGGAATTATCACCTGCTATTATTTTTATTTTCTATTCTTTGCATAGCTTGGGCTGTATAAGTTTAAGTGTGTGAACGATTGTTGGGGTGTCAATTACAGGTCAATAGTGAATACATCAAGATGGAAGATAGTTTAATGCGAATTCTTGAGCTCACTACTGCACATATTGAGTCTCTTATAAAAAAGGCGAAGGGCTTTAATGAATCCATTGGAACCTGTATCCCGGAGAAAGTTATCTTGGAAGCTGAAGTGAATGCATCCAAACTGGAAAGTGGTTTGAAGAAGTTGGGGAACGACTTAAACAACTACTTTCGATACGTGAACGAGCCAGCTATAGATGACGTGTCTAGGATTACAGCAATACAATTGGAAGCGGAAGAAGTGTTGTGCGAGCTACAGATTAATCTTAAGAGAAGCAAACCCTCCACATCATCGGCACCCATACCGATAGCGTCTCCACCAATGGCTACAAGCAGGTTGCCTAAGTTGAACTTACCTGAGTTCCACGGTGATATCTTACAATGGCACCAATTCTGGGATCAGTTTACTTCGTTGGTAGACAGCCGAAATCTAAATGACGTTGACAAGTTTCTCTACTTAACATCTATTTTACGGGGAGAAGCAAAGAAGCTAGTGGAGGGCCTCGTAGCCACTAATGAGAATTACATCATCGCTGCCACAACGTTAAAGACAAGATACGGGAGAATTGAACTGGTCAAGGATGCCCACTATTCTGCGTTAAGCAAGATATCACCAGCGAGTACTTCAGTGGAGGACTGTCGCAGAGTCTTCAATGAAGTTGAGAGGCATTTAAGAGTACTGCAGTCTCTAGGTGAGGACATGACTCACAGCTACTTTCGATTCATGATACTGGAAAAGTTTCCCGAAGATTTAGTATATGAATTGAAGAAAAGAACTCAAGATAATGCTGTACCAGAGATCCGAAAGGGGCTGGAAGATTTGATATCCGCTAGAGAGGATGCTTACAGGATATCTAAAGGGAAGGAAGCTGATACCAGCTATACCACAGAAGTATTACATGTCTCAGAAAGATTCAAAGCGAGAGGCTTTAAGAAAATGCAAGGCGATAGCCATTTACTTAAACGTAACAATCGAAACCAAAATAAAGGAGCTACTTCTCATCATTTACCAAATAGCTCCAACCTCAAGAGAAAAGTTAATACTGTTTGTAGTACAGCTGGGGAAGCTGGAACTTCATCACCAAGTCCGGCGAAGAGAAGAAGAAAGGACTGTCTCTTCTGTCAAGGAAACCACAATAGTGTAAATTGTTTAAAATTTAAGACCGATGAACAGAGGAAGTCAAGACTTTCAGACCGCTGCTTCAGATGTTTAAGAAAAGGCCATAACGTGGCACGATGCCGTTTTGTGGGACCATGTTTCAACTGTAAGCAAACATCTCACTTAGAAGTTTTTTGCCCTCGTAGATTTAATACAGAGGGACGTGTAAACACAAATAATACTCCTGAAACTAGTAACAATAGAAGAAAAAATTTTGCAAGAGGAAACACTACTCGACAATTTCACATAAAGACCAATGGTCAGACCATTCTACAAACTGCTGTGGTTAGTGTAATTAAAGAGGATAACCATGACACGGTTAAATGCAGATGCTTATTGGACTCTGGGAGCCAAAGATCGTACATTACAAAGGATTTAGCTAAGAGACTTAATCTAGGCACTTTGGAAGAAAGTAGATTGACTGTGTTTACATTTGGTGCAGAGGTACCTCAAGAAATAGATAGTCATCTAGTTCAATTCCGGATGAACACACGCTCCGGCGAAATTTCTATGACAGCTAATGTTGTGCCTATGATTACTCATAGCGTACCACATCTTCCGGTGGACCATAAGGATTGGCCAACTGAATTCGACCTAGCTGATGATGGATCACTGGCAGATCAAGTGGATATACTTATTGGCAATGACTATTATTTCTCGCTGTTATCAACGGAGAAGATCAAGATCGATAACAACCTATATTTGGTGAGCTCTGAATTGGGCTGGATAATAAGTGGGAAAACAGACTCTACACCAGATAACGAACTATCGGTCGTCACCTATTTCCAGACCAATGTAGAGGTCAAGCTAAACCAACCCGATCTTCCTTTAGCTGACATGAACGTCAAAGGATTGTGGGAATTAGAAGCTATAGGTATCACCGATTCGCCTAAGGACAGCAGAGAAGAGGAAGCTCTCCGCAATTTTAATGAGACTACGCTATTCCAGGACAATAGATACCATGTAACCTGGCCATGGGTGGATTATCCTCCGGATCTAAAGCCTAATTATGGTCTAGCTTTGGGACGTTTGACCAACTTAATAAAGCGATCGGATCAAGACACATTAGCTTCATACAATCAACTTCTTATGGAACAAGAAAGATTAGGAATTGTAGAGAGAGTACCTGAGGGTGACATCAAGGACTCTGATTGCCCTGTGCATTATCTTGCTTTCCACGGAATCAAACAACCTAATAAACCCATAAGATTAGTCTACGATGCTTCGTCTAAACTTAAGGATAGCAAGAGCCTCAATCAGTGCCTTTACTGTGGACCATTGATGTTGGAAGACCTGGCCGGTCTTCTATTAAAGTTTAGAACGCACAACATAGGCATTTGTGCAGATGTGGAAAAGGCTTTCTTACAGATTGGGCTACAAGATAAAGATCGAGACGTCACTCGTTTCTTGTGGGTTAAAGACACAGGACGACCTGTCGATGACACTAATATACTTCATATGCGGTTCTGCAGAGTACCCTTCGGCGTAATTTCAAGTCCGTTCTTGTTAAATGCAACCATAAAGTACCATTTATCTAGGTCTCACTCAGAAAACGTCAAGAACTTAGCTCAAGAGATTTATGTAGACAATGTGGTAACTGGAACTGAATCCACAAAGGAAGCTGTTGATCTGTATAAAGGCGCAAAGGAAGCGTTCCAACAAATGTCCATGAATCTTAGGGATTGGAGCTCTAATTCAAGAAACTTTATTAGGCAAGTTCCAGATGCTTGTCATGACAAGGTGGTAAAAGTATTAGGATTGGACTGGGACTTGGAGACCGACACACTTCGTTTGAGGTTTAAAGAGCGAGAGTTTGCCAACACTAAAAGAGGTGTCCTAAAATGTATCGCTTCAGTGTACGACCCGAGTGGATATGTTGCACCAGCCATGCTACCTGCTAAACTTTTCTTACAAGACTTGTGGAAAATGAAGCTCAAATGGGATACGCCATTGTCAAAGGATATGATCGATAAATGGAATAACATCAAACAGGAGCTCCGGAACCTTATGGAGGTGTGTGTACCTCGGTGCTATATAAAAGACTTGTGCAAAAGAGAATATCAAATACATTGCTTCGTGGATGCGTCAATTAAGGCGTATGCCGCTGCTGTTTACATAGTACAAGGCGAGAAAAGAAGCTTCGTGATGGGTAAATCACGCCTGGTACCTGTTAAAGATAATGACGACTTGAAAATACCTCGTCTCGAGTTACTTGCATTCCTTATAGGTCATCGTCTAATCCAGTATGTCAAGAAGTTCTTTCCAAGCAATGTCACACAACAAGTACTGTGGACAGATAGCCAAATTGTAATAAGTTGGTATAAGTCGGATAAGTTGTTAACACCATTTGTTGCAAAAAGGATACAAGAAGTAAAAAGAAATAAGGAATTATCTGTCCGTCATATTCCAACCCATCTAAATCCAGCTGATGTAGCCACCAGGCCCTCACAACCTAAAGAAGAATTGGAAAAATGGTTGGTAGGACCAGACTTCTTGTCCAAGAAAAACTCTGAGTGGCCTACAAACCCCGGTGAGCACTGTTCTCTTTTGGTTGGGGAGGATCCACCGAAGATTTCAACGGTGGAAGATACAGATATGAGAATAACACCGGAGGTGATAGATAACCCTAAAAAAGGAATGGATTGTGACGAAGGGATAATTTATACAACAGTAGATGAAATAAAAGATATTCAATCTAAACACTTTCTAGAGGAGTTAGCCGGCAAGGAAACTAGTCTGAAGAGGAACCTGGATCTATTCAAGGATGAGGATGGTATACTGAGGTGTAAAGGACGGTTTAAAAATGCTAATTGGACGTACGATAAAAGATACCCAATTCTGCTACCTAGAGATAGCGACTACACTGATAACATCATTAAGAAAACACATGAAGATAATTACCATGTGGGTGCTAGTCACACCCTCAGCATTATAAGACAATCCTTTTGGATACCACAAGGAAAAAGTCGAGTTCTTAGAGTTATTAAGAAATGCCCTCAGTGTATTAAACATGGAGGAGGACCATTTAAGTTACCTCCTACACCTGCCTTACCTCCAGAGAGAGTTAATTATACGGAACCCTACACATTTACAGGCATAGATTACCTAGGACCAATATTAATTAAGACTACAACAGGAACTGAGAAACGCTGGATTTGTTTGTTCACTTGTTTGGCGGTACGAGCGGTACATTTAGAAGTAGTTCGAGACTTAACTGCAGAGGAAGGATTGCTAGCGTTAAGAAGATTCGTGTCTACTAGGAACGTGCCTACGTTAATTACCTCAGACAACGCTACAAATTTCAAACTAATGTCCGAAGTATTATCCCAACCGTACTGCGTTGAAAAGAAGATCAAATGGCGTTTTATTCCGCAACTTGCGCCGTGGTTTGGCGGGTTTTACGAAAGACTTGTAGGCATTGTCAAGAACTGCTTAAAGAGAACCCTACAGAAACATCTACTTACTGACAACCAGCTGAGCACCATAATAAAAGAGATAGAAGCTGTAATTAATTCTCGCCCGCTTACTTATGTCGATGAAGAACTAACCCACATCCTGAAGCCCTCAGATTTCATCGCTATGGGTAGGAATATAGTCATGGAGACGAGAGGTGAAGGACCTCTGCCTCAAGGGACGAAGATAAAAGTTGACCTCATAAACAGCTGGAGGAAAGGCATCATTGTCCTTGACGAGTTCAAGGAAATGTTCGTCAATCGATACCTTGTGAGCCTGAGGGAGAGGTATTCACATTCTTATAAACAACCTAGGTCTACGTCGACATTAGAACCGACGGAAGGGCAAATTGTTCAGATTAAGGGAGATAGTAAAAATAGGGAAAATTGGCAAGTTGGAAAAATAGTGTCGCTAACCAAGGGAGCTGACAGCATGTGTAGAGTAGCCCGAGTTAAAGTAGGAGATAGGGAATTTACCAGGTCAATTGGACATTTATACCCACTCGAGATCGAAGAAGACGCCGAAATGATTAATAACGAAAGGGATCAGGTAATCCCCAGTGATACAGAAACTGCCCCAACGATATCAAATTCGCCTATAACTAAAGAACTGAGCCGTGAAAACGCCGACGACCCCACTGGCGCCTCTCCCGGATCACGACCACAACGGGGAGCCGCCATTGAAGCCAGAAAGAAAATACATCAGTGGACGAGCTCCTTGACCACACATTTGCTGGCCGTCGGGAGTGTCGTGAATCGCCCTTAATGCCATAAACACGGCATTATAGATTCACGATGACGAATAACAACAACTCTAGAAGAAGTGATATCTATGGTGAGTGATCTATTATTGTCTATGCTATCCTCTACCATCCGCGTTAGTTGTCAATGTCAGTCTAGTTTAGCGCCCGCCATTTGAAGTGCTATCAAGTAGTGAGTAGTGAGTGTATTAGTTCTGGAAATGGGAGATCTAAGGAGCTTCTAAGGAGCTAAAGCTAAGTGGTCTATGTTTGCAGTTGCCCATATATTATTAGAATCTCGTTTGGGCTCGCAGTCACTTGTTGATCCTAATATCATTACCCCAGAATCTAGTAGCAAGCTAGTGACGATCAGCCTAACCCATTAGATTGATATGTAGTACTGTTCTCCTCTCACTTAATACAAGCTGTCTCAACTTCTGCTCCCTGTGTCAGATGGTTGAGACGGGATGGTGCGTAACTAGGAAGGTACCTTTCGGCAAATAGCCTAGCAGTGCGCACAAGCTAGGTCAAAAGCACATGGGTTTGGAAGCTATAGAGCTGATGATATCAGCGTGCTCCAGGGGACGGTGGAAGCGTCCATTATGATAATTGGGGACAGTATAGAGTCCATTATGTGGAGCGTACCCGATACGCTATATCTTAGGACTGCTATGCCATAGATATGGCTGGAGGTTGTGGAACAACAGCAGTAATAGTTACGTGTTATCTACTCAGACAGTTTGAGTAGATAGCAACGGCACCCGTAGGGAAGTGTTGGATTGGATTATGCTTGTAGACTTATATGACCTACCAGACTCTTATGTGACTATCATGATTTAGATCATTCTTTATATACCTCTCTCAGAGCGCTTAGAGACAGTGGTGTCATACAATACCTTTAAAACCACAGGTGGGGCATGCAGGCCTCGCAGGCAAAGCGAAGCAGATGAGGAAGGAGGAGAGAGGCTTCTCCGCTCTGGCAACCTTGGTATAGGTTCTAAGGTAGGATTCAGGCAGACACTAATAACTTTATCATACCCGCTGCGCACCCGGAGCCTTCCTGGGAGGAAGTGTAGAGTTTAAGGATAGTTCCGGGGGCGTAGCGACAGATTGTGTCAAGTTTATTTTTTGCCAACAAATTATTTTGGAATAATTAACAAGTAATTAACGAGCGTATTCTACGCGTCTTGCCAAACAGTCACCATATAGTCGAGTGCTGAGTGGATATATTATGCTGTATTTCGCTAGTATTCCAATTCTTTACCTCTAACACAGGCGTTTACTGCGGGCTGTTAAAAGGAAGTGACAGTCTGACACTGACAGGTCGAGGTTAATCCCATATAGTGTGGCAACACAACCATGTAAACTGTTTTGACATTTAACGGATCTACAAACGTAATGATTCCAACAACGATGTAAGGGGTCTACAACAGTAATGATTTGACTTATGATTACAATTTGGAGTTTGACTGTGTGAATGAGCGCCACCAACTGTCCCGCAGACGAATGCAGGGAATATTTTCCATCCGTAGCGGTTCTATTTCTATTTATAAAAAAAATAGTATTTATAAACAAAAAAAAACATTCAGAGAGCTTACCGCGAACAGAAAACGAAGTAGTTATCTTGAAGGAAACTCAGGGGACTCTGGCAATAGTAATTTACTGTATGTATTTAATTGCAAATAATGATTGATTGATCATTGATCCGTAACTCATATTTGCTAATTAATCTCAGGTATTGCAAAATAGTTACTACCTATATTATTCTAATTAGATATTAACCCGCGCAGCGGACCCTCAGACAGTGACATTTGTCATTCCGGAGACCTCACATCACCCTAGCGCCTCTAGTGGCGAAGTCATACGCGTATTGTGTTAAATCATAACTTTTTTGTAGACCCCATTACATCATGGGTGAAATCATTGTTTGTAGACCCCTTAAGTCTGTCAAAACGTGGCTGTGTTCTGTGTTGCCAGACAACCGGGGTTAACCCCGAAAGTAAACAAAGTAGTCGACGGCATAGGCACTTCCGGCACTTCAGCGAAATACATTACAAAGTATTCATTGTTTGGCCAATGCGTACACGCACAATACGCTCATTATAATATGTATACTTAATTACAACGCATTAGTAGCTGCTGAGTCAATTATTACAAAAGTCGACAGTCTTTGGCTAGTACTGTTTGTTTCACACAATCAGTCAATCACTAAAGACAATAAGGATACGATGGCAGACTCGGAGTTGTAAGTAAATTGTGTTTGATTTAGATATTATTTTGCTACTTCCTAAAGTCTTACACTGTGAACTTACCTTACGCGTACAAAAATGGTTGAAAAGACAATATAGAAAGGTTAATGAATCTTCCATCCGTGTCTCTCGCTAGTGTTTTCTCATAAATCTCTTCAGCTCTTGTCTCGAGTGGCGTCAGAGTGTGTTTGCAAGGTTAACATAAGTTAAACTTATTTGTCGTAAATCATAGCAAATTTGTAGTCATAGTGGTCATAGTATTTATTTTTAAACAATACAAGATTGTGTTAGAAAATACATGTAGAATATTAAATCAGGAATTACAATATACTCGTACACTTCACCCTTTTTTAATTTAGTTATAATATTATTTTAGTTCTTATGTTAATATATAAAAATGCCTTTTCTAAGCAGTCAAAATGTGCGGAAAGTGCTACTTTTCCGCACTAGTGCTTTTTACTTTTCAATTTTTTTTAATTTTTAACTCTGTCTTCAGCTCGACGCAAAGAGTTTTAATTATTTGAAAAACATTTCACAAATTAATCAATTATATTTATAGATTACCGTTCTTATATACAGGAACATAAATATTAATACTTCTTAAACGTATCATTTATCATTTAAGATTTTACTTATTAAGTTATTACTTATAAATAAATTGGAAATGTTCACTTTATACGTAAATGCGTGGCAGAATGCGCATTAAGCCATTGCCTACTTGGCATTTTAAAAACAAATGTGCTCATGCGCAGTAGTATAAATGTTCACTTACGCACTTGTATCATAAATAGCTATTATGTGACACCTGGCCATAAAGCGGCAATTACCGCACGCTCCGCGCGCGGGAAATCCCACTTCCTGGCCAGGGGGTGACATTAAATTTTGTACTTAACAAGGGCGGTAATAAAGAAAGCCTCAGATCGCATATTTATAGCCCTTGCCTTCGGCTCGGGCGTCAAATACCTGCGATCTGAGACATTCTTTGTTTTAAAACCGCCCTTGTTAAGTAAAGTACTATGCTAACTGTGTTGTGCTGAATAAAGTTAATAATCTTCAAAGATAAAAATTACAAGAAGCTTATTACTAAAAACACTCAACAATTAAAAAATAACATAAAACTCGAACAATTCATCTTATACCTAAACATATTCGAACACTTCATCCACGCTGTAGAAACACCTCTCAATAATATTTGATCAAGTAATTCATTTACTTCTACAATGTCATCAGCATTATCGCATATATGTTATCAGCAATCATTAGGCTACAGTTCGGGACTTGATTACAAATGTAATTATAAGGTCATTAGTAAATATAATTAAGAGTACAGGACCTAAAATTGAGCCCTGCGTCACACCTCTTCCTACCTTTGTCAGTCCAGATTTAATAGATTTTTCACCACTGTTATCTATATCTTTGATCTCTACGCTTTGTAGATAATTTCGTAGGAGACCGTATGGTTTACCCTTAATGCCGTAGAATTTTAGCTTTCTTAAGAGAATTTCATGGTCCACCTTATCGAAAGCAGAACTAAGATCTAAAAATAAGCCTAGTACTCTCTTCCTGCTGTAGATATTTAAAATAATATCATCAATCAAGGCGTCTATTACATCTATGGTGCCTATATTTTTTTGAAAGCCAAATTGTCGTGGGTTGATAATACTATTGTCTTGGAGGTGTTTTAAAAGTCGGGGTCTATAGTTTTTGGGGTCTATCTTAAGACCCTTTTTTGTATACAGGGAAAATCTTAGCTATCTTTAGCTGATGAGGAAAAACAGAACGGTCAAATTTGTTGTGGTTGTAAATGCGTACCTTTTAGTCTATTGTGAGTATCGGTTTATATACATCATCATCATATCAGCCGCAAGACGTCCATTGCTGAACACAGGCCTCCCCCAAAGAGTGCCACAATGACACCCGCATCCAGCGGACTCCCGCGACCTTTACCAGGTCATCAGTCCACCTTGTGGGGCGGTCTACCACGCTGCGCCTTCGGTTCGTGGTCGCCACTCGAGAACCTTTCGGCCCCAACGACCATCGGTTATACGCGCAATGCGCCCGCCCACTAATACAATACATGCCTGTTTATAATACATGTTTTATTAATTTACAGTTCTGTGAAGAAACAACAGCGTGGTGCTGATTTGAAACTCCACTTTTCAGCTGCGCAACTTGATGATGCTAAGAATGAACTGTTCTCTCAACCTATTAATGTTGATGGCTTGGCATTTATTGTTGGTAAACTGAAGCCAATTGATAGAGAACATATTCAACTTAATATTAGAATGAAAAAGACAGAAACAGCGAAGAATTTAACAGTTTCAGTCCACATAACTTGTGACCAATATAATGAGCGCTTTATTTGTCCTAATGAATGGCTGGAAGTCCTAGTAAAAACAGCACAATATACATCAAAATTGTCAAAATATAGAAGTGTTTACATATACACAGTTGAAGTTAACTTATCTTTACACACAACATCAATGGCTGAGCCCTCAGCTTTGAACATCCAACTTCATGGAGACACAGAGCTCACCGACTTTAAACTCCAGGCAGCAGACGGCAGTGTGGTGATGCACAAGAATGTACTGTTTGCTCAGAGTGACATGTTCAGGACCATGCTGAGAGGACAGTGGAAGGAGACGGCTGAAGGCAGCATCAACTTGGAGGGAGTCACGGTTCGGACCCTCCAGCACCTAAAGGACTACATGTACTTGGGCTACCTCCCTGAGGAGGGCCTGGAAGCTCTACTTCTCCTTGCTAGATACTGTTTGATGGATAACCTGGTGGCTGACTGCATTGAAAAACTGACCAAGTCCGTGAATCCGGAGGCATTCGATGGACTTGTCGAGTTTGCTTGTCAGCACAACATTATCGAACTGGTGAAAGCATTTGTAACCATTCCAGATGATATTGCAAATGGTATCCACCGGCTGAACATCAGTAAGAAAAACTCTAAATAAGCAGATTAAATAAAATCGCCGCCCCAATAACTTAACGTAAAAATGTTTTAAGGCCGCCCTGGACCTGATCCTCATAGCTTTAGTTATGAAAAAACTTTATATAATATTAATTGCTTAAAACTATTATTGAAATCAGTACTTGTAAGAATATAATTCTCTTTCGTTTTTGATATTTTTTTTGAGTAGGTATGCCTAATTAATTAGTCTATTACATTACTTTGTCCTTCAAATATTAACTAACTGTTTTCAAACAGTATAATGCATGATGTGTTAGAATAGAATTATAATTTTCCTATTTTCTCTTTTTTATCTCTACTCCATGTCCTTTATGATGTAATTATAGATTTTAATTTTCTAATAAGTATCATTTTCTTTTGACCCTTTCCATGCCAGGATATCGATTGTCTTTTTTTTAAACAACGACGGTGCAAATAAGCGTGCGGTCCACCTGATGGTGGCGGACACCGCAGCCTATAGACGCTCGCAACTCCAAATGAGACACGTGCGCGTTGCCGACCCTTTATAAAATTTGATGATGCACTGTGCTGTGTGTGATGATGCTATTGAAAATGACGCTGATGACAAAGATGATATAAAAGAGCTAGACGAAGTATTAGTACTTATAGTACTTATTGATTATGAATAAGGGAACGTACCTGGGAATGCTGCACGGCGAGGTGTCGCTCGTAGAACTTCTGCTGCAGAAACCCGCAGTAGCATTGCTGGCACTGGAACTGCCTCTTGCTGGACTTGTTCCGTTTCTTCTCCATATCACGTTTTATGGTGTCCAAGTCGACTGTGATCTGAAATAAAATCATCATCATCGTCAAACTTAAGAGCTACGCTCTTGTCGGTGGAGAGATCGCCAGTCTTCTCGGTTCTCTGCCAGTCTTTTAGCGTCCTGATACGACGCGGCACCAATTTTCTCCTTCACTTGGTTGAAGTACCTACGTCAATCTGGGCCTACCTCTTCCCCTTCTTCCTTCAATTTTCCCTTCCAAAATGTTCACAAAAAAGGTGTCGTGCCGTATCAGGTGTCCAAACATTCGTCCTCTCCTGTTCTGTATGGTTTTAAGCATAGTCCTCTTCTCTTTCACAATACTTAAAACCTCTCTCTCTCTGAAATAAAATATAATAGTCATATCCCATTCCACAGAATAATGAATAGTACACATACAGTGGATAGAGGGAGGAAGGGGGGTAAACATGAGCAATCAGGGCTACCGTTTTTGCGCTCACCAGTTGGCGCCACCGTGCTGTCAGTCCAGCTGTCAAAGTTTGTTATTGGTTATTACGGGCGTAAAAACTAAATACACGTTGCAATCGTATTTTATATAATGAAACCGCACTGTAAATATTTGTATCGAACATTCCGTATTGTAGCGTACTCCCGTTTTGTACGGAAAAAGTATGACATAAGTTTACTGACGAAGCCGTCCTCTCCCGGCGAAAAAAATATACAATGCCATTCTTTTGTTATCTGCCCTGGGATCCCAGGGACTGGTAGACGACGGGTTAAATTATCGCAAAGCACTGAAATGCGTTGACCTCTAAGTCATATTTGCCATTATTATCAATCTCAGATATTGCAAAATAGTCATCATATTAATCTAATTAGAAATAAACCCGCGTAACCCACCCACAAGTGAGAGAGTCCAACAATTCGAGGCTGAAATGGGACATAATGGAGGTGTGCCAAAGCCGAGCTTGGCAGAAATGCCAAAGGGAATAGGCCTGCCTAAGCAAAGTTCTAGCTTAGGAACTAGTATTATGAGCTGCCATCTGACCTATAACACTTTAAACTGCTTAAAATTAATAAAACTGTCCGAGTTGTATCAAATTAAGCCGTCCAAAAAGCGACTTTACTGTCCAAGCGTGAAGATTCAAAGTCCAATGACAAGTTTTATAAAATGTTGGACATTTTAAATAATTTCTACTATAAACAGACTTGTTTTAATGGGTCTAGAAAAGGTAAATACAATAAATATCGCGTTAGACCCGTTAAAACGAACCTTTTATATATGAGCCTTCCAAGGCATTAAGGAAATCTAGAACTTGTTGTGATTAAGACTGGTTTCCTCACGATGTTTTCCTTCATCGAAAAGCAACGATTGAATATCAAACTAAAAAAAATTGGTACGAGCCGGGCTTTGAAGTCGCTACCTCCCGATTGAAAGTCGCGTGCCTTGCCGCTCGGCCACAGTAGGCAGTAAAAAAAGAGAAATAAATGGAAATATAAACAACACAGACACATATAGTCCCTATTCGTCCCGGTACCTCCGCATACCGGGTAGAGTCAGTCCGACCCAGGTCGGGCCTGGCTGAGTTTCTTGCTGGACTCTTCTCAGCTAGGCTAGGTTAAATGAACCTGCGACAAAACTCCCAGTAGCGCGATTCCACTGACACACTTCAGTTCGGTTGAAACCGCTCAACCAAGCTCACTGGAGCGCAAACTTTTAGGTTGGGTTGCACCAAACCGTCAGTAATCGTAAGCGGTGTTCGTCAAATCTGATTGTATGGAAAGTTTGACAAGTTTCTATGGGATGACAGCTGCCGGCGCCATATTTGACGATGACCGGTCTGTGTTCGTACGTTGGTGCAACTGGCACTTAGAGTAGTCCAGTGTTTAAACCGCCCGCGTGGTCGTGTCGGAGGTTTCCCCTGGACTTTCCCCAGGCCACCTTCCAACCGCGCACTCCTATCGCTTTAATGGGCCAGGTCTATAAAGCCGCATTCAGAAAAAAAAATCTGTCAACTTACCACATCATAAAAACTTCTTTTATCCGGGATATCCTCCATTATAATAGTTCTATATTTCTTATTCACAACACCGCGTTTCTTGGGTCCTTGTTCGTTCTTTATCTCCACCTTTTTCTCGGGCAAATCAATAGGTACTAATACTTCGTCTAGTTCTTTTATATCAGCTTTGTCATCAGCATCATTTTCTATAGCATCGTTTTCAATAGCATCATTTTCTATAGCATCATTTTCAGTAGCATCACCAATAGTATCATTTTCATCTTTCAACTCATCTTTGATGTGTAAGTCATCATTTTTAATATCTAACTCACTGTTTATTAATATTGCATCTCCTTCTTGTTTTATAATTGTAGGTATTGTATTTACATTTTCATCTCCATATATTATAATTTGATAATCGTCTACTTTTTTTGTCACTATTAAGTTTGATAGATTACTGCGTGCTGTCTGTAAATATCGAGGTAAATATTAAAAATCATAAATTTTACACAACTACCATGGGTGAATACGAAAACGGACACCTTAGCCTATGCACACTTGTTGCTGTTAGAGGATTCCCTACATGATATAATGTATACTGTATTGAATAAAAAATGAATAACTCGTAGTTTTTTTTTTAATAATAGTTAATGTGCATCAATACTTTGGGTTTAAATATGGCAGTGTAGCCTAAGTGTAAAAATATGGCTAGACTGGACCTATCTGATAGCATGCTCAGTTAGCTAGGTAGGTCGAATAGTCAGGTTTCACATAAAATGTCACATAAAATATGACCATAAAAAGTATCATGCTGGCTGGGCAGGTCATAGTGGGTGGACTAGGTAGTTATATTTTTTTTTACTAGTAGTATGGGTACTAAGCAACGATATACATACTTATATAGATATAAATAGATACTTAAATACATAGAAAACATCCAAGACCCGAGAACAAATATTCGTGCTCATCACACAAATAAATGCCCCGGCCGGGATTCGAACCCGGGACCTCCAGCTTCGTAGGCAGGGTCACTACCAACTAAGCTAAAGCGGTCGTCAAAAGTGGTAGTCATTGGTCCAATGTGGTAGTAAATTATGAAAAAAAACATGGATATGGGACCGTTGACTGTATGTGTACAAATAGTCATAAACATACTTATCAAATATAGACTATAAAATAAAATGAAAAGGTATTGAGATGAGGTATGCAATAAAGAGTATTTGTTATACAGAGTGGAAAAAAATTATGGGCCCTGGAGGGGAACTACCTGAAATCATTAAGTTAGCTCGTTTTACTTAAAGGAAAAATTCTTTAGTTTTTAAAAGGAAACCAAACTGCATTCAAGGATTTTCTAAAATTCGCCTGTTTCACCCGGGAATCGAACCAGCTGAAAATTCAAAAATAAACATTCGCTTTTTTTATTTCACTAATTGATACAGTCACTGTTAAAGATAATACCTATTTCTCCAGGAAACATTAGGTCTTAGACTCGTCTGTCGTACAAAATATCCATAAAACCAAATGTTGAGTTGCAATTTCTTAGAAAAATCCTAGAATTTTTTTGAAAATCTATGAATGCAGTTTTGTTTCTTTTGAAAAATTAGAGAATGTTTCCTTTAAGTAAAATGAGATATCCCAAGGATTTAAGGCAGTTTCCATCCAGGGTCCAACATTTTTTTTCCACCCTGTATATTCATATGTGGGTATGTCTGAAGATCTTCGGGTACCGTCAGTTTCGGTTATCGTCATGGCTGCCAGTACACGTACGTAACCGTATTGTAAAGTATATAAATATCTTACCAAAGACTTCTTATTTAAGAGCTGCTGCGCTTGTGTAATCTTCATTCGGAACGTATGAATGTTATTCAGTATTTTATAACATTCCCAACACATCCTTAGCTTTTTCATCTGGAATAGTACACAATAACATATGAATTACAACTCTGGACCCTAGTCTACAAACACTTATTTATTTTAAAGTAATCCATTGTGAGAAAGATCAATGCAAAGGAACGGAAAGAAGTACAATATAGTATTAGAAATTGTGTTTTCTTAGTTTTATTTACTCCTAATAAAATCAATGACCATAACTTACATCGATGTTCGATTTCTTTAACAGCAGTTGGCGGTATAGTTTCGCGTGCTCCTCAACGGTGACTAATTGCCTATCAATAGATAAACAGCCATGGCAAATATTTACGAATGCCATGGTTCAATATTATATTAATAAACGAAATAATATTCGACGAAGTAAAATCTAAAGCGTTGGCTCTCTGTCAAAACAATGGTATGGTTTGGTATGGTACAAAGTGGTATGCAGGGACTGGAAACTTTCTTAGAGGCCGCCCGTCGAGAAAAAGTGAATAGAAGGTGGCGACATCTCTGGTCCGTTGGATGCTTTTTTTGCACGTTTTTTGACAAGCGCCACAGACTACTTAGAAATACCAAAGACACTAAGGCGCGTCCTGACGTACCAGCGCACTAGACTGGCAGGATAGTGTTGCCCATGCCGCTGGAGCGTTAGGATGCGCTTTTAATAGTAATTATTTGACCCACCACGTGAATTACTTTTAGGATTTAAAAGTAAATTATACATATTCGTCCTTAGGATTTAATTTAAGAGTCTTACGTAATTGAAATGAATAAAATCTTGAAATTCGGTCTTTTTGTTTCGTCAATGGTTCAAAACCATAGAGATTTCTATACTATTCATTAGTCTAGAAAAAAGAACAACTCTGTGGTGGTTTCAATGTCAGTGAGTCGTATACAAACAAGTTTTCATAAAAAATAAAATAAAATCATAGTTTCATCGAGGTTTCATCGTTGTGATAATTGTGTGTGAACATTTCAAAATGCGAAATATTTCAAAGAGGGCTGTGCGTTGAAAAATAATCTTCGATAGGCAAGTTTATTTGGTGTATGTTGTGCCTTGATTCCGAAATCGTAAAATAGGTATTCGTCGTAACTAATATCAGTGTTCATGTGTTAAGTTAGTGTATATGAATTGTGACTTGTTTACTTTTGTTAATTGTGTAGTTTAAATAAATACTTCTAGCAATATTGCGTATTTTACTTGAGATGTGTTACCCTAGTAAGTGTTTTGGTGTTTACTTAAAAACCTACAATGTGGCTAGCAAAGTATGGAAGAAAGCGTAATTAAAATGTATATTAGACACGTTTTCGTCCTTACTTTGCTAATCACATTGTAGGTTTCAAAGTAAACACAGAACAAAAAGGTTATAAAGGTACGTGTGTGTGGGTGCGTGGATGTATGAATGTGTGTGTATGTGTGTAGGTGTATGCACGCATTTGCATGTGTGCGTGAGTTGTGTATGTGTTTATCGATGAGTTTGCATCCACCTTTCGCTAGGGGCTTGGGGGGGTCAGTTTTTTCTCGGTGTTGCCACTCTTTACATAAATATACTTATTATACTCTTTGGTGGTATGGTAGTGAATGCACAGATAGCTAATGAATGGTCTATCAAAAACATTAAGGGAGGTATTCATGATCGTTTAATTAAAAGAGTATAAATGTCAGCGTTGCGTATTGGCCTCCCTTTCTTTTGCAATATTGAAGAATGAGATATGAGATGCAATACGAATATTTGCACGAATACGGCGAAGTGTACAGCTGCCATAACTGCATACACACAGAGAGGCTACCGCGAACCATAAACGAAGATTTCCATCTCTGTCTCACTTAAGTACATACTTCTAAGTGCGACAGAAAGGGAAACGCCCGCACCGCTGCTTGAGGTGTTGCGTCACGCCATTTTGTTTACAAGACTTCAATATTGGTTTATCTGCAGTGTTGCCAGAACGTGCTTTTTAGCACGGTTTTACGTGCTTTTTTGGATACGAACGTGCTTTTTCCGTGCGCTCCCCATAAACGTGCTAAAACCGTGCTTTTTCAAGTGCTATGGTGCTTTATGATTTTACTACTAAAAATTGGCAGGTAATGTTGGTTTGGTCCTCTCTTAAACTGTTTTTTTTTTCAAACAATCATTGTGTCAAACAATCTTTCTCTCATACCCTACGCTTTGATATCCTAAAGTTAAAAGTTATTACCTGTGCTGTGGTTGCAGGACAGGACTGTTCTGTCCTGCAACTGCAAGTTCTATCGTTCGTGTCATGCAATGGGTACACGATGTAAGTAAGGGCTCAATACTCTGAATGTGAATGTGACGTACTTATTAAAAAAACCGGCCAAGTGCGTGTCGGACTTGCACATTTACGTTTCCGAACCAACCACAAAAGTAAGTGGGTTTGAACATGAAAAATAAGGAAATTTTAATAGAAAAAAAAACCAGTTTTTATCAATACCTATATAAGTATTTGTTGGTAAAATACCCGTAATAATGATCGATCGTATCGATCGATCGATCGATGTATCACCAAAATTCAAGTTCATGGGGCAACGGGAAGAAAAAAATAATCTTATGAACAAAAATTTGTGATAGACGACGGACGGACGGACGCGTGAGTGACAGGAATAGGATTCATTTTGGACCCTTCGGATACGGAACCCTAAAAACGTGCTTTTTATTCCAAAAACGTGCTTTTTTGGACGCAAGACCGTACTTTTTGACGGAAGAGCTCTGGCAACACTGTTTATCTGTGTAAATGTTTTGACATTTCATCTTTCTTTTCACTTTATCGTCATCTTTCGTGCATCTTTCTTTGAGTTAAGCAAATACAATATTTTAAAATGAATATTAATATAAGTAAATTTGACAGAGAATCTACTTGTGCCACATGCTTGAGCCAGGATCGTAAATTATTCGCCGTAAGCGATTTAAATGCATCACTTTCAGATCAACATGCGAAGTTTTACTCCGAATTATCAGTAAGCATACATCATAAAGTAACTTACTTGCATACATCGATATGTAACTCCTTAGAAGCACTAGAATTACTATTAATAACGAGTTAATTACCAAGTTTTCTTGAGTTCCCGATAATTCGGCACTGTTGCAACTTGCAAGCACCATTACCAACGATGTACGAGCTGCGAGTTTTGTGGTTTACGCACCATTGCTTAGAAGCATTAAGCCTTTAACCGCCATCGTCTGATATAGCCGACAAAATGACAGTGTAAAGGACACCATCCCAAGTTACATACAGTAGAATCCGGATACAGCGACCGTCAAGGGACCGGCGATATTACGTCGCACTAACAGGACGTCGGTGATTTAGCAGTCGTTAAAAGCGGTCAAATATTATAAGCGGATTCCACTGTAGTTGAAAATTGCGAGTAAGTTTTCTGATGATCGGCGGAAGGTTAAAGCAATTGATTGATTACAAGCAGAACATCAATAGTACTAATGAATTGTCCTTTACGGGTACTTGTCAGTTTAAGGTGTCGAAAAGTGGTGCCATTATCCTGTATGATTTAAAAAAAATGTCCTTTAACAGCTAACATGGACAGATAAGATCTGCTGGGAGTGTCAACACACTGTGCGGAAGATGGCCGCCTTCAAGGAGAAGGCGCAGAGGGCGCAAGCCTGGCTGTGGAGCACTACAGACAGCCAAGTATGTAAAAAATGGCATTTATTTGTGTGATGAGATGAGCATGAATATTTGTTTGTGGGTCATGGATGTTTTCTATGTATTTAAGTATCTATTTATAAGTATGTATATCGTCCCTTAGTACTCATAGTACAAGCTTTGCTTAGTTTGGGACTAGGTTGGTTTGTGTAAGATTGTCCACAAATATTTATTTTATTTATATTTAATGTGTTACAGCTATCTGGGATTGAGTGCCTCTCTACGCTTGGCATATCAAAAGGAACGGCGTTAGACATCACGGACATAGCCCCAGAACCCCACAAGGAGCCGGAACCAATGATCTTCATTACTGTGAAACAAGAAGTTGCCGAAGACACTTTTGATGAAAGTATGAGTTCTGTTGAAAAAGCTGAAGTAAATACAAGTGTTGATAATCATTATGATGCTAAAATTAAAGAAGAGGAGATTAAAAAGTTTGTGATATGTGTGCCCACCATTAAAGAGCGTAAGTTGGTTTATTGGAGTTAAATAATAGTACATTACTTAACAAGGGCGGTAAAACAAAGAATGTCTCAGATCGCAGGTATTTGACGCCCGAGCCGAAGGCAAGGGCGATAAATATGCGATCTGAGGCTTTCTTTATTACCGCCCGTGTTAAGTACAAAATTTTATGTCACCCCCTGGCCAGGAAGTGGGATTTCCCGCGCGCGGAGCCTGCGGTAATTGGCGCTTTATGGCCACGTGTGACATAAATAAAATAAGGCGACAATAGGGATGATGACACTATAAAAGAAAATCAATAAATCCAAATTTTCTACATAATGACTCAAATTCTCAATCAAATGGCAAAAAAAGTAATTAAAAAAAAAAAATAATTACGTAATTATAAGTCTTCAAAGTTTTAAAAGTGGGTATTTTCTGTCGCTTTTCTGCAAAACGCACCTTTGTATTGAATGATTGTCATTTACTATGGCGCTACTCAAAGGTGACGTCACGGTCGAGTAGCACTTTCTCTCTCTAACTACGAACATTCTAACCGTTGTTGCTTCGTTATTTTTTGAGATATTTGAATAGGATTTTCACTATTTGGCATAGTTTTATGTCTTCTTTCTATTGAAGTAATATTTTTTTTTGAGTCATCATGCCTATTTAAGCCTCCACGCCGCCCGCCGCAGCTCTAATGACGTGCGCGCTTACGTGTAGTATAATATAATATTCATAATATCCAAGCTCGTCGGTTGCGGGAACTTCTGGCCTGTCCTTTGAGATACATGCTTAACTAAAAACAGCCTACCTTTGTTCTAAAAGCTATTTTACCATTCAAGCATAAGGTTTTTGAACCTTGGTTTTAATACAATATTTCCAACCTTACTCATAGTTCCCTCAACGAAGGGAAATTGACGGAAAGGACATCTTTGCCTACATCTATGCCAAAATTCACTTATACACAAATTATTTCCGCCAATTGGCAGCCATTAGTCTTGTTGGGCGAACTATCACAAAACAATGTTTTTAGGTAAAAGGAAACTACCTACACCAGGAACGAACGCTGCTGCAGAAACAGAAATAAAGGAAATCGACTTATGCACAGAGGAAACATTGACTGAAGAAGGTCTGATAAAATGGCGGGAAAAGAAGAGGAAAATGGAATTCTTTGCGCTATGCATACCTTTAGAGCGGTGCGACAGGTGCATACAGCCATTCAACAGTCCACTGTCAACGAAAATGCATTTCAGGAGGCATACAGATGTAATTTATACACGGTTTTATTTAGAGTACCTACTGTTATCTCAAGAGCGCGGGTGGGTCATGGTTGTGTGTTGAGCTATACATGCACATTGTCTATGTGTGCGTCAGCGTAGGAGCTATGAGTTCACGTTGTCTATGTGTTCGTATGTGCCACAACTACAACAATACCCAACCTGCGCTCCTGAGATAAAAGTACTATAATCATAATCATTTATTCAAAATCCTTATAGCTAATAATGTTACATGGTACTATTTATTTAGTTAAATTTTATTTTACACTAGCTTTTGCCCGCGACTTCCTCCGCGTAGAACTCGTTCATCGCGTTAAAATTGAATTAGTTTAACTTGTTATCTCTCTTCCATACAAACTTCCACCCCCATGAGGTATTATTTCCTGGATAAAAAGTATCCTACGTCCTTTCCTGGGACTCTAAACTATCTCCATAGTCTCCATACCAAATGACATCTAAATCGGTTCAGCGTTTTAAGCGTGATGACCTAACAGACAGACAGACACCCTTTCTTATTTATGATATTAGTATGATTTGATGATTAATGATTTGTGGTATTAATGATTGATGGTTATACTGTGGGTTTAAAAACTTTTGTCAGTTATTGAGAAAGGAGAACAGTAGCATACGTGAAGTATCTTTCTAAAACCTGAATGACATTTTTAGGGCTCACAGACAATACTTATTCTTATTTGTAATAGTAGAACAAGGTACATTCGACGACATAGATACAGTTATACTTTTGCACCTAATTACAATGGAACAAGGTGTAAAAGTGTAAATGTATCTATATTTCGCAGGCGTATGGCTTTTCCCCCATGTCTGTTCGTGGATGCCTTGTGAGAGACTGATAAAGCAGTCTTTTTTACATATTTCGCAAGCGTATGGCTTGGCCTCCGGTGTCGATTCGCTAGTGTTTGGTGAGACTTAAGGTGTACACGGTTGTACACAACATATTGTTAATGTCAACGCTGTATAGATATTTCATAAATCTGTTATTCGATTTACAATCTTCTCGCTTTCACAATAAAGTCTCTTTTTGAACGGTCTAATTTGATATATTGGATTCAAATGATTTTGAAGTGCCATTCTATCCACAGCTTTACGGCGACGTAGAATGCGACATCTGCACACAGCGGGTGGTTGAAAAGGACGAGCTAGTAGTCCACAAGAAACTGCATCACAGGTATAGTTGACGAAATATAAGCTGCACCGATTCCTCGAACAACTTGTATGGCGAATCGGTGCAGCTTATATTTCGTAAACCATAAATTGCTTTATGTCACACCTGGCCATAAAGCGGCCATTATCGCACGCTCCGCGCGCGAAAAAACCCACTTCCTGGCCAGGGGGGTGACATAAAATTTTGTACTTTACACGGGCGGTAATAAAGAAATCCTCAGATTGCATATTTATCGCCCTTGCCTTGGGCTCGGGCGTCAAATACCTGCGATCTGAGACATTCTTTGTTTTACCGCCCTTGTTAAGTAATGTACTATTAAGTATGATACTTGAATTTAAACTTTCGTGAGACATGTTATAACTCAATCGCAATCGGCGCGGGTCGCAGACGCACTCATCCTGAGGAAGAACTCCCGAAGAGTTCGAAACATGTCGCCCGAAGTGACAATTAATACGTGAGTTTTAACCGTTTAGTATAATAAAGTATGATACTGACATAGATTTTCTCTTCTATCTATCTAGCTCTTATTATAGTAATAGAATAGATATGTGTGTGTAAACACGCCTTTATAGTAGTTTTCATGTGTTTGGTTGAGCCAGCGTCATGTTTGACGAGATAGCCTGGTCCGCAGCACCCGGCGGCTTCGGCTGTGCTGTAATTTGCGGAAATGGCCCTAACGGTACAACTTACTATGCTGTAATTGCCATCTCTGACCCGGGCTGGGCCGGGAACGCGGGCCACGGTATATTCTAAAGCGTGTAACCTACACTTTTCGAGCACATTAAAGAGGATTTACTATATGGGTGACTGTGGGGCTAAGATGATCGTGTATACCGTCGCGTTTTATGGCCGAAATTTTTGAAAACGTCACATAAAACATCACGGTATACGCGATCATCTTAGCCCCTCAGGTGTAGATTAAAAAAAACATATGTTTGTAGTTAAAACCCTATTAAGTTCGCGTTAAAGTATAATATCTAATAGAATAAAACTCAGAGCATGTGTCAAAATCAAAGTAATTTTACTGTACAGAGTGCTGAAATGTAACCGATGCCCGTTCGAGTGGGACGACATGAATACTATGCGGCAGCACTGGAGCGACTTGCACGGGGTGAAGCAGACTGTATGGGAATGCGAGCCGTGCCAGCGACGGTTCCCGTGAGTGTACCTTATACTGTACCTTATAGTGTATCTTATACTGTACTTTATAGTGTACCTTATACCGTGGGACGACATGAATACTATGCGGTTCCCGTGAGTGTACCTTATACTGTACCTTATAGTGTATCTTATACTGTACCTTATTGTGCATCTCATACTGTACCTTATTGTGCATCTCATACTGCACCTCATAGTATATCGCATGCCGTTTATTTTAGTGTAAATATACATTATGGGAGTTTTCACCTAAAAGTGAACTTTTTACTTTTTGGACAGGATTTGGAAACTTTGAGATTTTCTTACTCTGAGATCCGCAATTAAATAATAAAAAAAGACACAAATCAGCTAGAATTTGGCTACTTTAACTCTACCAAGCAAATGAACTGTCAAACAAATATTTGGTTTGGCAATAATACCTCACACGTCACATTTCCGTGACATTTTCATAGAAATATGACTAGGAACAGGGAACCATACCCATTAACTCTATCCATAATATAATACAATACAAATACTCTTTATTGCACACCTCAAAAAGAACACAGTACAGTACATTAGGCTTAAAGTAGAGGTAAACAACAGGCGGTCTTATCGCTAAAGAGCGATCTCTTCCAGACAACCTTTGGGTAGCGGAGATACTGCAACATTATATATCTAACTGAGTAGGTGCCAAACCGATATATGGATTTAAAATAATACCACATATGGGTACTAATAAAATAAATTATAATAAACATACATAATATAATAAACATAAAATAAACATACATACAATTTTACATAAATATAATACAATATCAGCCAAAGGATTCAATAGAACCAACAACCGTGTATTAAGAGAGAGACAAATAATATTCTTTGAGTCGTGTTTTAAAAGCCAAAAGAGTTTTAGCACGCCTTATTATACCTACAATGCCTAATGTAATTCAATAACTCTCAGATTATAAGTAAAAAATTGCATGCTTCTTTAAGTAAAATGTACGTACTTAAAACGACATGATTCCAACTGTACTCATCACTACATTTTTGCAAATAAATAATTTTATCTCTTAAAAAAACTGCTCTATATGAAATAATGCGCACAATTCGCATTCCCGTAGCAACGTGAAGAAGCTCGCGACACACCTACACAGCCATCGCCGCCTGAAATGCCCCGAATGCGGTAAGGAGGTCGTTGAACAGCGCCTGAAGAAGCATATGATGTAAGTACTTCGTACAGTTCGCACTAAAGGCCGATTTACACGGTACAAGGACTTGCCTGCAATTTTCTACTGCTGATCTGCTACTGGCTGGCTACTGAGATGGGAGGAGAACGATCAAACGCTGCAATGTAATGGAAATCGCATGCATTTACTTGCACCGTGTAAACGGGGCTTAAGGCTGCTTTTCCATTAAGGCGGACGGGAACGGGGACATGACATTTTTGACAATATTTCCTTTTATCATAGTGGCTTTAAGTAAAAATCGATTAATAGTACATTACTTACCAAGGGCGATAAAACAAAGAATGTCTCAGATCGCAGGTATTTTACGCCCGCGCCGAAGGCAAGGGCGATAAATATGCGATTTGAGGCTTTCTTTATTATCGCCCGTGGTAAGTACAAAATTTTATGACACCCCCTGGCCAGGAAGTGGGTTTTTTCGCGGGCGGAGCGTGCGATAATGGCCACTTTATGGCCAGGTGTGACATAAAATCATTTTTTAATCCTTATATATTCCTACTGTACGAATATTGTTATTAACTTGTTAGTTATACAATAAAATTACTTTACTCACTCAAAATCCATTTAGAGATTTGGGCTTGCTGAGCTCTATTCCCAGGATTTGGTGTAGGCACTTGTTAGGGTTCCGTAGCCAGAAAAGAAAAAACGGAACCCTTATAGTTTCGTCATGTCTATCTGTCTGTCTGTTCGTCCGTATGTCACAGCCGGTTACACTGTAAGTACTACAATTATGAAATTTGGGAGGAAGATGTATTCTATGAACCGTTATATAAATGTGATGTGAAATAAGGAAAAAAAAATATTTTAGGGGGGGCACCCCATACATGTAACGGGGGGACGAAATTTTTTTATATGTCACACCTGGCCATAAAGCTGCAATTACCGCACGCTCCGCGCGTGGGAAATGTCACATCCTGGCTAGGGGGTGACATAAAATTTTGTACTTAACACGGGCGGTAATAAAGAAAGCCTCAGATCGCATATTTATCCTAATAAAATTCTCGCCTTGTGGACCTTAATTAAAACTGAAACCAATAAGAACCGTATATGTCGGGACGAGCTCGGCCCGCTGCGTCGAGCGGTGTGCGGGGAGCGCGGCTCCAGCCGCGAGCTGGCGGACGCGCTCAACCGACACTACCTGAGTGTGGTGCGGGACACCCCGGTGCGCCCGCGCCTCGCGGATGCGATGCGCATTCTACGTGCTAGTCACCCGCCACAAGCCTCCACAATGTTTATGTCACCTTTCACGCCAGATGAAATACTTCAAATAATAAAGAAAATTAAACCGAAAGGAACTAGGGATATATATGGCTTCCCGACTGCAATCCTTCATGGACTGCCCCTTAACTTCATACACTACCTGTCTGAGCACTTTAATGACGCTATCTCTAATAGGTGCTACCCAGATTCGCTTAAGAGGATCAGGGTGGCTCCGGTGTATAAGGGAAAAGGCAGCAAGGATGCAATGAAAAGCTATCGTCCTATATCCCTTGTACCCGCAGTTTCCAAGGTCTTTGAGGCGGGTCTGTGTCACAGGTTAGATAACTTCTTTGTTGCCACCGGAGCTCTCTGCACCGAGCAGTATGCCTATCGTGCGGGTCGATCCACGCTGGACGCAGCGCGGAAATTACTACAAATAGTTCTACTCAATTTGGAGGCGAAACGGTGTGTAGCCTCCATCTTTTTTAACCTCTCTCGCGCATTCGATCTAGTCGACCATGATTTGGTTGCCGGCAAGCTGGAACATTATGGCGTCCGAGGCACAGCCTTAGATATCGTAAAGTCGTTTTTAGCCAGTCGTAGCCAGTCAACTGACGTGAACGGTGAAAGATCTGAGCTAGGCTTGATTGGAAATCGATCTGTTCCACAGGGTTCAAACGTTGGCAATAGCGTGTTTGCATTGCTGATGAATGACCTGCCATTTCCAAGTCCTATCGCAAAGTTTTTAATGTACGCGGATGACATCTGTGCTATCGTTCACGGCAGTAACCAAGGAGAACTAGAAAATAACGTTAGTGAAATTGTCGGTAAACTACTACACTGGTTTGAGGCTAATGGCATGCAATTAAATATAGGTAAGACAAACCTCTTGCAATTTTCACTACATTCAAAGAAACAGCCCAATATTGAGGTGGTTATAAACGGTACCCTAATGGAATCTGTACGTCATGCCCGGTATGTGGGCTTCACTTTTGACGGCGGTTTGCAATGGGGTGACCACATCGATTCATTATGTGCGAAATTGAATTCTGCTTACTACGCCATATCTCGGCTAACACGTACGCTGTCACTACAAAACCTACTCACCGCGTATTATGCTTACTTCCACACGCACTTGACACGCGGAATCGACCTGTGGGGTCTGGCAGCTGATAGGGACCGACCTTTTATAATTAAAAAAAAAAGTAATTCGTTTGATCTGCCGCGTCTCACAGGACGACACAGCGCGTCAGCATTTTGCCAATGTTGGGGTTTTGACAGTACCTTCTCTCTTCATTTTCGAGGTTGGTAAATATGTAAGAAAGAACCCCAAAGAGTTCCCGATGGGTAATACCTGTTCTTCGAGACGGAAACCAGGGCTGGCCGTGCCCGTGCACAGACTCAAAAAGACTGGTAAGTCTCTCGGTGTGATGGGTGCAATAATTTACAATAAAATCCCAGAGTCAATCAGAGCTCAAGATACTGAACGTAGCTTTACACGCAGTTTCAAAATGTATTGCGCCAATTATGCGGTTCGGATATTTTGAGATAATTAAAATCACTTAGTTCTTGTATATGTATATATTTCTTCATAAAATGTTCACACAACAAAGTTCACTGGCAATTTTCACAAAGCTTTTAAAGTTAAACTTCACGGCCGATTTAATAAAGTTCTTATTAAAGTTCACAGTCAATTTTTATAAAGCTCAAGGATAAACTTCGCGGCCAATTTAATAAAGTTCTTAATAAAGTTCTTGGTCAATTTATATAAAGCTTTCAAGGATAAGCTTCACGGCCAAAAGTTCCTAGTAGAATAAAGTTTAACCGTAATTTAAATACAATATTTGTTATGTGTCCGAACCGACTTAGTGAGTATTAGTAACTGAATAAAACTTAGGTCTAGGAATTGTACAGTGGGGCCTTCGCCGGGCGAGTTATCAAAAGGAATTCGCAACGTAGCGTCTGGGCAGCCGCCGGCTCGACGCCAGTGCACAAAGATAGATGCCTTATACTTAAGTACAAAATAAAATTGTGGGTTATGTGTTCTAACATATATAACACCTCCCCTATCAAACAGAGGTCTTTTCTTCAGTTTTCAACTGCAGAAAGACCGAACACGTTCCTCGTTTGTCTGATGCTGTTCCGCCATTTCTGTGGATCGTAGCCTTCGTGCCTTAATTTTGATGAATGCCATGTATGTTGCAGTAATGATTAAAATGACGGAAAGTGGTGTGGTCCAATAAATATGTTGTTGACGCTCGAAGTTCATTAGTTGTACTGGTTGTACGTGCTGTTGCTCCTTCTGTATATATCCAATTGTCTCGTATAAGCGGATCATAGAGATCTTGGCAATTTGTAGCGGTTCTATAGGATTCTTAACGTGGATGTCTTCAGAGAGTACAGTTTTATGGGAGTTCCTCTGTAAATACTTTTCTCATTTGTAAATGAAATGGTATCAGTACATGCGCTGCAGTTTTCTGGTAATTTTAGAAGGTAGGAGCCGTTGATAGTAGTATATTCTTCATTCTTGCGGCGAATGTGAAATTTGGTAGGTTTCACACAGAAAAGTAAGTAGTAATAGTCGTTAATTTTCAAAGATCTCTTCCATGATTTTAACATTGTGGAAGCTGCAGGACGTTGATACGATTTGTGATTTTATCAATTTATATAGGAAATCATCATGTTCCTTTGCACTGTAGAGTCTCATTTGCTTCTGGCATATTTCCGTAAATTGAGCACTCTTCTTCCAGATACTGGTACGCATTTTCGTTGGCAACCAGATAAGGTTTAGGAGGCACGAGGATATTAGAGTTTTGGGTAGGTATTGGGAACAAGTGGTAGTATTCGTAAACGGGCTTATACTGTATTGGTACCTACATTAATAACAAACACTAACCTATTAATACTAAAATATGACGCTAATTCTAAGAAGTTATAAAATATACGAGACTCTTTGACATCGGAGGTTATCAGTTGTGAGGGATCATAATGTGTGCTTAGAAATTGAATGAAATACTGTAGATTTCCGAATGTGACTATATTATGATCCGCTATGCCTTTAACAGAGAATGAAAGAGCTGTTTCTATATTATCAAGGGGTTCATGAATGATTTGCAAATTAATTTCCACTAGTGTGAAAGAAGTTGTCTAGTGTGACTAATTGTAAATAACTGAACAGTTCTTGCCTAGTAACATTAATTTCTCGGAGCATCTCTGTTATTTTATAAGAGATTTGGTTTTGGTTTTTGGACAATTTTGATATAGTTTTGTTATAATTATCAAGAAAGTAATGATTCAGTGTAATGTCCCTGTTGAAGTGATTGGCTAGCTCAACTTGGTTAGTTTTCAGAATAGATATTGCCTCATCATATATTTTTCATCCGTTTGATCAAGGTTACCGTTAATGCTTCGAATTATAGATCCCAAACCGTCTATAAGAGCTCGTTTATATCTATATCTATTTTTCGCCAATGAGTTATATTTCTCTATAGCTTGGCTCAACTTATTACTAATGTGCTTAACTAAAAGATTAACTTAAACTTGAATGCCCTATTGATACTATGGCAGAACGCTTGCAATGATTGAATTTGGTCATTTATTGTACGAATTTGTTGTCTAATTTCGTTTAAGTCGATGTAATGTAGAAATGTGTAATCCGATTGGCAGTTTTTACACGGGTTCTGCTTGAATGGCACTATGCTGGAATTTTTATTCAAAGGCGACAGTGTCGCTTCTTCGGTTTGTACCGGCCTGCACGTAGTAGCGAGGTTTTTGTTTATGCTGAGTGGCAGCGGGTCTTTTAATGATTCATTTCGCTTTTTGTATTTATTTATCCTTTCTACCGGTATGTTATAAGGCTCACTGTTGTCTGGATGCCCATTGATGACTTCTACAGGTTTTTCTGCAATCGGGGTTTTAAGAATAGGATCCTCATAATTTGTGTGTACAATTTCGGCTCGATTTTGTTCGTTGAGATTGTCTACTTGAGGAAATTCTGGAGCTTTCACAATTATGGATACATTGTCATCGCTAAATGTCAATTCGTTTCTTGGTTCTTCAGTTCCTGCCGTGTCGTTGACGTTAATTTGCATTCTAGATAAACCATCAGTGTTGGTGTTAGCTTTTCCTTGTTTGTAGCAAATGGTGTACTCGAATTCTTCCAGTTTGAGTATCCACCTAGTCAGACGTGAATTTAGTTCTTCCAGAGACATCAGCCCCTGCAGCGGCTTGTGATCCGTGATTATGTTGAATTTACGGCCGTAAAGATATGGGCGGAAATACTTTGTGGCCCAAGTGATAGCAAGGAGCTCTTTTTCGATGACACTGTAATTTATCTCGCTGTCGTTCAAAGTTCGAGAAGCAAATGCCACGGGTTTGTCTGATCCAATTGGACCTTGTGAAAGAACTGCACCGATCGCAAAATTAGAAGCATTAGTAGTAAGGTTAAATTCTTTATCAAAATCAGGTTGCTGAAGTATGGGGTCATTCAAGAGGATTTCCTGACACGTTCTGAATGCATTTATGAATTTTGAGTTATTTGTGTTGATTTCTGCGCCTTTTTTCAAACAAGATGTTAAGGGCTTTGTTAGTTTGGAAAAGTTCGGTATAAATTTCCTGTAATATCCTACAAGTCCTAGGAAGGATTGAATTTGTTTCGGGGTCGTGGGTATTGGAAACTTTTTTATAGCCATGATTTGATCCGGATTTGGTTTGACGCCATCAGGGGTTACAATATGACCTAGATAGGCGGTTTCGTGTTTTAAAAACTCAGACTTGTCTAGTTGGACTTTAAAGTTTGCCTCTCTAAGGCGTTGAAAAACGGCTTGAACATTCTGAATGTGTTCCTGTAATGAGGTTGAAAATATGATGATATCATCCATATAGGCGACACAGATTGTATTGATAAGGCCTCTTAGGACATTCTCTATCTGGTGAAATCCGCTTGCGAGGTATAAAGTGGTGAAGTATTGGCAGCGACCCAGCTTATCTAGGATGTCATTAATATTGGGAACTGGGTAATTGTCACCAATGGTCTTTTCATTTAACTTGCGGTAGTCCACAACTAATCGCCAGTTTTGTTTTTCGTGTATGTCGTTTTTCTTTGGCACTAACCATATAGGAGAGGACCATGGCGATTCCGAGGGCTGGATTATTTTTTGTTGGAGCATCTTCTTTATTTGAGATTGAACTTCAGTTTTGTGTTTGTATGGGTATTTATAAGATTTTGTGTAAACCGGTACTTCATTGGCAGTCCGAATTCGATGTTTGATTTCGTTTGTAAAGGTGAGAGGTTGTCCTTCGCGATAAAATATGTCACTGTATTTATTGCATAACTGCAAAATGTTTTGTTTTTCCTCAGCGTTCATGTGGTCTGTTCTTATAAGGTCGTCAATGTCATCAGCTTTTGATAAAGGTGTTTCAAAATTGTAACAATGAAAGTTACCCTTTACACGTGCACAAGGTATTGGGGCTGTGAGACTAATGATAATATCATTGCATGTTGGGTTATTTATTTCAACGAAAGCATAGCCTTGATTTGCCATTGTAACCACCGGAGATAAGACACACTGGTTAATTTTCTTCTCAGGAATAAAGATTTCCCCGTTTTTTATACCTACGGGCACTTTCAAAACATTTGAACTGTTGGCTTTTACAAGTGTTTCAAGCAGATTATGAATTCCCGACGTTAGCATTTGAATTTGGTTTGACGCTTTTTGAGTAATAAGTTGTCTTTTAGACAGGTCCACAGCTGCACCAAGTTTTTGTAGAAGGTCCAATCCGATTAATCCATCAAACGCGTTGTGGAATTTGTAAATGTAAAACTTATACCAGCCGTCTTGTTTGAATTCGTCAAACAACGGTACGTGGATTGCATATTTATGGTGAGTAGTACAATGAACGTTAGTTACAGAAAATGGTTCGTAACTGACTTGAAGGTTTCTATAAAACCGCTTGATAATTTCAGGAGACAAAAAGGACTGATTAGAGCCTGTATCAATCAACAGTTTCATTGGTGGATTGTTTATTTGGATAAACGGAAGCTGTCGTTTGAGATGAGCGTTAATTTGTATTACGTTTCGCTGTCGAAGTCCTGGACTAACTGAAAATTTGTATTCTCACTTTCAACCGACGTTTCTTGTTTTGAGTTGTCTTCATCATCGAAATAACAAGGTACGTTATTATCGTACTGTTCGGGTTCGTTCATCATTTCATGTTGGTTCAGTTCTTCGAAGTGATATTCAGGATAGTATCCAATATTTTGGAAAGCATTAGGCTTATTTGTATTAGGCTGTCGCTGCTCGTTATTTTGAAAAGGAACGAATCTTGGTTGAGTATTAGGAATATTATTATTTGTTGGACGAGGGAAGTTATTTGTTGCACCGCCATGAGATATGCCACTCATGGGTGATGGCCTAGGAACTCTATGAGTTCGTGGATCTTGGTAAAAAGCATTTTGTCTGTTTTGGGTGGCATTGCCACGATTTTGGTTAATTTGTGGTTGATTTTGGTTGAGAATTGGGTTATTGAACTGTAGTCTAGAACGATTCCAATCGGAAACAGGAAGTCTGTATACATTTGCGACCGCGTTTTGATTTTGGCGTTGTCCGAATTTGTTTTGACCAAAGGAAGAAGACTGACCTTGGTTCCTTTTTTGTAAGTATACAATATTACTCTCTTCTTTTATAAATTGGAGCGCTTCTGGTAAAGTACTAGGGCGCATGGCTCGAATAGTTGGGCCTAAAGGTTCCTTTAGTCCAGCTAAAAATGTTTTCAAGGTCTGCGTTGTAAAAAAATCTCTTTTACAATCTCTGACATTTTGGTCGTTGTTGTGAATATTCACATAGTTAATTAAAGTATTAAGCAAATGTATGCAGCGATCGTAGAATTGTTGAGGTGTTTCATTACCCTGAGTTAAATTGATTAAATCACGGTTCAAAGAGTTTTCATCTCTCTGATCGGCAAAGTTTTCAATCAAAGCTGTCTTTATTTCACTCCAATTTCTAGCAGCATTTATATCAATCACTTCAGATGCTTTACCTTCTAACTTACTAATTATACCATTCGTTACGATAACATTTTGGAAATTATCTGGATTAGCTACATCATAATATTGTCCCACTATAGAGTCTATAGCTGAGATAAATCTATACAAAGAATTAACTTTACCGTCGTAAGTCGGTACAACTTTAAGAGCAATCTCAAATAATTGCAACTGATTCATTTTTCTTTTATTTTATAATACCTATTTAATCTAACAATTTAATTTAGCTTTCCACACTAAATCACTCCAAACAACTTATATGTAACACTTTTACAATATTCGAGGAATTTAGGAAGTTTATCTGGTTGCAAACTATAAATTTCCAAACGTACTCACAGTATCGCGATGATCACAGGAGTTATCATTTTCTTAAATTTTCTTAACTGGTCCCGTCGAAAGAGATGTAGTCTTCCAGGGCGTCGCAGCTTCCTTAGGTATGAACAATTCACCACCGGGAGTTCGTAAGAGCACTAATTAACCGTTAAAACGGAGACCGGATACCGATTTTGTGAGTCCGGTTTAGTACGACTACTCGACTGCGCCAATTATGCGGTTCGGATATTTTGAGATAATTAAAATCACTTAGTTCTTGTATATGTATATATTTCTTCATAAAATGTTCACACAACAAAGTTCACTGGCAATTTTCACAAAGCTTTTAAAGTTAAACTTCACGGCCGATTTAATAAAGTTCTTATTAAAGTTCACAGTCAATTTTTATAAAGCTCAAGGATAAACTTCGCGGCCAATTTAATAAAGTTCTTAATAAAGTTCTTGGTCAATTTATATAAAGCTTTCAAGGATAAGCTTCACGGCCAAAAGTTCCTAGTAGAATAAAGTTTAACCGTAATTTAAATACAATATTTGTTATGTGTCCGAACCGACTTAGTGAGTATTAGTAACTGAATAAAACTTAGGTCTAGGAATTGTACAGTGGGGCCTTCGCCGGGCGAGTTATCAAAAGGAATTCGCAACGTAGCGTCTGGGCAGCCGCCGGCTCGACGCCAGTGCACAAAGATAGATGCCTTATACTTAAGTACAAAATAAAATTGTGGGTTATGTGTTCTAACATATATAACACGCCTCAAAAGCATACTACTCTGTGAAGGATTTCCTAGATGAATAAATATGTTAAATTTAATAGACTTAATTGTATAATTTATTTTAGTGACATGTTATCCTAATATTTAAGTAATTAATTCGTACCTATTCTGGAGACTGGGGGAGGCCTACGCCGAAGAGGCGACTTCCATAATAAACTAGTTAAGGAATTATATAACAGATAAATAATGTGACAAATGTGTTGATGACAAATGATGATAAGTGCATGCATATATATAATTATAATAACATGACAATTCACAATGTAATGAATATTATGGTAGAATAAAGGCATTTTTATTTTTATTTTATTTTATTTCGTACCTATTCTGTAATTGACTGAATAATTTATTTTTATTATTGTAATATTCTATTAGATAATATGAATAATGTAATTGACAATGTACGATTAATACAAATAAAGAATCATATCATATCATATCATATCATATCGCCCGAGCCGAAGGCATTACCTGCGATATGAGACATTCTTTGTTTTACCGCCCTTGTTAAGTAATGTACTATTTCTCAATGCAAGTAGTTGTGTGGGGTATTTTTGGATAGGCCTTTAAAAATGATATAGAGAACCATCAGCTTACAAATATACAATAATGACTTAGATAAGATACAAAAAAGCCAATTACAGGTTCCCACCGTTAATGTTATATGTTTTATATTTTGTTTGGTACAGCTTGCACCGCGGCGGGAGGCCACTGCACTCGTGCGGGGAATGCGGGGGCAAGTTCCGAGGGGAGGACGGGTTGAAGATTCACATGAGGACGCACAGCACTGAGGTATGTTGTGTCTATCGCATACTGTACATTATAGTGATTCTTATACCTGTACCTTATAGTGTATCTTATACAGCACTTTATAGTGTATCTTATACTGTACCTTATAGTGTATCTTACACGGCACTTTATAGTGTATTTCATACTGCACTTTATAGTGTATCTTATACTGTACCTTATAGTGTATCTTATACTGTACCTTATAGTGTATCTTACACGGCACTTTATAGTGTATTTCATACTGCACTTTATAGTGTATCTTATACTGTACCTTATAGTATATCTTATACTGTACCTTATAGTGTATCTTACACGGCACTTTATAGTGTATTTAATACTGCACTTTATAGTGTATCTGATACTGTACCTTATAGTGTATCTTATACTGTACCTTATAGTGTATCTTACACGGCACTTTAGTGTATTTCATACTGCACTTTATAGTGTATCTTATACTGTACCTTATAGTGTATCTTACACGGCACTTTATAGTGTATTTCATACTGCACTTTATAGTGTATCTTATACTGTACCTTATAGTGTATCTTACACGGTACCTTATAGTGTATCTTACACGGTACCTTATAGTGTATACGTAATGGGAGTTTTCACTTAAAGATGAACTTTTTACTTTTGGACAGAGTTTGAAAACTTCTGGATGTTCTTACTGCGAAACATTAGCACTCTTGATTCTAAGTGTATATCATGTCATGTAACAATGCAACTTAGTTGAATAAATGTCTTTATTATTATTATTCTCTTCATTTATTTAAGTACTTAGGTTGGTTTTTACAATATTGTTATAAAAAGTAAAATATAAAAATACACTTACAAAACATAAAAATATTATAAAAACCTAACCTAGGGTGCCGCCGGCAGCGAGGCAGGGCCTAAGCTACCGGTGGTCAGGGCGACAGAGAGAGGAACCTCCTGACTATCCGCGCCGTGTCCAGGAGTACCGCCTTCTGAATCTGACCCTTGACCCA
Source organism: Cenopis cana (assembly GCA_951800055.1). NCBI lineage: Eukaryota > Metazoa > Arthropoda > Insecta > Lepidoptera > Tortricidae > Cenopis > Cenopis cana. The sequence goes on along the minus strand of OX637498.1, from coordinate 3,456,136 downwards.
GCCATCTAGCGAGAGTCTCTTGAGGTGTTGGTCGAGACTCTTCGCTATTAGACCGTTCGCAGAAACAACTATCGGGACAATGGTCGTTGAATCAACATCCCACATGGCGGTTACCTCGTGGGCTAAGTCTAGGTACTTGCTGAGTTTGTCCTTCTCGGCCTTCACGAGGTTCTCGTCATGGGGGATGGTGATGTCAACGAGCACTGCCTGGCGTTTTGATCGATCTATCAGCACGATATCAGGCTTATTGGCTACAATAGTCCTGTCCGTGATGACAGATCGATCCCAATAGAGCGTGGCACGACCATTTTCGAGAACTGGCGCAGGTGTGTACTTATAGTACGGCACTTCGACGTCCACAAGACCGTATAGAAGGGCAAGTTGCTGGTGAATGATCCTGGCTACAAGGTTATGTCTGTGCAAGTACTCGCCGTTAGCAAGATGACCACAACCGGAAATGATATGCCTGAGTGACTCTCCGGGACGGCGGCATGCCCGACAAATGTCGACCGTACCGTCCTTCAGGATATACCTCCGGTAGTTGTTCGTCATGATAACTTCGTCCGCAATTGCACAGACAAAACCTTCGGTTTCCCCGAAGAGATACCCGAAACGTAGCCAGTTCACCGACGCGAGCAGGTCTACATCGGGTCCCGTAAGGGCCCTGTAGAACCTCCCGTGTAGCTCCTTACTCTTCCATACGGCCTTGCGGTCCTCGGTACTCATTACTTTAAGTCTGCGCCAGTTCTCTTTTGCCATGGAGAGCGGGGTATAAGATGCGTCTACTGCAACTACGTCCCGGTGCATCCCGCACTCGCTGTTTAGGAAATAATCCCTGAGACTGCACACCTCGCGGTTGTGGAGGTCTTTCGCGTTTAAAAAGCCGCGTCCTCCGCACTTCCGCGGGATGTACAGTCTCATAACAGACGAGCGCGGGTGTAGCATGCGGTGCGCAGTAAGCAGTACACGCACCCTTCGGTCTAGGGCGTCCAGCTCGGTCTGGGTCCATCTTAGTATGCCAAAGGAGTATATGAGTAAGGGCATCACCCAGGCGTTATTATTATTATTATTATTAAGTGCAAGAATGTGTATCAATGGTATCAATATTGTATCTTTATAACGTTTTCAGTTTCGGGTAAAAGATATATGTATAACTCTTTTTAATCCGACATTGGCTGAGCTTTACGCTGAGAGTTTTGTCGCTGGTGCACTAAACCTAGCCTAGCTGAGAAGACTCGATTCCACTCGATACTATGAAACTGTTAAGTTAACGAAGTTTACAGTCGGCCAAGAAAGTGGTCTACCAGTTTTAACAAAAGTTTCTGTGAGATCTAATTATCGCTAGGGTTGACTTTTCTAACGGAGTGTAAGAGTTGCACAAATTGACGTACGTCTATTATCTGCGATGCCTGACATATAAAGTCATGGGTTATTTTATTTTGACCTTTGTTATCAATGCAATAGGCTATTATTTTGCAATAATGTTATATATTCTTATCTTCAATTAAAACCATTACGATCTTTTTCAAGAAAATCTTTTTGCAATTGAATAAGAAAGTATCACTGACAAATAGTGTCAAGTATTATTGTCAACGTATTAATAACGTAGTAACATAGATGTACTATACAAGAACTAGATACACAGTCAGGCGAAAAAAATGGCACCCTCAAATGTACCGCGTTGCGGTACTTTCGTGTTGACGGCGGACAGTGACAGTGACAAAGCGTGTATGCAACTGACAGTGTCAATCAGTGCCACATTTTCCGTCATTTTTGTTCGGCATTGTGTGTCTATTTCTATATTATGGCCTGGCCACGACATTGGTCTAAGGCGACTGGCTAAGGCGACCAGCGGCGAGCGAATTAAACAAAATCAAGACCGCTAAAGAAGCATGCCACGAGAATTCGCTGTGGGCTAAATCGCGCGCGAATTTACTCGCGCGACCGGCTGCAGCGGCGAGCGGCGCGGCGGGCGGCGAGAACAAAGGCACTGGCGGAAAGAGCCATGCCACGAGTCAGAGCGGCGCGAACGGTCTTAGCAGCGGCGCGGATCGGGCGGAGTTTTAAAAAACAAAATATTTTGTTTTATTCGCTCCGCGATGTTGGACACAGAGGCGTTTATCAGTGAAATTATAAGCAAATATAAGCAAAAACATATGGTTGATTGTTAACTGACTGTAATGATTAGTAAATAAGTATTACCTACCTAACTGTGATGATTAAATAAGCAAAGACATATGGTTGATTGTTAACTGACTGTAATGATTAGTAAATAAGTTAATACTACCTAGAAGTGTGATGATTAAATAAGCAAAAACATATGGTTTATTGTAAAGGGCCACTTTTGATAATGACATTTTGCGTCCTTTGAGTACGTCCCATTCGCTCAATGCCGCTAAGACAACTGCGTTATCGTGGCATGCTCACAGCTTAGACCGTTTTCGCCGCCCCGCTCGCCGCGCCCGCGGTCGCCTTAGACCAATGTCGTGGCCAGGCCATTATAAGTCAATGCGTAGTAACAACCGTGTTATTATATATTATTCTAATTTCTTGATTTCCTACTGCTGTAATACCTCGTAATTTAACAAGAGCCGAACGAGCTAATAATATAAATCACTTCAAAACGAGGGCTTCAATAATAATGAGATTTCTATATAGACATCTAAACTTGCACATGACATGACGTAAATACATGTAAGCAATAAATGAAAGGAGCAATTGTCACTGTCATAATATTATTGCAAGGGGAAATCGACCTTGTTGTTTCATGACGTTCAAATGAACCTCGACCGTAGGGTGATAGACCACATTTTTTGCTGACTGTACAACATTTAATTTCTGTTCCCAGGTAGACCCGGCCGCGTTCTGTACGGAGTGCAATATACAGTACCGGAATATACGGACGTACCTTAACCATTTACGGGCCACGACCATACACGCATCAGAGTCGGATTTCAAGTAGGTTCCAGTACTATTTATCTCACCCGTATTTTTGAAGTGAAAACTTTTTTTTTTTAATTAATAATGGGATTGCTCTTGGCCAGCTTCTAGCCAGGGGGCAAAGATGAGGCCGTCGATGAAGCGAGCTCACCCAGAAAATGCCTATTCACTCTTGCCTTAAATAGGTCCAGGTTATATGAACTCGGAAATACAGATGCCGGCAGGGAATTCCAAACCTTAGCAGTGAGCATTATAAAAGATGACGAAAAGCGCTTGGTTCGATTAAGAGGAATTTGAACCAGGTAAGGATGGTAACCTGCCGTACGTCTGGATGTCCGATGGAAGAAGGGGGAAGGCGGTATGAGCTCATGGAGCTCCTGCACACTCACCAAAGTACAATTTGTAGAAGACGCACAGGCACGCTACTTTGCGTCTATGTGCTAGGCTCTGCAGCTTAGATCCTACTTACTTCATATCCGTAGTAACTTCTTTAGCGGCGCTGAGCACTTTTTGTAATGGGGGAAAATTGTTAAACTCGCGGCGATGCGTAAGACCAGCTAGTTGACCCCTCCTAGTATCGTGATTGCGATGTTAGGAGGGGTCTACTCAGCTAAACTCAGCTGGTCTGCGATGTGTAAGACACAATGATACTCGGGACATATATGTATATATGTAAATGGATTATGCGAATATGCATATGAGTATGAATATGAATCTGAATACGGATACGGATATGAATAGCTTTATTATTTACTTTCTTTATTGAGTTTTCACTTCTGCCGGCACTCCCGGAGTGCAACCCGTTTTTTTTTGTAAGAAACAAACACTGAGGTAATACTAATAGAGCAGACATCTCAACTTAATTTCTTGTCGCATGAGTTAGGGTCAAGTGACACAAGTGCACTCAGTCTGTGCCAGACGGCTGTGATAGTTGGACGGATGACGTTAAAAAAGCGTGCGGGTAAATATGCCTACCTGTGTACTGGAGCACAGCACAAACCATTCAGGAAAATCAAATAAAAGTCAAGGAGTGACTTCTCAGTAGTAATATTACTGGATTTTCGTTAAATTCGCCTATAATAATATTTGTTGTATCAATTTTAAGTCATGCCGACGCGTCATGTGGCCGCCATGAAATCATAGAGTAACGAAAGAACGATTACGCAGACGGGACAGTAGAGACGTGCAATGTTAATAGAGATAATGAAATCAAATATTGTGCTACAGTTTAAAATATTTTATATTATTATATCTACACCAATGCCATAAAACCTCTATAATGATTTTGAAAAAAGTTTAGGATTAATAGTGGTGTAAAAGTATGAAATGCACATAATTTGGCGTAAAAAAATATGCTCTTATTGTAAAATCCTCGCTGCTGTTTTAAATGCTTTTCATGATGCACCATTACAAAAATAACTATTAATTTTCCCATTGTACTGTAACGTAAAAACGTTACAATACATTCGTTTTTAAGAACTAAGTACTTAAATTAATAATAAAAATAAATAAACATTAAATATAATTAAAATCCTAATAAAAACACTTACCTAACTAATAACTTATTAACTATACCTATAGGATTAAATAAAATTACAATAAAATAAGCGTTTATACATTGCGGCACTTATTTTTCTGGCGCACTGTACCTTGCTCGCAACTCCATTGTTCTCCCCGGTTGGGCGCGCGGCGGCTTCCCTGCCTCCCGCGCCGCTCCCGCGAGGGCCAGCGGCGCGCGGCCGCGGCCAGACAGATTTTGCTACCAACGCAGGCGCACGTACACTTGTTCCAGTGTCGTCTCACGTCGCGCCGGCGTAATGATTAAACTTTAAATATTGTTATGGGCATAAGATGGCCCTAAGTTCAGTTACTCGTCTAGTAACCTCTTAAAATCAGTGTACAACCCCTATATTGGGTAAGTGTTGAATATTTAACGTGTTTTTAGTTGTAAGTAGGTAGATTTAAGGGCGTTCCCAACGGCTATACCGTTATAACGTTCTTTGCCTAATTTTAGCTTGCTAATTGAGCTTTAATGCTAAGCCGCTCATCTCTTCTTTTTCCAAATTAATTTTATTACGCATCATTAATGTTAAAATATGTAAACAAAGTAAATTCAGTATGTTTTATTACCAAATTTCATCTTGCTTTGTAAACTCCGTCTGACTGTGACATCCGCACTTCATCAAGCCATTTTACCTTCACCATCACGCAGTACCTTCTCTTCGCCTGGCTGACGTCCCTCAGCCCGTTCCATCTCCACGGCGTCTCCAGGGGAGTACTAGCGTGGTGGCGGCAATATAACCAGAGAGTGAAAATCAGACCGGCCTTTAGACCTACCCCCTACGATCTTTTATCGTGTGCTCGCGCGTTTGGGAGGATTCGATTACTTTAAATAAACATTTTAACGGATATTCCAGTTTGTTTTAATCACTCCCAACCTAAACGTAGCACTGGCGCCCTTACCGTGGTATACTTAAGGTCTGATTTCGCTCTCAGGTGGGTCGTGGTTTGTGTGTGCTTGATGTTTTTATTTTTGGTTTTGTGAAACGTTTTTCAGTTTTTTATTTTGGTTGCAAGCAACTAGGGTGTACGGATTACTTATTTATCAATTTTGTTTGTAAAATAAATAAATATAATAAATTTTATTGTAAACATAGTACTCTTGTACAGTCGGACACATTTGTTAATTTTATTTTGATATTTTTAGCAGATATTTTAAATTGTTTGCTTTGATAAACGTGTATACTTAAACATTGTCCGCTGGTACAGTCAGCCGAATTTATTTGAATTTATTTTTTATTTATAATTAATATTGTAATTTTTTTTTCAACAGTAACAATATACATTGCTGTTGTTTTGTGTCCGTACACAGTAGTTGCATTTATTCGCTTTTTTTCGTTTTTTTATTTTTGTGAACGTTTATTTTATTTTTTCGTTTGCGCTTATTTCTGCTTTTTTTATTCTGCCATCCGCATCGGTGCTAAGAAAAACAACCAAACGTTCGTAATTCAATGTTTTTGTAACAGACGGAGTATTTTGTTGTTTTTTTTTAAAACGTTTTATTCAACACTTACCAAATTCATCTGTATTTTTTTTTGTTTATCGGTTTGAACACTTCTAATATGGCTGGGCCAATTAAATTCTTGTCGCTCCAAAAAACCGAATTAGAATATGAGGTTGCTATACGCGGCGAAAAACCAGCGTCCACAGTACAGGACCTGCGTAGGCAAATTGCTAAATGTGGGCCCCTATTTCCATCAGAGGACATCCTTACGAGTCCTTTCGACCCAACAGAGGATATAGATGGCGTTGTAGAGGTGCTCGAGAAAGTCAGTACATCCTTAGACTCCAATCCTCTGGACAAAAGCACTTTGCTACGGGCACAAAATCTATTACACCATCTATACTATCGACTCAACCGTATCACTTGTGAGGATGAAGATGATAAGGAGTCTTACGCCCAGTGCATAACTAAATTTAAGCTTTGCTCCGATCGTGTTAATTTGCTTAAGGATGGTAATATATTAGATCCTCTTGGTTCATCCTCCAATGACCCCCAGGCTTCTCCTGCCACTTCTGCGTCTCCGCTTAACATCACTGTGACTTGTGACGCCGGCAATGCGAACCAACTGTCAAAGTTGAGATACGATGGCAAAACCTGTGTGAGGGCGTTCATTCAACGCGTCTCCGAATTTTGTGAGGCAAAAAATATCCCTACCAGCAAAATTTTACATAACGCTACCGACATATTTACGGGCGATGCGATTCATTGGTACAGAAGCGTCAGGGAAAAAGTGAAAACCTGGGAAGAGCTGGTTGTGCTTTTGAGGCAGGATTTCGGCCAGGCTGATTTTGATTACAGGCTGCTATCCGAAATCAGGTCTCGCACCCAGGGAGAAACGGAAAACATAGTAATCTACCTGTCGGTCATGTCCGGCTTATTTTCGCGTCTGTCAAACACCTTGTCCGAGAACGACAAGCTCGAGATCCTCCTACATAACATTCGACCGTGTTACGCGAGTACTCTGTCTTCCGTTTCCCAGATTACAACCATTGAAGAATTAAAAACATTATGTAGGAATTATGAACATATACAGTCGCGTCTTTGCCAGTTCAAAGAACCTCCGCGACCAAATTCAGACACTCTGGCACCCGAGTTTGCTTATATGGGTAGCTCTAGGAGTAGGTCAAATTATAATAATAATAATTCTAATCATAATAATGCGCAATTTAATTATAATAAATATAAATACAATAATAATAATAATTACAAATCATATTCGAATAATAATAATCAACATGTGTCTAATAAATCCAATACTAATTACGTCGAGGCTATCGCTCCTTCGTCATCCAAGACACGTTTTTGTCCGAGATGTCGAGTAGATTCCCACAATCTGCGGCAGTGCACGGCAAACAAAGATAACATTGTTTGTTTTGTTTGCGGACGCAAAAATGTGAAAACGCCTGACTGTCCAGATTGTAAGAAGAATAGGAAACAGCCAAAAAACTAATTAGTCAGAATTGTGTCAATAATAGTAACCAAAATAAATTTGATAATGATGATTGGCAAAAGTGGTTACATACAGTAAATTTGTTTTTTAATGCATACAAAATTGACACAATTCTGAAAGAACATAATGAAAATGATAACAGACCTTACGTCTCTGTAAAAATTAATGATATTACCATGTCTGGTTTACTGGATTCTGGCTCGGCAGTGACTATTCTAGGCAATGGTGCTCATTCAGTACTTATTGATTCCGGACTGGAAGTAGTTAGAGGTGAATTTATTTCAGTCACAGCCGCAGGAGGTCAAATGTTACAGAGTGAGGGTTACATTGACATCCCCATACACTTTGACGGCAAGTTTCACATTCTGAAAGCTTTTATAGTGCCAGGTATTCAAAATAACCTCATATTAGGAGTAGATTTCTGGCGCGCGTTTCAAATCTGTCCTAAATACCTCTGCAGCCTTGTCCTTAACAATAAACATAATGCCATTTTGCCTAAACCGGACACATTTATTCAAGGCTATGATAAGTTGGACGATTCACAGAAACAAGTAGCTGACAACGTCGTAAAACAATTTGAGGACATTTCTTTTGAACGCAAGGGTCTAGGAGTCACTAATTTAATTACACACCGTATTGATACCGGCGACGCTAGTCCAATCCGCCAACGTTACTATCGCTTGTCACCAGAGAAACAGCGTATTCTGGTTGAACAAGTGGACGAAATGCTTGCTCTTGGCGTGATTGAGAAATCGGAGAGTAGTTGGTCATCGCCGGTTCTGCTTGTCAACAAGAAGAACGGACAACCACGGTTCTGTCTCGATAGCCGTAAGTTAAACTCAGTAACAAAACGTGACGCGTATAACCTGCCGTACATATCCGAGATTTTGGACAACCTCAGGGATGCTCGTTACCTGACCAGCATCGACTTGTCCAAAGCCTTTTGGCAAATTGAAATTGCTCCGGAGGACAGACACAAGACTTCTTTTTATGTGCCAACCAGGGGGACTTATCACTTTAAACGAACCGCCTTCGGTCTGACCAACGCTCCTGCTACTCAACAAAGATTAGTGGACCTGTTGTTCTCAGAGTTCGACCTTAAGGTTTTCGCCTACCTGGATGACATTATCATCGTCTCCGAGGATTTCAATAGTCACGTCTCTTTACTCTTACGCGTCTTAGACAAACTCAAGCAGGCCAACCTCACCGTTAACTTGGACAAGTGTCGTTTTTTCAGTAGCCAACTTAAGTACCTCGGTTACGTCGTCGATAGCTCAGGCTTACGTACCGACCCTGGAAAAGTAGAGGCTATTCTTAATTACCCCACGCCGACGTCTCGTAAAGACGTTAAGCGATTCCTAGGTACTGCGACATGGTATCGACGTTTCGTACCAAATTTTAGTACCATCGCAGCACCGTTAAATAAATTGACATCATCAAAAAAAGGTTCACCTCCCTTTAAATGGACCCCTGAAGCTGATGCTGCCTTCCAGCAACTTAAAGAGCGATTAGTATCTGCTCCCGTTCTCCGTTGTCCGGACTACTCCAAACCGTTCGAGGTGCATACTGATGCCAGTAATTATGGAATAGGCGCTATGCTGACTCAGACCATCGATGGTAAGGAGCACCCGATCGCGTACATGTCTAGGAGCTTGTCACCGGCCGAGATAAATTATAGTATTACAGAACGGGAGACATTATCGGTTGTCACGGCTCTCGAGTATTGGCGTTGCTACATAGAAAATGGTCAGCCCTTCACGGTCTACACAGACCACAGTGCGCTCAAGTGGTTCCTGTCCATTAGCAACCCAACTGGTAGATTGGCTCGGTGGGGCGTTCGCTTGTCAGGGTTTAACATGGTTCTCAAACATCGACGTGGCGTTGATAATGTCATCCCTGATGCCTTGTCGCGAGTTCCCGTCAGTGCAATTTGTACCTCCAACTGTCATCTGAACTCAGGGGACACCTGGTACACTAATATCTACAACGGTTGTCTCCATAACCCAATTGATTTTCCAAATTATATGATTAAAAATGATTCCTTGTACCGATTGTCCAAAAATAAGCACGAACTTACATCCGAATTCTCATGGAAATTGGTTGTTCCCGCCGAATTACGTAAAAAGGCAATTGATGAAAACCACTCGGAGCCTACTGCAGGGCACTTGGGCATTTTTAAAACCTACCGCAGACTTGCTTTGCGATTTTATTGGCCTGGTATGTACCAGGATGTGGTCGAGTTCATTGGATCTTGCGAGAAGTGTTTGTCGTATAAAGCCCAAAACCATCAAACCTTAGGGGAAATGGGAAGGCCAAAACAATGCTCTCGTCCGTTCCAAATGATCTCGATCGATTTGATGGGCCCTTTGCCAACTACCAGGAAAAGAAACAACTACATTCTAGTCATCACATGTTGCTTTTCCAAGTACTGTTTAATATTTCCCATTAAAAATGCCACTGCAGAGGTTATAGCCAAAATTTTATCAGAATCGGTTTTCTTGGTACATGGAATACCACAAACTATTTTAATGGACAATGGCACACAGTTCACAGGAAGGGTTATGGACAATTTATTTAAACAATACAACATCCCTAATGTCTACTACAGTCCTAAATACACTCCTCAGGTAAATTTAGTGGAGCGTTTTAATCGCACAATAATTTCTTGCATATCTACCTTTGTAGATGATGATCACAGGTCCTGGGACGTATATATTCCTAGAGTACAGTTCGCGATTAATAGCTCTGTCAACGAAGCCACAGGTTTTACACCTGCGTTCTTGGTGTATGGCAGAGAATTGGTTCCTTGTGGGACACACTACACCGATAACGATTTAGGGGAGGACGTGTTGTTTTTACCTCGTGACATCTACGCCGAAAACTTGGGTTGTCTGTCCTCGATTTTTGATGACGTGCAGAAAAGGCTTTGGCATGCCCATGTTAAAAACACGTCACATTACAATCTTAAACGTAAGCCGGCTGAATTTAAGGTAGGCGACATTGTAATGAAACGCACTTACTTCTTAAGTGACAAGGGCAAGCAATTCTCCAAAAAGTTGGCACCAAAATTTATCAAGGCTAGAATCGTCACTAAAAAGTCTCCATTAGTTTATGTGCTTCAGGATTTAGCTGGTAAAGACCTCGGCACCTGGCACATAAAAGATCTCAAACTGGTCGGTTTAAATAAATAAGTAAATTGATTAAGTTTTCATATAATGTCATTTACACGGTCTTAGTTCACTAGCGTCTTAACATCTTTAAGCACTTGTATCTGTAGGTTTCAAGTTCATGTAACGAGTTACCTCATCATTTTCTGATATTAAGCGTCAGTAATTAAATAACAATTGCTGACGTAAACATGTAAGCGTGAAGTATGAAAGAAGAAGTATGTCATTGTCCATACAGGTACTACAACAGTGCGGATTTTATTATATATAGATATAATAAAATCCTTGACGACGCGCGGGCGTACTGTAACGTAAAAACGTTACAATACATTCGTTTTTAAGAACTAAGTACTTAAATTAATAATAAAAATAAATAAACATTAAATATAATTAAAATCCTAATAAAAACACTTACCTAACTAATAACTTATTAACTATACCTATAGGATTAAATAAAATTACAATAAAATAAGCGTTTATACATTGCGGCACTTATTTTTCTGGCGCACTGTACCTTGCTCGCAACTCCATTGTTCTCCCCGGTTGGGCGCGCGGCGGCTTCCCTGCCTCCCGCGCCGCTCCCGCGAGGGCCAGCGGCGCGCGGCCGCGGCCAGACAGATTTTGCTACCAACGCAGGCGCACGTACACTTGTTCCAGTGTCGTCTCACGTCGCGCCGGCGTAATGATTAAACTTTAAATATTGTTATGGGCATAAGATGGCCCTAAGTTCAGTTACTCGTCTAGTAACCTCTTAAAATCAGTGTACAACCCCTATATTGGGTAAGTGTTGAATATTTAACGTGTTTTTAGTTGTAAGTAGGTAGATTTAAGGGCGTTCCCAACGGCTATACCGTTATAACGTTCTTTGCCTAATTTTAGCTTGCTAATTGAGCTTTAATGCTAAGCCGCTCATCTCTTCTTTTTCCAAATTAATTTTATTACGCATCATTAATGTTAAAATATGTAAACAAAGTAAATTCAGTATGTTTTATTACCAAATTTCATCTTGCTTTGTAAACTCCGTCTGACTGTGACATCCGCACTTCATCAAGCCATTTTACCTTCACCATCACGCAGTACCTTCTCTTCTCTTCTGCTTCTGCTACTGCTTATGCCGGTCACAGTCAACGGAGATAAATACGGAGCGATTTATATTTACACGGCGGACGTAAATTCCAGGGTGCTACCTTACGGCTCGAGCCCACACCACTTTCACCCAGTACCAGTGCTGCCTGGCTGACGTCCCTCAGCCCGTTCCATCTCCACGGCGTCTCCAGGGGAGTACTAGCGTGGTGGCGGCAATATAACCAGAGAGTGAAAATCAGACCGGCCTTTAGACCTACCCCCTACGATCTTTTATCGTGTGCTCGCGCGTTTGGGAGGATTCGATTACTTTAAATAAACATTTTAACGGATATTCCAGTTTGTTTTAATCACTCCCAACCTAAACGTAGCAGTACATACGTCGTGAATCACTATAAGGTAGGTAGGATAAACTGTATGTCGCATCTGTTGCGCGCTCATTCTTTAATCAAGTCTGACAACGTCTTGTGTTTGAAATGTCTGTTCTAGTGTAACATATATTTCAATGGAAACAAACAGATTAATTGAAACTCATTATATTAAATAGCATGATAAGAATATAAATTTAGACCTATAGTTTCCTTAATGATTAACATTAACAAAGAAACGTACAGCAATTTAACACTATAGCCTGTCTTTTATCCATAAAGTACCGCCATAGTAACTTATATGGCGCTTTCATTTGTTTCTTGCTAATCCTTGCATAGAACTTGTATTGAAAAAAAAAACAGAACAAGTTGTTTTTATAAAGACAATTGTAAAATGTACAAAAATTTTCTCAGGTACAAATGTGAATTGTGCGGCATGAAATACATAAAGTCTTACAATCTTCGAAACCACGTGAAAGTGCATCACAGTGGTTTTGTGTACCGCTGCGACCAGTGTGACAAGGTAATCCCTTTGTTGTCTAATTACGATATTCCGTTTCTGGGAATATTTCGATATTTCCCGTCAAAGAACTCTAAAACTATTTTACATGTCTCAAACAGTACAGACGGAAAACTAAAATCCTTCACTTCTTTTAAAAAAAAATGGCTTGTTTTTTGTTCGGTAACGACGCCATGACAGTAGGCAACAGCTGACAGATAAAATGTTGCCAGAAGTAAAAAACAAATAGTGACGGTAGATATCAATAAGTATAACGTTGTACTACCAAACTGATTCCAATGTTGTAATCTATTATATGCGCATACAAAATATCCGTAGGTGACGATAGCCACTTCCTATCGTTATATATGAAGTATTTAAATTTGATTTAATCCTTTAAGCTTAAGCAACACACAGAGCGGGCGGGCGGGAGGCGGGCGGGCGGCTTTCAAGAAACAGACTGCCTTTGCTCGCCAGCCCGCCTGCCGCCCGCCTCCCGCTCGCCCGCCTCACGCCCGCTCCCGCGCGAAGCTCTGTGTGTGGCTTAAGCTTTAAATGTGTACAAATCATAAGATTTTTATTTTATGACAACACGATTTATTTTAATCTGTCAAACTTCTGAGCATATTAGATAGAGAAGCGCATATTAAACAAAAGGAAGACCATGAAATTCGATTGTTAACCGTTTCGATTCCTGGTATAGGCAGGAAACTCCTAAAACCCGTGAATGCAGTTCTAATTAATTTTTAAAATGAAATATATATAATAGTCTTACCTTAAAATTTAAAAGGACTCTTCTCCATGTGGCATAACAGTGGGACACCTTTATACCTATATGCTAACTAGAGTTTGGCTACTTTAACTCTACCAAGCAAATGAACTGTCAAACAAATATTTGGTTTGGCAACACTACCTCACACGTCACATTTCCGTGACATTTCCATAGAAATATGACCATAGATATAGTATATACTCTGTAGTTATAGATGCGCCAACAAGCGACCGGGGCTATGTCTTTCTCATATTATGACGTCAAAATATGGGGATACCATGGTTGCAAAAAATTACCCCAAAAATTTAGTCGGATAGTACTTAGTTACAAGCACAGATAACCCCACACTAGATACCGCATATGAACGATTTAGTGCGATTCAAAAGTCACCAAAGTTAGCGGTAGGTGCGGGCTGCGGGGAGGCCGGCAACAGCGCTGCGATTGGCCGTTTCAAAATGCGCGCGGATGTGGCGCGCCTTCGCCGCAAAATGGCGCGCCGGCTAGTGATGAGACACGGTTGTTGACTACCGGTTTTTACTAGCACCCCAATTTATTCTAGGTAAATTATTTTACATGGCGTGTATACTTTATCTATTGAATTGACTATAATAATATCTTCTAGGCATGTTTACAACCTTTACTATTGTATAAAATTTAGATTTGAAACAATTTCATTTTGATTCATGTATATGCGCTGTATTTAAATAAATAAAAATCGTTTATTTCAGATCAAATGTTGATCCATACATATTATTCAAAAAAACCCAATTGCAGTTACTCCATCTCTAACCAACTCCGAGATCCCTTATACTTCTTCGAAGTCCAGCAGTGGGTCAACTACGTGTCACTAGTCCTAATTTCCCACAAGACGATTCGAAAAAACCCAATTCCAGTTACTCCATCTCTAACCAACTCCGAGATCCCTTATACTTCTTCGAAGTACGGCAGTGGGTCAACTACGTGTCACTAGTCCTAATTGCCCACCAAGACGATACGAAAAAACCCAATTGCAGTTACTCCATCCCAAACCGACTCCGAGATCCCTTATACTTCATTGAAGTCCAGCAGTGCGTCAACTACGTGTCACTAGCCCTGATTGCCCTCCAAGACGATTCGAAAAAACCCAATTGCAGTTACTCCATGTCTAACCAACTCCGCTCCGAGATCCCTTATACTTATTCGAAGTCTAGCAGAGGGTCAACAACGTGTCACTAGTGCTGATTGCCCACCAAGACAATACGAAAAAAACCTAATTGCAATGGGTTTATCTCTAAATCCCTTACACTTCTTCTAAATTCAGTATTGGGGCCTTCTCGTGTCACTAGTCCTAATTGCTGAAAGAAATCCACCAGCACTTATTATGTTACTACTATTTAAACTTCATAATAAAATAAGACAACAACAAAACTACAATGAGAACAAACTAACTAAATATTCTATCCCATACAACCACACTGATTTGTTTAGCGTATAAAGTAAAACGAGATAAAAAACACTACACTATTACCATCTGCCACCTCCTTATACGAACCTCTACAATGATTCATATAGTAAAATAATATTGTCTACGTAAATACTGACATTCAATATCAAAAAATAAAACTAATCAATAATGTTTACCAATAAAATTTTAATATTTATTAAAATCATGTGATATATTAAATACGGATGAACTGATAATTAAATGAAATCGGAACCGAACATCACTGGCACAGCACTAGCCCGCGCACGTGCTGTTAGAAAGAGAAAGTATATTGGCCTTTGAGTTGGTTGGAAAGGAACAAGCACACTTCACTACGCCTTATAAGCCGGCCCGGCCAGTGTAAAATGATCTCCGCCGGGCAGAATAAAATGTGTATTTGTATTAATTTAACTTACCTATGATATGTAATTCCGCCTTTCTTTAGATTTGTAGTTCGGGAATCGCTCCCACACCACTTTACCGAACAAAAACCCATGCTTACGGTTAGTCGAAACCAACTTTAAGTATTTTTTGTGCCACGTACGTATAGGTCATGAACCTGGACGAGACTGACTGAGCGGCGTAAGGCGGGGCAGTATTATAAGCGCAACTTCGCCCAGCTGTGGCGCGAGCGCGTCGCCCTAGAAGCTCTATCTAGTGGGGGTTATCTGTGGTTACAAGTGATCAAATTCCATAGTGACTAAGTCGCCATTTTGACTCACTAACTAAATTTACACAACATCGTAGGCGATATCGTAAAATAAGTGATCCCGACCGGCCACTTTTTTTGTGATAATCTTACCTATAAATATACATATAGTCACCGGTTATCACCGTTGCATCAAACGGCGATTTCACTGATCCAAATCTATACATTTTGTTCTCGCCGCTCGCCGCTGGTCGCTGGCCTTCCTGCTCGCCGCTTGACTTGCTGGTCATCACGTCACCCAAAGAACCATGCTAAATGTTTAAGTCTCTAGACGATGAAAGTAGTAAGTAATGTAACCAGATAGTGCTTACTACTTCCATGCCCCTTTTTGTCTTTCACAGATAAATGATGTAGTTGTTGGAATAAAAGTATAAACTTCAAATTAGAACAGGTAATTTATTTACAATAATATATTATATTTATATAACTTTATTTTTCAATAAATAAACAAATATATAATAAGCAGTTATAGATTATTTTACCCAATTTACTTTCCTGTTCCCTCAGTCCTCAAATTGGGATTCATCCTCTGTTGAAAAACTGAAAAAATAAATTACTTGAAATTCCCGAAACGTGGGGTAATCTTTAGGGGATTTTTTTATTATTTGTTGGTATCCCGAAATCGAATTATAAACCGACTGAATGGTGGGACATCAATGCTAAGCTGGCTTCTATGGTAGATTTATACTACGCGATTTGACCGGTTTGTATGTCAAATGTTTGGAGGTTATTTTTTAATTAATTCACATATTTTTCCTATTTCATCTATTGTCTCATGATATAACTAATGATTTAGCTCAGTTATTTGGTTCCGGTGAGATTTTAGAAATAAACACGGGTCCAAAATTCAAAGAAAATGTACTTACGCATGGAATGTAACATCCGCCTTTTTTCGGTCGAAATTGCTTTTACAGCCAAACACTGAACACCCCACCATGTTTGCACTGAACAACCAAACACTACGGATCTGATGATTGGTAAATTATTGTTCATTTAAACCAAATTCATCATTAATTTTCCACTTATAAAATGCACTGCAAAATATTGCCACTTTGTTTTGCAATCTTCTTGACACTAATGACAGATTACTTTTACCCGACCATGAAAAAATGTCCGGTCGGTGATAAGGACAAAACATCGCACTATTTTCTACTTGCTCTCATAGGAATCGCAATAAGGCTATCTCTCTCTTACAAAGCGTGTCAGGCCCTTGAATATGACGTATAATGCACAGTGTTGCCAAATTATATTTGTTTGACAGTTCATTTGCTAGGTAGAGTTAACGTAGCCAGACTTCTAAACGTATTGGACGCTTTTATACTTTATCGTGCCGTGGACGTCCACGGTAAAGTATAAAAGCGACCATTGACATTTTATTGTAATATTCTTTCACGTTGCACAGGCGTTCAAAACGAAGTCAGGGCTGGGTTACCACATAAGAAATAAGCACGAGGGCAAGAAGCTTCCGCGCGACAAACTCTGCGACCACTGCGGAAGGGGGTTCACGGTAAGCTTGCGGCGCGGCACACCTGTGACACGCGTAGGAAAGTAAGCGCTGTGGGTAAGCATGTGTGCGTGCGCTGTCGGTACACGCGTCAATTGTGTGCGCGGGTGCGTAGCGCGTGGCGCGGACGAATCGCGAGGCGCGACGGCACCCGATCGACGGCGGGTCTCTCAGGGACGAGGTAACTGACCTTGGTGCGGGGGGTTCGTGTCCGTTCTGTATGTAATACTATTATACTAATCCGTGCTCTTGCGGTGAGCGCGAGCGAGTGAGATGCCATTTTAACTGTTATACATCTTTTTTTGAGGTTTCCGTACTCGAAGGGTAAAACTGGACCCTATTAGTAAGACTCCGCTGTCCGTCTGTCACCAGGCTGTATCTCATGAACCGTGATAGTTAGACAGTAGAAATTTTCACAGATGATGTATTTCTGTCGCCGCTCTAACAACAAATATTAAAAAAACAGAATAAAATAAATATTTAAGAGGGCTCCCATACAACAGACATGATTTTTTTGACTCTCACTTGGCCGGTTTTTTTAGAAACGACCTTTTGTACGTAAGTAGGTGTACTATTATTTATTCAATGGTAAAGGGCTTGGGCCTTTCAGTTGCAGTCATTATCTTCCTCGCGAGCACAGTGCCCTACATGTGCCCATTGCATTAATCCTTTTATTTCCCTTCGCAGAGTAAGGTGATACTTGCGTCGCACATGAACACTCACACAGGCGCGCGTCCGTTCGTGTGCAAGCTGTGCGGGGCGGACTTCGGGCACAAAAGCGCTCTCTACCTCCACGGACGGTACAAACACAAGATACAGAAGAAAAACAAGAATAATGGGAATAAAGTGAACAGTGATAATAATGAAAAAGATAATAGCGGAAAAGAGATAAGTGAAAAAGTTAACAGTGAAAAAAGCAAATAACATAGAAAAGTTTTCCTCGATTTGTGGCTTTTCCGGCCGGAATTTTTTTTTGGTCCCATAGAAGCTTTTGATCCTGAATAGGGACACGATCGATTGGCATCAAAAAAAAATGTTTCTCGAAAATGGCCTTTTTCTCGCACCTGTATGTTTTTTCCAAAATCTGGTAGCTGCCCTCACTGACCCAAAAAGAAAATCCACCCTGTATATTTAAGATCGACTACGATGTATGTATATGTGGGCGAGCATTTCGTGTATAACAAATGCGAATGAAAATGTCTAACCTAAGCCAGTGACTTTTATTTCTTTTTTTTCTCACCTAAACCTATTATTATCCTAAGTACCAAAGCCCGGGTAATATTGAAATATAATAATAATAATAATAACTCCAAATACACGGGACCTGTTGACGCTACTGAAAACGACAGAAGCTTTCAGTAGCGCCATCAAAATGGAATTTGGAGTCGATAAGTGTGCGGTCATGCATGTACAGCGGGGGAAAGTTGTAAATTCTACAAATTTACAACTCTCTGAGACAATGTCACTCAAATCTCTCTCCGAAGCAGAAACCTATAAATATCTTGGTATGTCACAGTCTTTGGGTATTGAGGGTGAGGACGTAAAGCGGGCGGTGAAGGAGCGTTTCTTCTGTCGCCTGACAAAAGTATATAATAGCTTTTTGTCAGGCGGCAACAAGGTGCGCGCCTTCAACGCCTGGGTGATGCCCTTACTCATATACTCCTTTGGCATACTAAGATGGACTCAGACCGAGCTGGACGCCCTGGACCGAAGGGTGCGTGTACTGCTTACTGCGCACCGCATGCTACACCCGCGCTCGTCTGTTATGAGACTGTACATACCGCGGAAGTGCGGAGGACGCGGCTTTTTAAACGCGAAAGACCTCCACAACCGCGAGGTGTGCAGTCTCAGGGATTATTTCCTAAACAGCGAGTGCGGGATGCACCGGGACGTAGTTGCAGTAGACGCATCTTACACCCCGCTCTCCATGGCAAAAGAGAACTGGCGCAGACTTAAAGTAATGAGTACCGAGGACCGCAAGGCCGTATGGAAGAGTAAGGAGCTACACGGGAGGTTCTACAGGGCCCTTACGGGACCCGATGTAGACCTGCTCGCGTCGGTGAACTGGCTACGTTTCGGGGATCTCTTCGGGGAAACCGAAGGTTTTGTCTGTGCAATTGCGGACGAAGTTATCATGACGAACAACTACCGGAGGTATATCCTGAAGGACGGTACGGTCGACATTTGTCGGGCATGCCGCCGTCCCGGAGAGTCACTCAGGCATATCATTTCCGGTTGTGGTCATCTTGCTAACGGCGAGTACTTGCACAGACATAACCTTGTAGCCAGGATCATTCACCAGCAACTTGCCCTTCTATACGGTCTTGTGGACGTCGAAGTGCCGTACTATAGGTACACACCTGCGCCAGTTCTCGAAAATGGTCGTGCCACGCTCTATTGGGATCGATCTGTCATCACGGACAGGACTATTGTAGCCAATAAGCCTGATATCGTGCTGATAGATCGATCAAAACGCCAGGCAGTGCTCGTTGACATCACCATCCCCCATGACGAGAATCTCGTGAAGGCCGAGAAGGACAAACTCAGCAAGTACCTAGACTTGGCCCACGAGGTAACCGCCATGTGGGATGTTGATTCAACGACCATTGTCCCGATAGTTGTTTCTGCGAACGGTCTAATAGCGAAGAGTCTCGACCAACACCTCAAGAGACTCTCGCTAGATGGCTGGGTCAAGGGTCAGATTCAGAAGGCGGTACTCCTGGACACGGCGCGCATTGTCAGGAGGTTCCTCTCTCTGTCGCCCTAACCGCCGGTAGCTTAGGCCCTGCCCCGCTGCCGGCGGCACCCTAGGTTAGGTTTTTATAATATTTTTATGTTTTGTAAATGTATTTTTATATTTTACTTTTTATAAAGCTATTATAACAACCTAGCCTAAGTTTCCAAATAAATAAAGAGATAATAATAATAAATTAAATTAAATTGTCAAAAGGGCCTCTACGTGTTGGCTATGTGGTACTCGTTGGTACTTCGGTGCCTCGGTACTTCGGCTCCGCGCACGCCTCCCAAAGGTCCGGGACACCATTGTCCCGTGAACGGGAAAGACATACATAATAATAATAAAGCCCCCAGGGCAGCTTGTGGCGAGCTGAATGGGAAGTGGCGTCCCTTGGGTCCCTTGCCCCCGAGAGTCGGTCAGGCCCCTCTCTCCGCTTGCCTTTGTTGGCCGGCGGAGTGGACCCCAGCAGGGGCTGCAGGACTCTCACCTCTGGCTTGCCTTAACCGGCCGGTCAGAGTGGGGTGCCAGAGCTATATGCTCGCAGGGTGGAAGTGTATTGCACGTAATGGCGTAATAGCGAGGAAACCCGCTCACGGGGGTAAACCCCGCGATGGTGAAATCGGGGCCGCACCTCTCTACACCCTGAGCTGCTTACACCAGTGTTGCCACCCTCGCTGCCATCCGGTAGCCTTTTATAGGGGGCCCATCTAGTGAGTGGCGAGTCACCGCCTGCCTTTTTACAATTCTGAGACTGATTGTTACGGCAGGCGTCCGCTAGTCTCCTCCCATAACCCATTATCCAGTCCATCCAACTTTCAACTCAATAGCCCCATGACCTTAGTTCCCATCGCAGCCAAAAGGCTGCACTACAATAGTCTTTGCACCTGGCGGGGACCGTCTCCGGATGTATCATGTTGTGCGTTCGGAGACGGTATCCGCCATGTGTATCCCTTGCCTTTAGATTATTATTGTCTTAAAGGGGCCTCTGCGCTGTTGGCTTCGGCCCCACGCATGCCTTCCAAAGGTCCGGGACCCCATGGTCCCGTGAAATGGAAAAGACATACAATAATAATAATAATAAATAAACTTTATTGCCAAAACATGAAATGGGTACAAAACAAGAAAATACATTTCAGATAATATTAACCTTAAGGCTAACTACTCTAAGTTTATACAGTAAGAAGGTATTTACTATCTAGGTTCGAATCAAGTTGGCCAAAGGTACCAACCTCAGCATTTGCTGGCCAGGTTGCCCAGCGCTGGTTTTCAGTTTGGCCCCTTTTTTTTTTTTTGGAGGTAATAAACGGGTCACTCACGTCTTTACAATATTGCTAGGTAAAGCGGGTATTACACTGTCCTGAATCAGGCGTCCTAACTAGTGGAGGGGAGTTGAAGCATCTCGCTCTAACGTATAGGTCGGAACCCTTCTAAGTGTCCTGAATTCAGGACAGTGTAATACCCGCTTAAGCGCGTTCCATCCTACACCGCAATATCGCTTACCATCAGGTGATTTGTGGTCAAGCTCAAACCTATATTGAATAATAAAAAAAGAAGGCTATGCGCGAACGATCAATTTTTCTCAACACCTTTTATATATCTCATCACGTCAATCGGTTAGTATGAAAGTGCGACGGTGACAAAAAATGGACGGACTAAATTGAGATGTGCCAGAAGACTGATACATCCTTTAGCACGATTGTGACATCAAAGATGTTATCCTAGTAAATAGTTTAGATACTATTATAGTTTGCATACTATTATAGTCTGTGAGTGAGAAGTGAGAACGTCACGTAGTAGATTTTTTAGCTACGTTTTTAGTAGAAATGCCCGCTTGGAAAATGGTCACACTGTTGAAGTCTTGTCAATGTCAAACTTGTGACTTTTCAGTTGTCAATGTTGTCATCAGTCTAATATTCACTTTTACTTATTTTTGTGACTCGTTTCAAACAAAACAAACATTAACAATTAAACTGCAATAATCCAAATGCACGATGATCTACGTCTGCGTGATTTGCATGGTCAAACGACCTCCTCTGTCGCCGCTGTCACCCGAACACAGGGCATTACTTGAGGCCATTGTGTCCCCAGTTATAAACACGGTAAATATCTATTTGGAAGTACTTTTTATCTTGCTTTGCAGTAGGGTACGCTACTTAAGCTGAGTTGTAAACCGCTAGGCACCTTGTCTCGAAAGGGCTCAATCTGGAATACGGTACCATGGTTACTAATTTAGTACATAAGTTTTAATGTAAAACTGTAGTTCAAACTCGCGACCATTAATTTGAGTCTCGTGCCTTACCACTCGTCTACAGTGGCTGTAACTGAAGTACGAAATATCATTTGATATTCAATTCAACTGTAAACACCGAAATAATCCCGCTCCTTTACGGCGCTAACCTGGTAGCTTTAGCTAAAAAAGATGGTGGAATCCGACCGATTGCTGTCGGTTGCACCGTTAGACGCCTGGCTTCAAAACTTTGCTGTCGGAAATTTAATCAAAAGCTCACCAAAACCTTTAAGCCACGACAACTAGGTTTTGGAGTCAAAGGCGGCTGTGAGGCTGCGGTGCACGCTGCGCGCACTTTTCTTAGTCGCCCGGATTATGAAGTTTTTGTAAAAGTGGACGTGAGAAATGCTTTCAATTCAGTTGACCGTGGTGCCCTCTTAGCGGAAGTCAAAAGAGAACTTCCTGAAGCTTTTGGTTATCTATGGCAATGCTATGCAGCCCCATCAAAATTACTTTTCGGTGATAAAATCATTTTTTCAAGCACAGGCTGCCAGCAGGGTGACCCACTTGGACCAGCGATCTTCAGTTTGGCTATCCATCCTATCATAACTAAACTAAATTCTAAATTTAATCTTTGGTATCTTGACGACGGCTCCCTCGGCGGAGATGCAGAAACTGTTCTGCAGGACTTGCA
Organism: Cenopis cana; assembly: GCA_951800055.1. Classification (NCBI taxonomy): domain Eukaryota; kingdom Metazoa; phylum Arthropoda; class Insecta; order Lepidoptera; family Tortricidae; genus Cenopis; species Cenopis cana. The sequence continues at coordinate 3,433,460 of OX637498.1, read as the reverse complement.
ATTTTTAATAGCCAAATTTGCAGATATAGGCCTTTCCTTTAACTTTACTAAGTGCGAAATTTTTCTGCCTGATCACCTCCCTTTGGATAGAAAAACTGAAATATTGTTAAATTTTAACGCAATATTACCCAACATCTCCGTCCACTCCGTTTCATCACTCACACTTCTAGGGTCTCCAATTTTTGACGAAGCGATCAGTCCAGTTGTTAATTGTAAGTTAAATCAGTTCAACTGCACCTCCGGCCTACTCCACGAAATAAATCCCCATATGGCCCTTTTTATCATCCGTTTTTGCCTATTCACGCCAAAATTCATGTTCTTACTCCGTTGCTGTCCGATCTGGAAATTTCCATCCATCCTATCATCCATTGATAATACACTTGAATCAACTCTTTCCAAAATTCTAAACGTCACCTTTGATGCAACTTCATGGTCCCAGGCAGTATTGCCAGTAAGGTTTGGCGGTCTGGGTGTTCGCTCCTCGAGCAGTGTCGCACTGCCAGCTTTCCTGTCCTCCGCGTACAGTTCGCTTTCTCTCGTCGGTATTATTTTAAATAATCCACAGATACCTGACGTAGAGATTGCGAGCTTGGTGGAGGCCAGGGGGGCCTGGTGCGACTCGTGCCCGGGAACGAACATCCCAGACATGAGGCACATTCAGAGGGCTTGGGACACACCTCGTCTCAAAGCCATCCACACATCCCTAATTGACAATAGTCCGGACGACTCGGAACGCGCCCGACTCTTGGCTGTCTCCGCACCTGAGTCGGGCCACTGGTTAAACGCTCTTCCCTCGCGCAACATAGGTACGGTTCTGAACCCAGGTACGCTCAGAATTGCGATAAGCTTAAGACTGGGTTCTAAGATTTGCATTCCCCACACTTGTGTTTGCGGCAAGGGTGTGGACCAGCTGGGTCGACATGGTCTCTCATGCAACAGAAGCGCCGGCCGCATGTACCGCCACGGCACCATAAACGACCTGGTACGTCGCGCGCTCGCCACCGCCTCGATACCCTCATCATTAGAACCAGCAGGTATGACAAGGGACGATGGCAAGCGCCCTGACGGGGTAACTTTGGTGCCGTGGAAGCTCGGGAGGGCCCTGGTGTGGGACGCGACGTGCGTCGATACGTTCGCTCTGTCCCACATTCAGGCGACCCGTTCCCAGGCCGGCGCTGCGGCTGATCAGGCCCAAATACTCAAGCGCCGCAAATACTCGTCTCTAGTGCAGAGCTACGAGTTTGCGGCGCTTGCAGTCGAAACCATGGGACCCTGGTCAGCCGACATGAAAGCGTTCATGAAGACCTTGTCGTCGCGGCTGGTCCACGCCTCAGGAGACCCCAAAGCTGGCGCGTACCTCTCCCAACGGATCGCTCTCGCGGTTCAGAGAGGTAACGCCGCCAGCGTTTTGGGGTCTATGCCGCAGGCAGAACTTTTAGAGGGAGTATTTTTTTTGTAATTCGTTTTTATTAGTTTTGATATGTTCGTAGTTTTAAGTGATTTCAGGTTATTATTTATATTTGTTTCGTTATTTTATATACCTTTAAATTCTTGTAATTATATGCTAATAAAGTTATACTTCTACCATTCAACTGGAGCTTTATGGTGAAGGGAAACAAATTTTGGTTATAGTCTGAGTTGTTGGTAAAGTAGCGCCTATAGTTGAAAAATTGAGAGCTCATTGACTACGGTGGAACGAGACTGCATTTAGCAACGCTTTATAGGATGTTCTGAAAAGACACATGAAACGGTGCAAAATAGAGCCCTCTGAATGGGAGGTGAAGGCTGCTCAGCGTCCCGAGTGGCGACGGCTCATCCATCAACAGGTGAACGACTTTGAAACCGAACGTCGTGGAGACCTAGATAGAAAGCGGGATGAGTTGAAGGCCAGACCACCTGCGGCCATCTCCTACAATTACGTCGGTGGGGTTCTGACGTGCCCAAAGTGTGCTTGTACCTTCTCTAATAAGATTGGGTACTTAAGCCATACAAGAGCGCACTTAAGAGCGGAGCTACAAAACCACCCACCATGAATATCACTATTAAAGATACCAGAATATACAGTCGCTGTGGCCGAGATCGGTCAAGACTATCATCATCATCATCATCATCATACGGATAAAGAAAAAAATCAAACATATATTCTGCAAGTAGGTCTCAAGGGCTCTTTTACATGTCACTAAATGGCACCAACCAACAGATAAATACCTGGGCACATATTTGCTGAACTTATCCTATAATCTATCTATCTATCTATTAAGCCCTTTTATTTTGAATTAGAGAATGTCTCTTAATTCAGTGTGCCGCTTGGCAAAGGCCTCCTCTAGCTCTTTCCATTGTGTTCTGTCATGGGCCACTCTCCTCCAGTTTGGGCCCGCAGTGAGTTTAAGTTCATCCTCCCATCTTCTATGAGGTTTTTTCCGGCTCCGTTTGCTATCTCTGGGATACCAGTCTGTTAGAATTTTGCTCCATTTTTCTTGTTTGTCTCTTATCATTTGGCCAGGCCACCTCCACTTTTGCTGGTCATTACTAACATGTATATACAAAGCACCAACCAACAGATAAATACCTGGGCACATATTTGCTGAACTTATCCTATAATTAGAGATGCGCAAAACGTGTCACTGAAGTGAAAGGAGCGATTCATATCTTCATGTCACAAAGATATATATCACTCTTTTCGCTCATTTCGCTCATTTCGCTCAGTCAATCTGTAGCCCATACATAACAACTCTTGAAATCGCGACATACGAAAGATATGATATGATGTAATTGAAGGTTACCTCTAACTGCTTTATGAAATATAAAACATATTATCGCACATTTTCCTTCATACAATTATTTTTAATTGTTTATTAGAATTTACTTCAATATTTTGCCGATATTTTTTATTATGCTAAATTTTGTGAAATGGAACGTAGCTGAATCACGCACACAAGTTTAACTGAGCGAAAGGAGCGACTCACACATTTTCAATCTTACGTAAACGTGCATGCGTGAGACGGGCTTATACGTTCGATTCGTGAGTGCGAAGAGCGCAACCTGCTTACACCAGTCAGTTCGGCTCACCGCTCACCCGCTCAGTTGAGTTGGTGATTGTTACTGATATAGTGAGTTGTTTCATTCTTCAGTGAGCGAGTGAGCGAGTGATATATACGAAAAGATGCAGTTCATTTGAATCACTCCTTCATGAGTTACACATCTCTACCTATAATACAGGGATGCAAAGAGTCTCTGTGGTCAAATATACAGTGGAGATGCAAAGGGTCCCCATAGTCAAGTAAGTTTTAGAGGCATATAAGGCCTCTAAATGTCAAAACAAAGTATCATCATCCTCCTAGCGTTATCCCAGTACGGTTGTAACCTGAAGGATGCGTGGGGCCTGCTGGTGGAAGATTTAGGCGGAGGTACTAGTTTTTACGAAAATGACTGTCATCTGACCTTCCAACCCTTATTGGGAAACCAGACCTTATTGGGATTCTATCTATCTATTAAGCCCTTTTATTCTGAATTAGAGAATGTCTCTTAATTCAGTGTGCCGCTTGGCAAAGGCCTCCTCTAGCTCTTTCCATTGTGTTCTATCATGGGCCACTCTCCTCCAATTTGGGCCCGCAGTGAGTTTAAGCTCATCCTCCCATCTTCTATGAGGTTTTTTCCGGCTCCGTTTGCTATCTCTGGGATACCAGTCTGTATTGAGATTAGGCTTTGTTAAGTGAGTGGGCAACTTGACTGTTAGAAGTTCTCAAGCCGCCTGAAGGCCTCCAACTTGGCTTAACGACTGCTGCCATAGACATCACCTGGGATCAAGGGCATGTGGCAGGTAACATGCCTTCCAAAGCACGGGAGCACTCACTTAGTAACCATTTAAAGCGGTCACCCATCCAAGTCCTGACCGCTGCCCATGTTGCTTAACCTTAGATACCTCAAGCGGTACCCAGGCGCCGCTGGGCCACCAGCGCTCTTTTCCTTTTGTCAAAACAAAGTATATGCAATAAATATTTCAGGTCAAGAGCCTTAAGCTAACAATGAATATGTGTTTCAGGAGGAGCTCAAAGACTGGCACTGGCTGCATTGTGCTGGCTGCAAAATATTGATGCAATCAATATACAACTTCCAAGAGACAGCACTTAAAGGTGTGAAGAACCTGAAATATCTCTTTTCTGAACTGAATAAAGCTGTAGACATTGTAAGTTTAAATGAAAATATATACAATGAAAAGGAGATTTTTTTTATAAACCAAGGTGGCAAACATGCATACGGTCCACCTGATGGTAAGCGGACACCGTAGCCTATAGACGCTTGCAACTCCAAAGGAATCACAGATTCATTTGATATTTAACAGTGGCTTTTAGGTGAAGGAAAACACTGTTCTAATCCCAACAAGGTCTAGTTTTATTTTGGTTTCTAGACGGATTAAGCGAAAATTTTGCATGACTATGTAAGCTTGTTGACAATGTAATATTATGATATAACCAAGTTGATATTTAAGTATGTGTATTTATTTTTATGAGTTGTTTTTCATAATCTTATTATTATTATTATTATTTTTCATTTTAATAATTTATGCACCACCTACTACTCTGTTTTATACTTCTTTACTCCACTACCCAAAGGTTGTCTGGAAGAGATCGCTCTTTAGCGATAAGACCGCCTTTTGTTCTACCTCTGTATCCCTGTTTCTTTGTTTTTCTTTTGTATGTGTGTTTATGTGAGGTGTGCAATAAAGAGTATTTGTTGTTGTTGTTGTTGATATAACCAAGTTGATCTGATGATGGAGCCGGAAGGTCATGATACGACGAGATATACCTCATGTTTGGTGTCATTGGAACCGTCTCTACAAGTATTTGTTGGCTGTAGCACTTGTTTTTTGACAGAAATTTATTTTAGGCTGCAGGTGCAAACCCTAAGGTCGTTAAAGCAACATATAAACAGGAAACCCTTATGTCTGTGCCTAATGAGATTGAGAGAGAAGAAAATCTGAAGTTCCCCTTTAAAATAGAACCAGAACTAGAAGTTCAAGTACCCAGCTTGAAGAATGAAACGATTAATGCTACAGGATCAAGTAATGTGAGTTTCATCCCATTTTTTTATACAATAACAGTGGTAAATAAGCTTATTCAATAGGGCATTAAACTAAGGTAAAAATAAATTATTTTTTACTTGACTAATAAAAGATCTAACGAGAATACTCGAAAAACATCAATTATTAATTTACTTTAGCTAATTGAAAGATTTTATAAGCATAAAGATTTAAAAAGGCGCTGATTTGAACAAACCTACTCACACTGTCTTAGTGACGTCACTAAGACAGCATTTCCCTACAAACTTCATATTAACAAATCGTTTTTGACATTTGATAAAAAGTTGCTGATTTGACTATGGGTTTAATACCGTATAGTACGTTACTTAACAAGGGCGGTAAAACAAAGAATGTCTCAGATCGCAGGTATTTGACGCCCGAGCCGAAGGCAAGGGCGATAAATATGCGATATGAGGCTTTCTTTATTACCGCCCGTGTTTAGTACAAAATTTTATGTCACCCCCTGGCCAGGAAGTGGGATTTCCCGCGCGCGGAGCGTGCGGTAATTGACGCTTTATGGCCAGGTGTGACAAAAAATACTTTATTTCAGAATAAATCCATATATGGTTATTTACATTATATACTTATGTCTGTGTTAGTGAGGTTACATAATAAATTAATTAAATATTACTTAAAATCAAAAAGAACAAAACATAACTCGGTGTGACACAAATCAATGCTATTTGATATATTTAACAAGTGTCCTGATATTTTGTGCCACCCAGTGACTAAGTAAGAATGGGACAATTGTATTAACGCGTTTTATGCCGTTCCATGACGTTCCGGACATATTAAAAAATTACCAGTATACCTATCTGCTAACATTTTCAAAATGCTGTTTTGACTGTTTCCGACAGGTGACAAGGATGCAATTTTTTTCTTAGGGCTGTCTGTTTTGTTGTGTTTATTTCAATAAAATGATTGAAGCCAAACAATAGATTTGTATAATTTCATTACTTTTCTGAATAAATTTCAGAACAAATCTGTGAGATATTAGATGTTTATTGAACAAGAATACTAATATCTAAGGTATAATCTATTATAACAAATACAATTAAAAAGCTAAACCATTAAATTATAATCTAACTTATAAATAATCACCTTGTGTGGGGCAGCGTCACCTGTGACACGCGAAGGAACGTAAGCGCTGTGGGCAGTGGCGTAGCTAGCTGACTAAGGGCCCTGGCGCAAAAAAAAACTGGGCCCCCTAAACTGTTTAGGTTTTATCAATATATATACTTATTTCTCGCTAGTTCAAGAGGTTTGCTAATCAGGTTTTGGGGGCCCCCTGAGCTTGGGGGCCCCGGGGCACTGCCCCGCCTAGCCCTTCGGTAGCTACGCCACTGGCTGTGGGTAAGTATGTGTGCGTGCGCTGTCGGTACACGAGTCAATTGTTTGCGCGGGTGCGTAGCGCGTGGCGCGGACGAATCAACGGGCGCGACGGCACCCGATAGGCACCAGGCGGGCCTCTCAGGTACGAGGTAACTGACCTCGGTGCGGGGGGTTCGTGTCCGTTCCGTATGTAATACTATTATACTATTCTGTGACAGCGTGCCTGAAATGCTTATTGCTTAAGGGTGATCTCTACCAGAAAATCTTCAAGGAGATAATATGGTTGCCAGATCTCACGATTGGAAATAATTGCCATAAAACAAATAACCAGTAAAACTTTGTTAACTTTTCTAAACTGAGGGTCGGTTTTTCAACCCCCAGATCTCTGTCAGATACTTGTTAGCTCTTGTCTTTTTTGTTTCATTTGACTTCCAAATAAGACAGTCATATTTGAACTCGCAGATAATTTTATCTGGGGACTAGAAAATTGGTCCTAAGAATAATATTGGAATAATTTTACTATATACTAAGTCAAAGTACTTCTATTATGTTGTCTGGAAGAAATCGCTCTTTAGCGATAAGACCGCCTGTCGTTTGCCTCTACTGAACTGTGTCCTTCAATTGACGTGTGTTATGAAGAATTTGTATTGTATTGTATGTATGTACCTAAGCACTTAATTGTACACAAAAACATGTTGAAACAATATACAATGTAACATAAGATATTGTATGTTTTTTTATTTTTTTATTTAAGGCTGATCCTCTATCGGAGCTAAAGGTGAAGTATGAACCCGAGTCCCACTCTGAACCAGATTTTGAGCCCGAGTGTGACTCAGAGGCGACATTGAGCTGTGACTCCGACCACGATGAATCAAGGCCTCCTACAAATACGTTCATATCTGCACCGACTACCGTCACAGTTACAAGCCCTCCTGTAAAAACGATAATATCTGCACCGAGTGCTGTCAAATTGGTAAGCATTTGTGCACTTTTTTGCCTGACCCTAAGCCCGAGTGTGACTCAAAGTCGACATTGAGATGTGAGTCTGACCACGATGAATTCAGCCCGCCTACAAATACGTTAATATCTGCACCCAGTACCGCCCATCAAAAACTAAGCAAAGCTTTACTATGCTTTACTATGTGTACTAAGCGACCATATCTTGACAATATATAAGTACTTGTATAGATAAATAAATACATAGAAAACATCCAGGACTATATACATTTTTATTAACCACTCTGTAGCAAAGCGGTTTCTTTATTTAGCAAAAACACTTGAATTGAATCCCTCGTTACGCTCACGTCACGTTAGAATGTTGTTTCATTCACAGATTTTTTGCTTTATTCACTCAGGATTCAATAATAAATAAATAAATAAATATTTGTGGACAATCACACAAATCAACCTAGTCCCAAACTAAGCAAAGCTTGTAATATGGGTACTAAGCGACGATATACATACTTATATAGATATAAATAGATACTTAAATACATAGAAAACATCCAAGACCCGAGAACAAATATTCGTGCTCATCACACAAATAAATGCCCCGGCCGGGATTCGAACCCGGGACCTCCAGCTTCGTAGGCAGGGTCACTACCAACTAAGCTAAAGCGGTCGTCGAGAATCAATATACCGCCCTCGCCGTAAATATAGCATTTTGCTCTCTTGAGACACATATTGGACGCTCTTATACTTTACTATGATTAAATATAGCTGGAATGCGATGCGCGCTAACTTAAACTGGAGACCGTAAAGAGTGGAGTTAATGTGTTGCTAATTGTACGCTTTAAATATGTGATTGCATTAACGTAGCCAGAATATTTTAGCACTACCTCCTAATGTAACTTCGATGTACCTAATAGAAAATAATCTTCCTTTTCTTTCTTTTTGTTCGTTTGTATCAGTGTGTCATACACAACTTTTAGCTCATTTTAATTTTATGTTATTGTACTAAAATTGTCCACGATTGCTGTGTCGATACAAACCCGATTAGGGTTTAACGACACTTTTCTGTGTAACCTAAAATAAGAATTTTTAAATCTAAATAAAAAAAAAAAAAAAAAGTGGACGTCCACGGCACGGTAAAACTCTATGGTTTATTTCAGAAATATACCATAGACTAATTATGAATGAAACCATAGTGTATTATCGTGCTGTGGATCATCATCATCCTCCTAGCGTTATCCCAGTACAGTTGCATTCTGAAGGATGCCTGGGGTCCGCTACCTAATCCCAAGATTTGGCGTAGGCACTAGTTTTTACGGAAGCGACTGCCATCTGACCTTCCAACCGCGAGGCGAAACTAGACCTTATTGGGATTAGGCTTTGTCAAGTGAGTGGGCAACTTGACTGTTAGAAGTTCTCAAGCCGCCCGAAGGCCTCCAACTCGGCTTAACGACTGCTGCCATAGACAGCAACCGGGATCAACGGCTTAGCGTGCCTTCCAAAGCACGGGAGCGCTCAGTTAGTAACCACTCAAAGCGGTCACCCATCCAAGTCCTGACCGCTGCCCACGTTGCTTAACCTTAGCAAGCGCAAGCGGTGCGCAAGCGCCGCTGGGCCACGAGCGCTCCGCTGTATTATCGTGCTGTGGATGTCCTCGGTTAGGTATAAAAGCGACCATTCTGTTCATTTCAGCCCACAGAACCTGTTAAAAGTGATGAGAATTTCGAGATGTTCACACACGGGAAGCGACCGAGGCGAAATCCCGGTCCGTCCCAACATCCACGTCCGTACCTGACGTCCATCCGATGGAAAGGCGGCGTAGGGTAAATCAAATTGTTTTTGACTTAACACTCACTGACTTAAATGGTGAATGGGTCAATATCCCAGGCATGAATTTGAAATGGCACGGCTGATAACGGGGGTGCTCTTTGGTCATAAAAAAATAATAAAAAAAATGCATTTATTTCGGACTAAGTGTATCCATAGATTGTTAGTGTTGACAACTTATATAACTATGTTATTACTTAAACTTAAGTGATGAGATGTCCAGTGTCTCAGTAAGCCACTGTCCCATCTCTCCGCCACGACGGTCAGGAGACTGTGGCGGCTGCCGCGCACCCTGCAGAGCGTCGAGGCGCAGCGCTTGCGCAACGTCGCATGGAAACCGTCCACGTGCGCGTCCGCGAACATGCCCGACGCACTGCAGTATCGCGGCAGCCGCAACAGCACCCTGAACGCGTCGTTGTATTGTACACGCAACGCATTCATGGCTCGCTGCGTGAACCTCGACCATAAGCTGCAGGCGTACAGTGATGTACAGTACGCGCGGAACAGGGTTATTTTGACTTGAGCTGTACATCGACTGAACCTGCGAGCTATCATATTGGCTCGGACGGCTAATGCCCTCCGCTCCCTTTCTATGTCTGCGTCATCACGCAGGTCGTCGGTCACCAAGTGCCCAAGATATTTAAACAAATGAACCCTTTTTAACTCACTTCATATATAGCCGTGATATTTTTGATGTGAAAACTTCTTTAGCGGCGCTGAGCACTTTTGTACTGGGGAAAAATTGTTAAACTCGCGACAGATTCAGATTCTAAGACCAGCTAGTTGACCCCTCCTAGTATCGTGATTGCGATGCTACGATACGACAACTGCACTCCAAATTGAACCGTAATTATAAGACTAAAAGTCCCAATTTAGAGTGAGGGGCATGTGTCGTTGCGACACTTGTCCGCTCATTTCAAATTGAGCTTTTTACGCATACATTTACGGTTCAACTAAGTCCAATATCGGATAGCCACACTGACCGATTTCCGTAAAGATCATATTACAAATAAATTCACATGAAAGTAGTTCTTATTGTCCCTAAATACGGTGACAGTTCACGTCAAAACAGTTGTAGATGGATTATTCGAATACAAGGGGCTGACACGCTTTGCTAGAGAAAGATAGTCTTATTGCGATTCCTATAAGAGGAAATAGAAAAGAGTGGCATGTTTTGTCCCTATCACCGACCGAACATTTTTTCATGGTCGGGTTATAAGCAAAGGCAAACTTCCATAAGCAATACATTGGACATGCAAACCGGCCAAATTACGTAGTACAAATTTCGCATGAATATGAGCAAGTATGAGAAAGACAGCCCCGGTCGCTCGTTGTCGCATCTTTAACTACAGAGTATATATTATATCTATGCTCGAATATATCTTTGTTATTTACTTTCTTTATCATTTCATTGTTTTTTTTTTAAATATTATGTTATATTTTATTTTATTTTTTTAGAATTGGACATTGTATTTACTATTATTTAATTTTGATTAAGTTTTTTATTTAAGTGACATGATGTGTATCCAGCAACCTCACTTTTGTACGCCATAAGGCACGACATAGCTGTACCATATATATTACCTACGTATCGCTAAAACCTATGTTGACGAAAAATAAATTTCATTCATTCATTCATTCATTGAATTTTCACTTCTGACGGCACTCCCGGAGTGCAACTCGTTTTTTTTGTAAATAGCAGGGTTGTTCTGCTATCTGGCTACGTAAAGATGTATTTATAATTAACGATACAGTCTTTAACGTCGTAGTAACTGATCATTACTGTCACTTCATCTATAACTCCTTGACCAAAATTGTTGATCTCAGAAATTGTACTAGCTTAGAGGCAAAAAAGAAAATTTTAGACCTGTTGCTATCTTGGAACTATCAGCAATCCGAATCATTACTTAATATAATATCATAACTATGATCTATCGTTATGATTAGACTTAATTTCCGCTACCCTAAGGTTGTCTGGAAGAAATCGCTCTTTAGCGATAAGACCGCCTGTTGTTTGCCTCTACTTACTGTGATTTTGTATTGTACTGTATCCTTTAATTGAGGTGTGCAATAAAGAGTATTTGTATTTGTATTTGTATAACTTACATACACACACACACATACACTTACACACATATATTTTCATACCTACCTTACTGTTATAGTGTATTCTTAATAGTTTATTTTACCTAGTGTTTTCTTCATTCCTAGTCGCATGACCTGTTACTCTGTATCTGTTTTGGTTTCCACGGGACAGGCCTAGCCTAGTGTGGGACCATTGCTATTTTGTTTCTGAAATTCTGTATATGTAATATAGTACATTACTTACCAAGGGCGATAAAATAAAGAATGTCTCAGATCGCAGGTATTTTACGCCCGAGCCGAAGGCAAGGGCGATAAATATGCGATCTGAGACTTTCTTTATTATCGCCCGTGGTAAGTACAAAATTTTATGTCACCCCCTGGCCAGGAAGTGGATTTTTTCGCGCGCGGAGCGTGCGATAATGGCCACTTTATGGCCAGGTGTGACATAAAATATATTTCATTTCATTTCACCTTATACTGTACTGGCTGTCATTTTATTCTGCATTGTATATATATACACCCACGCCTTGATTCACCCTTACATGTCCTATCATCTGAACAAACTCTTTTTGAATACGTTAATCATAATCACAAGTTTTCACTAGGATTACAATATTTTGTGATCTTCTTTCAGTATACAACAACATTTTAAGTGATGATTATTGTGTACTAGAGAAAAGGGTGATAATGATTAATGTCTTCAAGAAGACACATGTTAGAACATGTAAGTATGAACAGACTGTAGACAGTAATATGTTTTCAGGGAATGCCTAAGCAAAGTCGGTAATAAATATATACGTAAGCAGCCGCAGCGCGTGCCATGCCCCCACTGCGATAAGTTCCTCAGCAGCGACAGTCTCAAGATTCACATGGCTAGGTAAGTCAAACGTCTCACTCTAGAGACATGTTCCGAATCACGCTTACAGCGCGCTTACGACCGGACCGATTCACGCTCATATAGCGCTTACATGAGATGTCGTGACGTCACTGATGATGTCATGGACGGTGCTCACGATGCTCACACTCCCAGGCGTAAGCACATTGAGCCAAACGTCAAGTTGACGTTTGATATATGAACATGACAGTAAACACGGGCTATGAGCGTGAATCGGTCCGATCGTGAGCGCGCTCAAGCGAATACCGGTCCGAAACAAAACACTACTCACGCGGCCTTGAGCGCGCTATTTGATTTGGACCGGCCGTCAGCACTGTAAGCGCTGCGAGGATGTTTAGCGTGATACGGAACACGGCTTAGGAATCCGTTAGTTAGGAAGACTGACGACTACGTTCCCAATCTCCCCCCTCTGTTGTAACTCCGCGATCACTGATTATAGGCCGCACGGTCCGGCGTCCGAGACACACACTCAAGGACCCGGAGGACGTCATCACAGCGTCCATCGAATGAAAGAACGTTGCGCTTACGGCGTCCAAGTCAGTCACGTCACGACGCGTACACTTAGGCCTTGGTCTGCTCCTATAAACGCCATCGGCCGCTTACAGCGTCACGCCGTACGCTGCGTCACAATGCTTACTATAGAGATGTACTGTTATGTTCTCACAGGTCTGTCAGGTCACGGCCTAACAGTACATCTCTATAATCTTATTTTTTAATGTATTAAGTGTGCGATGCCCGCCGTGTGTCACTGATGGTTCCAACGGAAGACCAGCGCTGGTACTTACGCCAGCTACATGCTGAGTTGGGACCATTTCACGACATATTTTGTACTAACTTGTTATCTCTTATTTCCTATGTACCTTATGTTTTGTGTCGTGAATAAATGTTTTTCTATTTCTATTCTATTTCTATAGTAAGCATTGTGACGCAGCGTATGGCGTGACGCTGTAAGCGGCCGATGGCGTTTATAGGAGACCAGGGCCTTAGGCATAGGCGGACGTGCATCGCGCGATCGCCACAACACCAAACTTTTTAAAAAGTAGGAACAGGCATATAAAAGACGGCACAGGTCGTATTCAGCCAATTTAACTCGTATTTTTCTGTTAGAAACGCGACGTTTTTGTATGTTTCAAATAATTTGCGGTTCGGCTATTCCGGCCGACGCTAATATAGTGTTGTTCTCAAAAATGGTTGTGTAAGACGAGTTTTGAATTATAATTTGCCTCCCTCCCGGCCACGGCAATAATGTACTATAGTTACTGTTAGTGTTACTTTTGTTGAGGTTATGCAATAAAGAGTATTTGTTGTTGTTGTTGTTGTTACTGTGATATTACAGATCTCACGGCGAGATCAGCCTGTGCGAGTGTGATGTGTGCGGGAAGCAGTGTCGCAACGAGGCCGCCCTCAAGCTACACAAGTATTACGTACATACATATAAGGAGGTCAGTATAGTCACAGAATAGTATAATAGTATTACATACAGAACGGACACGAACCCCCCGCACCGAGGTCAGTTACCTCGTCCCTGACAGGCCCAGGCTGACAGGCCGGGTTACCGTCGCGCCTCGCGATTCGCCACGCGCTACGCACCCGCGCAAACAATTGACGCGTGTACCGACAGCGCACGCACACATACTTACCCACAGCGCTTACTTTCTTTCGCGTGTCGCCCCCGTGGTATAGTCGTGGGTTTTAAAATTTGTCCAATCTACTTAACGAAAACAGTACCTTTGTTGGGATAACCGCAAACAACAATAATGGCCACGTTGCAAAAAGTTGTAACAACCGCCTTGAATGTTCAATTGATTATGGACTCGTATACTTGAAATCATTTCAGCTGAACGAATTGCACCAAAGCGATTCCTTCAAAAAGCTACTTTACCGTTCAAACGATAAGGTTCAAAATCAAATAACATTTTATTAGAAATACGTTTAACAAAAAGAATTTCAACCATAACTCCGTAAGCAAAAGATTACGAGTGCACTAACAGAAAAATGGAGGTTCAGACGCTTTTGTATAAAAAAAGGTCTCAGGTATCCAGGTAAATATACGAGGCCAGTTCACGAATAGTCGAAAATATTAAAGTTTGAGGTTAGAATGTGAAGAAATAACATAGAATTACACTACACAAAAATTACTGTAGATTGAGAAAGAAAGAAAGTAACACAACAACCGAACAAAATATTGAAAAATGCTTTGGTAACTCTGTAAAAAAATTCTAAATATCATCGTAAAAATAAACTTACATGCTGATTATTTCGTAATTGTCATCGGCAGTGATACGATTTTCTTTACAAAAAGGGTAGCTTTTTTATTGCTCTAGCACAATAACCGGATAGATTTTTGATAAATGATCCAGTATTTCAAAAATCAATCAAAATGTACTAAATATTCACGAAAATTACGCGCACATTTCCGTAGAGAGCGGGATGGTTAAACTTAGGTAATTGTAAACTCATTCGTGTTAGAGCAGGACGTCTGCAGTGGGACCGACTTGCCTTAAGAAAAATAAGGAGGTATAGTTTGACCTGTATGTTTGAGTTTATGTATATGTGTCAGCGATTCACTCGTGTTTGGCTGAACCGATTTTGATGCGATTTTCAGAAAAGCATTTGTTACATTATTGATAAGGTTTTGGGTATACAATTTGAAATTTGAAGATGTGAATTTCTTTTAAAACAAGTTATTGTGTACAATAAAGTGCTTACATACATACATCAGGTTGTTTTGAGTCAACATTGAGTTTAACCTATTCACCGCCACAGAAGATTCTGTAAATGTGCCTCACACACCAAAGTCTTTCGTAGCAAAAGACTGAAAATGAACCTTACTTGATGGCACGTAGCTTGCCTTTACATCGACTTGATCGACTCGATATTAAGTCATAGGCGAGTGGGACACCTGATGTCCTGACTTAATATCAAGTCAATAATAGCCCCAAACTAAGCAAAGCTTGTACTATGGGTACTAAGCGACGATATACAAACTTATATAGATATAAATAGATACTAAAATACATAGAAAACATCCGAGACCCAAGAACAAATATTCGTGCTCATCGCACAAATGCCCTGGCCGGGATTCGAACCCGGGACCTCCAGCTTCGTAGGCACAAAGCTTAGTTGGTAGTGCAACTAAGCTAAAGCGGTCGTCAATCAAGTGTCAGTGAAAAGGTTAAACTGAAGAATGATATTACAGATCAGAGCCAGCCGACAGACAATAGACACCATTCGTCCGGAGCTGTTCTGCACGGAGTGTTGCCAACAGTATGCGAGCCCCAGCGCGTACAGAATACACCTCATGACACGCAAGCACACGCCGAAGGAACATTACAAGTACGTGCCACTACTAGGGAATGCAATCTCGCACCAAGATTGGCGATTCGAGATCTCGCGTAAGAAATCCGAGGTCGAGATTTGGAATTCGAGATCTCGCCAGAAAAACAGACGAGATCTCGTTTAATCTCGTCGATATCGAGATTCAACATATTTTTATAAATATACGCTTTTTCTATAAAGATATGTTAATTCAATGGACAGTCCCTACTCAGGGTAGTACTGGTATTCAAAAAAAAACTACATTATTAGAATACTGAAACAAAAATCAACGTTTGATAAAAAAAAATCTGAACAAAAAGTAATGATATCCTATCAAAACATAAATGTGAAATGAGAGCCAAGTTCAATATTAAGAATATGCGTCGTTATTGGATCCGGATTTTCTACGCAAAACCTGGCACCCATATAGATATCAATTCTTTTGTCGGCGAAGTCAATAACGACGCATATTCTTATTATTGAACTTGCCTCTCATTTCACATTTATGTTTTGATAGGATAGTCCCTACTCAGGGTGGTACTGGTATTCAAAAAAAAGCTACATTATTAGAATACTGAAACAAAAATCAACGTTTGATAAAAAAATGTAGGGTAAGCAAGTAAATATCATGTAAATAATTGTACAGGTAAATTACTTTCGAGACGTTTTTGCATTTGTAGTTGTGTATGGACAAAATTTTTAAGTGTGCGTAAATTTAAATATAGAATTCCTGTAAATATACAAATACTACTACAAATGCAAAAACGTCTCGAAAGTAAATTACCTGTAGGTAGTTACACTAAACGCGCCGCAGGAAACAACGGGCAACCAACTGTGCTGCACGCTGCGCCCTTATCATCGTTTACAGTTTGTTCCAAGTAGCGGTCAACAATAAAATCAGTCTTGTAATCTCGTTCGAGATCTCGAAATTATTAGTCGAGATCTCGACCGAGATATCGGAAGTCGAGATTTCTCACCAATGAGATTGAATCTCGAAAATTAGCGCGAGATCTCGCGAGATCGAGATTGCATTCCCTAGCCACAACTTACTACTAGACTACACTCTATGCACGGTAACTAGTTAGTAGTAGTCTGAGAAAGCATGCAATTTATTTATTTATCGTATGTCATTTATTTTGAACCGTGAGATCTTCGAGAAGACAGTATGGTTGGCCAGTTTTCTTGCACTTTTAGCACCACCCAGGGGTCACGTGTAGGGTAGCGGAGCGGTGGGTGCACCTGCACCCTACGGACGTGGTGCAACTTCGACCCCCCTTTGTCAAGTGAGTTTGTAACTGGCTGAGTAAAAAAAGGAAAATATAGACTCAACTTTGGATAATTTTTCTATCGCGAAAATTTTAAGCAATCATGTTTGGGCTATTGTCGGAAACACAATCATATAGTCAAGAATCATATATCTGAAAATCCCTATTGCTTCCTCGTCTGGGCAGAACAGCGTTTCAAAATTTCTAAATTTCTCGTTGTAGCGCCTTAAACTCCTCCTTAACCTTACAGTACTTTTATCTCAAGAACGCGGGTAAGCCATGGTTGTGTGTTCAGCTATACATGCACATTGTCTATGTTTGTATGGGTCACATCTACAACTATGGCCAACCGCGCTCGTGAGATAAAAACTATACTAGTGTTCATCTTACTATACTTTGTTCATTATACCCATACAATTGATGTGAACAAATCACATTTGAATACTATAAATCCTCTTTAATAAGTTCAAAAACCGTAGATAAGACCCCGCTTTATAATATACTGTGCAGGAAGCTTCTCGCGGTTGCGCGCGAACCCTATAAGAACACCAAATATAATACTCTTACGAGATCACGTACAACCTTAACGACACGCGCGGGCCGACCCGGCGAGGCAAACATGTCGCACGCCGGCGAGACATGCCCACACGAAACACATGAAAGAGGATTTAATATATGGATGTAGATAAACTAGTGTATGCAACTGTACATAATTAGGCATTATGTACCAGTTGCATAAACTACTATTAAAGGGACAACTTCAATAAATCAAAGAAAAATAATACATTTACCCTTATGTTTTTAAATTTTAATAATTACTGACACTGGAACGAGGAATGTTTTGAATTACTAACACAAAGAGACAGCAATAAAGTGTTTACTACTACTACTACTACTACAAAGAGTAATTGTTACCCTCAAGTGAGGGAAGAAAAGTACGACCTTGATCCTTCATTTGAACCCTCAAATGGCTCTGGACTCTTATTTCTGCTTGAAAATAGAAACCCTAACTAACAAATAAGGTTGATTTTGTATGTGAGTACAGACTCGTAATGATGACGACCTAACTTATTGCTGCTTGAAAATAAAACCCTAACTCGTAACAAATAAGGTTTATTTTGTATGTGAGCACAGATTCGAGTGCTCGACGTGCAAAGCCAAGTTCCTGGACGAGAGACGTCTGCAGCAGCACGTCGAGGTGGTGCATCTCCGGCAGGTACAGTCGGCGACGTTTATATATTGGGTCCAAACTGTATACTTACGTACTAGTGATCCACTCGAACTGTCGATGTCGGCCTCGCGAGTGTTTGTGTAATTTTCATTGTTTGTTTTTTTTATAAACTGATTCGAGAAAAAATCTTTTCTCAAAAATGGCCCGTAAACTGGACGTTACTCGCTACATATTGGAAGGTAAAGTGTATAGTTTATGGTCAGATCAAAATTAAAAAAATAAAAACATTGCAGGCCGCCTGCAGTGCAATGTCACATATAAATTCCTTTTAAAAAAGTAGTAACAGTCATATAAAAGGAGGCACAGGCTCGTATTTTTCTGTTGGAAACGCGACGTTTTTTATGTGTCTCGAATAATTAACGTTTTTCGGTGGAAAAATACACTTGCCATTCTGTTAAAAAAAATAAACAGCGGGAAAGCATGATGTTTTTGACGTTTTAAGGTTATGTTTATCAAATCTTAATTTAAATTTCGTCGTATTTCCCCCATTTTTGAGAAAAGCACTATATTAGCCTCGGCCGGAATGGCAATTGCAGGCTTCGTATTATAATACCCAGCCTGCAATTGCTTCCTTGCCGACCACGGCAATAATGTACTAGTATTTATTAGTCTTCCCGTAAAAACTCGCATACGTACATATACTAACGCCCGCATCCCATTAGGGTAGCCAGAGACCAAAGAACGCGGCAAACGAATCAAGGTCCTTACATACGTCTTTTGCTTCAATCTCATCCATACATCTCCTCATACAAGCTCGTCGGTTGCGGGAACTTCTGACTCGGCCTTTTTCCACCAAAACTGAAATCGAATTATAAATATAAGTAGTTTAAACTGACGAAATAAATGAAAAAAATACGTTCTCCATATACGCATCACTCGCCAGGTACAGTCTAAGTCATTAACATGTATACACTTTTTTACCTAATCGAATGCGTTTGCTTACAAATAGTAGGCGTCCGCATTCGATTAGGTAAAAAAAGTGTATACATATTAATGACCTCGACTGTACAGTCGAGTGAAAAAATATGTATCGAGTGTATCCTCTCATAAATATGGTACTAAAACCTTAATTCACCGACATACGAGCTATGGGACATATTTTTGAGCAAGTTGTATGCACCCATATTTTTGCACTTGACTGTACAGCCAATGCAGGCCTCAAATTTTACAAGAAATGTCGTCAGAGCAAGATTCAGTAACACCCGAATTATTTTGTAATTAAACAAATCTTTTCATGGCGTATATCTTATATCTTTAAACGAGCAATTCTTGTATATTTATTTATTTATTTCGGGGATCTAGGAAACGGCTCTAACGAGTTTGATGAAATTTGGTATGTGGGGGTTTTCGGGGACGAGCAATCGATCTAGCTAGGTCTCATGCCCGGGCCCAGATATTAAGAATATTAAAGTGTGAACTTTTTATACAAGAAAGACCGGCTTTATGGGGGGCGATAGCTCTAGCGTACCAGTGTTGCCAGCGCTCAGACTTGTAAAATTGTAACTTGTAGCTTCATGGAAGATTCGAATATGGTGTTTTTAATATTGGTGTCAATTATTTCAGGGAGCATACAAGTGCGCCAAATGCGGCAAAAGCTACGCCTCGAAAAAAGGTGTACGAAAACACAACATCGATGTTCACGAGAAACGTCCTAGGTCTAAACCACCGCTCATCTGCCATCTATGCGGGAAAACGTTCACGGTAACCAGACCTATGCTTAAAGTAACCAGACCTATGCTTAAAGTAACCAGACCTATGCTTAAAGTAACCAGACCTATGCATAAAGTAACCAGACCTATGCATAAAGTAACTAGACGTATGCATAAAGTAACCAGACCTATGCTTAAAGTAACCACAACTATGCTTAAAGTAACCTGACCTATGCTTAATGTAACAAGACCTATGCTTAATGTAACAAGACCTATGCTTAAAGTTACCAGATCTCTGCTTAAAGAAACCAGATCTATGCATAAAGTAACCAGACCTATGCTTAAAGTAACCAGACCTATGCTTAATGTAACAAGACCTATGCTTAAAGTTACCAGATCTATGCTTAAAGTAACCAGATCTATGCATAAAGTAACCAGACCTATGCTTAAAGTAACCAGACCTATGCTTAATGCAACAAGACCTATGCTTAAAGTTACCAGATCTATGCTTAAAGTAACCAGACCTATGCTCAATGTAACAAGACCTATGCTTAAAGTTACCAGATCTATGCTTAAAGTAACCAGATCTATGCATAAAGTAACCAGACCTATGCTTAAAGTAACCAGACCTATGCTTAAAGTAACCAGACCCATGCTAAAAATATAGTACTTTGATAAAAGTACTACCACTACAACAATGGCCAACCCGCGCTCGTGAGATATCACGAGCGCGGGTTGGCCATTGTTGTAGTGGTCTCATGCAAACACATAGACAATATGAACTTACAGCTCCTACGCTGACGCACAAATCGACGACTATATAACCTATGCAGCACGACTAGCGTTTTAGGATTCCGTATTCCGTACTCTAAGGGTCCAAACGGAACCCTATTGCTGTCACTCACGCGTCCGTCCGTCAGTCCGTTGTATGTCACACAGGTTTATAGCCAACATATTTTACCAACAAATACTAAATATATTATTATTTAATCTTTATTGCACAAAAGAAAATCTAATCGTACAAAAGGCGGACTTAATGCCGCATTCTCTGCTCAGTCAACCTTAAGGCGAGGCAGAAAAAATGTTAGCGGTGCAACTAACAACTAAAAAAACTCAATATAAATTACATTTACTAACTCCTTTTTATCATATATGTAATAATTTCATATATATTGACAAATCAGATTTCATCTTTGACATTTCCTCATTTTTCGTTTAAAAGCCAACTTGATTTTGCGTTTGGTTTGGAACCCTAAATGTACGAAGTCTGACTGCCACTTGGCCGGTTATTTATGATGGTATTTTTTTGTCAACAGATCCTAAAATCCCTGAGAGATCATCTACTGAAGCACGAAGGGCTGCGGCCGCACCATTGCCCGCTCTGTCCCGCCACCTTCACCTACAAGGCCGCGCTCTACACGCACAACAGACTCAAGCACCTCAAGATGAAGCGGAAGTGGAAGAAGAAACTGGACAAAGACGGAGAAGAGAGCGCAGAAAGCTGCGACGGTGATGGAGGCGAGATTAAGCGGAAGGGGAAGAAGAAAGTGAAAGACGTAGAAGAAAACAGTGCAGAATGCTGCGACGGTGATGGAGTCAAGCTCAAGCGGAAGAAAGTGGAGAAAGACAGAGAAGAGAAAACTGCGGAAAGATACGACGGCGATGGAGACAAGATCAAGCGAAAGAAGAAAGTGGGGAAAGGGGGAGAAGAGAATAGTGTAGAAAGCTGCGTCAGCGATGGAGTCAAGGTCAAGCGGAAGAAGAAGAAAGTGGGGAAAGAGGGAGAAGAGAAAAGCGCGGAAAACTGCGACGGCGATGCAGTGGAAGAGTTGCTGAAAATTATCTAAATTGGTCACTCACAGATTACTTTGAGTTTGACACTGAGATAGGCTCTTATTTCATTGGTCTACTAAAAGAGGCTTTTCAAGTTTTAAACTATTGGATAATATCAATAAAGTGATAAAAGGATACAACGATTTTATTAAAGTTTTAGACAGTAACATATCCCTTTATAGATTTTATTGTGTGTAACAGATTTGAAGCGAAAAATAGCAGATATTAGTTTGAAAATGGTCGATTCAGTGATGTTTGAAACAATATTTCTTAAAGAAAAGTACAAAAAATACATTTAATATTTACCCGCAAATCCAAAATCCCAAAAGTGTTGGGATGATGTCATTTCAAAATCAACGTACACCACCCTACTTAACGGCAGCTCTGGAGTGGAACGGGCACGCCTGACTGCTGTTGGTTGCAAGGAGGCTGGTCAATGGATGAACGCTTACCCCTGTCCAAATACTGGCACATTCCTCGACAACACCACGCTCCGACTAGCAGTTAGTCTGCGCCTTGGAGTTCCAATTTGTGCTCCGCACAAATGTCCCTGTGGCAGTGACGTCGACCGGTTGGGGCACCACGGCCTATCGTGCGCAAAAAGCGCCGGCCGTTTTTCGCGACACGCCGCCCTTAATGACATAATCCGCCGGTCTCTTGCTAGTGTGAACGTGCCGGCGGTGCTCGAACCAGTCGGTATCGTTCGTGACGATGGCAAGAGACCGGACGGAATGTCCCTAATACCGTGGAAAATGGGACGGGTGTTGGTGTGGGATGCAACCTGTGTGGACACCCTAGCTCCGTCTCATCTCCACGGTACAATCCAAAGGGCCGGCGCAGCGGCCGAGGCGGCCGAAGCCAACAAAATACGGAAATACAGGGGTCTTGACGCCGGATACAACTTCGTTGCTTTCGGCGTCGAGACCCTCGGTCCATGGGGCCCTGGGGCAATAGAGCTCTTCCATCAACTGGCTAAGAGACTAGTCGACGTCACTGGGGACAAGAGGGCTGGCAGTTTCCTGGCACAACGCCTTAGTATCGCCATACAGCGAGGAAACGCTGCCAGCGTTCTTGGCACCATGCCACGGGGGCCTTTTTTAGATTTTTAAGTTTTATTTTTTATTTTAATAGTTTAAGTTAGTTTTATAATTAGATTTTAGTTTGTAGGTTAATTTTAATTAGATATATTTTATGTTTTTATTTTAAAATAACCTAAATATACCTTTAATATTTATGTTATTAGGTCGCAATAGTCCCTACATAGTAACATTGAGAAAATGACCTAAATAGTTGAGCGTTTTTAAGGTTCCGTACTCGAAGGGTAAAACAGGACCCTATTACTAAAAAGTTTACATACTATAATAGGTCATACTAGTCTGCGAGTGAGAACGGCACTTAGTCTATTTTTAGCTACGTTTTTAGTAGAAATGCCCGCTTGGAAAATGGTCACACTGTTGAACTCTTGTCAATGTCAAACTAAACTTTTCAGTTGTCACTGTCAGTCTAATATTCACTTTTAGTTATTTTTATGACTCGCTTCAAACAAAACAAACATTAACAATTAAACTGCAATAATCCAAATGAACGATGATCTACGTCTGCGTGATTTGCATGGTCAAACGACCGCCTCTGTCGCCGCTGTCACCCGAACACAGGGCATTACTTGAGGCCATTGTGTCCCCAGTTATAAACACGGTAAATATCTATTTGCAACTACTTTTTATCTTGCTTTGCAGTAGGGAACGCTACTGTAGCTAAGTAGTAAACCGCTAGGTATCTTGTCTCGAAAGGGCTCAACGAATACGGTGCGATGGTTACTAATTTTCTACATAAGTTTTAATGTAAAACTGTAGTTCAAACTCGCGACCTTCAATTTGAGTCTCGTGCCTTACCACTCGTCTACAGTGGCTGTAACTGAAGTACGAAATATCATTTGATATTCAATTCAACTGCAGCTTGTGAACGGTTTTATGGTGAAGGGAAACAAAGTTTACTTAATCAATCAATCAATTATTTATTTCTAAGAATACAATTACAGTTTCTAAGGTTACAGTCTGCGTTGTTGGTAAAGTAGCACCTTTAGTTGATAAATTGAGAGCTCATTGGCTACGGTGGTATGGGTATGATATGCGGAGCAATGCATGCATGTGTAGTGGTAGTTATGCACTATCTATGTGTTATATCACTACTACTTACGTGCAGGGCTGAGAAGGGTTGCAGGGACGAAAACGCAAACACCAGCTTTTTCCTTAAGCGTGTAATAGTTCCAAAAAGCACATACAAGCGTTTAGGTAGGCACACAGTGAAAGAAAGCACAAGAAAAGCGTAGCGAAAGCGAATGAGTCACAGCGCAAAGCGGCGTGCGTCCGGCGTCGAGTTGAGAATCGGACTGGTGGGGGCCGCGTCGCGGCAAGCAGCCGCGGGCGCATGTCGGCTGACGATACGTCACGAAGTACCGTTTGGAGCGCGCAGCCACTGATGTCGACACGGCCGGCCGGGCCGGCGATGGTAAGTAGGTATGTGTCGATTTTGTAGTTAGCTTTTTATAATATATATTTATTTGTTTACTTGTAATAAGTATTTCTTTATGCTTATGTATGTGTGTATATATGTGTTTATGTATGTACTTATTATGAACGTAGTATAAAACTTATGTATTATTATGTTTATTTAGTATATGAGTAGTTAGTTATATAATACTGTTATATATATAATTAAGTATGTTATATTTATGTATATAAGTAAATGTTATGTATTTATTGGTATATACATATAAGGGTGGCACCGCCACACATGCATGAAATGCAGTCACGAAAATGCATTTAGCGAGGCTTTATACGAATAAAGATAAATTCAAACATTATTTCTGCAAGTAGGCCTCAAGGGCTTTTTTACATGTCACAAAATTACAATTATATCTTTTAGTTTAGTAACATGTATACAAAGCAACATCAACTAACAAATACATACCTGGGCACATATTTGCTGAACTTATCCTAAAATACAGAGATGTAAAGAGTCTCTGTGGTCATATGTGACGTTATCAGGGTTAGGGTACCACTTTGTCGCTTATGGATTCCGAGATATCACTGATTTTGTCAATCAACTCGAAAATAGCGAAAATTTGTTTTAATTAAAAAAAGCTTCTACACACTTAAAATAATACGGTGTATTGATAAAAAGTTAAACTTTTCAACTAAAAGTCGGAAAAAAACACGGCCAAAGTTTACCGACTAGGGTACCACATTGTCGCTCATAAGCTTGAAGTAAACTCATTAAACTTATTTGCTTTGAAAATGAAAATATAATTTAGAAAACATAATATGTAATAATTGCAGACGTAAAATCCATACTTCCATGCTAATATTATAAATGGGAAATGTATGTGTGTGTTTGTTTGTTTGTTTGTCCGTCTTTCACGGCAAAACGGGGCGACGAATTGACGTGATTTTTTAAGTGGAGATAGTTGAAGGGATAGAGAGTGACATGGGTTACTTTTTGTCTCTTTCTAACCCCCCCCCCCCCCCCCCCCCCCTTAGCGATCGCTAAATTAAGTGGCAGTGGGCGGGGCACATTGCACGTAGAACCGATGGCCGTTGGGGCCGAAAGGTTCTCGAGTGGCGACCACGGACCGGAAGGCGCAGCGTGGGTAGACCCCCCACAAGGTGGACTGATGACCTGGTAAAGGTCGCGGGAGTCCGCTGGATGCGGGTGGCGCAAGACCGGTCATTGTGGCACTCTTTGGGGGAGGCCTATGTCCAGCAGTGGACGTCTTTCGGCTGATATGATGATGTACCCCCCCCCCCCCCTTCCCTAAAGGGGGGGGGTGGAAGTTTGTATGGAGCATTTAACGCGAGCGAAGCCGCGGGCAAAAGCTAGTGCGTTATAAATTATTATAAAATAACAACATTAACTAGGTAGGTATTATCCCTACCTAAATTTTAATTACTAAACTAAATTTTTATTAAAATTATGTATTTTGATTCGATATAAACCACACTTCTTTCTACCTACCTAAGTAGCGAGTTGGCGCGGTAGGCACAAACCTTTGAAGTAAGCCGACGCAGGCGCATGCTATCTCTCTCTACTACGTCGGGTTGCCGTCAAGTGTTGTCTAAAGAGAAGTTTACTCCCATCCATTTGCTTGACAGTTCGTAACTCAGCTGCCCGTTACGTTCACTTAGCTTTATGTGTTGTTACCCTTTTAAAAATAGTGGTGTAAATCATTTTCATAATGATGTTAAATGCATATGATTACTTGTGTAAGTAATAATTTTAATATAATAACTCTTAATAATAATTTTGATCTCATAAGTCATAAGGCGACAATGTGGTACCCTAAGGAATGTTAAACTAACAAACTTGATCTAAATTAGTAAAGCTGACGAAAAGACTGTTATTTTTTATAAAATAAGTTATGTTATTGATTGATAATAATATTTGTATTAGACATATGCACTTCTAGTGCGGACACTATGTTAAATAATGGAAGTGGAATTCTTATTTCTCTAAACTTATGAATAGCGACAATGTGGTACCCTAGATCACTTTTCATACAAAAATCATGTAAAAATTACTAAACTTTGAAGTCACTTTTTTGATAGAAAACTACATTACTTTTGTGTTTAATTACACTTGATCGTTAGTTTTATTCCTAAATTAATGTAAATTATGAGAATTAAACAGTACAATGTTCATTTTATATATTTTTAATATAAGTGTTGATTTTTTTTGTTTTATTATTTAAAAAAATTATGCCTTGAGATATGGTTGTTTCATTATTTTTATTATAAACCTTACCTACATCATATTCAGAAATCAACATAAGCCGGCTGAAAATCTGTCGATTTTGAGTTTTATAAAATATTTTATTTTTGATTTTGCCTCTACACCCTACGTGCATTATTCTTGTATTATTTCTATAAAATGTAAAATGTTAGAGACAACATATGATTTGTCGAGTAATATAATGTATGTGGAACATTTTAAAACCACTATCTCCATAACTTCAACCTATAACTAGGTTTTTTAGGCTTCCAAACTTTAAACTCGAATATCTCAAAACAGTATAATGATATGTTGGAACTTCAAAAATTTATTAAAAATAAAATACTCAACATAGCGATCTCGTTCTTTTTGTATATGAAGGAGAATGTTCTCAGCTATAAGGAGGTACCAATAACTCAATACCGACAATATATTACCTTTGCCATGAAAATGTCACATATACATACATAAGCGGACATGTAAAGGGTCCCCATAGTCAAGTAAGTATTAGAGGTAGAATACAAGGCCTCTAAATGTCAGAACAAAGTATATGAAATAAAAATTTCAGGTAAAGAGACTGTTAGAGATTCTGCTCGTTGCTGCGTTGGTGAACACACGTGCTTGGCGCGGCGACGAGCAGAATCCACTACCGAACAAAACCAGTTGCCTACTGTCATGGCGTTGATACCCAACAATGTCTCTTAACAAGAATTGAGGGGCGAAATCATCATCAATTTGATGGAAAGCCATTTTTAAAGAAGAGACTGTTAAACTAACAATGAATATGTGTTTCAGGAGGAGCTCAAAGACTGGCACTGGCTGCATTGTGCTGGCTGCAAAATATTGATGCAATCAATATACAACTTCCAAGAGACAGCACTTAAAGGTGTGAAGAACCTGAAATATCTCTTTTCTGAACTGAATAAAGCTGTAGACATTGTAAGTTTAAATGAAAATATATAACGTCGTATTTCGTCTCTTTGGTAACATCTCTACAAGTATTTGTTGGCTGTAGAAAAAAATTACAGTCAGAAATTAATGCTTCTAGCACTTGTTTTGTGACTGTAATTTATTCTAGGCTGCAGGTGCAAACCCTAAGGTTGTTAAAGCAACATATAAACCGGAAACTTGTATGACTGTGCCTATTGAGATTGAGAGAGAAGAAAATCTGAAGATCCCCTTTAAAAAAGAACCAGAGCTAGAAGTTCAAGTACCCAGCTTGAAGAATGAAACGATTAATGCTACAGGATCCAGTAATGTGAGTTTAATTCATCCCATTTTTTAAATACAATATAGGGCTGTGTGTTGTGTTGTGTTTAATTTCAATGAGGGAAGCCAAACAATAGATTTGTATAATTTCATTACTTTACTGAATAAATTTCAGACTACTAAAATCTAAGGTTACAATAAAAAAAGCTAAACCATTAAATTATAATCTAACTAAATAAATGAAAAATTGCCCCAATCATCTTGTGAATTTTGTCACATCTCATTGACCTATGAACTTGAAATTTGTTGATAATGTTTATTATTACGTGTATTTTACCAACAAATACTAATATACTGTTAAATCAAATCTTCAATTTTTTTAAAAATCAAAGTAGTCTTATTTAAAAATCAAATTTTTTCTTTGAAATTTCCTTATTTTCCCATTTTTGTTTATTTAAGGCTGATCCTCTAACGGTGGAGCTAGAGGTGAAGTATGAACCTGAGTCCCACTCTGAACCAGACCCTGAGCCCGAGTGTGACTCAGAGTCGACGTTGAGCTGTCAGTCCGACCATGATGAATCAAGCCCTCCTGCAAATACGTTCATGTCTGCACCGAGTACCATCACAGTTACAAGCCCTCATACAAATATGTTCATATCTGCACCGAGTACCGTCACAGTTACAAGCCCTCCTATAAAAACGATAATATCTGCTCCGAGTACCGTCAAAGTTAGAGTCATCCCGAAATTGGTAAGCATTTGTGCACTTTTTTGCCTGACACTGAGCCCGAGTGTGACTCAAAGTCGACATTGAGCTGTGACTCCGACCACGATGAATCAAGCCCTCCTGCAAATACGTTCATATCTGTACCGAGGACAGTCACAGAGTCATCCCAAAATTGGTAAGCATTTGTGCACTTTTTTGCCTGACCCCGAGTGTGACTCAGTCAACATTGAGCTGTGTGTCCGATCACGAGGAATCCAGCCCTCATGCAAATACTATTATATCTCTACCGGGCATCGTCAAAGTCATCCCAAAATTGGTAAGCATTTGTGCACTTTTTTGCCTGACCCCAAGTGTGATTCAGAGTCAACATTGAGCTGTGAGTCCGATCACGAGGAATCCAGCCCTCATGCAAATACTATTATATCTCTACCGAGCATCGTCACAGTCATCCCAAAATTGGTAAGCATTTGTGCATTTTTTTGCCTGACCCTGAGCCGAGTGTGACTCAGAGTCGACATTGAGCTGTGAATCCTACCATGATGAATGAAGCCCTCCTACAAATACTTTAATATCTGCACTGAGTACCGTCACAGTTAGAGTTATCCCAAACTTTATCGTCGCCGGCTACGGTAGTATAAAAGTAGTTTTGTGAAATGTAAAATGCATGTGCATGACTGTACCTTCAATTTTGCAATGCCCTAACAGGGTTGCACTATTACTGTTGAAGTACCTTATTATATAACTGTACCTAAGGGGCTAAGATGATCGCGTATATGTCGGACATATAGGATTCCTCCCTCTCGCACTTACATACTTGACAGTAAGGGACGAATGTTATTATGTCCGACATATAAGCGATCATCTTAGCCCCACTAATGTCTGTAATAGTGCTAAGCAAAAATAAAAAATAAATAAAAAGCGACCACTCTGTTGTCATTGTCATTTCAGCCTCTTGAACCTACTAAAAGTGACGAGAAACTCGAGGTGTACACACACGGGCAGCGACCGAGGCCGCGTCCCGGTCCGTCCCAACGTCCCGGTCCGTATCCGTACCTGACGTCCATCCGGTGGAAAGGCGGCGTAGGGTAAATCAAACAAGTTTTATAAAATGCCGGACATTTTAAATAATTTCTACTACTTAAAATTATTTGAACTGTCCGAGTTGTATCAAATTAGGCCGTTCAATAAGCGACTTTACTGTCCAAGCGTGATGATTCAAAGTCCATGACAAGTTTTATAAAATGTAGGACATTTTAAATAATTTCTACTACTTTAAATTATATGAACTGTCCGAGTTGTATCAGATTAGGCCGTTCAATAAGCGACTTTACTGTCCAAGCGTGATGATTCAAAGTCCAATGACAAGTTTTATAAAATGCCGGACATTTTAAATAAAATTTAATTAATTTTTTTAAATTTAGATCTGTTTATTTCATAAAAAATAAATTAACATAAACTAATATATTCTATTTAGGTTGCAAAATCTATATGGTTGAGATTATGTGCGCGGTCACTCCGCTCTCACTTAAAACTAGACACTAAATTATTATTTTTACATTTGTTTTGAACAATTTATATAATTAATAGTTTTTATATATTTTTATTTACTTTGCTAGTTTGCAAGTATATTCTCCAGCATATTTACCCTTTGTGAAATATTCTTTATAATTTCTACTACTTAAAATTATTTGAACTGTCCGAGTTGTATCAAATTAGGCCGTTCAAAAAGCGACTTTACTGTCCAAGCGTGAAGATTCAAAGTCCAATGACAAGTTTTATAAAATGTCGGACATTTTAAATAACTTCAACTATACTTTTGTTTCAGGGACGGGAAAAGAATTAGAATTCGTAAAAAGCAGAAGCCTGTCATAGTCTCGTGCCCTCACTGTTGTAAATCTATGGACAAGTTATATCTTAAGCGCCATATAGCTAGGTAAGTCATCTTACCGTTGTATCGTTCGAAAGACGTCCACTGTCATACTTATCGCGACTTCAAAATAGTACATTACTTAACAAGGGCGGTAAAACAAATAATGTCTCAGATCGCAGGTATTTGACGCCCGAGCCGAAGGCAAGGGCGATAAATATGCGATCTGAGGCTTTCTTTATTACCGCCCGTGTTAAGTACAAAATTTTATGTCACCCCCTGGCCAGGAAGTGGGATTTCCCGCGCGCGGAGCTTTATGGCCAGGTGTGACATAAATTACATTACGTCTATATTTTTCTATAAGAAGCGTCAAGTGTCATATTGAGCTATTGGAAATTATTTTTAACTTCTAGTGTTTTTTTGAGGTCGGTTTTATTTTTTTACTTAAAATTTTTACTCATGCCGACTCCGCGTCGATAGGCTTGGGGAGAATTATAGTAACATGACTAAATAGGGTATTGAACTAAGGTAAAAATAAATTATCTTTTACTTGACTAATAAAAGATCTAACGAAAATACTCGGAAAACATCAATTATTAATTTATTTTAGCTAATTGAAATTATTTTATAAGCATAAAATTTAAAAAGGACGCTGATTTGAACATACCAATTCACACTGACTTAGTGACGTCACTAAGACAGTATTTCCCTACAAACTTCATATTAACAAATCGTTTTTGACATTTAAAAAAAGTTGCTGATTTGGCTATGAGTAAAATACCGTATTGAGATGTGTCAGAAGACGACAAATTTTAGCACGATTACGGTAGACTCCATTGCGTGATCTATACGTGCCGTCAATAGATTTTGGAAATTATGTAAACAAATATGTCTGAATGACAATTCATTTGTCGTCTATGGATTTGTTGTAAAATAGTGATGACAAAAGTCTATAACAATAATTAAGCAATCCACTTGACAGTCGAGAAATTATTTTATTGAATATTCATTGCGAGTATTTGTGGCTCTTAACTTCATGGCAGCAAATAAAAATAAATGAGCAATGAAAATTCATAACAAAGTAAATGGAAAATGATGAGAAGTGAGGTTATTTGTAATTGAATCTATAATGTCATTAAACTTTTTCGATATACTGGATATTCCCATCACTTACACGAACTTTTTTTTCAATGACAACATAGATTCCTAGCATTTTTACGAGTAAAAAAAATTGACAAGCTATTGTCACATAACTAATCATTGTAAACGAAAATTGTTTTTATTGAAATATGAATAATTAAAAGATATTATAGCTTAAAATTAATGCAAATACAAGGATTATGTCTATAAAATGTTGGTAAGACTGTGTTCGTTCTTTAAAAGTGCGTGATTACGAAGTACTGAAGGTAAATTGGTCTGTTTACGTAATTTCCAAAATCTATTGACGGCACGTATAATGATAACTGTTGTTACAGAATGCACGCCGAGGCGATGTGTGAGTGTGACGTGTGCGGCAAACAGTGCCGTAACCAGACTGTTCTTAAAGGACACAAGGCAAACCTACATGGTGAGGTAAGTAGCTGGGGGACCACTAACACATCCGGTACCACAGTCCACAGAATAGTATAGTAGTATTACATACAGAACGGCCACGAACCCCCCGCACCGAGGTCAGTTACCTCGTCCCTGAGAGACCCGCCTGGCGTCGATCGGGTGCCGTCGCGCCTCGCGATTCGTCCGCGCCACGCGCTACGCACCCGCGCAAACAATTGACGCGTGTCCCGACAGCGCACGCACACATACTTACCCACAGCGATTACGTTCCTTCGCGTGTCACAGGTGTGGGTAAGTACGTGTGCGTGCGCTGTCGGTACACGCGTCAATTGTGTGCGCGGGTGCGTAGCGCGTGGCGCGGACGAATCGCGAGGCGCGACGGCACCCGATCGGCACCAGGCGGGTCTCTCAGGGAAGAGGTAACTGACCCCGGTGCGGAGGGGTTCGTGTTCGTTCTGTATGTAATACTATTATACTATTCTGTGCTTACACTTACGTTGCCCATTGTTCCATGTTAGCATCGAGACCCGGCCGCATTCTGTGCGCAATGCAACGTACAGTTCCGCGACATAAAACAGTACAACAGACATATGCAGACCACGAACAAACATGCCACCGAATCAGACTTCCGGTAAGAAAAGATAACATTTATTCACTGCACGAAACGAAAGACACAGATACAAAAGCAATAATAGCACATTATTATTGGAAGACGGGACTTAAGGGGAGGTATCCCCAACGCAAATGTACCGCTCTAACACGCGTGAGTTTACAATTAACCATCCCCCTCCCTACGCAAGCTCTGCGCGTAATTTCGTAAATATTTAGCTATAGTCATTAAGCCAATCATTTTATCAAAGCAAACCCAGCGAATTTGTCTATAACTATTTAGGATCTTTAATTGAGTACAAAAATTAAATGTTAAATATCAGTAATATAGCCGTGATATTGAAATAACATTCCAAAAAGGGGTAAATTAGCGATTTTTTTCTATCGAGTAAAATTTATCAGGTCTTGTAACTGACTGTGATTTAGACTAGACAAGATCCTTATGTAACACATATATATATTTAGAATTTATGACACTATATTCTAAGTCGTAGATGGTTTTAAAAAACTTAAAAGTATTAAAACCGGTAGGAGTAGGAGCGCTCGTGGCCCAGCGGCGCCTGCGTACCGCTTGCGGTATCTAAGGTCAAGCAAGGTGGGCAGCGGTCAGGACTTGGATGGGTGACCGCTTTGAGTGGTTACTAACTGAGCGCTCCCGTGCTTTGGAAGGCACGTTAAGCCGTTGATCCCGGTTCCTGTCTATGGCAGCAGTCGTTAAGCCAAGTTGGAGGCCTTCGGGCGGCTTGAGAACTTCTAACAGTCAAGTTGCCCACTCACTTGACAAAGCCTAATCCCAATAAGGTCTAGTTTCCCCTCGGGGTTGGAAGTTCAGATGGCAGTCGCTTCCGTAAAAACTAGTGCCTACGCCAAATCTTGGGATTAGGTAGCGGACCCCAGGCATCCTTCAGGATGCAACTGTACTGGGATAACGCTAGGAGGATGATGATGATGATAAAAGTAGTAGGTTCCTGCCAATGAAAGTGTTAAAGAAATACATTTCTCCGCAGGTACAAATGCGATGGATGCGACAGGAAATTCGTCACTCAAAAGGCTCTTCAGGCACATTCCTCAATTCACACCGACGTGGTGTACCCCTGCGACCAGTGCGAACAGGTACTGTATACCATGGTCTAAGAAAACGAGGTCTGACGATCCGGAACGTGACACAAGTGACGTCATTTTCCAACAAAGTGAAAGGGTATAAAACAAAGTGCAGCATGCAGGTTCTGCCAGGAGTCGGAGGAAACTGCCATCCATATCCTCTGTTCCTGTGGACCACTTATGCGCAAAAGAAGTACAGCCTTGGCCAAAAGTGTTGAGCACCCCTTATTTTCCTTTGTAACTTATAAAAAAACTATTATTTTTTAATTACAAAAATGCACATTGACGTAAAATATGAAAAGGTATATACTAAAGAACATCTAGAGAACTTTAGATAATATCATTTCGAAGTAGCTATTGCTAACTGAAGACTAAAAATGGACGGGTTTGCATTAAAAGGACAAATTGCATTTTTATCCGTGCAAATATCTTTAACGTCAACGAAAGTAGCTAGTTTTTGAAAGATATTTAATTTTCTTTAATAAAAGGATATGAAATGTTTGATTGAAAGTTTAACTTTTATATGGAAAACGTGTGAGTGCTCAACACTTTTGGCCAAGGCTGTATCTACCTAGGAAAGCACATCATGTATCCAGAGGAGATACAGCAGATTGCTACCCAAAGAGTCTGGAAATTCTTGGAAGCAACGGGTTTAAGCAAAGAACTTTAAGGGCTGCCACAATAGATCAATAACCGGTCGAGGCGGCATAGAAGGCCCACAAAAACCAATAATAATAATAAAGGGTCAATCAATTATTTCTTGTCACTCGTTACTATGGTTACGTCTCCTGGGGTCACTCTTTAAAACGGCGATTTTACATACTTTAATTCTATTAAACATGATTTTTAGTGATATACCCATTCTGACGTGGGCCAACGCTTGAGCATGCTGGAAGTCCATATTATAGCATTTTTTCTAAGAAACTCTGTTACTGTTGTCTCCTGGCTGACGGGAAAGAATAACAACAAGGAAAAGTTGATTGACCCTAAAACAAAGTGAAAAATTCAACGCCACACCGGGATTTGAACCCACGACCTCTGGAATCCATCCATTGCTCTAACCAACCGAGCCACCGAGGCTCAATTAGCAGAGTGTAATGATTGAAAGATTCACCGTCATAAGGGATTACCACGGTGGCTCAGTTGGTTAGAGCAATGGAAGGATTGCAGAGGTCGTGGGTTGGTTAAGAGTGTTTTAATGCCTAATTAGTTATAGTTGCATACACTACTTTAGGGCTTATCCAGAAATTACGCGAGGTTTTTTTGGCCACTTTTAGACCCCCCCTCCCCCCTTGGTGATCTTTGGTGAGGTTTTGGACGACCCCCCCCTCCCCCCACGAAACCTCACGTGTATTTTTTGAATTTATCACCACCGATGATTTTTTTTTAAAGAAAATTTAGTATATTAATTGATCTTGTGCTTATTTTGGTAGGTATATGCGTTATAAAAACGTGATTGTGTAATTTCTTCTATTTTTTAAGAAAATGCTACATGAGTAGATATCATTTCTCGGTATTGTAGGTGCAGTAAAAAAATACACGTGAGGTTTCCTTTGTACCCCCCCTCCCCCATCGTGATCAGTAGTGAGGTTTTCGTAACCCCCTCCCCCCCTTTGAAACCTCGCGTGATTTCTGGATAAGCCCTTATCTACATTCATATATTAAATCCTCTTTCATGTGTTTCATGTGGTTTGGTAGAGCCGGCATGCGCCATGTTTGACGAGACACCCCGGCCCGCTGCAAACATGGACATGACCGTAACGGTACAACTTGTGATTCTGTAATGGTCATCTCCGCCCCGGGCCGGGGGGCGCGGGACACGGTATATTGTAAAGCTGGTCCTTACCTACACTTTTTGAACTTTTTTTTTCTTTTGGAGTTGCGTGCGTCTATAGGCTGCGGTGTCCGCTTACCATCAGGTGGGCCGTACGCTTGTTTGCCACCATCGTCGTATAAAAAAAAAAACAATTAAAGAGGGTTTACTATATGGGTGTAGACAAAATATATTCCTTAATAAATATATTTGTGTTGGTTTGTCCAGACGTTTAAGACGAAGTCAGGGCGGCGCGTGCACATAAAGAATAAGCATGAAGGCAAGGAGCATCCGCGCGACAAACTATGTGACTACTGCGGGAGGGGATTCACGGTGAGAGCATTCTAACTTGACACATTCACACGTCATTGGAAATAATGGCCGGTATACACATTGATTAGTGTCACGGGGGTGACACGCGAAGGAAAGTAAGCTCTGTGGGTAAGTATGTGTGCGTGCGCTGTCGTTACACGCGTCAATTGTTTGCGCGAGCGCGTGGCGCGTGGCGCGGACGAATCGCGAGGCGCGACGGTAACCCGGCCTGTCAGCCTGGGCCTGTCAGGGACGAGGTAACTGACTTCGGTGCGGGGGGCTCGTGTCCGTTCTGTATGTAATAAATACTATAATACTATTCCGTGTTAGTGTTTAGTGCGAGTTCATAGAATAGAAGAGTGTTCTATTTTATTGCGAGTAGCATTTTATATGCACTCTCACTAAACACTAATCAATGTGTATACCAGGCCTAACTCCCCAGTAGCTCCACTCACACCTCAGACAGGGGGGTGTCACTCCGTCAATAGGGATGTCGACTCAAAACATTTTATAAAACTATGACATAAAACTATGCCAAATAGTGAAAATCCTATTCAAATATCTCAAAAAATAACGAAGCTACAACGGTTAGAATGTTCGTAGTTAGAGAGAGAAAGTGCTACCTAACCGTGACGTCACTGTTAAGTAGCGCCATAGTAAATGACGATCGTTCAATACAAAGGTGCGTTTTGCGGAAAAGGGACAGAACATACCCACTCTTAAAACTTTGAAGACTTATAATTACGTAATTATTTATTTTTTTGAATTACTTTTTTCGCCATTTGATTGAGAATTTGACTTTATGTAGAAAATTTGGATTTATTGATTTTCTTTTATAGTGTCGTCATCCCTATTCGCCGCGCCGCTTCATGTACATCCGTAGGTATAGTTTGTACACAACACGTTGCTGTCAAATTAACGCAAGCAAAAATCTACCTAACAACCAGAGCTCTAAGTCGAGTTTTGCTTGCGTTCGTTTGACAGATTTTGGCCTTAGAGTTTTGTACGAACTATAACCATTCATTTTATAAATAAATTTTGAAATGTTGTCAATAGGGTAAAAGTAAATTATTTTTTACTTGACTAATAAAAGATCTAACGAAAATACTCGAAAAACATCAATTATTAATTTACTTTAGCTAATTGAAAGATTTTATAAGCATAAAGATTTAAAAAGGACGCTGATTTGAACAAACCAATTCACACTGACTTAGTGACGTCACTAAGACAGTATTTCCCTACAAACTTCATGGCTTAACAAATCGTTTTTGACATTTAATAAAAAGTTGCTGATTTGACTAGGGGTTTAATACCGTATTGTCAAAGGGCTTTGCTCACAGCGTTGCAGCCGCTGTGACTTCGGTGGTCGTATTATTTACGATACTTAGGTTTCTGTGGTCCATTTTGAAAAGGGCGATAGCCCTCCGCGCCTGCTATACTGCAGCCTGGTATCTCCCGCTCTGCAGCGATGTCCTCGATAATGCGACCACCGAAATCACAGCGCTCATACGCTGTGAGAAATGTTTTTAGGGTTCCGTACCCAAAGGGTAAAACGGGACCCTATTACTAGGACTCCGCTGTCTAACTGTCCGTCTGTCACCAGGCTGTATCTCATGGACCGTGATAGCTAGACAGTTGAAATTCTCACAGATGATGTATTTCTGTTGCCGCTATAACAACAAATACTAAAACCAAAGACTTTTAAAAAACTTTGCTCGTTGCCTTCATCAGGCGCTAGGTCTCAAAATGTATGGGAAAACTAAAATCCGACTCGCACTTGATCAAAATTCTACTTGAGATTATTGAACGTTATTATTTATAAATAATGGTACGGAACCCGTCGTGCGCGAGTCCGACTCGCACTTGCTTTTTTCCTTTTTTTTGACATGTTTCTAATTTTTTTCGCAGAATAAACAGCTACTTGCGTCGCACATGAACACACACACAGGCGCGCGTCCGTTCGTGTGCAAGCTGTGCGGGGCGGACTTCGGGCACAAAAGCGCTCTCTACCTGCACGGGCGGTACAAACACAAGATACAGAAGAAAAAGAAGAATGATGGGAAGAAAGCGAAAGAACACCGTAGCGAAAAAGTTAACAGTGAAAAGGAGAACAGTGATAAAGATAATAGTGAAAAAGAAATTGTTTGAACTTAAACGCAGATAACTCACGATTAAATTTTAGTATTTTTACAAGATTTTATTTAACTTGCAATGTATATGCTACATACCAGTGGCGGAGCGTCCATACAACTCGATTCCCACCGGCTTGCCTAATTTTCAGCCAGTCCAGTTCTTTTACTACGGCTCAAGAAGAATAAGAAAGGCAAATTATTTCCGGCTTCCCTAAGAATATTTTTCACGCGCCGCCACTGCTACATACATATGTTTGGAATCTTGCAACTCAATTTTGCATCCGCCGGTATCCGATTGAGCTGAATTTTGGCATACTTATGTATGTCCGATGACAATGCAATGTTATGGTACTGTTACGTCGGTGGACTCGACAGAAACTTCAAATGTAAATTTCAGTGCCTTAGAAGTAGGGTTGCCAACCGTCCCGCCTCAGGCAGGACGTCCCGTTTCCAGCACCCTAGACGATGCGTCCCGCAAAGGATGCGTGCGGGACGCCAATTGTCCCGTTTTCAGGCCTCGGCAGAATTATAAGAACTGGAGCGAACATTTTGTTTCATTTCAGGAAAGAGTGCGCAACTTCGATAAAGAATATAAGTAGGTAATTTGTATCCCGCTCGCGAACGACCGTACTCGTAATAGGTTAATTTTAGCTCGGAAATCATCCACTAGGAACGTATATCTCCCGGGAAAAAATAATGTATCCTACATCACAATTATACGTTAACAATATTGATAAGAGTGCGCGAGTCCCGCATTTTTTAGCCAAGTCCCGCAATTCTACAACAAATGTCCCGCAAATCGGAGCACATAAGTTGGCAACCCTACTTAGAAGCGTTTTCAGTAGGCTGAAAAGTCATTTCAGGCCGTTTCAGAAGTTGAACGTTGTTTTTTATTATTATTATTATTTATATATGACACACCAACAGTACATACATAAACCTTAAAAATAGCACATTGACATAATAGGACACGAAACATATTTATGTACATACCAATAACAGGCATGCAACAGCACTTAAGGGTTCGAGGCATTTACACTAAATTAAAAAGTATATTAAACAAAAAGGAAAAATACAATAGATTAAAATGCGAGAACACAAATATTATGTTACAGATATTAATGAAATTTAAGATTGAGCTGGTTTAAGCAGGATTGAGCATTCTACGTTTTAGAGTCGATAAGGAGTCACGAAATATGTCTATTTCGAAATTATGATCGAGAGCCAGCTTATTCCATGTAGTTTGCATTCTGTATAATGGAAGTGATTTGCCAAGTTTAGTCCTGGTTGAACTAGGACGGAACGTAGTACGACGACAAGTCCTCGTGTTCGCCTTGGGTACGGTAAAGTTAAGATCTCCCAGCAAGCTTGGTTCGATAATTTTAAGTACAATTTATGTGTGTTTAATTGTGAGTTAATTCCGTAATAAAGTGCTCGTGTTAATTATAGAGTAGGCCCATTTTTGAAGAAGTAGAATGCAAGAAGCAAGTCGTGTAACAGTTGGGGTGACAACGTTATCAGAGGGTTTAGACCCTGCAGAATACGGATCTGCCTGTCTCCATCCCCAAATTTGAGCCGGAAGAATGTTATATCGGAAGAGGTGCAGCCCATACAAATTTTTTCGTTGTACATTTGGTAAATCGTTGTTCCGGTACTCTAATTATGGTCCGATTGTTATGGATTTTTGATATGCCGTAAAGAACAATATTTGTCATCGTATCCCGAAATGTTTGACACTCCAGCTCCACGTCTTTCTCCGCCATCTTGGAAAATCTGTCACTTTTTTCAGGTTTTACTTGTACTGTCGTTATAGTTCATTTTAGTGCTAAACATGGTTTGGCAATATTGTAAAATACAAAATTTGCTAAAACTTTTGGTTACAAATATTTAGTCTATGACCCCTAGGGACGAAGATATGACAGGAGATATCATTATAAATTGCCACTTTTTTCTAGTTTTCCTCTCATGTTTACGTTTAAAGTGCATTTTAGTGCTAACTATAGTTCGGCAATATTGTAGATTATAACTTTTTCTACAACTTTTGTATTGAAACATTTTTTCCACGATCATCAGGAAAGAAGGTCCGATGTCATCTATGGGGTACGACCGTCAATATTTACTACTTTTTCCAGTTTTCTTCCCATATTTGCGTTTTAGTGCATTTCTCGGTCAGCAATATTAAAGAAGACAAAATTATCTGCAAATGCAAAGTACCTACGATCTTCTAGGTATCGTGGAAACAGACGATTTTGTCTTCTGAGGGATTGAAGTGGTATAGATCGGAAAGTGACAGATGCTTTGTCTTGTCGTCTATCACGCTATCACTAGACCATCATAGATCCCCTGCAGATTGCGATTTATTGCATTCAAACCTAAATATGGGAAGAAAACTGGAAAAGTAGCAAATTTCGACGGTTGTACTCCATAGATGACTTCATATCTTCTTTCCTAATGGTCGTGGAAAAACTATTTCAATACAAAAGTTGTAGCTAATTTTGTGATCTACAATATTTCCGAACTATAGTTAGCGCTAAAATGCACTTAAAATGTAAAAATGAGAGGAGAACTAGAAAAAAGTGGCAATTTTTAATGATATCTCCTGTCATATCTTCGTCCCTAGGGGTCATGGAAAAAATATTTGTACCTAAAAGTTTTAGCAAATATTATATTCTACAATATTGCAGAACTATGTTTAGCACTCGAATGAACTTTGATGACAGTATAAGCAAAAAACTGAAAAAAGTGACACTATTTCCAAGATGGCGGCCAAAGTTATGGCGCTAGAAGGCCGAAAATTTTAGGTTACCATGGCCAATATTGTCCTTTACAACATACCAAAAAACCATATCAATCGGACCTCTTTTAAAGTACCAGAGCAACGATTTACTAAATGTACTACGAAAAATTTCGTATGGGCTGTACCTTTTCCGGTATACCGTACTTCCGGCTCAAATTTCGAGATGGCGACAGGCTGATCCGTATTCTGCAGGGTCCAAACCCTTTGATAACGTTGTCACCCCAACTGTTACATGACTTGCCGCTTGCATTTTTTAGAGACGCCTTTTCCAATTCTGTTCCTGCTCTATTAGTGCATTTTTCTATCTACGCGAACCCCACGCTCGTATCAGTACCATCGAGCTGTTCTGATGGTGGAGATAACCCACACAAGATACGAGGGGCGGCTGATACTTATCAGGCCGAGAACTTTCTCGGCCTGAGATATAAAGTGAAAGAAAAATAGTAAATTAAAAGTTTAATAATAGTAAAAGAAAAGTTTAGGACGCATTAAAAACTCTGTCAATTAAATAGTTACCACCATTTTTATATAATCATGTTATATTATTATCGGCACGCTGAAAAAAGGAACCATGTCTGTCAAATACTAATTTTAATACGAGAATTTTCAATGCCGTTCTTAAAAGTAATTGCTTGTTAGAAACAGAATATGCCCTGTAGAAAAAATTGAGGAGTTGTTTCATATTCTGCAGTGTCTTAGCTTTTCGTGTGATATTTTAAAAATTATAAATCCGCTTTATTTAAAAAGAGCCTAAGCGCCATAACGTCAATCCCCGCTCAGGGCGACCTCTCTGACTGGGGAAATATTAAAATAATAAAAGAAATGTTCAAGAGTATAAAATATTAAAATTGTAGCAGGTAGCGAAGAAACTTTACGCTGCTTTTAAATCTGAAAAACACCCTTGAAGAATGAGTTACACAAATGGTCAGCACAGAGCTTAATAAAGAACCGAGAGTTGCGGGGCCGGTCATCAAATACACGGGATGTGATAAAATTAATCGCCTATTAGACAATCGAGATATGGTTTCGCGCTACAATAATTGGTTTTTAAATTTAAAAAAAAAGAATTACGGTTCCAAAGTTTTGCCGAATGGAAGCTGGCATAGTGGTTTTTGTAGAGCCATTATTAGGGCAAAGGACCAAACAAAATTTTTGTGACAATTAAGTATTTTCTGTCAGATGTGTCCAGCGTAATTTACTCGAGGATACATACAGTTTAGAATAAAAATCTTGGTTCAGACTTTTCTTTCTCTTTATATCTCAGGCAGCGAACTTATCAGCCGCCCCTCGTAAACCCATCGTGTTTGGGCTCATTGGAACCGTCTCCAGGAGTAGTTGATGATTGTGAAAAAAAAAAAAGTACAGTTGGCAATAAAATCTCTCTTGTATCTGTAATCTGTTTTGAACCAAAAATGCATTTGTTTTATAGAAATTTGTTTTAATTAACGTTACTCTCCTAAAATATATTATTTTAATGTTTAATTTTGTAAGTATTACTTGCATATACATTTACGTGCTGCCGTCAGATGTGTGATTAATAAGTTTCTGTCAAAATGACGACGATTGACGATGATTTTTGACGGTAGGCATAGATGAAAAACAAGGCAAAGATAAAACTTCGGAGAACACTGAAGAGGCGCGGAATAAATCGGTCTACACTAATCAAGAGCAAGGAACGGGGCAAACGAAGAACTATACAGGGTGGATTTTCTTTTTGGGTCAGTGACCATTTTTGCGTAGCAGCACGGGATCTCGTAGCTTCCCTCACTGACCCAAAAAGAAAATTCACCTGTATAAAAAAATAAGTCGCTAATCTGATTCAGAAATGTTTATTTCATTTATCTTATACTAGCTTTTGCCCGCAACTTCGTCTGCGTAGAACTCGGTCATCGCGTTAGAATGTTATTTCCCTGGCTAGATGCTGGCCAAGAGCAATCCCATTATTAATAAAAAAAAAAATTCTATTTCTTGCGCTTACCTAGTTATCTCTCTTCCATTCTAACTTAAACCCCGTTAAGGGATGACTTCCGGGATAAAAGTATCCTATGTCCTTCCCTAGGACTCATACTATATCCATAGCAAATTTCATCTAAATCGGTTGAGCATTTTAATGGGAAACAGGCAGACAGAGTTACTTTCGCATGTATAACCCGCCCCGGTTTCGCACGGGTAGTCCAGTTTTAAACAACAACAAATACCTACTCTTTATTGCACACCTCAATTAAAGGACACAGATCAGGATCACAGGGAGAGGATTTTTTATGATTTAAATTTATTTATCTAAGTTTTTTCCCGCGACTTCATTCGCGTGAATATCCATATCAACTTCTACACCGGCTGTCTCGCCAAACATTGCGCACGCCGGCTCAATGCGCCCACATGAAACACATGACAGAGGACAAAATATATATTAAGAAGGAAGTAGATGAAAACGCGCGCGAGCGGAGCGAGCGCTAAATTTTTCGAATATTCTGATACGGGTGTGGAAAATACTTCATACGCATCAAGTAATGAAGATGAAAACGCGAGCGCAGCGCGCGCGAATTCTTTCAAACATTACGATGCAGGTGTGCAAAAGACTTCATACGCACCAAGTAATGTAGATGAAAACGCGAGCGTAGCGAGCGCAAAATGAAAAAAAAAGAACATTGTGATGCAGGTGCGGAAAATACATCATACGCATCAAGTAATGAAGATAAAAACGCAAGCGTAGTGAGTGCGAAATGTTTCGAACATTATGATGCAGGCACGGTAAAGATTTCACACGCATCAACTAATGTAGATGAAAACGCGAGCGTAGGGCGCGCGAAAATTTTCGAACATTATGATGTAGGTGCGGAAAATACTTTATACTCATCAAGTAATGTAGTTGAAAACGCGAGCGCAGCGAGCGCGAAATTTTTGAACATTAATATGCAGGTGCGGAAAATACTTCATACGCATCAAGAAATGAAGAAAATCGCGAGCGTAATGAGCGCGAAATGTTTTGATGCAGGTGAGGAAAATACTTCATACGCATCAACTATAATGTCGATGAAAACGCGAGCGTAGGGCGCGCGAAAATTATCGAACATTATGACGTAGGTGCGGAAAATACTCATCAAGTAATGTAGATGAAAACGCGAGCGCAGCGAGCGCGAAATTTTTCGAACATTCTTATGCAGGTGCCGAAAAGACTTCATACGCATCAACTATAATGTAGATGAAAACGCGAGCGTACGGCGCGCGAAAATTTTCGAACATTATGATGTAGGTGCGGAAAATGCTCATCAAGTAATGTAGAAGAAAACGCGAGCGCAGCGAGCGCGAAATTTTTCGAACATTATGATGCAGGTGCGGGAAATACTTCATACTCATCAAGTAATGTGTATGAAAACGCGAGCGTAGTGAGCGCGAAATGTTTCGCACATTATGATGCAGGTGCGGAAAATATTTCATACGCATCAACTATAATGTAGATGAAAACGCGAGTGTAGGGCGCGCGAAAATTATCGAACATTATGATGTAGATGCGAAGAATGCTCATCAAGTAATGTAGAAGAACACGCGAGCGCAGCGAGCGCGAAATTTTTCGAACATTATGATGCAGGTGCGGAAAATACTTCATACTCATCAAGTAATGTGTATGAAAACGCGAGCGTAGCGAGCGCGAAATTTCGAACATTATGATGCCGGTGCGGAAAATAATTCATACGCATCAAGTCATGCAGATGAAAACGCGAGCGTAGCGAACGCGAATTTTTTACAAACATTATGATGCAGGTGCGGAAAAGACTTCAAACGCATCAAGTAATGTAGATGAAAAAGCGAGCGTAGCGCGCGCTAACGTTTTTGAACATTATGATGCAGGTGCGGAAAATAATTCCTACGCGTCAAGTAATGTAGATAAAAAAGAGAGTGCGAAATGATTCGAACATTATGATGCAAGTACGGAAAATACTTCATACGCATCAAGCAATGTAGATAATTGAACAAAAAGAAATTGTTGACCTATCAAATGGCTTTGTAAAGAGGTGGTTGAATAGATATTTGTTTGTTCATAAATTAGTGGAATACCTTTCAAAGTTCAAAGCGCTTTATTGTTAAACATAGGTATAACTGAATACCTACTTTGGTCTGTTCTTTCACTTTCGAAGATGGAGTAGAGGCCTTGGTTGATAGGGCACCCACCCTGGTTGCTTCTAAGAGTTATGTGATTTTCTGAGAATTGTTTTTTTTTTGCTTCCTATCCGCCTATAACTTTC
Source organism: Cenopis cana (assembly GCA_951800055.1). Taxonomy (NCBI): domain Eukaryota; kingdom Metazoa; phylum Arthropoda; class Insecta; order Lepidoptera; family Tortricidae; genus Cenopis; species Cenopis cana. The sequence goes on along the minus strand of OX637498.1, from coordinate 3,388,863 downwards.
GAATGTGGTCATACTTGATGTTTATTGTTACGTAGGTATATTTTACTAACTAATACCAATATACCCTAAATTTATGTCTGTTACGCGCTGAACGTATTTTATAAATTTTGCTGACGGAAAACGCAACTAATCGGCACCTCGAAGAACCTCAATGACACCCATATCGATTATTAAGAAAAGTAAATAAGTAAATGTCCGCCATCTTCGATTTGAAAATGGATATCATTCTTGTAATGAGCACCTCAAAAAACAATATTTTATACAAAAATGCGCATACCTAATATATATATATAGGTACATGTCGCAAGTGCTACCATGCAACCGAGAGCCCGCCGCTCTGCGTAGGTACCCTCCATCGAAAACAAAAAAAAAACCGAGGTTTCGTAGTAAGGTTTGTGAATATTGATAGAGACTGACTGACCAACATAATTAGATCTCTCATTTCAAACAGTTAATATGGTTTGAGGGACTTTTGTATTTTTGTCTTTAGCCCTGAGAGGCAGAGGTATTGTTATTTCACCCCCCATTTTTTCAAATACTATCTGTTTATTATAAAATGTTTGAATGGGGTTCTATTTACTTTGCGTCCATGTATATACTTACCAATTTTCAAGCCTGTAAATCATGAACTGAAAGACTTCTCATACAAAGTTTAACCCCTCTTTTCACCCCCTTTCATCCCTAACCTATATGATTTTTATAGCCTATAACCTGGCCGAAGATCCAATAAACATATTAGTGAAGGCTGTATTAAAATCCATTCGCTAGTTTTCGCGTGATAGTTAGACATATAAACAGACAGACAAACAGACAAACAGACAAACAGACAAACAGACAAACAGACAAACAGACACGAATTCTAAAAACAGTTGAAACTTGTTCTGTTATCGATTCTTAGACCCCTCCATCGATTTTTTTACTAATATCTTCAATGTACAGATTTTCGACCCTCTTCTGCTTTATTATATGTATAGATAAATGAAATATATCTTCATCTCAAACACAAAACAAACAAACATAAACATAAAGTAACTTCTTAGGAAATAATTTAAAAAATACGACGAATACGGTTTACACCGATATTCGTGACTAGTTTAGGATAAAATTAATCGGCTCAATAAATGTCAATAAATTCGCTGTTCAAAAACAGACTAATTCAGTTGTATAGTGCGTGCCATCCACGCCGACGCGCCCCTCCACAAGTGTATAGGCTGCGATGACGTCATCGACGTGGTATTATTATTTAAAAAACGCTAAGTGACTAGTTTATAAAATTTTCAGCAAGTCTCCCACGTGTGCGTCGTAGTTTCCTGCACCTTCTTTTACTTCTCCCTCTTTCTGCACTTTCTTCTTCTTCTTCCACTTGCCTTTGATCTTGAGGTGCTTGAGTCTGTTGTGTGTGTACAGCGCCGCCTTAAATAAATGTAATATGTAAGTCAAAATCTACTACTACTAATACTACTAAAATCTACCCGCGCCGTGGTTTCACCAAATGGTCACAACGGAATGGCGGGCGGGGCCAAATGGCGGGGCGTCAAGAAGTGTCCGGGTCATGTAAGTAAGAACCTCATTGAATTTAAAGGTCTTGTTTTTTAAAAATATTATTTTCGGACTCGTCCGGGGGAAAAATGTGATTTACGCCAAATGTCCGGGTTTTTTGAATCTTTGTCCGGGTTTGGCGAAATTCGACTTGGCAGCCCTATATGTGTCAAATGTATCGAAACATAGCATAGCTCAGCTCTAGTGGAAAACCAGCCTTACGCTGAGTTGTGACCATTTCGTGGCAAAATTCGGTTTTGTAATGTCTTGTTCGTAAGTGTTTTGCTTGTCACGAATAAATGTTTCTTTTCTTTCTTTCTTTACTAGAGTCTAGCTAATGGGGCTACCGCGTATGGATTCGCCGCTAGAGGCGCTAGTGTGACGTCAGTCCTCCGAAATGTCAAATTTCATAGTTTGTGGCTGGGTCACGCCGGTTTATTTCTAATTAAATTAATATGGTGACTATTTTGCAGTATCTGAGATTGATGATGGCAAATATATATGAGTTACGGGTCAACGAGTTTCAGTGCTTTGCGACAATTTTATCGTTCGTAATCTTGTCATATTTTTTTCCGAACAAAACGGGACTTGAAGTTGTGACACATACGAACAGATAGACAACGTGAACTCATAGCTCCTACGCTGACGCACACATAGACAAAGTGCATGTATAGCTCAACACACAACCATGGCTTACACGCGCTCGTGAGATGAAAGAACTACAATGAGTAATCACCTTGTAGGTAAAGGTCGCGGGACAGAGGGGGCACTGGTGCGGTCGCAGGCCTTCGTGTGTTAGCAAGTGCTCCTTCAAGCTTTTGCGGATCTGTCGACAAATAATAGATTATCATTAGTAAACGGTTGTGGCATAGGTCTGGTTACAAGTGGTAGAGTCCTGGTTATAAGTTACGGTTTGGTTACAGGACGCATGTTTGGTTACGAGTAGCATAGTTCTGGTTAAAAGTTACGGTTTGGTTTATACAGGACGCATGTTTGGTTACAAGTGGCATAGCTCTGGTTTCAAGTTGCATAGTCCTGGTTACAAGTTACGGTTTGGTTACAGTATTCATAGGTTTGTATACGGGACGCATATGTTTGGTTACAAGTGGCATAGGCCTGGTTACAAGTGTCATAGTCCTGGTTACAAGTTACGGTTTGGTTACAGGATACATAGGTTTGGTTACAGAACGCATATGTTTGGTTACAAGTGGCTAGTGCTGATTACAAGTAACGGTTTGGTTATAGGATGCATCGGTTTGGATACAGGTAGCATTAGGTTTGGTTACGGGGCGCATATGTTTGTTTAGTTAGGCTAGCTACGCACAGGCAGGCGGCTTGCTTGCTTGCCAGTGGGGCTGGTCACAAACATTCAAGAACGTTCGTTTTACTAAGTTACTCGCTAGGCTCTAGGCGCCAAGCAAGCCGCCTACCTGTGCGTAGCTAGTCTTAGAGTCAGGATAGGATTGGTTACAGGCAGCATAGGTTTGGTTACAGGAGGCATATGTTTGGTTACAAGTGGCATAGGTCTGGTTACCGTGAATGTTTTCCCGCACAGATGGCAGATGGCCGGTGGTCCTGGACGCTTCTCGTGCACCCTTATTCTGTGTTTCCGTAAAACGGCGGACGTGCCGTACGAGTTTTCGCATTTGTCGCACTTGTATTCTTTCTGAAAGAACAGATTACAGTATTACATTGTGCATTTAGGGAGGTAAGCAGGTTATTACTAACGAAAGTCATAGAAGCCCGACTCCGAAGGCGGAGGGCTTTTATTGACTTGAGTTTGTAATAACCCTTACCTCCCGTGATACACACAATGTTTTTCATCACATTTGCGAGGAAATAAATAACTACAAAAGGCAGAAAAATCTGGGTTACATACAACCACACCAATCAAAATTGACGAACTTGACAACTTCATCTCCAGTATCGCTGCGAGAGGAGCGCGCACCTTCAATATTTCAACCAATCACAGAGCAGTATTCTTGCGGCGCGCGGCCAACTAGATTTTTTTAAACCAATCAGATCACACACAAACTCATAACTCCCACGGGAGTTATACAATTCCATAACTCCCGCGGGAGGTAAATCGGCTATAACTGCTTTATACGCACGCGTGCAATAACACACTTTAAGAGCAAGTGTGATGAAAATTTTATTTAATGAGCGCAGGTTAGCCATTATTGTAGTTGTGACTCATACGAACACATAGACAACGTGAACTCATAGCTCCTACGCTGACGCACACATAGACAATGTGCATGTATAATGGGATCGATTGGCATCAAAAAAAAGTTTGACAAAAATGACCTTTTTCTAGCACCCTGTAAAAATTTTTTAAATTGGAAATAAGTTCTTTTGAAAATACACTCCTTAACTGTACCTGTATAACGCTAGAAGCATAATGAAGACATAATATCTCTTTGACTGTACCTGAAGGAGATGCACGACATTGACGTGTTCTTGAAGTCGTTTCTCGTCCAGGAACTTGGCCTTGCACGTCTCGCACTCGAATCTGTACTCACATTCAAAATAAACCTTATTTATTAGGAGTTAGGTCTTAATTTCAAATAAAAATAAGTAGGCAGTATACAAAATATAATTCTCCTCTAAGATAAAAATTACGAATTACTGTTTAGATTATTGTTGACGACCGCTTTAGCTTAGTTGGTAGTGGCCCTGCCTACGAAGCTGGAGGTCCCGGGTTCGAATCCCGGCTAGGGCATTTATTTGTGTGATGAGCACGAATATTTGTTCTTGGGTCTTGGATGTTTTCTATGTATTCAAGTATCTATTTATCTATATAAGTATGTATATTGTCGCTTAGTACCCATAGTACAAGCTTTGCTTAGTTTGGGACTAGGTTGATTTGTGTAAGATTGTTCACAAAATATTTATTTAAATATTTATTTATTTATTTTAGATTGGACATCCACATTTCAATCTGGGTGCACTTGTTTTATTTGTACTTTTAGGATGAAAATCGTGTAAGTTTAAACCAATATATACCTAAATATCATCATCATCCTCCTAGCGTTATCCCAGTACAGTTGCATCCTGAAGGATGCCTGGGGTCCGCTGCCTTATCCCAAGATTTGACGTACGCACTAGTTTTTACGGAAGCGACTGCCATTTGACCTTCCAACCCCGAGGGGAAACTAGACCTTATTGGGATTAGGCTTTGTCAAGTGAGTGGGCAACTTGACTGTTAGACGTTCTCAAACCGCCCGAAGGCCTCCAACTTGGCTTAACGACTGCTGCCATAGACAGCAACCGGGATCAACGGCTTAACGTGCCTTCCAAAGCACGGGAGCGCTCAGTTAGTAACCACTCAAAGCGGTCACCCATCCAAGTCCTGACCGCTGCCCACGTTGCTTAACTTTAGATACCGCAAGCGGTACCCGGCGCCGCTGGGCCACGAGCGCTCCATATATACCTATAGTGAAAGCACGGGGGTGACACGCGAAGGAACGTAAGCGCTGTGGGTAAGTATGTGTGCGTGCGCTGTCGGTACACGCGTCAATTGTGTGCGCGGGTGCGTAGCGCGTGGCGCGGACGAATCGCGAGGCGCGACGGCACCCGATCGACACCAGGCGGGTCTCTCAGGGACGAGGTAACTGACCTCGGTGGGGGGAGTTCGTGTCCGTTCTGTATGTAATACTATTATACTATTCTGTGGTGAAAGTTATATTTTTATTACTTATATTGTTCCTTCGGCATATGTTTGAGTGTACTGCGGTGGTTTCTGTACGCGCTGGGACTCGGCAGCTGTATGCAGCACTCCTTGCAGAACAGCTCGGGACGAGGGTTCTCTATTATGTTGGGTTTGTTCTGGAACAAATGTTCAATAGGGATGTTCAACAAGGCACATGGGTGTCGTGGCACTCTTTTTCCACTAGAGCTATGCTATGCAATGTTTCCATACATTTGACACATAGCTCCAGCTCGAGCTACGTGTCATATATAATAATAAAACCAGCTTAAATACAATTCGCTATATCTCCACTCTTATACCAAAAAAAAACTCTGCCTTATCATTCAGTAACGTGTCCCTTCTCTTCAATTTTAATAAAAATGATGACTGTAACAAACATCTTGACACGACATTAAATCATATTCATAAATGGACAAGCGACCACAATCTGCTAATTAATATAAATAAATCTAAATTGATACAATTTTATCCACATCAAAAAAGCCCTCTACAGCTAGAATTAAAATTAAATAACGACATAATTGAAGAGGTAGACAACTCTACACTTCTAGGCGTAACTTTAGATAGTAACATGACTTGGAAAAGTCACGTATTAGATGTCAAAACTAGGCTTTCCCGGTTCCTCTATGGACTACGTACAATACGCAGAACAACCAACCTTGCAACAGCACTGTCAGCCTATTATGCCTATGCCCATTCAATATTGCGCTACGGAATCATCATGTGGGGCAACAGTACAGATGCCAACGAATTGTTTATACTGCAAAAAAAATGCATCCGTATATTAGTAGGTATTTACTGTCCAGACAGCTGTAGACCGCATTTTGTTGAGCATGGTATACTTACACTGCCTTGCCTATACATATTAGAGTTAGGGCTCTTTGCACGTAAGAATTTGCACTTTTTCAAGAAACAGCCAAGTAAAAGATCGATGTATAAGTATAAACTTGCATTACCAACGTCAAAGCTGCAGATATTTCGAAGTGGCCCATTATATAGCGCAGCCAAAATATATAATCACATCCCGGATGATATTAAAGCACTAGACGCGTACAAATCATTCACAGTAAAGTTGAAGGCATTCCTAGCAATTAAAGCTTATTACACTGTTGACGAATTTTTGAAGGATAGAACAATTACGACATAGAATTTTAATTTAATGTAATTTTATTCTGTTTATTGTTATTTAATTTTTATTATTGTAATTCGATTTAATTTAACACAATGCAATAGGGTATTAAACTAGGGGAAAAATAAATTATTTTTTACTTGACTAATAAAAGATCTAACGGAAATACTCGAAAAACATCAATTATTAATTTATTTTAGCTAATTGAAAGATTTTATAAGCATAAAGATTTAAAATGGACGCCGATTTGAACAAACCTACTCACACTGTCTTAATGACGTCACTAAGACAGTATTTCTCTACAAACTTCATATTAACAAATCGTTTTTGACATTTAATAAAAAGTTGCTGATTTGACTATGGGTTTAATACCGTATTTAATCTTTAAATTTTGTAATATAATGTAATGTTAGAATCAATTAATTTTGACATAATTCAATTCTATATATTTTTAATTATTGTTTAATTTGTACAAATACGATAATGACTGTATTATGTTACATTATTTTACAAGTATTTATAGTTGATAGTTTTCTGACTTGCAACACCCGACGGGGTAACATGTTTGTATCTCAAACATAAAATTACCATCTGTATTTAACAACATGTATGCAAATATGAAATAAATGAAATAAATGAAATAACTTATGTATTAAGACGAGGCACCCGAAAAAAAAATCCCACGGTTGCTCCGCCCATCACCCCCACCTGCCCGCCACCGCTAGCGAAACTCATAGGCCACGCTCGCGCGCCGCGTACTGCTATTTTAGTAACCTCTATATTATTTTTAAAGGCCTGTCCAAAAATACCCCTCATTTCATTTATTTCATTTATTTCATATTTGCATACATGTTGTTAAATACAGATGGTAATTTTATGTTTGAGATACAAACATGTTACCCCGTCGGGTGTTGCAAGTCAGAAAACTATCAACTATAAATACTTGTAAAATAATGTAACATAATACAGTCATTATCGTATTTGTACAAATTAAACAATAATTAAAAATATATGGAATTGAATTATGTCAAAATTAATTGATTCTAGCATTACATTATATTACAAAATTGAAAGATTAAATTGCATTGTCTTAAATTAAATCGAATTACAGTAATAAAAATTAAATAACAATAAACAGAATAAAATTACATTAAATTAAAATTCTATGTCGTAATTGTTCTATCCTTCAAAAATTCGTCAACAGTGTAATAAGCTTTAATTGCTAGGAATGCCTTCAACTTTACTGTGAATGATTTGTACGCGTCTAGTGCTTTAATATCATCCGGGATGTGATTATATATTTTGGCTGCGCTATATAATGGGCCACTTCGAAATATCTGCAGCTTTGACGTTGGTAATGCAAGTTTATACTTATACATCGATCTTTTACTTGGCTGTTTCTTGAAAAAATGCAAATTCTTACGTGCAAAGAGCCCTAACTCTAATATGTATAGGCAAGGCAGTGTAAGTATACCATGCTCAACAAAATGCGGTCTACAGCTGTCTGGACAGTAAATACCTACTAATATACGGATGCATTTTTTTTGCAGTATAAACAATTCGTTGGCGTCTGTACTGTTGCCCCACATGATAATTCCGTAGCGCAATATTGAATGGGCATAGGCATAATAGGCTGACAGTGCTGTTGCAAGGTTGGTTGTTCTGCGTATTGTACGTAGTCCATAGAGGAACCGGGAAAGCCTAGTTTTGACATCTAATACGTGACTTTTCCAAGTCATGTTACTATCTAAAGTTACGCCTAGAAGTGTAGAGTTGTCTACCTCTTCAATTATGTCGTTATTTAATTTTAATTCTAGCTGTAGAGGGCTTTTTTGATGTGGATAAAATTGTATCAATTTAGATTTATTTATATTAATTAGCAGATTGTGGTCGCTTGTCCATTTATGAATATGATTTAATGTCGTGTCAAGATGTTTATTACAGTCATCATTTTTATTAAAATTGAAGAGAAGGGACACGTCATCTGCAAACAAAGTGGAGCTTGTACCGATTGTCTTTGGAAGGTCATTTATATATAGAAGAAATAGAACACATCCCAATACGCTACCTTGAGGAATTGAACCTTCTACTGTTGCACTTTTAGAGTTGATTATTTCCAGCACATTAGAGTTTGGATTTTGGTATTCAATTTGAACGAATTGGGTACGTTTGTGGAGGTAAGATTTGAACCAGTCATGAACTATGCCTCTTATTCCTGACCCATGTAGCTTTTTTAGAAGTATATCATGAGACACCCTGTCGTATGCCTTTGAAAGGTCAAGGAGCAGGCCAACCGCGTGTTGCTTTTTATCTAACGTTTTATAAACTATATGATGAAATAAAAAGATTTATCCCAGTTCGCTAGAAAGATAGTATTACTGTCGTTTCTGAAAATTTCAAAGGATGAATGCTTATAGTTCCGGAATGATTTGCAAAATAAAATAAAAATGGACACTAGTTTGGAATGAAAATCTATCGAGAAAATTTTCACTGATCTTGTTTTCCTATCCCAGTTCGTTAGAATATATAATGAAATATAACATACTGAAATTTTATTCTCGTAGTTTACCTGGTTTGCTTACAATATCAATTGGAAAACTACCAAAAAATCTAAAGCCTCGTCTTAACATCAAGTCCAACAAACTGCGCTGCTTAAAACATATAAAAATAAGTTTTGACTATTTGTATGGCTTTGGGCCACCAAGCAGGGCTCGGAAACCGGTTAATTTTTCAAACCGTTATGATGTACTTGCGGCAAAACCTTTTTATTTAGGTTTACATACCAAAACCGGTTTATTTAAAGCGGTTTACGAAAGAGCTTTATATAAAGGTTTGTTCGGATTAACCGGTTTAGAACGATAAAAACCGGTTAATGCGGGCGCACGATTCTGATTGAAATAATTTGAATTGGCCGAGTTGCATCAACTTTATTTATTAAAAAAGCAATTTTACTGTTCAAACAATAAGGTTCAAAATCCAATAACACGTTTATAGAAATTCGGTCAACGAAAATAATTTCAACTATACCTACCTATCGTAATACCTAAGGACAGTGACCCCGGCCGGGCCTCTCGTCGAATAAACCAGTTAATATAAAGTTCTTAAAACGTTCGCGTTCTCAATAAAGTTCGGAGCTAAACTCAAATAAACTGGTTTTAACCGGTTCAGAGTCCTGCCACCAAGATGCTGTGAAATATTTGAAGAGTGTAGCTCCAACCGTTTGACTGTAAGCCTGTGTGACAGACGACGGACGGACGGACGGACGGACGCGTGAGTGACAGCAATAGGGTTCCATTTGGACCCTTCGGGTACGAAGCCCTAAAAACGTTTAAAACAAAAAGATCACGATACTAACCTCTCTGTGGTTATACTTGTGGTACTTGAGTGCTGTCTCGTTGCGAAACTCCTTGCCGCACACATCACACTCGACCAAACTAATCTCGCCGTGCAATCTGTAATATCACAATAGGGACGTGGACACGACGTCTTTAACGTCGAATATCACTCGGCATGTTTCGGACCAACAACTGGTTCTTAATCAGGAGCTGCCGCGCGGTCCGCACTCACGCACGCAGTGTTAGACGCGAGGCAGTCGCGGGTAGACCTCATGATTAAGGACCACGTATTGGTCCGAAACATGCCGAGCTATATTCGACGTTAAAGACGTGAGTGACCCGTTTATTATATTTCAATATGTCTGAGACTCACGGAAGTTTTCTATTTAAAATGTTGAGCGAAATAAATAGCGAAAAAAGTAACTAAAACAATGAATAATTCCATAATTATTCTTATATCTTTAAACGAGCAATTCTTGTATATTTATTTATTTATTTATTTCGGGGATCTCGGAAACGGCTCTAACGATTTTGATGAAATTTGGTATGTGGGGGTTTTCGGGGACGAGCAATCGATCTAGCTAGGTCTCATGCCCGGGAAAACGCCGAGCGAAGCTCGGCCGCCCAGATATTAAGTTTTATAAGTAAAAACATTTGTAATGGTTGTAGTTTCGATAATTTTGAGATACTTAAATAGGATTTTCACCATTTTCTTTTAGAGTTATAATACACTTTGAACTGTAGAAATGTTGGAACTATTACAAAGTATATAATGCCACTGTGAACGAAGTGGCTCAGAAATCAAATTGGCTGACGTTACATATTATTTTTCCTAATAATAGGATTCATTTACTTACCTAGTGATGTGTACTCTGAGGCTACAGTTGTCGCGTATGGACTTGCCACAGTGGGGGCACGAGACCCGCGGCGTACTTACCTAGTGATGTGTACTCTGAGGCTGCAGTTGTCGCGTATGGACTTGCCACAGTGGGGGCACGACACCCGCGGCGTACTTACCTAGTGATGTGTACTCTGAGGCTACAGTTGTCGCGTATGGACTTGCCACAGTGGGGGCACGAGACCCGCGGCGTACTTACCTAGTGATGTGTACTCTGAGGCTGCAGTTGTCGCGTATGGACTTGCCACAGTGGGGGCACGACACCCGCGGCGTACTTACCTAGTGATGTGTACTCTGAGGCTACAGTTGTCGCGTATGGACTTGCCACAGTGGGGGCACGAGACCCGCGGCGGCTTCTTACGTTTGTATTTACCCTTTCTAGGGCCTTGGTCTTCCCTGAAAAATATCCCCGTGTATGTTTTTACAGCAATGTAATAATGGAGAATGTTAACTAATTTAGAATTCCATTTTACTGTGTTCTCTGTTGAAAAAAAAAATATGTGAAAGAATTATTACGATACGTCCATTAGTTTCCAAGATATTGAATTTTAAAGTGACGCGCGACGACCCGCCCTCGTGACGTCATAGTGCAACACTCGCCATACACGCGTTCACTCCGTTCGCGCGGTTCCGTACTAGACTAGCGTTGCAAAATGACGTCACACGCGTTTAGCGGGACTCGCTTTAAATGCTTGTAAAATCAAAACTACTTGGTATTTTGAATGAAACAAAAATGAATGTATTTGTATGAATCAAAGCTTTACCGTAACAAACTTTCAAGTGATTTTGCAGACCTATTGACATTCTCCATTGTAATAATTTGCATGTCAATGTGTGATAAGGTAGCAAGCCTAGTACTAATGAAAATGATACTTAGCATCCTACTGTAAACCCTATCTTAAGTCTCAGTAATTGACTCATGACTTATACATGGGTGATAATCAAAAGACCATGGTCGACGTTGTATGGAAAGTGAACCAAAAACCAACAGCGCTGAGAGTTATATATAGCATTAAATTTTATATGTACTTCATTTCATTCAATGTGCAACAAATTTAATTCCATTGCAAAACTAAGATATTCTAATATATGAATTCTAGCTAGCTTCAGTAAAAAATATAAGAAACTATGTTTTACTTGGAGCATACCCGCAAAAACACCTTATAATGTATAAAATATGAGATTAATTTTGTATTAAGCAGTAACGCTGCTATCGCAAACTAGAAATTTTAGAAATAAAGGAAAAATTGAAAAACTCCCTACGCCTCCCTTAAGGCGTTGTATAAATGAAGGAAGGATTGACAAATTTCAAGCCGGGTAGCAACCGCACCTATAGCTCAGTTGGCTAGAGCGACTGGCCGCGAGTGCCGGGAGGTCGCAGGTTCGAATCCTGCTTGGTGCTTAAGTTTTTCAATTTTTCCTTTATTTCTAAAATTTTCTAAATGTATGAGAGTATACACAATGGAATTCAATTTTATGTCCATAGAACGAATTACTACCAACTCGACTCCCCTTACTATTACTGTCAACTCATGCCTTGTGATGTTGAATAAAATATTTCCATGTCTAAGTATGTCTAATGAATTAACGTAGATAAGCAGACGTTTAATTACCTAACTCTCATCTCTGTTGGTTTTTGGTCCATTTCGATGCATGGTCCTTTTTTAGGGTCCCGTACCCGAAGGGTCCAAACGGAACCCTATTTGTGTCACTCACGCGCTACATTACATTATTGAATAAAAAACCTACAGCTGAAATACATGTAATGATTATTCCCATACATTACATATATTTCAGCTGTAGGTTTTTTATTTTATAATGTAATTGAAGGCGTGCAACCGCTGAAAGGTATAGTATGGCACACTATATAGACTGATTTCGGCATTATAAATTGCAAACCGCAAGCTTAAGGGCTGTCTTTTCACCAGAGCTATGCTATTTAGCTATTCTGCGAGGACATATCCTCGCAGCGCAGGTTATCGACATAGCGTAGCACTGGTGGATCGGAAATCTATCATAATAGCTTTCCGTTCAAAATTCAAACATTTATTCTGCAAATAGGCCACAAGGGCACTTTCACATGTCATAATGTTAATGTACAATTTAAAAAAGTCTGACAATATAAGCATATGATAGATTTTTCATGAGAAAATATTAATTTACAATTTAAGAAATATATCAATAAGAATTTAATAAATATTTCATGTCAAAATATTAATTATCTAATACAAATATTACAATAATGTAAATAGTCTCTGAGCGTCAAAATATTCCACCAGTTTCCCGTTTCCAGCAGTGCTACGCTATGTGAACCAATACATATGACTGGTGGCTATCAACACATCCATAGCAACGTAGCATAGCACAGCTCTGATGGAAACACCCTTAGAGATCGTCCTAATACAACGCGACTACGCGATGATCGCAAGTTCGCGCGAGTAAAATTCGCAACATATTGAACGCGAACAGGTGTCCTAATTGACAATTAAGTAGCGCGACCGCATCGCGTAGTCGCGTTGTATTAGGACGATCCCTTAGACTAAAAAACACACGAATAATAAAAATAGAACATTCTGACTCACCCATCTTTCGATCTGATGCTGGAGAGGTTCGAATGTTTCTGGCTCTGTTGTGGTTGATGGGAGTACACTTCGAACTTCCCCTCGCTTACAGCTATCACAGGCTGGAAGAAAGCCACACTATAAATAATAATAAATAAATATTTGTGGACAATCTTACACAAATCAACCTAGTCACAAACTAAGCAAAGCTTGTACTATGGGTACTAAGCGACGATATACATAATTATATATAGATATAAATAGATACTTAAACTTAAATACATAGAAAACATCCAAGACCCAAGAACAAATATTCGTGCTCATCACACAAATAAATGCCCCGGCCGGGATTCGAACCCGAGACCTACAGCTTCTGTCCTGTAGGCAGGGTCACTACCAACTAAGCTAAAGCGATCGTATAAATGCGAAAGTACACCAATGCCTCAGTCATATCTATATCAAATGGTATAATATGGCTATCTATACTTAAAATCATTACAGTTGAACGAACTGCTCCAAAGCAATTCCTTTAAAAAGCTACTTTACTGTTCAAACAATAAGGTTCAAAACCCAATTACATGTTAATATAAATACGTTCAACAAAAAGAATTTCAACCATACTTTATGAGTGAAATTTTTCAGATTTTCGCTTATATTTCCTAAACTAAGGTAATTTTTGTTTTACATTGTATGACAAAGTTAAAGAGCGTTAAATTCCCTATAAGGTCGTTGCTCAACAATATTTTCAGGCCTACTACTGGTACTAACTAAACTCACCATTATTCGAACTTGTTGGGTATTCGGTACTCGAACTGATTCAATGTTCGGCATTCGAACTGGTTGAATATTCGGCACTCGAACTGGCTGAACGTTCGGCACTCGAACTGGTTGAATGTTCGGCACTCGAACTGGTTGAAAGTTCGGCACTCGAACTGGTTGAATGTTCGGCACTCGAACTTGCTGGGTAACTGTGACTTGAGTGTGTGGTGGTGGGTGTGTGGTGTGAGGCTGTGTGCCGGGCGCGGGGCTAGGGTCGGGGCCCGCGGACACTGTGCCGCGGTCCGGCTCGTCTTCCGGCTCATGCCCGGAGTCCGGGGGCTCCGGCTCGAATTTTACGATTAGCTCCTCTGTCAGAAGATTGTCCTGATCCTGATTAAAGTTAATCGGAATTAGAGAACATAGAACCGGAATTAGAGAACAGAGAAGGAGCGCTCGTGGCCCAGCGACGCCTGCGTACCGCTTGCGATATCTAAGGTTAAGCAACGTGGGCAGCGGTCAGGACTTGGATGGGTGACCGCTTTGAGTGGTTACTAACTGAGCGCTCCCGTGCTTTGAAAGGCACGTTAAGCCGTTGATCCCGGTTGCTGTCTATGGCAGCAGTCGTTAAGCCAAGTTGGAGGCCTTCGGGCGGCTTGAGAACTTCTAACAGTCAAGTTGCCCACTCACTTGACAAAGCCTAATCCCAATAAGGCCTAGTTTCCCCTCGGGGTTGGAAGGTCAGATGGCAGTCGCTTCCGTAAAAACTAGTGCCTACGCCAAATCTTAGGATTAGGCAGCAGACCCCAGGCATCGTTCAGGATGCAACTGTACTGGGATAACGCTAGGAGGATGATGAGAGAACATAGAACCGAGGGGCTACAGTACGGGGCAAAAAAGAAAGAATACGGTATTAAACCCCTAGTCAAATCAGCAACTTTTTATTAAATGTCAAAAACGATTTGTTAATATGAAGTTTGTAGGGAAATACTGTCTTAGTGACGTCACTAAGACAGTGTGAGTAGGTTTGTTCAAATCAGTTTCCTTTTTAAATCTTTATGGTTTTTAAAAATCTTTCAATTAACTAAAATAAACTAATAATTGATGTTTTTCGAGTATTTTCGTTAGATCTTTTATTAGTCAAGTAAAAAATAATTTATTTTTACCTTAGTTTAATACCCTATTGTATAAATTTGTAAAGGGTGCGCAACGCAACGCGTAATCTCTAGAGTGGCTCTGCAACTTGAATCCATCTAATATTGTAAACGCGAAAGTTTAGTTCTTTGGAGGTGTGTTAGGTTAGGTTAGGTTACTCCATCACGCAAAATGGCTGAACAGATTATGATGAAACATGGTATAAAAAGAGTTTATAGCCTGGATCAACATATAGAATACTTCCCGAAAATCAACCCGCAAAGGGATGAATTGTGGTGTGGAACTGTACGCAGACTAATTCGCAGACAAAAGCCAGTATTATAATATAATGAATATATCTAAGGTATTAATAATGAAATAGGGTAAAACTCACATTTCCAGGTGCCTCAATAGTAATAAAGTTGTCCTTGGATGCAGCTGTGGGAACCTCAGGTGTTTGTTCCACTTTAATATCCACCATAGGCATTGTTTCATCAATCTGAAAAAAGGATGATATTCAAGTGTTCTATATTGGGCAACGTGATCCACAAAAATGGTCCCGCCAGAAGACCAGCGCTGACTTGCGAGTCGAGTCAGCATTATGCTGAGGCGGGCCCGTTTCGTGGCAATTTTATTAGCTTGTTTTGTATATTGTATATATTATTATGTTATATTGTCAGGAATAAATTATTTCATTTTCATTTTCAAGTGTTTCATCATCATCATCATCAGCCTATCTACGTCCCACTGCTGGGCACAGGCCTCCTCTCATAGATGAGAGGGATTGGGCAGTAGTCCCCACGCTGGCCCAGAGCGGGTTGGGGACTTCACATACAACTTTAAATTTCTTCGCGGATGTATGCAGGTTTCCTCACGATGTTTTCCTTCACCGAAAAGCTAACGGTAGATATCAAATGATATTCCGTACATAAGTTCCGAAAAACTCATTGGTACGAGCTGGGATTCGAACCCACGACCGCCGCTTGACAGCCGCACGCTTGAACCACTGGGCTACCGTAGCTATAGCTATATAGCTAATGGAATTGTTCTTGGTCAGCATCTCCGTACCTCTAATTGAAGAACTGTATATACTGTCATGAGTACAATAAATGATACGATTTTAATTTTTAAAATGAACAATACACTAAAGTTTACAGTTCAAAGTTGTGGTGTGGATTTTCCGATGTACATTGGCTTGGTCACAGGTTTCTTAATGTTAAACTTACAACAGTTGGCCCTGTTTTCAAGTTAAGCAGCAAATACTTCAAATTCTTGACACCAACGAGCGCTGTTTGTTGGAAGCTGTACACAGTCTGCATCAGCACTTTGCAAGTATCGCACGCCAGCCATTGACAGTGGAAGGCTTGGAGGTCGGCCTGAAATACATATTTAATAAATAAATAAATTAAATAAGCCTTTATTTCTGACTATCAATTTACACTAATACTTAATAACTATATTGTGTTTGTGACATCCGGGATGTTTTCGTTTGTGTCAGTCTGCCCCTTGGCAAAGGCCTCCCCTAGAATCTTCCATTCTATTCTGACCATGGCTTTCCTTGACCACATTGGTCCAGCCATTTCTCTTATCTCATGACGTATATCCCGTGACGGGAAAAAGAGAAAAGGCAGTCAAAAAAAGATGTGAAGATGAGATTTAATAAATTATTGTTTAGCAAATAAACACAAAATAAATAGAAATCTAGGATAACTATTATCCATATGAAATGTTGTAAAACTTTTGATTTAAATGAATGAATGATTGAATAGTATATTACTTAACAAGGGCGGTAAAATAAAGAATGTCTCAGTTCGCAGGTAGTTGATAAATATGCGATCTGAGGCTTTCTTTATTACCGCCCGTGTTAAGTACAAAATTTTATGTCACCCCCTGGTCAGGAAGTGGGATTTCCCGCGCGCGGAGCGTGCGGTAATTGCCGCTTTATGGCCAGGTGTGACATAAATAATTTTATGTTACACCTGGCCATAAAGCGGCCATTATCACACGCTCCGCGCGCGAAAAAAACCACTTCCTGGCCAGGGGGTGACATAAAACTCTGTACTTAACACGGGCGGTAATAAAGAAAGCCTCAGATCGCATATTTATCGCCCTTGCCTTCGGCTCGGGCGTCAAATACCTGCGATCTGAGACATTCTTTGTTTTACCGCCCTTGTTAAGTAATGTACTATTATTCCAATGTCCATATATTACAAAATTGAAATTAAATACATTGAATAAGTTAAAATTATTAAAAAATTACATTAGCTATTATAAACAGAAATGATAAATGGATTAAAAATAAAACTAAGTAGGCCGTCAAGCTGGTCCAGATCGCGGGTCACCTCGATCCCGCGAGGACAGGCTTGTGGTATTTGATTACCTATATTTATTTAAGTTTTTTTGTGTATCATTCAGTTTTGTGGACCTAAAAAAACATCTATCCCAACATTCATGTCTTCATACACACAATAAACCAATACACCATTGTTTTTACAGTTACAATAGAATACAATACAAATATTCTTTATCGTTCACCAAATAGTGTACACTAAAAACAAATAACAAAAACAAACACAGACACAGAGAGAGAGTTACATTATCATAATATATATGACGATGAATATTTGTTCCGTTGTTTGGAGCGCTCGTGGCCCAGCGGCGCCTGCGTGTCGCAAGCGTTATGCAAAGTTAAGCAATGTGGGCCGCGGTCAGTACATGGATGGGTGACCGCTTTGAGTGGTTACTAACTGAGCGCTCCCGTGCTTTGGAAGGCACGTTAAGCCATTGAACCCAGCTTGCTGTCTATGGCAGCAGTCGTTAAGCCAAGTTGGAGGCCTTCGGGCGGCTTGAAAACTTCTAACAGTCAAGTTGCCCACTCACTTGACAAAGGGGGGTCGAAGTTGCACCATGTCCGTAGGGAAAGTACCCACCGCTACCCTACACGTGACCCCTGGGTGGTTCTAAAAGTGCAACAAAAACTGGCAACCGTACTGTCTTCTCGAAGATCTCACGGTTCGAAATAAATGCCAGACGATAAATAAAATAAAATATTTGTTCCTAAGCCTTGGATGTTTCCTATATATTTCAAAATTTATATAGGTATATCATCGTCTAATTACTAATTTCCATAGGACAAGCTTTGGTTCATTTTGGACTGGATCGATTTGTGTTAGATTGTCCCTCAACTGTAAGTGTAGTAGGAAAAATTCGACGTGAATTAGCACTTCCAAATTGATATTTACCGTGTTCATAACCGGGGACACAATGGCCTCAAGTAATGTCCTGTGTTCGGCCGACAGCGGCGACAGAGGCGGTCGTTTGGCCATGCAAATCACGCAAACGTTGATCATCGTGCATTTGGATTGTTGCAGTTTATTTGTTTTGGTCAAACTGGTCAAAGCGCGATAGAAAAAACACGGTATCCAATGAGCCAAAGAACGAAGGTTATCTGTGGTATGTACAGAACATGAACTAATCCTCTTTCTACGGTATAGAAGGTAGCGACATCTCGAGAGTATTACGAGTAGGTTTTTTGACAAGACGCCACAGGCTATTTAGACAATACTAAAGCCATGTATAGACATCGGTTTTAAACCAAATTTGGCTGCACCCTACTTTCTACACTGTTTAAAAGCTACGTTTGACAAACATGGTTTTAAACAGTGTAGCAGGCGCAGCCTGACGTAACCAGACGGCAGCGCGCTGCTTTGCGTGAAGAGGTCACAGGTCACAGTCACAGACATTATTATTGAGGAACGGGACTTAATCGCGTACAATTATAACTAATTTACCTTAACCTAATTTACTGGAGTCAGGACCAAACCACTGGATTGAGCTCCATAAACCGAAAGTCCTTTCTACAGTAGAAAAGTACGTGAAGCCGTTGAAATTAAAAAACATCGAAATTTCAACCGGGATGACGGTTTTAAAATCTCATCTTCGTGGAATCCAGTTATTAGTAAGTGCAAGCGTGGAAATACATCGTCCATTACATCAACGGACATTGTTAGTGTTGTGTCGTGCGAGTGACAACCCTAGTGAGAATGTAATTAATAAAGACCAAGTGCGGGTAGTTCGGAAAACCCGTGCGGCTAGAAGATGTTGATACCCGCTCACGCCAGTCAGCTCGCGGTCATGTTGTGATACATTCGAAACGTCGGGCAAAACCTTAAAAAAGGTAAATTAGTTATAATTGTATGTGATTAAGTCCCGTTCCCCAATAATAATGTGTGAAAATCGTGTAAGTTTAAATAAATAGGTCACAGACAGACAGACACACATTTACATTTATAATGGTACCTATTTGTAAATTGTAAATATTTTTATGTCACACCTAGCCATAAAGTGGCCATTATCGCACGCTCCGCGCGCGAAAAAACCCACTTCCTGGCCAGAGGGTGACATAAAATTTTGTACTTACCACGGGCGATAATAAAGAAAGCCTCAAATCGCATATTTATCGCCCTTGCCTTCGGCTCGGGCGTAAAATACCTGCGATCTGAGACATTCTTTGTTTTATCGCCCTTGGTAAGTAATGTACTAGAAACACCCACGTGAATTATCATTAGGATTTCAATGTAATTGAAACACATTCGGTTTAAGAGGACTTTTATTATTATTTGTGTGTCATGTAAGTATAAAATCTTCGAAGACCGCTTTGCTTCATCAATGGACGCTTTTATAATGTACCGTGGACGTGGACGTCCACGATAAAGTATATGGTTTCATTCAGAAACACACCATAGGGTGTACAGTCACAGAATAAGTAATAGTACAAGTAGTTTATCATCCTCGATAGAATAAAAGAGCGACCAATGAGTCAAAAACCTTAAAGATTTCTATGCTATTTATTATTCTTTCAATGGCATCGCGCTCATGTCGCATTCAGCCAAGAAACATAATCACAATGTAGAAGGCCGGTCTATTTCCTATCTAACATCTAAGGTATAAGATCATTTCATCTCATAAAGAATTATACAATTCACTTGCACCGAACTTCCACGAGGGCGGCGGCCGCAGCAGAGGCGGCCGAACAAGCTAAAATCGGCAAGTACAGCGGTCTCGGCGCCGAATACTTGTTCACCCCTTTCGGCGTCGAGACACTCGGTCCGTGGGGTCCTGGCGCTCTAAGCCTCTTCAAGGGCCTATCGAAGAGGCTTATCGATGCCACAGGTGACCGAAGAGCTGGCAGCTACCTCGGCCAACGAATAAGTTTGGCCATTCAAAGAGGAAATGCTGCCAGTATCTTCGGCACAATGCCGCGGGGGCCTTTTTTAGATTTAATTTAGTTTTATATTTAGATTTTAATTTAGCTGTATTTAGTTTTATTTTTGTTAGGTAATATGTTTTTCTATAGTTTTCATTATTAATAAATTCGTTTATTCACTTACATGAGATAACACTTAACTAATATACAAACTTTGTTATAAGCGCACAAATGCTTTAAAAAATAGGGTAGTACAAATAATGAGCGCGCACTCGGCAAGTGACGCATGCAGCGAGCGACAAAAACAGCAAAACAAGTAATACACAGAATCCTTACAACTAGATTCGGCATGCATACGCTGAGCGTAGTTCAGTTTATACTATCTAGAATGGTGCCTCTGTAAGAATTTAGTATGACCTACTACAGACTACAGACAAACACAGAAATAGGGTTCTTACCAAAGTGCACAGTAATCGCGGGGTGACGTCCCTTACTAGCAAGTACGTAAGTGCAAGAGGGACAAATGCTATATGTCCGACATAAACGCGTGCGGCCCAATTCTTATAAATTATGAATTGCTGTTCATATGAAGTCGAATATGTTTCATTAAACTTGATTTACGGGAAAACAATCTTTCGCATATTTCACACATGTATGACTTCGCTTTTACTCTTGAACGACTTGATACATACTTTACAGCTGTACGGTTTACTCCGGTGTGTTACTTTAAGTTCAACTAAGTTATGTTTTCGTGAAAATCGCGGAGGGCATTCTTCACAGCTGTACGGTTTCTCTCCATTGTAAACCGTTATGTTTATATAAATGAGCTTTTTGTGCAACTCGCTTGTGGCATTCTTCACAGCTGAACGGTTTTGCCCCGGTGTGAGTTGTTTTATGTGTATCTAAACTACCTTTTTGTGTAGATCGCTTGTGGCATTGCTCACAGATGTACGGTTTTACTCCGGTATGTACTCTTCTATGTTTATTTAAATTACTTTTATGCGTAAATCGATTGTGGCATTCCTCACAGCTGTATGGTTTTACTCCAGTATGATGCCAGCGATTACAGCTGCTGATATACTAATGTATGCCGACGACGTCGCCGGCGTAGTATCAGCTCCGGATGTAGACAGCTTGGAGATCCGCCTCAATGATGCGGCAAACCAACTGTCACGATGGTTCAGCGTGAACCGCCTCGCCCTTAATCTCACCAAAACTCACTTTATACATTTTCACGCCGGTGGTCGCGCACCAAGGCTACTGAGGATCCAGGCGGATGGTGTTCACCTAGAGCACGTAGAATCCACCACTTTCCTAGGTTTTGTTCTGGACCGGAAACTGACTTGGGCGTCCCATGTAGACAGGTTGTGCAGTGGGTTGGGTAGTGCATGCTTCAAGTTGCGCCACCTAGCAAGGGTCGTGCCGCGGCACGTGGTAAGAACGTGCTATTTTGCAACGTTTCACTCACTCTTGCAGTACGGTGCCGAGATCTGGGGGCAAGCCGCCGACTGGCAGCGTGTTTTAAGATTTCAGAAAAGAGCCGTACGGTCTGTGGTGCAGGTGGGTCAAAGTACTTCAGGCTTCAGCGAGACCCTATTTTAGCGAACTGGGTATATTGACGCTGCCCTCGATCGCGATTTATCAAATTGCCACTTATACTCATGTTCACATAAGCGATTATAAAAAACGCGTGGATTGTACTCGCTCGCTGCGATATCCAGACAGACTTCTTCCAGTGAAGCGGCGAATAGCACGATCTAGAAAAATGACTCATGTGATGGGACCAACCATCTATAATAAGTTGCCGGAAACAGTCAAGTCGGCCCCTTCCTTACAATGCTTTAAACGAAAGCTAAAAAACTGGCTCCTTGAGCACACATTCTACAGTTACGACGAATTTTTAACCTGTAGAATGTAATTATTATGAGAGAATTACATGTTGACATGTAATTTTTAAATTATGAATAAATGATTATGATTATGCATTCTAATATGTGCATTTAAATAACTTTTAAGTGTAAATCGCTTGTGGCATTGCTCACAGCTGTATGCTTTTACTCCGGTGTGAATTCTTATATGATCTTCGAAGTTCGTAGCTCTCTTTTCGTGTGAATTGCTTCTTGCATTCTCCACAGCTGTACGGCTTTACTCCGGTGTGAGTTCTAATATGTCTATGTAAATGACCTTTTTGTGTAAATTGCTTGTGGCATTCTTCACAGCTGAACGGTTTTGCCCCAGTGTGAGTTCTTTTATGTGTATCTAAACTACCTTTTTGTGTAAATCGCTTGTGGCATTGCTCACAACTGTTCGGTTTTACTCCGGTATGTACTCTTCTATGTTTATTTAAATTACTTTTATGCGTAAATCGTTTGTGGCATTGCTCACAGCTGTATGGTTTTACTCCAGTATGCATTCTAATATGTGCATTTAAATAAACTTTATACGTAAATCGCTTGTGGAATTGTTCACAAATGTACGGTTTTTCTCCGATGTGAGTTTTTTTGTGTGCATTTAAATGACCTTTTTGTGTATATCGCTTGTGGCATTGCTCACAGCTGTGTTTTACTCCGGTGTGAATTTGTATATGTTTTTCGAAGTTATCTTTTTGTGTGAATTGCTTCTTGCATTCTCCGCAGCTGTACGGCTTTACTCCGGTGTGAATTCTAATATGTCTATTTAAATGACCTTTTTGTGTAAATCGCTTGTGGCATTGCTCACAGCTGTACGGTTTTGCTGCGATGTGAATCCATTTGTGCTGCGTCAAACCTGCCCTCCATTTACTAACTCCGGTCGAATGCCGTTTCAGCTCCACATGTGCTTTGATATGTCTGATTAAAATAGATTTAGCCCCGAATTGCTTACTGCACATATCGCAGCCGTAGGTTTCCTGAGCTGTGTGCGCATGTGTGTGTCTGGCGAAGCGGTATTTACACGAGAACTGTTGCGACATGTTTCACAAGAGTATGTCGCCGCACACTCGTCCCGTGCGAGATGTCTCCGCACGTGCGCGATTAAACTCGACTTCCGTGTGAAGTGTTTCTCGCAAGTATCGCATGTGTACGCTTCCTCGGTGTTATCGTGGGTTTCCTTCATACGAGTCGCTCGCCTCGACTCGTGTAATGTCGCGAGGCTTGTGTGGTTCGCGTGCGACGCCTCATCGCCGCGGAGGCGCTCGAGCCTCACGGAACATGTCAGGGCGAGCTGCGAGGCGAGGGCGGACACGGGCGCGACTGAAACAAGAACAAAGAGAGAGTAACACAGGGCGGAGCGCAACTCTACACCGTGAGACTACCTACAAGGGCTTATCCAGAAATCACGCGAGGTAGATAAATTCAAAAAAAACACGTGAGGTTTCGTGGGGGGAGGGGTGGTCGTCTAGAACCTCACCAAGGGGGGAGGGGGGATCTAAAAGTGGCCCAAAAAACCTCGCGTGATTTCTGGATAAGCCCTAACTCACCCGACGAGTATCAAACTATAATGCCGGCCGCACACGCACGGAATTCAGAACGGAATCGGAGGGGAGGGGAGTTGAAGCCTCTCCCTCTTAGAGCGAGAGGCCTTAGGCTGGGTTGCACCAAACCGTCTGTAATCGTAAGCGGCAACATACGAACACAGACCGGTCATCGTTAAATATGGCGCCGGCAGCTGTCATCCCATAGAAACTTGTCAAACTTTCCATACAATCAGATTTGACGAAAACCGGTTACGATTACGGACGCTGCTCCTCAACCCACCAACGGAATCGTGGCAGACGTCCACAGTAATTTTTTATTCATCTTTCTTAACCATTCTACAAGTTTTCGTGCGAGAGGAAATGACTGACGATTTTAACATTGTGGCCCGCGGTCTAGAACGCCACTTGAATACATACAAATCTGAACGCAGAACGCTCTCTGTGTGCGCCTAGCCTATCACAACGTTTTAAGCGGCCTACACACAGCCCTAAAATCAGAGGCGATATCGGGAGAGTGGTGGGGAGCACCCTAGATCGCTCCCTTAATCGCCTCGTGTGTAGGTAAATCTGATTCTATCGTACCCGATTTACCACGAGGCGATTTAGGGAGCGATCTAGGGTGCTCCCCACCACTTTCCCGATATCGCCTCTGATTTTTGGGGCTGTGAGTAGGCCGCTTTAGTAGAAATGCCAATTTGATAGTGGTCACACTGCATAAGGCACATGGACACAAGATGGGCACAAGCTTGGCACAAGCGTAGGGCACAAGTCTTGCATCGCATTTGTGAATATTTGTGAAGCATTGTATCTTCTTAGTAGTCTGTGGTATGTTGTCAAATCAAATGTCATTGTCACAAGTCACAACTCACTCAAAGTCACAACACAAAATAAAAAATCAAAATACCGTAGTGATTTATATTATCTTTGCAAAATACCATTGGGTATTTCACTCCGATATACGATAAGGCGTGTAGTTTTTATGGCTTCTGCCGGTCTGTGTGTTTGTGTGAAGGAAAATGTGTTTTTGCTAGCCCATTTTTACTGAGATATAATATTTTCTGTGGGTGAAGGTATAACCACGGTAAGATAATGTGTTTTGTGTTTGTTTGTTTGGTGGAGAAACGGGAGATACAGACATCCCTGACAAAGGTGAAAATCAAAACTCGCGAGAAAAAACATACGAATGATATAACCGTATACCTCGTCTGTTCATAAGTTAACAACTACACTATAATTAATTATAGGTGTAAGAATATGAGGGCTTAGGTTGGGTCTTCCGTAGATGACGCTTATGGTCCAGGTGTCCGTGCAGGGGTCCGTGCTCATCAGAGAAAGTTGTAAGGGTCGCCGTTGTCGGACACGTCAAGGAGGACTATATATATATATATATATATATATATAATTTTAATAAATTGTGTTTATTTCAAATAGCCTTCTGTGTTTTTCATTACAATCATATATATGTTGGCATCTGAGGGGTGTCGGCACAAGTCCGAAAATGCTATGATTACTGGCGAGAATGTATCTAAAGTAAAAGAAAACTGTAATAGCTGGAATATCAAATTATACACCAAAATATTGAGAAATGCTTCAACTAATATGGAGAATAACCAATATTTAATTATCTTGTCTGTATTGTAGTAGGGAAGATATTTTCATACGAAGAACACATACCTTGCCTTCGGCTCGGGCGTCAAATACCTGCGATCTGAGACATTCTTTGTTTAACCGCCCTTGTTAAGTAATTTACTATTTTTTTCAACTTGATCATGTACAGTCGTAAAAAAATATACTCACATTATAAGCATCACATATTTTTGCCTTCGATTTTTGGTTCTGAGTAGTGTCTTCATTGAGCCTTGACCCAAGTACTTTTTTATGAACAGGCGAAAAAGGCCTAAAAACCTAACCTAAATTTCATCCAAATCTTGCAGCTATGAAATGAACCACTATACATAAAGCAAATGATTCCGTAAAATAAGTCGCGTGTCTGCACATGCACTTTTTCAGATGACCTAACACAAATCTATTAAAAAAGCACTCTTTTAACAAAAACCTAGAAATCAACTACATTTATTTTTATAACGTACAGACATTGATTAAAGGTAATAATAATAATATGACACATTTCGAAAATTATTTAATCGACTTTAGTTACTTTTTGTGTTGTCTCAAAACTTATGAATATACGAGGTATATAACCGTGCCTAAAAATAGAGACTTCATTAGCAAAACAATAGGCAACAACAATGAATGTCTTAAGTCAGGCAGGTAAAGTCCATACACTGGTCTAAGGCGGAACAGTCATAAAGATAAGCTAATTAGTACTACAAAAGAGCTTACTATTACAAAAGAGCATAGGCGATTTCTTACACACAGCATAAGCTAACGTAATAGTTTTCACTAAAGTTCAATGTGAAATGACACCAATAAAAATTGTACCTACTAGGAACAAAATATTTCCAGTCCAACATTTTATAAAATTGTCAATAGACTATGAACCTTTTGTCTTGTACAGTAAAGGAGCTTTTTGAACTGACTAATTTGATAAACTCGGCCAGTTCAAATATTCCAGATACCGTGGCAAAATTTTATTTCGCGGGATTTTACTACGCCTTTTGTAGCTTAATATGAAAGGAAAAGAGAACAAAGAGAGGCCATAAAACGAACCACAAGGCTAAGGCTGGGTTGCACCAAACCGTCTGTAATCGTAAGCGGTGTTCGTCAATTTATTTATTTATTTATTTTTAATACACATATAAGCTAACAGTATAATACCAAATCGCTTACACGGCAAAATATTACAAATTTAGAAACACAAATACAACACTAAATTTATCAACAAGGACAGAGAAACAACATAGAGAAAATTTATGAGAATTGTAACACAGTTTAGGTACAATCATTCATTTAGTTGAGCAAAGTTTAAGGCAGACACAGTGGCTTTCAAAAACTTGCTCAATCTGTCAGAAAAAATGTCAGCATCCGGAACCTGAATCAGTACATTATTTATGAGTGAGATGGCCCGGCAAGTGGGCGCGTTTGCGGCGTACGCCGTGCGTGTCACAGGATTTGCCAGTAGGCGTCAAATCTGATTGTATGGAAAGTTTGACAAGTTTCTATGGGATGACAGCTGCCGGCGCCATATTTGACGATGACCGGTCTGTGTTCGTACGTTGGTGCAACTGGCACTAACTGATGGCACGTATAGTAAATACTTTTAAATAATACACGCCTGCAGTTGTTTTACAACTCTACTTCTAGTTCTGTCAATCGAACGCAAGCAAAAAACGACTAAGATGTCTGACTATAAGGACGATTCTTGCTTGCCTTCGTTTGTCAGATTTGGCCTTACAGTTTCGGAGGTACCATAACAATGGATGTTGGTAATGGTTGGTTTTAACTGCAATTTCGCCGGTATCTGGAACGAACCGTGCACAGGAGGTGCCTCAAACAATCTTGATACTTTTTTAATATTATCTTTCCGTCTGATAATATTAGCTAATTTAAATACGCATCAGTTGTTTTTTGAAATTTATAAGTAGTGTAGTAGTAGTAAATCATTTATTTCCTTTTTTCTTTGTTAACCGACTTAAAAGAAGGAGCAGTTTGATTGGCTCGCGTTTGGCTGAACCGATTTTGTTGCGGTTTACATTCATTTTGTTGCGGTTAATACATTCTGGATAAGGTTTTAGTATACCTACAAATTGAAGGCAATTTCCTTTTTTAAAAAGTTATTTTAATTTAAATTTCTATTGTGTTAGGGTAGGGACTTTTATCAATAATTATTTTACACTATATAGGTAATTTCGACTTTTACTTCTATACATATAATAAAGCAGAAGAGGGTCGAAAATCTGTACATTGAAGATATTAGTAAAAAAATCGATGGAGGGGTCTAAGAATCGATAACAGAACACGTTTCAACTGTTTTTAGAATTCGTGTCTGTTTGTCTGTTTGTCTGTCTGTTTATATGTCTAACTATCACGCGAAAACTAGCGAATGGATTTTAATACAGCCTTCACTAATATGTTTATTGGATCTTCGGCCAGGTTATAGGCTATAAAAATCATATAGGTTAGGGATGAAAGGGGGTGAAAAGAGGGGTTAAACTTTGTATGAGAAGTCTTTCAGTTCATGATTTACAGGCTTGAAAATTGGTAAGTATATACATGGACGCAAAGTAAATAGAACCCCATTCAAATATTTTATAATAAACAGATAGTATTTGAAAAAATGGAGGGTGAAATAACAATACCTCTGCCTCTCAGGGCTAAAGACAAAAATACAAAAGTCCCTCAAACCATATTAACTGTTTGAAATGAGAGATCTAATTATGTTGGTCAGTCAGTCTCTATCAATATTCACAAACCTTACTACGAAACCTCGGTTTTTTTTGTTTTCGATGGAGGGTACCTACGCAGAGCGGCGGGCTCTCGGTTGCATGGTAGCACTTGCGACATGTACCTATATATATTAGGTATGCGCATTTTTGTATAAAATATTGTTTTTTGAGGTGCTCATTACAAGAATGATATCCATTTTCAAATCGAAGATGGCGGACATTTACTTATTTACTTTTCTTAATAATCGATATGGGTGTCATTGAGGTTCTTCGAGGTGCCGATTAGTTGCGTTTTCCGTCAGCAAAATTTATAAAATACGTTCAGCGCGTAACAGACATAAATTTAGGGTATATTGGTATTAGTTAGTAAAATATACCTACGTAACAATAAACATCAAGTATGACCACATTCGAAAGTTATAGGCGGATAGGAAGCAAAAAAAAAAACAATTCTCAGAAAATCACATAACTCTTAGAAGCAACCAGGGTGGGTGCGCTATCAACCAAGGCCTCTACTCCATCTTCGAAAGTGAAAGAACAGACCAAAGTAGGTATTCAGTTATACCTATGTTTTACAATAAAGCGCTTTGAACTTTGAAAGGTATTCCACTAATTTATGAACAAAAAAATATCTATTCAACCACCTCTTTACAAAGCCATTTGATAGGTCAACAATTTCTTTTTGTTCAATTATCTACATTGCTTGATGCGTATGAAGTATTTTCCGTACCTGCATCATAATGTTCGAATCATTTCGCACTCTCTTTTTTATCTACATTACTTGACGCGTAGGAATTATTTTCCGCACCTGCCTCATAATGTTCAAAAACGTTAGCGCGCGCTACGCTCGCTTTTTCATCTACATTACTTGATGCGTTTGAAGTCTTTTCCGCACCTGCATCATAATGTTTGTAAAAATTTCGCGTTCGCTACGCTCGCTTTTTCATCTGCATGACTTGATGCGTATGAATTATTTTCCGCACCGGCATCATAATGTTCGAAATTTCGCGCTCGCTACGCTCGCGTTTTCATACACATTACTTGATGAGTATGAAGTATTTTTCATCTGCATGACTTGATGCGTATGAATTATTTTCCGCACCGGCATCATAATGTTCGAAATTTCGCGCTCGCTACGCTCGCGTTTTCATACACATTACTTGATGAGTATGAAGTATTTTCCGCACCTGCATCATAATGTTCGAAAAATTTCGCGCTCGCTGCGCTCGCGTGTTCTTCTACATTACTTGATGAGCATTCTTCGCATCTACATCATAATGTTCGATAATTTTCGCGCGCCCTACACTCGCGTTTTCATCTACATTATAGTTGATGCGTATGAAATATTTTCCGCACCTGCATCATAATGTGCGAAACATTTCGCGCTCACTACGCTCGCGTTTTCATACACATTACTTGATGAGTATGAAGTATTTCCCGCACCTGCATCATAATGTTCGAAAAATTTCGCGCTCGCTGCGCTCGCGTTTTCTTCTACATTACTTGATGAGCATTTTCCGCACCTACATCATAATGTTCGAAAATTTTCGCGCGCCGTACGCTCGCGTTTTCATCTACATTATAGTTGATGCGTATAAAGTCTTTTCGGCACCTGCATAAGAATGTTCGAAAAATTTCGCGCTCGCTGCGCTCGCGTTTTCATCTACATTACTTGATGAGTATTTTCCGTACCTACGTCATAATGTTCGATAATTTTCGCGCGCCCTACGCTCGCGTTTTCATCGACATTATAGTTGATGCGAATGAAGTATTTTCCTCACCTGCATCAAAACATTTCGCGCTCACTACGCTCGCGATTTTCTTCATTTCTTGATGCGTATGAAGTATTTTCCGCACCTGCATATTAATGTTCAAAAATTTCGCGCTCGCTGCGCTCGCGTTTTCAACTACATTACTTGATGAGTATAAAGTATTTTCCGCACCTACATCATAATGTTCGAAAATTTTCGCGCGCCCTACGCTCGCGTTTTCATCTACATTAGTTGATGCGTGTGAAATCTTTACCGTGCCTGCATCATAATGTTCGAAACATTTCGCACTCACCACGCTTGCGTTTTTATCTTCATTACTTGATGCGTATGATGTATTTTCCGCACCTGCATCACAATGTTCTTTTTTTTCATTTTGCGATCGCTACGCTCGCGTTTTCAACTACATTACTTGGTGCGTATGAAGTCTTTTGCACACCTGCATCGTAATGTTTGAAAGAATTCGCGCGCGCTGCGCTCGCGTTTTCATCTTCATTACTTGATGCGTATGAAGTATTTTCCACACCCGTATCAGAATATTCGAAAAATTTCGCGCTCGCTCCGCTCGCGCGCGTTTTCATCTACTTCCTTCTTAATATATATTTTGTTCTCTGTCATGTGTTTCATGTGGGCGCATTGAGCCGGCGTGCGCAATGTTTGGCGAGACAGCCGGTGTAGAAGTTGATATGGATATTCACGCGAATGAAGTCGCGGGAAAAAACTTAGATAAATAAATTTAAATCATAAAAAATCCTCTCCCTGTGATCCTGATCTGTGTCCTTTAATTGAGGTGTGCAATACCTACGTATTTGTTGTTGTTTAAAACTGGACTACCCGTGCGAAACCGGGGCGGGTTATACATGCGAAAGTAACTCTGTCTGCCTGTTTCCCATTAAAATGCTCAACCGATTTAGATGAAATTTGCTATGGATATAGTATGAGTCCTAGGGAAGGACATAGGATACTTTTATCCCGGAAGTCATCCCTTAACGGGGTTTAAGTTAGAATAGAAGAGAGATAACTAGGTAAGCGCAAGAAATAGAAGTTTTTTTTTTTATTAATAATGGGATTGCTCTTGGCCAGCATCTAGCCAGGGAAATAACATTCTAACGTGATGACCGAGTTCTACGCAGACGAAGTTGCGGGCAAAAGCTAGTTATAAATAAATACCTAAATCAATAGGTAAATTGTAATTGTTAAGTTCTTTCAAAATACTGTTT
This sequence comes from Cenopis cana, assembly GCA_951800055.1. NCBI lineage: Eukaryota > Metazoa > Arthropoda > Insecta > Lepidoptera > Tortricidae > Cenopis > Cenopis cana. The sequence continues at coordinate 3,357,804 of OX637498.1, read as the reverse complement.
ATGAATATGTAGTGAAAAATATCAAGACTTATTAGTCTGCACCAGAATAGCTAAAGCCAAAACAGTTTTTTGTAATGTTAATGGGTTCTACGTTCTACGTTATTTTTTAGTAGTTAGTTAACACTAAAACCTCATTTACACGGTGCAAGAAATAGCGTGCGATTTCCATTACATTGCAGCGTTTGGCCGTTCTCCTCGCATCTCAGTAGCCCTCGGCCCCGCAATGCAATAAAAATTCCAGGCAAGTTCTTGCACCGTGTAAATCGGCCTTAAGGCGCCTGTATACGCAAAGCCTTCTCCATACAAACTCTGTGCAAGTTTTATTCATCAGTTTTGGCACTCCCGCATATAATTTTTTTGCTTGTTAATATTAGATATACGAATATGTCAAGCAAAAAAATAATCAAAAATATTAAAAAAAAGACCGGTCATTGTGGCACTCTTTGGGGGAGGCCTATGTCCAGCAGTGGACATCTTTCGGCTGATATGATGATGATGATGATGATTAAAAAAAAAATTTAATTCAAAAAATAAAATAATAAAACATTTTTTTTCTTGAGGTTCTAGCTAACTAAAAAATAAGCGTACTGACCAAAAATCATAAGTGTAATGGAAACACAAGCAAAGAAAAACTTTCACAAAGTTTGTATGGGGAGTGCTTGCGTATACAGGCGCCTTAAATGCTTGTTTTGTCCTTTGTTTCAGATTTTCTTCTGAGTGAACCTGGTAATCTGAAGTCACCGGTCATACTAATAATAAAACAAATGCCTACTTGCCTTCATTTACCTTGACGTTGGCGGAATCATCGGCAGTAAAACCAAAGAGTGATTGATTGTTTATTGTTTTTATGTCGCGCTTCGAAAACAGCAAGTCGGTAATATATTAACAATTAAACTGCAATAATCCAAATGTAAGATGATCAACGTTTGCGTGATATGCATGGTCGATCGAACGGATCTGTCGCCTCTGTCGGCCGAACACAGGACATTACTTGAGGCCATTGTGTCCCCAGTCATAAACACGGTAAGTAAAGAAGTGCTAATTTATGATTGAAATTCATTTTCTTGAACGAATTACCCTTCTCTTTTTGCCTTCTAAACAAAAGCACTGTCTTTCATTTCATTGTTAAGCGTAACCGCTAATTGATACTGTAAACTAAGCGAAGTAAACGTTAACACTTTCGGCCAAAAGGCGGCTTTACTTACAAGGAAAGAAGGTTCACATTAAAAAATACGACTTATCAGTTGACCTTTTTAAAACAGCAATAGAGCATCGTAGGACGACTAATAAAGTTTAACAATAGAGTCACTATTCGAGTAAAGTATTTATGAAGAATGTCCTTTTCATTTCGAAGTGTTTGTGGCACGTGGCTAAACAAAGGCTTTGTTGGACCGATGGGTCCTTAAGATAAGGCCCGTTCTAGAAAAATAATTCGAACTTTATTATATGAACATTGTTATGTTAAACTTTATTAGACGTCCTACGCTGCTCTATTGCTGTTTTAAATACAAAAGGCCAACACTGATAAGTCAAAAAACATTTTAATCCGTGATCCTTCTTTCCTTGTAAGTAAAGCCGCCTTTTGGCCGAAAGTGGAACATTTACTTCGTTTAGTTTACAGGTGTCCATTTATTAGCGGTTACGCTTAACAATGAAAGACAGTGCTTTTGTTTAGAAGGCACAAAGAGAAGGGTAATTCGTTCAACAAAAAGAATTTCAATTATACCTACATCAATAGAAAGTTGCTGCGATATTCAATAGGGATGTTGACTCAAAAATTATTATTACTCCATACGAAAGAATACATAAAACTATGCCAAATAGTGAAAATCCTATTCAAATATCTCAAAAAATAACGAAACTAGAACCATTACAATATCTTTAGTTCGAGAGAGAAAGCGCTACAGATCAGTGACGTCACTTACCTGGAGCGCTATAGTAAATGACGATTGTTCAATACAGAGGTGCGTTTTGCGGAACAGGGACAGAAAATGCCCCCTCCTAAAACTTTGAAGACTTATAATTATGTAATTATTTATTCTTTTGAATCACTTTTTTCGCTATTACGCTGAGAATTTGATCTTTTTTCGAGAAAATTCGGATTCATTGATTTTCTTATTTGGTGTCAACATCCCTATTAGTTATCCAAAAGTACTACAATTTTATAATGTATTTCAGGCCGAGATCCAAGCTTTCCTCTGTCAATGGCAGATGTGCGAGACTTGTAAACTGTCGATGCAGACGGTGTACAACTTCCAGCAAACAGCGCTCGTTGGTGTTAAGAATCTGCTGCTTTACTTGAAAACACGGCAGAATGAAACAGTTGTAAGTCTAGCATTATGAAATCTGTGATCAAGAAATAAAATCAGCTGGCTGCAAGGCACTATTATAATTGTTTTTTTTTTTTTAGCTATCCCACGCGCTCGAGGAGAGATTGATCTATTGTGGCAGCCCTTGTGTTCTTTGCTTATGTAGATATAATCTGTTCGGTGATCTAAAGCCAAAGAGCCATAAGACTTTAAGCACAGATTGAGATTATATAATATGCTTTATCTACACCCATATAGTAAATCCTCTTTAATAAGTTCAAAAACCGTAGATAAGACCCCGCTTTATAATATACTGTGCAGGAAGCTTCTCGCGGTTGCGCGCGCGCGTATAAGAACACCAAATATGATACTCTTACGAGATCACGTACAACCTTAACGACACAGCTGCGGGCTGGCGGCGGCGCGCGGGCCGGCCTGTCGAGGCAAACATGGCGCACGCCGGCGAGACGTGCCCACACGAAACACATGAAAGAGGATTTAATATATGGATGTAGATAAAGTAGTGTATGCAACTGTACATAAATGCCCCACATTATGTACCAGTTGCATAAACTACTATTAAGCAATAAAATTGCAACAATAGCATTTTTTTATTTGAAATGGTCACGAACTTTTGGATTGCAACCTAGCTTCTTTAATCAAAGTCTTTAATATTTAAATACCTTGTGTGCTCCGTAAACAGAGATTATCTCATCAATTACCGTCAAATATTTATTATCATATTACTATATTTTAACACTCACTTAATGAGGGTTGAACAATTTTATACTTGTATTTTTATTTTATTTAAGGCGCCTGTATACGCAACTCCCCTTACAAACTTTGTGCAAGTTTTTCTTGGCTTGTGTTTGCACTACACTTATGATTTTTAGTCAGTACGCTTATTTTTTAGCTGGCTAGAACCTCAAGAAAAAAAATGATGTCTTCAATTTTTTTTATTTTTTTTAGTTTTTTTGCTTGGCATTCTTCGTATATCTAATATTAACAAGCAAAAAAAATATATGCGGGAGTGCCAAAACTGACGAATAAAACTTTCACACAGTTTGTATGGAGAAGGCGTTGCGTATACAGGCGCCTTAATATTATACTTTTGATTTTTTTTAAAGATCATAGAAACAAAACCCATGGAGTTCGTTAAAGTGGAGCCACCACCTGAGGTTACCACAGCAGCAGCCAAAGACAATTTAATTACTATTGAGGCACCCAAAAATGTGAGTTTTACACTACTTCATTATTGGCACGTTAGATATATAATTGTAGAGATCGCGGGTTTGAACTCCGGTATCTACAAAAAACTTATTTACGAACTCTCAGTTGTGATAATGCATATTATAGCAGTCGTTATACAAAAATTGGTCTTGTTAATATTAGAATTTTTCTTTTTAGGTATCGTTGGTGGTACATGAAAAGTGAGAATTTTTAGCTGCAGCATTCAAAGATACAAACATATTTTTGAGTACTATTAAATACCTAAATAAAATTAAGGAGTTCTTCTTCTTCTACTTTTAGAAATGGCTTTCCATCAAATTTATGATGATTTCGCCAATGAATACTTGTTCAGTGACGTTGTTCGGTAACGACGCCATGACAGTAGGCAACAAAGATAGTGTACGGTAGTGGATTCTGCTCGTCGTCGCTCCGGGCGCGTGCGTTCACCAACGCGGCGACGAGCCAAATCCAATTAAGGGGTTAGAAAAATGAAATATTGTCAATTAGAGTTACAAAAAACAGTGGCATGTATCATATAAAACTTAGATTTCATTGCAATGATCCGTTATTATGACGACAAACGAACATTAGCGGCTAGGTTAATTAAAATAGTTTTGATGAACGTTATTGAATAAGGGGTATATTATCTTCATATCAGGTTAATCTTCTGACAGAGGAGCTAATCGTCAAATTCGAGCCCGAGCCCCCGCACTCCCTGCATGAGCCGAAAGATGAGTCGGACCGCGACACAGTGTCCGCGAGCCACGTACCGGACCGCGACACAGTGTCCGCGAGCCACGTACCGGACCGCGACACAGTGTCCGCGAGCCACGTACCGGACCGCGACACAGTGTCCGCGAGCCACGTACCGGACCGCGACGCAGTGTCCGCGAGCCACGAGCCGGACCGCGGCACAGTGTCCGCGAGCCACGAGCCGGACCGCGGCACAGTGTCCGCGAGCCACGAGCCGGACCGCGACACAGTGTCCGCGAGCCACGAGCCGGACCGCGACACAGTGTCCGCGAGCCCCGACCCAACACCACACACTCAACCATACTCACGAGTAAGGACTCAATCAAACATTCAGATTATAAAAGAGGAATTAAATAATAACATTTTTTAGGGTTCCGTACCCAAAGGGTAAAACGGGGCCCTAAGGCTCCGCTGTCCGTCTGTCTGTCCGTCTATCACCAGGCTGTATCTCAAAAACCGTGATAGGCAGTTGAAATTTTCACAGATGATGTATTTCTGTTGCTGTTGTTATTTTTAAAGATAATGGGACGGAACCCTTCGTGCGCGATTCCGACTCGCACTTGGCCGGTTTTTTTATCAGTGCCTTAATTTAGAGCCATAGATAGCGTTTCAAAATCTATAATTTCGTCGGGGATAGTGCAATACCGCGTAACTAGCACTGGTAAATACTGCGTATCTGCACACCACCCATAAAGCAAATCCGCGTAACGGCATTGGTTAATACCGCGTATCTAACAAATGTAGCCAAATTAAGATTTTCCACCAGCGAACGTAAAATCCTGATTAGAATATACCAGTTCAACCACCCGTTGCATTTAACTCCTTGTTGCTAAATTTAGTGTTGTATTTGTGTTTGTAAATTTGTAATATTTTGCCGTGTAAGCGATTTGGTATTATACTGTTAGCTTATATGTGTATTAAAAAATAAATAGCTAAATAAATAACCAATAGCGAGAGAGTTATTGCTTAATAAAAATGTCGCGGCTCAAATACTCTCAAGCGGCGATTCCACGTTTTATGCTTCTCCTGTAAAGTTGGGTGTTGTGTAGATACGCAGTATTTACCAGTGCTAGTTACGCGGTATTGCACTATATCCGACGATTTGGGGTATGTCTTGGCCTTAAATGCAAACACTTGTATAAATTTGAAGACCAGAATTATTATCACAGTTACAGCGTTACAGCAGTACAATTTAAATTAGCAGCAATACGAAAACAAGTCATTAATCATTGCCGATGTTGCTGATGAATTTCATCCCCACTACTATACTCGCTTATGATTGGTCGTCGATCTGTCAATATCTCGACCAATCACAAAAAGTCAATACAAGAACTTTTAAACAAACCACTTATAAATATTTATAGTTATAATTTAAATGCTGTGGGGGTGCTCTCATATATGAGAGGAGGCCTGTGCCCAGCAGTGGGACGTATATAGGCTGATGATGATGATGATGATGATGATAATTTAAATATTTATAACAGGACAGTCAACAAGTCACAGTTACCCAGCAAGTTCGAGTGCGGGACTTGCATCAGATGCGAGCACCGAACACCCAACAGATTGGAATACGGGACATGCAAGTTCGAGCACCGAATACCCAGCAGATTCCAGTGCCGTACATCCAACCAGTTCCACTACCGAACATCCACCAGGATCCAGTGCCGTACATTCAACCATTTCGAGTACCGAACATCCACCAGGATCGAGTGCCGTACATTCAACCCGTTCGAGTACCGAACATCCACCAGGATCGAGTGCCGTACATTCAACCAGTTCCAGTACCGAATGTCCACCAGGTTCCAATGCCGTACATTCAACCATTTCGAGTACCGAACATTCACTCAGTTCAACTACCGAACATCCACCACCAGTTTCAAGCGCCACTGCCGCGTACCCAACAAGCTCGAGTAATGGTGAGTTTAGTTATTACCTTTATTTTATACTAGTTTTTGTCCGCGACTTTGTCCGCGTGTAACTCGTTTATCGCGATAGAATTTTAGTAATTGCTATTAACTTACATCAGGCGCTTGCCTAGTTATCGTTCTTTCATACAAACTTCCACCCCGATATGTAAAATTGTTGATGATACCTGCAATGTAACCTGATTCTCACAAACAATAGATGCTATTGACTTTTGACTTTGACCCCTGAAGGGATGATTTCCGGGATAAAAAGTATCCTATGTCCTTTCCCGGGACTCAATCTATCTCCGTAACAAATTTCATGTAAATCGGTTCAGCGCTTTAAGCGCGAAGAGGTAACAGACAGACAGACACACTTTCGCGTTTAGTATGGATGGAGAAAACCTGCGAACCAGAGAGAAAACTTGATCTACCTAAGTTTAAATAAATAAGCCTGAAATCACTTACGACTAAGGCAGAATACCGCTCGACATATTTCGCACCAATATGGGTTTTCTACAGTACTTTTTCATGAGCGCGGGTGAGCCATGGTTGCGTGTTGTCTTATACGTGCACATTTTACGTAGGAGCTGTGCGTTCACATTGTCTATGTGTTCGTAGGTATGTGTCACAACTCACAACTACAACTAAGCCGCGCGCTCGTGAGATTAAGTACTGTAGAAAACCCATATTGGTGCGAAATATGTTGAGCGGTATTCTACCTTAGTCGTAAGTGATTTCAGGCTTATTTATTTATTTAAACTTTAACAAGTTACAGATACAAAAGGCGAACTTAATGCCATAAGGCATTCTCTACCAGTTAACCTTCAGGTCAAACAGAGAATAATCATAGTACGTGCGAGACATGAATACCAGAATGAAATGTGGAGAAGAAATCTGTATAAATTATATGCAAAATTATTATTAGTTATAATTTATATGATTTATATACTTAATATTACATAATACAAAACAAATACAATAAACTAAATAAATACGTACAATATATATAAAATACATATTACCTGCGACTAAGTTTGTTTAGTTTGGGACTAATATGACTTGTGAATAGGGTATTAAACTAAGGTAAAAATAAATTATTTTTTACTTGACTAATAAAAGATCTAACGAAAATATTCGGAAAACATCAATTATTAATTTATTTCAGCTAATTGAAAGATTTTATAAACATAAAGATTTAAAAAGGACGCTGATTTGAACATAACAATTCACACTGTCTTAGTGACGTCACTAAGACAGTATTTCCCAACAAACTTCATATTAACAAATCGTTTTTGACATTTAATAAAAAGTTGCTGATTTGACTATGAGTGAAATACCGTATTGATTATTATGTATTTATTCCAGCCTGTGGGAGCTGAGAGAGAGGGGAACTTCGAAGGGTTCGCCCATCGACCACAGCCGGAAAAGTATGTTTTCCTTTTTGACGCATCATAACACCCATATTACGTAAATGCGCATTATACATCTATGTACATAATACTAATCCATACTACCTACTTATATTATAAATGCAAAAGTTTAGATGTTTGTTGCTCAATCAATAAAAAAACCGGCCAAGTGCGAGTCGGACTTCGCACATTTAGGGCTCACATAAGTTCATAGGTCAAAGGGAAGTGGAAAAATTCTTCGGTACAAAATTTTGTGACAGACGACGGACGGACGGACGCATGAGTGACAACAATAAGGTTCCGTTTGGACCCTTCGGGCACGGAACCCTAAAGACGGCTTGGATTAACATAACGGCGTACATTTTCATTCCGAAAATCATTCAGAGGTTTTAAGGGTCTTTATAAATGAACCAAATTTCAAATGTATATGTTTAATCGATTTGGAGTTACATAGGGGTAAAAATTAGTGGTTCCAAATGGTTCGTATAATATAACACTCAGCCGCTCCATCGCGAGTTCTGTTCTTTAGAACTTGGCTTGACACGCTACCGCGTCACAGAATAGTATAATAGTATTACATACAAAACGGACACGAACCCCCCGCACCGAGGTCAGTTACCTCATCCCTGAGAGACCCGCCTGGTGTCGATCGGGTGCCGTCGCGCCTCGCGATTCGTCCGCGCCACGCGCTACGCACCCGCGCACACAATTGACGCGTGTACCGACAGCGCACGCACACATAGTTACCCACAGCGCTTACGTTCCTACGCGTGTCACAGGTGTGGCCGCGTGTATAGATGTGATTGAGCGCCACGTAAAAATTGTAATTTATTTCAGGACCAACTACAATTATGTGAATGGTGTGCTCACGTGCCCACTGTGTGCACGGCCCTTAGTGAATAAGAGTGCCTACGTAAGCCACATGAAAGGACACGCAAACAGGTATAACTGTGGAGTTGAACCGGCCGCCGTAGCCGAAATACGGATAAGTTTATTTATTTTCTCAAAAATGGCCCGCAAACTGGACTTTAGTCCCTACATATTGGAAGGTAAAGTGTATAAAAGAAAAAAAAAAAAGAAAAGAAAACATTTATTCACTGCACGAAACGAAAGACACACATACAAAAAAAAACAATAATAATAAACACACCACATTGAATAGTACACACACACACACACACACATTGCACACACACACACACACACACACACATCCACCAATATGGGTAGCACATTGTATAGTTTAAGGTCATATCCAAATTAAAAAGTAAAAAACATTGCAGGCCCGCCTGCACGCCTGCAATGTCACACATAAATTCCTTTATGCCACACCTGGCCATAAAGTGGTAATTACCGCACGCTCCGCGCGCGGGAAATCTCACTTCCTGGCCAGGGGGTGACATAAAATTTTGTACTTAACACGGGCGGTAAAAAAGAAAGCCTCAGATCGCATATTTATCGCCCTTGCCTTCGGCTCGGGCGTCAAATACCTGCGATCTGAGACATTCTTTGTTTTACCGCCCTTGTTAAGTAATGTACTATTATTTGTCGAGTTATAAACTTTTTAAAAAGTAGAAACTGTCATATAAAAGGAGGCACAGGTCGTATTCTGCCAATTCAGCTCGTATTTTTCTGTTGGTAACGCGACGTTTTTTTATGTGTCTCGAATAATTTGCGTTTTTCGGTGGAAAAATACACTTGCGATTGTGTTAAAAATAAATAAACGGCGGCAAAGCATGATGTTTTTGACTTTTTAAGGTTATGTTTATCAAATCTTGTTCAAATTTTGTATTATTTTCCCCATTTTTGAGAAAAGCACTATATTAGCCTCGGCCGGAATGGCAATTGCAGGCTTCGTATTATAATTAAACGGACTCGCAAGCTTGTCCGTTTAAACAAATACTCAGCCTGCAATTGCTTCCTTCCCGGCCACGGCAATAATGTACTATTAGAGGTCCGAGCCTTCGCTTGACCCACCTTGAGATTACGATCGGCTTTACCCCAAGTAATTTGTCCTACAAGCACCCGATATAAGCATACAATTAGCATACAATAACATTTTAAGACCACGTTATTCCAAATCATAGTATTTTTCATTCAATTTTAAACCATTAAATACTCACTTTATTGATGGGATATTTAGATATGTTATAGTTTAAGAGTCGGTCTAGTGTATTTTAAGGCTGAAAACACGATATTTGAAACTTCGCTCGATGATCTCACATCGCAAAAACAGGTAAATTTTGATCTTATTGTGAGTCGTATATAAAATATATCCAACTCAGACTCGAGTAAAATATATCAATAGATAGGAAACGATGTGAAGAAGTGTATTTTACGGCTAAATTTTTTTTAAATGTTTTTATATTTAACAAAACTCAAAAATATCAGAAAAGCAAACTGCGCGCTTCATTTTAGTAGACAGATGGCCGTTGGGCCTCGAGCTGGACGGACGTCTGTCGCACTTTTTGCAGTTTGACATTTATAAAAATCGCATATTTAATACCAGTAACTAGACGATATTAACATTTTCAGGGTAAATTACTGGTGAGTCATATCGACGAATAAACATTTAAAATAGTTTTCCTGGTACTTTTACAATTCGAGATAGTGGAAAACATAAAATGTGGCTAATAAAGCTTATCATTATATCATTTTTTCCCTTTTTAAACCCTCTCTTATTACAAAAGGTTTCATTGAGTATTTTTAGAATGTGGAATTTTTTCCATTATACGGGTCACACTCCTTCATATGGCATATTGTATATTTTATGTCTATGTGTGAGTATATTCATAGCGCCTGACACATAGTTTGACATCTGACATTAGCAAATTAAATTCAAGCTTGGTATTTCAAATACAATATTTTAAATTATTAAATATATTGAGCTTCGTATTGTAACAAAATAAATATGCCCAAACGGACCGTAATCCTGCCAAAGTTTTGACGCTATTCGACTTCAATTTGCTCTGCAGTTCAATGTAAAGCAGAATGACATCAGTATTACGATGAAAGTGATATTATTGCATTGTGTAATTATTCCAATATACCTATCAACGTAAACGATAAAAAAAGAATAATACAAATTTAAATGAAAAGATGCCTCGGATAATATCTGAAATAGAAAGGGCCCAAAGCTCTGAGGAATTCTGGCCGCTTACGGCTAGTATGTGGGGGAGGATATCTGGTGACGGCGTCGCGGTCTCAGATCTATGATCAGCGGCTTCGGTGAACTTCACTTCATAGCCACATCATGCGCAAATGTTTACGTGAATTTACTGGACGAAGTGATGCTGCAAATTGTTCTACTTACTTTCCTGACTTTATTCAAGATAATTGCCCCATACAGCACGGGTCACTTGGGAATGGTTTACTCTACAGCTACATCCAGGCATAAATGTAATGATGTAATGCCATCGCCTGAAATTTGAACCCGATTGAGAATCTTTGGGGTTTAATGGTTCAACAGTAGGATCATCGCCATGAAAGAACCAAAGAAGCAATTCAAGCAATAGATACTGCAATGAAATATGGGAGGAAATGCGGGGAACTGACATAATTATCAACGTCTTCTCTGCTTATTGAGAGAAGGCTACAAACTGTTATAGACGCACTGTGGTTGCACGAATTATAATCCCTCAGTCTTATGTTTTATGTTTATAATAAATTATATAATATATCTTGAATTTTATTTAAGATGGATTTATGAACCGTACTGTCTTCTCGAAGATCTCACGGTTCGAAATAAAGGCCATACGATAAATAAAGAATAATAAAGAACTAATAACTAAAGTTGTAAGCTTTTATTAGCAGGGCAAAATATTTATGTTTAATCTTTTTCTAAATAAATAAAAAAGTACAAAATATTTATTTACCAAAATAACGCTTAATAATTATTTATGCTCTAAAAATTACGGTTGTTTAAATAAAACACAAAAAAAAACACTTGCTCTTGCCTGAGATTCGAACCTGTGACCTGTGCTTTAGAGAGCAAGCGATTACTAATTACACCACAATGTACTTGGCTTAGAGGTTGAAATTAAGCTACTTATTTGTGGCTTGCAACTTTGACCTTTTGTGTCGAGTCGTGATAAAATTTAGCCCTTATTTAGTTAAGTGAAATCTGTCAAAACTGCGCAACAGAGACAGAGATATGCAATGACAAGTCTACACTCTTTTGCGTGAATGTCATAACAATCTGTTCTAAATTTAAATGGTTGACAACCTAATTATCACGTGCGCCACTCTGGCTTATTCTGGTTAATTTGACAAAGAAGGTCTGTCACATATTCAAATTCTAAGTTACAGCAATCATTAAAAAATCGAGGTCAGTGACCTGTCACAGTAAAGTGAGATAGTGTGTGTAAAATGTAATTGTGTTTGTTACTGGGGAGAATTACGATAATGTTGCGCCGCCTAGCGGATTTTTTGTGTCGCGTTTGTAGTTTCGCTGCAATAAGAAAGCCTTAAGGCAAGGCAGTCCCACTGCAGACGTCCTGCTCTAACACGAATGAGTTTACAATGAACAATCCCGCTCTTTACGGAAATCTGCGCGCAATTTTCGAGAATATTTAGTACATTTTGATTGATTGTTGAAATACTGGATCATTTATCAAAAATCTATCCGGTTATTTTGTTAGAACAATAAAAAAGCTACCCTTTTTTGTAAAGAAAAACGTATCACTGCCGATGACAATTACGAAATAATCAGCATTGTAAGTTTATTTTTACGATGATACTTAGAATTTTTTCACAGAGTTACCAAAGCATTTTTCAATTTTTTGTTCGGTTATTGTGTTACCTACTTTCATTCTTTCTCAATCTACAGTAATTTTTGTGTAGTGTAATTCTATGTTATTTCTTCACATTCTAACCTCAAACTTTAATATTTTCTGTGTGTGAACTGGCCTGGCCTTAAGACTATTGTGAACCTATCGTGCGAGCGAGAACAGGCATTCAGGAATATTCTTGCGTGCGATAGAGACAGTAGTAATTTCAAGCAGAATTAGTGCTTCGGGCGCCAAAGTTTTCCACCCCTTAAACCTATCAAATGAGACAATTTTGGCCTTGATCGATTCCTCACATCCTTAACTAGGTTTATACGTTTTGCTTTTTCCGTAATTCTTTCTAGTTTATGAAATAATAACTAAAACGCAGGACGAAGTTTTCGTGTCAATAAATCGAAACTTTAAGGGTTCATGTTTTCAATTGTATGCAATATTTCCAAAATATCAAAACGTACAAACCTAGTATTTAATGATACTTACATCATTTCCAGAAATCACGCAGATCGGTTCAGGTTTAGGGGGTGGAAAACGTTGGCGCCCGAAGTACGTTTTTGTATGGAAAAAATTTGCTACACAATCCTCTTTAAGTGATGATTATTATGTAATCCTAGGGGTGATAATTATTAATGCCTTCAAGAACAGTTTGTTTACAATTACATGATATGACATGTAAGGATGAACAGACTGTAGATAGAGATATGTTTTCAGGGAACGCGACGGCCCTAATAAGGTCCGTAAAAAATATATACGTAAGAAGCCAGAACGCGTAACATGCCCTCAATGCGACAAGTCCTTTGGGAGCAACTGCGGTCTCAAGGATCACATGATTAGGTATAGTTGAAGTTATTTAATGACAGATATTTTACAAAACTGTTATTTGACTTTATATTCGTAAAAAAATACCTAAACTTCTTTAACGCATTCACTGCCAACTTATTTTGCTGGACTATCGGCAGGTGCCGCACTTTGCTGTGTGTCCCAAACGCACATGTGAGTTCAACCGACTATTCTAAGTCTAAGGCACGGGGTGAAAGTCACTAAATATTATGAACGCGTCTGTGCGTTCAAGGCACTGGGTGAAAGTAACGCAAACGCATATATGCGTTGGTAGCAGTGAATGCGTTAAAAAAGCTAACGTTTACCCTAGGAATACTAGACATCCTAACAAACTAGTGCTCGATTTTATACCCAAGAGCACCCTTTTTAGAAAAAGTAGCTATTGTATGTGTATAATAGTAGTTTATGCAACTGGTACATAATGAGGGGCATTAAAACACGAGTGTGTTTTACGAAACGAGCCGAAGGCGAGTTTCATAATAAGGTCACACGAGTGTTTTAATGCCTAATTATGTACAGTTGCATACACTACTTTATCTACATCCATATATTAAATCCTCTTTCATGTGTTTCGTGTGGGCACGTCTCGCCGGCGTGCGCCATGTTTGTCTCGACAGGCCGACCCGTGCGTGTCGTTAAGGTTGTACGTGATCTCGTAAGAGTATTATATTTTTTTTTTTTTTTTTTTTTTTATTTATTTCCAAAAGAAGTATGGTACATTTTAAATTATAACACAGTTCGCCAAACGCTGAGTTTATCGGCGAAATATTACACTCACTTCCATTCTTTGTACCAAATTATCTTATCTAATGACCTAAAACCTAAAGTATTAATTACCTAATAAGTAAAATTGAAATTCACTAACAACAACTATTCAAGATGGGCATACCTGAAATCATTTCCGTTGAACGAAATTGCTTCAAAGCAATCCCTTCACCAAGCTACTTTACCGTTCAAACATTGAGGTTCAAAATCCAATAACATTTTAATAGAAATACGTTCAACAAAAAGAACCTCAGCCATACCCACTATTAGTATTTTTACTTATCTAATAGCAACTTTTTTAATTTAACTTTAAACATATTTTTACTACTGCACTCGTTTTCAAAACTGATAGTGTTAAATATTCGCGGAGTTAAGTAATGGCGTGTCCTTTTGCCATAATAATTGTTGGCCGTAGGTTCCGCGTACTTTCGTCGCTCTAACCCCCTCTGCGGTCGTGTGTACATCCTCAAAGTTTTAAATTCGGTGCTTTTAAATTGTTCAGTTGCTATTAAATACCTAACTTTGTCATGCACTGGCAAGACGTTCAATAATTTGAATAACGTAGAAGAATCATTATTACATGCTCTTTTAGTTTTATTATCTATTACACTTTTTAATAATCTCAACTGTAGGTTTAATATGCTATCCAAATAGGTTTTAAAAGTATGCCCGTAAGCTATAAGCCCGTAACCAATCACCGCGTCTGCCAGCGCATGATATAACATAAGTAATATTTTTTTATTTACTATATATTTTAGACTAATTATTTTACACAAAATGGATCTTAACCTATTACACACTGTATCTATATGTATTTTCCAATTTATGTGTTTATCTATAGATAAGCCTAGGTATTTAAATTTCTCGACTACTTCTATTGTATTACAGTTACAAGCATGTTTTTCGGAATGTAAACAATCATATGAGTGACCAATAATTTTAATCGGGTCATGACATGTTTTAACATATGGGGAACTTATTAACAAAAATTTTGTTTTCTCAGTATTCAATATTATGCCGTTGTCGTGAGACCATTTAAGTATTTTTTCAAAGTCTTGTTGTATACAGTTTTTTACGTAATTAATGTCTTTATGAGCGCACAACAGGCATGTGTCATCTGCGTACATATAGGTGGAACAGTTTTGCACAACATTTGTGACACTATTTACATGCATAATGTATCCTAGTGGGCCATACACCGAGCCAGTCGGCACCCCAGATTGCACTTCTGCCTCGTCTCCGCTGACACCGTCTACGGAGACTCGCAGTGTTCGTCCTTGCAAATATGTGCGAAACCATTTCAACACTGGACCACGAACTCCACATTCGTCCATCGCCTGGAGTAGTTGTTCGTGGTCCAGTGTATCAAACGCTTTTTTGAAATCTATGAAAAGCACCCCTACGTAATTTTTACTATCCAGATTTCTATACACTTCATCTGTGAAACGTGCTAGGGCTGTGGACGTACTTCTAGACTGCCGGAAGCCATGCTGCGCGTCCGTTATGACATTGTTATTCTCTAGGAACGACTTAATCTGGTTTACTACTACTTTTTCCATAATTTTATTAATAACCGGTAAGATTGCTATCGGCCTATAGTTTGAGTACTCAGTATGGCTTCCTTGTTTGTATATCGGCCTAATGATGGATTTTTTTAGTTCGTCGGGATACTTTCCGGTTTGCACACACATATTTACAAAACTTGCTAAAATAGGACTAATTTTTTCCTGTATATATTTTAATTCCTGTATTCTTATTCCATCTATGCCCGGGGATTTTTTGCTTAGTTTGCTAATAATTTTTTCAATATGTAGGTTATTTACTTTTTGATATCTTAAACTCAAGTTACATGGCTTAATATACGTTTTACGTTCCAAAAACTTGATATTACAAATATGTTTTATGTGGCTTATTTCTTCAGTAAATGTTTTAGCAAATTTTGTACATACATATAATGGGCACCGACTCCGTTTTACCTAGATATTTTAATATAGTTGAGTCTACGGTGGGTTTGGGAGCCCCCAGCCAGCTATTTATGGTGTTCCATAGTTTTCTAGCATTATTTTCACACATCTTAATTTCATTTTGTTTATATTTTTGCTTAGACATGAATATATACTTATTAGTTAGGTTTCTAAAGTTCGTATAATTTAATCTATTAGTACCACTTTTTGGATTATGTTTCCACACTCTAAATAATTCATCCCGCCTTATTATCATACTATTAACAGTTTTATTTATCCACGGCTCTGATTTCCGCTTTTTCTTACAAGACGTACTAGTTTTTGCGCGCTTATAAATGTCACTAAACACACTTACTAGTTTTTTATACAATAATAACGGACAAGTAACGCTCTTAAAATCGTTCCAGTCTACTTCGTCCAACATATTTTTAATTAACTTGGAGTTAAGTACACATACCGGTCTCCTTTGTATTACTTGACCTCGAGAACAGCTCATCCCAGTCGCTATGTTCGCACCTATTAGATAATGGTCGGATAGTTTACACGTGAGGATGTGTGCGGCGATGCGCTGCGCGGGCGCGCGCACGCACACATGGTCGATGCACGACGTCACTAGCCGGTCGCCCACCACCTCCTCACGGGTGCACTCGCTTATCATGTACTGTAGGCCGTGGCCACACAGGGTGCTTTTATATGCCTCAGTTTTGTTGTTATCTAACATGATATTTATGTTAGTGTCTCCAATTAATATTATTCGTTCGTTTTCGGGTATAGTTTTTAACAAATCGTCGATCTCCTTTATAAAGCGCAGTTTATTTGTGTTGGGCGGTCTGTAAATTCCTATTATATGTGTGAAGTGCTTTTCCTGTTTTAATTTAGTATATAGTATTTCAGTAGCATGCCCTTGTGTTTTTTGTATAATGGTATCCAGGCCGTTTTTGATATACAATAAGATTCCACCCCCTCTACGGTTTTCTCTCGTTGTGGAGTACATCTCATATCCTTGTATCTGGTATAGTGACAGTTCTTCTTTTTTTATATTAATTTCGCTGAGAGTGATAACGTCTATACAGCTTGTAGTATTTTTTAGGAGGCATAGAAGCTCGTTAAAGTTCTTACGTAAAGATCTGATATTTAAATGAATTATTTGCAGTTCTCCGGCTGTTTTATTTATGTAGTCGCTCCACGTATTTACATTTTGAAACTTATGAAATTCGTGATTGTCAGCTAAATCCTGAGTTAGATCTGTGAATATGCTGATTTATTAATCACCTAGTGTGTCCCGGCGCTAGCGGACAGTTATTAGCTCGCGCTAGTCTCGTTGTCATTTCCTAAATGTCTCAGAATATCGGCTTCCGACTTAATGTTGTATATTCTGGAACTATCTGTCTTTTTAATTAATATTCTTAGATCCTGAACCCAAATGTATTTATAGGTCCCTCGCAGGGAAGTTTTGGTATTCCAGATTGGTGTTCTTATAGGGGACGCGCGCAACCGCGAGAAGCTTCCTGCACAGTATATTATAAAGCGGGGTCTTATCTACGGTCTTTGAACTTATTAAAGAGGATTTACTATATGGGTGTAGATAAAGATTTTTTTATAATTATGATATTACAGATCTCACGGCGAGATTAGCCTTTGCGAGTGTGATGTGTGCGGCAAGCAGTATCGCAACGAATATGCCCTCAAGCTGCACAAGTATCACCACACAAAAAAGGAGGTCAGTAGCACCATATCAACTTAAGGCACAACTTAAGGAACGTAAGCGCTGTGGGTAAGTATGTGTGCATGCGCTGTCGGTATACGCGTCAATTGTGTGCGCGGGTGCGTAGCGCGTGGCGCGGACGAATCGCGAGGCGCGCCGGCACCCGATCGACACCAGGCGGGTCTCTCAGGGACGAGGTAACTGACCTCGGTGCGGGGGGTTCGTGGCCGTTCTGTATGTAGTACTATTATACTATTCGAAGTTTCGGGTCCCGAGCGGCGCCGCCTCAACTCGCTGGCTCGTCGTTAACCAGGCCCCTGTTTCACTAACTTGACAATTGTCACCTTACAATGACAATTCGGTTTACATTGCCGGGCCGGTAAGTATCGATGCTTACCTACTACCATCTTTACGTGACGACTCAGGGAGACTTTGAATTGTCGTTGTCAGTTGACAATTGTCAAGTTGGTGAAATAGGGGCCAGGCGTTAACCCAACGGAAGCTCTTGTCACGAGGTGTCCACTGGTTGACTTCATAGCACTTTTCACATTACACAAAAACCGAGTCGGACTTGCACACGAAGGGTACTGAAATCATGTCCGTTGAATGTTTTTAATATTTGTTGTTATAGCGGGAACAGAAATACATCATCTGTATAAATTTCAACCGTCTAACTGTCACGGTTCGTGAGATACAGCCTGGTGACGGACGGACGGGCAGCGGTGTCTTAGTAATAGGAATAAAAAATAAATAAAAAAAAACCCTAAAAAGTAGTTGATTGGATATATGACGACCGCTTTAGCTTAGTTGGTAGTGAAGTGACCCTGCCTACGAACCTGGAGGTCCCGGGTTCGAATCCCGGTCAGGGCATTTATTTGTGTGATGAGCACAAATATGTGTTCTTGGGTCTTGGATGTTTTCTATGTATTTAAGTATTTATTTATCTATATAAGTATGTATATCGTCGCTTAGTACCCATAGTACAAGCTTTGCTTAGTTTGGGACTAGGTTGATTTGTGTAAGATTGTCCACAAATATTTATTTATTTATTTTTATTATTTTATTTTATATCGTCGCTTAGTACCCATAGTACAAGCTTTGCTTTGGGACTAGGTTGATTTGTGTAAGATTGTCCACAAATATATTATATCAGTCATCAGTGTCATCACATCATCCCTATTGCAGATCCAAGCCAACCGAGATCCAATGGAGACGATGCGTCCGGAGCTGTTCTGCAAGGAGTGTTGTCTCCAGTTCTCTGGCCCTGCCGCCTACCGGCAACACCGCATGACACGCAAGCACACGCCGAAGGAACATTATAAGTACGTGCCACAGCTTACCTACTACTTTATTTATTTTTCTCAAAAATGG
The DNA here is from genome assembly GCA_951800055.1 of Cenopis cana. Classification (NCBI taxonomy): domain Eukaryota; kingdom Metazoa; phylum Arthropoda; class Insecta; order Lepidoptera; family Tortricidae; genus Cenopis; species Cenopis cana. The sequence goes on along the minus strand of OX637498.1, from coordinate 3,338,767 downwards.
CCCGCAAACTGGACTTTAGTCGCTACATATTGGAAGGTAAAGTGTATAGTTTAAGGTCAGATCCAAATTAAAAAGTAAAAAACATTGCAGGCCACATATATGGTCTGCAATGTCACATATAAATTCCTTTATATGTCGAGTTATAAACTTTTTAAAATGTAGAAACTGTCATATAAAAGGAGGCACAGGTCGTCAATTCAGCTCGTATTTTTCTGTTGAAAACGCGACGTTTTTTTATGTGTCTCGAATAATTTGCGTTTTTCGGTGGAAAAATACACTTGCGATTCTGTTAAATAAAATAAACGGCGGGAAAACATGATGTTTTTAACGTTTTAAGGTTATGTTTATCAAATCTTAATTAAATTTTTGTCGTATTTTCCCCATTTTTGAGAAAAGCACTATATTAGCCTCGGCCGGAATGGCAATTGCAGGCTTCGTACAAATACTCAGCCTGCAATTGCTCCCTTCCCGGCCACGGCAATAATGTACTATTATCATCATGTTCATCATCATCATAGTCAGCCGAAAGACGTCCACTGCTGGACATAGGCCTCCCCCAGAGAGCGCCACAACGCACGGTCCCGGCCCGCCCGCGTCCAACGGAGCCCCGCGCAGCGCCGGATCTAGACATTTTTCAATGGCAAGAACTACAAAATACCGCCCCCGTCTGGATATGTTGTCTTACAAATTGTTACCTCTGCCATTATCATAATTTCAACCATCAGGACACCCGATAGACATACCGATAGCCCTAACAAAAAGAACGCCATAACGACCGGTCTAGCGTTTCTCTTTCTGGTTTTTACGATATTTCACGAACACAGTCAATGTAGTCAGTCAGAACATTAAAAGTAGCTACTAGTTATCTACTCTAAGGAGGGTCATAAAGTCATAACACATCGACGTATAGATGAAAACGCGAGCGCAGCGAGCGCGAAAATTTTCGAACATTATGATGCAGATGCGGAAAGTACAACTTTGATGCCTCATATGAGGGCAACAGTGACTTTTCTGAATAGCAGGTGTGAACATAAAATTTCTTGAGGCAGGCTGGTAATGATGGCAAGTCCTAACTTATTTCTGCTTGAAAAAACCCTAACGCCTAACAAATAAGGTTTATTTAGGACGTGACTACAGATTCGAGTGCGTGCTTGAAAATAAACACCCTAACGCCCAAGAAATAAGGTTTATTTTGAATGTGGCTACAGATTCGAGTGCGTACTTGAAAATAAAACCCTAACGCCTAACAAATAAGGTTTATTTTGAATGTGGCTACAGATTCGAGTGCGACACGTGCAAAGCCAAGTTCCTGGACAAGAAACGTCTGCAGCAGCACATCGAGGTGGTGCATCTCCGGCAGGTACAGTCGGCCACATTTATACACACACGCGGACAAAGAATACTGGTCGGTAAAATACTGTCATGTTTCCTAAAATATTTGCAAATATGTACAGTTTACTTAATCATGTTAGGATCTTTATTTATAAACTGCAAAACATCACAGTAAAGAAATTAACGTTTCCAGGTTTAAATCGGGCTCGTGAAAACCCTTGAAAAACACAACGTTAACCCTTTGACCGCCTAAGCGATAGTGTGTCGTCGTGCCCACTATGCCAAGCACTGTTTTTTTGGTGTAATGTCTAAACCAATAAAAACAAATTAAAACAGTTCATAAATGTTTTTAGTCATGATCAAATTACACCTTCACTACGACCTTTTAAGTGGTTGTTGGCGTCGTGGGCACGACGACACGCAACCACTTTATAGGTTCTTGGCGGTCAAAGGGTTAACGGAGCGAGATATCGCAAAAATTGTCATTTTTGGATATTGTTATTTTTACGATAGGATCCCAGAAATTTCTAATACAGCTGGCCAATATTTCCAAAAACTGACTCGCCAATAAAATTCTACTTATATTATAAACTAGTTATTGCCCGCGACTTCGTCCGCGTGGAACTCGTCGCAATAGAATTTAAGTAATTGCTATTAACCTATATCGGCGCTTACCTAGTCATCGCTCTTTCATACAAACTCCCACCCTCTTAAGGGATGATTTCCGGGATAAAAAGTATCCAATGTCCTTCCCCGGGGCTCAATCTATCTCCATACCAAAGGAGGATGGGCAGTTTTGTATGGACACTGGCCTTAAAACCAATAATGTCAAGCCATATGTCATTTGAAAGGTTTTTTCCTATTCGACAACTTTTTGTGTGGCGGGAAATCTTAAATCGCTGCGTGAAAAAACTTATGAAGGTGAAGAAAACCTTCACAGTCTAAAGCGATATATAGGAACTTAGTATCAAAAAGTTGCATAGTTACTTTTTTCACACAAAGATTTGGGATTACCTGCCATAGTAAAAGTTTTAGAATTTAGAATAAGCTATGCAGTGACATATCGCTTGTCCTTATTGGTCAATAGGCCAATCTGCCCACCCTCCTTTCATGTAAATCGGTTAAGCGGTTTAAGCGTGATGAGGTAACAGACAGACACTTTTGCATTTATAATATTAGTATGGATCCCAAGTTCGGATATTTGTTACTCAATCACGCAAAAGCAGCTGAACGGGTTATGATTAAACTTGCTATGCAACGAGTTTAATAACCCGGATTAACATATAGGATTATTTTTAATCCTGATAATCATCCCTCAAAGGGATGAAAGGGGGGTGGAAGTCTACGTGGACGAAGTTTCGAGCAAAGTAAATTAAATACACTTTTTTCATGGTGTAGTTTATGTAGGTATGTAAATTTTTTATACGAGAAAGACCTGCTTCATGAAACATCCTCCCATGGGAGGCAATAGCTCTATCATTAGTAGTGCAAAATGATTTCCCTTCGTACTTTATCGGAGAAGTTCGTATTTATCGTGCTCTCTCAATTAGCTTCAGTACCCATCTTACAGCCGTAGGGGTAACTTTGACATTTGACACTAAACAATAAAGTTCCATAATAATGGATATGAAAACGTCACTCATTTAATTCAATCATTGATTGACAGTTCGGGTGCCATCGTATTCCGATTGAGATCAGAGTTTTCCCGAAAGAAAAACATTTTGCAATACAACTTGTTGCTTCATGGATGATTCGAATATGGTGTTTCTAATATTGGTATCAATTATTTCAGGGGGCATACAAGTGCGACAAATGCGACAGAACCTACGGCTCGGCTCTCTCTTTACGGAGACACCACATCTATGTTCACGAGAAGCGGCCTAGGTCTAAATCTAAACCAACGCTCATCTGCCATCTTTGCGGGAAAGCGTTCACGGTAACCAGACCTATGCTTAAAGTAACCAGACTTATGCTTAAAGTAACCAGACCTATGCTTAACGTAACCAGACCTATGCTTAAAGTAACCAGACCTATGCTTAAAGTAACCAGACCTATGCTTAAAGTATAACATACCTATTTACAATTTGTTAGCTCTGTATTTAACTATGATCACACAGACAAACTGCTCCGACAGTTTTGTGAGACCCTGTTAATTTTATGTTTTTATAATCTGATTATTAAATAAATAAAAGATCTATGCTTAAAGTAACCAGATGTATGATTAAAGTAACCAGACCTATGCTTAACGTAACCAGACCTATGTTTAAAATATAGTACTTTTATCTCACGAGCGCTGGTTGGCCATTGTTATAACTGTGACTAGGTAAGATAATTTATTCCATAACAATTTTACAATCGCGTCGAAAATATGATATTATTATACGAACACATAGACAACGTCAACTCATAGCTCCTACGCTGACGCACACATCGATGACTTTAACCTATTCAGCACGAATAGCTTTTTATGATTTTAACATGACATCTTAAGTTCTTAAATCTTAAGAGTAGTAAGGGCACAGCAAAATATCATCTTGCTCGGATTTGGGGCGCCCCAACTAGGTAAGTACCTCCGCCTTGCAGAAGACCACAGCCATAATAACATTATTTACTTTATCTACACCCATATAGTAAATCCTCTTAAATAAGTTCAAAAACCGTAGATAAGACCCAGCTTTATAATATACTGTGCGGCTGTTGCGCGCGTCCCCTATAAGAACGCCAAATACAATAGTCTTATGAGATCACGTACAACCATAACAACACAGCTGCGGGCTGGCGGCGGCGCGCGGGCCGGCCTGTCGAGGCAAACATGGCGCACGCCGGCGAGACGTGCCCACACGAAACAAATAAAAGAGGATTTAATATATGGATGTAGATAAAGTAGTGTATGCAACTGTACATAATTAGCCGAAGGCGAGTTTCATAATAAGGTCACACGAGTGTTTTAATGCCTAATTATGTACAGTTTCATAAACTACTATTACAAGTATGTAGTGTTGTGTTCCTGGAGGTGAGCAAGGTAGCCAGAGCTCCCGAGGATGCACTGTGGTGAGAGCGAGGCACCTAACATTTGTCCCTTCTGCTGTCAACACAGTGAATCCTCAAACTGTATAAAGGGTCGGCCACACGCATGTGACTCCTTTGGAGTTGCGAGCGTCGATAGGCTGCGGTGTCCGCTTACCATCAGGGACCCTACGCTTGTTTGCCACCTTCGTTGTTTAAAATAAAAACTTATGTATTTGTCGACAGATACAAAAAAGCCTGAGGGAGCATCTACTGAAGCACGAAGGGCTGCGGCCGCACCAGTGTCCGCTCTGCCCCGCCACCTTCACGTACGAGGCCGCGCTCTACACGCACAACAGACTCAAGCACCTCAAGATGAAGCGGAAGAGGAAGAAGAAACTGGACAAAGACGGAGAAGAGAGCGCAGAAAACTGTGACGGCGATGGAGGCGAGATTAAGCGGAAGGGGAAGAAGAAAGTGAAAGACGTAGAAGAAAACAGTGCAGAATGCTGCGACGGTGATGGAGTAAAGCTCAAGCGCAAGAAAGTGGAGAAAGACAGAGAAGAGAAAACTGCGAAAAGATACGACGGCGATGGAGGCAAGGTCAAGCGAAAGGAGAAAGTTGGGAAAGGGGGAGAAGAGGAAAGTGCAGAAAGCTGCGACAGCGATGGAGGCAAGATCAAACGGAAGAGGAAGAAGAAAGTGAAAGACGGAGAAAAGAACAGTGCAGAAAGCGGCGACGGCGATGGAGTCAAGATTAAGCGGAAGAAATTGGGAGAAGAGAGTTCAGAAAGCTGCGACAGCGATGGAGGCAAGATCAAGCAGAAGAAACTGGAGAAAGAGGGAGAAGAGGAAAGTGCAGAAAACTACGACGGCGATGGAATAGGAGAGTTGCTGAAAATTATTTAAACTGGTCACTTACAGTACCTACTGTATGTTGCATTCGTGCCGCGCCGCCTCGCTTCGTGTTCGCTTCAAGAACGATCAAGGACGACGCTAGCGAAAGTAGCCTATCCAATGAAAAGAGCATATGTCAATGTGCTGTACAGATGCAGAGCAAAATGATTTTCCTTCGTACTTTATCGGAAAAGTTCGTATTTATCGTGCTCTCTCAATTAGCTTCAGTACCCATCCTACAGCCGTAGGTAACTTTGACACTAAACAATAAAGTTCCATAATAATGGATATGAAAACGTCACTCATTTAATACAATCATTGATTGACAGTTCGGGTGCCATCGTATTCCGATTGAGATCAGAGTTTTCCCGAAAGAAAATCATTTTGCAATACATCTGTACGTAATATTAATAAATCATTTCATCAATCGCAGAGTAAGGGGATACTCGGATATTTGCGTCGCACATAAACACACACACAGGCGCGCGTGCGTTCGTGTGCAAGCTGTGTGGTGCGGACTTCGGGCACAAAAGCGCTCTCTACTCTACCTGCACGGACGGTACAAACATAAAGCGGCAATTACACTTCGTCGTCCGCCGCATGCTGCGTGCCACACGTTAGTCGGCCGCATTCGGCGATCGACAGCTGCCAAGTCGCCGTAGTGGGCGGACAGACTAGTGTAAAGACGACGTTCGTTGGCCTAAGTAGTTTAAAATGAATTCGGCGGCCGCATTAGGTGAACGACGAAGTGTAATTGCCGCTTTAGATACCTCTGAAAATGGAGAAAGGGAAAGTGGTTAGTAAGAAGAATAGTGAAAAAGAGGACAGTGAAAAAGGCCAGAGAGAAAAGACGAATGTTGATATTCTTCTTCTTCTTTCGTGTCGAGGTTCCTCAAACAAGGTATGCCCAATGAGCAGCGATGGAGACAGCCTTGACCGTCGCGTCTCTCAGGTCGTCTTCTGAGCAGGAAAGTGGGCATGTGGGGCACGACAGCAGGTGTGCCATTGTTTGTGGTGCTGTATCGCACACACATTGGGTAGTGTGGCCCCGGTAATGTTGATATTGTCAAATATAAAGAAGACATGAGTTCTGAATCAATAAATAGCTGTGCCTCACAAGTGTTTTTTTTATAACTATTCGCGTAAACTTTCATTCCATATTTCATCCCATCGAGTGAAAATTTTTGGGATAAAATATATCCTATAACCGAGGCTATAAACTGTTGTATACCAAGTTTCGTCATAATTCGTTCAGCCTTTTTTGCGTAATTGAGTAACAAACATCTAAACTTTCGCATTTATAATATTAGTAGGAAGTAGGATTATTATCGAACCTTCTCACAAAATTTAATGAGAAATGCAAAGTCATAATGTTTGTCAGGTCGAAATGCGACCTGTAGAGGAAAACAAAGATATAAGTACGTAAGCATTTTTGACCAAGCTGAAGAGGAGACGCTTCGCTCAACCAGGTCTAGGGCCAGCCTTAGGACAGAAGTCCCACAGTTAACAAATACCCAATTTACAACCCCAAATGATACAGGTAAATAACGAACTTTGACCACACCAAGCGAATGTCGCGACGATGCGACCGTCCGGTAGCAATGCGCGGCAGCCACTGAATGTGTACCACCTACGGGTGCGAATGTCGCGACGACGCGACCGTCCGGTAGCAATGCGCGGCAGCCACTGAATAGTACCACCTACGGATGTACATACTTGCAGCGGCGCGGCGTCGGAGTGAGACCCCCTGCGTTAGGGTAGAGCGGGGCGAGCGGGCGCTCTAGGCGGCGGGTGCCATTGGCTGGCGCCTAAATGCCGAATAAGGAAAACAAGGCAAAGAAGAGACAAAGAAACACTTTGTCGTGGAAAAAATCGCTCTACTCTAATAAAGAGCGTAAGAGTGGTATTTCACTCATCCAATTTCTTTGTCCAAACTTTGATCAAATTTCTTTGATGCAGGCCTATCCGTTTATCCAAAATCTTTGTCCAAGTTTGTTTTTTTTTCATTCGTAACCATAATGACTTGAATGTCATTAATCAAATATCGGTGTTGCTTCCAAGTTTGACCACTGTAATATGACACTGACATACTTATGCTCATATTCCGTTGCATATTCCATTTGAACGCTAATGTTGTATTACATACACAGCGTAACTTATGTTTGTAATAGAAACTCTATTACAATCGCATTAAGGGTCCTTATCAGGTAAAAAAACGCTCACCTAGTTTTTTTTCTCAATGTTACTATCTGGAGCAGGACTATCGCGACCTAAACGACATAAATTTCAAATTTATTTTTTGAATTTTCTCTTTTTGTTTCAAACATAACTCCAAATCGACCATTTTCAAACTATACTGACCGGCAGAAAATTTGGCCCAAATGAGAAAAATGCATTTTTATACATTAAACATTATTTAATAATTCAATTTATAATTTGATATCACGAAAAGTTTTTGGGCCAAATTTTCTGCCGGCGAGTGTAATATTTGCTATTTTTCGCTTAAAATCTGCTACACACAATAAAATCTATAAAGGGATATGTTATCTAAAACTTTAATAAAATCATCGTATCCTTTTATCACTTTATATTTTGTATATTTTGGCGATAAAACAAAGAATTTTAATATGTTTGTTAAGCGGATGCGTCCGGTAGCGAAAATCTCATTTTTTTAAGACGACACGACGACGACGTGTCGTGTGTGACGTCCCTCGACGTGTCTCGATATTTTTTTTTTGGTTACGGTAGATGTCGCTACGAGCCTCCCTAATAAGGCTTAATAGATGAGTGTTAAGATTGAAAAATTCACCATTACAAGGGATACCACGGTGGCTCAATTGGTAGAGCAATGGACGGATTCCAGAGGTCGTGGGTTCAAATCCCACCTGTGGTGTTGAATTTTTCAATTTTCACTTTGATTAAAAAATTAAAACAAATAATGTCTTAGATCGCAGGTATTTTACGCCCGAGCCGAAGGCAAGGGCGATAAATATGCGATCTGAGGCTTTCTTTATTACCGCCCGTGTTAAGTACAAAATTTTATGTCACCCCCTGGCCAGGAAGTGGGATTTCCCGCGCGCGGAGCGTGCGGTAATTGCCGCTTTATGGCCAGGTGTGACATAAAAGTTTAAAACTTGTAAGGCCTGTTATAGTAGACCATCCAATAAAATAAGAGCCTATCTCAGTGTCAAACTCAAAGTAATCTGTGAGTGACCAATTTAGATAATTTTCAGCAACTCTTTCACTGCATCGCCGTCGCAGCTTTCCGCGCTTTTCTCCTCTCCTTCTTTCTGCACTTTCTTCAGCTTGATATTGCCTCCATCGCCGTCGCAGCTTTCTGCACTTTTCTCTCCATCTTTCTCCACTTTCTTTCGCTTCATCTTGCCTCCATCGCCGTCGCACCTTTCTGCACTGTTTTCTTCTACGTCTTTCACTTTCTTCTTCCCCTTCCGCTTAATCTCGCCGCCATCACCGTCGCAGCTTTCTGCACTTTTCTCTACTCCCTCTTTCTCTTTCTTCTTCCTCTTCCGCTTGATCTTGAGGTGCTTGAGTCTGTTGTGCGTGTAGAGCGCGGCCTCGTACGTGAAGGTGGCGGGGCAGAGCGGGCACTGGTGCGGCCGCAGCCCTTCGTGCTTCAGTAGGTGCTCTCTCAGGCTTTTTCGTATCTGTCGACAAATAAATAAGTTTTTTAAAGTGAAAACTTCTTTAGCGGCGCTGAGCACTATTTGTGATGGGGGAAAATTGTTAAACTCGCGACAGATTCTTCTAAGACCAGCTAGTTGACCCCTCCTAGTATCGTGATTGCGATGATAGGAGGGATCAACTCGGCTAAACTCAGCTGGTCTTAGATGCGTAAGACACTATGATACTCGGGACATATTATGTATATATGTAAATGGATTATGCGAATATGAATATGAACATGAGTATGAATACGGATACGGATACCGATACGGATATGAGTATCTTTGTTATTTACTTTCTTTATTGAGTTTTCACTTCTGCCGGCACTCCCGGAGTGCAACCCGTTGTTTTTTTATATAACGACGGTGACAAACAAGCGTACGGTCTACCTGACAGTAAGCGGACACTGCAGCCTATAGTCGCTCGCAAACAAAGGAGTCACATGCGCGTCGCCGACCCTATACAAAATTTGAAGATTCACTGTGTTGACAGCAGAAGGGAGCAATTTAGGTCCCTCGCTCTCAACACAGTGCATCCTCGGGAGCTCTGGCAACCTTGCTCACCTCCAGGAACACAACACTACATACTTGTATAGTAATAGTACATTACTTAACAAGGGCGGTAAAACAAAGAAAGTCTCAGATCGCAGGTATTTGACGCCCGAGCCGAAGGCAAGGGCGATAAATATGCGATCTGAAGCTTTCTTTATTACCGCCCGTGTTAAGTACAAAATTTTATGTCACCCCCTGGCCAGGAAGTGGGATTTCCCGCGCGCGAAGCGTGCGGTAATTGCCGCTTTATGGCCAGGTGTGACATAAATAATGTTATTATGGCTGTGGTCTTCTGCAAGGCGGAGGTATTTTCCCCAGTTGGGCTGCTCCAAATTCGATGATACTTTGCTATGCCGTACCTCTCTTAAAAATGAATAAAATGAACTATATTCTGTAAGTAGGCCGCAATGGCACTTTTACAAGTCAAACCCTACTAGCGTTTCACGGAGGCCACTGCCGAGAAGAAACGCCGAAAGAAACTCGACAGTCAGCCATTTTCTCACAAAAATATGCTTATTACAATTATGATAATACTTAACCTACTTAAGATCCAGAAATCTAACACAAAAACAAAGAATAAAATGAGGAAAAAAAACAGTTATGTACAGTGTGTAATTCTGCAAGAAAACATTTCGAAACTGTATACCTAAGCATTATCAAATTCTATTTAGGTAAAAAAAATGGAATCCTTTAGACTATAATTTTTTTGATTTGTTTTCTTGCAAGAACTGTGTCAACTAGATAAGATTAAAAAAATACACATATATGAATCTTTACTCTATTTAAGTATCTGGTTTGGGCCATGCTTTTCTGTCTGTTAGATAGTCCTCAACCCTGTAATAAGCCTTCGACATCAATGATTTTTTCAAGTACTTTTTAAGAGCTGGAAAAGGTAAATTCAAAACTTCATCAGGTAACTTATTATAAAAACGGACACATTGACCTACAAAAGATTTGTATACTTTACGGACACGAAATTTTTAAGTGGCAATTTTATTTTTATTTCTAGTATTAAAATTATGTATATCAGAATTTTTACAGAAGGAGTCTATGGTTCTTCTGTCTTACTACAGTTATGTCATGTTAAAATCATAAAAACCTAGTCGTGCTGCAAAGGTCACATAATATATTCGATGTGTGAGTCAGCGTAGGAGCTATGAGTTCACGTTGTATATGTGTGCGTGTGAGTCACAATTGCGACAATGGCCGACCCCGCTCGTGAGATAAAAGTACTACTTTTAGCATAGGTCTGGTTACTTTAAGTATAGGTCTGGTTACTTTAATTATAGGTCTGGTTGATTTAAGTATTATTCTGGTTACTTTAATTAAGCATAGGTCTGGTTACTTTAAGCATAGGTCTGGTTACAATACGATACAAATACTCTTTATTGCACACCTTAAAAAGATCATTGTACAGAAACATTAGGCTTAAACTGGAGGAGTACTACTTTTAGCATAAGTCTGGTTACTTTAAGTATAGGTCTGGTTACTTTAAGCGTAGATCTGGTAATTTTAAGGATAAGTTTGGGTACTTTAAGCATAGGTCTGGTTACTTTAAGCGTAGGTTGGTTACTTTAAGCGTAGGTTGGTTACTTTACACGTAGGTCTTGTTACTTTAAGCATAGGTCTGGGTACTTTAAGCATAGCGGTGGTTACTTTAAGCGTAGGTCTGGTTACTTTAAACATAGGTCTGGTTACTTTAAGCATAGGTCTGGTTACCGTGAAGGTTTTCCCGCATAGATGGCAGATGAGCGGTGTTTTAGACCTAGGCCGCTTCTCGTGAATATCGATGTTGTGTCTCCGTAAAGCTGTTTCCGTGCCGTAGTTTTTGCCGCATTTGTCGCACTTGTATGCCCCCTGAAATAATTGACACCAATATTAAAAACACCATATTCGAATCTTCCATGAAGCTACAAGTTACAATTTTACAAGTCTGAGCGCTGGCAACACTGGTACGCTAGAGCTATCGCCCCCCATAAAGCAGGTCTTTTTCGTATAAAAAGTTCACACTTTAATATTCTTAATATCCGGGCGGCCGAGCTTTGCTCGGCGTTTTCCCGGGCATGAGACCTAGCTAGATCGATTGCTCGTCCCCGGAAACCCCTACATACCAAATTTCATCAAAATCGTTAGAGCGGTTTCCGAGATCCCGGAAATATAGATATATAGAAATATATATAGATATAAACAATAATAATTTATTTCGGCATAACTAATAATACATAAACAAACATTATAAACAAAGATTATTAGATAAACTAAATTAAAACTAGACTAAGCTAACTTAAACTAAATATGCTAAAAAAGGGAATCAAAATTAGGCCCCTTTGGAATGGTTCCCATCACGCAGGCAGCATTCCCGCGCTGGATTGCGATGGCAATTGTTTGCGCGAGAAAGCTGCCCGCGCGAGGGTCCCCGTCGCCTCCTTCAGCCGCTTGCTGAGCTCCTTGTGGAGCCCCCGTGCGCCCCTGCCCTGCCCCATGGACCTAATGTCTCGACGCCAAATAATTGCTCGTTTAAAGATATAAGATATACGTCATGAAAAGATTTGTTTAATACTGATTTAATTACAAAATAATTCGGGTGTTACTGAATCTTGTTCTAACGACATTTCTTGTAAAATTTGAGGCCAACGCAATGTACCTGGCGAGTGATGCATATATGGAGAACGTATTTTTTCATTTATTTCGTCAGTGTAAACTATATTTTTAATTTGATTTCAGTTTTGGTGGAAAAAAAGCAGAGTCAGAAGTTCCCGCAACCGACGAGCTTGTATGAGGAGATGTATGGATGTGGTTGAAGCAAAAGACGTATGTAAGGACCTCGTAGTACTTGGCGTTCTTTGGTCTCTGGCTACCCTAATGGGATGCGGGCTTTATATGTATGTATGATAGCGCCTTTTCAAAAACTGGTACCTCAAAATTCCTTTTTAATGTGACGTCACTACCGGTCAGAACATCACACCTGACACCTGGCACCTGCGGAGTTGGTGGGGGGTAGGTTCAGGTGGGGCCCAAACCTATAAGACTTGATGCCTCATTGGATCGAGGATTGTCATCTGAGCTAAGAACTACGGAGCATTGCGTTTAAATTTATCGAGTTCTCAGTGTTAATCGTAGTGTTAGTCTATAACCAAGCCTTCCAAGAGTATCAGATTTATCCACTAGACCAAATAATGAATATTTGATGTAAATAAACAGGCCAAAGATGAAGTTTCTTTTATGAAATGAATCCCTGCACCATTTTTAACTGCGAATCCACCAGGAGTTGTTACTAAAAGCGCACGAAAGTAACGCGTGCGCTAACATGTATGCGAGTGCGGGAAGACTATAATAAATAAAAATCAGTTTATGAAAATAAAATTTTAAAAATGAGAAAATTAAAAAAGAACAGCCGCCAGGTCTCTACTACAATTCACTAGTGGATCACTAATACGTAAGTATGGCCAGTATGGGCCCTATATACAGGGGCAATCCAAATAGGTCAGTAGGGAGAAGTCAGAAACTATGAGAGATAGCGACATCTGTTCTTAGGAACCATGGCTTCGATTTTAGTGACAAGAAAAATCATTCTCCTAGCGTTATCCCAGTACAGTTGCATCCTGAAGGATGTCTGGGGTCCGTTACCTTATCCCAAGATTTGGCGTAGGCACTAGTTTTTACGGAAGCGACTGCCATCTGACCTTCCAACCCCGAGGGGAAACTAGACCTTATTGGGATTAGGCTTTGTCAAGTGAGTGGGCAACTTGACAGTTAGAAGTTCTCAAACCGCCCGAAGGCCTCCAACTCGGCTTAACGACTGCTGCCATAGACAGCAACCGGGATCAACGGCTTAACGTGCCTTCCAAAGCACGGGAGCGCTCAGTTAGTAACCACTCAAAGCGGTCACCCATCCAAGTCCTGATCGCTGCCCACGTTGCTTAACCTTAGATACCGCAAGCGGTACCCGGCGCCGGTGGGCCACGAGTGACAAGAAAAATGCAATAGTAAAATAATTACCTAACCGAGTTGAATATTGCGTTGAAAGACATAGTTGCCAGTTCGAACATCTACTTAATTTAATTAAAGGATATGAAATACAATGCCTTTTATTCATCGTAGATACCATGTTTCATAGTAGCATTTACTGCTTATGACCTACACAATCCATATCATCATCATCATATCAGCCGAAAGACGTCCACTTGGACATGGGCCTCCCCCAAAGAGTGCCACAATGACCGGTCTTGCGCCACCCGCGTCCAGCGGACTCCCGCGACCTTTACCAGGTCATCAGTCCACCTTGTGGGGGTCTACCCACGCTGCGCCTTCCGGTCCGTGGTCGCCACTCGAGAACCTTTCGGCCCCAACGGCCATCGGTTCTACGTGCAATGTGCCCCGCCCACTGCCACTTAAGTTTAGCGATTCGAAATGCTATATCGGTTACTTTGGTTCTGCTACGGATGGCCTCATTTCTGATGCGATCACGCAGAGAAACTCCCAGCATAGCCCTCTCCATTGCCCTCTGAGTGACTTTGAGCCTTCTTACGAGGCCCATGGTGAGCGACCACGTTTCCGTACCATATGTCATCACTGGCAACACAATCCATATCAAAATAGAAATTATGAATAGTAGTTTATGCAACTGGTACATAATGAGGGGCATTTTCAGGGCGAGTTTCATAATAAGGTCACACGAGTGTTTTAATGCCTAATTATGTACAGTTGCATACACTAGTTTATCTACATCCATATATTAAATCCTCTTTCATGTGTTTCGTGTGGGCACTTCTCGCCGGCGTGCGCCATGTTTACGTCGACAGGCCGGCCCGCGCCCGCAGCTGTGTCCTTATATAATTTTGTACGTGATCTCGTTAAAGTGTTATATTTCGTGATCTAATAGGGGACGCACGCAGCAGCCGCACAGTATATCATAAAGCGGGGTCTTGTCTACGGTATTTGAACTTATAAAAGAGGATTTACTATATGGGTGTAGATAAAGTTTTTTTTTAATGTGTCCGGGGTTCGATTTTCGAGCCGAGTACTGGTTTAAAAAAATATGTGAATGCTGTTTTCATTGTCACTAAAATCGACGCCATGGTTCCTAAGAACAGATTCCGCTATCTCTTATAGTTTCTGTCTTCTCCATACTGACCCATTTGGATCGATCGTGTATAAATGTCGCCGACTGTACCTGCCGGAGATGCACCACCTCGACGTGCTGCTGCAGACGTCTATCGTCCAGGAACTTGGCTTTGCACGTCGAACACTCGAATCTGTGCTCACATACAAAATAAACCTTATTTGTTACGAGTTAGGGTTTTATTTTCAAGCAGCAATAAGTTAGGGTGTCATCATTGTCTACTTCTCAAGAAGTTTAATTCCCAAACCTGCTATTCAGAAAAGTCATTGTTGCCCTCAAATGAAGGATCAAAGTCGTACTTTTCTTCCCTCACGTGAGGGTAACAATTACTCTTTGTGTTAGTAATTCAAAACATTCCTCGCAGAGCCGGATCTAGGGGGCGTTTAGAAGTTTAGGGGGCGGCAAATTTAGGGGCGGCAATTCGAACTTCTTGACAGGCCAAAATACGTCTTGACAGGACAAAAAATTTTTCATCAGAATAAAATAGTACCTACTCGGTTTTGATTCAGGAAACCCAAAATTACATAGATCCGAAAAAAAAGTTAGGGGTACACCGGAAAGTGAAAATGTCCTACCTAATAGGCGAAATTCAATGCATTACAGATGTATTGCAAAATGATTTCTTTCGGGAAAACTCTGATCTCAATCGGAATACGATGGCACCCGAACTGTCAATCAATGATTGTATTAAATGAGTGACGTTTTCATATCCATTATTATGGAACTTTATTGTTTAGTGTCAAATGTCAAAGTGAAAAATGTCAAAGTTACCCCTAAGACTGTATAAATAAGATGGGTACTAAAGCTAATTAAGAGAGCACGATAAATACGAACTTTTCCGATAAAGTACGAAGGAAAATCATTTTGCACTACATCTGTACAAAATACGCTCTAGCCTGCGTGGAACTGCGTCGCCTGCGTCTCAGCATACGTCTAGCCACTAGCCTAGTAGCAGAGACTAGGAATTATATAGACTGCCAATGCCTATACATTGTGGCGTAATTTTAAAATAATGGGCCTGCTGTAGCTAGTTTCACTATGGAGAGATCACTTTACCATTTAATTCGTATGCCACTAAGACCTCTGCTTAACACAATAGCGCCATCTGTTGGGAGCTTCTTCGTCGTGTTCATAGATGGCGCTATGTAAGCTGTCGTGGCACGTACTTGTAATGTTCCTTCGGCGTGTGCTTGCGTGTCATGAGGTGTATTCTGTACGCGCTGCGGCTCGCCAGCTGTATGCAACACTCCGCGCAGAACAGCTCCGGACGCATGGTGTCTATTGTCTCCCGGCTGGCTTTGATCTGCAATTCATTCTTCAGTTTAAGAGGCTGGCAAGACCTAAAAAAAGTCCCGCTTTAACACGCGTGAGTTTCCAATTAACCATCCCGCTCTTTACGGAAGTGTCTGTACGGTGGTGCGCGTAGAATCTTATATCTTTAAACGAGCAATTCTTGTATATTTATTTATTTATATATTTATTTATATGTTTATTTATTTATTTCGGGGATCTCGGAAACGGCTATAACGATTTTGATGAAATTTGGTATGTGGGGGTTTTCGGGGACGAGCAATCGATCTAGCTAGGTCTCATGTACGGGAAAACGCCGAGCAAGGCTCGGTCACCCAGATATTAATAAATAAAAGCGCGTAGAAAGTGGTAACGTTTACTTCGTTTAGTTTACAGGTGTCAATTAGCGGTTACGCTTAACAATGAAAGACAGTGCTTTTGCTTTTGTTTGGAAGGCACAATGGGTCAAACTATACCTCCTTATTTTTCTTAAGTATCCTCGTATATTTACCTGGATACCTGAGACCTTTTTTTATACAAAAGCGTCTGAACCTCCATTGTTCTGTTAGTGCACTCGTAATCTTTTGCTTACGGAGTTACGAGTCCATAATCAATTGAACATTCAAGGCGGTTGTTACAACTTTTTGCAATGTGGTCATTAGTGTTATTGGCGGTTATCCCAACAAAGGCATAGGTTTCGTTTTGTGGATTGCCCTTTTTTAAAAACCAACGACTATACTGACCTCCTTATATGTGTGTGTATACTTGTGCAGCTTGAGGGCGGCCTCGTTGCGACACTGCTTCCCACACACATCACACTCGCACAGGCTGATCTCGCCGTGAGATCTGTAATATCACAGTAACTATAGTACATTATTGCCGTGGCCGGGAGGGAGGCAAATTATAATTCAAAACTCGTCTTATTCCACCATTTTTGAGAACAACACTATATTAGCGTCGGCCGGAATAGCCGAACCGCAAATTATTTGAAACATACAAAAAAAGTCGCGTCTCTAATAGAAAAATACGAGTTAAATTGGCTGAATACGACCTGTGCCGTCTTTTATATGCCTGTTCCTATTTTTTAGAAAGTTTGGTGTTGTGGCGATCGCGCGATGCACGTCCCCGGCTATGCCTAAGGCCCTGGTCTCAGCGTCCATCGAATGATAGAACGTTGCGCTTACGGCGTCCAAGTCAGTCACGTCACGACGCGTACACTTAGGCCTTGGTCTCCTATAAACGCCATCGGCCGCTTACAGCGTCACGCCGTACGCTGCGCCACAATGCTTACTATAGAGATGTACTGTTAGGCCCTGACCTGACAGACCTGTGAGAACATAACAGTACATCTCTATAGTAAGCATTGTGACGCAGCGTACGGCGTAGGAGACCAAGGCCTTAAGTGTACGCGTCGTGACGTGACTGACTTAGACGCCGAAAGCGCAACGTTCTATCATTCGATGGACGCTGTGATGACGTCCTCCGGGTCAGTGAGTGTGTGCCTCGGACGCCGGACCCTGCGCCCTATAATCAGTGATCGCCGAGTTACAACAGAGGGGGGAGATTGAGAACGTAGTCGTCAGCCTTCCTAAACTAACGGCCCGGACAAATGTCCACGGTACGGCACCGGGGGTGTCGTGTACGGTACCGTGTACGGTGCGACGGCACGGCGTCGTGTACGGTGCGACGGCACGGTGCGACGGCACGGCGTAGTGTACGGTGCGACGGCACGGTGCCGTGTACGGTGCGACGTCACGGTGCCGTGTACGGTGCGACGTCACGGCGTAGTGTACGGTGCGACGTCACGGTGCCGTGTACGGTGCGACGTCACGGTGCCGTGTACGGTGCGACGTCACGGCGTAGTGTACGGTGCGACGTCACGGTGCCGTGTACGGTGCGACGTCACGGCGTAGTGTACGGTGCGACGTCACGGTGCCGTGTACGGTGCGACGTCACGGTGCCGTGTACGGTGCGACGTCACGGTGCCGTGTACGGTGCGACGTCACGGTGCCGTGTACGGTGCGACGTCACGGCGTAGTGTACGGTGCGACGTCACGGTGCCGTGTACGGTGCGACGTCACGGCGTAGTGTACGGTGCGACGTCACGGTGCCGTGTACGGTGCGACGTCACGGTGCCGTGTACGGTGCGACGTCACGGTGCCGTGTACGGTGCGACGTCACGGTGCCGTGTACGGTGCGACGTCACGGTGCCGTGTACGGTGCGACGTCACGGTGCCGTGTACGGTGCGACGTCACGGTGCCGTGTACGGTGCGACGTCACGGTGCCGTGTACGGTGCGACGTCACGGTGCCGTGTACGGTGCGACGGCACGGCGTAGTGTACGGTGCGACGTCACGGTGCCGTGTACGGTGCGACGTCACGGTGCCGTGTACGGTGCGACGTCACGGTGCCGTGTACGGTGCGACGTCACGGTGCCGTGTACGGTGCGACGTCACGGTGCCGTGTACGGTGCGACGGCACGGCGTAGTGTACGGTGCGACGGCACGGCGTCGTGCCGTGGCACGCGGCCGCGTAGAAAGCCGTGTGGCGTGTACGGCACCGTGTAATAGCACCAGCTATGGACCTTACTAGACCCTGGAAAAGATTTGGGTGCTTCTGTCCAGCGTGTCCACATTCACGACCATTTGTTCTAGCAAGCCGTCCGCCGGTGCACCATACACGGCAACGTGCACCGTACACGGCGTCGTACGCGGCGCCGTGCCGTAGCACCGTACACGACGCCGCGTGACGTCGCACCGTAGACGGTGCCCGGTGCCGTAGGTACCGTAGACATGTGTCCGGGCCCGGCGGGCCCTAACGGATTCCTAGAGTGAGACGTTTGACTTACCTAACCATGTGTATCTTGAGACTGTCGTTGCTGCGAAGCGACTTATCACAGTGGGGGCATGTCACGCGCTGCGGCTGCTTACGTATATATTTTTTACGGACTTTGGGGGTTTTGCGTTCCCTGAAAACATATTACTGTCTACAGTCTGTCCATCCTTACTTGTAGTATCATTTACTCTACCGTCAAAAAGTTTAAGACCAAACACAATGTTT
Organism: Cenopis cana; assembly: GCA_951800055.1. NCBI lineage: Eukaryota > Metazoa > Arthropoda > Insecta > Lepidoptera > Tortricidae > Cenopis > Cenopis cana. Next base: position 3,319,825 of record OX637498.1, on the reverse strand, counting down.
AGTTTCATTGTTATAAATTCTTCTAAAAAAACATCAAATTAAAAAAAAGCAAATTTTCAAAATGTTATATTTATATGATATGGTTTTTTCTAAGAACTGTTGTTATAAATATATTCAAATAAGATAAATTAGCTACAATAACAAACTTAAAAGACTACATATTTACAAAGTATAAAATAAAATAAAAAATAAAACTACAAATAATAAATTTGGCCCAAATCGCCATCACTGGACAGTGTGCCCAGAAGGCTGGCTGCATTGCCACGCTGGATGGCAATGCTTATTCGCTGAGCGAAATATTGGCCAGCCTTCTGGTCACCGGATGCGTCTACCAGGCGCGCCGACAAATCTAAGAACTTCAAAATTGAAAACCAAATGACCAAAAACCAAACCAAATTATAGGTACTGCAAAGTAATATTCTCATTGGAACTTCATAAAATGTTGATGTTGAGAAATCGCTCTTTAGCGATAAGACCGCCTGTTGTTTGCCTCTACTTACTGTGATTTTGTATTGTACTTGTATCCTTTAATTGAGGTGTGCAATAAAGAGTATTTGTATTTGTATTATTTGCATATTTTGTGTTTGGTCTTAAACTTTTTGACGGTAGTGTAAACAAACTGACAATGCAGTACAAATGACATCTCTCAATGTTCTGTTTACTACGACGTCATCTTAAGCAGTACACCTAGTATGTACATTGAAGGTGCGGAGTTAGGAAATATAATATTACAGTTAATTCACATTAAGTATTATGATTTGTTAAAACACGGAAAAATTTGCTAACATCAGGGGGCCGATTTTTGAGTGTCGAACGCTCGACTGTTCACTCGACATCTGTCAAAACGTCATAGTTTTTTGACAGATCTCGAGTGAAAAGGCGAGCGTTCGACACTCAAAAATCGGCCCCCAGGTTGAATAAATGCCCGCGTCACAGAATAAGTAATAGTACTACGTACAGAAGTCCCACTGTTAACAAATCCCCAAATTATAATAGGTTTTAAATAACAAACATTGACCACACCAAGCGAATGTCGCGACGACGCGGCCGTTCGTTAAAACGCGCGGCAACCGCTTAATGGTACCGTACCAACTACAGATGTACTTACTTGCAGCGGCGCGGCGAACTGACGGAGCAAAGTACTTTATAGAAGCCAAAAAGTGACATTCCCATTTTATTTTATTTTTTATTTATTTCTCAGAACACATACAGTCATACATAAAAACATAGATATACTCGTAGCATACAAAAATATATAAAAACAGACCTGGAGGTTCATAATGTAAACATGAAACATCAAAAGATACCAAAGCGTTTTGCGAATATAAAATAAGTTAAACACAACTAAGTCATAATACTAATAACTAATCATAGTACAAAGTATAAAACAATTATTAGCAATTTGTAGTATTTTATTACAAATTGTAATTTAGAATCATTAGATCGAGACTAAAACACCCGCGTTTCTAAAATACTTGAATTTTTTTGAACTGAGCTCGTGAAATTTTTGTAGATGAATGGCTTTGTATCTATACAATAGAATTCATCCGCCTTTGTTCTCATTACCGCCAATCAGTTACTTACACAAAAAAGGGTAGAAGTACATTGAATGTTTATAGAATTTTCGACCTTATACACTGTTGAGTAGGTTTAAAATGGTCTAAGAGGAAAATAGCACCTTGAACACTTGTGTATTTCTTAAGCACACGGGGTGGCCATGCGCCTTACCTGGTATTTGTAAATGCAAAACGTGCGAAATGTTTTTTTTTGTTTGAATTTTAATTCTTATCGCAAATATATAGAGATAATAATCCCATGAAATCACTTGGTATCCCGTAGTCCTTTTTCTAGTGATTACATTTATGTTCTTGTTGAATGGCGGGCGCTCAGGCGGTTGTAAAACCCTATCGCCATTTATTTATTTATTTATTTTAAACTTTATTGCACAGTAACAATCTGGTACAAAAGGCGAACTTAATGCCATAAGGCATTCTCTACCCGTCAACCTTCAGGCCATTATTCTGTTTGTTGTGTTAATTTGTGCTTAACCGCATAATGGTATTGTAGTCGTAAATGGACGAGCTCAGTTCAAAAAGTTTTAACTATATGTGTTTTGTCAAAGGCTGCAAAGTTTGTATACGGTTTTCTTTGTAAATATGAGTAAGTATACAAATTTTGTAGTTTTTTTCAGTGTGATGTGTGTGTGTGTGTGTGTGTGTGTGTGTTTTTAGTGTGTGTGTGTGTGTTTGATGTGTGTGATTTTGGGTGTGTAGATGTAGTACCTAGTGTAGATAGAGGCTTGCTGGAGCTGACAACGTCATGCTAACGAAAGCTTCAAAAAAATAAAGAATAAAAAACACTATATTTGTAGTTTTTAGAAATGTTTTTTTGAAAATCTTGTTTTACCTGCATTCATGTTTTCTCATGTGGCTTACGTAGCCGTTCTTGTTCACGAAGATCCGTGTACACAGTGGGCACGTGAGCACACCGTTCACATAATTATAGTTGGTCCTGAAAGGGTCAATATTACAATTTTTATGTGGCGCTTAAGAAGGCGTAGATGGCATTGCAAAAGTCCCGCTCTAACACGCTTGACTTTTCAATTAACCATCCCGCTCTCTACGGAAGCTCAGCGCGTGTTTTTCGTAATTATTGATGTTTATTCTAACGTGTACATTTATAAGGATAATTTTTTTATCAGGTTTGAGCACTTACAATTTTAAAACTATGAAACCAAATATCATTGTTAAAGATGGGAGGGTTTTAAAAATCCAATCAAAAACAACTAAAAAAAGGGTTATGTTTGATAAATAAAAGTATCGAGAAAATTTTTGCAAATCGTTTTCTCACTTTTAACAGACTGGAGGAAAATAGTTCAAGATTAATATACTGAAAGGACAGATATTTTATCACTATAGATGTTGAGATCTAGGTCGATAAACATTGGCAAAAGTGCATATGTGGGCTCTTAAGCACATCTATACACGCGGCACGAAGGAAGGGTGGAAGGCTGGTAGGAAGTAAGGGTTAGTACGTATTTCGATGTGTATAAATGCGGATTTACGTTATATGGGTGTTATGATGTGTTAGAAAGGAAAACGTACATATTTTTCAGCTGTGGTTGATGGGTGAACACTTCAAAGTTCCCCTCTCCCTCAGCTCCCACAGGCTGGAATAAATAAATAATAATCAATTGACAAGTCAACTTAGTTCCAAACTAAACAAACATGAAATATAATAAACGGGGTAACTCACGTCTTTAAGGTAGAATATCGCTAGACATATTTTGGACCAGTATGTGTTTTGTATTGAAAGTATTGAAACCAGCATGTACCCCTACGATGCCTGGATATTTGGTTCGCAGGTTTTATCCATATAAATAAAGGTAATAAACTAAACTCACCATTACTCGAGCTTGTTGGGTATTCGGTACTCGAACTTGCATGTTCGGCACTCGCACCTGGTGGGTGTTCGGTACTCGAACTGGTTGAATGTACGTCACTGGAATCTGCTGGGTGTTAGGTACTCGAACTTGCATGTTTGGTACTCGAATGTGTTGAGTGTTCAGTACTCGCATCTGATGTATATTCCGCACTCGAACTTGCTGGGTAACTAAAATAAAATTCGTTTATTTAAAAGTAAACCCATGGTCCCACACTAGGCACAGCCTGTATCGTGGAAAATGAGGGCAGTGTCATCTACATACAATTTCGGCGCCAGCCATACAGATAGAAGGCAAATCATTGATAGGAGATCAAGAACAAAGTGGGACCGAGAATGCTTCCCTGGGGAACGCCGAATTTGGGAACTAACTAAAGCGCTCAGGAATTGACTGCGATTTGACAGATAACTTTTGAACCATTGTAATGCAATGCCCCGAACACCTGACAGTTCCAGTTTTCTTAGTAAAATCGGAATGGATACTGAGTCGAACGCCTTAGCCAGATCTATAAAAACATCAGTGCAGACTTCACCTTTGTCGAGGTAAGAAGAGACGAGACAGCATCCTCAGTTGATTTACCACGCCAAAAGCCGAATTGTCTCGGTGAAAGTATATGTTCGGATTCCAGAAATGTCACTCATTTGTTATTACCAAGAGTTTCTACAATTTTTGAAAGACTTCCCAGGAGACTAATATAAGCGTTAATTACCTGGGTAGTCTTTAGTAACTTGACTGTCCGGTGCGGGGTTGGTGGTGTGTGGCTGTGTCCCTGTGAGGCCTGCGGGTGCATGGCCGGACCCGTGGCGCGCGGAGTCCGGGGGCTCGAGCTCGAGCTTCACGATTAGCTCCTCTGTCAGAAGATTAACCTGATATAAAGATAATTATATAGTATATATATCGCATATCTCCGCTAGTCCGCTATATACCCAAAGGTAGTCTGGAAGAGATGCACATGCAGTCTTTATCAACGGAGTATGATTCAGATTCAGATTCATTTATTCACAATATACGATTACATTATAAATGCTTATTATGCTTATCTTTTATGACGGGCCATAATAAGGTAAGGTAGGTAAGGGATTTTTAAATGATTGGACATTTGATACGACACGACAACTTCTTCAAGACCATTTTGGAACGAAAGATAGAAGGAAGGCGAGGCAGGGGAAGACCAAGTCGCAGTTACATGGACCAAATAAGAGAAACAGTTGGCGTCGTGTCGTATCAAGAAGTCAAAGGGCTGGCGTGCGAGAGGGAAAAATGGAAAATACTCCACCGACAAGAGGATAACTCTTAAATGCGATGATGATAATAAGGTAGCAAAGCCATACAATGGGACAAAGAAATAGACGCAGCTGGAAACCAACCACTATACAATACAGTTTGATGAATTTGAACTGAGCTCATGAATGGGACAATAGATACAAAAGCCATTGTATTTATACAAAGCCTTTCATCTGTTTTATTTCAGGTAGCCGCTAATTAGTTACCTTACAAAAAAAGGTTGGAACTACATTTCATGTATATAGAATTATCAACCTTCTATCTTGTTGAGTAGGTTTAAAATGGCCTAAGAGGATAATAGCACCTTCAACACTTGCGTACTTTTTAAGAACATATAAGGCCACGCGCCACGTGCTAAATGTTTTTATCTTTGAACGCATTTTTATTCTTATGTCAAAGCTATAATAGAGTCGATAATCCGACGAGATCACTTAGTATACAGTTGTCCTTTTTCTAGTGATTACGTTCTAGTTGGGTGGCGGGCGACCGGCGCCCGCGGTTGTAAAATCAAAGTGCCATTATTCTTTTGTTTTTTAATTTTTTAATTTTTGTGGTCTGAAATGGCACACTTGATATTCTTTCAACTATAAGTTTTTTGTACGTACCGGTGCTTGAACTCGCGATCTCTACAGTAGCTCTGCAGCTATATATAAACGTGCCAATAATATAATAAGGTTACACTCACATTTCTGGGTGCCTCAATAGTAATAAAGTTGTCCTTGGATGCAGCTGTGGGAACCTCAGGTGGTGTCTCCACTTTAACGAATACCATGGGCTTTGTTTCTTCAACCTTAAATAAAGAAACATATCAAAAGCATAATAAAAACTAGTGCCTACGCCAAATCTTGGGATTAGGTAGCGGACCCCAGGCATCCTTCAGGATGCAACTGTACTGGGATAACGCTAGGAGGATGATGATGATCAAAAGCATAATAAAAAAAAACTATGAACTGTTTCAACCTTCATTTAGTGAGTGTTGTAGAAAATGCTACTAAAACGAAACATATAACCAATACTTGGAATTATTAGCATCAATATTGAATAAACTGTCACACAAGGTACCTATTTAAGCTTTAAAGAAGCTACGCTTACGTTGCGGTTCAAAAGTTTGTGTTACGACTTGTGACCATTCAAAATAAAAGCTGCTATTGTTGCACTTTTAATTTTATCGCTTGACATTTTATGGCTCTTTGTTCTTAGACCACCGAATAGATTATATCTACATAAGCAAAGAACACAAGGGCTACCACAATAGATCAATCTCTCCTCGAGCGCGTGGGATAGCTAAAAAAAATCAATTATAATAGTGCCTTGCAGCCAGCTGATATTATTTACTGATCACAGATTTCATAATGTTAGACTTACAACATTTTCATCCTGCCGTGTTTTCAAGTAAAGCAGCAGATTCTTCACACCAACGAGCGCTGTTTGCTGGAAGTTGTACACTATCTGCATCGACAGTTTACAAGTCTCGCACATCTGCCATTGACAGGGGAAAGCTTGGATCTCGGCCTGAAATATTATCATCTTTATTATAAAATTCTAGTACTTTTCGATAACTAATTCAATGTACATCTCACGAGCGCGGGTGAGCCAAGGTTGTGTGTTGAGCTATACACGCACATTGTCTATGTGTGGATCAGCGTAGGAGATATGAGTTCACGTTGTCTATGTGTTCGTATGTGTCACAACTACAACCATGGCTTACTCACGCTCGTAAATAAAAGTACGGTATAAATAAAAGTACTTGAAATTTTCTGAACTGAGCTCATAAATGGGTAATGGGTCTGGGGGTATGATAAATAAAAGTACTTGAAATTTTCTTAACTGAGCTCATAAATGGGTAATGGGTCTGGGGGTATGATAAATAAAAGTACTTGAAATTTTCTGAACTGAGCTCATGAATGGGTAATGGGTTGGGGGTATGATACAATGGCATTGTATCTATACAATACCATTCATCTGCTTTTGTTCTAGTTACCGCCAACCAGTTTACAGATACTTACAAAAAAAGGTTAAAACTACATTGAATGTTTATAAAATTTTCAACCTTAGATATACCTTATTGAGTAGGTTTAAAATGGTCTAAGAGGAAAATAACACCTGTGCTTTTTCTAGTGATTACGGTTGAGTGACTGGCGGTCGGACGGTTGTAAAATCTGAGCGCCATTATTATGTTTGTTGTGTTAATTTGTGCTTAACCGCTCAATGGTATTGTAGTCTTAAATGGATGAGCTCTGTTCAAAAAGTTTCGATTATACAGTAAAATTCTACTACATTTATGATATTTACCATGTTTATAACTGGAGACACAATGGCTTCGAGTAATGTCCTGTGTTCGGGAGATAGCGGCGACAGATCCGGTCGATTGACCATGCAGAGCACGCAGACGTGGATCATCGTGCTTGGATTATTGCAGTTTAATTGTTAATATACGACTTGCTGCGTTAATTGCTTATGTAAAAACAACAATCCATCAACCACTCTTTGGTTTTATAGCCCCATCGGTATTGCCGATGATTCCGCCAACATCAAGGTAAATAAAGGCACGTAATTATATTATTATTAATATGACCGGTGACTTCTGATTGCCAGGTTCGCCCACAAAAGAATCTTAAACAAAGGACAAAACAAGCATTTAAGGCCGATTTACTCGGTGCAAGATCTTGCCTGCAATTTTCACATTGCGTGGCTGAGGGCTAAGGCACACAGACTTCGCTGGTTCGGCCACCTACTGAGATTGGGAGAGGATAGAGCCGTCAAGAAAGCATACTTGGGGCGAACAAGTGGGCGCCGCCCGGTTGGTCGACCCAGGTATCGCTGGGAAGACAGTGCGGAGGCGGATCTGCGGCAGCTTCAGGTGGAAGACTGGTAGGAGGCTGCGCAGGATCGGGAAAGGTGGCGTGCTCTCGTTTCGGAGGCCAAGATCCTCTTTGGGTCGCTGCGCCGCTAAAGTAGTAGTATGTGAATGAGGCTTTGGTGATAAACTTACTACCACAAAAACAAGAGGTTAATTTTAATTTTGCATAGGACATACACAAAAGGAGAGTAAACTAGGGTTAAAAGGAATTAGGGTTAACAGGCCGGGGGAATTCTGGGGGTAGGATATCAAACAAAGGAGTGACGAAACTGTATAATTGTCACGGGTATACTCAGATTGAGCATTTCTTGCCCGAGTATAGGGAGATCAACATTAGCGTATATCATTTGGCCTACCACATGATGGCTGCGAGAGTATATCGGCTTATCTCGAGCTATCCGTCATTTTCTAACAGCACCAATCAAAAAATGACGCGTAGCTAGAGATAAGCCGACATACTCTCGAGGCCATCATGTGCTACGCCTACTGAGGTAAGGTATGCTTGCTTAGAATGTCCAATTGTCCATTGTATGCCCATGCTTGCTCTTGGCCAGCATCTAGCCAGGGGGGCAAAGATGAGGCCGACGGTGAAGCGAGCTCACCCAGAAAATGCCTGTTCACTCTTGCCTTAAATAGGTCCTGGTTATATGAACTCAGAAATACAGATGCCGGCAGGGAATTCCAAACTTTAGCAGTGCGCATTATAAAAGATGAAAAAACTGCTTGCTTAAACTTGCCAATTGGCCAAACAGAGTATTAGTAGTGAAAGGTATTTTTATTTTCTAGAAAACCAGTCCAGTCTGTTTTTGAATAGATGTTCAAGTCAAGCACGCAGCACCTCGTCAAAACGTTGGTTTCATTTAGGATGACGAAAACTACTTTACATAAACCAACCATTACCATCTACTTATTGTTATCTTTAAGTACGGCTGTAAAACAACTACGCTATTGTGTATAGTTTGAATATGTTTACAGTACAGTACAGTACACGTGCCGCACGGTCAGTTTTTATGATGTCTCTTTGTTATCTTTTCCTTTCATAGTTAGGCAACAAAAGATGTTGTAAAATCCCGCATCAAGTGCTTTTCGTCAGAAAATAAACTATAAAGCTTATGCCACACACAGAGCGGGCGGGCGGGAGCGGACGCGCGGGAGCGGGCGGGAGGCGGGCGGCCGTTTGGTGGGCGGGCGTGTGGCGGGCGGGCGCGCAAAGGCAGTCTGTTTCTTGAAAGCCGCCCGCCTCTAAACCGCCCGCTCCTGCGCGCCACCCGCCCGCCCGTTCTGTGTGTGGCTTAAGCTTAAGGCACTGTTACCACCGCCGGCGATGAGCGAGAAGTGATTACAGTTAGAAACGAATTGGCGAGACGCTTCTGAGAGTGAGAGTGGTATTTCCGATATTTTTGTCGCTCGGCTATAACGACGGGCGATTACTCGAAAAATGACCGCTGTTTAGGGTCAGTTGCACCAACGTACGAACACAGACCGGTCATCGTCAAATATGGCGCCGGCAGCTGTCATCCCATAGAAACTTGTCAAACTTTCCATACAATCAGATTTGACGAACACCGCTTACGATTACAGACGGTTTGGTGCAACCCAGCCTTAGTCTCTGATCGCCAAGCGAGCATGTGCACCTCTCTGAATGTTAGAGCGAGATGCTTCAACTCCCCTCCCCTATTCAGGATGCTAAATTCAGGACAATGTAATACCCGCTTTATCCATTGTTCTTTTGTGCGGTTTTACTACCTTCATTATCGCCCGACATAAAAGATAAGCATACTCTGTAGACAAAGAACATTTTATCGGATTATAAACTCTAGGGTCTTTGCCAAAAGTTTAAATTGCTTTAATAGGAATGCGATGTTAGACGCCGTCCGTTTCAGTAAACAAAGTTATTGTTAATTTAAGATTTGAAAAAACCGGCCATGTGCGTGTCGGATCACCTATCCTTGAATCAAAAAAGGTGGTATCTTCATAGGGAAGCCACGGCACTTACGTCCTTTTGTTTGGGCAAGACAGATTTTCAGTGAAACCTTAAAACTCTTAATCCCATCTTGTTCAAACCAAAAGTCGTTAAAAGTATTTATTGTTGTACACCACCTCAATTTTTTTTGAGAATTTTTTTTCTTCATAGTTTGGAACTTAGAGGGTGGGGGGGGGGGGGGGGGGGACACACACATTTTGTACAACTTTGGAAGCTAATATCTCACCAACGATTCACTTAAATGGAAAACTTTCTTAGTAACCTCGATATTATTTTTAAAGCATATCCAAATGTATCCCTCAAAACTACTTGCAAAATAAATTTTCATCCCCCGGTTCCATGTATGGGGTGCCACTAAACATTTTTTTTCCTAATTTCACATTACTTTTATGTAGCGGTTTATAGAATACATCTTCTTAACAAATTTCATAATTGTAGTACTTATAGTGTCAGAGTAAATCGGCTGTGACATACGGACAGACAGACAGACCGAAACTATAAAGGTTCCGTTTTAGCCATTCTGGCTATGGAACCCTAAAAAAAACGAAAACCCAGGGACTAATTATAAGAAAACCCATTTCAGCCTTTTTGGAAATTTACCCAGAAGGATGGAAGGTGAAGAGCGATGAAACATGAGGGCAATCTAGTTTTTTAAAGTGAGTGGTGGTGTTTTTAAAAGTCTTCCCGCCAAGTATGTAGTCAACATACTTGGCGGGAAGACTTTTAAAAACACCATCGGCTGCTTAAAGTGTCAAACCGTACGCTGTGTCACAATGCTTACTATAGAGATGCACTGTTACAGTCTCTCAGGTCTGTCAGGGCCTAACAGTATGTCTCTATAGTAAGCATTGTGACGTAGCGTACGCCGTGACGCTGTGAGCGGCCGATGGTGTTTATCGGAGACCAGGGCTTGTGACAAATCTCCATAAGTTGTGCAAACACGGTGAAGCCTTGTAGCTTTTACATAACCAATGTTTTCCTCAGACATGACTAGCTTAATGGATTACTGTCTGGTTGGCTTCCGAAGCAGACATAAAATATAGACACATTTTACTTTTGTTTATACTTTTATCTTATATCTTTAAACAAGCAATTATTGTATATTTATTTATTTATTTATATATTTATTTCGAGGATCTCGGAAATCTTATCTTATTATTATTTATATCTTTAAACGAGCAATTCTTGTATATTTATTTATTTATATATTTATTTCGAGGATCTCGGAAACGGCTCTAACGATTTTGATGAAATTTGGTATGTGAGGGTTTTCGGGGACGAGCAATCGATCTAGCTAGGTCTCATGCCCGAGAAAACGCCGAGCGAAGCTCGGTCGCTCAGATATTCTCCTTTAAACCTGCTATTTTTCCATTGTGCATGACTTGCGCCATTGTCAGGGCCCACATACGACTTGAGTAACTACCTAATTTAGATACTTACCAAATATTTTAAGTCAAACCTGCTTTATTACCCTGGCCGTAAGTAAGTATGTGTGCCGGGACGTGTTAGAAGGGTAGATTTTAACGTGTCGCGTAGATCAATTCCATCGCTTTTAACCGCATTAGTACGTTTATTCCCGTGAGTTTGGATTTTCTCCCTTGTCAGGGGGTTCTGAATCTCCCGTTTTCTTCCTTAACGAACAACCAAACACAAAACACTTACCTCACCGTGGTTATTATTCCTCCTCCAACAGAAAATATCCTATCTCAGTGAAAATCGGCTAGCAAAACCACTAGTTAACAAGCACTATTCAAGCCCAGAGCACTTGCGTTGTTTTAAGCATATAATCCATAATAAACAACACGGGATAGCGAGTGAAATACTTATTTTGTGTTTTTGAGGCTTCAAACCATCTATCTATAACAGGTTTGACAATTGACAACAAGCAAAGCAATGTACCTACAACCTTTGAGTAGAGAAGATTATAGATACAATATGAAGTAGACACAGATATACAAAAGCATAACTTATCTCTTTCTTTCCAATCGTCAATTGCATATGGTGAAAGAGATAGCATGACTTTACGTTGTTCTTACTTCAGATACTGTTTGACACATCGAACAGCTGTTTACGACGCGGTCTGACGCGTTCCATGTCGCCATATTTGTTGAAAAAGTTGTAGTGCTGCGCTCAGGTATTATCGATACCTGTTTATAATACAGATCAGTATGGCTAGCACATGATGGCAACGTCAGTTTGCCGGCTTATCTCGAGCTATCCGTCACTTTTTAAAAGCACCTATAAAAAAGACGCATAGCTCGAGATAAGCCGAGATACTTATGCCACGCCATTATGTGCTAGCCCTACAGATATTCTATTCTTCATGCTTGGGCAGTAAAGTCGCCCTTTGAACGACGGACTAATTCAAGTTCAAATTAATATAATTTTAATTTTAAGTATAAGGGTAACAGTACTTGGATATTAGTCTCTGACAATTTCTATCAGACAAGAAAACCCCTGTGGAAAACACGAATTTAAAAATATCGATAATGATATAGAGATCTTTGATTACCACAACTCTACAGCTGTCAGATTCGCAGGTGTCGCCATGTTTGTTGCCTAAAGCACAGAATAAGTAATAGTACAAGTACAGAAGTTTCTCTGCTAACAAATTCCCCGTTTAGGTATGCCAAACGTGCCTAAACGTGGCCATCTCTTTCTATCGCACGCAACGCGCTCTTTCGAGGCCCCGCCCTCAGCGCTAGGGTTACCACCAGCGAGAACCTATTTTAATATATGTACTTTATTATTAGTAGTGTTGTTTACGATACAATTACGAATAGTACTTTTAAGGTTCCGTAGCCAAAATGGTGAAAACGGAACCCGTCCGTCCGTCTTTTCGTCTGTATGTGACAGCCGATGTACTCGGAGACTATAAGCACTACAAATACAATTACTCGTGTTCTACTCGTATGAACCGCTACGTAAAAGTGATGTGAAATCAGTGTTGCCAGAGCACTTCCGTCAAAAAGTACGATCTTGTGTCCAAAAAAGCACGTTTTTGGAATGAAAAGCACGTTTTTAGGGTTCCGTACCCGAAAGGTCCAAAATGAATCCTATTACTGTCACTCACGCGTCCGTCCGGTTTTATTAATAAGTACGTCACATACAGAGTATTGGGCCCTTACATCGCGTACACATTTCATGACACGAACGATAGAGCTTGCATTGCAGGACAGAGCAGTCCTGTGCTGCAACCACAGCACAGGTAAGACATAACTTTTAACTTTAGGATATCAAAGCGTAGGGTATGAGAGAAAGATTGTTTGACAAAATGATTGTTAGAAAAAAAATTACAGTTTAAGAGAGGACCAAACCAACATTACTGCCAATTTTTAGTAGTAAAATCATAAAGCACCATAGCACTTGAAAAAGCACGGTTTTAGCACGTTTTTGGGGAGCGCACGTAAAAAGCACGTTCGTATCCAAAAAAGCACGTAAAACCGTGCTAAAAAGCACGTTCTGGCAACACTGTGTGAAATGACGAAAAAATATTAAAGTAGGGGGAGGGGGCACTCCATACATGTAACCAGGGGATACAAAGTTTTATATAATTTTTAAAGGCATCACTTTAAAAAATAAAAGAGGTTTCTTAGAACCAACGTTTTCATTTTCGTTTTCTTTTATGTCAACCGTTGGTGAATACCAAACGCAATGACCGTTCTTACGTCTACGTTCTTATTATTATTGGTGCAACCTGCTGCAATACAATAATGCTGTGATTTTGACATTATTATTTAACACGAAACTACACGAAAATAATTATTTTTTATGATCGTACAAGCGCGTGCGCGTGCGATCCGTAACGCTGCTCCGCCGGCGGCCGCATGTACTTTGCGCGGCGCGATGACGTCACGGTAGTAAGCCCCTCCTGCCTAAAGGCCTACCGCGACCCGAAAACGAAATATCTGCCTCTCTGTCGCACTTGCATATTGGAGCAACAGAGAGGGAGATACTTCGTTTAGGGTTCCCGGTAGGCCCCCAGCTGAAAAACTCCAACAATAATAGTGAAATATAGCTTAATTGCGATGCCTATAAGACGAAATAGAAAAGAGTGCCATGTTTTATCTATCACCTACCGAGCATTTTTTCATGGTCGGGTTATAAGCACCGGCCGTAGAGAGGATCTTTATAAGGTGGTTCGCTTTCCATACAAAACGTCTTTTGACATTCGCAGGCTAGCGGAGTGATATTTTAAGAAACTTATAAACGTAATTAACCTTCATAAATTGGCTTTCCATTTGCGCGAAATTCCCCCTTTCCTAGTATAAACTAGAATAATTTGATAAATTATTTTGTCACGTGAGTATCAATCGCGTGACATCATTTTTTTCGAATTATTCCAGGGTATACAAGGTAATTCTAGGAAAGGGGGAATTTCGCGCAAATGAAAAACCAATCTATGAAAGTTTGTTACATAAGTTTCTTAAAATATCACGCCGCTAGCCTGCGAATTTCAAAAGTCGTTTTGTATCATAAAGTAACTTACTTATATTGTTTTGTATGGAAAGCGAAACACCAGCAGGGACGGAGATAATCTGACAGTTTTTCTGGGGTTACCACAAAAAGAAACGCTCGCGAGGTCTACAGCTATTTATTAATTAAGAAACCATGTCTTTTTTATTATTGGCAATATCAACATTTGTCCTTTCACTCTGCTCTTTTTCACTGTTATCTTCAATATTCTTCTTAGTAATCAGTTTCACCTTCTCAACTTTCCGCGGTATCTTGTGTTTGTACCGTCCGTGCAGGTAGAGAGCGCTTTTGTGCCCGAAGTCCGCCCCGCACAGCTTGCACACGAACGGACGCGCGCCTGTGTGTGTGTTTATGTGCGACGCAAGTACCCCCTTACTCTGCGAAGGAAATTAATTCATTAATATTACGTACAATACGATGATATATGCTCTTATTCCATCTAAACACGCGGCAGCGTGTCAAGCCAAACTTAAAAAAAAAAAAAACTGGCGACGCGGCCGTGTGTTATATTACACTAACCATTTGGTGGCACTTTTGACCCCTACGTTACTCAAAATCTATTGAACGGACACATATGAAATTTGGTACGTTTATTAAGATTGGATAGTTTACTTTCGCGATGTCCAGTCGAGGGCCTAAATATATATACATTTTTGGACTTTATTACAATGGTATAAGGTTGACTTGACTGTCCTAGGTGAGCGATGCGAACGCGAATGCGCGCGTTCATTTGTTTCTTGCCAATTCTCGCATAGAACTTGCATAAGCTAGTACTTTATTGAAAAAAAAAACAGCATAGTAATTTAGCGGTATCATCGAGGCAAGGGCCGACACGCTTTGAGAGAGAAAGATAGCCTATTGCAATTCCTGTAAGAGGAAAGAGATAAGAGTGCCATGTTTTGTCTTTTTCACCGACCGAGCATTTTGTCATTGTTGGGTTATAGGCACAGGCACACTTCCATAAGAAATAGAAATAGAAAAAAGTTTATTCATGACGTTTTACTTAGGCTAATACATAAGAAATAAACAATTCATATAACTTAAGCAGTACACATTTAGTAGTATACATTTTATATGAATATTCTCTTACCCCTCGTCGCTCGGTGGCGCATCTATAACTATTGTATATACATATACTATAGCCGTGTTCCGAATCACGCTAAAAATGCTCGCAGCCCTTACAGTGCTGACGGCCGGTCCAAATCAAATAGCGCGCTCAAGGTCGCGTGAGTAGTGTTTTGTTTCGGACCGGTATTCGCTTGAGCGCGCTCACGGTCGGACCGATTCACGCTCATAGCCCGTGTTTACTGTCATGTTCATATATCAAACGTCAACTTGACGTTTGGCTCAAGGTGCTTATGCCTGGGAGTGTGAGCACTGTGAGCGCTGTCCATGACATCATCAGTGACGTCACGACATCTCATGTAAGCGCTATGAGCGTGAATCGGTCCGATCGTAAGCGCGCTTTGAGCGCTATAAGCGTGATTCGGAACATGCCTTATATCTATGTATCGAGGGCGAACTCACCGCGAAGCCTCGGCCGCAGTAATCGCAGAGTTTGTCCTTCACGACCAGCTTGGCGTCATGTGTTCTCTTCACGTGCGCTTGAAGCCTTGTACGCGAGTTGAACGACTAAAAACAAAAATATATTCATTTGTCACTGTCTTTGAGTCTTCGCCCCACAAATTTCGGCCTTCATCGAACATCTATAGCCTGGCAAAAAAGAGAAAATAATAGGGGCGCCACTGTCGCTTAAATGGCAACACGAATAGTTCGATGGCCGATATCCAGATACTTTATTTTCAACTAAAACATTTTTAGTAAGTTCTTAATTAAGGCGCTATACTGAGAAATTTGGAGACTTTGAAACGCTGTCCTGCCCAGACTAGCAAACAGTAGGGGCTGATTTTCAGATATATGATTCTTGACTATATGATTGTGATACTGACAATAGCGAAACATGATTGCTTAAAATTTTCTCGATAGAAAATAAATCCAAAGTCGAGTCTATATTTTCCTTTTTTTCCTCAGCCTACTAAAACAACGCATTATTAAAAGACACGATTAAGTTAATATGGTGGTATTTTACTTCATCTAGGTACCGACAAGAGGAAATTTAATAAACCTGCACACAGTCAGATATTTAACGAGATTTGTCTAAAAAGCCATTCTCGGAGAGGGTTGCATCCCGTTTTGTCGTGAGCGAAAAACAAAGGGTGTCTCTTTCAATCGATATATCGAAATAAGAAATATTTTAATCAAATACATTTACTAGTAACCAAAGTCAGAAAAGACTATTCATTGGCCAGGTGAAATTTAAACTCAATGACAAAAAAATCAGAAAACTTTATTTGTGCATTTAGATATATTTACAGAGATTTGCCTGAATTAGCATTTACAATTGTAATTATCACTTGTTTACTATGCACTACATGTTTCACTATGAAACGAAATTCATCAAATATATCGCAAGTACCAAATTTATTATATAAGGTTTTGTTTACATTCGTAAACATACCCTTCAAAATCTTGCTATTATCCCGGACGCAATTTCATCCATAAATAATAATATAATTTATTTATTTCAAGAACAAGTTACAAAGAAGTACAATTCATTAACAACTATGTATTATTAAGCGTCAATCAAAAACAAGTATTGCCGCTGTTACTTGCAATAGGTTTAAAATATAACCTGTGCTACAAGTACCAGCTACCTTCCTTATGACTAAACATAGCTGACAGACATGACAAAATTTGGTTGTTAACGATAAAAGAGTAATAAATCATGATTGTCCCCTTTAAAAAAATATATAAATATAATTAGTAAAACCATCAATAGTTCAACGAATTACATAGGAATGATTACCAACCCGTAATTCAGCACTTTTTAGATAAACACTGTCCCGTTTCGTCAAAATAATTCACGCCTCAAATTCAGCAAGACGACCGCTTTAGCTTAGTTGGTAGTGACCCTGCCTATGAAGCTGGAGGTCCCGGGTTCGAATCCCGGCCGGGGCATTTATTTGTGTGATGAGCACGAATATTTGTTCTCGGGTCTTGGATGTTTTCTATGTATTTAAGTATCTATTTATCTATATAAGTATGTATATCGTCATTTAGTACCCATAGTACAAGCTTTGCTTAGTTTGGGACCAGGTTGATTTGTGTAAGATTGTCCACAAATATTTTTATTTATAATTAATACGTAAGTTTAGTATAATATGCTATAGTGGTTCTCACCCGGTCACACAGGCCGCAAGGATGCATGGTGGCGTTGTGTTTCATGTTCATGTGCTCTCTCAGATGGTTCGGCTTTATAAACTTGACGCCGCATTCTTTACATTTGTGCCTGGATCGAACGAGAATATATTATTAGTCATCTTATTTTACCTATCTATAGTCTGTAGTTAAGCAACGTGGGCAGCGGTCAGGACTTGGATGGGTGACCGCTTTGAGTGGTTACTAACTGAGCGCTCCCGTGCTTTGGTTGGTGTCTATGGCAGCAGTCGTTAAGCCAAGTTGGAGGCCTTCGGGCGGCTTGAGAACTTCTAACAGTCAAGTTGCCCACTCACTTGACAAAGCCTAATCCCAATAAGATCTAGTTTCCCCTCGGGGTTGGAAGGTCAGATGGCAGGCGCTTCCGTAAAAACTAGTGCCTACGCCAAATCTTGGGATTAGGTAGCGGACCCCAGGCATCCTTCAGGATGCAACTGTACTGGGATAACGCTAGGAGGATGATGATGATAGTCTGTAGTACAGACTATTTTTATTATATTAGATTATCTAAGCATACACACACACAGGGACAGACAGACAGGAGGAAGCGACTTTGTTTTTTAGTATGTAGTGATATCGTACTTGTACTCCGCCTCGGAGGCGTGTCGCTTTGTCTTCCGCACGTGAAGTTGGTACAGCTGCATGTCCCGGAACTGTATGTTGCATTCGTTGCAGAACGCTTCCGGGTCTACCTGTCAATGAACCACACAAAATGTTGTAGCGACATGTGATGACGTAATCAGTGTCAGCATTTTCTATACGGAGCTCAGGAGCAGGACAGGCAGTTGGTATTCGCGAGCCATAGCGTACACACTAATATAATAAACCCGTCCCCGCCTGGTCCTGTGCCCGTGTAATTATATTTACACCACACCTTGCCAAAAAGCGCGTTTTTCTGCACGCTGCGCGATCAGAAAAACCCACTTTTTGGCCAAGTGGTGACGTAAAATTGTGTACAAAACACGGGTCGTAAAACAGAAAGCCCTCTCTCGCATATTTGAGACCCTCGCCTGCGGCTCGGGCCCCAAACATCTGCGATATCGGCCTTTCTTTGTTTTACAACCCTTGTATCGTAAATAACTATTGTGTAACTAAGAACGGTTTACGGAGTCAGATCCAAATGTTACAGTGTTTTATGTGAAGGTTAATAAACTTATTCAGTGTAATATCAAGTTTCATTTATACATTCCCGGGAAGCATAAAATATTATCAGTGAGTACTAACGTAGCGGGAAGAAGTTGGATGCGGAGAGCTGAGGACCGGGTGTGGTGGCGCGAATTAGGGAAGGCCTATGTCCAGCAGTGGACGACTACAGGCTGAAGATGATGATGATGATGATGAGTACTAACGTTGTGTAATACGGATACCTATGACACACACACAACAATGTCATTCTATGTTCTACAGCCTTGGCCAAAAGTGTTGAGCACTCACACGTTGTCCATATAAAAGTTAAACTTTCAATCAAGCATTTCATTTCATATCCTTTTATTAAAGAAAATTAAATATCTTTCAAAAACTAGGTACTTTCGTTGACGTTAAAGATAATTGCACGGTTAAAAATGCAATTTGTCCTTTTATTGCAAACCCGTCTATTTTTAGTGTTCAGTTAGCAATGGCTACTTCGAAATGATTTTATCTAAAGTTCTCTAGATGTTCTTTAGTGTATACCTTTTCATATTTTACGTCAATGTGCATTTTTGTAATTAAAAAATAATAGTTTTTTTATAAGTTACAAAGGAAAATAAGGGGTCCTCAACACTTTTGGCCAAGGCTGTATGTTACTTCTCCATATTTGGTAAATAAATGATTCTTCTTAGAAAATGTCAGCAATGGCGACATTATAAATAACGAATCACGTACATACATATTATGATATCGCGAGGAGAAAAATATGGTCGGAACGTGTGGTTCCGCCTTAAGAGCCCACATATGCACTTTTGCCAATGTTTATCGACCTAGATCTCAACATCTATAGTGATTAAATATCTGTCCTTTCAGTATATTAATCTTGAACTATTTTCCTCCAGTCTGTTAAAAGTGAAAACACGATTTGCAAACATTTTCTCGATACTATTATTTTCCAAATATAACCCTTTTTTTCGATGTTTTTGGTTGGATCTTTAAAACCCTCCCATCTTTAACAATGATTTTTGGTTTAATAGTTGTTAAATGATAAGTTCTCAAACCTGATAAAAAGAATATCCTTATAAATGTACACGTTTAGAATAAACATCAATATTTACGAAAAACACGCGCCGAGCTTCCGTAGAGAGCGGGATGGTTAATTGAAGACTCACGCGTGTTAGAGCTGGACTTTTGCAATGCCATGTACGCCTTACAGCTCCCGGTGTCGCCGATGTACGGGATCATAACAAAAGATTGTTTTTTTTTTGTTTTTCTCGCCGTCAACCCTCAGGTTAAAATATTATTTACTCTGACAAGCTTGCGGAGTGGGAGTCTAATGACATTTGTCGTCATTTCCCAACAGTTAAGAGGCATTATTTACCCTGACAAGCTTGCGGAGTGGGAGTCTAATGACATTTGTCGTCATTTCCCAACAGTTAAGAGGCATTATTTACCCTGACAAGCTTGCGGAGTGGGAGTCTAATGACATTTGTCGTCATTTCCCAACAGTTAAGAAGCATTATTTACCCTGACAAGCTTGCGGAGTGGGAGTCTAATGACATTTGTCGTCATTTCCCAACAGTTAAGAGGCATTATTTACCCTGACAAGCTTGCGGAGTGGGAGTCTAATGACATTTGTCGTCATTTCCCAACAGTTAAGAGGCATTATTTACCCTGACAAGCTTGCGGAGTGGGAGTCTAATGACATTTGTCGTCATTTCCCAACAGTTAAGAGGCCTTGCAAGTTTTAAAATATTTTGATTTCAAATTTTGACGAAAGTATTGATAATACCAATAAAGTGATTAAAGAATACAATTACTATATTAAAGTTTTTAATAGCAACATTGCCCTTTTTTGATTTTATTGTGCGTAATAGATTTTAAGCGGAAAAAAGCAGTTTTTAGTTCGAAAGTGGTCGATTTGGAGTGATGTTTGAAACAATATTCCTTAATGAAAAATCAAAAAAATACCTTTAAAATTTATGTCATTAGATCGCAAAAGTCCTGTTCTAAATAGTAACGTTGAGAAAATGTCAAAATATGTGTCAGTGAAACAGAAAATGACCTAAATAGATTTTTTACCTAATAAGGATCCTTAACGGTCGGCGTGATTTGGTAACTTTTCTCTGAAGATCGTGTGACGCACACACACACAGAACATACCTCAGTGCTGTGCGTCCTCATGTGAGTTTTCAACCCCTCGTCCCCTCGGAATTGGCCCCCGCACTCCGCACACATACGTAGCGACAAAGACACACACACACACACACACAGAACATACCTCAGTGCTGTGCGTCCTCATGTGAGTTTTCAACCCCTCGTCCCCTCGGAACTGGCCCCCGCACTCCGCACACATACGTAGCGACAAAGACACACACACACACACACACAGAACATACCTCAGTGCTGTGCGTCCTCATGTGAGTTTTCAACCCCTCGTCCCCTCGGAACTGGCCCCCGCACTCCGCACACATACGTAGCGACAAAGACACACACACACACACACACACACACAGAACATACCTCAGTGCTGTGCGTCCTCATGTGAGTTTTCAACCCCTCGTCCCCTCGGAACTGGCCCCCGTACTCCGCACACATACGTAGCGACAAAGACACACACACACACACACACAGAACATACCTCAGTGCTGTGCGTCCTCATGTGAGTTTTCAACCCCTCGTCCCCTCGGAACTGGCCCCCGCACTCCGCACACATACGTAGCGGCACAGACACACACACACACACACACACACACAGACACACACACACACACACACACACACACACACACACACACACACACACACACAGACACACACACACACACATACACACAGAACATACCTCAGTGCTGTGCGTCCTCATGTGAGTTTTCAACCCCTCGACCCCTCGGAACTGGCCCCCGCACTCCGCACACGTACGTAGCGACAAAGACACACACACACACACACAGAACATACCTCAGTGCTGTGCGTCCTTATGTGAGTTTTCAACCCCTCGTCCCCGCGGAACTGGCCCCCGCACTCCGCACACATACGTAGCGACAAAGACACAGACACACACACACACACACACACACACACACACACACACAGAACATACCTCAGTGCTGTGCGTCCTCATGTGAGTTTTCAACCCCTCGTCCCCGCGGAACTGGCCCCCGCACTCCGCACACATACGTAGCGGCTTCCCGCCGCGGTGCTGTCTGTCACATACGTAACATAAATAACAAACAAATGCAAGGCGTTTAATTAGACTAGACTACACTCGTACTTACAGCATATGAATTTTGAGGCAGCCCGACGTGTAGGATTTCCCACATTCAGGGCATTTCGTGCGGCGGTGGGTGCTGCGCATGTGCGACGTGTACTGCCTGCTCGTCCTGCGACAACCATCATCATCATTGAAATCATCATCATCTTCCTAGCGTTATCCCAGTACAGTTGCATCCTGAAGGATGCCTGGGGTCCGCTACCTAATCCCAAGATTTGGCGTAGGCACTAGTTTTTACGAAAGCGATTGCCATCTGACCTTCCAACCCCGAGGGGAAACTAGACCTTATTGGGATTAGGCTTTGTTAAGTGAGTGGGCAACTTGACTGTTAGAAGTTCTCAAACCGCCCGAAGGCCTCCAACTTGGCTTAACGACTGCTGCCATAGACAGCAACCGGGATCAACGGCTTAACGTGCCTTCCAAAGCACGGTAGCGCTCAGTTAGTAACCACTCAAAGCGGTCACCCATCCAAGTCCTGACTGCTGCCCACGTTGCTTAACCTTAGACACCGCAAGCGGTACGCAGGCGCCGCTGGGCCACGAGCGCTTCCATCATCATCATCATCATTGAAATACGATAAATAAATAAATCATCAAAAGGTCGTCCGTTTAAAACTATTGCTCAGTCAGCTCAGTCTGTAAGGCATTTGGTATTGTAATTATAATATTATCACTATATTTATTACCACCATGTATGTCTTTCCCGTTCACGGGACAATAGTGTCCCGGACCTTTGGGAGGCGTGCGCGGAGCCGAAGTACCGAGGTACCGAAGTGCCATCGAGTACCACATAGCCAACACGTAGAGGCCCATTTGACAATTTAATGAAATGCAAGGGATATACCGAGCGGATGCTGTCCCTGCCCGCGTCATGGGACGCACACAGAGACGGCACCCGCCAGGGTGTATAGGGACTATTGTTGGTGGATGGAATCAAAATGAACCGGGTTATTAGGTGAAGATGATGGACTAATGGCTTTACCGCCATTATTATTATTATTACACACATTCATATCATTCATCATCATCATTACTCGTCATTATTATTTTATTTTTATTATTCATGCTAACATAGTTCTAAAAGTTTTAAATTGTTACTAACACAATATGGACATTGTCTGAAATAAATTATTTTTCACTTCTCATGCTCGAAAAGTGTGTCATATTAGACTTGTGAAGCGGGGCTAAAGTAGTACATTTAAGCCCTAGGGAAAATATGTATACATATTTATGATTGATTATGATGACCTATTAAATCCACCAATCACAGAACAGTAATTTGACAGATTAAAAATTATTTGGTAAAAATATCTACCAACCAGAACACAGCTGTACTAAAATCGACCAATCAGGAAAGAGGTTTTTCAGGTCTCTAAAGATTAAGCGGTGTCTATGGTCAAAGCAATTACTCCTCTTAAAAGAAAAAAAAGCGCATGTTGCATCTCTTTCTTTAATATAGCAAAAGAAAGGGAGGCGAATACGCAAACCGAAGTCTCTTGAATATCCGAGCGTGAGCGTTCGATTGTCCAATTTCGACGTTAGCATATAAATGAGCAACATATCCCATTTGTCTGTGGGCTGGCCTAGACTAGCCAATGCACGCAATTTTTTTGTGACGTGGTCAACCGCTTGAACCGCCTTGAACCGCTTGGTCTCAGGACGGACTTTGCCTCCTTGTGCGTGTTCTACCGCCTGTATAACGGGGTGTGCTCAGAGGAACTGGTTGACATGATGCCCACGGCCACCTTTCATCACCGCACCGCTCGCCATCGGCAGCGAGCTCATCCCCACACCTTAGAGCCACTGCGTTCTCGTACAGTGCGATTCAACAGGTGATTTATACCGAGAACACTCAGGTTGTGGGATGAGCTTCCTGCCGAGGTATTCCCAATGGGCTACAGCATGGGGCTCTTCAAAAAAGGCGTGAAAAGGGTGCTTATGGGTCGGCAACGCGTGAGTGACGCCTCTGGTGTTGCAAGCGTCTATAGGCGGCAGTAACCACTTACCATCAGGTGGGCTGTCAGCTTGTTTGCCTCCGACGTAGTATAAAATAAAAAAACCAAAAATCGCAAAGCCCGTTTCCGTCTCCCGAGTGAGCGCGTGAATGTTGAAATACGCACTAATGTGATGATTGACAAGCAATCTTTTGTTATTGTAACGCTCACAGAGGAGTGTCCAGGCCTTAGCGTAGTTGGCTTTTGCAAAGTACATTTCTGAAGTTCGACCATTACTCGTTAACTAGTAATGTCTACTTAGCTGTGATAGTTTTCCTTTTAAATTCATCGTATATACTACTACCATGATTTTTTTCACATGCCTAGTAGCCACCGTTTAGCTGACAGGGGGGGGGGGGGGGGGACACTTGACCATAGCTAAAATTATCACTTCAAAGCTTAATATCACGCTAACCAATTCTTTAATCAAAAAATGCTTTTAGAAACCTAATTATATTTTTAAAAGAGCTATCCAACGATACCCCACACGATGGGGTTTGGCAGAAAAAAAATTGCACCACTACTTTACATGTAGGGGAGGTACCCTAAAAAAATTTTTTTAAAGATTTTATTCTACCGTTTTGTCGGCGTCATTGATATGTATACTCATGCCAAATTACAGCTTTCTAGTACTAACGGTTACTGAGAAAAACGGGGGTCGGACGGACGGACGGACATGGCGAAACTATAAGGGTTCCTTGTTTACTACGGAACCCTAAAAAGTAGGTAGTGAAAATGAATAGATTTTAGGCTATTAGTCCCACTGCCAGCGAATCCTTATAGTCTGCCGCTCCTCGCAGTCCCTATAGTCTGCTTCACGTTATGCAATCCGCTACAGTGCTGTGGCATGGAGTTTATACTGCATAAGGTATACTACAAGCTACAGTATAAGGTACACAATAAGATACACTCACGGGTATTGTTTGTTGCACTGCTCGCAGTCCCACACAGTCTGCCTCACGTTATGCAGTTCGCTACAGTGCTGTGGCATGGAGTTTATACTGCATAAGGTATACTACAAGCTACAGTATAAGGTACACAATAAGATACACTCACGGGTATTGTTTGTTGCACTGCTCGCAGTCCCACACAGTCTGCCTCACGTTATGCAGTTCGCTACAGTGCTGTGGCATGGTGTTTATACTGCATAAGGTATACTACAAGCTACAGTATAAGATACACTCACGGGTATTGTTTGTTGCACTGCTCGCAGTCCCACACAGTCTGCCTCACGTTATGCAGTTCGCTACAGTGCTGTGGCATGGAGTTTATACTGCATAAGGTATACTACAAGCTACAGTATAAGGTACACAATAAGATACACTCACGGGTATTGTTTGTTGCACTGCTCGCAGTCCCACACAGTCTGCCTCACGTTATGCAGTTCGCTACAGTGCTGTGGCATGGTGTTTATACTGCATAAGGTATACTACAAGCTACAGTATAAGATACACTCACGGGTATTGTTTGTTGCACTGCTCGCAGTCCCACACAGTCTGCCTCACGTTATGCACTTCGCTACAGTGCTGCCGCATGGAGTTCACATCATCCCACACAAAGTCACAGTAGTTACACTTCAGTATTCTGTAAGAGAAGTTTTCTGCCATTGATACAAGAGTCACGGAGGAAATAAAAACCGGCCAAGTGCGAGTCGGACTTCGCACATTTAGGGTTCCGAACCGACCGCAAAGTTAAGTTGGTTTTTATAGGAAAAATAAGGAAATTACAAAGAAAAAATCAAATTTATCAATATATTAGTATTTGTCGGTAAAATATACGTAATAACAAACATTATTACCAAATTTTAAGTTTATAGGCATTTGGGAAGTTAAAAAACTCTTCGGAACAAAACTGTGACTTCTCATTCCTTTGTTTTACAATATTTTTTAAAATTAAAAATATAGTAAATATCTACTCAATGAACTCTAAACAACGATACCCCACTCGATAGGGTAGGATAAAAAAAAATTCGCGCCCCCCTTTAACTGTATGGGAGCCCCCCTTAAAAACATTTTTAGAAATAGAAATAGAAATTTTAAAAATAAGTTTTGACTATTTGTATGGCTTCAGGCCAACAAGATGCTTATACTGTGTAAATTTGAAGCCTGTACCTCCAACCGTTTGGCTGTAAAACCTGTGTGACAGACGACGGACGGACATCTGGGTCTGGGTGTCACCAATAGGGTTCCGTTTTGACCCTTCGGGTACGGAACCCTAAAAATGGAAACGCGCGGACTAGCGAAGCAGGCCGGTAATCGAACTCAGTATTTTCTAATGGTGAGTAAAACTGTCTTTTTATCAAGCCAGAAGGCCTACCGGGAAACGAAAACGAAGTATCTGCCTCTCTGTCGCACTTGCATATTGGAACAACAGAGAGGGAGATACTTCCTACGTTTTCGGTTCCCGGTAGGCCCCTAGATGTCACATAATCGACGGCGCCTAACCTCATTGTCTACTGTCAAATCGCATCGATCGCAAACTCTTAAGAGTATTCCAGTGTTTTAACCGCCCGCGTGGTCGTGACGGAGGTTTCCCCTGGATTTTCCCCGGGCCACTCTCCATGAGCACTCTGCTTTACTGGGCCTGAGCTGACGATTTATTGGGTAGAGGTGAGACGTACTAGGCAAAACGCGTAACTGATTGTTGCGAGTACGCGTCCACAAAAGGACTAGATCCAATAGGTCCAAAGACGCGCTAAACCGACCCCGACCCGAGGTGCTCCGAAAGAATCTGAACGCGCAGACGAATACGAATAACGTGGAACATTAAGATCCTTAGACGTTTCGAGTCTTCAGTCTTCGTACGCCTAGTACTCGATACGCTAAAAGACGCGCGGGCGGGATCGCGTACTTACGCGTCCCTGCCAAAACCTATTCCCGTAAATACGTCTCACCTCTATTATTGGGCCCGGTCTTAAAAAAAAATCACCTGTGATGCAGTTTCGTGTGGGCCTCCAACTCATTCTCGTCGTTCAGCCGCTGCGTGCACACGTCGCACTCGAAGTCGCCGTAATGCTGTGCGCGGAAAATTAACAATGTTCACTAATATTGAATAGTAAAAAAAATATATAAGTGAAATGAAGTGGTCTCGGGTAGGGGTCACAAAACCGCTAGTATTTTTGAAAACCGGTTTTTCGGTTTTTGTACATTACAAAACCGGGTTTTCCGGTTTTTCGGTGATTTTTCGGTTTTACATATAAAAAGTGAAAAAAACTGCATTTTATGAATTTAAACTTTAATATTCAGTCATAAGTATCAGAAGTGAATGTCATGAACGACACTACACAGCTCATTCGGTCAGAAGTGTCTCAAGTGTCAGAACGGAACGGAACAAGTGAGTGAAGTGAATGATATTTTCTAGGATTACAGATTAGGCAAGCAACACTCCGACCATGGTTGCCATTTTGATGTGATTATATTGCAATTGTTAAAAAATATCTCGTTCGGTATGTTTCTTTTAAACTCAATCTTTTGTCATGTTAATTAACTTACAGATATTGTTCTTTATTTTTATTTACCGTGTATTCATTTGGTGCATGTTACATGCCGTGGTTTCACTGAAATGATTCCAAGTTTCCAACGGAAGACCAGAGATGTTGTATTGAAAAACAAACTATACGTAGGGTAGGACAATTAGGTAATTTTTATTAATTCAATTATCATCATCATCATCAGCCGAACGACGTCCACTGCTGGACATAGGCCTCCCCCAGAGAGCGCCACAAAGACCGGTCACGGGCCGCCCGCATCCAGCGGATCCCCGCGACCTTAACCAGATCATCAGCCCACCTTGTGGGGGGCCTTCCAACACTGCGTCGTCCGGTACGTGGTCGCCATTCGAGAACTCGCTGGCCCCACCGCACCGGCCATCGGTCCTCCGGGCAATGTGGCCTGCCCACTGCCACTTAAGTTTGGCAATTCTTCGGGCTATGTCAGTTACTTTGGTTCTTCTGCGGATTTCATCATTTCTGATTCGATCTCGCAGAGTAACTCCAAGCATAGCCCTCTCCATTGCTCTTTGAGTGACTTTGAGCCTCCTGATGAGGCCCATAGTGAGCGACCACGTTTCAGAGCCGTAGGTCATCACTGGCTACACACACTGGTCGAAGACTTTCATCTTGAGACACTGCGGGATATTGGACGAAAAGATATTGCGTAGTCTCCCAAACGCCGCCCAGCCAAGACGGATTCGACGATTGATCTCCTTCTCGAAGTTGGACCTGCCCAACTGGACCGTTTGTCCCAGGTACACATATTCGTCAACAACTTCGAGCGTAGTGTCTCTGATCTTAACTGGAGTTGGTACTACATGGGCGTTAAACATGATTTTCGTTTTGTCCATGTTCATCTTAAGACCAACTTCTTCAGAGGCCCTACTCAGATCATCGAGCATAGTACATCGTCTCCGCCATAACCACTATATCGTCGGCAAACCGAAGGTGAGTGATATACTCGCCATTTATGTTGATGCCAAGCCCCCTCCAGTCCAGAACCTTGAACACATCTTCCAGTGCAGCAGTGAATAGCTTCGGAGAGATGACATCTCCTTGTCTAACTCCACGCTGGAATGGTATCGGTTTAGAGTTCTGGTCCTGGAGACGGACTGACATAGTGTGTCTATTTGGCATCGTTGGAGAGCTTGTAGCACAGCCCAGGTCTCGATCGAATCAAAGGCTTTCTCGTAGTCCACATACGCTAAGCAGAGGGGTAGATTGTACTCCTCCGTCTTCTGTATAATCTGACGAAGCGAGTGTATGTGGTCTACGGTGCTGAAACCTTTCCTGAAGCCGGCTTGTTCGGCGGAAAATATAATTCAATTATATTTTCTATATTTACTGATAAACTAAAAAGTAGAAATTACAAATAGAAGAAGAAGTTATAAGTAGTAATAAACTGATAATCAAAGTAATACTTACAACTATCAAGTATTTAAGTGTAAAACCGAAAAACTCGCAAAACCGGTTTTTTCAAATTTGAAAGCCGGTTTTCTCAATCGACGAAAAACCCGGTTTTTCCGGTTTTTTCGGTTTCGGTGAAACCGGTTTTGTGACCCCTAGTCTCGGGGACAACTTGTGATGCCCGAATGTCCCTTAAATTGAAGGGTAAAATCTACAAGACCGTAATAAGACCTGTCGTCATGTATGGATCGGAATGTTGGGCCGCCTCAAAGGTGACGGATGAAACGAGAATGCACGTTACAGAGATGAGGATGTTGAGATGGATGTGTGGTGTGACAAGAATGGCCCGGATTAGGAATGAGTATATAAGAGGAAGCCTGAAAGTTGCACCCATCATCATCATCATATCATATTATAAAATCTTTCAATTAGCTAAAATAAATTAATAATTGATGTTTTTCGAGTATTTTCGTTAGATCTTATATTAGTCAAGTAAAATAGTAGATTGTTTGACAAGGGTCTAAAGTAAGCCATATTACCACGAGATGGTTATTTTCCCGAACGTAGAGAGGGAAAATTGTTCGAGTGGTAATATGGCTTTTAGGCCCGAGTGATACACTCTACTTTTCACTTCGATTGCGAGAAAACACATAAACACAAATTATCCATCTTAAATGAATAATTTAACTCTTGGCGGGTGTATGTCTAATTTGCAAGGAGCGGAAAAGCCATAGCAAAAACTAGAGGTCGAACAAATGACCATTATTTCTATCGACTTATCGATATCACGGAATATTATCGCATTAGGTATTCATAATCAGCTTAAAAGATAATTCTGTAACATTTGACCTCTTTGATAAGCAACTTGCATCTCCATATTAAAGTAAAGCATGTCAACGTCACATATGTCATTTATGTCACTTAAGTTTTCATGCGTGATTTTCGTGCCGTGTTACTAAAATGGTTAATCCGAAAAGACTTTGTTTGTACAAATATCCAAAAGCCTGATTTCATTACTTTAACTTTGTTTCGTTAAGTGACAAATATTTCTCGATAAGTCGATAAAACAGTTAGTGATTTATGCTATGACAAATTCCGCTCCTTGTTTATAAGACTTTATTTATTATCTACACAAAATTACCTTATCGATAGTCGATAGAAATAATAGTCATTTGTTCGACCTCTAGTTTTTGCTATGGCTTTTCCGCTCCTTGCTAATTTGACAGCATGTTTTTTTTCTAAGGCCAGAACCATATGCCTCGCTATGCGTGTTTGCTTGGCGTATTCGCCTCCCTTTCTTTTGCTATATCAAAGAAAGAGATGCATCATGCGCTTTTTTTTCTTTTAAGAGGAGTAATTGCTTTGACCATAGACACCGCTTAATCTTTAAAGAACTGAAAAACGTCTTTCTGGATTGGTCGATTTTAGTACAGCTGTGTTCTGGTTGGTTGATATTTTTACCAAATATGTTTTAATCTGTCAAATTACTTTTCTGTGATTGGTATTTTGTTTGGTCAAATTAAAATGTTTTGTAAATCATAAAGATGTATACATATTTTCCCTAGGGCTTAAATGTACTACTTTAGCCCCGCTTCACAAATCTAATATGACACACTTTTCGAGCATGAGAAGTGAAAATTAATTTATTTTTACCTTAGTTTAATACCCTGTTCTGTGATATTACCTCAGTATGCCTCTCAGCATGAACCTTCATAAGTGTCGGACAGTCGAAAGGCTGCATACACTTGTCACAGCGCTCCTGCGGTATATTCTGTGTATAATATTTAATTTCCTTCTTCTTCTGCCACCATTCTAACATTCCTTCTTCACTCAATGTCTCTTCTGTGTATATATTTTCTACTATAGGGGTAGTTACGTGTTTTCGTCTTTTTGGTTTAGCTGAAAATAATTTTAGGTTATTCTTAGAATGGGTTGGGCAGTCTACACATTTCAACAAATTGTAAAATATTTCATATATTATGTAAAATTATATAATCTTACGCGTCTCAATGGCAGGTACTTCTACCTCAATCTCTTTTTTAACATTCCCTCTTAGTTTATCTTCGTACACGTCTTGCCAACTCCTGCCTCTCCCATGTTCGATCAAACTTTCATCTTCATCTAAGACTTCATGTTTAACAGTTACAAATACTGGTGGTAGTATGGCGCCATCTTCTGGCGCTATTTTGACTTGTGGTGGTGAATTCTTGACTTGTAGTGGTGAAGTAATGACTTGTGGTGGAGAAGTATTGACTTGTAGTGGTGAAGTATAGACTTGCGGTGGTGAAGTAATGACTTGTGGTGGTGAAGTATTGACTTGTGGTGAAGTATTAACTTGTGGTGAAGTTTTGACTTGTGATAGTGGCGGTGTATCAGAGCTGGTGAGTCCCGGATTGGTGACATTGAGGAAAATACCTGTTGATGTATCGAGTGTAGATAGACACAGTATCTCGGATGGCTGAAACAGTAAGAATAAGTGCAGTCAGTGACATAAAGTAAAGTTCATTTCAGATAAGGCCATTTGGCATTAAGCCCGCCATTTGTACAATTCTGTGTATTTTGTGCAATAAAGTTTAAATAAATAAATAAATAAATAAGGTGGCGAAAATGCAGTTAAAGCCAACCATTACCAACATCCATTGTTTAATTGTTATCTTCAAGTAACTAGGGTTTTAAAACAACTACCTACGCAGGCATGTATTTAAAAAAAAAACAATGCATACACGTGCCGCATCGGTTAGCCGTCTGGTTAGTTTTATGGCCTCTCTTTGTTATTTATTCCTTTCATGTTTAGCAACAAAAGAGGTTGTAAAGTCCCACGTCAATTGCATTTTCGCCACGTTATCTGAAATGAACCATATATCCACGCAAAATAACATATTCCAAATTACCTACAGTGCCTATTCTTTGCCTTTGGGTGCCTAAATGCTGAATAAGAAATAGAGTTCACACAGCAATTGGCAGTGAAGATATGTTGCGAGTTTTTTTGCATGATCGAATCAGAAATGAGGCCATCCGTAGCAGAAGCAACATAACCGATATAGCCCTTCAAATAGCTAAACTTAAGTGCCAGTGGGCGGGGCACATTGCACTTAGAACCGTTGGGTAAGAAACTTGTTGCACAGACAACCTGGTAAAGGTAGTGGGAGTCCGCTGCGAGTGGCGCAGGACCGGTCATTATGGCACTCTTTGAGATAGTTGGAAAATAAAGGCTTCTTTATATCAGAGAAATAGATATAGAAAATTGTATAAAGTCATGGTATAAAAAATACATCTGACATCACTCGTATTGCATATATATCCATAAAAATAAAAAAAATAAAAATAGCTTGACTTAAATTTACATTTGTTTGTCTGTTTACTAGGCGTAGGCCTCCCCCAAGGGGCGACTACTGTTACCCGAATAAACCTTGTTAAATGATAAATATAGTTTTTTTTTTATACTACTTCGGAGGCAAACAAGCTGACAGCCCACCAAGCAGTTGTAAAAGTAGAAATAAAGGCTATTTTTATATTTTGTATTTGTCTGTTTACTAATATATTTTGTTTGGTCAAGCTGTCTTTGACATAGGCCTCCTCCAGGCTGCGCCACTCTTCTCGGTTTTTTGAGTCTTCTCCAATTCTTTGGGATGTCATCCTCCCATCTTTTATGTGGTCTACCACTATTTCTTTTCTCGTTCCGTGGGTACCACTCAGTGACTTCCCGGGTCCATTTCTCCATAATTCCATTTAAAGGTTTTATTTCACAAAAAGAAGTTAAATTATTAATATAAGCTGATATAAGTTTACAAACTTTGCTTTTTGCTGCTGTCCTTAACCAGGCCTGTGCCTTCCGTGCCTTGTTCTTGAAGATTATGATCTTCTGCGCCATGTGTTGACACTCCCAGCAAAGCCTGTCAGTCCATGTTAGCTGAAACATTTCAATTATATTCAATATAATCCATACTAGCCTTGCTCCACGATTTTTTACAGAAAAAAAAAGAAAAATATGTTTTCGCTAGGTTTTCACTCATTATGCGGAACAAAGCTGTCTCCCAGGTCCATTGGTATTTGTTATTAGTGCAAGATGGAGCGCTCGTGGCCCAGCGGCGTCTGCGTGCCGCAACCGGTATACAAGGTTAAGCAATGTTGGGTGGGGTCAGTACACGGATGGGTGACCGCTTTGAGTGGTTACTAACTGAGCGCTCCCGTGCTTTGGAAGGCCCGTTAAGCCGTTGATCCCGGCTGCTGTCTACGACAGCAGTCGTTAAGCCAAGTTGGAAGCCTTCAAGCGGCTTGAGAACTTCTAACAGTCAAGTTGTCCACTCACTTGACAAAAGGGGGTCGAAGTTGCACCACGTCCGTAGGGAAAGTACCCACCGTTCCCTACACGGGACCCCTGGGTGGTTCTAAAAGTGCAACAAAAACTGGCAACCGTACTGTCTTCTCGAAGATCTCACGGTTTGAAATAAATGCCAAACGATAAATAAAATAAATTACTGAAAGATATGTCAAAATATTAAGATCATCATCAAATTCATAGGAATAAGCAAAGAGTATAATAATATATGTGGAATAAGGTAAGATTAACGTAAACTTACCGATAACTCGCAATAAAACTTCGCACATGCTTGAACTTCGCTCACGGCGAACAACTTACGATCCTGGCTTAAGCAAGTTGCACAAATGGATTCCCTGTCGAATTTACAATTATTCGCACTCATTTTATATTCTTCAGATAAATATTGTCGTTGTAAATCATCATCAACAGTTGATTTACTTAAAGTAACCCACACAACAATGAAAATTCGACAAACTATGGACAAACTATTATATTCTTTGCTGTCAAACCGTCAACGTCAAACTTTTATCAGTTGCGTTCGGTTTCTGTACTGTGTATTCATTCGGTTCGCGGTAGGCCCCCTGCCTATCATCCTATTTTATACATTAGCTTCTCTTGAATAGTACGAATATTATATTCATTATTTACATAGGTAGGTATATAAGATGCAATTAAAAGACTTCGCTACTCAATCAAATCTTTATTTGTTGCGAGTTTAGAGCATTACAATAAATACAATAATGGATTCAACGACGCAGCCAAAGACAATATAACCACTACGTTCTACCTGACGCAGCTACCTGGACAATGACTGGACCTCACTGCACTAGATTTTATGGTGTAGGTGCGTGCAAGCGCCTCGCAGTAGCAATCTTTGAAGTCGAGCTTCACGCTCACGGTACAAGTCATGGCGAGCCGTGCCCTGCTAATTAGTCATAGTCACGGATACAGCTCGCCATGACATGAATCGAGACAAGTCTCGCTTTCTTCCTCACGCCGCCGCCGCTCCCATAGCCGTGGACTGTGGATAGGGCTGCCATCCGTCCGGGTTTCCCCGGATTTGTCCTAGTTTGGAGGCCGTCCGGGGGCCGTCCGAGCGGGGTGTCAAGAAGTGTCCGGGGAAAACCCGGACACTTTTCATGTAAGGAAGCACCTCATTGAATTTAAAGGTCTGGTTTTTTAAAAATATTATTTTCGGACTCGTCCGGGGAAAAAATGCGATTTACGCCAAATGTCCGGGTTTTTTTGAATCTTGGTCCGGGTTTGGCGAAATTCGAGATGGCAGCCCTAACTGTGGAGCATCACGGCTTAGGCGCTCGTTTGTCTTATGCGTCACGAGCGCCTTAAGGTACAAACACACTAGACCGTTCCGTGTCCGGGCTGGCCCGTTTTCTAACACAGGACGCGCGACGGCCGTCGCTTTCTTGTACTAGAAAACGGGCCGGCCCGGACACGGAGCGGTTTTGTGTGTTTGTACCTTTAAGCTCGAGCCTCACTGTACAAGTCATGGCGAGCCGTACCCGACTGGTCATAGAAACAGCTCGCCTTGGCTTTAATCGGGACAAGTCTCGCTATGCACGTCCACTTCTCGGCTTCACTGTTGTGCGTCATTCATTGCCTGTAATTAAATTATATACATAATTACATGACGTAAACAACATCTTACATATAAAAACAAGTATACAATGGAAATCGATACAAATTAAAATGTACTAGGTAGGTATATAGAAAGTCAACATGAGCGTAAGTTATTTGGACCATGGCCGGACCACGTGCCTCGCAGTAACAATCTTGATGAGCCTCACAGTACAAGTCATGGCGAGCCGTGCCCGACTGGTAAAGGAAACAGCTCGCCATGGCTTAAACTGGGACAAGTCTCATTTTGCAGCGCTCGAAGCAGTTTCAAACCTCACGCCTCTGGAAATCGATTTTACTCAATCAAATCTTCGTTTGTTGTAACATCGCGTTACATTAAATGCAATAATCGCCTCGATGACGAAGCTATCTGAACAAAAACTGATGTCGAGCCTCACGGTACAAGTCATGGCGAGCCGTGCCCGACTGGTAAAGGAAACAGCTCGCCATGGCTTGAACTGGGACAAGTCTCGCTTTGCGCCGCTCGAAGCAGTTTCAAACCTTGCGTCTGTGTGTGTGCTAAAAAATCCTGAGTATATAGCGCTTCCAATTCTCGGCTTCATTGCCTATGATTCTATTATAAAATTCTTACGCATAAAACATATACAAAATTACATTTCTTCTTTCTTTCTATCTGGACAATGACTGGAACTTCACTGGTCTTCGTGGTGTAACACGCGCCTCACAGTAACAATATTTGATGTGGACTTACACGGTACAGGTCATGGCGAGCCGTACCCGACTGGTCAAGGAAACAGCTCGCCATGACCTTAACCGGGACAAGTCTCGCTTAGCGCCTCCGCTTCACTGTTGTGCGTCAGCCTAAAATCTGGACTTACTGGTGTAACCCCTTCTTCGCAGTAACAAGCTTTGAAGTCGACCCTCACGGTACAAGTCATGGCGAGCCGTGCCCGACTGGTAAAGGAAACAGCTCGCCATGGCTTGAACTGGGACAAGTCTCGTTTTGCGACGCTCGAAGCAGTTTCAAACCTCACATCTGTGTGTGTGCTGACGATTTCCTGAGAGTATAGCGCGTCCACTTCTTGGCTCCACCTTCTATTATTAAATTCTTACGCATAAAAGATATACTAAATTACATGAATGACTGGAACTTCACTGATCTTCGTGGTGTAACACGCGCCTCACAGTAACAATTTTTGATATGAACTCGCACGGTACAGGTCATGGCGAGCCGTACCCGCCTGGTCAAGGAAACAGCTCGCCATGACCTTAACCGGGACAAGTTTCGCTTTCCTCCTCACACCGATGGTCTCATGTAGTGTAAGTTATCATCGCCGTGTACTGTGGAGCCTTATGACGTAGGCTCGAGCCTCACGGTACAAGTCATGGCGAGCCGTGCCCGACTGGTAAAGGAAACAGCTCGCCATGGCTTGAACTGGGACAAGACTCGCTTCGCGACGATTGAGGCAGTTTCAAACCTCACGTCGGTATGCTAACGATTTCCTGGGAGTATAGCGCGCCCACTTCTTCTACGCATAAAATATCTACAAAATTACATGAATTTATAAACAAAAAACATTCAATGTAAATATGAAACAAATTACAATTCTACTAAAAAGGAAAGATAAAATATTGCAACACTATCTGGACAATGACGGGAACCACACTGGACTTTGTGGTGTGGCGCGCCTCACAGTTACAATATTTGATGTCGACTCACGCAGTACAGGTCATGGCGAGCCGTACCCGCCTGGTCAAGGAAACAGCTCGCCATGACCTTAACCGGAACAAGTTTCGCTTTCTTCCTCACGCTTCCGTCAATGGTCTCATGTAGGCCCTCACCTTACAACGTAGGCCCGAGCTTCACAGTACAAGTCATGGCGAGCCGTGCCCGACTGGTAAAGGAAACAGCTCGCCATGGCTTGAACCGGGACAAGACTCTCTTTGCAACGGTAGAAGCATCAATTATAAGGGAACTGCCTAGCTTGTATTGAATTAGACTAGGTGGGTATATAAAATGTTATTAAAAGACTTCAGTTACTCAATCAATTTTTTGTTGTAACATTGCATTACGTATTAAACATTACAATAAATGCAATAATCGTCTCAACAACGAAGCTATCTCTGGACAATTACTGGAATCTCACTGGACAATAACTATAACCACGTTGGAGTTTGTGGTGTAACACGTGCCTCGCAGTAACAATCTTTATGTCGAGCCTCACGGTATAGTAACCGGCAAACATCTTGAACCTAACCTTGTCTGCGCAGTAGCTGATTTACGTGCAAATCACGCTACTGCGCAGGTCAATCAGGTTCAAGATGTTTGCCAGCAACTATACAAGTCATGGCGAGCCGTGCCGTGCCCAACTGGTCAAGGAAACCGCTCGCCATGACTTGAACCGGGACAACTGGGACATGTCTCGCTTGGCGACGATCGAAGCAATATCAAACCTCACGCCTCTGCAAACGATTTCCTGAGAGAAAGGCTAGTCCACTTTTCTTCTCCACTTCACTATTACACTGTGCGTAGATCAAGCATCTGAAACAGGTAAAAAAAAACTGTCAGACAGGCGGCCGAAAAGACAATAGCTTCAGAAGAGCTTTCAACTATCAATTTTAAACGCTAATAGGTAAAGCGGCCTACACACAGCCCTAATATCAGAGGCAAAATCGGGAGAGTGGTGGGGAGCAGCCCAAATTGCTCCCTTTTTTTTTCGTGGGGAAATGCGTTTACGCATCCCGCCCGGCCGGGGAAGCCAAGGCGGGTATGACGGACTCCCGGGAACCGCCCGTCTAAAACCCCACGGTGTTCGTCTCGTTGCTTATGGCAAAGCTACGGGAACGCTGCAGAACTCAACCGCGACAGCCTAGATTGCTCCCTAGATCGCCTCGTGTGTAGGTAAATCGTATACGATATCATTTATTTGCAAGATCTTGCTCGTCGCCGCGTTGGTGACCACACGTGCTCGGCGCGACGACAAGCAAATCCACTACCGAACAAAACCAGTTGCCTACTGTCATGGCGTCGTTACCGAACAACGTCTCTTAACAAGCATTGATTGGTGAAATCATCATTAATTTGATGGAAAGCCTTTTTTAAAGAGAAGAAGAAGAGCTTTCAACTTATCAATTTTAAACACTAATAGGTAATTTGCAGAGGGTGGAAAATTTCACGTTATTAATTATTATTTTATTGTATAACTAAAAGTAACTGACATTGATGGCATATCCTTTTGGCTGGAAGTATCTAATGATACGTTCAAAGCTTCATCAAGCTTTCCTGTTTCCTCCCGGCAAAAAAAAACAATATCATTGTTTTCTTATGTGCCCATATACAGGATGGAAAAAAATTATGGGCTCTGGAGGGAAACTACCTGAAATCCTCGAGTTTCTTTCGGCGTTTCTTCTCGGCAGTGGCCTCTGTGAAACGCTAGTAGGGTTTGACTTGTAAAAGTGCCATTGCGGCCTACTTACAGAATAAAGTTCATTTATTTATAGGTTATTTTACTTAAAGGAAACATTATTTTGTTTTTAAAAAGAAACAAAACCGCATTCAAAGATTTTCTTAAAAGAAATATTATCTTTAACCTTGATTGTATCGACTAGTGACATTGTTTTTTAAGTTAATTAACATGTATTCTGAATTTATGCATGATATGCTACTAAAAAGCAATTTAGAACAAAAAATTATCAGATTTATTATTGTTTACAAGAAAATGGTAACACTGGATGTATCAATAATATTTTTCTAATATATGAACTGAGGGTAGAATTTAACATTATAAATGCATCTAAAAAATTAAGGTAGATATGAAAAACTAGTATGACATCGCGAATTCTGGCCACCACATGTGCTGGGCCCAAAATCATGTAAAATTAATTGTTAAAATAGTGGTATTAAGAATATCAAGAAAATAATGTACAAAATGTTTAACTAGTATGACTTGAATGGATATTATAGAGATTGTGCAAAATGGAAGTCAAATGTGTGGTGTTTAATATGGCAAGTGAATGTAGGAATACCTACTACACAAGAAAATATAATGAAAGTAGTACAAGGAAAAGCTAATGTATTAAGTATGTGTGCACTTAACAAGTATTATTGATTATATAATTAATTTAATTTCTCTTGAGAAGTGAGGTTTACTGTTGAAAAAAAAAATCTTAAATATCATACAATATACGAGTGGAAAAGGTACCCATAGTATTTTAGGAATGATTGTAACAGAAGCTTCAGTGGCATTTAACTTCTTGTCTACCATGGTCTAAGAAAACAAGTTGACAATCCCGACCGTGACAAGTGACATCACTGTTACACACACTTACAAGTTACAACAGCATACCATTAATTGGCTCCATAGCCGCTTAGTGTCACTCACACTACTAACCAATAATCAATGTACCGGATAGCCATACCTCGGCATACCATTGATTGGCTCCATAGCCGCTTAGTGTCACTCACACTACTAACCAATAATCAATGTACCGGATAGCCATACCTCGGCATACCATTGATTGGCTCCATAGCCGCTTAGTGTCACTCACACTACTAACCAATAAACAATGTACCGGATAGCCATACCTCGGCATACCATTGATTGGCTCCATAGCCGCTTAGTGTCACTCACACTACTAACCAATAATCAATGTACCGGATAGCCATACCTCGGCATACCATTGATTGGCTCCATAGCCGCTTAGTGTCACTCACACTACTAACCAATAATCAATGTACCGGATAACCATACCTGGTGCAGTATTTAATTGTATTATGTTGTCTAACAATACATAACAATAAGATGTAGACAGTCATTACCGGACTTCTGCCTCATCTTTGCCCCTAGCGGCAAAGAACATTAACATTTTTGAATAAATAGAATTACTTATATTTTACCAACAATTGGCGGATACCTTTGCCAACGGATCGCCCTCGCGATCCAAAGAGGTAATGCCGCTAGCGTCCTGGGGTCCATGCCACAAGGAGAAGAACTGGACGCCGTTTTCTCCTTATAGTACTGAAATCTTTTGTACTTATTACGTTTAATTTTAATTTAATTTATTTTTAAGTTAGTCTAGTTTATTATATATTAATCGTGTTTTTATTTGAATAAATTAAAATGTATGTGGTAATTTTTATTACATACTAAGCCACTGTCAAGAAATCTGTAGAATTTTAAGTGTCTTTCTGACTACTACACATAATAGACAAAACTTAATTTTCTTAAAATAAACATAAGAATGAGCTTTTGTTAGCTGGACTCCAGTCTCACAGGTTACAAACCACTTACAAACACATCTCATCTCAGTTACATAAAACACATAGTTAGGATAATTTTTAATGACCACTTTAGCCTAGTTGGTAGTGACCCTGCCTTACCATAGTATATAATACAAGCTTTGCTTAGTTTGAGATTAGGGCGAAAATATATAAAAAAATACTATAACATGAGCGAGCCCGTGCTTTGGAAGGCACGTTAAGCCGTTGATCCCGGTTGCTGTCTATGGCAGCAGTTGTTAAACCAAGTTGGAGGCCTTCGGGCGGCTTGAGAACTTCTAACAGTCAAGTTGCCCACTCACTTGACAAAGCCTAATCACAATAAGGTCTAGTTTCCCCTCCGGGTTGGAAGGTCAGATGGCAGTCGCTTTCGTAAAAACTAGTGCCTACGCCACATCTTGGGATTAGGTAGCGGACCCCAGGCATCCTTCAGGATGCAACTGTACTGGGATAACGCTAGGAGGATGATGACTATATAACATGAGCGAGCATTATTACAGAGAACACCTACTAAGAGAAAATGAATCGCGACCTGCTAAATATCTTTCTAAATAAGCAATTTGAGTCGTGATAAGAGTACGAGTGATATGATAATGATAAAGAATAAGGTTATACAATAATAACCTACAATACGTGTGAAAACAAATACAAAAAGGACTACATGCTATAAAAAACCTTGTTAGTTACGCCCTTGTTTGTGCGTGGTATTTAACACATGCGTCGGTAACGAATCGATCACGAATTTAGTTAATTCACTGTTACTATTATTGATTGTGATGTGATATAAATGAGAATTCATTAACTATTTAACGCGTAGCATCTTTATGTATGCTATACTAAAAGCCGAAGCAGATATATCCAGTTTTCAAGCGAAAATTTGGAGTCGGCGTGGACGCGTCGCGTCATGCGTGGTAAATTGGCATAAAGTAATTCGCGGTCCTAGAATTTATTTCTCAATAAAATAAAATGTAATCGTACTTACATGTAAAATGATGAAACTTCAGAACCATATGTTCAGAGATATTTCTGGCGGCATCTGAGGAAGACAAAGAACTCAAAATTTAAGTCAAGCGGCAAGCGGAGGGCAGCGACACCGACACGCAAAGCCGACACGAATATGACATGAATGAAATAATGAAATGAAATGAATTTAATGAATGATTCGAATTTCGATTCGAATGAAATGAATGAACGTGGAATTGAAGTTAATTGAACGATGAACGAATGAATCAGTGTTGCCTACATGAATTTTCGTTTAGTGCTAAAACTATGTATCAAAATCTGCTAAAAACTGCTCAAATTTGTATCATCCGATTCATTTACCAACCGTTGCTAAAAAATCTCAATTTACAGATTATTTTACCTGTGATAATATTCAGACATCAATTTCCATTACATAATGCACACAAAAAATCGAATGGGGATTGGATTTTTAAAAATAGCATATATTTTTAAAAGATTCATGACCTGAGAAATATATGCTAAATGTAAAATTTTACTGCTAAATAAGTTGTAAATATGCTAAATTTTGCAGAAAATATGCTAAGTTGGCAACACTAGAATTGATTGAATGGAATGAAACAAAAACTTTCCGTACATTAAAAGGCTTATCACACTACCCTATCGGTAGGGCCCTAACTCGGGGAGGGGAGTTAAACTATCTCACTCATTAGAGTAAGATGCTTCCCCTCCCCCAGTTAGGGCCCTACCGATAGGGTAGTGTGATAAGGCTTTGAGAGGGCTTTACACCTTACGATATTTTAGCACGCTAAAGCGGGTATTACACTGTGTCCTGAATCAGGTGTCCTAACTAGTGGAGGGGAGTTGAAGCATCTCGCTCTAACGTATAGGTCGGAACCCTTCTAAGTGTCCTGGATTCAGGACAGTGTAATACCCTCTTAACTGGGGGAGGGGAGTTAAACTATCTCGCTCTAATCAGTGAGATGAAGGAGAGATGCTATCGTAAGGCCGCCACCACACTTCGCTATGCGTGTCCAATGTCCATATTATCGTGGATTTCAAAATTGTTTGGGTTTTACTTGAGAATATTTTCACCGTGTGATAATTCTTGCACGGTAATGGTTTCATTCAAATTAGTCTAAAGTCTATTTAACCTATGGTGTATTACGAATGAGACTATAGAGTTTTACCGTGGACGTGCACGTCCACGGTAAAGTATAAAAGCGACCGATTGCCCTCCATGCACTTCGGTTCCTCGTCAAATGGACAACACGGAAAAGGCAGCATTTGGCAGCATTCTTCACTGCATCACTGTGTAACCTAACCAGCCGCCTCATACCATTACACTTTACTTTTGCTAGCATGCGCTGAATGACGGACCAGCATGTCTCTAGCTGACAACACAACGAACCCTCAAGTCAACAAAGGGTCAGCAACGCGTTTGTGATTCTTCTGGAGTTGCCAGCCTCTATAGGCTATGGGTCAGTTTGGAGGTCTGTGGTCTGCGTTCTTCAGTGGACTGTATTTGTAAAATAATAAGGCCTAATCTTTTACTAACAGATTTATTTTAGTTAACACTAACACCTAAATTCCTATGTGCATTTAGTAGAGATCACTTTTATTCATTTTATTGCGACCGTTCACCGTACGCTGGCGTAGATTATTTGAGGAAGGCAGAAAAATGGACAGTTTACACTGACACACACACGTACACGTGCATGCGTAACACAGATCGACGCACATTTCGATGACCAGTCAGCATTTTACATAATCAGAGCGAGCCACAGAGTATACAGAATCTGAGGATCGAGGCAAATGTACAGAGTGAAAAGCCAGTGGTTATGAACTGGTGACTTGTCTCTTGTGCCCCCGATGTACAAGGCTGGTGTGTGTAGAGCGCTGGCCGCTGTCTGAAAGTATCTCGTAATCCTTGCTTTGATGAGGACGATGCATTCCTTGTACTATGATCCGACTTTCATTCGCATCTCATTTAGACAGCTGTTAGGTCCATTCTTGTACGAGTACAGAGTGAGAAGCTCGTGGTTATGTTGTGGTTTGTCTCTTGTGCCCCCGATGTACAAGCCTGGTGTGGGTGTAGAGCGCTGGCCGCTGTCTGAAGGTGTCTCCGCAGTACGAGCACATGAACGTACGCTGCGAGGAGTGCGTGAGCTGGTGTGCCCTGAGCGTTGACGCCGTCTACAATGTAAACACGGTATTAAGAGGACTGTGTAGCAGATTTTTTGTATACAAAAAGCGACAACGTTTTCCACTCCCTAAACCGATTAGCATGATTTTTATTAGAAATGTTGTAGATATCATCAAATACAAGAGTATACGTATTGATTTTTTGGAAATATTGCATATAATTGAAAATATAAACCCTTAAAGATTCGTTTTTGCTATTATTTCATAAACGAGAAAAAAATACCAAAACAATACAACGTATAAACCTAGTTAAGGATGTAAGCAGTCGATCAAGACCAAGATTGTCTCATTTGATAAAAGTTTAAGCAGTGGCGGATTTACCACAAGGCTGAGTAGGCTGAAGCCTAGGGCGGCAGATTTTAGGGGGCGGCAAATTTTGCCCAAAAGAAAAAAACATATATACTAGGAACTAGGTTCTCCCTCCGTGCGCGGGGCGCAAGCGCCCCGCAGTACTCTTTGGGTTGATCTTGGGTTGCCTTTAAGTTGACTTTGGACTTCTAAATCGTAGAGGAGGGAATGGGAGAGGAAGGGAGTATCAGATTAAGGCGAGTTTCGGCGTGGCCCCGTCCGTACGGACTCGCGTGGCCTTTCCGCTCACATTCGGGCTTCCGGCCCTCAGGTTCGCTTGTGAGAAGGACGGGTATGGTGAGTTTCTGGGTGGGCAATCCCTTCCTCCCGTAGCTCGGCCTTCGGCTTCGCAAAAATTACTTGGGGAGGGGGGACGCTCGTTTAAGGAGTGGAAAACGTTGCCGCCCAAAGCTCTAATTTCGCGAGAAATTAAAGCGCCAAACGGCGGACGGCAACGACTGTCTGTCTCTATCGCACTATGCGGGTTGGAGAAGTCTCAATACCCCTCGTATTGAGACTTTTGTAGTGATTTCAAGCTCACATAGACATTTACATTAGATTAACTAAATAATAAATAAATAATAATTTTGACGACCGCTTTAGCTTAGTTGGTAGTGACATTGCCTCCGAAGCTGGAGGTCCCGGGTTCGAATCCCGGTCAGGGTATTTATTTGTGTGAATGAGCACGAATATTTGTTCTTGGGTCTTGGATGTTTTCTATGTCGTAGCACTTCAGTAAATCCTTGATAAATGCCGGAATATCGGTAAAAAGGTAGTGTAATGGTTTTTTTTATGGATGATACAATACTATACTAACGTAGAACTTGTTCCCGCAGTGTTCGCACTCGTGCGTGCGCGCGCGCGCGGCGCCGTGCCGCATCTGTTGGTGCGCGCGCAGCCGCCACGCCGAGATGAACAGCTGTCAATACAAAACTAAATAAAGGCTTGGCCAAACAGCGTGCGCGGCGCCAGTGCGACGCTTTGAGTGCGGTCTCGCTGCGAGAAGGAACGGAATGTACTATCGAACCAACTGAGTAGTGACCCACCGTGGAACCTTGTCACAGGAAGTGTCATAATGATTTTCTTTGTCAGGCAGTACGACGTCACTATGACATTTTCTGTGACAGGGTTCCAAGGTGGGTCACGAT
This sequence comes from Cenopis cana, assembly GCA_951800055.1. Lineage (NCBI taxonomy): Eukaryota > Metazoa > Arthropoda > Insecta > Lepidoptera > Tortricidae > Cenopis > Cenopis cana. Next base: position 3,275,355 of record OX637498.1, on the reverse strand, counting down.
TCATTTGGTACGATAGTACCTAAACAGAATGAAAAAAAAAACGGCAAAAAACCGGCCTAGTGCAAGTCGGACTCGCGGCATACAAAAAAAAACTCTTGTTGTATGGGAGCCCCCTTAAATATTTATTTTATTCTGTTTTTTAGTATTTGTTGTTACAGCGGCAACAGAAATACATCATCTGTGAAAATTTCAATTGTCTATCACAGTTCATGAGATACACAGCCTGTTGACAGACAGAAAAACAGACCGACGGACAGCGGAGTCTTAGTAATATGGTCCCGTTTTATCCTTTAGGTACGGAACCCTAAAAATGATTGAATCAAACACACTAGACCGTTCCGTGTCCGGGCCGGCCCGTTTTCTAGTACACAAGAAATCGACAGCCGTCGCGTGTCCTGTATTAGAAAACGGGCCGGCCCGGACACGGAACGGTCTAGTGTGTTTGTACCTTAAATCCAAAATATTCCTCTGCTACTGCGCTGATAGAATGTCTATCAGTCAATGAGATGCACCCACTTGCTTATTTTTGCGAGTGCGATATAGGATGCAAAAGCAAATGTACTGGGATAACTCTGATGATGAGTCACCCTTAAGGCGCAGGGTAGGGCAAGCTAGGGCTGCCATCTCGAATTTCGCTAAACCCGGACAAAGATTCAAAAAAACCCGGACATTTGGCGTAAATCGCATTTTTTCCCCGGACGAGTCCGAAAATAATATTTTTTTAAAACAAGACCTTTAAATTCAATGAGGTGCTTTCTTACATGAAAAGTGTCTGGGACACTTCTTGACACCCCCCCCGGACGGCCCCCGGACGGCCTCCAAACTAGGACAAATCCGGAAAAACCCGGACGGATGGCAGCCCTAGGCAAGGCCTTCCCCATACAAACTTTGTGCACGTTTTATTCAAATATAATATTTTTTTTGGTTGTAAATATTAGATATGCGAAGATCGTGATGTGAAAATGTTCAAATATTTCAAAAAAATTCAAAAAAAATAAATTAAAAAAAAATTACATCACGATATAGCTATCAGAAAATTAAGCATACTGACCAAAAATCATAACTTTAATGCAAACACAAACTAAGTAAATCCTGCACAAAGTTTTTATGGAGAGAGCTTGCCCTACCCCTCCTCTTAAAACACGGAATAATGACGCCAAAAGTACACTTTAGTCACAGAATAGTATAATAGTATTACATACAGAACGGCCACGAACCCCCCGCACCGAGGTCAGTTACCTCGTCCCTGAGAGACCCGCCTGGTGTCGATCGGGTGCCGTCGCGCCTCGCGATTCGTCCGCGCCACGCGCTACGCACCCGCGCACACAATTGACGCGTGTACCGACAGCGCACGCACACATAGTTACCCGCAGCGCTTACGTTCCTTCGCGTGTCACAGGTGTGCTTTAGTAGACACTCACCCGGTCGCACTGTTCGCACTTGAACTTGGATTCCTTCTGGTGGTAGAACGCGTAGTGTCTCTTGTAGTACACTTTGGAGGCGAACTTTTTGTCACACTCCTCGCAGTGATACCTGGAGTACAAGATATAACGATATATAATGTGCGCCATTTTGTTAGTCATTTTAATGTTCTTTTGCAATAGGGATGATGACACTATAAAAGAAAATCAATAAATCCAAATTTTCTACATAAAGGCCCAAATTCTCAATCAAATGGCGAAAAAAAGTAATTCAAAAAAATTAATAATTACGTAATTATAAGTCTTCAAAGTTTTAAGAGTGGGTATTTTCTGTCGCTTTTCCGCAAAACGCACCTTTGTATTGAACGATCGTCATTTACTATGGCGATGGCGCTACTCAACAGTGACGTCACTGTTGAGTGGTGAGTAGCACTTTCTCCCTCTAACTACGAACATTCTAACCGTTGTAGCTTCGTTATTTTTTGAGATATTTGAATAGGATTTACACTATTTGGCATAGTTTTATGTCTTCTTTCTATTGAAGTAATAATTTTTTTTGAGTCAACATCCCTATTGTATAATATCAAAGCCAACGGGGATATTTTAAAGATAACTATCGTTTTGTGCTTTTTTGGAAAAGGTGTTTAGTCGTGTCGTGTTGTAATAAAAAAATATCCTAAAAATTCTTTGTGGCACTCACCGTCTCTCGCTGTGGTTCGCGCTAGTGGCCATGGTTCCTATACAGTGTATATTATAGTATACACGTATAAATTCTTGTACTGCACGCAGCACAGCGCGCAATACGCGACACGAGCAGAAGGCGAGTATCATAATAACTAACATGGCACTCACCGTCTCTCGCTGTGGTTCGCGCTAGTGGCCTTGGTTCCTATACAGTGTATATTATAGTATACACGTATAAATTCTTGTACTGCACGCGGCACAGCGCGCAATACGCGACACAAGCAGAAGGCGAGTATCATAATAAGTAACATGGCACTCACCGTCTCTCGCTGTGGTTCGCGCTAGTGGCCATGGTTCCTATACAGTGTATATTATAGTATACACGTATAAATTCTTGTACTGCACGCAGCACAGCGCGCAATACGCGACACGAGCAGAAGGCGAGTATCATAATAACTAACATGGCACTCACCGTCTCTCGCTGTGGTTCGCGCTAGTGGCCTTGGTTCCTATACAGTGTATATTATAGTATACACGTATAAATTCTTGTACTGCACGCAGCACAGCGCGCAATACGCGACACGAGCAGAAGGCGAGTATCATAATAACTAACATGGCACTCACCGTCGCTCGCTGTGGTTCGCGCTAGTGGCCAGATGGTTCCTATACACGTATAAATTCTTGTACTGCACGCAGCACAGCGCGCAATACGCGACACGAGCAGAAGGCGAGTATCACAATAACTAACATGGCACTCACCGTCTCTCGCTGTGGTTCGCGCTAGTGGCCATGGTTCCTATACAGTGTATATTATAGTATACACGTATAAATTCTTGTACTGCACGCAGCACAGCGCGCAATACGCGACACGAGCAGAAGGCGAGTATCATAATAACTAACATGGCACTCACCGTCGCTCGCTGTGGTTCGCGCTAGTGGCCAGATGGTTCCTATACACGTATAAATTCTTGTACTGCACGCGGCACAGCGCGCAATACGCGACACGAGCAGAAGGCGAGTATCATAATAACTAACATGGCACTCACCGTCTCTCGCTGTGGTTCGCACTAGTGGCCATGGTTCCTATACAGTGTATAGTATAGTATACACGTATAGATTCTTGTACTGCACGCGGCACAGCGCGCAATACGCGACACGAGCAGAAGGCGAGTATCATAATAACTAACATGGCACTCACCGTCACTCGCTGTGGTTCGCGCTAGTGGCCAGATGGTTCCTATACACGTATAAATTCTTGTACTGCACGCAGCACAGCGCGCAATACGCGACACGAGCAGAAGGCGAGTATCATACTAACATGGCACTCACCGTCTCTCGCTGTGGTTCGCGCTAGTGGCCAGATGGTTCCTATACACGTATAAATTCTTGTACTGCACGCGGCACAGCGCGCAATACGCGACACAAGCAGAAGGCGAGTATCATAATAAGTAACATGGCACTCACCGTCTCTCGCTGTGGTTCGCGCTAGTGGCCAGATGGTTCCTATACACGTATAAATTCTTGTACTGCACGCGGCACAGCGCGCAATACGCGACACGAGCAGAAGGCGAGTATCATAATAAGTAACATATGGCACTCACCGTCTCTCGCTATGGTTCGCGCTAGTGGCCAGATGGTTCCTATACACGTAGAGGTTCTTGTACTGCACGCGGCACAGCGCGCAGTACGCGACGCGTGCGGCGGCGGCGGGCCCGTGTGACGTCATGTGCGCCTCGAGGCGGCCGCGCGACCGGAACGCCCGCGGGCACGACTCGCATTTGTGCTCGCGGAGTGTACCGTGAATTCGGCTGACAATAAGAAACAAATTACACCATAGATGTAATATTATAGAATTCACCATCATCCGAAAAAAATTCCCCCCGTAACTGACAGTGTTAAATTGGCCCATTTTTTCCGCCATTTCTTTTCGGCATTGTGTGTCTATTTTTATATTTTAAGTCAATGTATTATTTCTATATTTTTAATTATTTATTTTTTTATTCAACTCTTAGTGCCAGTTGCACCAACGTACAAACAGACCTGGCATCGTCAAATATGGCGCCGGCAGCTGTCATCCCATAGAAACTTGTCAAACTTTCAATACAATCAGATTTGACGAACACCGCTTACGATTACAGACGGTTTGGTGCAACCCAGCCTTAGACGCGGCTAGAAACCAAACGATTATCGTATATCTTGTATAAACACTCACCGGCAGAAAATTTGGCCCAAGACTTTTCGTGATTTCAAACTATAAATTGAATAGATTCAATAATGTTTAATATATAATAAGGCATATTTCTAATTAGGGCCAAATTTTCTGCCGGTGAGTATATCTATATTTTTATATATATTTATTTCGGGGATCTCGGAAACGGCTCTAACGATTTTGGTGAAATTTGGTATGTGGGGGTTTTCGGGGAGGAGCAATCGATCTAGCTAGGTCTCACGCACGAGAAAACGCAAAGCTCGGCCGCACAGATATTGCAAATAAAATGATCATACCGTATGTGAGTCTTCAGTGTGTCTGGACCTTTGAACTTCTCCCCGCACTCGCTACAGATGAGCGAGTGCGCGCTCTTCGTGTGCTCGCTCATCTCCTCTCGACCCCTGTCAAACAACAATAAGAGTATGGTTTACTCAATACAATACAACATACATATATATATATGTATATATATGTATATATGTATATATGTATATATATATGTATATGTGTACATATATATATATATATATATATATGTATTTGCATATTATATTTATTTATATTCAGTTATTTGTATTTATTTATTTATTATATAGTATTGATGTTTGTTTGTATCGCTGTCTTTCTTTTAATTATGCACTACCTGTTAACTGTCGTATACTTAATTTCCTGCTACCCAAAGGTTGTCTGGAAGAGATCGCTTTTTAGCGATAAGACCGCCTGTTGTTGCCTTAGCTATAGTCTTAAGTTTATTACCGATACACCATTGTAATTTAAAGGAAAAATAAACGCATTTGTATTTGTATTTGTATTTTTATTTTGTTACAATTTCACTTTGTGGTGCACAATAAAGTATATATTATTATTATTATTGTATGTCTTTTCCATTTCACGGGACCATGGGGTCCCGGACCTTTGGAAGGCATGCGTGGGGCCGAAGCCAACAGCGCAGAGGCCCCTTTAAGGCAATAATAATCTAAAGGCAAGGGATACACATGGCGGATACCGTCTCCGAACGCACAGCATGATACATCCGGAGACGGTCCCCGCCAGGTGCAAAGACTATTGTAGTGCAGCCTTTTGGCTGCGATGGGAACTAAGGTCATGGGGCTATTGAGTTGAAAGTTGGATGGACTGGATAATGGGTTATGGGAGGAGACTAGCGGACGCCTGCCGTAACAATCAGTCTCAGAATTGTAAGAAGGCAGGCGGTGACTCGCCACTCACTAGGTGGGCCCCCTATAAAAGGCTACCGGATGGCAGCGAGGGTGGCAACACTGGTGTGAGCAGCTCAGGGTGTAGAGAGGTGCGGCCCCGATTTCACCATCGCGGGGTTTACCCCCGTGAGCGGGTTTCCTCGCTATTACGCCATTACGTGCAATACACTTCCACCCTGCGAGCATATAGCTCTGGCACCCCACTCTGACCGGCCGGTTAAGGCAAGCCAGAGGTGAGAGTCCTGCGGCCCCTGCTGGGGTCCACTCCGCCGGCCAACAAAGGCAAGCGGAGAGAGGGGCCTGACCGACTCTCGGAGGCAAGGGACCCAAGGGACGCCACTTCCCATTCAGCTCGCCACAAGCTGCCCTGGGGGCTTATTATTATTATTATTACAAGGCTTATATCTTTAAACGAACAATTCTTGTATATATTTATTTATTTATATATTTCGAGGATCTCGGAAACGGCTCTAACGATTTTGAAGAAATTTGTTGTGGGGGTTTTTGGGGACGAGCAATCGATCTAGCTAGGGCTCATGCACGGGAAAACGCCGAGCAAAGCTCGGCCGCCCAGATATTACTATTTATTGCACACCTCAATTAAAGGACACAATATACTCCGTTATATAAATGTGATGGGGGGGCACTCCATACATGTAACCGGGGGACGAAACATTTTTTTTTCAATGTATGTAGTTATGTGGGTTATTTTTGGATAGGACTTTAAAAATGATATAGAGGTTACTAAGAAAGTTTTCCATTTAAGTCAATCGTTGGTGAGATATTAGCTCCCAAAGTCGTACAAAATGTGTCCCCCCCGCCCCTCTAATTTCCAAACTATGAAGATTAAATTTCTGAAAAAAATTGAGGTGGTGAAAATAATAAATAGGTACTTTCAACGAAAATTGATTGGAGCAAGATGGGATTAAGGGTTTATGAGTTGTCACTGAAAATCTGTCTTGCTAAGTCTAGCCAGAGACTAGGAATTATATAGACTGCCAATGCCTATACATTGTGGCGTAATTTTAAAATAATGGGCCTGCTGTAGCTAGTTTCACTATGGAGAGATCACTTTACCATTCAATTCGTATGCGACTAAGACCTCTGCTTAAAACATAGCGCCATCTGTTGGGAGCTTCTACGTTGTGTTCATAGATGGCGCTATGTTTTAAGCAGAGGTCTTAGTGGCATACGAATTAAATGGTAAAGTGATCTCTCCATAGTGAAACTAGCTACAGCAGGCCCATTATTTTAAAATTACGCCACAATGTATAGGCATTGGCAGTCTATATAATTCCTAGTCTCTGGTCTAGCATAAGTATAAAAACTAACATAGATATATAACTAAGCAAAAACCTAATAAACAAATATTCTTTATTGTTTACCAAATAATGTACACTAAAAACAAAAAACAGAAATAAATTGCACAATGGTAGAGAGGTACAACAGGCGGTCTTATCGCTAACAAGCGACTTCCCTATGAAGATACGTTGAAATGTGGAGTAGTATGTGTCGGTACGGAACCCTCGTTGTGCGTGATCCGACACGCACTTGGCCGGTTTTTTATCTTAATTCGTAAGTAGGTTAAGTAATTGTTGTATTGGTTGGTCATTGTCATATTTATTTGTGGACAATCTTACACAAATCAACAGTGCCGGATTAAGACTACTTGATGCCCTAGGCAATCCACGCCTTAGGGCCCCCCATCCGCGAAAACGCGAGCACAGCGAGTGCGAAATTTTTCAGATATATGATGCAGGTGCAGAAAATACTTCATACGCATCAAGTCATAACATATCTAGACGAAAACGCGACCGTAGCGAGCGCGAAATTGTTCGAACATTAAGATGCAGGTGCGGAAAATACTTCATGCGCATCAAGTCATAACACATCTAGACGAAAACGCGAGCGTAGCGAGCGCGAAATTGTTCGAACATTATGATGCAGGTGCGGAAAATACTTCATACGCATCAAGTTATAACATATCTAGGCGAAAACGCGAGCGTAGCGAGTGAGAAAATTTTCGAACATTATGATGCAGACCGGTGCGGAAAATACTTTATACGCATCAAGTCATGGATGTAAACGCGAGCGCAGCGAGCGCGAAATTTTTCGAACATTATGATGCAGGCGCGCAATAAAAAACCATACATAAATAATGTAAAAATAGCAGCTGATGGTTCTCCGAATAAATAAATACCCAGTAGAAATCGACACTAAAAAGCCAAACGGCTGGAAATTCTGTTTGCAAATTTTCATAGTTTAACGCCTGCGGTTTACCCAAAGCCATACAAATTATCGAATAATATAATAAGGGCGTGAAAAAAAAATTATTATTTGACCGGTCGTTGTTTAGAGCTCGTTGAATAGATAAATACTGTATTTTTACCTCCTTACCTACCTACCCCCCTGGTTGCTCCTGAGAGGTGTGTGATTTTCTGAGAGATAGGAGTGAGTCAGAGAAATATATACCGTTTTGTATCGCTCTGAATGAGAAGAGCAGCTGCCAAAGTACCTAAGTATTTTTACGAAATTTTGCTCCGCTTTTTATTTGCCTCCCATCGGCCTATGAACTTCGAATTTTTTTCGTGCTGTTTCTGGTGCCCCCCTAGACGTGGTGCCTTAGGCAATTGCTTAATTTGTTTAAGGGTTAATCCGGCACTGCAAATCAACCTAGTCCCAAACTAAGCAAAGCTTGTACTGTGGGTACTAAGCGACGATATACATACTTATATAGATAAATAGATACTTAAATACATTAGAAAACTTCCAAGACCCAAGAACAAATATTAGTGCTCATCACACAAATAAATGCCCTGGCCGGGATTCGAACCCGGGACCTCCAGCTTCGTAGGCAGGGACACTACCGACTAAGCTAAAGCGGTCGTCAAAGCATATTTTTGGAAAGAAAAAAGATGACTCGAGTTTATTACGGCGTTTCTTCTCTGCAGTGGTCTTTGTGAAACGCTAGTAATTTTTGACTTGTAAAAGTCCCATTGCGGCCTACTCACAGAATAAAGTTAATTTTATCAATTTTTCTTTACTCACTTAGCAACATAGTCACACTGCTTGCAATGTATACAGTCTTCGGAATCCCCCTTATGCTTGCTCCGAGCATGGCTAAGCGCTGACCATAGCTCCGATGTCTCATATGAGCAGAGTTTGCAGCGGTAGCAGTAGTAATGTTTCCTCACATGCTTGGCGAGGGTAGCAGGGCTGGCGAAGCGAACTTGGCACACGGGGCAGATGTAGTTACCGAGTTTCTGAAAGAGACAGAAATAAACTAAATTTGTCAAGTGGATGTCCGTCACAAGAGATTACCACGGTGGCTGTGGCTGACTTGGTTAGAGCAATGAACGGATTCCAGAGGTCGTGGGTTCAAATCCCACCTGTAACGTTGAATTTTTCAATTTTTCACTTTAATTGGAAATTGAGAAAGAACTATATTGAAACTATTATGTTCGGCATGGCCATCACAGCTCTGGTACAAGTAATTACATACTAAAATGGTCAAAGGATTAAGACATGTGGTGGTTAGTCTATAGATAATTTGTAGGGGTTCTAGAGGGGTGGCAAGTAGGTGATTTACTCACCTCATTATGTTTTCTTTCCATATGCAAATCATAATTCACCTTCTTTGTAAATCCCAGCACACAGCTGACGCAATTGAATGGCAACTTCTTAAAATTCGGGTGACTTCTCTTCTCTTCTCTGCTTTTTGTCAGCTCTTCTTCTGTAAACTCCACTTGCATGAATTTATCTTTATCATGATCTACACTTTTCTTTTTCTTACTAGTTTTGTTTATTTTACTTCTGCCATTAGCCAGTTCTTTTACTTTGCTTCTAGTTCTGGTACTAGCTAATCGTTTCACTTTACTTTTGGTACCAGCTAGTCGTTTCACTTTACCTCTGGTACTAACTAGTCCTTTAACTTCACTGGTGTTAGATAGGTCTTTTGCTTTACGTTGACTACTAGTTATACTTTTAACTCCTTCTTCATCTTCTGTTTTAATTTCATCTACTTGAATTTCTATATCGAATTCGAAGGGTGGTTTCTCGTCGTCATAATCAGAATTGTCTGTGGTATCATCTATTTCTTGTTTTACGCGGTTCGAGTTGTCGATGGTCTCGGAGTTGAGTGGATCAGAAATGGCAGCGTAGCTGTAGGTGGTTGATGTGGTGCATGACAGTTTGCTGAGACATTTCAGAGCTTGTAGCTGGAAATTAATTACAAATACAAATAGCCTTTTTTTCGTTCATGAGTATAATTCTATCAAACATTTTCTTTTCTCCTACTTTTTTTTTTTTCTCTTTTTTTTTCACTTTTTCTATTTTTTTTTTTGTTTTTTTTTGTCATTTATATATTTTTTCTTTTTCTCATGCATTTAATTAATTAACTTAGACATAAAAATATTCAACAGATTTAGTATTTTAGACTTTATTGTATGTTTATGTTACGATAGATGGGCTCGACAAACTACTACCTGGCGTGGACGAATCGGCTAGTGAAAAGTGGGAAGACCATACAAACGATGGGCTGACGACATCATCCAAACAGCGGGCAAGCAAGAGTGGAAGACAGAGAGAAGAGTGGAAGGGATTGGGGGAGGCCTTCACCCAAAGAGGGATCCATACTCAAGAAAATAAAAATATAACCAAAGTCAGTTAAAATGTATTATGGATAGAATATATGTTAAATTCAGATTTATCTGAATGAGTGTTGATTAAACTAACAAACCTCTTCTATATGATGCAAGGAAATCTGAGCCAACTCAGCTTGTTTCCTGAATCTTGAGAATTTTAAGATGATTTTTTTACATTCCCAGCAAAGACCGCCTCCATAATTCAGCTGAAATCAAATATAACCAAATCAGTTCATGAAACTTTTTTTATAAATTTTATACTTAAGATGCAATTTACAAGTTATTTTGTGTACAAACATTTAAGTCTACCAAGTCCACATTCGTTAGCAGATTTTGTAATTTTCGAATGGGAAATAGTTCCCGGTCCTTGCTTAGACAGGCCTGGCAAACGATTAGTTTGTTCTCCATCTTTTAAATCACAAAAATGAAGGGTTTATTTTACGTTATTTCATTATATTACATTACGCAATACAAATAATATAAATAAAATAACAATTCAATCCAAATCCATGTAATATTGAAATTTTTAGGGTATGTTCAAAGAGCACAATATATTATCGCTTTTCACACCGGTTTCAGAAAACCACGCGCAATAATTCAAAAGTCAACAAATCGAACTCATGTGTATAATTTTTTGCAGTGATTATTATTATTAATATTGAATCTTAATTAATCTGAAGAAAAGTGACGTCCTAAACTGACTAAATAATACAATAATATAATGTGCAATTTCAGAATGTCTTTCGAACTGTCATGTTTTGTTTGGGATAACGTTCCAAAGCTAGCAATTTATTCCTAGCAATAGGGTAAATCTACCTATTTTGGCACCCGTCTAATCATTATAGAGCAGAGTGCATGCAGAGTGGTTAACAGTAACAGTTCTAGCACAATGAGGAGATATGTTTGTATTCTGAATGCCAATCAATTCTATAGTCATTAACTTTGTACAACAAAAGCTAACTAGCTGATAAACCTGACCAATAGAGTCTGTTCGAAATGAGAAGATGCGTAGGATATCCGGGTGCCCTTATATCCTACGCTTCTTCTTATTCCGAACAGACTCTAATACTCAATGGCTGACGACGGGTAGATTTAGTCAACTTAAAGTGCTCCTACCCTACATTAATGTTTCGGAAATTCAGAACGTACCTCTTGATTTTGACAGCTGTCATGCATGTTACTTCGTGAAGCCGTTTGGGGGTTTCGGTTTGTTTGTCGTTAAACAAAACATTTAATTGTTGACTTATTATTTGCAATGCAAGATGTTCTACGTTTGCGTGATATGTATGGTCAGCGACAAGAGAGGCCCGCTGATGGAGTTGACCGGTGAACTTCGTCAGATATGGGAACGGATGATAAGACTGTCACAGCCTCGTTTAAAAATAGTAAGTTGTTAGTTATTGCATGGTTTGCGGCTGAGTCTCTGGCTCAGCACGCCCAGTCAGCCAGCAGCCAAAGGCCCAAAGGGCCCTGCGTGGAAAAAAAGTATTGCATGGAATGCAAAGATGCAGCTATAACAGGGAAAGAGAGCAATCATACAGTAGTTTTAGTTGTAAGTTATGACATTTTGCATGCCGGATGTTGGTGAAATATGTGTTTCTTATATTACTGCCTGATCATCTTTTGTACCATATTTCAAGCTAAATAAAGTTATATGTATATGTATAATTCAGCCACTTTCAAGGCGCATTTGATAAATCAATAATATATAAATGAAATAAATGAACTTTATTTGCAAGTAGGCCCTAAAGGCACTTTTACAAGTCAAAATGTACTAGCGTTTCTCAATACAAGACCACAGCCTAGAAGAATTCGACAGTCGGTCAACATCTGCCAAAATCAAGGTGGCATAAATATCTGACATGCCATTCAGAAGAGTTGTATCAGATATTTTTGCATCCCTTGGGTTGGTGTGCAGCAACAGAGGGCTGTCTATAACATATGTTTTATATATATGTATAATGTAGATTACCGTTATCATAGCCGAAAAGACAAATGGTCCAAAGATATCACTGTCTGGTACCCCCGTGACGGGAAAAGAAGAAAGGGAAGACAGAGAAAAAGATGGGAAGATGAGATAAGAGAAATGGCTGGACCAATGTGGAGAAAGAAAGCCATGGACAGAAAAGAATGGAAAATTCTAGGGGAGGCCTTTGCCAAGGGGCAGACTGACAAGAATGAAAACATCCCGGATGTCAGAAACAAAATGTAGTAACATTATAGTAATATAATTAAGTCTTATTGTTTATAATTAATAGTCAGTAATAAAGGCTTATTTTATTTTATTTATTTATTTTTTATAATGTAGATTATGCTAAACTGAGCATCTTTTGTCATAAAAACTTTGTCTTAGATCAATAATTACAGGTTCAAGTTAGTAATAATGTAAGATAGTAATTTAAGACAGGTCGGTGTAGGTACGACAACAAGTGAAGCGAGAAGGAGTGCTTGGATAGAACTGAGACCTACAGTGTGTGAGCCAACCGAGTAGCCGTGGTAGCTGCAGGCAAAGCGCCAGAACCCATATGTTTACTAATATTTATGTATAGTAGACAAATCCATCTAAAGCTTTCATGTCGCACTTTTGTAACTGACTAAGTTATGAACCTCATTATCTCTGTAATGATTGATCTGAGAGAAAAAGTTTATTTTACAAAAGATGCTTAGTTTAGCATAATCTACAGGATTCATCAATAAAAAACCCCTTAAATTTACATCATTTTCCCACTGTCAGAAATTTTCTAGGACCTTGCTGCGCCTTTGTAATTACCCAGCACTCATGACGATGTAAAGCGTCCTATATCCAACCTATCAATACGTCAAAACCCCCTTGAGTCCTATTTCTTTTCATAAAGCTGTTATTAATAGCTTATAGGTTGTTACTAATAACCTGTTATTGACATATTGATACCCCTCTTCCGTCACAGACAGTCTCACTTAAATGAATAGGTTATCATTTTGGAGTATTTTATGCCCGCATCCTGCTTAACCTTCCACTCCTTATTTCATCCCTCATAACTTATTGGATATAAATATTATAATCAAAGTTCTTAAATTAAGTGAATTAATTTGGTTGCAGAAAAAGCTGTCATTATCGACCTTGCTGGTTTGTACGGATTGCCAGCGGCTAATCGAGACAATACATAAGTTCCAACGTACTATGACCCTTGGAGCCAATTACCTCCTCTCGCTACATTCAGCAGCTGAGTATCAGGAACGAAAACAAGTAAGTTTTAAATAACTAAATAATGAATAAATAAATATTTGTGGTTTGTGTTAGCCAAAATTTTACAACCAATTTCCATTATATAGAAAATTGAATGGCGAAAATTACTTACAATACAACAGAAAGACGGAAATGAAATAAAAGGAAAAAATTATATCTTTATTTTTGTTCTGTTTTCTTTTTGATGTGTGCAATAATCAGTATTTGTATTTTAATTTTACTAAACGGTTAAAACTCACGTATTACGTTTAGTAGAATTAAATTATAACATGCCTCACGAAAGTTTAAATTTAAGTATTTGTATTGTATTGAGATTTCAACCAGTGGCGGATTTACATATTTGCCGCCCCTAGGCTATTCAAATTTTGCCGCCCCTGCTGACATCCAAAATTCAATACCCTAGCTCACAAACTTATCTTTTCTTCGTAAAAAACTTCGACTTTTTCGTCGTTAAAAACGACTGTTTTTTGAAAAACTAAATTCTAAATGGTCGCAGAGAGCTGAATTTTGGCATGTGAGGAGATATGGGTCCTCTGATAATAAAAAAAAATTAAAGTATCCTAAACGGCGGCCGTCAGAAACTAAACAATTTTCGAGTAATTTTTGCGAGGGCGAGATTCAGGCCGCGAGCTGCGAGGCCGCAGGCCGAAGGCTCGGGGAGCCTCCATTCGAGAGGCTATGCCAACTCTCCTTCCCAAGTAAATTTTGAAAGGCCGAAGGCGGAAGGAAGGTGTATTCATATGCCCGATGTATCTTACAAGCTAACCTGAAGGCCAGCGCCGGATCTACAAATTTTTTAGAGGAGGGACAAAAAGTACAAAATGAAAACGCGAGCGAAGCGAGCGCGAAAATTTTCGAACATCATGATGTAGATGCGGAAAAAACTTCATACGCATCAAAACATAACAAATGTAGAAGAAAACGCGAGCGCAGCGAGCGGGAAAATTTTCTAACATTATAATGCGGATGCGGAAAATACTTCATAAGCATCAACTCGTAGCAAATCGAGAAATATAACAAATCATATGCATCAAGTCATAAAAAACGCGAGCGCAGCGAGCGCGGATTTTTTTGTCCTGTCAAGACGTATTTTGGCCTGTCAAGAAGTTCGAATTTGCCGCCCCCCCTGCCGCCTCTAAATTTGCCGCCCCCTAAACTTGCCGCCCGGGGAATGGGCCCCGGCTTGGCCTCCCTCCTAGATCCGGCTCTGCTGAAGGCCGAAGGCCCGAAGCGTCCCATCAGAGCGCGCTCTCCATGCGAGCCTGAGGGCCGCTTGCGGTACGCTTTGCTTGCGAACTTGAAACTCAAGGCCCGAAGGTGAGCGGCAATACCACGCGAAGCCTCTCGAGCCTTCGAAGCTTGCGGCCCGACGGGCGAGGCCACACGGACACTCGTCCTAATCTCAGACTCCCTCCTCCTTCTCTCCCATTCCTATATTCCCTCTCCCTCCTAAGATACGACATAGAAGTCCAAAGTCAACTTAAGGGCAACCCAAGATCAACCCAAAGAATCCGGCGGGGTGCTTGCGCCCCGCGTATGGGGCAAAAAAGTACCTTTTTTTTTTCGCCAAAATTTGCCGCCCCCTAAAATCTGCCGCCCTAGGCTTCAGCCTACTCAGCCTTGGGGTAAATCCGCCACTGATTTCAACTAACCTGTAACTTGCAGAGTAAATTAAAAAAAAAGGTGTTAATTCACCCGCTGCCGCAAATGATAAACCAGTCTGATCTGTGGTTGCCAGTGGCCAACGAAGAAGTTGTGGTGTCTACGGAAACCTGCGATGATGTGAGTATGACTCAGTGGCGGACTTATCTCGTCTAATGCCCCCCGTTAATCCGCCGCTGATGGTATTTGATTAAGGGAACATGAACATGAGGCGTTCGGAGCCCCCCAGACCAGAGGTTGCCCCCCACCACACGTGTGACACGCGAAGGAACGTAAGTGCTGTGGGTAAGTATTAGAGATGTACCGTCTAGTCGGCGACTAGTCGGCTAAAGAGGCCGACTATTCGGCATATTAAATATGAGTTACTGGAAATCACCTTCAACATCGTCAAAAAATGTCCACACTCGCCATTTTCTTTTCGACATTATTCTAAAGAAGACCACTAGTTGTTTAACAATTCGATAATTTCACTGTTTTGTCTTTTTATTTTGCTGTATGAGACGCCGGCCGGTGAAGCTAGTAAATCGCTATAAAACTTAAACACGAACGCATGGCGAGTGGCGCGATGAGCGGACCGAAACGAACATTCCCGATTGCGCCCGAAATCAGCCGAAACCATGATCGGCCTTGCCGACTAGTCGGCCGGTTAGTCGGCCATCTTAGCGCCGACTAGTCGGCTAGTCGGCCAAATCCATAGTCGGTACATCTCTAGTAACTATGTGTGCGTTCGCTGTCGGTACACGAGTCAATTGTTTGCGCGGGTGCGTAGCGCGTGGCGCGAACGAATCGCGAGGCGCGACGGCACCCGATCGACACCAGGCGGGTCTCTCAGGGGCGAGGTGACTGACCTCGGTGCGGGGGGTTCGTGGCCATTCTGTACGTAGTACTATTATACTATTCTGTGCCCCCACATAACGTTGTGTTCGTGTGTACTTTAGATTGAGTCTGCAAAACCGGTGGCCACTAATGCGTGTACTACCAACCTTCCGTTGATTCTCCATCGTCCCTCGACACTTGAGAAGCTAAGCTGCCAACATGTTCCTGAGACTATTGTAAGTTCAATTTTTCAATTCAATTCAATCGTTTATTTGTCCTAAAAGCAGGTAATGTTATACAACAGGTGTTATGTCACAATTTAAAAGATCTCCACTTTTTGCCGATTAAACGGCGTACAAATTTTATATCACGAGATTTCATCTCTTTACGTACCTCCCTAATTATGACTATATTATTGTTCCTTATAATTAAGTTATCAAATTTCATTAGTCAAGTCAGACTACACACTAAGACAAACAGAAGTATAACACAATAAATAACCAACACAACACAATAAAATAAAATAGCCCTACATTTCATGCATTATTCAATTCAATGTCATTAAAATATTCTTGTATGTCATAATAGCATTTGTTTTTAAGTATTTTACAGATTTTATTTCTAAATTTGTTAAGCGGTAATGTTTGCAGACATTCTGGCAACTTATTAAATAGTTTGACTGCCATGTAATAAACTTTTTCTGAACAGAGTTATATGACAATATGACTGACCATATCATAGGGTCAGCCCTGTGGTCTGGGTAGGAAATACCCAGGTATTACCTCGGTCAACGGATGGATATCGCTATCTGGAGAATAACATTGCTTGATCCTTTACGGGTCAAAAAGATATAGCAAATCGCATCCTAACTATAGTTTGTACAAAACTCTAAGGCCAAATTCTGACAAACGAACGCAAGCAAAACTCGACTTAGAGCTCTGACTGTTAGGTATATTTTCGCTTGCGTTAATTTGACAGCACTTGGCCTGACAGTTGTGTACGAACTATATATTATTCCGCTAAAATTGTAACTTCCATATCAGATTTTGAATTCTTAAAATGTCATAAATCATTTTTTGGATTTTTTTTTTCGCGTAATATACTGAACTACGAAGCACGAAAACCTTATTTTGTTGCCAAGGAATGGTTTTTCACTTTATACACAATGCAACAATAATACATTATGCACACACGTAGACTTTTTAAATAAATATTTTGTGGACAATCTTACACAAATCAACCTAGTCCCAAACTAAGCAAAGCTTGTACTATGGGTACTAAGTGACGATATACATACTTATATAGATAAATAAATACTTAAATACATAGAAAACATCCAAGACCCAAGAACAAATATTCGCGATCATCACACAAATAAATGCCCCGGCCGGGATTCGAACCCGGGACCTCCAGCTTCGTAGGCAGGGTCACTACCAACTAAGCTAAAGCGGTCGTCAGAAATTTCCCGCTTTCTTTTAGTCTCGGCTTTCACTAGCCAGACTCGATAATCGTAATTGTTTAAGTTATATTAATTGTTATTTTAGGGGGACTATGCTGTGCTGATTCCCAATGGCGGGCTTAGGGGGTGGAAACCCGTGCATCTGCCCGGGGCCTCCCCCTTACAGGGGCCTCGCCCAACGGACCGTAGCGACGCAACGACCCAAATAAGGGCCCTGCCCTTAAAGGGGCCTCACTCAACGGACCGTAGCGACGCAAAGACCCAAATAAGGGCCCTGCCCTTAAAGGGGCCTCACGCAACGGACCGTAGCGACGCAACCCAAGTAAGGGCCTCGCTCTTACACGATTGTGAATATTGTTCATAGCTATACAATAAAGTAATTTTGACGTGCATTTTGACGTATGTAAATATGGGCCTTGATGCCTGAGTCGAATAAACAAAAAAAAAATGTATGTTGTTTAAAAATAATCTATACACTGAGCGAAAAAAAAATACTAATTATTAGTAAGTTTTAGTGAATCCCAGGACAAGGAGATCATATACTGACGGTTACAAAACAGTTTTTGATAATAGTAGTTATTTACTAATACCAAAAAAAATGTCCTTGTAACTACTAATTACTACTAAACTGTTTTGTAACCGTTAGTAATATAATCTCCTTGTCTTGGGATTCACTAAAACTTACTAATAATTAGTATTTTTTTCGCTCAGTGTACCCGTAGGACTTTTTAGAGGTTTCTTCGACACTAAAATCTATCGAGCGAAAATCATAAAATTGCGTTTATGGATCTAGATAAGTCGAGATAAAGATATGAAGTGATATATTTGAGATTTTTACGATCATTGGCATTCAACTGAAAAGATTTTTTGTTTCAGAATGTCGCCTTAATGGGGCGAAACGACGCAAACATGCAAACAAGGGCCCCACTCTTAAAAGTACCTCCAACGGAGCGCAGCAATGCAACAACCCAAATAAGGGCCTCGCTCATAAAGGGGCCTCATGCAACCGAGCGAAACGACTTAAGAATCAAAATAAGGGCCTCACTCTTACAGGAGCCTCACGCAAACCAGCTAAAGGACGCTATGAACCAAATAAGGGCCCCGCTCTCAAAGGGGCCACAAGTAAGGGGCGCGATCAACCAATCTGATGCACTGGGACTGCCTGAGCCTGCGCAATGCATAAGACCGGCAATGTTGATTGCCTACAAAGAAAAAAGTAATTTGCTCTGCGAGGAAGATGTTGCGTATAGTTCGGAATTCTCGGAAACCAGCAAAGTGAGTCAAGATATATATAATACCCATACACTTAGATATATACTTATTACGCGTTTATTTTTGATAAATTAAATGTACGGAATTCCATCAGATAAGAATGATAAACCTCGTGGCCCAGCTGTGCCGGGTACCGCTTGCGGTATCTAAGGTTAAGCAACATGGGCAGCGGTCAGGACTTGGATGGGTGACCGCTTTGATTGGTAACTAACTGAGCGCTCCCGTGCTTTGGAAGGCAGGTTAAGCCGTTGATCCCGGTTGCTGTCTATGGCAGCAGTCGTTAAGCCAAGTTGGAGGCTTTCGGGCGGTTTGAGAACTTATAACAGTCAAGTTGCCCACTCACTTGACAAAGCCTAATCCCAATAAAGTCTAGTTTCCCCTCGGGGTTGGAAGGTCAGATGGCAGTCGCTTCCGTAAAAACTAGTGCCTACGCCAAATCTTGCGATTAGGTAGCGGACCCCAGGCATCCTTCAGGATGCAACTGTACGGGGATAACGCTAGGAGGATGATGAAGAATGATAGATAAAGCTACGGTAGCCCAGTGGTTCAAGCATGCGGCTGTCAAGCGGCGGTCGTGGGTTCGAATCCCAGCTCGTACCAATGAGTTTTTCGGAACTTATGTACGGAGTATCATTTGATATTTACCGTTAGCTTTTCGGTGAAGGAAAACATCGTGAGGAAATCTGCATATATCTGCGAAGAAATTCAAAGTTGTATGTGAAGTCCCAACCCGCTCTGGGGCAGCGTGGGGACTACTGCCCAATCCCCCTCATCTGTGAGAGGAGGTCTGTGCCCAGCAGTGGGACGTATATAGGCTGATGATGTGATTATGATGATGATGAAGAATGATAGAAGAAAAATATATTTATTGAAAAATGTATTCGCCATTCTGAACTTTTATGGTTCTTGTCCGATTTCTTCCAAGGTTAATATACAGTCAAGTGCAAAAATATGTATCGAATGAATCCTCTTATAAATATGATGTATTATGTGCCCCTGTGGCCTATTTACAATAGTACATTACTTACCAAGGGCGATAAAACAAAGAATGTCTCATATCGCAGGTATTTTACGCCCGAGCCGAAGGCAAGGGCGATAAATATGCGATCTGAGGCTTTCTTTATTATCGCCCGTGGTAAGTACAAAGTTTTATGTCACCCCCTGGCCAGGAAGTGGGTTTTTTCGCGCGCGGAGCGTGCGATAATGGCCACTTTATGGTCAGGTGTGACATAAAATAAATGATTTAATTATGATTACGAGGTTATGTGGTATATTTTATTTTTGTTCCAGATTGAAGAGGCAACGCCAACCCCAAAAGATTCCAAAGAGGAAACCACAAATGTTAGTGGGTTAAGTGAAGGAAAGATTAAATTGAATCGACAATTTTTTGATGCACTTAAAGCTACGCTACAGGTAACGAGACACATGGAAACAATATCTTATATCTTTAAACGAGCAATTCTTGTATATTTATTTATTTATATATATGTTTATTTATTTCGGGGATCTCGGAAACGGCTCTAACGATTTTGATGAAATTTGGTATGTGGGGGTTTTCGGGGACGAGCAATCGATCTAGCTAGGTCTCATGCCCGGGAAAACGCCGAGCAAAGCTCGGCCGCCCAGATATTGGATCTAATAGCTTTTTGTCCGCGACTTCGCCCGCGTGGAACTTGTTCATAGCAATAGAATTTAATTGCTATTTTTAGGGTTCCGTACCCGACGGGTCTAAACGGAACCCTATTGCTGTCACTCACGCGTCCGTCGGTCCGTCGTCTGTCACAAAATGTTGTTTCTAATTATTTCTTAACTTCCCGTTGATCTATGAACTTGAAATTTGGGAATAATCTTATATTATTATTATATTATATTATTATTAAATAAATAAAATAAAAATATCTTTAAACGAGCAATTCTTGTATATTTATTTATTTATTTATATATATATTTATTTCGGGGATCTTGGAAACGGCTCTGACGATTTTGATGAAATTTGGTATGTGGGGGTTTTCGGGGACGAGCAATCGATCTAGCTAGGTCTCATGCCCGGGAAAACACCGAGCAAGGCTCGGTCGCCCAGATATTGTTTATTTAATACGTATGTTTTACCAACAAATACTAATTATATTGATAAATCACATTTTTGAGGTTGGTTCGGAAACCTAAATGTGCGAAGTCCGACTCGCACTTGGCCGGTTTTTTTATATCAGGCGCTTACCTAATCATCGCTCTTTCATACAAACTTTCCACATTATTATTGTATGGAATATATTTAATTGGATATTATTTACATACTAATTGCACCGCAAAACGCGGTTTTTATGTGAATTAGCATTTTACTTGTGCAAATCAACCATTTTAGGTTTTAAGGATTTTTTCCTTATTGTATAATTTCAGGCCTCATTAACTGAGGAGTTTGGCACCAAATACGAGCCCGAACCCGAAACGGGATGCGAGTCGAGGCCCGAATTGGGTCGCAAGTTGGAGCCAGAGCGCGAATCGGTGGCTGAGTTGGGACCCGAGCCCGATTTTGGACGCGACTCGGATGACCCAGACTCTGAATCAACGCTGTCTTGCCAATCAGACTATGAAGATCCGGAATATTGTCCGAACATTATCTTTGCGCGGGCCTTTGATGGGGTCTATGGGGTCTCTTACGACCCACGGATAATAGGCAAAGGGTTAGACAGAGAAGGAAAAGCGCAGGATGTACAGATACACTCCCACATAGTAAGTACGAGTATCTATATACATATACAGCCTTGGCCAAAAGTGTTGAGCACCCCTTATTTTCCTTTGTAACTTATAAAAAAACTATTATTTTTTAATTACAAAAATGCACATTGGCGTAAAATATGAAAAGGTATATATACTAAAGAACATCTAGAGAACTTTAGATAATATCATTTCGAAGTAGCTATCGCTAACTGCAGACTAAAAATAGACGGGTTTGCAATAAAAGGATAAATTGCATTTTTATCCGTGCAATTATCTTTAACGTCAACGAAAGTAGCTAGTTTTTGAAAGATATTTAATTTTCTTTAATAAAAGGATATGAAATGCTTGATTGAAAGTTTAACCTTTTATATGGAAAACGTGTGAGTGCTCAACACTTTTGGCCAAGGCTGTATACTACGCGAGACCGATTTTTGTACACTCCCTCAAATCTGCATTTATGGTCTGATTTTAATAAATGATATGTAATTAGATTCGTCTCTAAAGTATAATCTTGAGCGCAGCGAGGGATTTAAGTGTTTTCGCCCAAGACGGAAATAATTTAGCTACCAAGTGGCACATACTGCTTTCCACACCTACGATGAGGAAAAGAGTCATTTTGCCCTCAAATGAGGGAGAAAAGCACGACTTTAATCCCTAATTTCAAGAGCAACAATGACTCAAAATAACTTGAAAAAGTTGTGGCTTTCCAACGACTTGTGAATTGGTTGAGTGTAGTATTTATTTATTGTATATTAGTGATATATATTTTTAGAATATGTATTAAATATATTTTTATATATATTATTGTTAATATATATTTAATGCTTTAATTTATTTTGGATACTATTTTTAATTTTCCTGTACACAATGTAAGTTTGTCTCTCATTGCTACCAAACTGCCACTCAATTGCTCAAAGGTTAACTGGAAGGGATCCCTTATAGGGATAAGTTCGCCTTTGTACTTTGTTGTGACATGTACGTTTGTTAACTTGTTATTGTGTGCTATAAAGTGCTTACATACATACATACTCTTTTCTGAAAAGCAGGTGTGAATAATTACAGATGTAGTGCACAATGATTTTCCTTCGTACTTTATCGGAAAAGTTCGTATTTATCGTGCTCTCTCAATTAGCTTCAGTACCCATTTTACAGCCGTAGGTAACTTTGACACTTTGATATTTTTCACTTTGACATTTGATACTAAACAATAAAGTTCCATAATAATGGATATGAAAACGTCACTCATTTAATATAATCATTGATTGACAGTTCGGGTGCCATCGTATTCCGATTGAGATCCGAGTTTTCCCGAAAGAAAATCATTTTGCAATACATCTGTACAATTTGTTGTATCTCCTTAGTAGTTTGTGAATTTGTTAAAGGTGACCAACCCACCAAGCGAGTGGCCGTGCACCTGGGAGAGCTGTCAGCTGCAAGACCTGGACGACGGAGATGAGGCCTCGGAGAGCCCAACCAATGGACCGCCGAACGAACAGGTTACCAGGTGAGAGTAAGATAAGATAATTAAAGTTCCGTACCAGAAGGGTCAAAACGGAACCCTATTGCTGTCACTCACGCGTCCGTCCGTCCGTCCGTTGTCTGTCACAAAATTGTATTCCTAAGAGTTTCTTAACTTC
This sequence comes from Cenopis cana, assembly GCA_951800055.1. Taxonomy (NCBI): domain Eukaryota; kingdom Metazoa; phylum Arthropoda; class Insecta; order Lepidoptera; family Tortricidae; genus Cenopis; species Cenopis cana. Next base: position 3,252,391 of record OX637498.1, on the reverse strand, counting down.
CCGTTGACCTATGTAAAATTAATAAATTATTCGCGAATAATAAAATCGTTTATTATTTTTTATTCGAATAATTATTCGGATGAGAAATTATTCGAATAATGCCCATCTCTGGGTGAGAGTACGGTATTTTTAATTTTATTCTTTTAGGGTCGTCAATTAATTACGTGAGGCGTTTTTGGAAAATTTCTGACCCTCCGCACCTGGTGTGAAATCGTGACATTAGGCTACTCCCCCTCCACATCTCGCAAACACACTTGAAATTTTTCAAAAATGTGTTAAAAAAGGGGAATAAATAACTTATTTGACTATTTATGATTACTATTTTACTATTTTGTATTTTAAATAATTTAACATTAATAATATAAGTATATTGTTTCAAATTCTGTTGACATGTAAATTGGCTTTACGAATTAATAATTAATTATTATTTATTTAAGATTGCTGAGAAAATAAACTAGAATCACATTGAAAAAAATAAAATAAAAATAGCAAAAAGAAGTGTCTCGATGTGCACGGATCCATGACACAATGGAATAAGAGCATATGTCAGTATTTACTTGTAACCATAGATATAATATATACTCTGTAGTTATAGATGCGCGTGAGATGCGCCAACGAGCGACCGGGGCTATGTCTTTCTCATACTTTCTCATATTCATACAAAATTTGTAATACGCAATTTGGCCGGTTCGCATGTCCAATGTATTGGTTATGGAAGTTTGCCTTTGCCTTATAACCCGACCATGACAAAATGTTCGGTCGGTGATACGGACAAAACATGCCACCCTTTTCTATTTCCTCTTATAGGAATCGCAATAAGACTATCTTTCTGTAGTAAAGTGTGTAACTTGCGTGCCCTTGCGTGTAACTGTATTGTATTTTTGTTTTAGGTCTAAAAGGAAGGGCCACACTCGCCGCTTCAAGTGTAAGCTCTGCGGGAAGAGCTTCACCCAAACCCGTATTCTGTGGAAACATTATGAAAGGTACTTTATGATTTTACTTTACTTACTTACTACTTTTTAGGGTTCCGTACCCGAAGGGTCAAAACGGAACCCTATTGGTGATGCCCAGACGTCCGTCCGTCCGTCCGTCCGTCGTCTGTCACACAGGTTTTACAGCCAAACGGTTGGAGCTACAGGCTTCAAATTTACACAGTATAAGCATCTTGTTGGCCCGAAATGATACAAATAGTCAAAACTTATTTTTAAATGTTTTTAGGCTCCCATACAGCTAAAGGGGGGCGCGAATTTTTTTTATCCTACCCTATCGAGTGGGGTGTCGTTGTTTAGAGCTCATTGCGTAGATACTTACTATATTTTTAATTAAAAAATATATTGGAAAACAAAGGAATTTTGTTCCGAAGAATTTTATTTACGTTTGTTATTACGTATATTTTACCAACAAATACTAATATATTGATAAATAAGGTTTTGTTCTTTGAAATTTCCTTACTTTGCGGTAAATGTGCGAAGTCCGACTTGCACTTGGCCGGTTTTTTGTGATTATTGATGGTTTACTATCCACATAGTGACATCTTATTATAGTACTTGTATCTCACGAGCGCGGGTTGGTCATTGTTGTAGTTGTGACACATACGAACACATAGACAACGTGAACTCGTAGCTCCTACGCTGACGCACACATAGACAATGTGCATGTATAGCTCAACACACAACCATGGCTCACCCACGCTCTTGAGATAAAAAAACTCTACTATTCCTCACGCGTATTCCCTATTCCAGAGAGCATGTGGAACCTGTGAAGTGTAACACGTGCCGCAAGGAGTTTCGTAACGAGACCGAACTCAAGTTCCACAAGATTAAGCATCAAATAAAGGTAACATAATTATATAACTCCACTTAACGTGTTGAGGCTATTTCAATATGACTCCACTAAATGCGTTGAGGCTATGGAAATATAACTCCACTTAACGTGTTGAGGCTATTTAAATGTAACTCCAAATAGATTGAAACTATTTAAGTATAAGTGCACCGAATAAATGTAAGTCCACAACACAACAACAATAAATATTGTTGTATCGACATTAAATGTCTTGAGTTCGTTTTATGTACATAAAAGCTCCACTTAATTTGTTGAAATGGCTTGTCTGTTGACATTTAAGTGGCACATAAAGGTAACATAATTATTATTATTATTTATCGTATGGCATTTATTTCGAACCGTGAGATCTTCGAGAAGACAGTACGGTTGCCAGTTTTTGTTGCACTTTTAGAACCACCCAGGGGTCACGTGTAGGGTAGCGGTGGGTACTTTCCCTACGGACGTGGGGCAACTTCGACCCCCCTTTGTCAAGTGAGTGGGCAACTTTACTGTTAGAAGTTCTCAAGCCGTCCGAAAGCCTCAAACTTGGCTTAACGACTGCTGTCATAGACAGCAGCCGGGATCAACGGCTTAAGGTCAGATCAAAATAAAAAAATAAAAAACATTGCAGCCCGCCAGCAATGTCACATATATTAAGTTGTCAAATTATAAAACCGCCACTTTTTCTTACACTTCCTATAACAACACAGAATTTTCTGGAAACGTCTACGTCGCGCCTATATAAAGGCCAGCGCACGAGCGTGTGGAACATTCTGTCTGTGACTTCGATACCGATCGCACTACTTCGAAAATGGACATTACTCGCAGAGACCTCCGACTGCTTTTGCTACACGAGTTCCGTTTAGGCCACAAAGCATCGGAAGCGGTACGCAATATATGTATTTCGATGGGCGAAGATGCGCTTTGTTATGACACTGCAAAACGTTGGTTCCAGCGATTTCGCGAAGGCAATTTTGACCTCGAAGATGAACCGCACCAGAGGAGACCGTCGGCAGTTGATTTGGATTTTTTAAAAAACCTAATAGAAGAGGAACCTCGTTCTACTGTACGTGATCTTGCAGAACAGCTCGGGTGCTCCCACAGCACAGTCGCTAATCATCTTCATGAATTAGGCAAGACTTGGAAAAGCGGAGTGTGGGTACCATATGATTTAACACCATCTCAGCGACAACTTAGGGTTAACATATGTTTGCAACATTTGAGTTTACATAGAAATTTTGAATGGCTTCGTAACCTGATCACCGGCGATGAGAAGTGGATTTGCTATGTAAATCATACACGCAAACGCCAATGGCTTAGTCCCGGACAAAAACCTATAGTGACGCCGAAACCTAACATGGGCAGAAAAAAAATTATGTTAAGTGTGTGGTGGGGAATTAGTGGCGTTATACACTGGGAACTTTTACCAAGTAACTGCACAATTACTGCTCAATTATACTGTTCACAACTTGATCAAGTGGCAGAGAAATTAAAAGGAAAACAGGACAGAATATATTTTTTGCATGATAATGCAAGACCACATATTGCCAAACAAACTCATGAAAAATTATTGCAACTTGGCTGGACTGTAATTGCACATCCTCCGTATTCGCCGGATCTTGCACCAACCGACTACCATCTCTTTAGGTCATTGGCTCATCATTTGGAAGAAAAAAAATTTGATCATGAAGAGAATCTTAAAGTTGAACTAGCTAACTTCTTCGGTAAAAACCCTAAGGAGTTCTACGAGCGTGGCATCCGTGCTTTGGCTACGCGTTGGCAGCAAGTCGTAGATTCTGATGGACAATATATAATTGATGCATAATACATATTTTCATTTTTATATAACAATAAAACTTATTTCATGAAATGGCGGATTTATATTTTGACAACCTGATAAATTCCTTTATTTGTCAAGTGCCAAACTTTTTAAAGAGTGGAAACAGTCAGGCACGGGTCGTAATCAGCCAGTTCAGCTCGTTTTTTTTTTTTGTTGGAAACGCGACGGTTTTTTTATGTGTCTTGAATAATTCGCGTTTTTCGGTGGAAGAATACACTTGCAATTCTGTAAAAAAACATAAACGGCGGCACACGGCGGGAAAGCATGATGTTTTTGACGTTTTAAGGTCGTATTCCCCCCATTTTTGCGAGATGCACTATATTAGCCTCGGCCGGAGTGGCAATTGCAGGCTTCGTATTATAATTAAACGGACTCGCAAGCTCGTCCGTTTAAACAAATACTCAGCCTGCAATTGCTTCCTTCCCGGCCACGGCAATAATGTACAATGGAGAATGTTAACTAATTTAGAATTCCATTTTTCTGTATTCTCTGTTGAAAATAAAAAATATATGTGAAAGAATAGGGTATTAAACAAAGGTAAAAATAAATTATTTTTTACTTGACTAAAAAAAGATCTAACGAAAATACTCGGAAAACATCAATTATTAATTTATTTTAGCTAATTGAAAAATTTTATAAGCATAAAGATTTAAAAAGGACGCTCATATGAACATACCAATTCATACTGTCTTAGTGACGTCAATACTTGGTATTTTTAAATGAAACAAAAACTAATGTGTTTGTATGAATCAAAGCTTTACCGTAACAAACTTTCAAGTGATTTTGCAGACCTATTGACATTCTCCATTGTCGCTCTTATCCAGGTAACAGCCGAGTTTGAGGAGTACGCTTCGCACCCATGCGCAGAGTGCGGCATGCGCTTCCGCGGACCTCTCGCTCTGCGGCAACACCTCCTCACCAGGCGACACGCCGCCCGAGCGCTGTGGAGGTGCGTCCATACATTACAGTACTAACAGTACGCATCGCACGTGCGGTTCGGAACCTTAAATGCGCGAAGTCTTATTGCACTTGGCCGGTTTTTCTAATTCGCACAGTTCGAGCACGGGGACAAGAATCATCGAATCGCACGCGATACGACTTGGCAGCTGTGTTAGCTTACAAAAATACATACTAGGTCACAGAATAAGTAATAGTACTACGTACAGAAGCGTCACTGTTAACAAATCCGCGCGAGGCAAGCCAAACGCGCCTAAACGTGGCCATCTGTAAATAAGTAACCTTTCAAATGCCAACATGTAACATCATTCAATTAATTAAGTATACTCCAGAGAAATTAATAAGGGCCAGGTTGTAAGGAAATTCTATTATACAAAGTACAGATGTATTGCAAAATGATTTTCTTTCGGGAAAACTCTGATTTCAATCGGAATACGATGGCACCCGAACTGTCAATCAATGATTGTATTAAATGAGCGACGTTTTCATATCCATTATTATGGAACTTTATTGTTTAGTGTCAAATGTCAAAGTGTAAGATGGGTACTGAAGCTAATTGAGAGAGCACGATAAATACGAACTTTTCCGATAAAGTACGAAGGAAAATCATTTTGCATTACATCTGTACTTGTTGCGGCGCGACGCAATCTGACTGGGTTAACATTTTGAGTGCTCTGTCAAATACAAACGCTGTCCACTGAAATAACTTTTGACTAAAATCGCTAAATTATTACAAAATTTGGGTTACAAAACTTGTTATGTGTTTTTCAGGTTCCAATGTGACGTGTGCAAGAGAAAATTCCCGGATAAAAAACGGATAACAGGCCATATCCAGATAGAGCATTTAGCGAAGGTAAATCCTAACTACAAACTCTTGAAATTATTAATATTGGACCTTATTGCTTTACAACAAGGTTTAATAAAGATGAAAAAAAAACACGGCTGCACTATAAAAATAAAAACAAGTTTTATAATAAGCAACTCAGGGAAATCTATATTATTTACAGTCGGGGGACTGCCCAAAAAAGGAGTGTAATGTTTTCAGGTTTCATGTATGAATGTATGAGAATTTTTTTGTTCCCCCAGAACTTCTCAACGCCTTAACCGATTTAGATGTGTGAGGTATCGTTGGAATCCTTACGTCATCCCGGGTGACATAGGATACGTGCAATAAAAACAAAATGGCGGACTGTAGACTCCCATTTTGTGTTCCATAAAAAAATTTTTTTTGCTATCCTACTTGGCTTGTTCCTCCAGCACAGCTGGTGTTGAAATGCTGCTAATCTGTCCAGTTGAGAATCTGTCCAGCTGCTATGGAGGGATCCTTGGTACTGTGCCTCAATGGCCTGGTTTTTAAATTTTATATTTAAGTTAATTACCTAATAGTGGCGGCGCGTTAAAAATATTCTTAGGGAAGCCGGAAATAATTTGCCTTTCTTATTATGAGCCGTAGTAAAATAACTGGCTGGCTGAAAATTAGGTAAGCCGGTGAAGAATCGAGTTGTATGAACGCGCCACTGATACCTAAGGTCCTAATACACCCATGCCGTGACCGTGACCGTCGAAGATAAAGTATAAAAGCAAGCAGTAGTATAATAACGTTTTAAATAGATAGATAGATAGAAACATTTATTCATTGCCACAGAAGACGCACAATATTACAAAAAAAAACAAAAGAAGTAAAACATATCCACTGATCTAAAGGAGATAGTAAATAGTAATGTTTTCAAAGCGAGACTCAAAAGGTTGCTCTTGAACAAAGCCTATTATTCTATAAATGAATTTGTAAATGATAGGGACATGAACGTCATTGACCATAATATATATAAATGATTAATTTAGTAATGAGAACTATTGAATATTATTATTATTATTGTGTTTTTTTTTTTACATTTAATTAATTTATTTTTTGACATTTTACTAATCCGTTTATTGTTCTATAAAATATTTTAAAGTTTTTGTTAAATGTGGACATATATTATATTATTGTATCAGTTGTTAAGTTATTGTATTAGTAATTTGGACATATTAAATAATGAATAATTGTAATTTTTTTAGCTATATTTAGAATAAGTGAAATTAAACACAATGTACATTGTTTTTCTTTGAAATTGAATTGAATAAATATACAAATATATACATACACAAAAGCACACGTGTGTCCCCGCGGCAGTGAAACGGACACTGGCTCAGCATTATGCTGAGGTGTTAAACACCTACAGCGCTGATTTTCAGCCAGTACCGTCGGTGACTCACGGACCGGCATACAATATATATAAAAGCAGGAAATAAAATAAAATAATCAAATATACTTTGTTTTCAGGAAGCGGTCAAGTGCCCTATGTGCCCAGCCACATTCAAGAGCGCTCGTTCGCTTCGCCGCCACGCAACGGCGCACATACTCGCGCAAGCGCAAGAGAACATGCACGCAATCACGCAAGCCAACGGACATGCACGCAAGAGAAGGCGTACGACACACACAAATCGAAAGGTTATGCAGAGAAATGGGTGTGAGGATACAAATGATACAAATAGACTTACAAATAGTGAAGAACATATAAATATGGCAAACGGGAGAAGGAAGAGACCACGCAAGACCACACATACCAAAGCGAAAGCATACAATAAAAGAAAAAGACAAGTAAACACACATACAGACATAAATGTACAAGTTAAACGCACAGACAAGCAGACAAACCGGCAACGCAAAACTGACAAAAACACTCAAATCAGAAAATACAGTAATAAACAAGACAACACATATACGTTAAATGGACAAGAAAGCACGAAAGACCAGACGCACCTTAACGGACAACGCAACACACATAAAGATATACAAAACGGACAAATAAACACAGACAAGATAACACGCAACGGAAAAGGGCCCACACATACAAACACATATACAGATATACAAAACGGACAAACAAACACAGACCAGATAACACGCAACGCAAGAGGACCCACACATACAAACATATATACAGATATACAAAACGGACAAATAAACACAGACAAGATAACACGCAACGCAAGAGGGCCCACACATACAAACACATATACAGAAAACGCACAAATAAACACAGACAAGATAACACGCAAAGCAAGAGGACCCACACATACAAACACATACACAGAAAACGCACAAATAAACACAGACAAGATAACACACAACGCAAAAGGGCCCACACATACAAACACATGTACAGAAAACGCACAAATAAACACAGAGTCTCACAAGATACCACGCGCAAAAGGTCGCGTACGTAAGCGCCGTAGGAAGTGTCCGTACACGAAGCGCAAGCGAGCGTGCACTAAACCGCCGGCCCAGGAGCCGGCCGTACCCAAAACTAGTCTTTTTGATATGTTATCTTCATTCATACTTTGAATATTATAGTGTTAAGGATAAGTGAACTCTCATAGATATTAAGTGAAAATAATAGATAAGCATAGCTCGAAACGCACTGACAGCGGTAGCGGGGCGAGGCGGCGCGGTGCGGAGGCGGTACCGGTTGTAATATTCGAACTAATATGAAAGGGTCCGCACAGAAAACCGGTCGGGAAAAAAGCGTTCTGTACGGACCCTTTCATATTAGTTCGAATATTGTTCCGGCAGTTTTGTGAGACCCTGTTAATTTTATGTTTTTATACGGTTTTTAGGACCCATTTCGCAAACTTTTTCTTTGAATTTCTATACTGTTTAACAGTACTGTCAACCTTAAGGGGGTCCCAAATTAAAACTCGTGACTGTACCCTGATTATTAAATCATCATCATATCAGCCGAAAGACGTCCACTGCTGGACATAGGCCTCCCCCAAAGAGTGCCACAATGACCGGTCCTGCGCCACCCGCATCCAACGGACTCCCGCGACTTTTACCAGGTCATTAGTCCACCTTGTGGGGGGTCTACCCACGCTGCGCCTTCCGGTCCGTGGTCGCCACTCGAGAACCTTTCGGCCCCAACGGCCATCGGTTCTACGTGCAATGTGCCCCGCCCACTGCCACTTATTAAATAAATAAATAAAAAAAACCGGTACCGCCTGCGTACCGCGCCGCCACCGCTGTCAGTGTGTTTCGAGCTTTATGCTGAGGTTGTATGTAGTATAAAATTTAAATATATGAAATGTTAATATGAAAGCAATTGTATCAGTTTCGTGAAATGTAGCCGAGCCGATGGGATGCTTTTAGCTTAGGGTTGCCATAAATATAGGGACGTCGATCGGGACAATGAAAGAAAACTTAGATTACGTATAAACGTGGATGAGGTAGAGATCAAAACCGGTCAAGTGCGAATCGGACTCGCGCACGAAGGGTTCCATGCCATCTTTAAAAACGGCAAAAAATCATGTCTTTTGTATGGGAGCCCCGTTAAGTATTTATTCTATTCTGTTTTTTAATATTTGTTGTTATAGCGGCAACAGAAATACATCATCTGTGAAAATTTCAACTGTCTAACTATCACGGTTCATGAGATACCGCCTGGTGACAGACGGACAGCGGAGCCTTAGTAATAGGGTCCCGTTTTACCCTTTGGGTACGGAACCTTAAACGAATATTTGAATGGTCATATTTCAGCGCTGGCCCCATCCGACTGCCCATTCCCTTTGCTAGCCTCTAATATTACCCTACTTGCGGCGCGCACCGCGCAGGTACCGTTTCAGTAAAACGCTAGGCTTATAATCGTCCGAATCTACTACCTACATGATTGTCTACTTATCTAGTACTGGGCTCTACTAATTAACTATGATTTTCTAACTTGGACAATTTGCTTAGTGGCCGGGACACTGGGACACCTCGCTTCAAACCGGGACATGCCCCGGTACGCTGACGTATGGCAACCCTATTTTAGCTTTACGCATGACATGGCCCACCCACACAATAGGGTTGTTGAGCTCGAATGAAATAATGGAAATAATGAATAATTCCGAATTTTCTCGGAGTATAAAAATTTGAATGAAAGTTAATTGTAATTATGACTATATTCTGTATTTGCATGCATTTGATTATGTTTCATTGCAAATAAATGATTGATTGATTGAACAAAATGTTGAAAAGAGAAGAAACAAAATAGCTTAAGAGTGTACGAACGAGTCTAACCCTATAGGGATGTTGACTCAATATTTGACTACTACAAAAAACTTCTCCAAAAGAAACAAGGCAAAATAATATGCCAAATAGTGAAAATCCTATTTAAATATCTCAAAAAATAACGTACAACCGTTTTAATGTTGCTGGTTAGACAGAGAAAGCGCTACAGATCAGTGACGTCACTGACCTCGAGCGCCATAGTAAATGACGATCGTTCCAATACAAAGATGCGTTTCGCGGAAAAGGGACAGAACATGCCCCCTCTTAAAACTTTGAAGACTTATAACTATGTATTTATTTGTTCTTTTGAGTTACTTTTTTCGCCATTTGATAGTGAATGTTATCCTTTTTCAACAAAATTCAAACTTAATGATTTTCTTATTTGGTGTCAACATCCCTATTCTGTTCTGGGTATATGTTGTATAATATGTATAGAAGCGTATCAATAGGGATGATGACACTATAAAAGAAAATCAATAAATCCAAATTTTCTACATAATGACTCAAATTCTCAATCAAATGGCAAAAAAAGTAATTCAAAAAAATAAATAATTACGTAATTATAAGTCTTCAAAGTTTTAAAAGTGGGTATTTTCTGTCGCTTTTCCGCAAAACGCACCTTTGTATTGAACGATTGTCATTTACTATGGCGCTACTCAAAGGTGACGTCACGGTCGAGTAGCACTTTCTCTCTCTAACTACGAACATTCTAACCGTTGTTGCTTCGTTATTTCTTGAGATATTTGAATAGGATTTTCACTATTTGGCATAGTTTTATGTCTTCTTTCTATTGATGTAATATTTTTTTTTGAGTCATCATGCCTATTGTGTGCGCGGGTGCGTAGCGCGTGGCGCGGACGAATCGCGAGGCGCGACGGCGCCCGATCGGCACCAGGCGTGTCTCTCAGGGACGAGGTAACTGACCTCAGTGCGGGGGGTTCGTGTCCGCTCTGTATGTAATACTATTATACTATTCTGTGATAGAACATGTAGAGTATCCACACAGGAAAGTTTGTTTTGGGAACTAAACGACTGTTGTAGATTCGATTTAGATGTAGATTTTTTTTTCGTTTTAAATTAAACAATTATAAACTTGTATAGACTTTTAATTTGCCATAATGCCTAAATGCATTCGCGGTGGATGTTATGCTACACAGCAGTGGCGGCGCGTCAAAAATATTCTTAGGGAAGCCGGAAATAATTTGCCTTTGTTATTCTTCATGAGCCGTAGGAAAATAACTGACTGGCTGAAAATTAGGCAAGCCGGTGGGGAATCGAGTTGTATGAACGCGCCGCCACTGCTACATAGAGCAATATTTGGAACCTCCCATGTCAGTAGCAAGTAACCTTTGAAAGTAATTTATTTGGAATCCATTCTGGTGCATCGCGGTTGCACGGTTGCGCTGCACTGGTCAATTAAATGTTATGCTGATATAGATGAAATTATTTAAAATGTCCGAGATTTGTATAAAACTGTCGTTGTATTTTGAACTTTCTATTCATGACGGTGAAGTCGCTTTTGGAACGGACTAATTTCATACAACTCTGACAGTTCATAGTACATTACTTACCAAGGGCGATAAAACAAAGAATGTCTCAGATCGCAGGTATTTTATGCCCGAGCCGAAGGCAAGGGCGATAAATATGCGATCTGAGGCTTTCTTTATTATCGCCCGTGGTATGTACAAAATTTTATGTCACCCCCTGGCCAGGAAGTGGGTTTTTTCGCGCGCGGAGCGTGCGATAATGGCCACTTTATGGCCAGGTGTGACATAAAATAATTTTAAGTATACTTAATACAGGTTTTTTATCGCGAACATGCTACCTCGGCGAGACTTGAGCCGTGTTCCGAATCACGCTAAAAATGCTCGCAGCGCTTACGGCCGGTCCAAATCAAATAGCGCGCTCAAGGCCGCGTGAGTAGTGTTTTGTTTCGGACCGGTATTCGCTTGAGCGCGCTCACGATCGGACCGATTCACGCTCATAGCCCGTGTTTACTGTCATGTTCATATATCAAACGTCAACTTGACCTTTGGCTCGAGGTGCTTACGCCTGGGAGTGTGAGCACCGTGAGCGCCGTCCATGACATCATCAGTGACGTTACGACAACTCATGTAACGCTATGAGCGTGATTCGGTCCGATCGTAAACTCGTTTTTAGCGCTGTAAGCGTGATTCGGAACATGCCTTTGGCAAATTAATAATTTGATTGATCGACTGTAGATTACTCGCATGTCATGTCCGCAAGTTATGTCAAAAAATAGGTAATTTGGAAATATCAGACAATATAAAGAAACGGGCCGTTAATTTTAGACCCCTGGAGAGCCTGCTTGGTTCTTCAAAGTAAAGCGGTTAACCTTTTCAACACCATGTCAAATTCAAACGCTGTCACTCATACGGCGTGTCAATGTCAAACGCGAAGTTGAACCCTATCGAAATGTATGTAGGTTGACATCGCACTGCGCGCCGTGACCGATATATCCGCAGTTGACGTTAAACCGATCTTGGTGGGAACAATAAAAGGCCAGCTAACACGAAGACTTTTGGATATAAACTGTTTTATGCTGTTAATGGGGACTAATTAAACAGAATCACTTTTCCAATAATGCGTGACCGTTGTTACGCCTTCATTCAAGCTCACTATGTTTCTGCTCCTCGGTGCATCCCAGTCGGAATACTCCCGCGTTTCAACGCGACTCATACCCCCATCATCATAATCGTAACCAACTACTTCCAAGGAATGACTCGAATCGGACGTCGTGTCACTTCTGTGCTTACCTCTGGTCGCATTCACGGAATACTCCTTTGGCCGGACATTTTTTTTCGGTAATCTTGTGCTTGGTGAGATGACGTTTCGTCGCTTGAATCGACAGGCTCCATCGGGCTCGCTAGGGTCTTTCTTTGAAGAGTCTATGTAAACTCGCTGTTTGTTGTTCTTTTTAGCTATGGTGAGGAGCGCTTCGTACATATTTGCTGGCTCCTCTTCATTGTAATCCATTGATAATTGTTGTTTCAGGATGGAAAGAAGATTAGGCTTCTTCCGTTTCTTTCGTTCTTCCTTTACTGGAGGGAAGTAAGGGAAACTCTGTTTGACGGGTTTCCTCCGACGTCTCTTTTGCGGTACCAAACTGTTTCTGTTATTGTAATAGTCCGCTAATTGTTGCTCCTGGTTGAATGGTTCGGAAATTTCATCTTTTATCGTGTACGTGTATCGTGTATCGTTGTACGCGGTGTTCTGGAGCTTATTAAGTTTCTGTGCGACGTTGTCATCAATATCTAACTTTACATCGGAGCTTTTGTGGCTAGATCCCTCGTTGGCGTTAAGTAGATCTTCGTCATACACCGACTCGAGAAGATCTATGAAAAAGTCGTAAATAGGTTCCTTTTTCCCACTGCCGTGTGTGCTGGACTTTTTATCTGTTAATTTATTGACATTTAAGGTTTTAGCTCCCTGTTCATTGCAAATGTACTGCTGTAGCAGATTCTTGCCTGCATTTTGGCGTTCGGTTGGGAAAATTTTGGACCAATGTGCATGGTCTGACAAGTCACCCGCCACTTTAGAACAATCGGATGGTGTTAGTACAATGTCCTTTCGGCTCTTGTAGGATATAGTCTTCTCCGATTTTTTCGAATAAACTTCTCTCAGAGTACTCGATCTAAACTTCATATTTTTCACGTTCTTCTTATTCTCTTCTATAATATTTCTCATGGGCTTGGCGTCTTTCGGCTGGCTGCTTGGACTCACGTTGGACAATTTAGAGTTTTGTTGAGAAATCTTTCTCGGGGGCGGTGGTTTCTGAGTTTTACGCTTTTTGAACCGCACAGCTGGGTCTGCTGTGCCAAGGAGTCGAGTGAAAGTGGCGATTTTTGATTCTGCTGGAATTGTAGTTAGCAATTTGTGAGTTATTGGGGGAGGTTTTGTCTTAATCTTCATTCTGGGTTGTGTCTTATTATCTGGAAATAATTAACTAAGTTACGTAACGTAATTTACGCTTTCCAGTAAGGTACCTGGAACGCGTGAGTTGTCAGTAAGTTCATCGGGTTTTAGAAGGTTTGGATGGCATATTGCATTAGATTCTTATTAAGAAAACTACTACTACTACTTAACATGGTGTCAATAAAAATATTGGCAGTTTACTTAGCTAACAGATAACGATCGATGACTGTAGGATTTAGTTAGATACCTAACGATGTAGGCTGATGGTCTGGCTCATGTAGGTACCTATACTGTATATGTAATGTCAAAGTTATCGGGGTAAAAAATATCGCGTGTCCTAAATAAGACTAAAGCCTTATTTACTTCACTTCAATAATCGATCTATCAAACCGCGCAAATTAGTCAAACTCGCATGCGATGCGAGTCTAGTACGAGTGTACATACATATTAGAGCACAAGACCGGACACCGGAGTGAGGCGAACTCTAAGAAAGACTTATGCTCAGAGCGGCTAACGTGAAAACGATAGTTCATACAACGTAATATCTCACATTTGCAAATGTAAGCGACAAATAAGTTATCCCAGTCCTCAGCAAGCGATTAGGGTCATTATTCGGGCGTTTGTTCCAAATCACTTTCATGGTCACTGTTTTGTTGAGTTTGGATAAAGATTTCAAAGCCGTTCTCAATTAGGTATCTGATAAAAGTAAGAGACATCTACCACCTAAAGCTTAAGCCACACAGAGAGCGGGCGGTAGCGGCGCGGGCGCGGGCGGCAGCGGCTCTGTGTGGCTTAAGCTTAATTCAGAAATACCACCAAAATCTACAGACAATACGTCAAAAACGTGTCCACGAAAGTGAGCCGGTTGAAACGCGCGAATAATGACTCATTACGGGCTGTGATTATTCACAATAACGAATACCTATTATTATTACCTATGTTATAATTTATAATTTACCATGTAAGTGCTTTGGTGTTATTTTATGCTGTAAACTTACATGTATTTAATTGAATAAATGAATAAATGAAGTGACAGTACTTTTATCTCACGAGCGCAGGTTAAAACCATAGTTGTAGGTTGCCAGTTGGGACTTGGGACACATATGAATAGAATAGTATTTATTTAGCACGTATTAATTAATATGAACACAGACATTGTGAATTCCTAGCTCTTACGCTGTCGCTCAGACAATGTGCATGTATAGCTCAACACACAACCATGGCTCGGAGGGCCTACCGCGAACCGAAAACGAAGTTTTCTCTGTCGCACTTGCAAATCTGTACGTTAGGAATTAGGAACCCCCAGGAGCTCGTTAGATAAAAGTACTGTACCATACCTTCTATGCTTATTTGTTTCGAATTGCCGCTGCCCCACTTCTCGACGTAAACACCGCGCTTCTTAGATTCCATCTGCTGCAATGGTTTCTGACTGGTGTCCGTTTTACGCTCAGATTCGGTGGCGGCACATTCAAACCAAGTTTCGTTATTCGGTGCCCCAAATAATACTTCCATGTTCCTTGCTATAAAACATAACGGTGGTTTCTGTTTTTTATTGGATTATTTTTATGTTGGATTATTTTTTTACTTGCATTTTGATTTTTTCCAATTTTTTCAATGAGTTTTTTTTGTGTCGTTGCAATTTGTGACAACTGGTGTCGTTTCTAAAAAAGGAAAAATAAAGATGACGGTTTTCAGCATGTTTTCAGTATATTTGTATTGTTCTGGCTTATTGACGATAAAGGTTTTTTTAAATTATTTTTAACAAATTATTAATATTTTTCGATTGTGCGAATTAATATTTTGCGGAAGTATGAGGAGTAGGTACCTACTATACGGTAATACGATCCTATTTTATTAGATAACTACGTCCCTTTCAGCAGACTCAGCTTTAGTGGTTATATTCTCTTTGGTACAACTCACGTCAGTGATTAATACTCTTTGGTACAACTCCAGAATCACTGCGGTCTGAAAAAAGTTTATCGCCATTTTTGAAATAAAACCATAATCTAGATGGACCATCAAAAATTAAAAAGATTTAACGTCATTCGATCAAAATGAAACCAATATTTGGCCTTAATCAAAATTTCAGTACACATTCGCTTTAAAATATGAATATCCAAAAAAAGGATAGGAAACAAGAATTCGTGCATAAGGATCGCGGAGACATGATACGGAGGCACAGAAAGGAACTACCAACGGTCTTGCCCCGTGATCGAGGCGATGTCAATATCAGGAGAAGAAAAAAAGGTACTAAAGAACGTTCTAGGTCATGGCTGGTCCAACAGGTCTCCGTTTTTAAAATATACCCTGACAGTGCAGTGCGGAGGACGGCAAAGCGTAACGACACTTATACCGGTGACCTTGAGTCTTGGTGGTTTTAGGGTGTCTGACTGCCTTGCTCACTCGTCAGAAATGTCAAGATACGCCTATTGCTTGTCTAGCGTGGAAATGCCGCTAGCATTATGGGGAGCTCTGGATCAGACATGTTAACGACAGTTTCTTGTTTTAAGTTAGGTACTTAGTTCGGAGTTTTTTAAAGCTTTTATGTTTCTGTATTTAGGTACTTATTTATATTTTTAATCAATGGTTTTCTTCTGCGGCAGCTAAAGAACTATTCAAAACAAAATCGGAGAAGTCAGAAAGTAAAGCTTCGGAGCTCGTATCTCGATCCACAAACACGTTGGTTGAATCTTTACCCTTGATTCTCGGGAATCGGACGAAATATGAGGAAGATAGTTCCGAAAAATGTGCAGTGGATTTTCGGAAGAGAATCAAGGACAGATATACGTTTAGGCCGCAACAGAAAGAGCGGAAGGATGGGGATATAAGCAAATTTAATTATTTCATGCAGTATGATGTGAAAAATGGTAAGTTTCGTCCATGGCTTACAACCATAGAAACTTCCAATCCGCCTCTATTAGGGTGCCTTTCTATTAGGGCTATGCTATGCTGTGAGGATGTGAAGCTACGCTACGAAATTATGCTACCGTTTCCAGTAATGCTAAGCTATGTAGGTTACATAGCTTAATGTAGCCGTTTCGAGGAAGATGCACAGCCGCGAGGTAGTGTGCGAGGAAGATGCGCAGCTCGAGCTATGCGATGTATCGACAGGAGGCGCGGGGAGTGAGAGGCGCTTACGTCGGCGCATGCATCTATAGCACGCATCCACAACACGCATCCATAGCCCCCATACACAGCACGCATCTTTCCATATAAAAACAGCTTAGCTGAACCCGTTTCCACCAGTGCTATGCTATGTGAACCGACGAATGTGATTGGTGGATTTCAAACTCATCCATAGCAACGTAGCATAGCATAGCTCTAATGGAAAGGCACCCTAAATGCCCCTTCAGTGTTTCCTCTCACTGTTGTGATAATGATAAGCATCATTATCACAGCTGTGATCAGTCAGCAGCAATGGTTGCTACACGGGCGAGGTGCTCAAAATGATCTTCACACATCTTTATTATAAGGGCATAAGAGCGTGTGTAGATCCTTTTGAACACCTCGCCCGCGTGGCAACAATTGCTGCTGACTGTACATATAGGCCCAGTATCAGAACTCGCACACGGGAACAATGTCTGTTAGTAGACGGGCGTTCAGTTTTACACGTCCACTGGTCCCATATAAAACGATCTGATCTGACAATGACACCTGTTACGCTACGTCCATGATTTAAGTCCCTTTAACGCATTCACTGCTCCCTCTTTTCCCGGAAATTCGGCAAGCGCCGCACTTTGCTGTGTGCCCCAAACGCACATGTGCGTTCAACCGACTATTCTAAGTCTAAGGCACAGTGTCAAATATTATGAACGCGTCTGTGCGTTCGAGGCATTGGGTGAATGTAACGGAAACGCATATATGCGTCGGGGGCAGTGAATGCGTTAACCGCCAAACGTCAGACTACTCGCAAGTTTTGACCCCGACTATGGCGGTTAAAGCCCAGTACGGTCAACCAATTTGATTCCCGGGCCACTTCGTGCCTTCTCAGTCTCTAGCGATTTATCCTTTCATTACCTATATATAATTAATAATTCTTCTGTAACTACGTGTTTGTCACCTAACTCCTAAACGGCTGGACCGATTTGGATGAAATTTTGTGTGTATCTTTGTGTTGGTCCCTGGAAGGTTTGAAAATACAATTGGACCCGGTAGGTGGCGCTGCTTCGCCGGGCAGGACGACGTCTGCCGGGTCCGCTAGTATCTACTATATAAATCTATAGATTTTCACTGTGACGAGGCACGAAGTGGCCCAGAAATCAAATTAGTTGACCGTACAAGGGTATTTAATCAGTAAGATTTCATACCCGAGAGATATTATCCTCCTAGCATTATCCCAGTACAGTTGCATCCTGAACTACCTAATCCCAAGATTTGGCGTAGGCCCTAGTTTTTACGGGGGCTACTGCCATCTGACCTTCCGACTCGAGGGAAAACTAGACCTTATTGGGATTAGGATCTTCTTCTTTTTTGGGAGGGCAGACTGATATCTAATGGTAATGTATATTGTATTTATTTACAGAACTGCCAAAGGCATCGAATTTTGAGTCTCCAGAAAAACAAAGACCCAAAGAGTCTCCTGATATTAAAAAACCAGAAAAAGTAAAAGAGATGACTGCAGTGCACAGGGCTGTCAGCCCTATGAAATTAAAACCTACCAAACCCATTGAAAATTTGGCAGAGCGCAAAAAAGACTTAGACAAAGAGAAACTTAAAAATTCATTTAGAAAAGACAAGTATCGCAAGCCGGTAATAAACACAATAACATCTAAAATGGATACGGTGCGAGTCTTCAAAGCGGTTACGTTCGTCGACAACGTACAACGTAAACCGTTACATATAAAAATACCCAGCAAGGACCCAAAGCCTAAAATATCGAAGATACCAATAAGCGTGGACACTAAAACGGCACCGAAAAGGGTTCCAAAGAGGTTTGTGAAAGCGGAGCGCGTTCGTTCACCGTCTTCTAAAAGCGCAGACTCTTTACCTACAGAAGTGGCGCAGTGGGTCCCGGAGTCCATCGACCAACATACGAAGCCGTATTACGAGGCTTGGGTCAACAAGACTGCCACAGCGTCTATGAATTACTCGAAAGAACAAATGGCGAGCGTGAAATCTACAGTCTTAAAGGGGTTGGAGATTAGAAAGTCGCCAGAGTTGGTGTATCAGAGGCTACCCGACGATTACGCTGGCAGGATACGGGTGCGTAAGGGAAAGAAGTGATGTGATGTTTTGTCATGTACTGTTTTGTAAATAAGAGGCGTTTTGTTTGTGATTACGTGTTTATTTAAATATAAAGATCAGCTTAATATAATGTAGCCCGGGAACGGACAATTGCAGCCGTCAATATATCTTAACGTTACTGGTGCTGTTGAAGTGCGATTGGTGAACTTCAATTACGAACCGCAACGTTCAATATCATTTGACAATCGCGAATTGACGGCTACAATTGATGGCGCCGAGCTACTATTGTAAAAATATCTCAAGGTGTTAAGGTGTTTAAACTAATTCACTAGGGACAAAAGTCCCCTAAAACGTGTCATCATCATCGGACTCAACTCGACTTAGAGCTCTGACTGTTAGGTAGATTTTTGCTTGCGTTAATTTGACAGCGCTTGGCCTTAGAGTTCTGTACGAACTATAACAGGACTTTTATCCCCTAGATTTCTACACTTAAAGGTAGGGTCATATGTTAAACAGCAGTTAGTTGGTTATTACATTCAGTTATAAAAAGTATCTCCCTCTCTGTCGCACTTGCTGATTCGTGCGACAGAGGCCGCTACGCTACCCTTTGACGCCACACCGTTTACACGGCACGCCGGGGGTGCACATAGCGTCAAGAACTAGTTGTCACAGCGATGGCTAACCTACTAGTAATTCATGAAAGCGTCCATTTTAGTGTTATAGACTCAGTCAAAAGGTTAAATTGCGTGGTACTTGGCGCTCTGTGCACGACATATATAACATACAATTAAAAAAATGAAGTTTAGGATTGCGGAGTAGCTTGATTACATTTATTTGTAAAGTCATCTTTATTATACGCGGATTAGGTAAATCAGCCCCTCTAGCACAACATGCATTCCGTATCTACTCGCGCGCGAGATAAGCTACCTGACACTTTTTGATAGCATTAATCAGACTGACAGGTAGCCTATCTCGCGCGCGAGTACAGACGACATGCATGTTATGCTAGCCCCCCTGGTAACGGTCAACGGTCAGATAAGTAAAAACTCATCGTCAGGCAAGCGCCTGACGTCAAAACGACAATTCTTCTTATAAACTTACTTTCCAGACATAGGAAATTAAAGGCCGGTGCACATTGGTTGCGTGCGCAGCACGTATGCGTCGACGTGCACGTAGACGTGCGCGTTGTAAAATATGAATCTCCATAGTAGATGTCACACCGCACGCGCACTCACACGTCACGCAGGCGGTGTGACATCGACTATGGAGATTCATACTTTACAACGCGCACGTCTACGTGCACGTCGATGCTTACGTGCTGCGCACGCAACCAATGTGCACCGGCCTTAAGGCTTGGTAGCCACGGGTCACCATGAGAATTAGGGAACGACTAGGACCACCCAGTTTGACGAGTCAAGTAAGGACGAGAAAAATCTGCCCGCCTGCGTCAATGTCAAAATGGAAATTCTTCTCAAAGATATTTTCTAGACAAATAGGAAATTAAGACTTGGTAGCCTCAGATCACCATGAAAAACAGGTAACTACTGGGAATACCAGTTTGACGAATCAAGGCCACAAAAAATCTGCCCGCCTCCGTCAATGTCAAAATGACAATTCAACCAGATATGACATCTCTGGACGATACCTCCAAGACTGCGAAGTCATTGCGGGGGTAGGCCCACCTACTTCAATTTCAGAAAAAAATTTCGCATGAAGTCATGAGCATACTTTCCGGACAAACAAGAGAAAGATATGATAAGCAACGAGGCACCCTGATTCGCTTAATCCAGACATCTACAGACACGGTTCCCCCACCTTTACTGTCAGAAATACAAAACTTCTCATAAGTATATTTTCAAACAGGAATATTATGCCATGAGCATTATTAAATTGTATCATACAGAATACAGACTAGATGGGTTCTTCACCTTCCACCCAGAAAAAAAAGTGATAATAGCCCAAAACGCGGCAGGAAGCAGTAATAACGCAGAGTTGGAACAACTCAACTGCCATGCATCAACGACGAGCATAATATTGGCAGTGATGCTGTTGATTGCTCTTTTGGCAATGCTGTGCGGTATAAACAAAGTTTACCACAAGTCAAGAAGATTTTTAACCAGCTAAGGTCATGGCTACGCATCAAAACAACACACTGATCAATGTACAAAATACCAGCACGCGCAGACAATCCCGGGACACAGTACCGTACCCGGATGCACGGCTCACCTGACGACTGCTCTCCCTGAACAAAGCGTCACTACGAATAATCGTAGGCATCATTACTGGACATTGCCCACTCAACAAATATTTATATGTTCTAGGTACGACCGACAGCCCCCTATGCAGGGGATGCCTGTCGGCCGATGAAACAGTCATCCTGGAATGCGAAGGTGTAGCTGCACAACGGACTCATATCCTCAACACGCCGAGGTCACTCCGCGAAGCCTGTGGTGACACCAGGAGGATCCTGCACTTCTGGTCGGAGTTAGGCTGGCTAGACCCCTAGCTAGCGAACAAACCATCGCACAATGGTCCGGCATACACGGACTAAGTGCGGAAAAAGGAGTCCATAACCATCAGTCAAGAAGATTTAGCGAGAGGTGAATCGCAGACCTCGTCGGCTATGGCACGAGCGAGGCTCCTTTTTAAAAGAATGGTCAGAGACTGCTCAGAATCGGAACGATTGGAAACACTGCAGGAGGACTTTGCCCAGCAGTGGGACACTACAGGCTCATAATAATAATAATATCGGTGAACCACCACGTCATGTTCCGGCGAATCTCGTATGCTGTATGCCTACTTTGATCAAGGCACGGAACATGACATATAAACTACAATTCTCGTTGAAAGGTACTCCGTTAAAATAGGAAATTAGCCCACGTGGCCGTCAAGGCACGGAAAAAGATGTTTTAAAGTAAGTCATCATTGAAAGTAACAATAGAAAACTAAGGCCTGATAGCCCACATGACCTATTAGATCACGAATCGCCTAATGAATCATTAAAATGAAGTCAGACAACGATTAGGAAACGCAATCTCTACGAATCTCGTACGCCTACTTTCATCAAGGCACGGAATACGACGTCTAAAAGACAATTACAATAAATGCCCTCACCCGCGGCAATACCCAAACAACTATGTACATGCATGGTGTGTTCACATGTTCGCACGCTATGCTACGCTATGTTAGCCACATACGTGCACACCAAAGACAATCACGGAAATGAGAGCAGTCGCTTTGGCCGAAATCGGCTGTAGTGTGCCTATTTGCCATTTTAGTAATTAACAGTAACAATAGTTTACTGTAACAATAACGCGTATTGCTTGTGTAAGCTATAACCCCAATTGTATATAACAGGCTCTCTGCCCAATAAAACACACTCTTCAATCGACTCTAGACTTCTCATTCAACTACCTCACCCAGTGGCTGTGCCCGACTGCACTCAGGTCTCTCGTAATATTGGATGGCGACCCTGCCCTACGAACAAAGGAACTTCTGATTCAAGAACACGCAGCCAGATCAAAATACGAAGACATTTAAGAATGAAGATCCACGTTAAAATCAATCAAAGAAGAGACCCTAAAAGAAAAACCAAACAGAAGATGCAGTCAACCCAAGTAAAAATGACTATTGAAGGAGTCAACGCAACGTGACCCTAGTGGGCCCCATTCACGTTTTCCGAAGCCTGCAGTTCCACATCGCGCAGGACGAAACACGACGAGTGGAACTCGTCATGAACTCGACATTGACCATAGCAACGCCGTTGCCGCCACGGGCACACTGCACGGCCGTGGAGCTTATTATTATTACTCTCCTTTTAAAGCCCCATTGAACTAGGAGAAAAAGGTTTGATAGCTACAGAAGAAGTAGCAGAAAGATACGACACGAGAGACGCGACGATCAAGGCTGTTCCCATCGCTGCCCATTGGGCGTATCTTGTTTGAGGAACCTCGACACGAAACAAGTATCATGGAATTGATATGTAACAAGACCTTGTGACATAAACTACTTTTCGACTTTGCAGAGTCAATGTGAAGGTTCGTCCACAGACTTTAAAGGAGTTAATTCTTATGAGTACTTCCCGGTAAAATAAGGAAATTTGATGGAATAGAAGGGCAAGACCGAGACATTTGTGGACCAAGCCAAGGAGAAGGTTACTCTTATACTTTACCGTGGACGTCCACGGCACGATAAAAGTCTACGGTTTCATTTATAATTCGTCTATTCTGTGATCTATTTATAAATGAAACTATAGATTTTTACCGTGCGGTGGCCGTCGACGATAAAGTATAAAAGCGTCCATTGTAACATCTTCGATCGACCAGAAAATAAAACGCCGCAAGTGGAACTGGATCGGTCACACGCTCCGAAGGGATTCCGACCACATTCCGAGGCAAGCCCTAGACTGGAACCCCCAAGGAAAGCGTAAGCGTGGCCGCCCTAAGCAAACCTGGCGGCGGACGATCATCGCAGAGGCGAAGACAATAGGGAAGACGTGGAGCGAATTGAAGCGCGAAGCTCAAGACCGAACGGGATGGCGGCGCACTGTGGAAGCCCTCTGCCCCATCTAGGGGACAGGAATATAAGTCAAGTAAGTCAATCTAAATAATATAATAGCTCGGAAAACAGCCCAATTAAAGTGGGACTGGGCTGGACACGTCTACCGGATGCCGAATGAGCTGTGGGCCAAAAAGACCATAGAGTGGACGCCCCACGACTCAAAACGGAGACGCGGTAGACCACGCCGGGCGGTGGCGTGATAACTTGGACTCCTTTTTAAAAGACTGTCCAGATATTGCACAAGACCGCGAGGAATGGAAAAAGAGGGGGAGGCCTTTGCCCAGCAGTGGGACATTTTAGGCTCAATATAAATAAATAAAAGTCGATTTAACGTCTTACCTATCAGGAGCTCAAGGCAGTGGCAGACAAAATAATGCAACGGCGATTACTCCACCGACAAGAATCTAGCTCTTAAATTTATGATGATGAGCCCAGGAGGACAATCTATCACCATGAGAATCGTTAAAACATTGTCAGGTAACCACTACGAGTTACCTCATAAATCTAGTATGCCCTGCTTTCAGCAAGGCATGGAAAGTTACTACTTAAAAGACCTGTTCGTTCTCGCGGACCCCTTGACATGTACTCCTTATCTTCTCTGGGATCACTACGAAAACAATGTAAGAAAAATGTTTTGTATGAAACAAATGATAGAGCACTTGAGGTGCTATATTGGAAATATACTGAATGACAAGAAAAAAGTAACGTAACTCTTCTCAACGATAATTTCTTAACGAAGATGCTACTGTAGTATAGCGATAGATTGGCCGGTTTAGAGTTTACGTCAGTAACAATAGTTTACTGCGTCATAAACTCATATTGCTTGTAACCAACTTGAGGCTTTCATAGACCATCCATCCCTGGACCCCTCATACTATTACATGACCCTGCCTTACGGAGCCACAAGGAATAGTCTGAAAACGCAGTCAGACCAAAAACAGCGCCAGCCAGCACCAAGAACCCTCATCATCGTCATCAGCACTAGAAAACCTAAAGGGAAAAGTCGAGAAAAACCAATGAACACTTCATCACTTCTCCAATGCTTCGGTTGTTAATCGTGCTGGCGCCGCGAATAGATATGAAACATGTCTAGCGATATTCTTTAGAACATAGCACGTGAGTTATTCGAGCCCGTATTTCTCTAACTTACTTAAATTCGAACTTCGTGTCAGAGATCAAAACCGGTATTTTTACAAATCCCAGAAATAGTCCAATATTTTGAATTATTGTATGGTCTTTACGTAGGACTGAATCATGTATTTACTTTACAACTTCGTATTATTAGATTGTTTCATTAAAAATGAAATTATAAACCAAAGAACGAAAAAGAACGATATAAATACCGGTATTTTGTATGGAACAAATACCGGTATCCGATCCCTGCTTCGTATAGTTCCGCCCCTTTCACTCGTATAGTGTACACTAAACGGTTAAACTCACGTATTAACTGTAACTTCGGGCGACATGTTTCGGACTCTTCGAGAGTCCTTCCTCAGGTTGAGCGCAGAAGAGTTCGAAACATGTCGCCCGGAGTGACAATTAATGCGTGAGTTTAACCGTTTAGTGTAATATAGTTTTAACATGACTCACGAAAGTTTAAATTCAAGACATAAGGTCTAATGGATCTTTATAAAACCGAGCCTGTTAGTCTACTCCGGAATCAGAAATCCAAACTTCGTATCGTGCCGTCCCTTTCACTCTAGTGTCGTGTTACACTATAGTGAAAGGGACAGTACGATACGAAGTTAAGATTTCTGATTCCAGAGTAGACCTTCTGTAACCCTTACCATGAGTTTGCAATGTTTGCATTACCGTACTCGCCAGCGACTGCGTAAACGATTTAGTATTGCGATTCTTGGTTCTATTGCGTAACCGCCAGAGGCGCTGTACTTTTGTCCACACTAAATCGTTTACGCAGTCGCTAGCGAGTATGGTAATGCAAACATTGGAAACTCATGGTAAGGGTCTCGTTTTTTTGTCACACGAGTTATTTCACAGATCAGTGCTTAAGCATACAAAAAAATTACCGATTACAAACTAATAATAACCTACATGAAACAAACTTAATAGTACATTACTTAACAAGGGCGGTAAAACAAAGAATGTCTCAGATCGCAGGTATTTGACACCCGAGCCGAAGGCAAGGGCGATAAATATGCTATCTGAGGCTTTCTTTATTACCGCCCGTGTTAAGTACAAAATTTTATGTCACACCTAGCCATAAAGCGGCAATTACCGCACGCTCCGTGCGCGGGAAAACCCACTTCCTGGCCAGGGGGTGACATAAAATTTTGTACTTAACACGGGCGGTAATAAAGAAAGCCTCAGATCGCATATTTATCGCCCTTGCCTTCGGCTCGGGCGTCAAATATCTGCCATCTGAGACATTCTTTGTTTTACCGCCCTTGTTAAGTAATGTACTATTATGTCACCCCCTGGCCAGGAAGTGGGATTTCCTGCGCGCGGAGCGTGCGGTAATGGTCGCTTTATGGCCAGGTGTGACATACGTTTATAAACATATTTCAATGTTAAGTGGTAAAAATTATAATTACTAGAGCTTTTTTTAACTCTAAGATTAATGTCATAACACATATATAACAAGAAATATGTCATTTTTTAACAATAACATTATAAGTTCACTCATGTCAACACAATGAAAATAGAAACTACAATTAAGCTTAACTACAAAACCTTTCGATAGCCGTGGGTCTATGGGGAGCCGACGGATTTTGAGTTTTTATTACAAACTTTTATTTAAACGTCCACTGTTCGTGTGTAAGATGTCCTGAAAAAAATTATAATCCTTCTTTCAGCTTTTCCGGTATCCGATATCGAATGTCACGTTAGGTGACCTATAACTGGCAAACTAAGGAGGTGCAATTAGTTTCCAAGTTGGTACATAATGGGTACATTTTATCACTGTAATTATGGCCTCGTACGATTATGTGGCCGGGACACACAAGAAAACACTTAAAAAATACAAACAAATTAGGACATTTTGGTACAAAGGCGAACTTATCCCTAAAAGGGATCTCTTCCAATTATCATTCAAGAGGCCAATGATTGGAGTGGGGTCATCGTTACCCTTATTCATAAACGCCCATCAAACCTCTGTAATTTCTTCTTCATCTTTAAAAAAAAGGATTTCCATCAAATTAATGATGATTTCGCCAATCAATACTTGTTAAGAGACGTTGTTCGGTATCGACGCCATGACAGTAGGCAACTGGTTTTGTTCGGTAGTGGATTCATTAACGCAGCGACGAGTAGAATCCTCTGTTAGTTAACAAGCCGCTAAAGTTCGTTTGTACCTATCTGTCACTTTGACATTTACAATACAATAAACAATACTCTTTATTGCATAACCTCAACAAAAGTAACACATAACAGTACATAATGACAATGAGTAGAGGCAAACAACAGGCGGTCTTATCGCTAGTGAGCGATCTCTTCCAGACAACCTTAGGGTAGCGGACATCATATCAAAGAATAATAATTCACAGTAGGTGATGCATAGATAATAGTAGTATGTATATGGAATATACTAAAATTACGTTGACGTTACGTCATCATTTACGTTTGTGAGAAAGGGACAAACAACGTTTTTAGTTAGCAGAGGTTTGTCAAGTTTTATGGAGAAGGGGTTAAATCTGAAAGCGTATCCGTTTGTAGCATCAAGCGACGGCCTTGATCAGTTCCGGCGCCTCGACGAGGTACTCGCCGGGGTCCTGTTTTGTGACCTTGGTGACCTTGAGCGCGCCGACGCCGACGCCGACGCCGGCGCCGACGGTCTGCTCCGACGGCTGCAGGTGGCGGCGCGCGCGCTCCAACTGCTCGGGAGTCGGCTCCGACGGGAAATCTGTGGGGGGGAATCATCAATAAGTGCCAGTTGCACCAACGTACGAACACAGACCGGTCATCGTCAAATATGGCGCCGGCAGCTGTCATCCCATAGAAACTTATCAACCTTTCCATACAATCAGATTTGACGAACACCGCTTTTACGATTACAGACGGTTTGGTGCAACCCAGCCTAAGTGTATTAATCAAGGGTTGAAAGCCACCCATTTCAGACGAGATATTTATGATTTACCCTTAAAAAGAATTGTATTATCAAACGATTTTTTTTTGCTCTCTGGAGCATGACCGGGGTAAATGCAAAATTTTCTATTAATTTTGTCAATTTTAGGGTTAAATGATCCGGAGGGGTTTAAGATTGGAAATTTAATCACTACTGTTTTTTTCTGGGCCATTTCAATGTACTAAGTATAGTAAATAGCCAGCCATTTAGAGCCAGATGGTAGTGGCATCTACCGTGCAAATTCATGGCCCTTTGTTTTCGGATAAAACGCTGTATTCACTATCTAGCCCGGCTGTATGTCAGCTCAAGGCCGCGGTGCTGGGTGTATACACACACGGTGAATAGGCTTGACGGTCGTCGATAATTATTGTTAATTGTTTGCTGGGTGTGCTAGGCCCACTTTGCATCCAGCAAACGCCCCCACCACCGCGCACGTCGTGCAGCTAGGCAGTGAATAACGTGGACGTACGTCAGAGCGGCAGTGTTGCCAGATCGAATTTGAAAAAAGCCGGAGACATGTAACGTAAAAACCAGTAGATTGGGGGAAAAAAATGTAGATTAATTTTATGCCCCAAAACAAAATACAAATGCTGTCCAAAAGGCGGACTTAATGTCACAGATTACTTCACTATACATAGTATGACACATTTTTGGATGAGTTCCTAAATAACATGTATTGCAAATTGTATAGGTAAGCTTGGTAAAAAATCGTCAGCTTAAAGTCACGAAAATTGTCTAAAAATCACAAGCCACGCACTAACAAACAAGACCAAAAGTCACGAAAACCGTGACAAATGTGACCATCTGACAACCCCGCTGCTCACGCTGGATGCGTGCACGATAGTGTGTATGCTACACCCAGCACCGCGGCCTTGAGCTGACATACAGCCGGGATAGATGGTGAATACAGCGTTTAAACCATAGCCGTGTTCCGAATCACGCCAACAACGATCAGAGCGTTTACAGTGCTGACGGCCGGTCCGAATTAGTAAGCGCGCTCCCTTGAGCGTCCGCGTGAGTGGTGTTTTGATTCGGACCGGGCATGTTGTATTTACTGTCATGTTCATATATCAAACGTCAACTTGACGTTTGGTTTAAGGTGCTGACGCCTGGGAGTGTGAGCATTGTAAACGCCAATATGGCGCCGTCCATAACGTCATCAATGACGTCACGAGATCTCATGTAAACGCTATGAGCGTGATTCGGTCCGATCGTAAACGCGTTTATAGCGTTGTAAGCGTGATTCGGAACACGGCTCATAACAGCGCTATTCAGAATCCCCAACGCGCAGGCACAGCGCCATCTAGTGGAAAAACAAACTACAAGCCTACCTTTAATGCACAGCGTGACGGCCGCGGCGGGTATGTCGCGCGCGAACTCCGGCATCATGCGGCGCAGCGACGTCACGGGCACTTCGCTCATGTACCCGTAGTCATAGAACAGGATGTTTGCCGTGGGCCCGCCCGGCCCGCCGACTTGCTGCAGCAGCACCGCTCGGAGCCACTGCTTTCCTGGTACGACAGATTAACAACTTATAGTGCCAGTTGCACCAATGTATGAACACAGACCGGTCATCGTCAAATATGGCGCCGGCATCTGTCATCCCACACTTCACTCTTTAAAAAAGGGGAAGGGGGGTGTAAAGGTCCCATTTTTGGGTTTTTCGTAAATAATCTCGTGGTGGTGGCCCATAACAAAAAACGTTCTGAGGCGTAAGTTATCTATGTACATAAAATTATCTATAAAAAAGGTTCAATATGTTTTTAGCTAGGATTCATATTTAATGAGATTTTAAAGGGGGAAAGTAAAATTTTATGATAATATAAGTGGCTTCTCATTCCTTTGATTTTAAATATCTTTAAAACAAAAATACTATATTTATGCACTCAACGATACCCCACTCGATGGGGTAGGCCAAATTTTTTTTTCGCGTCCCTCTTTTGATGTCTCCTGGCTTACCCGGACAGAACATCAATTGGTTGATTCTGCTTGTCGCGGCGTTGGTGAACACATGTGCTCTCGGCGCGACGACTAGCAGAATCCATTACCGAACAAAACCAGTTGCCTACTGTCATGGCGTCGTTACCGAACAACGTACACGTGATTGGCGAAATCATCATAAATTTGATGGAAAGCCATTGAAAAAAAAAGTGAAGCAAGCAAGTGGCGATGAAATCTGGCTTACTTGTGGGGCACATGGCGATGCAGAGCTCCTCGTCCCTGGGGGTGTACGGGTCCTTAGCCAGGGCGCTGTTGCAGTATTCGTCCAGCTGAGAAGCGAAAGTATTTTGGTAGATATATCGACCTCGAGCTAATAAACGTTGGGACGGCTACGACCTAGGGCTAAAAAAATAAACTACATAATAAACATACTAGCATCTACTAAAAGCTAAGATATCAAAGAAAGCTAAAAAACAACTAATTAAGGTATACATCTGGAGCATTGCGTTATATGCATCTGAGACCTTGACACTGACTCAGAGGGATAGAGAGAGACTGGAGGCATTTGAAATGTGGTGTTGGAGGAGAATGGAAAGGATTAGTTGGACGGAGCGAAAAACGAATGAAGAGGTTTTAAGTATTGTGAAAGAGAAGAGGACTATGCTTAAAACCATACAGAACAGGAGAGGACGAATGTTTGGACACCTGATACGGCACGACACCTTTTTTGTGAACATTTCGGAAGGGAAAATTGAAGGAAGAAGGGGAAGTGGTAGACCCAGATTGACGTACTTCAATCAAGTGAAGGAGAAAATTGGTGCCGCGTCGTATCAGGACGCTAAAAGACTGGCAGAGAACCGAGAAGACTGGCGATCTCTCCACCGACAAGAGCGTAGCTCTTAAGTTTGATGATGATGAATAAACACTGGCACTATAAAAAACTATCATAATGAAATGTTGTCATTTTTTCTGCTTGACACATAGTGAGATTTTTTTCCTTCTGCCCGCGACTTCATCCGCGTACTCGATCATCGCGGTAGAATTTTATTGCTTTTTCGAACATCTCTTCCATACAAACTTCCACACCTTAAAGGGATGATTTCTGGGATAAAAAGTAGCCCACGTCCTTCACCTCCTTACCAAATTTTATCTAAATCCGTTAAGCGGTTCAAGAGTGAAGAGGTAACAGACAGACCATAGATATAATATATACTCTGTAGTTATAGATGCGCCAACGAGCGACCGGGGCTATGTCTTTCTCATATTCATACAAAATTTGTACTACGCAATTTGGCCGGTTTGCATGTCCAATGTATTGCTGATGGAAGTTAGCGTTTGCTTTGATCCATGAAAAAATGTTCGGTCGGTGATACGGACAAAACATGCCTCTCTTTTCCATTCCCTCTTATAGGAATCGTAATAAGACTATCTTTCTCTATCAAAGCGTGCCAGACCCTTGAGACAGACGGATGCATGTATGGGGGAATGTCAAGTACCTGTGGAGCAAGCCCAAGCGCGCGCTTGGCGTGCTCGGCGTTTCGAACGTGTCCGGTGAGCATGCCGTGCTGCAGGAGGCTGCAGTCCAGGATCTCCATCTCGCCGCCAGCGGCCGGGGGATCCACGTATGTGATTTGATGGAAGTACATCGTCTCCGTTTCTGAAAGAAAGGAAAGGAAGTCAAACAAATTCAGTTTTGAAACTTGTGTGGAATGACACCTTTGGGTTGGGTATGGTCTTTAAGGCTGCGTTTCCACCAGAGATGTGCGAGGATGCGTTTTCATACATTTGACACCTCGCAACGCGCCGAGCGAGGTGTCAAATATAGATCATCGCACATCATCACATTTTTAGTTAGCTAGAACCCCAAGAACAATTTTTTTTTTTCTATTTTGTTTTTTTTTTTTTTTGCTTGACATTCTCCGTATATTTAGATATACGCAATATTAACAAGAATTATAAAATTATATGCGGGAGTGCCAAAACTGACGAATAAAACTTGCACAGAGTTTGTATGGAGAAGGCCTTGCGTATACAGGCGTCTTAAAACTCACAACTCTCGCCTTCCCTCCCCCTGACCCTGACGCATACATTTTAATATGGCAGTCTTCAGCATTAAATTTAAGAGTTATCCTCTTGTCGATGGAGTGTTGTCCATTTTTTCCTCGTACTATAGCAATACTTTCATAGATTAAAAATAAGCTATATCTTATATCTTTAAACGAGCAATTCTTGTATATTTATTTATTTATTTCGGTGATCTCGGAAACGGCTCTAACGATTTTGATGAAATTTGGTATGTGGGGGTTTTCGGGGATGAGCAATCGATCTAGCTAGGTCTCATGCCCGGGGAAACGCCGAGCAAAGCTCGGTCGCCCAGATATTCTTATATCTTTAAACGAGCAATTCTTGTATATTTATTTATTTATTTCGGGGATATCGGAAACGGCTCTAACGATTTTCATGAAATTTGGTATGTGGGGGTTTTCGGGGTCGAGCAATCGATCTAGCTAGGTCTCATGCCCGGGAAAACGCCGAGCAAAGCTCGGCCGCCCAGATATTAGGGAATAACACGACATACCCAGGACATCCCCGCCGCGCTCCAAGAGCTTCTGCCACTCGGGCGTGGACAGCTGGTCCACGGTCCGGTTCACGTCCTCGCCGGACTTCACGACGGTCAGGCGGACGGGAGTCCCGCCGGCTCCGGATTTATAAAGACACGACATACCCAGGACATCCCCGCCGCGCTCCAAGAGCTTCTGCCACTCGGGCGTGGACAGCTGGTCCACGGTCCGGTTCACGTCCTCGCCGGACTTCACGACGGTCAGGCGGACGGGAGTCCCGCCGGCTCCCGATTTTTCACCAGGCGGGATTGTCTGGAAACAGTAACATTGTTAGGCCGGGTTTATTGGGCCGGGGCAAAGGCGCGACACGGGTCTATCGGTGTGAACCGAGTGTCGGTGACCTTGGAACGCTACGATTCTATACTTTGCCCGTCCGGGGAGTGATTTCCACACACCGCGCCACCCTCGCGCGCCCCCGCTCGCGCCCGGACACGCACACAGCCGCGAGACGGGTTTACAGCACACATGCTTCGGTGTCGCTTCTTGTTACGTTAGTATATCTTTGGCCGGGGCCCGTTAGAATGTCAGATCAAATCTTGGTATAGTACTTTTATCTCACGAGCGCGTGTTGGCCATTGTTGTAGTTGTGACACATACGAACACAGACAACGCCGCAACGTGAACTCATAGCATTTACGCTGAGGCACACATAGACAATGTGCATGCATAGCTCAACACACAACCATAAAATAAAATAAATAAAAATGTGGTTCCATGGCTCACCGGCGCTCGTCCATGTTGGAATGATTTACACGTGATGGGGTAGGGGGGCTCACCAACTTTAGCTCCTCTTCATCTTCCTTATGCTTGTCGAGGTAAGCTGTGGCGGAGAACGCCTACGGCTTGATGGTTGTCCAGGTCTTCCACCAGTCCCTACAAGTGTGTAGGCAGCCAGTATCACTCACCAACTTTAGCTCCTCTTCATCTTCCTCCAGCTTGTCAAGGTAAGCGATGGAGAACGCCTTCTGCTTGATGCTGAGGCTGTCCAGGTCTTCCACCAGTCCCTACAAGTGTGTATATAGGCAGCCAGTATCACTCACCAGTGTTAGCTCCTCTTCATTCTCCTTCAGTTTGTCGAGGTAAGCGATGGAGAACGCCTACTGCTTGATGCTGAGGCTGTCCAGGTCTTCCACCGGTCCCTACAAGTGTGTAGGTAGCCAGTATCACTCACCAACGTGAGCTCCTCTTCATTCTCCTTCAGCTTGTCGAGGTAAGCGATGGAGAACGCCTTCTGCTTGATGCTGAGGCTGTCCAGGTCTTCCACCGGTCCCTACAAGTGTGTAGGCAGCCAGTATCACTCACCAACGTTACCTCCTCCTCATCTACCTTTAGCTTGTCGAGGTAAGCGATGGAGAACGCCTTCTGCCTGATGCTGAGACTGTCCAGGTCTTCCACCGGTCCCTACAAGTGTGTAGACAGCCAGTATCACTCACCAACGTGAGCTCCTCTTCATTCTCCTTCAGTTTGTCGAGGTAAGCGACGGCGGCGGCGGAGAACGCCTTCTGTTTGATGCTGAGACTGACGGCGGACGTCAGCGTGGGGCGCGCGGGCAGGTCGAACTCCGGCGGGCACGGGCAGAGGCTGTCCAGGTCTTCGACTATGGTGGCGTTGCCTGTTTACAGTACAAACATGTCATTATAGCACTTGTATCCGAACGCAGGCCAGCGCGTGTTACTCACAATATGGCCGAATCGCTCGTCGCGCGCTCTACATCTACCTTCTATAGACGGCGTGCGCTAACACAAGCCGCGTTGAACGAGTTAATATATAGAATACTTTTAATGTCACACCTGCACAACATGCATTCCGTATCTACTCGCGCGCGAGATAAGCTACCTGTCACTTTTTGACAGCATTAATCAGACAGTGACAGGTAGCCTATCTCGCGCGCGAGTAGAGACGAGATGCATGTTATGCTAGCACTACTGGCCATAAAGCGGCAATTACCGCACGCTACGCGCGTGGAAAATCCCACTACCTGACCAGGAAGGAGCCAAAAAAATTACAATACAATACCTTGAAATCATTTCAGTTGAACGAATTGCACCAAAGCAATTCCTTCAAAAAGCTACTTTACCGTTCAAACAATAAGTTTCAAAATCCAATAACATTGTAATAGAAATACGTTCAACAAAAAGAATTTCAACCATACTTACCACGAACGGTAATAGAGAAAGTCTCAGATCATATATACCTGCAATCTGAGAAATTCTTTATAAGTGCGGGAGGCGGTTCGTGTCCGTTCTGTATTGTAGTACCACACCACTGTGACACGCGAAGGAACGTGAGCGCTGTAGGTAAGTATGTGTGCGTGCGCTGTCGGTACACGCGTTAATTGGGTGCGTGCGTAGCGCTGGTAATCAGGCGGCCGTCTCAGGGACGAGGTAACTGACCTCGGTGCGGGGAGTTCGTGGCCATTTTGTATAAAGTCCTATTATACAATTCTGTGGTGTTACCGTAGTCGACGAGCTCGAGCAGACAGCGCCGGTGCTTGGTGCTGACGCGCAGGACGAGCGCGCGGTAGTGGTTCCCGTCGGTATACCGCACCACTACTGTCTGCCCAGCTGTTGGCAGTTCCTTGAGCCGAGGTGTGGTTTCTGTAAGCAAGACGGAACATTATAGTACATTGTGCATTTAAGGAAGTAAGTAGGTTATTATATGACCTCGGTGCGGGGGGTTCGTGTCCGTTCTGTATGTAGTATTCTGTGTATAGTATTGTGGTATGGTACTGACCGGCGGCGCCGTACACCATGAGGTCGCAGACGACGTCGTTGAAGTCTGCCTGCTGGGCGCGCGCGGCGGGGCGCACGAACACGCGCCCGGGCTCCGTGGCGTCCACGAGGATGACGGCGCCGCCCGACCTCACCGCGGGACGGGGGACTTGCGGCGGACCACCGGCTGCACCTGCAAACAACCCAATAAAGCGGCAATTGACAACATTTCATATTTTTAACTACTTTATTTTATGAACCAGTTAGAAAATAGGTAAAAATTTAAGCCACCCGTATTTTTTCTTTTTCAATTTAACTCATTATTTCATACAAAAAAAACACGTTGAAAAGTAGGTCATTCCAAAAGGGCGTAAGTAAAATATGACATCATCTTCCCAACAAGAATCCAGAGCCACTCCAGAGCAGCGATTTAAATTGTGTCTGTACTCTGTACTAAGGTCTCCCTGAATACAGCGAGGAAGATGACGTCAACTTTCGGTTTACAGTAATTTGCGATTTTTTCCAAAATTAACGGAGAAAAAAATCTAAAAAATGTTTTTGTGTACTTCACACGTTTTTACCGAAATGGTTTTCGAATTAAGACTTTAGGAAATTATGAAATATTGTCAATTGGGTCAATCAACTTTTCCTTGTTGTTATTCTGTCCCGTCAGCCAGAGCCGTGTTCCGAATCACGCTTACAACGCTATAAACGCGTTTACGATCGGACCGAATCACGCTCATAGCGTTTACATGAGATGTCGTGACGTCATTGATGACGTCATGGACGGCGCGATATTGGCGTTTACAATGCTCACACTCCCAGGCGTCAGCACCTTAAACCAAACGTCAAGTTGACATAAAACACAACATGCCCGGTCCGAATCAAAACACCACTCACGCGGCCTTGAGCGCGCTTACTGATTCGGACCGGCCGTCAGCACTGTAAACGCTGTGATCGTTGTTGGCGTGATTCGGAACACGGCTCAGGAGACAACAGTAACAGAGTTTCTTAGAAAAAATGCTATAATATGGAGTTCTAGTCGTAGAGAGCTAGTGAGCAACGTCAGAATGGGTTTATAATCATCGCCAAAAATCAAGTTTAGAAGGATTAAAGTCGGTAAAATCACAGTTTTTAAGAGTGACCCAGGAGACGTAACCATGGTAACGAGTGACAAGAAACAGTTGATTGACCCAATTACACTACAGCCGTGTTCCGAATCACGCCAACAACGATCACAGCGTTTACAGTGCTGACGGCCGGTCCGAATCAGTAAGCGCGCTCAAGGCCGCGTGAGTGGTGTTTTGATTCGGACCGGGCATGTTGTGTTTACTGTCATGTTCATATATCAAACGTCAACTTGACGTTTGGTTTACGGTGCTGACGCCTCGGAGTGTGAGCACTGTAAACGCCAATATGGCGCCGTCCATGACGTCATCAATGACGTCACGACATCTCATGTAAACGATATGAGCGTGATTCGGTCCGATCGTAAACGCGTTTATACGTTTTAAGCGTGATTCGGAACACGGCTATGGCGCCGTCCATGACGTCATCAATGACGTCACGACATCTCATGTAAACGCTATGAGCGTGATTCGGTCCGATCGTAAACGCGTTTATACGTTTTAAGCGTGATTCGGAACACGGCTTACGTCGTTCACCTAATGCGGTCGCCGAATTCATTTTAAACTACTTAGGCCAACGAACGTCGTCTTTACACTAGTCTGTCCGCCCACTACGGCGACTTGGCAGCTGTCGATCGCCGAATGCGGCCGACTAACGTGTTCTAAAAAATAATTGCCACTTAAGTAAATTAACCGAAACAGTAAAGCTGGGTTGCAACAAACCGTCTGTAATCGTAAGCGGTGTTCGTCAAATCTGATTGTATGGAAAGTTTGACAAGTTTCTATGGGATGACAGCTGCCGGCGCCATATTTGACGATGGCCGGTCTGTGTGCGTACGTTGGTGCAACTAGCACTAAGTAATAATAATAAACTAGTTATTGCCCGCGACTTCACCCGCGTGGAACTCGTTTATCGCGATTGAATTAAATAATTGCTATTTACTTATATCAGGCGCTTACCTAATCATCGCTCTTCCATACAAACTTTCACCCCCTTAAGGGATGATTTCCGGGATAAAAAGTACCTTATGTCCTTCCCCGGGATTCAATCCATCTCCATACCAAATTTGATGTAAATCAGTTCAGCGGTTTAAGCGTGAAGAGATAACAGACAGACACACTTTCGCATTTATATTATTAGTATGGATAAATAAGTTTGGAGGAATGGAAGGACGCGGCTGACGGCCGTGGCTGACTCTACTCTCTATCGATAATTCTAATATCGATAAAAAAGCTCGAAAATAGGGGAGAGCTCCCTTATTTACGAGCCTTTTTATTTTAAATCGCTTGCATGACCCATCGATGCACGGTTGTACGGATTTAATCGGTTGGCCTTTTGTTTCTAATAATCTAACTGGGAGTAGACTCACCGCTGGTAGTGCCCTTGGTACCACTGGCAGTAGAAGGCTCAGTCTTCGCTGGCACAGCTGCGGAACTGCCAGCGGAAGGTTCCTCCGGCCACTGCACCGCCGGCAGCCAGCGGCGGACGCTGCCCGTGCCCAGGGTGGCTCCCGTCTCCAAGTTAGTGAGGGAGACTGTCAGGTCACTGCCAGATTTCGACACTAGAGTGCATTGCACTTGGTCTTTCAACTGTAAAGAAAGCAAAGAATATATACGTATATATATATATTTCTCGGCGGAATACGGCCGGAATAATTGGAGTGGAATGGGGATAATTTAGGGCAAACCTCCGACACGACTACGTGGGCGATATAAACACTGGAATACTCCGAGTTTGCGTTCCTGTGAGATTGGTTGAGCAGCTTCAACCGAATCTGAGGTGTGAATGGAATCGAGTTACGGAGAGTTCAGTCGCTGGTTCACTAAACCTAGCCTAGCTGAGAAGAGCTAGTAAGAAACAGAGAGTCGGGACTGACTACCCTAGGCATGTTCCGAATCACGCTCACAGCGCTCAAAGCGCGCTTACGATCGGACCGATTCACGCTCATAGCGCTTACATGGGATGTCGTGACGTCACTGATGATGTCATGGACGGCGCTCACGGTGCTCACACTCCCAGGCCTAAGCACCTTGAGCCAAACGTCAAGTTGACGTTTGATATATGAACATGACAGTAAACACGGGCTATGAGCGTGAATCGGTCCGATCGTGAGCGCGCTCAAGCGAATAGCGGTCCGAAACAAAACGCTACTCACGCGGCCTTGAGCGCGCTATTTGATTTGGACCGGCCGTCAGCACTGTAAGCGCTGCGAGCATTTTTAGCGTGGTTCGGAACACGGCTCCGGTATGCGGCGGTACCGAGAGGAATAGGGACTCTGTCTGGACGTCCCCGCCTTCCTAATTTACCTAATGCATTGCTGGTGATCTCATCAAACAACCGCAGGGCGTTGTGCGTTTCGACCGCGCAATGAACAGATAAAACGCTTGCCGCGTCGCAATATGCGCTAAGTCGGGGCCGGTCGGACCGTCAGTGGTGATACCTGCACGTTGCCGCTCTCCAACAGACAACAGAACTCCGGTATGACGGCGTAGTCGGCGTGCAGCTTGCAGCACCGGTCGGTGGGCGCGAGCGGGGCGACGCGCGCCGCGTCGAGGAGGGCGGCGAGTGTCGGAGTCAGGCAGCGCGCGCGGTACCAGCCGCCGTCCGTAGGGTCTAAGTGTGATACCTGCACGTTGCCGCTCTCCAACAGACAACAGAACTCCGGTATGACGGCGTAGTCGGCGTGCAGCTTGCAGCACCGGTCGGTGGGCGCGAGCGGGGCGACGCGCGCCGCGTCGAGGAGGGCGGCGAGTGTCGGAGTCAGGCAGCGCGCGCGGTACCAGCCGCCGTCCGTAGGGTCTAAGTGTGATACCTGCACGTTGCCGCTCTCCAACAGACAACAGAACTCCGGTATGACGGCGTAGTCGGCGTGCAGCTTGCAGCACCGGTCGGTGGGCGCGAGCGGGGCGACGCGCGCCGCGTCGAGGAGGGCGGCGAGTGTCGGAGTCAGGCAGCGCGCGCGGTACCAGCCGCCGTCCGTAGGGTCTAAGTGTGATACCTGCACGTTGCCGCTCTCCAACAGACAACAGAACTCCGGTATGACGGCGTAGTCGGCGTGCAGCTTGCAGCACCGGTCGGTGGGCGCGAGCGGGGCGACGCGCGCCGCGTCGAGGAGGGCGGCGAGTGTCGGAGTCAGGCAGCGCGCGCGGTACCAGCCGCCGTCCGTAGGGTCTAAGTGTGATACCTGCACGTTGCCGCTCTCCAACAGACAACAGAACTCCGGTATGACGGCGTAGTCGGCGTGCAGCTTGCAGCACCGGTCGGTGGGCGCGAGCGGGGCGACGCGCGCCGCGTCGAGGAGGGCGGCGAGTGTCGGAGTCAGGCAGCGCGCGCGGTACCAGCCGCCGTCCGTAGGGTCTAAGTGTGATACCTGCACGTTGCCGCTCTCCAACAGACAACAGAACTCCGGTATGACGGCGTAGTCGGCGTGCAGCTTGCAGCACCGGTCGGTGGGCGCGAGCGGGGCGACGCGCGCCGCGTCGAGGAGGGCGGCGAGTGTCGGAGTCAGGCAGCGCGCGCGGTACCAGCCGCCGTCCGTAGGGTCTAAGTGTGATACCTGCACGTTGCCGCTCTCCAACAGACAACAGAACTCCGGTATGACGGCGTAGTCGGCGTGCAGCTTGCAGCACCGGTCGGTGGGCGCGAGCGGGGCGACGCGCGCCGCGTCGAGGAGGGCGGCGAGTGTCGGAGTCAGGCAGCGCGCGCGGTACCAGCCGCCGTCCGTAGGGTCTAAGTGTGATACCTGCACGTTGCCGCTCTCCAACAGACAACAGAACTCCGGTATGACGGCGTAGTCGGCGTGCAGCTTGCAGCACCGGTCGGTGGGCGCGAGCGGGGCGACGCGCGCCGCGTCGAGGAGGGCGGCGAGTGTCGGAGTCAGGCAGCGCGCGCGGTACCAGCCGCCGTCCGTAGGGTCTAAGTGTGATACCTGCACGTTGCCGCTCTCCAACAGACAACAGAACTCCGGTATGACGGCGTAGTCGGCGTGCAGCTTGCAGCACCGGTCGGTGGGCGCGAGCGGGGCGACGCGCGCCGCGTCGAGGAGGGCGGCGAGTGTCGGAGTCAGGCAGCGCGCGCGGTACCAGCCGCCGTCCGTAGGGTCTAAGTGTGATACCTGCACGTTGCCGCTCTCCAACAGACAACAGAACTCCGGTATGACGGCGTAGTCGGCGTGCAGCTTGCAGCACCGGTCGGTGGGCGCGAGCGGGGCGACGCGCGCCGCGTCGAGGAGGGCGGCGAGTGTCGGAGTCAGGCAGCGCGCGCGGTACCAGCCGCCGTCCGTAGGGTCCAGGTACGCGAACGTGTCGCCAGGGCGAGGCCTGATGGTGGGGAAAGGGGAATGGTAAGTTAAGTCAAAGTTTGAAAGCACAGTGGAGGTATTATGTGCACAGTACTGGGCGTTTTGTAAAGTACCCGATGCTCTGCCTGTTAACACTTTAACCGCCCTCGTCTGATATACCAAAGTGACAATGTAAATGAACACAGTCACTTCACGTTTTTGTGTGTTATTTAGTCAGTGTGTGTGTGTTTGTGAGAATGGAGGTGTGTGAGGGAGTCAAAGTTGTTTTTATCAAATAAATGACACCTCTCTGATTCTTCTTTTCTGTATCATTTTGCGGTAAAATGGTTAAAGAAGGCATTAAAGCCGCGGACTCGATGCCAGCGACCGAGAGCAATGGAACCGCTGGCGTCTAGGACAGTTTCATTCACAGACCATTTAACCTAAAGACGTAGCTGGGGGGGAATTCAATGACGCATGTCAGTGTCAATAACCGGCCGCTACGGTCCTTGGGAAGCAGTGTATTGTGGACAATAGGTAGATACTCACAGGCAAGCCTCGCTGGCCTCGCACGCCTGCGAGAGCGGGTCCAACAGTCGCTCGTAGTTGTCAGAGTGGTCCATGTGTAGAGTGACACAGATGAAGCCGGGGCCACTCTCGGCCGCTGACTCGGCTGTCAGCATGAAAGTGTCCTTGAGGGACAGGGTGTCGATGACGCAGCTGAAACGGAACGACAAAATTGTTAATTTTGTATTAAGCAGTAACCCTGCTAACGGAAACTACAAATTTGGAAATAAAGGAAAAATGAAGGAAGGATTGACGAATTTCAAGCCGGGTAGTAATCGCACCTATAACTCAGTTGGCTAGAGCGACTGGCCGCGAGTGCCGGGCAGGGATCGGATACCGGTATTGGCTCTATACAAAATACCGGTATTTATATCGTTCTTTTTCGTTCTTTGGTATATAATATCATTTTTAATGGGACACTCTAATAATACGAAGTTGTTAAGTAAATACATGCTTCAGTCCTACGTAAAGACCATACAATAATACAAAATATTGGACTATTTCTGGGATTTTCAAAAATACCGGTTTCGATCCCTGGTGCCGGGAGGTCGCAGGTTCGAATCCTGCTCGGTGCCCAAGTTTTTCAATTTTTCCTTTATTTCTAAATTTGACAAAACTGTTCTTATACATATGTAACTAGCTTCATAGCGATCTCAATAAGCTAACGCGTTGTCCTACGTGGGCGAACTCGACGCGAAAGCGAAGCGACGCGACGCGGTGCCAGGCGAATGCGGCGCGAAGCGGTGGCCCTGTCCTACTTGCACGCGAATCGTCCCGCTTCGCACTACCAGCTAGGGAATGCAAACCGGTTATAACCGTAACCGAAAAAACCGGTTACAACGGATATTTTCTATACTAGAGGGTTTCACTCTGTTAGTTCGCCGCGCCGCTGCAAGTACATCCGTAGGTGGTACAGTCAGCATCAAAATTCGCTTGACATATGAACATGTCAAAAGTAAAAAGTAAAAAAAAATTACCAGTCAGGGGCTGATGCGCATTGCTACCGGACGGTCTCGTTATCGCGTCATTGTGGTCAAAGTTTGTTATTTGCCTATTAGAATTTGGGGTTGTAAAATGGGGATTTGTTAACAGAGGGACTTCTGTACGTAGTACTATTGTTTATTATGTGACTATACCACAGAATAGTATAATAGTACTACATACAGAACGGCCACGAACCCCCCGCACCGAGGTCAGTTACCTCGTCCCTGAGAGACCCGCCTGGTGTCGATCGGGTGCCGTCGCGCCTCGCGATTCGTCCGCGCCACGCGCTACTCACCCGCGCACACAATTGACGCGTGTACCGACAGCGCACGCACACATACTTACCCACAGCGCTTACGTTCCTTCGCGTGTCACAGGTGTGAGTGTGACTATACTCACTTCTTGGGCACCAGCGCTGATCTAGACTGGGCTGGGGGCTTGGTCTCCTGTGCTTGCTTCCGAGCTACGGGGGCCATGTCAGCCACCGTGGCGAGGGCCCGCGCGGACGGCCGCGCGGGGCTCGGCGCGGCGGCGGTGGCCGCCTTAGGGGAGGCGGGCTCGGCGGGTACTGAAAACGGCTTGACAGCTGGCTTGGGCTCGGCTGGTTTCGCTGAAAAAGGTATTAGGATCATCAACTGGACCAGGAATTAAGAGGCATGTTCCGAATCACTCACGCTCACAGCCCTCAAAGCGCGCTTACGATCGGACCGACTCCCGCTCATAGCGTTTACATGAGATGTCGGGACGTCACCGATGATGTCATGGACGGCGCT
Organism: Cenopis cana; assembly: GCA_951800055.1. Taxonomy (NCBI): domain Eukaryota; kingdom Metazoa; phylum Arthropoda; class Insecta; order Lepidoptera; family Tortricidae; genus Cenopis; species Cenopis cana. Next base: position 3,209,919 of record OX637498.1, on the reverse strand, counting down.
CACGGTGCTCACACTCCCAGGCGTAAGCACCTTGAGCCAAACGTCAAGTTGACGTTTGATACATGAACATGACAGTAAACACGGGCTACTAACACAAATTCCCCATTTTATTGTTTTAAGTCACAATATACTCACGGCCCCAATCTTCATCCTTCGGCCTGCTGCTCGCCTGACCGTATCTCTTATTGCCGCCGTCCTTATTTCTGCCGGCGTCCTGATTTCTGCCGCCATCCTGATTTCTACCGGCGTCCTGATTTCTGCCGGCGTCCTGATTTCTGCCGGCGTCCTGATTTCTGGCCCGGTTGTCCGGTCCATCCTCGTTCTTACGATTATATAAGTTGTTGTCTTTATTCCGGTTGTTCGGTCGCGCATTGGGCCTGTTGTCATCTGAAAAACCGGCCAAGTGCGAATCAGTCTTCGCACATTTAGGATTACGAACCAAACGCAAAATTAAGTTTGTTTCGTCTTTAGCTATATGGGAGCCTCGCTTAAAACATTTAATAATAAGTATTGAATATTTGTGCGGCTTTGGGACACCAAGATGCTTATACTGTGAAAATTTTAAGACTGTATTTCCAACTGTTTGGCTGTAAACCTGTGTGACAAACGACGGACGGACGGACGGGCGCGTTAGTGACAGCAACAGGGTTCCGATTTGATCATTCGGGTACGGAACCCTAAAAATGAGAATAATAATAAATATTTGTGGACAATTTTACACAAATCAACCTAGTCCCAAACTAAGCAAAGCTTTTACTATGGGTACTAAGCGACGATATACATACTTATATCTAGATAAACAGATACTTAAATACATAGAAAACATCCAAAACCCAAGAACAAATATTCGTGCTCATGACACAAATAAATGCCACGGCCGGGATTCGATCCCGGGACCTCCAGCTTCATTTCGTAGGCAGGGTCACTACCAACTAAGCTAAAGCGGTCGTCGAAAATTCATTTGGAGCTTGAATTAACCCTTATCATGGATCAGACCAGATCATTCGGATGTGAACACGGAGCAGGAATCCGAAGACCGGATATAAGATATCAAGCTCACATGATCATTTATAAAACACACACACATGCACAAGGCTTCTTTTATACATTTAGGGTCAGTTGCACCAACATACGAACACAGGCCGGTCATCGTCAAATATGGCGCCGGCAGCTGTCATCCCATAGAAACTTGTCAAACTTTCCATACAATCAGATTTGACGAACACCGGTTACGATTACAGACGGTTTGGTGCAACCCAGCCTTATTCTCTTTCGGATATAAATGGGTTCTCAAATAAACGGGAAAAAGGCCAGCGAATGATGAAATACCTTCAGCAGACCGGTTGAATCTGCCCCTGTCCTGGCCGCGATCCGCTTGGCCCCCGTCAGAGTCACCCGGGGCCCTATTGTGGCCTCCCTCACCCGGGGCCCGATTGTGGCCTCCCTCGCCCGGGGCCCTGTTGTAGCCCGCGTTACCGCCGCGAGAGTTGTAGCTCTTAGCGACGGGAGTTGGCGCGGTCGCGCTGCCGGGAGGGCCAAACTTCTGCAAGTAGATATGGAGATACATAAAGGCACTTGCGCTTAAGGCGCGTCATAAAGGGAAGGCCTCCTCCAGACAAACTCTGTGCAAGTTTTATTCGTCAGTATTGCCCAACTGTATTAGGAATTTATAAATATCAATGTCCAAAAATTACGATTTTCGCGATATCTCGCTACTTTAACGTTTTTTTTTTCATGGATTTTTACGAGTCCGATTTAAACCTGGAAACGTTACTTTTTTGGCTTTTACTTTTGCAGTATAGATGTGAAATTAAATAAAGATAATGACATGACTAAAAATACTTAGGGTGACACCACCAATTATGGACACTTTAAGAACAAGCACCAATAATGGACACTTAAACCCTTATTCCAAGATCATACGGTTTGAAATTGATTGTTGTATAAAAAATGAATGACTCTTATTTTCTTTTACATAAGAGTTAATGTACATCATTGGGCCTTGTCCATTACTGGTGGTGTCACCCTAAAACCTCTCAGTATTTTAAGAAATCTGATGTTTTTTTACCGATCCGTATTCTTTGTCCGCGAGCGTAAATAAGCAAGTTCTTTTATTAGCAAGTTTGGATTAGTAATCGAATGGTTGAATAAAAATAACTTAAGAATTAACTTTACTTAAACTAAAATTATGAATTTTACACAAAGAACTAAAAATTTTCCGAAACTAACTGTGACATATAATGGCCAAGACATTAACGAAACTGACATTGCAAATTTTTTAGGATTAAGCATAGATAGTAAGTTGACATGGGTAAATCAAATTGAATCAGTATGTAATAAATTGAATAAGTTTTCGTATGCTTTATATAATCTTCGGAAAGTTGTCAACCCATCGACAGTATTCACGGCATATCACGCGTATGTTACGTCAACGTTAAAGTATGGTATATTGTTTTGGGGAAACGCAACAGACAGAGAATTGGTTTTTAGAGGCCAAAAAAAGTGTTTAAGAGCCGTCTGTGGTATCCGACCTATAGAGTCATGTAAACCATTGTTTATTAAACATCAAATATTGACATTTCCGTGCCTTTACATATATGAAATGTGTTTATATGTAAAAACAAATGTAAACCTATTCCCCAGTTTTAATAGTGTACGTCATCGGGGTAAGATAAACAACAGACCAATGAAAACAGCCTTATTCGCAAAAAGTGTTTTTGGCATGGCACCAAGAATATTCAACCGTTTGCCTAATTTCATTTTACACATAGAGGATGTAATCCAGTTTAAAAAAGAACTACACAGATTTTTGACCAAAAAAGCATATTATTCGATTAAGGAGTATCTAGATGACCCGCATGACATTTAATTAAGACAATTTCAAGATTATTTTTATTTATTATTATAGTTATTATTGTAAATTCTATTTTTATTTCGAATATTATAAAATTGACTTAAAATTTTACTTGTAAACATTAGTTAATAGAGAAATATTCGTTCGTTTTTAATTGTGCATTTTAGTTTTGATATAATGATTTGTATGTCTTATGACAAAACACAGTTGAACCATATTTTATTACATTACACCTTTGTACCTGTGTTTAACAAATAAATTATTTGATTGATTGATTGATCTTACCCTTGGAGGTAGCCTGTCATTGGAATCCCGCGACGCCGCGCCGGGGGAGCGCGGACGGCGCAGCGGAGCGGCGGCCGGGATACTGCACACAAAATGATACGTTATTCTGTAGCCATTTTCATCAATTTATTATTACAACATTTATACTTAAAATCATTTCAGTTGAACGAATTGCTTCAAAGCAATTCCTTCAAAAAGCTACTTTACCGTTCAAACAATAAGGTTTAAAAATCCAATAACATTTTAATAGATATACGTTCAACAAAAAGAATTTCAACTATACCAATTAATATCAATAACGAAAAAAACGTAAAACTACTTAAGGTGGGACGCTTTCCATACAAAACGTATTTTGACATTCGCATGCTAACGGCGTGATATTTTAAGAAACTTATGTAACAAACGTCAAACGTACATAAATTGGCTTTCCATTTGCGCGAATGCCCCCCAAAGAGTATAATAAAATAAGTATGATGCCCCCTTTCCTAGAATAAACTTGTATAAACTAGAATAATTTGAGAAATTAGTTTGTGATACTCATGTGACATCAATTTTAATACAAATAAGTTTTATGTCACACCTGGCCATAAAGTGGCCATTATCGCACGCTCCGCGCGCGAGAAAACCCACTTTCTGGCCAGGTGGTGACATAAAATTTTGTACTTACCACGGGCGATAATAAAGAAAGCCTCAGATCGCATATTTATCGCCCTTGCCTTCGGCTCGGGCGTAAAATACCTGCGATCTGAGACATTCTTTGTTTTATCGCCCTTGGTAAGTAATGTACTATTGTATGGTAAGCGTCCCACCTTAAATACAACTAAACTATTAATAAACAACTAAACCTATCCATACTACAGACAGACACACTTTCGTTATTATAATTATTGTCGCTGGTAGGTCATGTTAATTATGTTTCTTATTTTTACATCAATTCACAGTTTTGTACTTAGTATTTAATTAGTTTAACAGCAAATGCAGGCTTATTCAAGATCTTTAACCTTCAACCGCTCTTGATCGAATGCGCTAGGGGACTTGTGAGTCTGGCCAGCCTTTTTATCCCTTCCAATCCATCCCCTCCAAAAGGTTCGTTAAACAAGTCACGCCACTGATGGCGTGACTTTTCAAACAGATCAATTGACCATCTTTTAATAAGTGAAATGTTTTAATAGCAATAACAATTATGTCTTTAAGAAGGGCAATTATATTTCAAAAATATAATTACCCTTACATAATATTAGTATGGATAGTTTCCTGTAGTGTAAAAAAAAAAGTGTATCTTTTTGTGGGTTTCTTACTTCATATATCTATCTACTCTGCGCATATGGATACTCACTCAGGCTCTACGTCATGTCTCGACGAAACGCCCACAGATTGACTGAAAAAAAAAAAACACACGTTTGTCAACCGAGTTCAATAATGATTGGATGATACAGATGAGGATGATACACGTGTTCTTGTGCCTCTCGACCCACTCGCGCCGCTGCAGAACGCCCCCGCGCGTTGTAGGCACGTCACGACTGTACACTCACCGCTTCAGGTTGTGGCACGTGTTCTTGTGTCTCTCGAGCCAGTCGCGTCGCTGGCACGCCGCTACAGAATGCCCCCGCGCGTTGTAGGCACGTCACTCACCGCTTCAGGTTGTGGCACGTGTTCTTGGGCCTCTCGACCCACTCGCGCCGCTGGCACGTCGCTACAGAACGCCCCCCCCCCCCCACCCCTCCCGCGTTGTAGGCACGTCACGACTGTCCACTCACCGCTTCAGGTTGTGGCACGTGTTCTTGGGCCTCTCGACCCACTCGCGCCGCTGGCACGCCGCTACAGAACGCCCCCGCGCGTTATAGGCACGTCACTCACCGCTTCAGGTTGTGGCACGTGTTCTTGTGCCTCTCGACCCAGTCGCGCCGCTGGCACGCCGCGCCGCAGTACGGCGTCACGCGGCACCCGCTGCAGAACGCCTCCGCGCGTTGTAGGCACGTCACTCACCGCTTCAGGTTGTGGCACGTGTTCTTGTGCCTCTCGACCCAGTCGCGCCGCTGGCACGCCGCGCCGCAGTACGGCGTCACGCGGCACCTGCTGCAGAACGCCCCCGCGCGTTGTAGGCACGTCACTCACCGCTTCAGGTTGTGGCACGTGTTCTTGTGCCTCTCGACCCAGTCGCGCCGCTGGCACGCCGCGCCGCAGTACGGCGTCACGCGGCACCTGCTGCAGAACGCCCCCGCGCGTTGTAGGCACGTCACTCACCGCTTCAGGTTGTGGCACGTGTTCTTGTGCCTCTCGACCCAGTCGCGCCGCTGGCACGCCGCGCCGCAGTACGGCGTCACGCGGCACCTGCTGCAGAACGCCCCCGCGCGTTGTAGGCACGTCACTCACCGCTTCAGGTTGTGGCACGTGTTCTTGTGCCTCTCGACCCAGTCGCGCCGCTGGCACGCCGCGCCGCAGTACGGCGTCACGCGGCACCTGCTGCAGAACGCCCCCGCGCGTTGTAGGCACGTCACTCACCGCTTCAGGTTGTGGCACGTGTTCTTGTGCCTCTCGAGCCAGTCGCGCCGCTGGCACGCCGCGCCGCAGTACGGCGTCACGCGGCACCCGCTGCAGAACGCCTCCGCGCGTTGTCCGCACGCCACGCACACGCCGCAGCTCTGAAGCCCCGGAATTTTAGGCTGCGGTTTCAAATGCTAGTGATATTATCTAGCCGATGGGTTGTGTTGGACTACATTTCAGGCACTGGTCCAGCGAGGGCGAGGAAGCGATTAGCTATCGGCAATTTTCTCGCTCAAGAAACGAACAAAAGATGTAGATCCCGTGGCAGTAAAAGTGACAGATATATTTATAGTTGATCGCTGGCTGTTCATACTGCTGTCGAGGACTCTCCTCAGTAGTTGATCGCAGCTATTAAAGCGAGCATCGCTCTGGCAATCAGAGACAGATTTTTCGAGTAATCGCCCGTCGCATTCGAACACTCACTTATAGCCGAGCGACAAAACTATCGGAACTACCACTCGCTTCTCGCTGCTCGCCAACTCGTTTCTAGTTTCTAGCTCTAATTGCTTCTCGCTCATCGCCGGCGGTGGGACCAGTGCCTTATAAGAATTACACTTTGCATATTAGATTATGTTTCAATAGAAAGCGGAAGCCTTAATAGCGGAAGAACGTTCGTCCAATTTGTCACGAATTTATCGAGGCAGAATGAAGCGTGGGTTATCCACAGCATCGACAGGTTGGGTCGACGTACGTTAAAAAGACTTTTGACAGTCACTCATTGTATAAAACTAGCATGGGACCAGGACAAGTAGCCCATTTGTACCTATGCTCAAAAATTTCGTGTTTAGTAGAAGCTATTATTATTGCCGATTATGCGGTCCACCAAGCATGACCTCGAGAGAATCATAATATTAGGTCAAATAAATGGCAGAAGAGCTCAAGGCAGGGCACCCGCTAGGTGGTCTGATCCTATTAAGAAGGTACTGGGTGGTGACATGCACCGCGCGGTTCACACAGCTTACAACCGCACCATTTAGAAATAAGTCATGTGTTAGTCGCGATCCTCAGCAGTGAGGGACCGAGGACGAAGAAGATTATTGCCGACTGTACTTTTTTTCAGTCATCAACTCCTCGTGGAGACGGTTATTTATTTAATCTTTAGGCTGCGTTTTCACCAGAGATGTGCGAGGATGCGTTTTCATACATTCGCCACCTCGCATCGCGCCGAGCGAGGTGTCAAATATATGAAATCAAATCATCGCACATCTCTGGTGAAAACGCAGCCTTATTGCACAAAAGAAATGTTAAGAGTACAAAAGGCGGACTTAGTGCCACGAGGCGTTCTCTACCAGTCAACCTCCAATCAACCAGTCCAGTCAACGGTTCCAATGAGCCCAAACACGTTGGGTTTATCTTGTATAGTTTAGAAGTTGCTATGGCCACCTTCTGTCTCCATCATCAAGATCAGCTCGATCGTACCGTAATATTGCATTGTTACCGAACTTACGTGAGTATGCTAAAGTAAATATAGTAAGTGTGAGACCTGAGTGGACGCTTGGAGCGGAGCGTGCAGCGGGGCGGGCGAGCGTGCATACTATTTGTGCGGCGGCGACTCAGGCCACCAGTATTAATTTCAATTGTTTGACATGCACGCCCCGCTGCACGCCCGACTCGAGCGTCCACTCAGGTATTACACATAGGGGACAGGGAATCATGACGTATTCCTTTGATGGGTAGCGTTGTCAAAATAACATCTGGCCCATATTTCACCAACTTGACAATTGTCACCTAACAATGACAATTCGGTTTACATTGCCGGGCCGGTAAGTATCGATGCTATCCATAGATATAATATAATCTGTAGTTATAGATGCGCCAACGAGCGACCGGGGCTATTTCTTTCTCATATTCATACAAAATTTGTACTATGCAAATTGGCCGGCTTGCATGTCCAATGTATTGCTTATGGAAGTTTGCGTTTGCTTTAACCCGACCATGAAAAAATGTTCGGTCGGTGATAGGGACAAAACATGCCACTCTTTTCTATTTCCTCTTATAGGAATCGCAATAGGACTATCTTTCTCTATCAAAGCGTGTCAGCCCCTTGATGCTATCCAACGACCATCTTTACGTGACGACTCAGAAGTATACTTGGAGTTGTCATTGTCAGGTCACAATTGTCAAGTTGGTGAAATATGGGCCTGGAAGTCTGCTTAAAGAAACCGTAGGTACAGGGTGCTAATCACCATGTCGTGTTCCACTGGGCACCAGTCGCTATTCGGAATGACCTGAAGCGGCTTGAGCGATGCCATAGGCACGTCAGCAAAAACTACACTTGTATAAGACGTGATTGGATGAACACCAGTTTTGTAAAGTGTCAGTTTATTTTCCAAGTGACATTTTATTAAAATTTCCTTTTAACGCATTCACTGCCACCAACGCATATATGCGTTTCCGTTACTTTCACCCAGTGCATTGAACGCACAGACGCGTTCATAATATTTAGTGACTTTCACCCTGTGCCTTAGACTTAGAATAGTCGGTTGAACTCACATGTGCGTTTGGGGCACACAGCAAAGTGCGGCACCTGCCGAATGTCCAGCAAAAGAGGGTGGCAGTGAATGCGTTAAAGCACAATTGTTGGATTCAATTGATAATTAACACGTTCACAGTCCAGTGCCCCATACATGGGTCACGACGAACCATCTCCACAAGTCCGTGCTCCGTACATGGGTCACTATAGCCGACCAGGTACGCACTCAAATCACTATAACTGCATTCGATATAAGGCTTATAAAGACAATTCTGATTTATCAATTCATATTTTAGTTAGATATGAAATAGCATTCTATAATACAATGTAATAATCCGAGTGCGTACCTGGGCGTTTCATAGTGACCGAAACGTGGAACACGGACGTGTGATGGAAGTAATTTACTTGGACGTCCAAGAAAATTGAACATCTTGTATGGGGACTGTAACGTGTTAGAATCCGTTTGTAGAATTATTAGAGCCCAGTCACGACTTGGAGTGGTATAAATACGTGAGTTAGAGACAGCGCTCGATATCCCGCTTACACACATGGCGCTGCTGCCACTCCAAATTATGGCCAAGCAGTAAGAGTGAGGGAATAAAAACGAAATTTAAAACATGCATTCACTTTAATAATTACATAGCGTTCACAATTAACATTATTTAATTAAAACATATCAAGAAATCGTATTAAAATTAATATTACAATTGTATAATCACTAAAAATACTTACCGCAAATTATGTAAAAGTTTAAAATTACAGTTGACAGACAAAAAGTGAGTGACAAAATACAACTATCACTTATGACTTTGAAGTAGTCGTTTCAGAACTCATAAATCCGTAGCATACTTATCTGACGTGATCTAATGCACTAGAGCGCATCAGATGAATGATCTAGACCTACTAAAGCACTGGTCCCGCCGCCAGCGAGCAGCGAGTACTCTCACAATAATTCTAATCGTTTTCTCGCTCAAGCGAGTAGCATTAAATATGAGAGAGAAACGTATGACACTGATAATGTTAGCCTCTTAACGACATCACGTCAGATAAATAAGAGTCTGGCCTTATCCCTTTGAACACCAATTTGACAGAAAAGTGACAGGGACAGCTCGGAATATAAGTCTACGAGTGAGTTCCTACATTGAGAGATTTATATGTATATCGATAACTCTTAAGTGGTCATCGTTCAACAACTATACAATAATGGCAAACTCGCAATCGGCCATCTTTCAGGAATGTTACAACTAGTCTAGTTAAATAATACATATTTAGTCTATTCGGTGGTAAGAATCGCAAGGTTATTTGTGTCGATAAAAACACTCAATGGTAAACTTTGTACACTTTTTGCAATAACTGTTAATTGGTGGCAATTAGATTTTATAACAATTTAATAACAATTAATGTAAACAACTTTATCAATCGAGCCAATAGAAAATATATTCTAAAATAGAGAGTAATATCATGATTGATGTGCGAATATAGTAAGCACTAGGCGTTAGTGCCGCCATTATTGAATATATTCTTTATCGGCGCGGTCTATATGAGACAGCATCATAAAACACGTATCACTAACAGGAATGTCGATAAACTTAACATGATGGGAATGTTACGTCTAAAACTGGTACATCTTTAGTGACTTTGAAAATTTGAACTATGTTCAATTTAACACTGTTAGTACAACTTTATCATAACGCTACTGTCATTTCGACTGTGAAATACCAATCAATTAATTTTTGAGTTATGTCGAGTTTGGATAAGACGCAGTTTTCAAACAATCTTGACGTTGAACAACAATCAAGGCTTTGACTATTCCGCCAATGTCGGAGTTTGGATAAAACACGGTCTGCAAATAATCCTGGCGGTAAACAACAGAGGGCCTACCGCGAACCAGAAACGAAATAACTACCTCTCTGTCGCACTTGCATATTGGAGCAACAGAGAGGGAGATACTTCGTTTGTGGTTCGCGGTAGCCTCCTCTGGTATTGTTCGGTCGGTTGTATATGAGACCGATCGAACCGAAAATCTATCTATTATGTCCAATCAAAATGACAGGAAGGTTTTATATTACTGTTAATTTATACCACACTATTCATATTGACCCACGATACTCTAGATACTTCCATAATCAAGTTTTATACATTGTAAGGCACTACCATGTTCCACGAAATTCTTAGCTACAAACTACAGTTTACGACTATGTAAATATGCTAAATATAAATAACTACAGTTTACGAGCTAGCAAAATAGTCTTACACACATTAAAAATTACAATAGAAACTTCAACTTGTGACCAACAACAGTTGGGCAGAATTGGTCATTGCGGATCACAGCACCGGATTGCTTGTCAATAGACAATATAAACTTTCCTTTCTCATAGTTCCCAAAGTCGTTGGTGACCGTCCACAGCTCCGTATTTAGACCGGGATTGTTATCTTCTAACAGATCGAAAATTAGATTTAAATCTTCTTGCTCTTTGGGTAAAATCTCGCGCGGTATTTTTACCACCATCTTGCATGCCTCCTCCTGCTCGATAGGAGATAATTTCCCGTTGTCCTCGATGATCTTGGGGTCTAGATCAGAAATGTGTTCTTTAACGTCAATTCGCTCGATTTCATTTTTAATGTCTTTAACGTTATGCTCCAAAGTTTTCCAATCATCCATTCTCAAATCAGGGAATTCCCTCTTTAATTCCGTTTTCAGTTCTTCAAAAGTGAATTCAGTGGACTGTTTAACCTCAACATCTTTTTTCGTTGCATTAGATTTCTTTAGCTTCCTCTCGTGCTTTTTGCTCAGTTTTTCAATCGCGGTGAGTGGTTTGAGGAGGGATTGCAAATGCCCTAACTGGAATTGAACAGCATTATCACCGACGAAAGTATTGAAGCCAGGACTTCTTATGACCTGTGCGGAAAGCTTATCTATCTGTAAGACTACATCCAGTTTCGCTTTAGCTCTAACTGTGCTAATAATCCTCCAGAACTTAGTTCTAAGCCGGGAATTATTCGACTGCAGGATCGATATAACCTCCTCAGTGTCCAAGTAAGTTTTCACCACCATACTTACGATGCCTACGGCTCCCCTGTACTCTGTGGACTTCAAATTAATTTGTAGCTTAGAACTGGCGACTACCAGGGCTTCGTCAATCCAGCAACGGGAGGCCATGTTCTGACAAATAACGAAAATGACTCCGTCGAACAGATATATGTCGTGGATTTTAGGCATAGAGTTTTCATTAATGTCGCCGTCCACAAAAGACTTGTAAACTATACTCTCGAAGGTTTTCTTTATAGCATGGAATAGGTTTTCGTCAACGCGCGATTCTGGGTAGTTAGTTGGGCCTACGTAAAGTTTTAGGTCGTCGGCAACTACATCAGAATAGTGATTCGTGCGAATCCTCGTGAGCGGGGAATGCGATATATCTGCTTCGACGGGCACGTAAAGTAGCTTCAGAATCTTACCCTTCAACTCCTTATTTTCAGTTTCATCGTCCTCATCTTGGTTGTTTTCTTCAAAGCAGGAATCACGTTTTTGCCTATCAATGATCCTGAAGCTCAACTTCTGGCCGTCGTATTCGGGGTCAAAGTCTGCGCTTTTGATTACTTCTAGCGACTCTGGATCAACCCCGAACTGTCTTTTCTGTTTGCCAGCCACGTCGGAATAGAACTTCCAACAGTCTGGTTTCAGACCCGGATATTTCTCTTGGAGTTTTGATATGATTTCTGCTGATTCTACGCTGGCGTGTTCTTTTGGCAGTCGCATTACGATTCTAGTGTATCTGACTAGCTGCTTAATGTCCCTGAAGGTTAGCTTCCACCCAGTGGAATTGACGAATTTGGATAGCACCTCCGTCAAGTAGTCCTTAGTTTCTAAACTATCACAAATGTATATCACAGCCCCATTAGACAAATAAATGTCTTGGAATTTTGGAATGATGAGATTAGCGAAACGCTGTTGTTTCATGTCCCTGTGCAAATATTCTTTGAATAGTTGCTTCAGTCTTCTGATATGCGTGCCTTCTAACTTGTTTTGCGGATAGCCGTCTAGAGTAATGGCGATTTTCAACTCGGGTTCGACATATAGGTAGTTTGTTCGCCTGTGGTACGCAATTCCTCTGTTACTGTCTATGTTTACATTGCTATTTCTGCTGATCAAGTTGTCGCTGCTCTCTACTAATGATTCAGTCTTGTCAGACTCGTGAGTGACGGACTCGGGGCCCAACAGTTGTCCGTCGCTAACGCATTCTTGCGCAACCTTCTCAATTTTGTTATTATTGACTTCCTCCGTCCAAATGATCATTTCATTCTGTTCACTCCTATAGTCAACATCTTTTAGTTTCTTCAACACATCACTTTGGTCATTAGTTTGTTCATTGTTTACTACATCAAGTTCCTGTTCCTTATTTGATCTATCAGTATATTCTACGACGTACTTTTCTTTAGGCTCCTGGTCTTCGTCTCGTTTCGTCTCTACGTCGGTTGGCACATCTTCAACAGAGGGAGGTTTTAAGCTGCAATCTGAAAGGTTTCTTGGTGTCGTTTCTCCCGTTTTCAATTCGTTCAAAAGCTTTACCCTTGAAGAAACGCTGTGCAGGTCATCTTTCATATCATCAGACAGCAAACATTCGTAGTAAATCTCCGTGAAGCCAGACACTTCAAATTCTATTTGTTCGTAATCTATGACATTTTTAAATGTTGGACCTCGAATGATCTCCCCAGAAACTCTATCTATCAAGAAATACGTGTATTCGAAATCATCGACCCTCTTTTGTGAGTATACTCTCCAAGAATCGGTTTTTAAAGTAGGATTGAAATACTGTAATAATTTGAAAGCGTCCTGAGCTGTGGCAGGCCAGCAGAAGCTTGGTATCTTAAGGTAGGCCAGACACAACCGTTTAATCTTAGACTTAAGCAAAATAAGTTCAGTGGCCATACGTTCCTGTAGGCCTGGAGATATCCTGATTATCCAGTTCCTAGTTTCCAGGTCCCTACAGACGCAGACAATCGCGCCTCGATTCAAGTAGTAATCTAGAAAGTATGGCACGCTTTTTAATAGGCCAGCTTTGATTTGCATGTCCATGACTTCAGAGATGCAACGCTGAAAGAGCTCCATCTGCCGCAGCCGCATTTTGGCTTTGGGATAACCTGAGAGTGCCACAACTATTGTCAGGGCGTCCTCTACTATATCAGCATAGTCTGAGTTCCTTAATTGTATGATCCTATTAGTCTCGTCTACTTCGTCTTCGCTGTCGCTATAGAAATCTCCGAAGTTGTTAGTTTCGCTATTACTTTTAGATTTCCTAACGGCCCTGCTTCTACAGAAATCAGACTTACTACCCTCGGTGGCTTTGCTGTGTTTGCTGAACGTGTTCCTGCTGCATACTCTGCTGCTTTCCGTTTTTCTACTATCGGTATATTTGCTATCCGACTTATCTGTCGAGTTCCGCTTGTCAATAACCTTGCGGCCCCTATCGTCGGAGCAGAGTACGCATGTCGAGGCGGTAGAGCTGCCTCCGTCGGTGTCCCAGTTGCACTTGGTCTGGCTGTCACTGCACATTTCGCGCGCGTTCTGTTGAAAAACACCGGTATCGGATTTGGGTTGTAACAGCTCTAGCTACTTCAATGGGGCCAAGCCTTTCACCAAGCCATGCGATGCCATTCTTGTGGTATATATGGAAGTAAGTCTGATTAAAAATGAAGCTTGGACCGGCCTGTCATTCTTATGGTCATTCGGAACGCCATCATCCGCTTCTAACAGCTACGTTTATCACACTGTAAATCCAATTTTCACACACATACACACACACACAAGTTTTCAAAACCACACAAAGTATCTTAATCTGTGTCGTAAAATTTTGCGTTTAATTTCAAAGATTTGCGAGTTTATAAACGGGCGAACAGAAAATTTACTTCCTTTTAGGAATTCCGCAAAACAAATCAGCGTAGAAGTCTGAGCAGTCTAGGCGTCCTCTTCACTAATTTATTATGAGAATTATAGTCGCCTGAAGAAGATAAAATTAGACGTTTAAGGCGCGTTGTTGTCTTTATTTTCCTTTTTTACTCAGCCTACTAAAACAACGCATTATTAAACGACACAAATGAGTTAATGTGATGGCATTTTACCACATCTAAACTCTGTCAAGAGGAAATGTCATAAAACTGCACACAGATATTTATCGAGATTTGTCTTAAAGACTCATTCCAGAGTGTAGTAAGTATCCCGTTTTGCCGTGCGCAAACGACATAAGCGTGTCACTTTCACGGGGGGCGTGGTTTACCGAATCGATATATCCCCTTAGAGATATTTTCTTCAGCGCGCATTGAAGTCAGGGAGGTGGTTATAGGAAGTCGTCGTATTTGAAATTATTGCATGAAGTGTCGCGGCAATTTTTAAATAAATATTTAGATTAGTAATCACTGTGATATTCACCAAAGGAAGAATTTGATTCGAACTTTTTGTGATTCCATTAGCTATTTCTGAAAATGAGCGACCTCGGCGAGTGTAAGATAATTTTAATATATTGTAAATTAATGTATAAGTCTATATTCCTGTTTAGTTGATTCTAGCCTAAGTTTCCGTAGAAATTGGTTACCAATATGTTTTTTTTTATTAATAATGGTATTGCTCTTGGCCAGCATCTATGGAGATTTGGGCATTTATCATCATCATCATCATCAGCCTATCTACGTCCCACTGCTGGGCACAGGCCTCCTCTAGATGAGAGGGATTGGGCAGTAGTCCCCACGCTGGCCCAGAGCGGGTTGGGGACTTCACATACAACTTTGAATTTCTTCGCGGATGTATGCAGGTTTCCTCACGATGTTTTCCTTCACCGAAAAGCTAACGGTAAATATCAAATGATATTCCGTACATAAGTTCCGAAAAACTCATTGGTACGAGCTGGGATTCGAACCCACGACCGCCGCTTGACAGCCGCACGCTTGAACCACTGGGCTACCGTAGCTATGGGCATGTATATATTATTATATTCGATTCCGGCAGTTTGATAAGCATTCTACATAACAAGGTTGAAGAAGAAAGCAGAAAGGATATCATCATGCAGAACTCTGTGAATGAAATATATGTATCCTACATTGCCACTCCCTTTTCGCTTGAAACATGAAGAAAAAATATTTTGGATTATCGTCGAACCCAAATACAAATAAAACACTAATCAAAGTAGACCCTGTTTTGGTTTACCGAAAACAATTCAAAATCATATAGCACCCTTCGCCCTCACCTCACGCCATTTACATAGAAAGAGATATCATGCCGCGTAGATTTAGCGTCAGCATAGAACAGGCTATTAGTAGGTGTGAATCCCCATATAAATGGACATTGGGAGTTACAAGTCATGATAAAGTTTGGCCTCACGATGGAATCTGTTCCTTAGGCTACTTGTAACTTATACTGAGCGAGGCCAAACTATCCACGCAAAAAATTCAAAATGGCGGCTATTTTAGTTTCCAAATTTTTTTATTTTTTTTAGAACTCAAAAATGCTTCGTGCTACACAAAAACTTTGTATGACAATTATGTTATGCATAAATTTATCTATAACTTTGGTTATTATCATTTTCTCGATATATCTAATAGTTCATGAGAAAAATGGTGTTCAATATTGCGTTTCTTGTTAAAACACTGTTTGTCAAAAGGCTTAGCAAAATCGAACTGCATCGTATGCAGAAAGCAATTCATTTTCTCCAGTGATACTAGGAACCAATATAAACGATTTCATCCGACGAAATGAAAATTTCATAGAAGGGAATTCAAAATGGCGGTCATTTACCAAAGGGGGAGCCGCATTTTTTAAAAAGTGTATAATTTCAAAACGGCATCTGCTATTTAAGTAATATGGGTATCAATCGATTGATATTGACACCATTAATTAAAATAAGAAAAATACCATGTAAAAAATTAAAGATAGCGGCCAACTAATATCAAAATTGTAAAATTTTCATTCTTCTTTTTTTGGTTATATTAAAAATAACAACTAAATGTCCAATTATATAGTCAACTTATATATTTACATAAATTCTCATAGTATTATCTACGCGATGAAACAAAAATTATGACAATCCGTCGAGTAGTTTTTGGACTATACGAATTACAAACGAGCCTTGGTGACTATGTCATAGTAGTTATGGAAACAAACTGCACTTTTGTAATGAAAGCAAGTCGCTTTTGCATAATTGTATTAGTGAAGAGACTAAACTTGATTACTTTTTTCGATAATATCTAATTTTCACCCGTCAGTAACCGAGACTACGCCACTTCGAAATTATAAGTCTAAAACGTTCTACTAAGTTAAAAGGTGGCCAAATTTGGACAATAAATGTGGCAATCGATACAGGAAAATGTTGTTCAACATAAAAAATAACGCTGTGATTTTTTATAACATAACTTAAAAAAAAAAAAAAAAATTATTGCAATAAACTTTTGATATTCATACCCTATAAGTACTTATATTCATACCTTATATATATTTTGAACCTTAAAAGAATATTTTTTTCCAAAAACAATCACACTACAGAAAGTTTCCCCAATATAAAAAAAACAACTATGACACACAATGCACATGCACAATGTACTATAGATTAAAATGTTCTTAAACGCAGAAAAAACAAAGTGTAGGATTTTACAGAGTATAAATATCAAAAAAATAAAAATAAAATAAAAAGTTTATTGCTAAACACAGAAAAAAAAATTTTCTTAAGTTTTGTAACAAAAAGCGTATTTTATTTAAAGTTGAGCAACATTTTTCTCTATCGATTGCCACATTTATTGTCCAAATCTGTCTACCTTTTAACTTAGTAGAACGTTTTAGACTTATAATTTTGAAGTGGCGTAGGCTCGGTTACTGACGGGTGAAAATTAGATATTATCGAAAAAATAATCAAGTTTGGTCTCTTCACTAATACCATTGTGCAAAAGCGACTTGCTTTCATTACAAAAGTGCAGTTTGTTTCTATAACTACTATGACACAGTCGCCGAGGCTCGTTTGTAATTCGTATAGTTCAAAAACGAATCGACGGATTGTCATAATTTTTGTTTTGTCGCGTAGATAATACAATGAGAATTTATGTAAATATATAAATTGACTATATCGTTGGACATTTAGTTGTTATTTTTAATATAACGAAAAAAAGAAGAATGAAAATTTTACAATTTTGATATTAGTTGGCCGCTATCTTTAATTTTTTACATGGTATTTTTCTTATTTTAATTAAAGGTGTCAATACCAATCGATTGATACCCATATTACTTAAATAGCAGATGCCGTTTTGAAATTATACACTTTTTAAAAAATGCGGCTCCCCCTTTGGTAAATGATCGCCATTTTGAATTCCCTTCGATGAAATTTTCATTTCGTAGGATGAAATCCTTTATATTTGTTCCTAGTATCACTGGAGAAAATGGATTGATTTCTGCATACGATGCAGTTTGATTTTGCTAAGCCTTTTGACCAACAGTGTTTTAACAAGAAACGAAATATTGAACACCATTTTTCTCATGAACTATTTGATATATCGAGAAAATGATAATAACCAAAGTTATAGATAAATTTATGCAAAACATAATTCTCATACAAAGTTTTTGTGTAGCACGAAGCATTTTTGAGTTCTAAAAAAAATTAAAAATTTTGGAAACTAAAATAGCCGCCATTTTGAATTTTTTGCGTGGATAGTTTGGCCTCGCTCAGTATAAGTTACAAGTAGCCTAAGGAACAGTTTCCATCGTGAGGCCAAACTTTATCACGACTTGTAACTCCCACTTAAGGATTCATACCTACTATATGAGGATAACTTATATCTATATGAAACTAAATCACCAATCTGAACTAATACCGCGAATCGAAAACGAATACAAGCCCCTTTTTCGCACTTGCACATTTGAGCAACGGTAGGAGATACTTCGTTTTCGATTCGCTGTAGCAGGCGGCTTTCACTCCGTCAGTTCGCCGCGCCGCTGCAAGTACATCCCCGGGCCGCTGCAAGTACATTCAGTGGCGAATTGCTACCGGACGGTCGCGTCGTCTCGTCATTCGCTTGGTGTGGTCAATATTCGTTATTTACCTATTATAATTTGGGTTTGTAAGTTGGCGATTTGTTAACAGTGCAACTTCTGTACGTAGTACTATTACTTATTCTGTGGCTGTAGGCCCTCTGTAGACCTAGCACATGTTCCGCTCGAGAGAATGTCGGCTTACTAAAAAGTAGTGACTGTTTGTTTACCTAAGCCTTTTGGCTTAGGTAACATTTCTTAAAAATAAGGTTTACAATATGTGTGACCAATACCGTTCACCACTTATTAATTTAAAACAAACTAAGATCTATCGGAGCTTTATGTATGAGGCACAGTAGACCCCAGTGACTCTACGACAAAAAGACATTGAAAACAAGCCAATAACACATGATAAAAGTTAAAGACGGTAGTTATCTTCTAAAAATCGGATCAATATCCTCTAATCAGTTTGAAGAAAACTTGTACTAAAATTGTCACATTTTTAGTACAATTCATTTATGAAATGGTTAAATATTCATTTTGAGTATGAGTTGCGTTTACGTTTTCTCTAATTACACGTCAGCTAAAGAGAGTTTTAAATTACTGAGTATTATTAAGTGTATCTGTTATACGCTTTTTGTATACACCAACTCTGTAACCAAAAATGTCTACCTGATTAAAGCGTGTGTTGTAAGCAGAGACTAGGAATTATATAGACTGCCAATGCCTATACATTGTGGCGTAATTTTAAAATAATGGGCCTGCTGTAGCTAGTTTCACTATGGAGAGATCACTTTACCATTTAATTCGTATGCCACTAAGACCTCTGCTTAAAACATAGCGCCATCTATGAACACAACGTAGAAGATCCCAACAGATGGCGCTATATTTTAAGCCGAGGTCTTAGTCGCATACGAATTAAATGGTAAAGTGATCTCTCCATAGTGAAACTGGCTACAGCAGGCCCATTATTTTAAAATTACGCCACAATGTATAGGCATTGGCAGTCTATATAATTCCTAGTCTCTGGTTGTAAGTATAGATAATAATAAAAAAAAAACCGAGAAAGGACATAGGATAATTTTAAAGGGCCAATAGGCCCGGGGCCTAGGGCGGTCAGATACCAGGGGCGGTCAATCGCGAGTTTTTTTTTAATGTTATAGGGGGCAAATGAGCAGACAGATAGCCTGATGTTAAGCGATTACCGTCGCCCATAGAAACCCGCAACACCAGTAGACCTAGCACATGATAGCCGCGACAGTATGTCGACTCGAGATAGACTATCCGTCACTTTCCAAAGGCTTGGTCACACAGCGTTGCGCGACGTCCGCGCGACGCTCGCGCTGCGCGCCGGAACGTATGCTAACAGTTTAGCGACGCCACACAGGCTGCGCGACGCGAGCGGGACGGTTTCATACCTTTTTGGCGCGCAGCGCAGCGTCCCCCTTGCGTCGCGCAAGCTGTGTGACCAAGCCTTTACAGCACCAATCAAAATAAAACCAGCCAAGTGCGAGTCGGACTCGAGCACGAAGGGTTCCGTACCATTATCAATAAAAACGGCAAAAAAAATCATGTCTGTTGTATGGGAGCCCCCTTATATTTTTATTTTATAATATAAGTACTGTGTTTTAGTATTTGTTGTTAAAGCTGCAACAGAAATACATCATCTGTGAAAATTTCAACTCTCTAATCTATCGCGATTTATGAAATACAGCCTGTGGGGCTAGCATAACATGCATCTCGTCTCTACTCGCGCAGGAGATAGGCTACCTGTCACTGTCTGATTAATGCTGTCAAAAAGTGACAGGTAGCTTATCTCGCGCGCGAGTGGATACGGAATGCATGTCGTGCCAGAGGGGCTGGTGACAGAAGGACAGACATACAGACAGACAGACGGACAGCGGAGTCTTAGTAATAGGACGTTTTACCCTTTGGGTACGGAACCCTAAAATGAGCAACAAAATTTTATCGCGATAAAAGAGTTCCACGCGGACGAAGTCGCGAGATAATACTAGTTGTAAATAAACTCCTAAGTTGAGCGAACGCCTGTTTGATTGTTCAGATTGCTGATTTAGAGTGAAGCGAAAGTATAATGAGAATTGAGACAGTGGGACTCACCGCGTCACCCGCGCCGGCTCCAAAGCTGGCATCGGCGTCATGGGCTTCCCCCCTGAAACAAGCAATTTTTACTAGAAACATAACAAATAGTACATTACTTACCAAGGGCGATAAAACAAAGAATGTCTCAGATCGCAGGTATTTGACGCCCGTGCCGAAGGCAAGGGCGATTAATATGCGATCTGAGGCTTTCTTTATTATCGCCCGTGGTAAGTACAAAATTTTATGTCACCCCCTGGCCAGGAAGTGGGATTTTTCGCGCGCGGAGCGTGCGATAATGGCCACTTTATGGCCAGGTGTGACATAAAAAAAATTGTACTTCACGCAACACATGACCTGTTGTTTTACTCTACTTATTGTGATTTTGTACTGTACTATATGGCCCAGCTGCGCCTGCGTGCCGTATCCCAGGTTGGTCACACAGCGTTGCGCGACGTCCGCGCGACGCGACCGCTGCGCGCCGGAACGTATGCTAACAGGTTAGCGACGTCACACAGGTTGCGCGACGCGAGCGGGACGGTTTCATACATTTTGGCGCGCAGCGCAGTGTCCCGCTTGCGTCGCGCAAGCGGTGTGACCAAGCCTGAAGCAATGTCGGCCACGGTCAATACATGGATGGGTGACCGCTTTAAGTGGTTACTAACTGAGCGCTCCCGTGCTTTGGAAGGCACGTTAAGCAGTTAATTTATTTATTGTATGGCAATTATTTAGTGCCTACGCCAAATCTTGGGATTAGGTAGCGGACCCCAGGCATCCTTCAGGATGCAACTGTACTGGGATAACGCTAGGAGGATGATGATGATGGCAATTATTTAGAGCCGTGAGATCTTCGAGAAGTCAGATCGCTTGGGCCTAGCCTATAAAGCCACAATCACGTTTAACTCTTCAACTACTGAAACTACTACCAGTGAAAAGGTAACATAAGAACGGACATACAAGCAAGTCAGAAACTTAACTCCATTTAGCCTTCGCCGCAGCAAGTTTTTGGACATAATATACTTTGGCAACCGTCTACGAGAACTGATACCTGATACTGGGGACTGAACCTGAAGGTTAGCTGGAAGAGATCCCTTATAGGGATAAGTTCGACTTTGTACTTTGAAAAAATTGAAATTGAAAATAATTTATTCGTGACAAACAGTGTTTTACAAGAACTTAAGACTATAATTAAAATTAAAAATACTTCAATCTTTTGTAACATGAACGTGTTTCAACTAGTTATTGTGTACAATAAGGTGCTTACATACATACATACTATACGTATATATTGATTTAAACCTACACGATTTTCACACAATTATTGGGGAACGGAACTTAATCGCGTACAACGCGATACGCGATGCATGTACGCGATTAAGTCCCGTTCCAAATAATAATGTACATACATACTGATTATAATGTAGAAAAAAAAATCAAAACTTACTTTTCAGCATTGCGGACAACTATTCTGCCGTCTGGCAGAATGCAGCGGCTGCTGGCGCTCTGAAACAAATTAACGTTATATCATAATATAGGGTAAATGTTCTAGTGCCTGACACTGGCCCAATCCCGTTATTAATCGTAATTCCAATGTAAATGCAATGTAACCTGATTCTCACAAACAATAAATGCTTTTGACTTTGAATGACCATGTGAGCTTAAAATCTAACCTAAACTAAATACTTAAATTGTAAGGGCATGCATCGCCCAAGTCGCTGCCACTGGGAAGGGTTCCCATAAGGCTGGCTGCGTTGCCTCGCTGAATGGCAATTCCGATTCGCTGAGCGAGGAACGAGCCAGCCCTACGGTCACCTGAGGACCGGATAAGCAAATAACTTAATCTTTTAAAAAGTAGGTTTAAGTATGTAGTTGTTACATTTATTCTTGTTTTGTTTCTTTTCTATATTATGTGTTTTTTGTGTAATAAAATAAATGCTTAAAATCTTATACTGATTTATCTCGGAAACTATCGAGTCTACAGTGACAATTCTAGTCTCATATTGAAGCAAATTTTGTCTATTTTAAAAACCTCATGATATTTTCAAAGGAGGGTAAGCTGCAGTTAGATATGTCTATGGACGGATTCTTGGCAACGGTTTTGTTGTATAAGCGACACATTATTGTTATGGGATTGTAAATTGTATAATAAACGGGTCACTCGCGTCTTTATTGTCGAATATCGCTCGACATGTTTCGGGCCATTACGTGGTCCTTAATCATGAGTGGTAGCGACGGCCTCGCGTCTAACACTGCGCGCGAGCGCGCGGCTGCCCGATCGGTGAGTGACCCCGTTTATTATATTTCAATATGTCTGAGACTCACGGAAGTTTTCTATTTAAACATCTGGCCCCTATACCACAAAACTTTACAAGTCTACAATTTGACAAAATTGTACAATTTTCCATAGAAAAAGTTCACAAATTTGTCGAATTGTACGCTTGTAAAGTATTGTGGTACAGGCCCCTGGTGATACTGACCGCTTTCTTCTCAGCCTGCTTCAGCAAGATCATCCGATGCTTGCAGAGCACCTGCGCCTCCTGCAGCTTCAGATGTTCCAGCTTGAGCTTCTCCAGTTCCAGATTCACATCCGGTTCCAGGGTGCCGCTCAACACCTGGAAAGAAACAATGACTAGCTAATTTAATCGTTTTTTTTTCCTTAGCCTATTTGGGTGTCCCACTGCTGGGCAAGGCCTCTCCCCATGCATGCCACGACTCCCGCATCAGTGCCTCCTCCTGCCAGTAGATGAGGAAGCCGTCCAAGTCGTCCCGCCATCTCCGTTTAGGCCGGCCCCGTCTGCGTCGCCCTTGTGGCATCCACTTGGTAGCTATATTAGCCCACCTGTCCGGATGCATGCGACAGACGTGACCCGCCCAGTCCCATTTGAGCCTAGCAGTCTTTTCGTCTACATCAGCTATGCGTGTTTAATCGTTATATTTACTTTTTTTTATACTAAGACAATTCGGACTCTAAACACAGAGCGTCCTCTGGAAGAAATCCTCGCTACCACGAACTCGATTACATACACCCAAAGGATCTATGCACAACTTGTTTTTCATCACACTTGCTCGTAATAGTACATTACTTAACAAGGGCGGTAAAACAAATAATGTCTCAGATCGCAGGTATTTAACGCCCGAGCCGAAGGCAAGGGCGATAAATATGCGATCTGAGGCTTTCTTTATTACCGCCCGTGCTAAGTACAAAATTTTATGTCACCCCCTGGCCAGGAAGTAGGATTTCCCGCGCGCGGAGCGTGCGGTAATTGCCGCTTTATGGTCAGGTGTGACATAAAGTGTGATACTGCACGCGTGCGTATAAAGCAGTTATAGCCGATTTACCTCCCGCGGGAGTTATCGAATTTTATAACTCCCGTGGGAGTTATGAGTTTGTGTGTGATCTGATTGGTTTAAAAAAATCTAGTTGGCCGCGCCGCAAGAATACTGCTCTGTGATTGGTTAAAAAACATCTAGTTGGCCGCGCGCCGCAATAATATTGCTCTGTGATTGGTTGCGCGTTGCGCTCCTCTCGCAGTGATACTGGAGGTGAAGTTGTCAAGTCCGTCAATTTTTGATTGGTGTGGTTGTATGAAACATGGATTTTTCTGCCTTTTGTAGTTATTTATTTCCTCGCAAATGTGATGAAAAACGTTGTGTGTATCACGGGAGGTAAGGGTTATTACAAACTCAAGTCAATAAAAGCATTGTACAGGTCTTCTATGACTTTAGTTAGTAATAAACCTGCTTACCTCCCTAAATGCATAATGTACTATTATAAATGCGCTGTTGACGCCCGTCCTGTTTGTAAACATGGTAGTACTCGTAGGATAGTAGAACACGCGTCGACGGCGCCTTCTGGCCCCTATTTCACCAATTTGACAATTGTCACCTTACCATGACAATTCGGTTTACATTGCCGGGCCGGTAAGTATCGATGCTATCCAAGGACCATCTTTACATAAAGACTCAGAAGTGTACTTGGAATTGTCATTGTCAGGTGACAATTATCAAGTTGGTGAAATAGGGGCCTGATGTGAATAGGCCCTATAGAGCAAGTTACTGTCCATTGGAAGAATGGAAAAAGCTGATATGGCAGGGGCGCCGGGACAGTAACCTTAAACGCAAGAGAATTGGGCTGAACAAACCTGACCTACGATCGAAAGCTCGCCGGTTTCCGGCCCTACAAGTTACTGTGTAATCAATCATTGTCAATTATTGAATAATACATTGGAAGTATAACATCATTATATTGCTTAAAGCAATATCACCATCTTAGGATATAAAACATATAATTAAGCACCTTTGTACAGAACATGGAAACCCTTATTTATTTATTCGTATGGGAATTACATCGAATCGTGAGATCTTCGAGAAGACAGTATGGTTGCCAGTTTTTGTTGCACCTTTTAGCACCACCCAGGGGGTCACGTGTAGGGTAACGGTGTGTACTCCCTACGGACGTGGTGCAACACAGACCCCCATGGCTGAAATCTATGTACATTTCTTAAAACTTAACGAGAATTAACTTACCGGATCATCATCAATCAGGTCTTCCATATTATCACCGTTCGCCATGGAGTCCTGTCTCCTGTAACAAGATCACATAATCATTAGAGAGAACCTTTTAATAATAAGCAAATGATAGAAGAAATTTTGAGCTAGGTCTATATATAGATAAGATAAGAAAGAATTTATTGCCAAACAAAGAACTAAAATACAATTATACAATTCAATTTCAATTTTGTTTTTTTATAGCTTGTTTTAAGGGTGCATGCATACACATAGCAATCAGTTTTATGTTTTATATGTCCGTTATTTGATGGTGTTCACACACAAAATTGTATTCTGGATCCAGTAAGTAGTAGTAGTGCTGTCTGTTAAAACGGATCCTGTAAAAACAGATGTTCTATGTGTATGTAACTCTTAAATATATAGAAAACATCCAAGACTCAGGAAATAATATTCAATGCTCATCATACAAAAAAATGACCTGACCGGGATGGGGAACCTGGACCACCAGCTTCATAGGCAGAGTCACTAACAAATAGGCTAATGCGGTCATCAATGTAAACTCCAGCAAAAATAACCAATATACAGTTGAATCCAGATATCTACTGCAAATTGCAACAGTCAAAGGACTAGTGATGAGTCTTGTTTCACAAAATGGTCTGAATTTGTATCTAACAGGATCTGAGGTGGGTTCATTTTGTTAAAAATGGTAAAACATTACATGCAGGGTCAGTAGTCAACTATGGGTGTATACATCTTAATCAAAAATGTATCCCACCGCACTTATGATGGCAAATTCATGTTTCAGTACATATTTACGGGAGAATTTATTTGATACACATTTTTTGCACTTGACTGCCCAATAAGACTGAAATATACATTAAATCAGTTTCCTAATTCACTCACTAATGTTCGCCTTTACCAGGATTCAATTTAACAATTTAGCTTTGCAAATAGGACCAAAACTAGCTGACCAGCTAACCTATTGTCATAGCGGGATATGATATTTTGTCAGTATCAATTTCTATGCCCCAGAAGATTAGTTTCATTTCATTTCATTTATTTATTGCATCCATAGTTGTACAGGTCTTATAAATAATTACAATATAATAGGTATGTTAGTTTCATATAGACCCTGTTAGAGTGTAACAATTATGTATTACATTTTAAGCAGTTTCATAGAGATTATCACAAAAACTTGAGGCGGCAACCCAAAAAACTAAACCATTATGATGTAAAATAACTGAACTCAAATGTAAACTTCCTATAACTGATAAACGACGATAACTTTTTCTACATAGCGTTTTTTGTGCTTTGCCCTTACCTTATTAGTTTAGTTACATATATAACATTACAATTTCGTGAGAAGTTTTTACGAATCTATATAGAGATTTATGTAAATGAATCGCAGTTATGCCCGTCGTCTACCAGTCCCTGGGATCCCAGAACAGATAACAAAAGAATGGCATTGTATATTTTTTTCGCCGGGAGAGGACGGCTTAAAGGTAAACTGACTTTTCATGCCGAAAGCATAAGTGCACAATGGCTATCTACAAATGATCTACAAATGGTTAACGATACATTTACTATTTACAAAACAACGCAACTCTACACGTTTATATACTTTAACAACGGCTAATTGAAGCTTTTGTTTATAATAGTTAAACTTACGTCACGGTATTATCCTGTTCAATAGATTGAAAATACTTTTTAAGAAGCATGGCGCAGTAAGTTATTGTTTCGCGTTTTTGCACCGATTTCACGGGGAAAACACAAAAAAAATACTTCACACAAATTGCAACCTCTTGAATACTAAACTTACTTACACAGATTCAGCAAAAGTTTCGAATTTCACACAACAATCGCAGTTAGAAACGTAAACACAACTTAGCGCTGAGCATATAAGACGGCCATATTAAGACCGGAAATCAAGAAAGCGGTAAAGCGCTGCAGCGGGCGAATGATGCAATACTTCCTTTTGATCTAATGGCTGCGATTGGCTGAATTTCATGGAAAAGAATAATGGCGCCTAAAAACAACGCGGTCATAGGCGGATCCTTTTTTTTTACAACGATTGTAAAACGACTATGGAAATAACACAAACAGCCAAAAGTGAATAATGAAATCAAAACCAAGTGCACAAGTGCAGACGAAGTTAATAGATAATCGATCGTCGTACTTTACATTTGAAACTAAAAATGGATTATTGATTGAAAACGTGGGTTTTAGCTCGGTCGCGTTGTATGTAATACAAAAATCGTTCATAAAAATTGCAAAAAGGTATACCTATAAAATGTGTATTTTAAGTTATAGGCATCAGCTAAACAGTAAACGGTGATTATTACTAGCTCACAATATCGTGGTTTCAATATTGCCGTGGTATTCGAAACTGCTAGTTTTAAATTTAAACCCTTCTATGCATGATTTTTTATTTATTTTTGAAATAAATCAC
This sequence comes from Cenopis cana, assembly GCA_951800055.1. Classification (NCBI taxonomy): domain Eukaryota; kingdom Metazoa; phylum Arthropoda; class Insecta; order Lepidoptera; family Tortricidae; genus Cenopis; species Cenopis cana. The sequence goes on along the minus strand of OX637498.1, from coordinate 3,182,708 downwards.
TATAATATCGGTTGACCTCCACATTACGGTAAAAATATTAAAAAAATATATGAGGTAAGTTTTACATAATATCTTTATTTTTGATATGATGGAAATTTCCATCAATCATTGTTAAAGATGGGAGGGTTTTAAAGATCCAACCAAAAACATCGAAAAAAAGGGTTGTTTGAAAAATAAAAGTATCGAGAATTTTTTTGCAAATCGTGTTTTCACATTTAGCAGACTGGAGGAAAATAGTTAAAGATACTGAAAGGACAGAATTTAATCACTATAGATGTTGAGATCTACGTCGATAAACATTGGCATTTTTGCATATGTGGGCTCAAGGTGGGCTCTTAGCTACCACTCACCTGTGGTTCGATCGGCTGCCAATACTTCCAGTTTCGTCTCTGGCGCTGCGGTCGTCCCGCTTACGGGGAGCGTTCGAGTTGGTACTCCGATATCCCGAATTGGTCTTGCTGTCAATTGGCCGCTTTGATTTTGCGTTGCTCTGTCACGAGAAAAAGGCAATGCAGGGAACTGTTTTTTTTAAATTTATTTATTTTATTTCAAAAGGTAACAGACAGTAATCAAAATTAACAAATACAAAGTTTATTGGTAACAAAATTACAGGTCAGTATAAGCGCAATAAATGTCTTACATAATGATCGATTAACATAAATTTGTTGACATTATTAAATATAAAAAGCTCGATATTCTGCTATTAAATTATCATTATCCATAAAATAGTACATTACTTACCAAGGGCGATAAAACAAAGAATGTCTCAGATCGCAGGTATTTTACGCCCGAGCCGAAGGCAAGGGCGATAAATATGCGATCTGCGGCTTTCTTTATTATCGCCCGTGGTAAGTACAAAATTTTATGTCACCCCCTGGCCAGGAAGTGGGTTTTTTCGCGCGCGGAGCGTGCGATAATGGCCACTTTATGGCCAGGTGTGACATAAAAAATATTATTATCTCTATAGCAATATAGAGAAGGTTAATAAAATCATCGTAACTATAAAATAGCTCCTTCGTCAACCAATTTCGCAGCTGCCTACAAAACGAAGCGGTAGTAGCTGCATTACGAATAGTTCCAGGCAGACGGTTGTAAACAGAGGGACCCAAATAGTACACCGACCGCTCTGACTTGGCAAGTTTGTGCGCATCTATGACCAGTCTGTTTTGGTGTCGATCGCTCCGGAGATGGTAGTTTGTATTTACGCCCCTGCACTTGAATATATCAATATTTTGATTTGTGAACAGTGCCACTTGGTATATGAATAAACAAGGCAGGGGTAGGATTCCGAGTTCCCGGAAGATCTCACGTGCCGGAGCATCCTCCGCCTTTCCGGCCATCGCGCGCACGGCTCGTTTTTGCTGAGAAAACGCACGTTTCCAGTCGGAGGCGCGGCCCCATAGCTCCACGCCGTAGGTCAGGAGTGAGTGCACCGTCGCGAAATAGCACTCGCGCACTGCAGTCCTGCCGGCGGTGCGCGTGAGCCGTCTCAGCGCGAAACACGCGCGCCCCAAGTTCCCGCACAGCTCGTCAATGTGCTCCTGCCACGTCAGTGCGTTATCTATCTGGAAGCCCAAGAGGCGTGTGCTGGTCGCATGTTGTATAGGGGCACCACCCGCACACACCTCTAGGGCCGGGCTTGCGTGGCCGTTTAGTTGAAATTTCATAAAACACGTCGTCCTTATTTAGGGCCTGGCCGTTTGTACGTAACGTAACCTGACCTGATTTTAACCTGACTGTGGCTTTGATGGGGCTACTCTTTTTCTTAATTAGGATAAAATCGGGTTTTTTCTACTCAGAATCGAAAGCACTTTCGAATGATATAGGGAGAAAAAAAGTGTCCCAAGTTTTTTTTTATTCCATTCCGTTACCTTTTTCATACTAAGCTTGTAATGCTTGTATGGTGGTAACGGAATGGAAAAACTGAAAATTGTATGAATTATTTGGGACACTTTTTTTCTCCTATCAGCTTCGAAAGTGCTTTCGATTCTGAGTAGAAAAAAACCGATTTTATCCAAATTAAGAAAAAAATTAGTGTACAACTTTCCGTAAAACGGCCCAGCTAGTCACGTTTCATCCTCTTACCTTTTTAGCTATGTTGATGTTGAGCTTAAGAGGTTCCGTTCTGTTCAGTTTCATCATGGCGAACTTTGCTTCCCTGTCAAACAAGTTATTTTTTAGTAAAGGGGAAAACATTACTGTTTTTATGTGGCCCATGTATAGTAACTAAAGGGCCATATATTCATATATAGGGGTTTATTAAGTGTAGTGTTATTTATAATATTACGAGTCAAAGATACTCAAAATAAATGTTTTTTTTTTTTTATTCAATAAAAAATAAATAAATTTGGGAACCTATTATTTTTTATTAATTGTTTATTCCATAAGACACATTACATTTAAAAAAATAAATTGCTCTGCCAAACTGCGTATCAGTTTGTTGGTAGTTCGAATGCTCTTGATACACTTATCTTACATCTACTTGGTTATATTCATGCGGTATTATTTACTAGGTATATAATAACTACTAAGCATGCAATTTGACATTTTAATTTTAGTGAGGTCTAAAAGCAGTGAAAAGTGGGTACCTAGCACTTGTATACGAGTTATCCATTCTCACTGCCTTTGAGTACCTATCCTAATAGTTATCTATAAAGTTTTTTTTGACATTATATAAGAATCCCCAATTCCTCAGATATCTACAGATATCTGTTTCAGTTTTTGCACTATATTTTTGAGGGAACATCGAAGAGCCGCATGCGGCTCGCGAGCCGCGATATGCCGGCTCCTGAGTCAACTACAGTCTATTCATCCTTACGTGTCTTGTCATGTAAACTATTTTTGAAGATATTAATCTTCCATATTCAGCACTGGCGGCGCGTCAAAAATATTCGTAGGGAAGCCGGAAATAATTTGCCTTTACTATTCTTCATGAGCCGTAGTCAAAGAACTGGACTGGCTGAAAATTAGGCAAGCCGGTGGGAATCGAGTTGTATGGACGCTCCGTCACTGATATTCAGTAAAAATAAAAGAAATTAGGAACCTCAGAATCCTCAGATACCTACAGTTATCTGTTTCAGTTTTTGCACTATATTTTTGAGGGAACTTGCTGCATGCTTTTTGAAGACATTAATCATTATCATAAGCGGCGACTACACCTGGTTAAATTTAGTGCACTAACTGGTGGAGGGGATTTAAAGCATCTCTCTCATTAGAGCGAAATAGTTTAACTCCCCTCTACCAGTTAGTGCACTAAATTTAGCCAGGTGTAATCGCCGCTATACTTTTTTCTAGGATTACAATAGTTTGTGAGTTTTTTCATTCATCATATCAACATTTTAAGTGATGAATGTGATGATCATTATGTAATCCTAGTGAAGGGTGATAAATGTCTTCAATAGAGTTTGTTTACTTTGATTACATGATAAGTAAGAGTATGCAGAAATGGTCATATTCGTTAATGGTGAAATGGTTATGGTCATTTTTCAACTTATTATATTTTTTAACACTTTCCCCGGGGTCTCAAACGCGACCAGCCCATATCTCTTCTACGGGATCTTACTAACGAACACCTCAGTTAACCGGCCACACTTGTTGAAGGCGGTAGACAGACTTTAGTGGTGATATTTTAACTTATTATATTGTTTAACACTTACCCCGGGGTCTCAAACGCGACCAGCCCATATCTCTTCTCCGGGATCTTACTAACGAAAACCTCAGTTAACCGGCCGTATTTAGAGAAGGCGGTAGACAGACCGTCTTCGCTCAGTCCGTTAGGTATGTTGGTTATGTAGAGCCGACAATGGTCCAGGTTCACATAGTCACTGCAAGTAGTTAAACATACAGTAGAATCCGGATACAACGACAGTCAAGGGACCAGTGATATTACGTCGCACTAACAGAAATTCGCAGAAAACGGACTGATTTACTTTGAAAACGTTTGGTATGAAACCTCTCGTGAACTTGAAAAAGATCGTAATGGTTTTAATTGAAGAGAAGAATATATAACAATATTGCTAAATAATAGCCTATTGCATTGATAACAAAGGTCAAAATAAAACAACCCATGGCTTATATGTCAGGCATCTCAGATAATAGAGGTACGTCAATTTGTGCAACTCTTACACACCGTTAGAAAAGTCAACCCTAGCGATAATTAGATCTCACACAAACTTTTATCAAAACTGGATGTTTTTGTGTACACTAAAAAAATAACAGAAGCGAATTGCACAATGGTAGACAACAGGCGGTCTTATCGCTAACAAGCGATCACTTCCAGACAACCTTTGGTTAGTGGAAACGACAAATAACAGTAACAAATATGAAAGTCATGATGATGAACTATTTTGTTTGTTAGTACCTGGAATTGTCATCAGCAGTCTGCGGGTCGTAGCTGGTGTTGTCAAAGTCCTCTCTCATGGGGTCCCAGTCCTGGTTGTAGCCTCTACTCCGTGCTGTCATTATGCTGTTGGTAAAAGGGTGTTTTCTAGTTATAGGCAACATCACGAAAAAAAATTAGTGGAAAACAAGTCGCCTGAAAAGCAAATTGTCTAAAATACATGTCGGTAGAAAATAAATGTATTTTAGACCATTTGCTTTTCAGGCGACTTGTATTTAGCTGCGTTTTGATGCAGTGACCAGCTGCGTTTTAGAAGAGTTGCTATTTCTACCAGTTGCGTTTTAGACGAAGTGATACTAACCCGAAGAAAACAGGAGAGGCCCTTGCCTAGCAGTGGGACACATAGGTGCGAGTGGTCAAACGCGATAAGTAGCATAAGGAGTTTTTTTTAAATATAGAACTAAGTACAATGGATGTAGAGTTCTTACTTCAAAAAGCAATTATCTGGATTTCGGGTTTGACTGCTCAGCCCTCGAATTATACAGGCTAATAAAAAAAATATGCACCAAAGAAAACACTGTAGTTGTTAGGGTGCAGCCAAAATACTGCGTTGCGACGTCGCATCGCAAAAACGGAGTTACTTTTCTAGGCATGTGACGTCGCAACGCAATGTTGTGGCTGTAACCTAAGGCATGCAACTTTAAAACTGATTGTTGTGGTTAGCAACCCCTGCTTATGATTAATAACTTATTTTTGAAATGTAACTAATATTTTTTGGAGAATTCAAACATAGTGGTATGTATAAGGAAGACTACTTAACATATTTTAACTAAAAAAATTAATGAGAAATCAGTGACTTATTATTAACTATTATATGGGGTTGTTATTTGTCATTAATGTATGTGATATGGTGTTACCCAAAATTTAACCATTTTTTCCTCATTAAAGGAGGGTAAAGAATAGTATCAATAACAAATAATAGTACATTACTTACCAAGGGCGATAAAACAAAGAATGTCTCAGATCGCAGGTATTTTACGCCCGAGCCGAAGGCAAGGGCGATAAATATGCGATCTGAGGCTTTCTTTATTATCGCCCGTGGTAAGTACAAAATTTTATGTCACCCCCTGGCCAGGAAGTGGGTTTTTTCGCGCGCGGAGCGTGCGATAATGGCCACTTTATGGCCAGGTGTGACATAAAATATTATTAACTTGAAGGTTGCAGTTGCTCTTGATGGCATTATATAAATAATCTAGATCATACAGCCTTTCTATGCGGATTGTTATTCTCATCCTAGATGAAGTTTTGTATGAAAGTAGACAAGTACTTTTTGTATGAAATTAGTTGTATCGAAAATAAGCAGTAGGCCTAGGTAAGATAGCGAGCCGGCATACTCTCGAGGCCGTCATGTGCTAGGCCTACAGTACAGAACAGTTTTATATTATTTAAAATCCAATGTCATTGAGTCTTGAACGGCAGAAAATATGAGTAGATTAAAATAGTTATAAAATTACAGTTAAAAGTTCAGTCTGAAAATTCGACTACATGGGGTACATTTGCTTTTTTTTGTTCATTCCTGGGATGTGCACTATCTGGCCCCTGTACCACAAAACTTTACAAGTCTACAATTTGACAAAATTGTACGATTCTCCATAGAAAAAGTTGGCAAGTTTGTTGAATTGTACGCTTGTAAAGTTTTGTGGTACAGGCCCCTGACTGTGCATTCTACGGACCCGTTAATTGGTACTGCCATTGAGTATTCCGAAGGGTGATCGTTATAACTTCATAAAAAAAGCGCGAAACTGGTATTTTTGACCTTTGCGTAGATGTGGTATTTTTTAAGTAACCTATTTCATCAAAAAGAACGAAGAGAAGCTATTTAAAACGACTACATGGTATCGAGAGGTGTACGAGCGAGCAAGTTTCACGAAACGAAACAAAATGCAACTTTGCAGTGTATGTAAATTATTGACTTACATCGATTCAAAATGTGAACGTTAAATTTAACAATACGAGACCGCATGATCATCAAATTGAAGCTAATATGTTGGGATATATTATATGGAGAACCATTTCTACTTACGATTAGTCATAATCATATCTTTATTTATATTATTCATAAATAACTCACCACTTTTAAATGTCAATGATAGAAAACAACGAAATGCCGGTGAAAACAAAGACAATTCTTGGCGGTTCGCCGTTGGTCCTTTCAGTTTAGCGTCTCGCCTTTTTTGATTTCATATCCCCTCTTGTCACCCACCTGCCACCTGTCACTGTCACCCTTCTGTCAACGTCCATGAGCCAGTATGGCTAGCACATGATGACAACGGCGCGGATTCTGCTCGTCGGAACACACGTGTTCGGCGCGACGACGAGCAGAATCCACTACCGAACAAAACCAGTTGCCTACTGTCATGATGTCGTTACCGAACAACGTCTTTAAACAAGTATTGATTGGCGAAATCATCATTTTGACCTGCTGCTCACGCTCGATGCATGCACGATAGTGTGTATGCTACACCCAGCACCGCGGCCTTGAGCTGACATACAGCCGGGCTAGATGGTGAATACAGCGCTTTATGAAAGTTTGCATTTGCCTATAACACGAAAAAATGTTCGGTCGGTGATAGGGACAAAACATGCCAAGGAATCGCAATAAGACTATCTTTCTCTAGCAAAGCGTGTCAGCCCTTTGCTAGAGATAAGCCGACAAACGGACGTTGCCATCATGTGCTAGCCATATAGATTGCCATGAGCTGTTGCCATAATCAATAAAAAATATCAGCTGACGAACAAAAGAAGGCGTATTGGTTATTTTATTGTAACTTATCCTTATGTTATTTGATTAGTTTGACCCATGTAATGGTTTATTGCTACATAGTATAAAATCTTTTTCCCTGAGATTTATATAAAAGAACCAGCGCTAAACGGAACGCAATGTTATGACATCAACTTTGACAGCGACAAGTTCTTGACCAATTTATATTTGCTGCTATTTTCGATTCTTATTATTGAGTCACAACCCGGTTATAACTCTTATTACAAGGATTGACATCTTAAATTCGTCTGGAAACAAACGTATCCTATATTCTGAGAACGTAAGATGTTGTTATAAAGACATACATAACCTATCTTAGTTCACTTGTGATAAGAAAATTTGTGAATAATATTGAGAAATATTCCATTGTAAATAACAATTTAAATATGAAGAATGGATGATTTGGAGAAGCACGCATCCTCGTATCAGCAGGATCAAGAAATATTGGACAGTAAGTGGGTTCTGCGTTATATTCTGAGAAGTAATTTGAGACCAAGTAGAATTTATATTTTCTGAGAACCAGCAACAGGTACTTAGTCTGTGACGCACTTTTTTATTTTCTGTGATAATTTGCATGTTTATATACACAAGTGTTTACAAAAATAGTGAAAAAATGCTGCTGTAAATGCTGTAAATCAGTGTTCTTTTCTACTTTGGCAATTATAAAACTTCTTGTTAGAACCAAACACAGTTGTTAGGTTTGTGATAAAATAAATGGTGTTTATGGAATTTTTCTTGAAAATCAAGAGTAACATGTTTTGATTGCATCTTTTAATCCTATAACCATTAATTATTAAAGACTAATAACTCAAACTCAAACTCAAACTCGTTTATTGGTAATAATAGTATTACAAGGTAGGTAGGTATTAATAATACAGGGTTTCCAAAATTACTTTCCAATTTATGTGTTTAATATTTATTGCTCAATACTAATAATGAGGCTCACTTAACATCAATTATAAATTACTGATTATTTCTAGTTTAATGTTGATGCTTCTTACATTACAAATTGACACAGGACAGGCCTAACAAATGAATAAAAACCAAATGTTTATTTTTTGTTTGTTGTTTTTGTGATTGTGTTTGTTGTATTATTTTTATTTTGAGAACCAACAGCTATGTTAATATATAAAATATGTTAATTTATATTTATTTCTTTGTTGTTTTTATTGTTGAACAAACTTGTGTGTGTATGTGGCAAACAAGTAAATGTTTTATCTATCTTTAAGTTGTCTCCTACGGCTCTTTTACAAGTCATACAATAACAAAAATATGTTTTATTAAAAGTTTATGGAAAGTTTTCCTCAACATGTGGCTTACCTAGCCAGAACTTTTTATTTGTCCCATACAAGCTTTTGATCCTGAATAGGAATAGGATGCCATAAAAAAAAGTTTGTCAAATATGACCTTTTTCTGGCACTCTGTATGTTTTTTCCGAAATCTGTAAATGCTAATCTTCATTAAATTAAAATTGAAGGAAGGTCTTCTAAGGCCATTTTCACCCTGTATATTCACCAATATTACAAGTATGAAAGTTTATTTATCTATTATACAAGTATAAAAGTTTATTTATTTAGATTTTTTGTTCTTCACTTAGCTTTAAATGTGATCATAATTATTATTATGTATACATTTATAAAATTGTTACTGTATTACATAATAATAATAAAGCCTTTATTGACAATCTATAGTTTTACATATATATGTTGTTGCTTAGTGTATAGTATTCCTTAACTCTAGTAATTATCTTTATTGTATCACATATTGATTGTTAAATATTAGTAAACTAGCGCTGTTGACTCTGCTGTCAACACAGTCAATCTTCAAATGTTATAAAGGGTCCGCAAAGTGACTCCTTTGCAGTTGCGAGCGTCTATAAGCTGCGGTGTCCGCTTAGCATCAGATGGACCGTACGCTTGTTTGTCCTCGTACTCGTATAAAAAAAGTTATATTTTTAAATGGCGTTTTGCAGCCCGGGGCATCAACATGACCGTAGAAGAAGTGGCGGGGCTCCCCACAGTCAAGTACTCGGAGAAGGTCCAGTCGCTCCACCTCAACGAAGATGACTTGTCCTTCTTGAAGGGCCTCCGAAGGCGGATCAAGAATAGGGTAAGAAATTACTCATAAAGTCAAAGTCGCGGGAAAAAAGTAGTAAAAAATATGGCACACTATATGTATTCCATTAACTGTGAAGACAAAAAGTTTTCGATGTTACTGCAAGCACAAAGTCTCAGAGTATTCCAGTGCTTAAGGCTGCGTTTCCACCAGAGATGTGCGAGGATGTGTTTTCATATATTTGACACCTCGCTCGGCGCGTTGCGAGGTGTCAAATGTATGAAAACGCATCCTCGCACATCTCTGGTGGAAACGCAGCCTAAACCGCCCGCGTGGTCGTGTCAGACGTTTCCCCTGGATTTTCCCTCAAGCTACTCTCAAAACGCGCTTGTATCGCTTTATTGGGCCCGGCCTATAATGCCACAGTTAGGTTCAATAGTACATTACTTAACAAGGGCGGTAAAACAAATAATGTCTCAGATCGCAGGTATTTGACGCCCGAGCCGAAGGCAAGGGCGATAAATATGCGACCTGAGGCGTTCTTTATTACCGCCCATGTTAAGAACAAAAAATTTATGTCACCCCCTGGCCAGGAAGTGGGACTTCCCGCGCGCGGAGCGTGCGGTAATTACCGCTTTATGGCCAGTTGTGACATAAATTATATTTCAGTTGATATTTCATTACACCTATCACAATCGAAGGAATCTGAACGGATAGAAAAAGAAATATTTCACACTTAGCTTATGCAGTGAATTCTTAACTTTATCTCTTTACGTAAGAGTACATTTTGAACTGTTCTTAGAATGTAAGTATCAGTGACAACCACAAGAAATTGAGACTGTACTGTGTTACTGTTGAAAAGTTGTATGTTGAGTTGCGAAGTGTGGTTTGTTTACTCTTGTGGTCATTCAAATAGTGATCCGTTTTAAGTATATGAGAGTTCACTAGCTTCTTGTGTTAAAGATAGTAGCCGTGAATGTGTAATACTCGCTAGCCGCATGCATTGTATTATATCACAAGTCTTCTAGAAGTTGTCAAGTTTCTTTCTAGCAAATTGAATTAGTATAGAGTAAATTTTATAAATATTATTTTATATTATTATAGGGCCTCGTACCTGTAGGTAAACTGTTAATGCAGTTTTGCAGGAAAATGTATTTATAGTAAGATTTATATTTTGTTTAATAAAGCAAATAAATAAATAACGCGATGATTTTGTTGGTACACGTTTTCTCGGGAATTGAGCGTTTTTGAAGTTTTATAAAAACTTTGCTTGATGAGATCCATACTAATATTATAAATGCGAAAGTGTGTTTGTCTATTACCTCTTCACGCTTAAACCGCTTAACCGGATTTAGATTAAATTTTTTATGGAGATAGTTTGGGTCTCAAACTAAGAAGGGGGAAGAACATATGATAGGTGACTATAGTCAAGGGCATATGTATACATTTTTGGGCCTTATTTCAATGGAGTAAGGTGAAAAAATGTATACATATTGGTGCCCTTGACTGTACTATTTATCTCGAAAATCATCCCTCGAAGGGAGGGAATAGGGAGTGCAACTTTGCATGGACACAGAATAGTCCACGTATCCTCCTCGTCCCTGAGAGACCCGCCTGGTGTCGATCGGGTGACGTCGCGCCACGCAATTCGCCCGCGGCACGCGCTACGTACCCGCGCAAACAATTTACGCGTTCGCACGCATACATACTTACCCACAGCGCTTACGTCCCTTCGCGTGTCACAGGTGCGACGTGGACGAAGCATAAGCGAGTGTATAATAAAAATTGCAGCTGGCATCACAGAACAGTCGCCGGCGCAGCCTCGAGCACCTGCGGCGGCTCACGCGCGAGCTGCGCGCGGTGCGTGCGCGGCGCGACGACGCGCTCGCCGAGCGGCGCGCGCTGCTGCGCCGGCGCGACGCGGCGCGGGACCGCTGCCGCGCGCTCCGGACCCACGTCGCGCAGGTATAGTGTCACATATTAGTATAATAATACAGAACGGGCACGAACCGCCCCGCACCGAGGCAGTTACCTCGCCCCCGCGCGGCGTTTTAGTCACCGATCAGTCACGGCTCATTCCTGTGCGCAACGCAGTGACAATGAGACGCACACATTGACGCGTGTACCGACAGCGCACACTGATATTTGATTTAATGATGACAAAATAAATATTTGGCTTTGTAATACATTTGACTCACCTTTAAAAGGAAAAAATTTGCTCACCTGCATGCAGGTTGAATACGCATGAACTTTTTAAATATAAGATCCTTGTAACCGTGTTTAAGCCAAGGGGCTGACACGCTTTGCTAGAGAAAGATAGTCTTATTGCGATTCCTATAAGAGGAAATAGAAAAGAGTGGCATGTTTTGTCCCTATCACAGACTGAACATTTTTTCATGGTCGGGTTATAGGCAAATGCAAACTTCCATAAGCAATACATTGGACATGCAAACCGGCCAAATTGCGTAGTACAAATTTTGTATGAAAATGAGCAAGTATGAGAAAGACATAGCCCCGGTCGCTCGTTGGCGCATCTATAACTACAGACACAGAATAGTATAATAGTATTACATACAGAACGGACACGAACTCCCCGCACCGAGGGAGGTCAGCTACCTCGTCCCTGACAGGCCCAGGCTGACAGGCCGGGTTACGATCGGGTTACCGTCGCGTCTCGCGATTCGTCCGCGCCACGCGCTACGCACTCGCGCAAACAATTGACGCGTGTACCGACAGCGCACGCACACATACTTACCCACAGCGCTTACTTTCCTTCGCGTGTCACCCCCGTGCTACAGAGTATATATTATATCTATGGTTTAAGCAAATAAAGAATTTGTGTTTGTATTTTTATTTTCAGGTGCTACAAGAGCGGTGTGATCCGTCCGTTATCCCAGAGATAGACTCTCTAGAATCTCATCAGCCCAAAGAAATCAAAACCGACACCTCCCCAGACCTCAGCGAAAGCTATCGAGACAACGAGACATGTCGAGACATGAACGAGACCTATAGAGACAACAAAGAGACGTTCGAATGCAGAATCGAGAAGTTAGTCCAGAAGAGCGTGAATCACATTTACGAGAAGAAGAAAATCTCCGCCAAAACCGTCTTCCTAGAGGACAGTGAAAAGTTTTACGACGACCCAAAAAGTGTCTTTATAAAGGACGAGAAAATTTTCAATGACAGAGAGTCCTTTGTAAAGGAGAAAATCTTCAATGACAGAGAGTCCTTTGTGAAGGACAAAATTTTCGTTGACAATAATGCGTTTAAGAAGGACAATGAGAGCGTGTATATAAAGGAGGAGTGTGATGAGGGTTGCAAGGTGTTGAGAGAGGAGAATGGGGGAGTGTTGGATCTGTGTGTGAAAGAGAAGAGGCGGAGTCACGGGAGGAAGCAGTCGGCGCCGCGGAGGATCGCCTACGTTACTGACTATAATGGTATGTTTAAACAGTCATTTAACAAAACGAGATGCAACACTATACAGGGTGAAATTTTATTGACCGAATTTTTCCTAGGCAAAAAAAGAGGAGGAGGAGGTGTTTAGGTATCAATAAAAGATGCAATTTCAGAAAAAAATTGGGTAAAATTTTCAAAAAAAAAAACACAATTTTCGCGAACATGAAACAACAATGATTACGGACCAAGAGACCCAAGCCCGTGAAAGTAAGTATGAAGAAAAATTTGCGAAAAATAAAAAATAAAATAAATAAATAAATATTTGTGGACAATCTTACACAAATCAACCTAGTCCCAAACTAAGCACAGCTTGTACTATGGGTACTGAGCGACGATATACATACTTATATAGATAAATAGATACTTAAATACATAGAAAACATCCAAGACCCGAGAAAAAATATTCGTGCTCATCCATCACAAAAAAAAATGCCCCGGCCGGGATTTGAACCCACAAAAAAAATTCGTCAAAAAGCGTTTTTTATGCAAAAATTGTCTCGGCGACTCATCGTGGGGCCAGGGCGATCATTATTGCTGCCTCCCAAACAACCCACTTCGGCGGAATCCACGAACGAAATTTTTTTAGGATATCTTTCAGCTGCTGTATATCAACATTTTTGTACTGAAAGATACTGAAAGAAAAAACACGTATATTTTAATTTTCGCCAAGGAATCTACTGTGAAAATTTGGACGGTCAATAAAATTTCACCCTGTATATCGATTTAAAATTACACGATTTTCACACATTATTATTGGAACACGGGACTTAATCTATATACATAAAGTTGATGGGTGACTGATTAATCACCGCCCCGCCGAAACTGCCGGTCCTAGAAATTTGAAATTTACACTATAGTAAGTTTATATAACGGAAGCAAGGGATAAGACGGGATTTTTGGAAATTCCACCCCTAAGGGGGTAAAACAGGGGTGCAAAGTTTGTATGGGGGGCAATAATTTTTTAAAGGTATAGACTTGAAACTTTGTACAAAGACTCCTTAAAATAAGACTATGAAAGTAATAACTGCGTTTTCAAAATTTTCGTCTCCTAAGGGGTTGAAAATAGGGGTGAAATATTGTATGGAGAGCAATTTTTTTTTAAAGTGAGAGTCTTCAAACTGTGTATCAAAATTCCTTATAATAATACAAAAAAAGTAATTTCAGCGTTTTTCGAAATTCATCCCCTAAAGGGGTTAAAAAGGGATTCAAAGTTTATATTGGAAGCAAAAATTTTTTGAGTGAAGTTTGTATGGGGAGCAACATTATTTTAATTGAGAGACTTTCATTTCACAAAAAGACTGTTTAAATGATTTCAGGATTTGTGGATTTGGATAGATGTTTGTAACGAAATTTCTACAGGTCCATTATAATTAAATACGTACAGTAACGAAGAGAAAACGACAAGATACGTGTCAACTCACACAAAAAATAGCCTAAGTAAATGAGAGTTTTTAACCGATAAGTAGGTACCTAAAGGGATTTTTAGAGGGGTTGAGAATTTGGGTTGACCGATTTATATCTGTACAGCATATTAATAATTTGGTCTCACCGGGTAAAAGTACCACAATTATTATACCGTTTCCTGGATATTAAGATGTTTTAACTAAAAACCGAGCTCTACGCAGACGAAGTTGCGGGCAACAGCTAGTCGCGTATAATTATGATTTATTTATCTTTTGTAAGGTTTTTGCCCAACGTTTCGAATGTATCGCAACATTCGTGGTCGCGAGCTGACTGGCGTGAGCGGGTATCAACACCCCACTTACTTGCACCAGGCCGGTTTTTTAGGGTTCCGTAGTAAACAAGGAACCCTTATAGTTTCGCCATGTCCGTCCGTCCGTCCGACCCCCATTTTTCTCAGTAACCGTTAGTGCTAGAAAGCTGTAATTTGGCATGAGTATACATATCAATGACGCCGACAAAACGGTAGAATAAAATCTATAAAAAAAATTTTTTTTTAGGGTACCTCCCCTACATGTAAAGTGTTGGTGCAAATTTTTTTCTGCCAAACCCCATCGTGTGGGGTATCGCTGGATAGCTCTTTTAAAAATATTATAAGGTTTCTAAAAGCATTTTTTGATTAAACAATTGGTTAGCGTGATATTAAGCTTTGAAGAGATAATTTTTGCTATGGTCAAGTGTCCCCCCCCCCCCCCTGCCAGCTAAACGGTGGCTACTAGGCATGTGAAAAAAATCATGGTAGTAGTATATACGATGAATTTAAAAGGAAAACTATCACAGCTAAGTAGACATTACTAGTTAACGAGTAATAGTCGAACTTCAGAAATGTACTTTGCAAAAGCAAACGTTCGTACAATTTCCATTGATACCTTAGATAATGTTGTTAATTCTTTCAAAAACATAGTAAATATAAGTTTTCGAACTTTTTAGTCCACATAATGTAAAGGGTAGACGACTACGGAACCCTACCTTGCGCGTGGCCCGACACGCACTTGGCCGGTTTTTTTAAATATACTTTTTTTCATTTACAGATGTGGTTCTGGATTTGAAAATAAAGAAAGAAAATCAGTGATATCGGTGAGAACTAGAAGTAATTATACAACAAACTGTATAAATATTGCGACCAAAAATAACCTAATATTATACGAATATTAACAATAATAAGGCAGGTTTATGTTCAGAAATGCTTTGCTGAATATCCGTCATCAATTGAGAATATGCTATCTATATTTTTGTGATATCATTCAAAGTTGTATGTGAAGTCCCCAACCCGCTCTGGGCCATCGTGCGGACTACTGCCCAATCCCCCTCATCTATGGGAGGAGGCCTGTGCCCAGCAGTGGGACGTATATCGGCTGATGATGACCATTCGAACCAGTTTTTAGACATTAGGTGCCCCATACGCCAATGACTTCATATCGAGTCGATCAAGATGTGAAGGCAAGCTCCGTGCCATCAAGTAAGGTTCATTTTCAGTCTTTTTCTACGAAGAAAGGCGTATGAGGCATAATTTACAGAATCTACTGGTAAAAGGTAAAAGTGATATCTGAACACTACTTAATCGTTAAGGACATTCGAATATTTGTTCTTGGGTCTTGGATGTCTTCTATGTATTTAAGTATTTATTTATCTATATAAGTATGTATATCGTCGCTTAGTACCCATAGTACAAGCTTTGCTTAGTTTGGGACTAGGTTGATTTGTGTAAGATTGTCCACAAATATTTATTTATTTTTTACATAATCATGCTCAGATATTTTCGAACCCTTAAGGACGTACAGTAGAATCCGCGTATAACGACTCCGCATATAACATTTTAACGACTGCTAAATCACCTGACGTTAGTATTTCATCCCATACATTATACAACATATAGGTGGCGGTTTGCGCCGCGACAGAGACAGGATACCGAGACGCGAGTTGCAGTCAAGTGACGGTCGCGGTCTCCGGTCTCGGTCTCCTGTCTCGGTCTCGTGTCTCTGTCGCGGCGCGAACCGCCACCTATATGTTGCCTACTGTCAAGTGACGGTCGCGGTCTCCTGTCTCGGTCTCGTGTCTCTGTCGCGGTACTCTACTGTACCTGTAGTATTTGTGAACTTGATTGTATTTATTTATTGCTCGGCATTAGATTGCAAGACCGAGTGAGGAATGACGAGATCCGATCCGACGCCGCACGAAAGTGCGTGACGTCGGAGATGTCATTACCAAACTCAAGTGGAGTTGGGCAGGACACATTGCTAGGCAGAGTGATGGCAGGTAGACCAAGAAAGTGTCAGACTGGTGGCCAATTCATGGCAAAAGGAGCGTCGGCCGTCCACCGGCTAGATGGGTCGATGACATAGGAAGATCGCGGGTCACTCTTGGATAAGACTGGCTCACCGGGACGAGTGGCGTACTCGAAGAGAGGCCTATGCTCAGCAGTGGGCGATTACAGGCTGAAAATGATGATGAAATGATGATGATTGTATTTGGCACTGGCATAATGGAACACTGGATATTCGGAATATAAGCAATTCTGAACGTTAGCCTTTAGAACTATCACAATATTTATCGATTTTAGTTATTCTCTATCGATGCTGCTATGCGTTTCCCGTTTTCATTAAGGTATGCTAAGTTTTAAGTTGTCCATGTATTCTTTTAGGTTATATTTACGAGTTTTAGTCTTTGTATATATATTGACAATGAATACAGTAATGAGTTTGTATTATGTCGGGCTGTTTAAAGTTTTTAGGTCCAATACAAATAAAGAACAAGTTCTGAAAAATCGACTTTCACTAAAAAAAAACAATTTAGGCTGGAAACAGTGCTCGACCGACAGCCAGTGCGTACCGTCGGTCGGGCGCCGACCGACGTAGCTATCGCTGTATGCAAGCATACGAGCGTTCAGAGCGATGCTCACCGTCAGCCGACCGACCATACGCGCTGACCGTCGGTCGTGCTCTGTTTCCAACCATAGACTTGCATAGATATAGCTACGTCGCGACGGTACGCACTGACCGTCGGTCGAGCACTATTTCCAGTTTTAGTTCACGAATAAGGACGTTTAGATGTGACAAAGTAAAAAGTACCTAATTATGACCAGTCTCTGACATGTAAATGTATTTTATGTCACACCTGGCCATAAAGTGGCCATTATCGCACGCTCCGCGCGCGAAAAAACCCACTTCCTGGCCAGGGGGTGACATAAAATTTTGTACTTACCACGGGCGATAATAAAGAAAGCCTCAGATCGCATATTTATCGCCCTTGCCTTCGGCTCGGGCGTAAAATACCTGCGATCTGAGACATTCTTTGTTTTATCGCCCTTGGTAAGTAATGTACTATATTTCAAGGTTTATAAAATAAATACAAAATCATATTATTATACAAGTTGATATTTTAATGTACCTATTTACTGAGAAAAATTGGTCTAAAAGCACAAACTAGAATTTAAATAAAAGCTCGTTTCAAATTATTTACTGTAAACTATTTATGACACTATTTCCATAGGAAATGTAAAAATATACAAACGACAAAAATATACAAATATATGTTATACAAATTATAACGAATGTGGTTATACCAAGTAGTTTAATGTCTGTCAACTTAAAGGGACCTTACGGGGCTAACTAACACCCTTAAGGTATGATTCCGTTGCCGACTGCATACAGCAACAGCACGTTCCGCCGGACTCCAAATTGAACCGTAACGGTATGCGTAAAAAGCTCAATTTGAAAGTGTCGTAACAGCACACGCCGCTCCCTCTAAATTGGGACTCTTAGGGTCAGTTGCACCAACATACGAACACGGTCATCGTCAAATATGGCGCCGGCAGCTGTCATCCCTTAGAAACTTGTCAAGCTTTCCATACAATCATATTTGACGAACACCGCTTACGATTACAGACGGTTTGGTGCAACCCAGCCTTAGGGTCAGTTGCACCAACGTACGAACACAGACCGGTCATCGTCAAATATGGCGCCGGCAGCTGTCATCCCATAGAAACTTGTCAAACTTTCCATACAATCAGATTTGACGAACACCGCTTACGATTACAGACGGTTTGGTGCAACCCACCCTTAGTCTTATAATACGCTGTCCCGCACACCCCGCTCCGCTGGCTCCACAGAGTATCAGCGCCGTTGACCACGCTAGCCGTGCCAACTGCATTTGCTGAGTGGAGGCCATTTCAGGTTCACATCCTGATCTAGCACCTGTTTTGTTTTATTTTTCGCACTCTCTTATTGTCTACTTCCTCGATGTCTTTGTTAATCTGTTTTTTTCTTTTTATTGATGATGTGTTTACCTGAATAAATGTGATTCAATTCAATTCAATTGGCTACTTGACAGTTTTCGGAAATGTATTTTAAATTATACATAGGTTTATTTTATACCTGTAACAATTATCTTTTTCCCCCAAAGAGCTTAATTTTTTTCAAAAAAATATTTTTTCTTTAAGTAATTTGAATTTCGCGCGAAAACAGACGATCACGTGACTGTGAGTAACTGTGACGTCGCACTTGATAAACAACTAAAGGTTTACTTCCGCAGCCGACAGCAGACGGCAACTGCATGTTACACTGCACTCCAAATTGTACAATAACTTGTGTTGTTGCGACACTTCTCCGCTCATTTTAAATAGAGCTTTTTACGAATACCGTTACGGTTCAATTTGGAATGCGGAGAAACATAACGTGCAGTAAGTGCAGTTGCGGTCTGTTGCGGAATTAAACCTTAACTTTGAAATGTGACGTCACACGCGTTTCGGTTTTTGTAATCCACAGATAAAAAAAACTCTTAATTTATTTTTCAAAAATAAAATGTTTTCAATTAATTTTAAAGCACAAAACCTATTGTATGAGTATTGTAAACCTATAAGCTACTGTATCCAACACATTAATTATTTTATCTTTACAACTGTCAAATAGCGAATTACGGTTCAATTTGGAGTGCGGCGGAACGTGCAGTTGCTGTATGCAGTCGGCAACGGAGTCATACCATAATTCATAATCGCTTATAGTATTCTTATCTCACGAGCGCGGTTTGTCCATGGTTGTTGTTGTGACACATACGAACACATAGACAACGTGAACTCATAGCTCCTATGCTGACGCACACATAGACAATGTGCATGTATAGCTCAACACACAACCATGGCTCACCCGCGCTCGTGAGATAAAATCACTATAAAACTTATTTTAGTTAAATAGCCACTAAAGTTCGTTGGTCCTTATCTATCTCTTTGACATTCTGTATGTCAGAAAGGGACATAACATTAAACAACAGATTTTGGTAGCAGGGTTTTGTTAAGTTTTATGATTATGAATAAGAATATATCTTTATTTTACTAAACGGTTAAAACTCACGTATTAATTGTTACTTCGGGCGACATGTTCCCGACGAGTTCGAAACATGTCGCCCGAAGTGACAATTAATACGTGAGTTTTAACCGTTTAGTAAAATAAAGTTATAACATGTCTCACGAAAGTTTAAATTCAAGAATATATCTATATGCAGTCTATTATTCGAACGTAAGTTCTACTTTGCCGAGCATGTTTGAATAAGCCAACCCTTACGCATGGCATGGCGGTCGAAAACAAGCCCCCAAAACCAGGCGACCTTGGTCCGCACGGCAGCAAGATTTCCTTTGAAAATCGGTCCTTGTCGACCAAGATCGCTCCGTCCTTGGGAAGGAACTTGTCGGCGACCGTCTGGCACGCGCTTTAGACCAAGCGATTGTTTAACTTCCCTCCCTCAGTTAGCGTGCTAAATTTAGCCATATGTATAGGCCGTTTTAAACGATGTCTTGATTAATTATTACTGCGCGTCGCCGTTTAGGAGGTTGCTACACTGATGCGGTTTCTGCACGACAGTGCGGTGTGCGAGCGAGACAGCGCTATGCAAGTGTATAGCGGTGTCCCGCTCGCACTGCGGAAACCGTCCGGATACCGCATCTGTGTGATAGCCGCCTTACAAAAGTTACAAAGAGTGCCATTGCGGTGTACTTGCAGGATAAAGATAATTTATAAATTTTATGGGCATTTTATTTTCCAATTTACTCCTTGGCATTTGTTTGTTATGTGAATGAATAATATATGTATATTTAAATGTATATACAGTACCTAGTAGAAATTCTATTATTGTGTAAAATTGACGTAACTGTACACATATTTATTTAGTGGTTAGTTTGCCATTGAAAGATAGACTAAACTCAGACTACCGTAAGGTTCCTTTTAGTTTGGATATAAATTGTATAAAGGTGCATAAACGATGTTGAGTTTTGTAATAAATAATTTTAGTTACCCAAAAGGTGTTTTATTCATTGTTAAGAAATTGACTTCCGTAGCGGACCCCAGGCATCCTTCAGGATGCAACTGTACTGGGATAACACTAGGAGGATGATGATGATGATCATGTGATTTAACACCATTCTATTTCTTTCTATGGGAATCTTGGGATTAGGTAGCGGACCCCAGGCATCCTTCAGGATGCAACTGTACTGGGATAACGCTAGGAGGATGATGAAGAAATTGACTTCCTGAAATGGCATATTTATTTAAATGTAGAAATTATTGAAAGTCTTCTACTGCACTATTATTAGTATACAGTTTTCACCCACCGTTTAAGCGGGTATTACACTGTCCTGAATCAGGCGTCCTAACTAGTGGAGGGGAGTTGAAGCATCTCGCTCTAACGTATAGGTCGGAACCCTTCTAAGTGTCCTGAATTCAGGACAGTGTAATACCCGCTTTAACACTTTCAGTGCCAATAACTCCCCTAGCGAGTTCTTAATAATTTTGTTCACATGCCGTACGAATCCCAAAGCGAGTTCGTTCATATACTAATTGACATATTGACAATCGTCGCTGGTATTTAATGATGGTCATTGGATTTTGGCCTGGTATTGAAAGCGTTAACGCAGACGTTTATATGTGTCATATTTTCTAGCTTCAAACGAATGTTCGGCACGCAATCTCCAGTAGGTATGTATCTAAACCACATCTTAACTTTTTGGATTCTTGATACTATTCATACTGCGTATGTACCACATGTTACATGTACATGTGACATGTACTGCCTATATGGCAACAATCAGGAAGTGTCAAAGCATGGTTGTTCATCTTAGAAGAAAGCTGACGGAATTAATAATAGCGCCACCTATTTTCATGGTTATTAAACTTGCTCGAATAGTCAGCTAAAAAGTAAAAGTAGGTAGACTGTTAAAAATGTATTCAAAAATTCGATGCGTACCAGTATCACACACGTGGCCCTGTGGTAAAGTATATTGTCTTTAGAGACAATGTACCCGGGTTCGATCCCCAGCGGCAGATGCACTTTTTGTATGTTTTTTCACATGTATCCAAGATAATGCTTACTAACTTTAGCACTTGGTGGCGCTTTAGTCGGGATCACAATATGCGTGAAGTTGGCTATCTATTTCCAGTCATTACACTCTTATTTAAAGCTGCCTACACAAAGCCCTGCCTGCAGGGCCCTGCTTGCAGTGCCACTGCCAAATCGTATTGTGTGTAGGCATGCAGGGCCGATTTTTTTATCTGTTAAATCGGCCCTGCATGCCTACACACAATACGATTTGGCAGTGGCACTGCAAGCAGGGCCCTGCAGGCAGGGCTTTGTGTAGCCGGCTTTATGTGTCAAAGTGACACTAATATTTTATAAAGCTGTGTATACACATGCCATGCCCACGTTGCAGACATAATTGTTAAAAGCGCCATCTCTGGTTGAGTAGCTATTCAGTCAAAACTCCGAGTTGTTTTTGTTACATAATAGATTTCAGGTATATGATTTGTATTTTGCTTATCACACACTTCACTTTTTTTACAATGAGCCTATAATTATTAATTATTAGATTTTTAAGTAATAGCAAAAGATGAATATAGATGTATATTTTTGATACTAATTTATTTTTATGACTGGTATTCTTAATCGCAAAAAAGCACCCCCTAGCGTGCGAAAATCAAAACCTTCCTTTTGTCTCCTTCAATCCAATATGGCGGTAAACGATGTATGAAAGGTGCAGAATGTTATGATTTGAAACGAATAATAAAAATACTAAAAAACCAACGAAATCCGTGAAAGAAACGCTTCGACCGGTGTGTTAACGACAAAACACTATTTATAATGCAAACTGATCAATAAAAAGTGACGTGTGTGTGAAAAAACGTGTTATTTATATTTGAAAAATATAATTTTTCTGTGTGGGTTTTCGCTAATGCATCACGGTGTATTGCTATGTGAGAGAAAACGTAGATATGTCTACCGATGCTGATAAGGATGCGGTATGCCGGAGTGTTAGTGCGGATCAGAGCGGCGGGGTCGAGCCCACGGCCGACGAAGAGTCGAAAAAGAAAAAACAGTCTCGCAAGGTCTGCTTTCCTGACGATGACCACCTCGTCACTCAATACTGCGAGCCTGCGAACCCTTGGCACAATGGTAAGTCTTCCAATTTGGCAAAGAATCAAACTTTTATGTACATTATATTTCCTTGTTTTGATGGGATTTGCTGCCTTTGTAGCCTCTGACTTACCTATTTTAAGTTAAAACTTGTACATATTACACATAAACTGACTCGTGACAACATCTTTTTAGTTTTGGTATACCAAGAACATACTATATCTCATGTGACAGAGAAATGAAACTATAACCCCTTTATTATTTACCTTTTAAACATAACCCAATAAGAAAGATAACCAATCATTTATATCCACGATCAATCAAAGCAAATTTCCTGTCATATTAACACTAAAATAGCCTTAAGATATTATATTCACCTATGTACAACTTAGGAATTCAACGAAAAATATAAAAGAATTGGTTAAAAGTTAAATATTTCGACAAAATTATTTTTAGTATGGTTTATTTTACTTACAAGCATTAAAAAGCCCTGATAGCTTGTAATCAGATTTAGGTTCTCACTTAAAAAGCATTCTTATTGGGTTTTGGTACTGATTGACTCAAAACATGACAATAATGTTCTGTCCAGAATTGTGTTCACCAAATAGCAGAACACTATCAAAAATCAGTACATCTGGTAACCCTTACTCTACCAGGCACCTTTGCATGGTCAACCAATTTGATTTCTGGGCCACTTTGTACCATGCCACAGTGACATTTATATGAGATCTCTAGTGGCTTTCATATAGATTGTCACTGTGACACGGTACAAAGTGGCCCAGAAATCAATTAGGTTGACCGTACACTTCAGGGTGTTCAATAATATCTGAACATGCACTTTAATGGCTCGAGAATAGAACCATGTTCCTGTATATGTTGTTCATCATCAATGTACAATACAATACATATAGGTACTATTTATGGAACACCTAAAAAACAACAGTACAGAATATTAGGCTTAAAATAGAGGTAAACAACAGGCAGTCTTATCACTAAAGAGCAATCTCATACAGAAAACCATTGGAAAAAATGTATTATTTTAGAAAAAATACCGATACCACCTAGTAACAGTGAAAATGAGGTCAGAAGTGTACAGATACAATGTAGAAATCATACAAATTTAGGTCAAACATACAATTAGATTCTGGACTCCTTATGCTATAAAAATTGCAGTTGTCTGTGTCCATTCATATGAATCATATCGAATCGCGTTTAAAGTGAAATGATTATACAATACAATTATATTCTTTATTGCTAACCAAATAAAGTACACTAAAGAAAACAGCAATTTAATCACTCACAAACAATGGTAGACAACAGGAGGTATTATGGCTAACAAGCAATAATTGACAATATTTCATGATTTCCAAAAGTCTTAATTCGAAAACCATTTCGGTAAAAACGTGTGAAGTACACAAAAAACATTTTTTTAGATTTTTTTCTCCGTTAGTTTTGGAAAAAATCGCAAATTACTGTAAACCGAAAGTTGACGTTATCTTCCTCGCTGTATTCAGGGAGACCTTAGTACAGAGTACAGACAATCGCTGCTCTGGAGTGGCTCTGGATTCTTGTTGGGAAGATGACGTCATATTTTACTTACGCCCTTTTGGAATGACCTACTTTTCAACGTGTTTTTTTTGTATGAAATAATGAGTTAAATTGAAAAAGAAAAAAATACGGGTGGCTTAAATTTTTACCTATTTTCTAACTAGTTCATAAAATAAAGTAGTTAAAAATATGAAATGTTGTCAATTATTAACTAGATTCTAAGGGGCTATTCATAAATTACGTCATCTATTTTTGACGATTTTTGACCCCCCCCCCCCTAAAACCATCCAACCATCATAATTCGAATGACCCCCCCCCCTATCAAATAAAATGATGTCATTTCTAAAAAATGGCTTAATTTTTCAATAAAAAACTATTTAAAATGATTTAGTTATTATTATTTCTTTAAAGTCAAAACAATCAACAAAACGACAAATTAACAATCAACTCTAAATATCAAATAACAATTTTTATTCATTTAGATTTAGTGTTTTCCCATGGGGACTTCACCCACTCACTCCTCCAAGTTCTGAATCAAATCGGGCCTGGAATCATGTGGTTCTTGATCAGAGCCTCCAGCCAATTTCATTAGCTATTTATTTATTATAACAATTTATTGTTGATTCAAGTTTAGTAGGTAATTTTTTATAGCATTAACAGTTTATAGAAACACGAATTTCATTCCTTTTTTACTCATTAAAACACTTTTTAAAGATGCGAGAGATGATGCCATCTTGGGATTGACCCCCCCCCCCCTCCTACGTCATGCTACCATCATCCAATGTTATGACCCCCCCCCCCCAAATTTGAAATGACGTAATTTATGAATAGCCCCTAAGTAGCATTTATTTTGTATGACAATTTAGGCAACACACAACCATGGCTCACCCGCGCTCGTGAGATAAAAGTACCTACTCTACAAATATTTGCACTGGGATTCGAAGCATTTGAACACAATATGGCCAGCTTTCAACCAGTTTCATAGAAAGTTTTTTTTTTCAGAAACCGTTAACTTTTTAGGTACAACTTAAATGCCATTGTGTAGAGCCCAATTAGATCTACCAGAAAAATGGGTTAGGTTAGGTTAGAACTGCGACCCTTTTGTAAAAAAATGTTTTCCATGCAATGAAAATTCTGCGAAACAAAAAATCTATGAAACTGGTTGTACGTTGTTTCGCAGACAGAAGTTCCATAGATTTATTGTTTTGCAGAATTTTCATTTCAACCCAGATTGGCACCCCACTGTATCATACTTATGATAATCAGCAAACTTAACCGGTTGTACGTTGTTTCGCAGACAGAAGTTTCATAGAAGTGTCTTTCATTATCAGCCTATATATGTCCCACTGCTGGGCACAGACCGCCTCTCACAGATGAGAGGAATTGGGCAGTAGTTGCTATGCGGGCCCAGAGCGGGTTGGGGACTTCACATACAACTTTGAATTTCTTCACGGATGTTTGCAGGTTTCCTCACGATGTTTTCCTTCGCCTAAAAGCTAACGGTAAATATCAAATGATACTCCGTAAATAAGTTCCGAAAAACTCATTGGAACGAGCTGGGATTCGAACCCACGACCGCCGCTTGGCAGCCGCATGCTTGAACGACTGGGCTACCATAGCTCATTTATCTTTAGACCAAAAAAATACAGACAAAACAGATAATATGAAATAAAAAAGACCTACTATAATCTTGTATAATATATTGTCTTTAATATACTCATAGAAATATATTTTAGTAAAAAAACGTCTCTGTACTATACAAATAAAAATTGCCATACAAAAAAAACACGATCAGGTACGCTTAAATTACGTTTTCTTTAATACAACGAAAATAAAATTATAGATTTAAAAAAAAAATTGTTTTCGCTTAGGAGTGAAAATTTGTATGGAGGTACGACATTAAACGAGATGCGCGCAGACAAAGCTATGGCAAAAGTTCGTTCGTTATATTTTTCAGCAACTGTTTTTAAACACCTTATCAGTTATCCCTTACACGTGTATATGTATGTATAAAGTAAATATGACAAGGTCTTAATAGGCATAATATTACGGTCGATGATACAACCATGTCTCAGACTGTAAACAGCTGATAGCAACTCTCAGCTGTCTGTGCTGTTATCAGTGGGATAGTGCAAATATTTAACATTGCTTCCTTATTATTATGTTGTAATATGTACAGTCGGGGTAAGAAAAGGTTCATCACATTAAAGTCGAAATTTGCTTGCACCATGGCAATAATCGGTCCTGCCGATGTTTAATTTCCAACGAATCAGAAATATCGCATTGATGTTTGCAATAACTGATAATGACAGGTCAGCTTAAAGTTTATAAGAGAAAATATTGACACTGACAAACACTGACAATTATAATTTATTAATATTTTTTAATTTATTAATTTTTAATAATTTTTTTTTTTATTATTTGATTATTACTCTTAAAAAGTTGTTTATTTGACTAGGTCATTAAAAAGGTTTGATGTTGATGTGAAATTAGATATAGGTCAGAGGTATATACTATTTTGACGCTTGTTGTCATATCAAATAAGTATAATTTTATATGCACTTATCTACTTAGTTCTTTGGTTTCAAAAGGTACTAAGAGCTCTGATTTTGTAAAGGAATTAATTTAATAACTGACGAAGGTTTTCGTACCCCGACTGTATGTGGACGAGTCTGCAAGATGGATCTTATCCCATCAGAACATAAATGTGAAATGAGAGCCAAGTTCAATATTAAGAATATGCGTCGTTATTGACTTATCTATATGGGTGCCAAGTTCTATGTAGAAAATCCTGAAACTTGAGATGTAATTCAAGGTCAAGATTTTGATTTGGCTAGTTTTTACCAACAAACCAAAGTTTAGAAAAATACCATAGACAAATATACTATAGCATGTACGTAAAAACCAGCCAAGTCAAAATCTTGACCTTAAATTACATTTCGAGTTTCCGGATTTTCTACACAGAACTTGGCACCCATATAGATATCAATTCTTTTGTCGGCCAAGTCAATAACGACGCTTATTCTTAATATTGTACTTGGCTCTCATTTCACATTTATGTTTTGATGGGATATCATTACTTTTTGTTCAGAAATTAAGCTCAGTACCGACTGTACTATACGGTTCAAATAAAATTAGGATTGTTAAATGATATTGTATCTCTATCATATCATATCTCTATCATACTAATCATAACTTTTGACATAATAATAATGTAATTATATCTAGAACAAATGTCTCATTTGATAAAGGATTAAGGGTTGGAAAACGTTGGCGCCCAAAGCACTAATTCTGCTTGAAATTACTACTGTCTCTATCGCACGCAAGAATATTCCAGAATGCCTGTTCTCGCTCGCACGATAGGTTCACAATAGTCTTATAGGCGGAGGAGACCGTTTACCGTAGACTAGAGGTGAGACGTTCCAGAACAAATTTGGAAAAAATGCTAAATACCCTAGATAAAGAAAGTCGACTAGTGGGATTGCAAATGAATGCTTTAAAAACAAAGATCATGACAAACGGCCACCAAAAACCAATAAGAATAGAAGGAAAAGAAATAGAATATGCAGAAGAATATATCTATTTGGGCAAACAAATTTCCTTTAAGACCAACAGCAACGAAGAAGAGGTTGAAAGAAGAATAAACACTGCATGGAAAAAGTACTGGAGTCAAAAAGAAATCCTCAAAGGAGACTACAGCCTAAACATTAAAAAAACGATAATGGACTCATGCATCCTACCTACACTAACTTATTCATGCCAGACTTGGGTGTTCACTAATAGAATAAGAAACAAAATTATGAGCTGCCAACATGCCATGGAGAGGAGCATCTTGAAATTAAGAAAAATTCAAAAAACAAGGAATGTAGACATAAGAAATAAAACAAAATTAACAGATGCCCTCCAACATGCCTTAAAACTAAAGTGGAATTGGGCAGGCCATGTTTCAAGGTACCAGGATAAGAGATGGACTAAGTCGACCACAGAATGGACTGGCCCCCTAGGGAAGAGGAGTGTAGGACGACAGAGGAAGAGATGGGTGGACGATATAGTGGAGGTAGCTGGTCAAAACTGGATGGACAAAACTCACGATAGAGGAAAATGGAAGAAGATGGGGGAGGCTTTCACCCTTATAGGGACCACAAATAAAAAGTGAAAAGAAATAACTTTGAAAAACAGACAAATAAGTGGAAAAAAGCTATAATAATAATAATAATAATAAGAGGTGAGACGTACTAGGCAAAACGCGTACTGAGACTTGCGAGTACGCGTCCACAAAAATACTAGATCCAAAGACTAGGTGACCAGGTGACTAGGTGAGGAAGACTAGACGCGCTAAACCGACCCCGACCCGAGGTGCCCCGAAAGAATCAGAACATTAAGTGCCAGTTGCACCAACGTACGAACACGGACCGGTCATCGTCAAATATGGCGCCGGCAGCTGTCATCTCATAGAAACTTGTCAAACTTTCCATACAATCAGATTTGACGAACACCGCTTACGATTACAGACGGTTTGGTGCAACCCAACCTAAGACCCTTAGACGTTTCGAGTCTTCAGAGTCGTCGTACGCCTAGTACTCGATACGCTAAAAGACGCGCGGGCGGGATCGCGTACTTACAATACGCGTCCATGCCAAAACCTATTCCAAAAACCTGTTCCCGTAAATACGTCTCACCTCTACCGTAGACTTGACAACCCTAGCGAGCTGTGGACACACGTTCTTATACGAGTTAGTTAGACAGTGAGCTTTCTATACTTCACTATATACCGTATTATATGCCTATTTTATTATACCTAGTTAATGAATGATGTATGAGCGGTTTGATTTAGCTGGGAGACTGCGCGGCACGCATTGTTGGCTCCGTTTCAGAATATAGTGCCTACGTTTTGGATTGGTCCGTGCAATAAGTGCATTATTTCCAAGAACCAATAGAAATAATTAATCATCGATCATTCTTTTTATTATTTAGTTGTATTTCTTTTCCGCTCACGGGTAGGGTATGCATTTTCCCGGGAAGTCCCGGTAATTCCCGGAATTTTGTATGGAAACCGGTACCGGTACTGCACGCCCTACTCACGGGACAATAATATACCGGACCTTTGGTAGGTGTGCGCGGAGCCGAAGTACCGAGGTACCGAAATACCAACAAGTACCTACCACATAACTAACACGCTGAGGCCCTTTTGACAATTTAATGAAATGCAAGTGATACCGTGCGGAATGTTGTCCCTGTTCGTGTTATGGGACGCACACAAAGATAGCACTATTGGTGTGGAGGTGAGGGTGGTCTGGGGAAATTCCAGGGGAAACATCCGACACGACGACGCGGGCGGTTTCAACACTGGAATACTCTAAGAGTTTGCGCTCCAGTGAGATTGGTTGAGCGGTTACGACCGAATCTGAGGTGTCGTGTAGAATATCCATTGAAATAAGATCATATCAAACCACAGAATAGTCAAATAAATCCCTCAAAGGCCTCAAAGGTTAGCTGAAAGAGATCCCTCATAGGGAAAAGTTCGCCTTTGTACTTAATTTAATCTTGTGTGACATGTATATTGTTTTAACCTGTTTTGTGTACAATAAAGTGCTTACTTACCAGTGGCGGCGCGTCAAAGACATTCTTAGGGAAGACGGAAATAATTTGCAGTTCTTATAATTCTTCATGAGCCGTAGTAAAAGAACTGGACTGACTGAAAATTAGGCAAGCCGGTGAGAATCGAGTTGTATGAACGCGCCACCACTGTTACTTACATGCATAATAATAGTATAACATACGGAACGGACACGAACCCCCCACCGAGGTCAGTTACCTCGTCCCTGAGAGACCCGCCTGGTGTCGATCGGGTGCCGTCGCGCCTCGCGATTCGTCCGCGCCACGCGCTACGCACCCGCGCACACAATTGACGCGTGTACCGACAGCGCACGCACACATACTTACTATTATGTCCAGATATTAACGAAAACACAGGTTTAAACGTAAATCGTATATTCAGCTTGGTAGCTGCACATGAAGTAGTAATGTCAACACAATCTCAAACTCCCTTACATTCGTCTACTTTATTATTTAACAAAGTCACGAAGTACCCACATAGATTTACTGTATATGACATATCTCCCCCCCTAAGTGTGTTATTCAACTAAACAATATTATTCTAATTAATCAATCAAGCTAACATATCTTTTACACAATCAATGCAACATAATCCCTACTTCAAAACATGTATAATTTTTATATAATTAAATATAACCTCTACATTAGGTAAAGATTGTCAGAGGGATGATGAGGCCTCTGGTATGGCGTTTTGGAATGCCCCAAAGGCTTAGTTTTCATTTTTCCTGTTAAGGTACTGGGCGTATCAAATGGTGGTATACCCAGTATCTCTGCCCATTTACTAGAATCTGGTATTTCAATGATATTGTCTGGGTCTTGACTATTTTCCTGTAGATCCAAGTCGTCATTGTCAAACATCCTTTCAGCGTGTTCAGTTTCTTGTATCGGAACAGCTGTAATCATCCTCTCTCCGTCCTCTGGCCTGGATTGAGGTGTATTTTTTATGAGCTGATCGATATGTCGATTAACCACCGCACCATCCTCAGTCTCGATCCTGTAGCTTGATGGACCGCTCTTATCAATCACACTGCCTGGTAACCAACTTGCACCTGCATTACTATAATTTCGGTACATTATCTTCTGGCCCACATTAGTTTGTCTTGTGTTCTGGTTGCTATTGTTGCATATCTGGTTTTCCGTCTTTCTATGTTGCAGATTTTCTGGGTGTATTGTGTCCAATAGGGTCCGTAGGCGTCTCTTCATCAACAGTTCTGCTGGAGTTTTACCTGTTGTGGTGCAAGGAGTAGTCCGAAGACCCAGTAGCAGGTTTGGGATTCGAACCTCCCACGCTAAATCATCCAATTTGCGCAGTTTATCCTTAATCGTCTGAACCATTCTTTCGGCCAACCCATTAGTAGATGGGTGATAAGGGGCTGTAGTCACATGACGAATGTTATTTGCTTTTAAAAATTGCTTCGTTTCGTTTGATACAAATGCGGTACCATTATCCGACACTACCACTTCACACAGTCCATGTGTAGCAAACACTTGTCTCAACAGTTTGATGACTGTGGCCGAATTAGTGTTGTTCACCATGAATAACTCGGGCCAACGCGAGTAAGCGTCAACCATTATCAAAAAGTTTCTGCTGTGGAATGGCCCTGCAAAATCTATATGGATTCTTGACCATGGTCGTGCCGGTGTTATCCAAGTATGCTTTGCCTTTGGCGGCATGTGTCGGTGTTCCAAACACTTACCGCAGCTGCTCACCAAATACTCAATATCTTCATTGAGGCGCGGCCACCACACATAGCTCCTAGCCAGCGCTTTAGTTTGTACTATTCCTGAATGAGCTTTGTGTAACATTCTTAACACCGCTTGGCGAAGCGTCTGTGGCACCACCACGCGACAGCCCAATAATATGCAATCATCTTGTAGCGATAGTTCTAATCGATTCAGCCAAAACGGGCGTAATTCACCGTCGGTTACTCTTGCGGGCCAACCGCGTTGTATATGATAAACTACTTGAGATAAAATCTTGTCCCGTTTGGTCTCTGTAGCAATATGTTCCACGTCGTACGGGAAATCTTCCGGCGTCTCGGCCATTAACAAAATTTCACCCAGATGCTCCTCCCTCTCTTCAGGAACTGGTTGTGGCCATCGACTCAAACTGTCTGCATTTCCGATTTGTGGTCCCGGTTTATACATTATCTCATAACTATGCGAAGTCAAAGCGATTGCGATTCTAGTCAATCGGGGTGACAGCATGTTGGGCATAGGTTTTTTAGGGTCGAATATGCCTAACAATGGTTTGTGATCCGTCACTATTCGAAAATGTCTCCCCATAAGATAGTTATGGAACTTTGTTATGCCAAACATAATGGATGTGGCTTCTTTATCCAACTGAGAATATCGACGTTCATGAGTGTGTAACGTCCGTGACGCCATGGCTATTGGCCGGTCCTGGCCGTTCTCTCCTTCATGAGACAGTACCGCCCCAACTCCATATTCCGAACTATCACAGGTAAGCACAAGCGCTTTGTTTATATCATAATGTACCAGCGTCAAGTCGAACGTTATGAGACGTTTCGCCGTTTCGAATGCGCTTTGTTCGCTTTCTGTCCACTTCCAAGTCCGAGATGTCTCCAATAAACGATGTAGCGGCTCTAGTATCGTCGCCTTGTGTGGTACGAATCTCTCGTAGAAATTGTAGAGACCAAGAAATGCCTGTAGCTCTCTAACGTTTTTTGGTTCAGGAGTGTTCACGATGGATTCAACTTTACTAGGTGCAGGATGAATGCCTTCCGCATCAATGACAAACCCTAGAAACTCGACTTGTTTCTTGGCAAACTTGCACTTGTTTTTATTAAGGCGAAGTCCAGCTCGTTCAATTCTTCCCAGTACTGTGTCTAGCCTCTCCTGCATTTCTAGCATCGTACGGCCGCACACGATGATGTCATCGATTAGTACGGCGACTCCTGGGACTCCCGCCAGCAAGGAAGTCATCAAACGTTGGAAAATTCCTGGACATGCTTTCACTCCAAAAGCTAATCGATGTACGGTGTACAAACCCTTGCACGTGTTCAAGGTAAGGAGTTTCGACGTGTCTTCATCTACTACTACTTGCGTATATGCGCGTTCCAGATCTAATGTCGTAAAAAATCTTCCCCCAGCGACAGTGGCGAAAACTTCATTAGCCGTAGGCATAGGATATGTATCCGACTCAGTCGCTTCGTTGACTGTACTACGGTAGTCACCACATAACCGAATTTCGCCTGATTTTTTCACTATAGGGACTACCGGTGTAGCCCACTCCGAGTAGGAAGTCGGTCGTAAAACTCCTTCGCTTTCTAATCTGTTTATCTCCATTTCTAATCTCTCCTTGATCGCATAAGGCACGGGCCGGGCCTTGAGAAATGTCGGCGTCGCTCCTTTCTTCAGATGTATAGCGACCGGCTGTCCACGGTAGGTACCGAGTCCCCCTCGGAATACTTCCTCATGCCTCGTTATCCATCTGTCTATTTCTGGGCCGGCCGAGTCGGTAACGAGATTAACGTTCATAGTTATATCAAGCGGAGCGAACCAATCGCGCCCGAGCAAGTTCGGCCCGTCCCCATTAGCGACAATTACAGCCAAGTCTCGTTCTTGTTCGTGATATTGCACATTCAGCATAGCCCGCCCGATGAGTTGCACCGGCGTCTCAGTCCAAGTGCGCAACGACAGCTCGGCGGGGCGCAGAGCGGCGCGCGGCAAACGCCCGCGTAGCGCGGCCCACGTACGCTCATTGATTATCGAAAAACTAGCGCCCGAGTCCACCTGCATTCGAACCGGAACGCCCGCCAGCGACACCTCCACTTCGTAGGGCGGAACGCGGCTGGAACTCTGTACGCAGTAAATTCCATTTAGACGCTCCCCTGCATCATCAGTGAAGTTGACGCTTTTATTTTGAAGGTTTTTCTTTTTTGTTAAGCAAATTTTCTCTAGATGTCCTTTTTTCTTGCAATACCGACACACGGTATTCACAAAACGACACTCTCCGGCATGGCGGTCGCCGCAACGATAACACAAACGAGTGTTGTTATTCGTTTGCATTTGCACTGCATTGATGTCCATAGGCTCGACGCCGGACGGCGGCGGCGGCGCCGCGACACTCGGTGCGTAGCTGGTGCTCGCGCCGGCGCCGGCACAGTCTTGAATCATACGGACGTCTCGTCCTGCACTTTCCGCCGATAACAAAGAGTCGACTACGTTCTGGTACGTTATAATGTCCTTCTTTAACAGTTCGTACTGTAGTCTCTCGTCCCGCATACCACACACAAGTCTATCGCGTAACATTCGCTCCAAATCCGTAAAGTTACAACCCGAACTGAGTTTTCTGAGGTTCGCGATGTAGTCCGCAGCCGATTCGTCACGTTTTTGGTCACGTTTATAAAATTTGAAAGACACCGATATCTCATTAGGTTTTGGACTAAAATGTTTAGTTAGAACTGCTACGATCTCGTCGAAAGTTACATCACTTGTCTTTTTCGGCGTAATCAACGAAAGTACTGTTTCATACACCCGCGAACCACACACTGTGAAGAAATTAGCTCGTTTAGCTTCATCTTTTGTAATGTTATTCGCCTCAAAACAAAATTTCAACCGCTCGAGATAAATGTCCCAATTGTCCGTTTGTGGGTTAAATTGATCAAATTTCACTGCTTTTGTACTCATTTTAAACACTTTTTTCCACACGTCGCCACTATTATGTCCAGATATTAACGAAAACACAGGTTTAAACGTAAATCGTATATTCAGCTTGGTAGCTGCACATGAAGTAGTAATGTCAACACAATCTCAAACTCCCTTACATTCGTCTACTTTATTATTTAACAAAGTCACGAAGTACCCACATAGATTTACTGTATATGACACTTACCCACAGCGCTTACGTTCCTTCGCGTGGTCAAACTCTAAGTAATCGTACTGGGGGCCTACCGAGAAGCGAAAACGCACTATCTCCCTCTCTGTTGCTCGAATATGCAAGTGCGACAGAGAGGCCGATATTTCGTATTCGGTTCGCGGTAGGCCCTCTCTCTGTACCAGATGGAATGAACCAATTCAAGTCAACCCGACTATCGGCAACAATCAACTAGGTGCCAAAACACCTCTACGCGGGAATATAGGAAAATGCCGCGTTTTCGCCTAAATATAAGTTTTCCGAAATAACATTGAGCGGCTGCACCTGAGCGGGACAGCGTCATCGACGCTTTAGCTTAGTTGGTAGCAGAGATGGGCATTATTCGAATAATTTTTCATTCGAACAATTATTCGAATAAAAAATAATTCACGATTTTATTACTCGCGAATAATTTATCCGCGAATATAATAAAATCAACCACTTTTAAAATGACGAATAGACATTGATTTTATTCGTTTCTCTCGTTTTTTGATTCGGATAAATCCACAAATAATATTCAAATAAAAATAATTATTCGTGCTAATCCATTCCACGAATAAATTATTCGAATAAATCATTCGCGAATAAGAATCATTCGAGAAATTTATTCGTCATTCGCGAATAAATTGGTTATTCTTATTCGTCATTCGAATAAATTTTGCCCATCTCTGGTTGGTAGTGAGCGTGCCTAATAAATCATTCGCGAATAAGAATCATTCGAGAAATTTATTCGTCATTCGCGAATAAATTGGTTATTCTTATTCGTCATACGAATAAATTTTACCCATCTCTGGTTGGTAGTGACCCGGCCTACGAAGCTGGAGGTCCCGGGTTCGAATCCCGGCCAGGGCATTTATTTCTGTGATGAGCACGAATATTTGTTCTTGGGTCTTGGATGTTTCCTATGTATTTAAGTATTTATTTATCTATATAAGTATGTATATCGTCGCTTAGTACCCATAGTAGATAGACTAGAGAGCTGATTTTTTTATAATAGGTAGTCTTTATAACGTTAGTATCCACTAAGGGGCTATTCATAAATTACGTCATTTCAAATTTGGGGGGGGGGGGGGGGGGGGGGGTCATAACATTGGATGATGGTAGCATGACGTAGGAGGGGAGGGGGGTCAATCCCATGATGACATCATCTCTCGCATCTTTAAAAAGTGTTTTAATGAGTAAAAAAGGAATGAAATTCGTGTTTCTATAAACTGTTAATGCTATAAAAAATTACCTACTAAACTTGAATCAACAATAAATTGTTATAATAAATAAATAGCTAATGAAATTGGCTGGAGGCTCTGATCAAGAACCACATGATTCCAGGCCCGATTTGATTCAGAACTTGGAGGAGTGGGTGAAGTCCCCATGGGAAAACAAACACTAAATGAATAAAAATTGTTATTTGATATTTAGAGTTGATTCTTAATTTGTTGTTTTGTTGATTGTTTTAACTTTAAAGAAATAATAATAACTAAATCATTTTAAATAGTTTTTTATTGAAAAATTAAGCTAAGAACGCATTTTTTAGAAATGACATCATTTAATTTGATAGGGGGGGGGGGGTCATTCGAATTATGATGGTTGGATGATTTTAGGGGGGGGGGGGTCAAAAATCGTCAAAAATAGATGACGTAATTTATGAATAGCCCCTAAGAAGGGGTTTTTCAAAATTCACCCCCTAAGGGGATGAAATGAGGGTCCAAAGTTTGTATGGGGAAACCAGATAAGTTTCGAATATTTAATTCTAAACTTCACACGAGTATTTCTAACAATAAACAAGTAAATACATGTTTCAAGGTTTTTAAAAATTCAACCGACAAATCGACATGGACGTACGATATATATAAAGAACTTGCGGACGATGTCGCGGGCGACAGCTAGTATATTATATTATTAATAACCACACAAAGGGGTCCACGATCCACGAATTGACCCCGGCCGATGTTGCTTCACCTCACGCGGTACGGTGGCGCCGCAGCGCAGGGCCACGAATACTTGTTTACCATCACTGTGGTAAAAAAAAGATAAAACCCGGTGGACTCCGCCCATCCATATCTCATATCTTCATATAAAACATATTATTATATCAGTACTATTGAACTAATCTAGTTATAACCAGTTACGATAAAAAATATGTACTAAACACTACGAATTTACTATGATATTGATATGGCACTAGGAGGCATAGTACACATAACGAATCCTCAAGTCATTAAAGGGTAGGCAACGTGCTTGTCATTCTTATTGGGACCGTGCGCGACGACAGCGCCACGGACAGGTGGCCATTATGGACACTTTGTCATAGCTGTCAAGCGAGAAATAAGTAAATATTGTGAAAAAAATTAATGAAATCTTGTGTTATTTTACTATATTAGACAATATTGGACGATGGTAGTCTGTAACATTATTGCCAATAACATTGAAATTGTTGTTTTCAGTTGTTATTGTCAGGTTAGGTGACTTACTTTTTTTTCTTACGGCAATTATCCACTTATTTCTTTGGTCTCGTTTCCACCACGGTCTTGAAAACTGGTAAAATTTACAGTCGCTATTCTGTGGTGTTTTTACAATTCACAATAACACATTTTACTAGAGCCATATTAAATTTATCTTTACTGCAATATGGATTTGACAGCTCAAGTCAATAGACCGCGGGCCAACGACAGGTCACGATTACCAATCTCCTCTCGCATGAAAACTACATAGAGTGGTTAAGAAAGATGAATAAAAAATTACTGTGGACGTCTGCCACGATTCCGTTGGTGGGTTGAGAAGCAGCAGCCTCCCAAAGACGTAAAAAAAATAATTAAATTCAGTCATTTCCTTTCGACTGAAACTAGGTTTAAATGATACTTAGTTAAGAAAATACCTTAACGAAAAAAAATCGTCTGCCACTTGTAGGGCGGTGGAATACCCGTCTGCCAAGCACGTGAACATGTAAAAAAATAATTAAATTCAGTCATTTCCTCTCGCATGAAATTTTGTCAGATGATAGTTTATGGCCTATTATGAAGAAATAAATTCGTCTGCCACTTGTATCGCGGTGGAAAACCCGTCTGCCAAGGGCCTAAACATTGTATGGGATGAAAAGAAAAAAACAATGTACATCGGCGTGTGGGGTATCTATGGATAGGTCTTTAAAAATGATATAGGGGTTTCTAAAAAACTTTTCCATTTAATTCAATCGTTGGTGAAATATTCGCCGTGAAAGTCGTAAAAAGTTCATCCCCCTCTTTAATTTCTAAACTGTGAGGTCAAAAATTCTGAAAAAATTGGGACGGTGTAAATAAATAAAGACTCAAAAATATTCGGTTTGAATAAACTACGTCAAACGGTTTTTGAATAAACGCTGAAAAACTGTCTTGTTCAAACAAAACGACTTAAGCGACGTGAGTTTCCCATACAGATACGACCATTTTTGCTACGATTTATTGAATAGTGGTTTAAAATGTGAACTAGTACGTGTCGGTACGGAAACCTTCATTGTGTGTAATCCCAGACGCACTCTAGGACTGCTTGAAAGTTATTCGACATGCCTCAGGTCGTGTCTTCATAGGAAACTCACGTCACTTAAGTCGTTTTGTTTGGGCAAGACAGTTTTTCAGCGTTTATTCAAAAACCGTTTGACGTAATTTATTCAAACCGAATATTTTAAACCGATATCCAATAAATTGTAGCAAAAAGGTCGTATCTTTATGGGAAACACACGTCGCTTAACGCGTTTAGTTTGGACAAGACAGTTTTTCAGCGTTTATTCAAAAACCGTTTGACGTAATTTATTCGAACCGAATATTTTTGAAAGTCTTTATTTATTTACACCCTCCCAATTTTTTTCAGAATTTTTGACCTCACAGTTTCAAAATTAAAGAGATGCACTTTTTACGACTTTCACAGCGAATATCTCACCAACGGTTGATTAAAATGGAAAAGTTTTTTAAAAACCCCTATATCATTTTCAAATATCTATCCATAGATACCCCAAACGCCGATGTGCATTGTTTTTTCCTTTTCACCCCATACAATGTTTAGGCCCTTGGCAGACGGGTTTTCCACCGCGATACAAGTGGCAGACGAATTTATTTCTTCATAATAGTTCATAAACTATCATCTGACAAAATTTCATGCGAGAGGAAATGACTGATTTTTTTTTTTACATGTTCACGTGCTTGGCAGACGGGTATTCCACCGCCCTACAAGTGGCAGACGATTTTTATTCGTTAAGGTTGTTTCTTAACTATCATTTAAACCTAGTTTCAGTCGAGAGGAAATAACTGAATTTAATTTTTTTTTGCGTCTTTGGGAGGCTGCTGCTCCTCAACCCACCAACGGAATTGTGGCAGACGTCCACAGCAATTTTTTATTCATCTTTCTTAATCACTGTACAAGTTTTCGTGCGAGAGGAAATGACTGACGATTTTAACCTTCTGGCCCGCGGTCTACAACAACGAAATGTAAATTTTAACCGTAGTGAGCGCTGTGATCGTTTAGGCTACCCCCTCCACCCGCTTTGCACCCTGCCAATAGAGTCGCAAGCGTCCATAGGCTACGATGCCTGTGTAGTGTGTACAGTCAGCGTCATAAAGTATGTAGCATACAGTCTATGTAGACACCTACCTGGACCTGTGTTCTGTTAGTTCGTATAACCTGGACCTTTTCAAGAATCAAGGCACGAGTGCATAGGCAATAGGCATCTTCTGGGTGAGCCCGCTTCACCGTCGGCCTCATCTTTGGCCCCTGGCTAGATAGAAAAAAAAACAAACTGGCCAAATAGCCAAAAAAAATGGCTGGTAAAAATATTTTCACATGCCTCGAGGTCGAATATATTAAGGGTCAACAATGTATATTTTAAATAACATCAACTGTTACCATATATTCCTGTGAATAAACTTTCATTCATTCATTCATTCATTCTGAAACTGAAATAAACACACACTGAAATAAATTATCTTCTATTCTTCTATTCTATTCTATTCATTCATTCATTCATTCATTCATAGTTCGGTACACCATATGACCATACAAAATACTATTTGGACGCTTTAGCTGCTACATACTAAATGGCGCTGACTGTACCATCAGACAAGCCGTAAGCTTGTTCGTCGCCGTTTTTGTATAAAAATCAGTCAAGACAGTTATTTTCAATCTCATGGCATAGTGAGTTGTTTAGTACACGTGACTATCTAGGTGTAGATAACATACAGCACTATCACTATCGGTATCAGCATCACAATTTACCATTTGTGAACCTTATTACAACGAGATACAGTCTACCAATAGTCAGTTACAGTACTTTTATCTCATTCAGCGCGGATGAGCCACGGCTGTGTGTTGAGCTATACATGCACATTGTCTATGTGTGCGTCAGCGTAGGAGCTATGAGTTCACGTTGCCTATGTGTTCGTATGTGTCACAACTACAAATATAGCTAATCCACGCTCGTGAGATAAAAGTAGGAACACACGAGTTTTAGTCTGTGCTGTAATAGAGTAATAGAAACTCTGTTACATTATGTTAAGGCGCAGGGGTGGGCACGGCATTGGCACGATTTATTCGTAGGTTTTGGCACTAACGAATATAATTTTTTTTTTGGTTGTAAATATTAGGTATGCGAAGAAAGTGATGTGGAAATTTTCAAATATTTCAAAAAAATTAAAAAATAAAAATAAAAAATCACTTAAAAATTATTTACATCAGGAAATAGCTATCAAAAAATAAGCATACTGACCAAATATCATAACTTTAATGCAAACACAAACGAAGAAAATCCACAAAGTTTGTATGGAGAGAGCTTGGCCTACCCCTCCTTTTAAAGTAAAATATGCAATAGAAAGAGAGCATTAATGTCAGTGGTAAACTAAGTAATTTATCTGTATAATAATTAATAACAATAAAGTGATTAAAGGATTCGATGATTTTATTAAAGTTTTAGATTGACGACCGCTTTAGCTTAGTTGGTAGTGACCCTGCCTACGAAGTTGGAGGTCCCGGGTTCGAATCCCGGCCGGGGCATTTATTTGTGTGATGAGCACGAATATTTGTTCTCGGGTCTTGGATGTTTTCTATGTATTTAAGTATCTATTTATCTATATAAGTATGTATATCGTCGCTTAGTACCCATAGTACAAGCTGTGCTTAGTTTGGGACTAGGTTGATTTGTGTAAGATTGTCCACTAATATTTATTTATTTTTTATTTTGTTTTATTCAGATAGTAACATAACAGTTTTAGATAGTATTTTTTTATTTATAAATTTCTTCTTCTTCCGTGCCCATTTCATTTGGGGTCGGCCTTCTGAATATGTTTGCGCCAGCTGGCTCTTTCATTACTCATTATAACTTGCTGGTATAGTTTTAGAAAAAATTTCTAGGTTTTTCCACCAAGTAGCTTTGGGGCGTCCTCGGGGTTGTTTGCCTCATTTGCTTGTTTCTTCATTCTGCTTCATTTGCAATTTTCAGGGCGATTTTAATGGGGTGATCGTCTTCTCGGCGCATTATATGTCCATACCATCGGAGCTGGGTTTCATGAATCTTGTCTGAGATGGGTGCCACTTTAAAGCTGCCTCTGACATGCTCATTCCTAATCCTATCCAGTTTGGTAACACCGCCTGCCCACCTGAGCATCTTCATCTCGGTGGCGTGGAGTCTGGCTGCATGATCTTGGTCTGACGCACGTTTTATATACTTACATTGCCTTTGGTTTTGATAGGCATTCTGCGGTCACAAAGCACTCCTGACAGTGATCGCCACTTCATCCAGCCGGCATTTATTCTCTGCACAATGTCGGAGTCACATGCCGCAGTTTCGTGAAGTGTGGACCCTAAGTACTTAAATTGGGCTACCAGGGGTACGGGGCTGTTCTGTATGAGTAGTGTAGAGTTACATGCTTGTCCAAACGTAAACCTCATGTACTCCGATTTTGTCCTGCTGATCCTCAGGCCAACCTTTTTATTTATAAATTTATTATAATAATATCATTAAAATAAATTTTAATGTGTGTTGTAGGATTTAAGCGGAAAATACAGTTTTTGGCTTGGAAATGGTCGATTTGGAGTGATGTTTGAAATTATATTTATTAATGAAAAATTCGCAACTGATGTTACTCTTAAGTCCCTTGTGATTTTATATAGAAAACTACAAGCGAAATTAATAAAAGAGAAAACATATTAGCAGGTATGGGTTCGTACAAAACTGTTAGGCCAAGTGCTGTCAAATTAACGCAAGAAAAAACCTACCTTACAGCAGGGATCGTTACCGGTATTATGAATACCGGTATTAAATGGTGTATAACCGGTTTAAGATTAAGCCACACAGAGAGCGGGCGGGCGGTGGTGGTGCGGGCGCGGGCGGCGGCGGCGCGAGAGCTGCTTTTGGCGGCGGCGGCTGCCGCCAAAGGCGGCTCCCGCGCCGCTGCCGCCCGCGCCCGCGCCGCTGCCGCCCGCCCGCTCTCTGTGTGGCTTAAGCTTTAATTGAATTTCGCTATTTATATCGGTAAAGATTTGATTACCTTACCTGTATAAAATACCGGTGTTTATGTTTATTAGCGGTTATTGGGTACGTTACCCCTAAAATCCATTACCGATAATACCTGTCAGTAGTGTTCGAAATAAATGCCATACGATAAATAAATAATAGTAGTGTCAACATACCCGATTATTTATTTGTGTAAATAAGTAATGTAAGTATCATAATTATTACATTATTGTAATGTCTAATTGACATCTTACCTTTCAAGTGCAATGAATAGCGGTATTCAATACAGGTATTAAATATCGTAAATAGTCTATACATAGCGATAAAGACAAAAGCGGAATGACAGGAATACCTCTAATTAGAATACAGGTATTCCTTTTTTATCGGTAATGGTTTGACAATTTACATACAGGTGGGTCATTCCATTGTGACGGGTGGGACATTTATACTCTTTTTTACCTACATTTTGCTTTATTTCTGCCAAACGGCAACGATTTACGTATTGAATATGACATTATGACATACTTGAATAGTCATTGCATACTGTACCATCGAAAAAAGTATGAATATGTCATAATTGTTATGAGAAATTGATGGTATAAGAAGTGTGACGGGTGGGACTTCAAAGTGCCTCTCCTCTCCGAGTTGACTTACACCATTCGCAAATGGTAAGAAACTATGAAACTTTTGTTAAACAACCTATTTTTATATAGTTCCTGATATTGTATAGATTAGGTTTTAGTATAATTTACGCAAATAACTCGTAAAGCAAAAATTATTTTGCTTCTCAATGCTTGTGACGGGTGGGACAGTACTTTGTGACGGGTGGGACGAGTAACATTTAGGCATACAAATGTATGAAAAATATAAACACAGTTCTTTTGTATTTACATTAAATCAGCTCTTTAATGAATGATTTAATGTTACAAGTAATAATTTCAGTAGTTTTCTTACAGCAATAAGCCAAAAATTTTTTTTTTCTTCAATCTTTACAGGATTAGATAATGCCTATGTAATTTTTATGCCTGTGGTGTCGGTTTCGCTGGAATGACCCAGGTATTAAATAAACCGGTTTTACAATCCCCGCCTTACAGTCAAAGCTCTAAGTCTAGTTTTGCTTGCATTCGTTTGACAGAGTTTAGCCTTAGAGTTGAGTCCGAACTAATATTACATTCAATGCCACAATTTAAAAATACGAAATCTATAAAGTTCATAAAATATTACATCGATCGATTATGC
Source organism: Cenopis cana (assembly GCA_951800055.1). NCBI lineage: Eukaryota > Metazoa > Arthropoda > Insecta > Lepidoptera > Tortricidae > Cenopis > Cenopis cana. The sequence continues at coordinate 3,139,429 of OX637498.1, read as the reverse complement.
TTGCCCGCGACTTTCATCCGCGTAAACTTTCACTTCCTATTTCATTCTTCAAGGGATGATTTTCGGTATAAAAGGTATCCCACATCTCAATCCTAGATAGTCTTTGTTTAACAATTTTTACCGTAATTTGTTCAGCCGTTTTTGCGTGATTAACAAACAGCTAACATCCAAGCATTTATACTTTCGCATTGAGCGTGCTTTGATGAAACATATCTTCTCGTATCTCTGCTGGAAGTGGTGAATGTAGTGGACATACACCCTTAGGACGGTGGATATGGTTACTCGGTATTCGTTGTAATGTATACTTTTATTCCGTGAGGGCAAACACATGAACCGCGCGCGCAAGGTCGGTTAACCAGTTCCACCGCCGCCGCGCTGTCTGCGCTCGCGCAGCCAGTGGTCCAAAACTGTTGGCTCGCTTTTATTTATTTATTTCACAAAACACAGAATTGTACAAATAGCGGGAATAATGCCAAATAGCATTCTCTACCAGCCAACCATTGGGCCAAACGAGAGAGTTGCAAAGAAAAAGTATAAGAATGTCTATTAAGAAAACTAGAACAAAATGTATTGTAAATACTACAATACCCAGATCCCTTAAAGGGATAAGTTCTCCTTTGTACAAATGTCTACTATTGAATTTGTTTCTCTTGAATGCACTTGAATTGTGCAATAAAGTGTTTACTACTACTACTACTACACTACTAATATGCTTTTTTTATTAGGTCCACAAAAGTGAACGCTTCTACGGGTTTTTTTTTTTTTTTTATTAATAATGGGATTGCTCTTGGCCAGCATCTAGCCAGGGGGCAAAGATGAGGCCGACGATGAAGCGAGCTCACCCAGAAAATGCCTATTCACTCTTGCCTTAAATAGGTCCATTTATTGTTTATGTTAAAGACTTGTATCGACCTAACATATTTAACATTCATCCCAATACTTAACTAAGTTTAATTCAGATAATGGCTTTATTATTATCCTGCTAAACCCCGATTTACTCAACGTGCATGAATTGCATGCAAGTTTAATTACACTGTGAGGTGTGATAGAATCGATTAAACTCAATACTTCGGACACTTACGTGTGTAAATCAGTTTTATGTCGGCCCTTATATACATCAGATAAATGATTAAAAGGCACTAATGGTTAGGCCTATTTCCCCCGCGCTCGAAAGAAAGAGATGCCACACTCTTTTCACGACATAATATTTCTAAGACCGTTATTTTAAACAAATTATAATGTCACAACAACCTAACAAGATTAGGATTCGTTCTTATAATTAAGTTGTTCTTTAAAAGGTTTACGACCGCTGCCATCAGTATAATTGACCGCAAGACAATTAATTGCGAGCTACATGTATATTAAATGCTGGCATATAATTGCTGCTCGCTATTCTATCTTGTAACATAGTTCAGGTGTTCACAACAGTTTACAATCGCCGAAGGAGAACCAAATAAATCTATAAAACAATATAATATACAGTTAACCAATCATGAAATTCGTGAAAGTCTACAAATATGTCGACTAGGAAGAATCATTTTTGTTCCATAACGTAATTGTCATACAAACAATTGCAACAAAATGCCTGTCATGTTTATATGCATTTCTATAGAAAATTATTTTCAAAATTGTTAAATGTCATCTGTCGCTTGACAATTGTCACTACATATGTCACTGACAATTGTCGACGTAGTGAAATAGGGGCCAGCTTGTCTGGCTACTCAGGTACTCCCTTTGCATCTCTTTTTGCATGCTTGACCACCAGTTGGCGGATGGACGCACACGGAGAGCGTGCGTGCGTGTGGCGGGCGGGCGTTTCACACTGCAGCGCGTTGACACGCGCCCGCCCGCCACACGCCCGCGCCCGCGCGCCACACGCCCGCGCGCCACACGCCCGCGCGCCAAACGCCCGCTCCCGCGCGCCACACGCCCGCACACTAGGCCCCTAAAGGCTTGGTCACACCGCTTGCGCGACGCAAGCGGGACGCTGCGCTGCGCGCCTAAATGTATGAAACCGTCCCGCTCGCGTCGCGCAGCCTGTGTGACGTCGCTAACCTGTTAGCATACGTTCCGGCGCGCAGCGGTCGCGTCGCGCGGACGTCGCGCAACGCAGTGTGACCAAGCCTTTAGACGGAGTGGTTGTTACATGATAGTATTGGTACATTGGTAGTAAAGAACAGGACGCTCTGCTCGAAATAAAAGTAACAACGAGATGAAATAACTATCCTTGTCTGTTACGTCTTTTACACCACACCTTGCCAAAAAGCGCGTTTTTCTGCACGCTGCGCGATCAGAAAAACCCACTTTTTGGCCAAGTGGTGACGTAAAATTGTGTACAAAACACTACTACTGCGTACTTGTATCGTAAATAACTATATTATTATTTTCCCATATTTATGGCAACCCTGTGCTACGGTGTTTGCGTATCGTAATGCAGGGCGCAAAATGTTTTTTTTTTTTAAATTAATAATGGGATTGCTCTTGTCCACCATGTAGCCAGGGGGCAAAGATGAGGCTGTTGTTGAAGCGAGCTCACCCAGAAAATGCCTATTCACTCTTGCCTTAAATAGGTCCAGGTTATATGAACTCGGAAATACAGATGCCGGCAGGGAATTCCAAACCTTAGCCGTGCGCATTATAAAAGATGACGAAAAGAGCTTGGTTCGAGTAAGGGGAATCTCAACCAGGTAAGGATGGTGACCAGCCGTACGTCTGGATGTCCGATGGAAGAAGGGGGAAGGCGGTATGAGCTCATGGAGCTCCTGCACACTCACCAAAGTACAATTTGTATCTATCAATTTGTATCTCCCACCATCGTTTTACATACGGGGCTGGCTGGGGCCTGTACCACAAAACTTTACAAGCGTACAATTCGACAAATTTGTCAAGTTTTTCTAAGGAAAATTTTACAATTTTGTCGAATTGTACGCTTGTAAAGTTTTGTGGTATAGGGGCCTGGGCTTACTCTACATATTACACATACGTAAAAGTTTCCGCTAGTTTTTGTACGGTAATTAACATCGCTCAACCTTGACAGTGTGACAGTCACGCTAAATGGGTAGTGTGCTAGTGTGTGGGTAGCGGCCCTAACCTTTGTACATTCGAGTTTGAAAATATGTGGATGTTAGTGGTCAAAAATATATTATCTGAAATTAGGAAATAAAACAAATTAAGCGTAAGGATTGTACTTTTATTTTATACTTTTTAAGTTTTGTTAAAATCTAATCTATTTAGTGAAAAATAAATAAAGATAATTAATTATGCCTAACTAGCGACCCGCCCCGGCTTCGCACGGGTGCAAATCTATTAAAAAATCCGATCAAAATCCGTTGGGTAGTTTTAAAGATCTAAGCACAACAGGAGAGACAGCAGGAAGCGACTTTGTTTTATACTATGTGGTTAAAATTCGAAAAACAGCTCTTTTGTGTCATCACCGAATAAACATTTTACTAACAAATAGAATTAGTAAATACTTACAGTCTTACACTAATATTTCAAGTACTTGAATTAAGGCGATATTATATCGATTGAAAGAGACACCCTTTGTTTTTCGCTCACGACAAAACGGGATGCAATCCCTCTCCGAGAATGGCTTTTTAGACAAATCTCGTTAAATATCTGACTGTGTGCAGGCAGGTTTATTAAATTTCCTCTTGTCAGTACCTAGATGAGGTAAAATACCATCATATTAACTTAATCGTGTCTTTTAATAATGCGTTGTTTTAGTAGGCTGAGGAAAAAAAGGAAAATATAGACTAGACTTTGGATTTATTTTCTATTGAGAAAATTTTAAGCAATCATGTTTCGCTATTGTCAGTACCACAATCATATAGTCAAGAATCATATATCTGAAAATCAGCCCCTATTGTTTGCTAGTCTGGGCAGCGTTTCAAAGTCTCCAAATTTCTCAGCTTAACCCACCCACTACATGCGCTGGCATGGAAGAGGTGCCAAAAGCCCAGAATTTACCTGTTGATTTAGACCGTTATACTAGTGTGAAGACTTGAACGCGGTGAATTATTAGAGGTACAATTTTAATATATGAAAAAACAGTAGGTATCTTGGATTGGAGCCAGCGGTGATTGGCCTTAGGAAAAGCACGAGTAGTAGGGATTCGCCGGTTCTGCCCCCGGGTCCAGGTAGCTACCCTCCCCTGTCCCCTTTCCCCTCTTCTACCCCCGCCCCGCCCCCAAGGGTCCACCCCGCCCACATCACGGGCTACCTGCTCCTACTCAACCTATCCGGGGGTGGTCATCCACAACATGGTGGCCATCGAAACATAAAAAAAAAAAAAAAAAAAAAAAAAAAAAAAAAAAAAAAAAAAAACAAATAGCCCCCCATTTGAGTCGTTTGCACCGGGTCCCAGAGCTCTAGGACCACTCCTTCACCTTTTATTTTATGTGCTCATTACACAATACATGCTAATACCGCCCTCTTAGCTCAAAGTTCTATTGTTCCATTGTTCGACCATGCGACCCTTCAGCGGCTACCTGCGCCCGAGTTGCGCCGCGCGACCGCCACCGGTACGGTACCACATTACATAATAATTAGCCATGTATATTTTTAATATATCTGCCTCTTCTACCTACTCTTTTATCCGTAGGGTCAATGTTCTAACCTAACCTAACCTAATTTTGCGTTTCACAATCTTTACCTAACCAAACCGTTTCTATGCACATAAACAAACTTAGGTACCTATTTATGCTATATATGTTTAAGGGTAATTTAGTTATTTATTACCTAACCAAACCGTTTCTTATTCGTTACTTGTACTTACGTACATAACCAAACTTAGGTATCTATATATGTTAGCCGGTAATTGAGATATTGATTAAATTATTTCTTACTCGAGTTAACTGCAAAAAGAAGTAAGCGCCATGAAATTTACGGCGGTTTAGACCTTTTAAGATTTACACCTTTTTCTTGCACACTCCACGTCTTGGGTGTCCATTTAGGTACTTAATCATTTCAATTAATGTTTTCAAAAAGAAACCTGTTTAAACCTGCAATCTGCTCAATTATATTCATGATGTTGATGGATTTACATTAACATTAAACCCATTGTTAACTGGCTATTGTAATTTTTGTACAAAGCATTTGTGACAGCCCTCTATATATATATATACGAGAAACAAGTCTGAACAGGAGATTCTCGTGGCTGTACGATGCTTAGGAACATGTTACAACCAGTATTTCACCAAAGAAGCAATAGTATATATTTTTTTGTTAGGTATCCTAATCTTTGTACAAAGCATTTGTCACTACCTTATTTTGTGTATTCAAGGAACATGTCTGAACCAGTATAACTGTGGGTGACTAGCCTGAGGCGATAACTTAAACAAGCTAGTTCCACATTAAACTATTTATTAATACACACATAACACAAGAGTCACAAGCACAAAGAGAAGAAATAACAATTGAAGGTAAGCACAGATCGTTTAGAAGAAAGTCAGAAATAGCACAGGGGATTAATATAGCGCAAACCGAATAATAAATTGCGTCGGTGCGAAAGCGAGTACCGTTAGCTCAAGACGGCGCGAGCGCAGCGTCCGGCCTCGAGAAAGGTTTAGGGCCGACTAAGCAGGATTTCCGAACGCTCACGCTCCTCACGAACATTGCCGATCGCCCGCCGATCTACGCGGGACGGCCCGAGCGGTAAGGGTACCTTGACCTTGCGCGCGCGCTGTCGACACAGCTGAGCTTACGATATATACTTTTTATATTATATATTTAACAAAAATAAGTAATAAAAAGCTGTCGCCACATCAGCCCCCCTGGAGACCTTTAGGGTCGATAATAATCAGGAAAGCGTATATGGCGACCAGAACGTGTAATTTTTATAGGCTCCGAAGGAGCTTTAACAGGTTTAGGTACCGAGGGGACTGGAACAGGACGAGTAGGCGGAATGGTCAATGACGTTTTAGCAGTGCCAGGTTCTTCAGTCAGTATGTAGGCTGGTTTCAGCCTATCAATAGAGATCGAAACTTCTCTCCCGGCAACGTCTACCCTAAAATATTTATCTGACCTCTCCAGTATCCTATAGGGACCGGCGTAAGGCGGCTGAAGCGACCTCCGAACTAGATCTTGTCGCACAAAAACGTGCGTAACAGTGGCCAAATCCTTATATACAAAAACTTTAGCGGGTCCATGCCGCGTTACCGCCGCAGGTTGCAGGTTCTTCATATGAAGACGCAAACGTGACAGGAAGTCAGTGTAGTCTGTCAGTCGGTCAGCAGTCGGTTGCAACAAATCGCTGGGGAGTCTTAACGGCTCGCCGTATACTAACTCGGCGGTCGAAGCAGACAAGTCCTCCTTCCATGCACTACGTATTCCTAAAAGTACTAGTGGAAGAGTTTCAGTCCAGCGCTCATCTGCGTGGCACATTATGGCAGCCTTGAGCTGGCGGTGGAAACGTTCCACCAATCCATTCGAAGCTGGATGATACGCAGTTGTTAGCAAGTGACGTGCACCCGTAATCGCCGCAATTTGGCGAAATAGATTCGAGTCGAATTGTTTACCTCGATCAGTGGTAATATTCTGAGGACAACCGAAACGCGCGATCCACATCGAAATGAAAGCCTTGCCAACACTCTCTGCCGTAATGTCGTGTAAGGGTACTGCCTCTGGCCAACGCGTAAACCTATCTACAGCCGTGAGACAGTACCTATAACCATTAGAGAAGGGCAAGGGACCAATTAGGTCGACATGGACGTGTGAGAACCTAGCTGTAGGGGGTTTGAAATTATGGACTGGCGCATGTACGTGTCTCGACACCTTAGACCGTTGACACGAGATACACGTACGCGCCCATTCCCTACAATCTCTTTTAATTCCCGGCCACACGTACCGCTCAGTCACTAACTTAATCGTGTTTCTAGCACTAGGGTGGCTAAGTCCATGAAGGGAATTAAAAACTGCTTTCCGGAATTCGGAAGTTATAAAGGGACGTTGGACCGACCCGGACACATCGCAAAATAACTTAGTTGCACCGAAGGGAATTTTCTGTAAAACTAGGGATGAACCGGTTTTTACCAAATTTCGCAGTTCGGTGTCCGTAGCCTGTGACATTGCTAAAGCGTGTAAGTCAAGTCCGTCGGTAATAGCGTCAGTCCTAGATAAGGAATCCGCGACTACGTTCTCCTCGCCAGATATATACCGGATATCCGTGGTAAACTGGGAAATAAAATCCAGGTACCGGAACTGTCGAGGAGAACACGAATCCAGGGACTTTTTAAAAGCTGAGACGATGGGTTTATGGTCAGTGAGTACAAAAAATGGCTTTAACTCAATCATGTATCTAAAATACTTCACTGACTCATAAATGGCCAAGAGTTCGCGATCGTAAGCGCTATACTTAGTCTGGGCAGGGTTCAACTTACGGGAGAAAAATCCCAGTGGTTCCCAATGTCCCCCGACCTGCTGCTGTATTGCAGAACCAATAGCGAAATCTGAAGCATCTGTTACTATTAGGGTTTGCTCCCGGGAAATACCGGTACCGAAAATACCGGGATTTCCCGGTTTTTTGAACCAAGGTAGGAACCGGTACTACGAAATCGAATTCCCGGTATTTTCGGGATTTTCGGGAAATGTAATGTGCAGCTTAAATTTAATACGCTAATCTATAAATGATAAGAGATATATCGATAAAATAACGCAAGCGATGTTTATAAACGGAAACATCGCTCTAAGCAACCAATTCACGACCACGACTGGCCATTACTCCGTCCCGCTTATACAAATTCATCAGCGCCGTCACCTAACCAGTCCTCCACCCGCATACTTACCCCAACGTGCGTGTTCATTGTTCTACAGCTACACTATTAGTAGGTAGTCGCCCAACTAGCACCCAACCAGCACGCTAGCGTTAAGAATACCTGCATATCATTCTTATATCGGTTCCATATGATTATTAAAGTGTTAACACATGCCTGTATAAAGATGTTAGAGCATGCTATAACATCGTTATAACCCCGAAAAAGGCCCACGCGATACATCAGGTAAAGATTACAGAAGACCTGATTACACTCTTGTGCAGGTACTATTACAGGTACAGCAAGAGTGTTAATTCACCCTCAGCTAACACTTCCACCGGTATCACTGTGGTTGTAGAGGGTTGGTTTTGGTTACCGCTATGGGTTATAGAAGTGCTTCGGCTGAGAACGATTTACCACTTTAGACTTTATTACACCTATTAAAATATTTGAAGTGAGAGTCTTACTTCTTTCTTAATAATATTATCCTACACGGTTACAATAAAATTATGTGACAAACAGCTTACCAAATGACACAGGAATATTTGACAGAAGGAGATAAGCAATAACTAATTATTGAAATGATTTTTGTTTGTGAAGTGTAAACAATCTGTCCTCGTAAGTTTACGGTTATTTTATACGCTTTTTGAGATGCAAATACCTTAAGTCAAGAATATTGACAGTATTTGTCTTCTTCATTCATAACAATGTAACATAACGGTGTAATAATTACACTTACTATATTCTGGACAAACTCTGTACTACAACCTTAAGTTGTACAAGACACTCCACGGCAGCAATGATTATGACAGACTCTTGATTCAATTAAAGTTAAAATAATAATGAACAAATTGTAAGCATTTAGTAAACTCTTTGATATAATTTTGAGTCCGTTTTATAAAACGCTAAGATAAAATAAGCAAATTCATTGTGATTTATATAATTAATGTGTATTTTGATAACAAAACACGTGTATTTTCTTTTTGCATCCCTGATATTATTATCATATTGTCCAAAAAAGGTATTAGGCTAAAACTACTCACGTCTCAAAACCACCACAAGTAATTTCCCGAAAGTACCGAAAATACCGGGAAATCCCGGTTCCTCTACCGGCCAGTACCGAAAATCCCGGGACTGATAAATGGTACCGGTTCTGCATTCCCTAGTTACTATGGCTAGGGAAGCGGAAGAGTCAGGATGCGCTAGAAGAGCGGCATTTGCGATACTTGACTTGCAAGCATTAAAAGCTTCTTCTAAAGCTGGGGTCCAGACTACTGGGCTGCTGCTCTTCACCTTTGGACCAGCGAGTAGTGCATGGAGAGGAGCCTGCAATTTTGCAGCCCCAGTAATAAACCGCCTATAAAAATTAAGTGCCCCTAGGAAACGCCTCAGTTCCTTAATAGTTTTAGGTCTTGAAAAATTCTGTATAGCCTTAACCCTGTCGGTCAGTGGCTTAGTACCCTCTGAAGAGACCAGATAACCCAAGAACTCGATCTCGGAAACAGCAAAAACGCATTTGCTAGCGTTAAGCAAAATGCCGTGGTCGTTAAAACGCTCGAAAACTGCGCGCAAATGCGCTTTGTGTTCCGAGTCGTTGGCAGAGGCTACTAAAACGTCATCGATAAATGGAAAACAGAAATCCAGACCCCTAAGGACTTCATCCATAAACCGCTGGAAAGTTTGCGCAGCGTTACGTAAGCCAAAACTCATAAATGGAAAGTCAAAAAGTCCAAAGGGTGTCGTGATTGCTGTTTTCGGCACGTCCTCGGGCGCAACGGGAATTTGATTATAGGCGCGTACTAAATCTAATTTGCTGAAGACCTTACAATTATGAAGGTTGTGCGAGAAGTCAGCAATATGCCGCACTGGGTACCTATCGGGAACAGTGCGTGCGTTAAGTGCGCGGTAATCGCCACAAGGGCGCCAGCTATTATCCTTTTTAGGTACCAAGTGCAGCGGTGACGACCAAGGACTCTCGGATCGTCTCGCAACACCCGTGCGCACCATATCCTCAAATTCCCGCTTCGCTATTTTAAGGCGATCCGGCGCTAAACGCCTCGGCCTCGCAAACACAGGCGGGCCAGGTGTAGTTTTAATAAAATGCTGGGTCTGGTGTTTACATTTGCGCTCAACCGGATCACCCGCAGGTCTTATTATGTCAGGGTATTCCTCGAGCAAATCATGGTACGGCGAGTCCCCTGAAATGACCTTGATTTGCGGACACACACTAGCTGAAGCAACTGTAGCAGCTGATGAGAGCAAAGTAATGTTGTCGATTAAGCGAGCATTACGAACATCGACAAGCAAACTATAAAATGAGAGGAAATCCACTCCTATAATAGGTTTGCTCACATCAGCTATAACAAAGCGCCAAGAAAACATACGGCGTAGGTTAAAATCTAGCGATAAGCTAAACCAGCCATAGGTACTTATAATAGTGTTATTTGCGGCATAAAGTTCATAAGTAGTTTTATGACGCCGTTGCGCACGCAAAAAACTAACCGGGTAAACACACAAATCCGACCCAGTGTCCACTAAAAATTGTACCTTTGTGTTAGCATCCGTAACAAATAAACGGTTAGACACCGAAGCACTTTCACTGGTCGCTACGAGCGACCGCTCAACTAGTTTTTTTGGTACGCACAAGGAGAAATGCACTTATCTGCCTTATCCGCATACTTGAAGTGGTACCAGCACAACCGCTGGCCATCGCCGCTGGGCTCGGCAGCCCGCGAGTGGCTCTTGGAACTGGAACGGTTCCGCGGCTTGCCGCGGGCCCTCGACCGGGGCTTACCCTGACGGCCCCGGGAGGTGGACATCGCGTCAAGCCTCTGCGTGAGAGCATCGATTTTTCGATGCAACTGGTCCAGCATCGAAGTAGAAGCTCCCGATGATGATGCTGCGGCTACCTGATAACCAGGTACCGGTGGCGTGACCTCATGTACCTTGTCAGCCATCTGCGCTACCGCGTCCAGAGGCAAATTATCCTGGAAGGCCACAATGCTCTGCAGCATGGTAGGTAGCCGGCTCGACCATAAATGGCGAATAAATTCATCCGGGTAATCTGCTCCCGCTAAACTCCGGATGTGCCTTAAAAACTGGCTCGGCTTCTTATCACCTAGCTCTTCTTTCATCATCAATTGCTTCAAACGTTCTTGTTTGGAAATGGACAACCGCGATATAAGCTCCCGCTTTAGTGTTCCATATTTATCTACATCCGGCGGTTTCGTTATAATGTCCTCTACCTCAACCGCGTATTTATAATCCAACACCGCTATGGCGTGATAAAACTTTGTAGTGTCACTCGTCACTCTGCCCAGTAAAAACTGTCCATCTAGCTGTGAGAACCACAATGACGGCTTATCCGCCCAAAATGGTGGTACCTTCACACTAATGTGACTAACGGCCGAGTCACTCGCACTCGCTCCAGGATCCGGGACAACAGCCGGGGTCCCCGAGGTGTTAGACTGCAATTCATCACCATTCGCCATTGTCAATAATATAAAATGCCCCTTAAAACTGTGCTAAAAAGTCTTAAAATCTGTTAAAAGTCCAAATCAACTGTTAAAATTTAAAATGAACGTCCGTAAACACTTAAAATTCAAAAATGTCCGTTACACAACCGTCCGTTTCAACAGGGGTCACCAATTATGTGGGTGACTAGCCTGAGGCGATAACTTAAACAAGCTAGTTCCACATTAAACTATTTATTAATACACACATAACACAAGAGTCACAAGCACAAAGAGAAGAAATAACAATTGAAGGTAAGCACAGATCGTTTAGAAGAAAGTCAGAAATAGCACAGGGGATTAATATAGCGCAAACCGAATAATAAATTGCGTCGGTGCGAAAGCGAGTACCGTTAGCTCAAGACGGCGCGAGCGCAGCGTCCGGCCTCGAGAAAGGTTTAGGGCCGACTAAGCAGGATTTCCGAACGCTCACGCTCCTCACGAACATTGCCGATCGCCCGCCGATCTACGCGGGACGGCCCGAGCGGTAAGGGTACCTTGACCTTGCGCGCGCGCTGTCGACACAGCTGAGCTTACGATATATACTTTTTATATTATATATTTAACAAAAATAAGTAATAAAAAGCTGTCGCCACATAACCGACCAAGGAAGTAGTAGGGGTTTTTTTTTGTTGTAAAATACTTATAAAAGGAACTTCTCGATGTTTATACCTTAATAGTTACCTCGTGTCGTCCACCAAGTCAAGTGCAGTTCCGAAAGTATAACGTGTGTAGTTTTCGCCGTTGGTTTAAGTGAAAGTCAGCTGTCAAGTGTAGTGTCTCTATTCGCTCCAAAATGGATGTAAGTATGTTATTTTTTGTCCTCATTCTATAAATTTAATGATTAGTTATTCATGTATGTGTTTAATTAATTGACAAATGTTGTTTCAGTTCTCTGACAATACTTTCAAGAATTACTACTATCCAGAAACCAACCAAGAGGGCCCTAGCAGTGACGAGGAGGGCACTGTTGGCCTCAAAATAAGGCAAGCAATAGCTAAGAAGAGACCAGCGAACAACATTGACAGCTTCTTTGAGCGCCCCAAGAAGAAGACAAAAGTGATTAAAAAATCATCAAACGTATCACAAAGTTCAGCGGATGGAGTATCATATTTAACGTCTGGTCAAGACGATGCCGGCTACGCGTCCCACCTCATTAAAATTGAAGTCTATGACATGGAAAAAATAAGAAATCTAGCACCCACAGACCACTGGAAACACTGTGATATACGACTAAAATATTATTCCACCGGCGAGGATGATTTACATGTGCAAAGTGCTCGTGACGTTATTTTTAATATTACAAAACAATTAGCTTCAAAAGAAAACAGTGTTAAATATTTTATAGAGACTGATAAGGGAAAGTGATAATTTGTTCATTTAGTTTTTATTTATCTTTTACTTATTAATTTTAATGCCACTCTTTAGTTGTGATTTCTATTATTTTGGGAGTTATGGTAATTCTTTTTTAATGATAAGAAATCTTTGTTTTGTACAATGCCTTTACCTGGAAGCAATCCCTAATCATCTTTAACAAACCGAACCCGAAATGCATTGTTTCAATTGTTAACTCGAAAACAGAGATTACGTTTAGAAATGTTATACTTTTGTTGTAATTCCCAATCAATAGTCTTAACATTGTTAAGTTATTGTTCTCGGTGGAGTTTAGCGGCCACACACAAATTCAGTTTCAATTGTATACCTTCAGATTCTAAGAGTTGACTGATAATGGTTTATCATGGAAAAAAATGTTTCTGACGAATTAAGAGTAGGGAGTACTTATCTGTAGCTATTTAAAGACACATTCATTTGGTGAGGACACTCATTCATACAATCCAATCGCTATGGACAACTTGAACTGTAATAGTTATAACCCACAACTGGTAAAAGCCTGTGAAGACGTCGAAGAAGATGAAGAATTATATAACGCCGGAGAACTTGCAAGCCAGCAGCTCAAAGAACCGTGAGTATAACTTTAATCCTTGTTTATACTAAATCTTGTTTCAACCTGTTCATAAAGTTCTTGTCACCACAAGTTCCGGGCTATCCAGTTGAGACATGCCATTGTTGTCGGTTTGGTGGGGAGGATCCTTTCACAATATAAAGGCATTCACTGGGATTGAAATAGTTCAGTAACGTTTGTGACTTCAGTGTTTGAGTGAATTTTATTTGTTACAATAATGGCATTTACGTTTTTTCTTGGGCATAGGCTAGCTAGGAGTGAAATAGCTAGTTTAAGTAAAGGTTTTATCCTTTGTAGATTTCACAAGTATATTCGATTGTGGTATATTGAAGGAGTTCTACCGGATTCTCTTATGGAGGACCAAGAAATTATACCATATTATACACCATGCAGCGGTCATGTACAAGGAAAACCGGAAGCAGCATCACATAATTCCGATGTAATTGATGGGGTTCTCCCAATGCAAGCCTATTGTTTGCAGTGTAAAAACGATTTAAGTTAGTATTTATAACCTAATGAATAGTTCATACATTAATTACTATGTAATTCGTGTATAATTATATGGTTTTTAATTTTTATAGGTATTCACAAGTTGGACGAGGGATAAAACGACATGCAGCGGATCCTGTTGCAGAACCATCGGCTAAGAAGAACCTTCCTTCAACCAGCCGTGAAAACATCACAACAAATCAACCGTCAACCAGCCGGGACTACACTTCAACAACAACATCAACAGTCCAAGAACCTACAAGTAAAGTGAGTGCAACAAATAATGATAAAATTGAATGTTCTGTGTGCCATGTATTTGTCTCCAAAAAATATTTCACTAATCATCTTAACAGCAACACTCATAAAAATAATGTCTTTTGTTCTGACAGTGAGTTAATTAACGTTCTGTTAATTGAAAACGCGTTCCAAAACCGAGTTGCAACCTACAGAATATCAAATGAAAGTGATCCCAATTGTCTAGAAACACCGAATGCGTTTTTAGAAAAAAATAAAGATACGATATTTGCTTTATTAGACCGCTCAATTGCTAATCATCGTTCTTTAAAAGTAAATTTTATACTAAACGCGAATTTTACTCAGGAAACAAAAAGCCTCAACAATGTGTTTGATTTTCAGTTGAGTAATAACCTAGTTAATGTCAGTAGTGATAAAAATGAGATATTTTCATCCCTTGTCAATGAAATTTCAGTGAGATTATCGAACTTTGAGAGAAAAGATAGCGGGTGGTCTTTAACAAAGGTAAATTATCTAGATGTCAATGTCAATAAGTATAACCCATTACGTGGGTCTTCATATATCAAGTTACCGCGTGATATACAGTTGAAAAAAGCTGTAATTAATGTTCAGAACAATGATCACGAATGTTTCCGGTGGGCTATACTATCTGGATTATTTCCCCCAGAAAAGAATAATCGTGCTCATAATGTTAACACATACAAAAATCATAGGAATAAAATAAACTTTGAAAACATTCCATTTCCTATGAAGTTAACGGATATTCACAAATTTGAAATAATCAATAATTTAAGTATTAACGTTTTTGGGATGGAATACGATTCACAGAGTAAACGTCATTCTGTTATAGGTCCACTACATTTCACAAAATGTAAAAAAGAAAATCATTTCAACTTGTTATACATCACCGAAGGTAGTAAAGGACATTATTGTCTTATTAATAATTTGTCTAGATTAGTATCTGCTCAACTGACAAACACTCAACATGCTGCTCATATATGTGATGGTTGCTTAACAAATTTCACATCAACAGAGAATTTAGTAAACCACCAACAAAACGATTGTTTTCATGTATGTACTAACTTGCCTTCTGAACAGAACAAACGGAATAACTGGTTCAATGAAAAAGTTGCTTCCAATGAAGTGACTTTCGATAATTATGATCGTAAATTACGGCATCCATTCGTTATCTATGCCGACTTCGAAGCGTTTTTAAATCCAATCCAGTCATGTTCCAATAATCCACTTACGTCTTCAACTACTAATGTACAGAAACATGAAGTATATAGTTTCGGATACTACATTAAATGTTCGTTTGATGATAACTTGTCAGTCTATCGAACATACAAAGGAGAAAATTGTGCAAGAACGTTTATGGAATTTCTTAAAAAAGATTTGCAGAATATTTGTAAAAATAATACATTTGTAAAGACCCCTCTGCCTTTGACATCTGAAAACGAAGAAAACATTGCGCAGAGTAGTATGTGTTATATCTGTGACACAGACTTAAATGGAGGTGCCACCATTTCATATAATTGCTACACTGGTGTTTACGAAGGTGTAGCGCATGAAATTTGTTGTAACAAATTAAGGGTTCCCAATTTTGTGCCAGTGTTCCTTCACAACTTAAGTAATTACGACAGTCATTTCATAGTACATGGATTAAATTTTGAGGATGGTGAAATAGAACTTATCCCGGAAACCAAAGAAAAATACATATCTTTCACAAAAAATTTGCAAATTAATAATCGGGTCATGAAATTAAGGTTTGTTGATTCTCTTAAATTCATGTCCAGTAGTCTTGACAAACTAGCCAAGAACTTAACACCAGAACAGTTCCATGAAATGAAATTGAATTTTCCATGTGAAGATGACTTTCAACGTTTAATACGTAAGGGTATCTATCCATATGAACACATGACATCGTTTGATTCATTAAAATTGACATCCCTCCCCTCTCCAGATAAATTCTACAGCTCCTTGACTGATAGTCACATATCGGAAAATGATTACATCCATGCCGAAGATGTATGGAGCCATTTTAACTGTCAAAACATGGGGGACTATTCAGATCTGTATTTAAAAACAGATGTCTTATTACTGGCCGACGTATTCGAAAATTTTAGAAACGTTTGTCTTGAAACATACGGTTTAGATCCGGCACACTATTATACTGCACCGGGGTTAAGTTGGGATGCTATGTTAAGAGTCACAAAAATCAAACTTGAACTGTTAACTGACATTGATAAGATTACTTTTATTGCAAAAAATATTCGGGGAGGTATATCCCAATGCAGCAACCGACACGCCAAAGCAAATAATCAATTCATGGCGGAATACGATTCGGCTATTCCTTCATCCTTTCTCATGTATTTAGATGCAAATAACCTATACGGGTGGGCTATGTCCCAATGTCTACCAACAGGTGGATTTCAATGGGTGGATGTAAATACGGATTTTAATGTGTCTGACGATGCGGAGCATGGTTTCATTTTAGAAGTTGATCTTGATTATCCCAACGATTTACATGATTCACATTCAGATTTTCCCTTCTGCCCGGAGAACGTCTGTTTTGGTGATTCAAAGGAAAATAAATTGATACCTAACTTGAAAAACAAAAAAAACTACGTAATCCATTATAGAAATCTTAAGCAATGTATAAAAAATGGTTTACAATTAGTTAAAATACATAAAATTTTAAAATTTAAACAATCTCCATGGTTGAAAAGCTACATAGATTTAAACACCCGCATGCGATCACAAGCATCTTCGGATTTCGACAAAGATTTTTTTAAATTAATGAATAATTCAGTCTTCGGCAAAACGATGGAAAATGTTTTAAAGCGAGTAAACGTAAAATTATTGAACCATTGGGAAAATAAAGGTAAATCTCAAGGAGTTCAATCATTGGTAGCAAAACCTGAATTTCACAGTTTATCAATATTTTCAGAAAACTTGGTAGCTGTACAATTGAAAAAAACTAAAGTTTTGTATAACAAACCAATATATCTTGGTTTTTGTATTTTAGATCTGTCTAAAACGTTAATGTACAATTTTCATTACGACTATATGAATCCTAAATTCAGTAATAAACTGAAACTTTTGTACACAGATACCGATAGCTTAATATATCAAATTTTTACTGAAAACTTCTATGATGATATAAAATCAGATCTAAATTTATATTTTGATACATCAGATTATCCCACTAACAACGAGTTCGGTTTACCTTTAATAAATAAAAAGAAATTGGGTTTTTTCAAAGATGAGAACAATGGAAAAATTTTCAAAGAATTTGTTGGACTTCGTTCAAAGATGTACGCAATTGATGTCGAAGGTAGTAGTGTGATGGCTAAAGCTAAAGGAGTTAATAAATGTGTAACTAAAAAACTTACCTTAGATAACTACAAAACATGTTTATTTGATAAACGCATACAACATAACACAATGTTACGTTTTAAATCAATTAAACATTTAATATTTACGCAAAAAATTAACAAAATATCTCTTTCTTATAATGATACAAAGCGATTCTTGTTGGATGATTCCACAGATACCCTTGCATGGGGTCATTACAAAACACCCAATCTTTCTTAATAATTTCATATTACTGTAGGTATGACAGAACATTCACTGATTTGATATTATTTTTGCACTTTCTTTCTGTAAAAAATATAGTAATAAAATTGTATGTATAATATACATTCTATTTTAGTACTATATTATGTGTATATTATTTTGATGCGCATGTAACTTGTATATAAGAAAAAGGTACTTTGAATATGGTTTAATGTAAATAATGTAGTATGTTTCAATCTTGTAAATTTATGAAACTTGTATAAAAGATGTGTTGTTAACTTTTAAATAAAATAAATTACAATGTAATACGACTTTATAACACTGTATATAAATGTCTTTTATTTTAAGTAACAAAAATTTCAATTTAGCTTGTCGTATATATAATTTTGTGATACTTATGAATGTAAATAAATTACCATTGATTGTTTTATTAAGTCTTTGCATGGGTATTAACTAAAATAAATATAACGTTAAAATTAGTTCAATATTGTATCTTGGTTAATCCTTTTATCTAAACAAAAACCGATTACATAATTATTAACATACTTATGATTTTAATTATAATATATCCAATTCTTACCCACCCTATTCGTTTTATTTAAATGGTAATAACCACCACAACATTGATCATTTGAATTTCAAACGTTTTCATATCAACACACACATTACGTTGTTACAATGATTCATTTTTACCATCCATTTACTACCATTGTAGCGGGTCCTAGTGGGTGCGGTAAAACCAATTTTGTTACAAATTTTTTAAATCATTCCAATGAACTATGTAATGTTGAATTTGATGAAATTATTTGGTGTTATGACGAAATGCAACCTTTGTACAATCTAGAAAATGTGAATTATAACCAAGGAATACCTGACATCGCCATGTTTGACGGGAAAAAACCTAAACTTATTATTATAGATGATTTGATGAGGGAGTCAGATGGACGAATCGTTGACATTTTTACGAAAGGTAGTCATCACAGAAACCTAAGCTTGTTTTATATTACTCAAAATATATTTCATCAAGGCAAAGGTCAACGTCATATCTCTTTAAATACGAGCTATATTGTTTATTTTAAGAATCCCCGTGATAAAACTCAAATACGCTACTTGTCTCGACAAGTTTATCCAGAAAATTCAAAATTCGTTGATGAAGCCTACAAGGATGCTACTGCAAATGCACATGGTTACCTCATGATTGATTTGCGACAAAATACTGATGATATGTGTCGTTTTAAGACCAAAATATTTCCATTCGATGGCCATTGTACAGTATATATCCCTAAAAAAGGGTTTAAATATAACAAGAATCACCATGTTTTAGTCAGTTCTAAATGATGCAAGCTAGAGTTAACACATATAAACATTTACTTGAAGCGCTACATTTACTCAAACCAAAATATCGCACGGCTTTACTTAAATCGTGCGATGACGAAGAAATTAATATAATTTGTGAGTGTATTTACAACGTATTAAAGGGTAAAATTCCTCTAGAGAAAAAACAAAAATCCAAATTAAGAAAATATAAGGATACGTTACGAAAATTAGTGACCAAGGGAAAACACAAGCTTAGGAAAACCGTAATAATCCAGAAAGGTGGTGGTTTTCTGCCTATTGTATTAGGTGCAGTTTTAAGTGCTTTAGTAAACTCTTTAACATAAAGAAAATGGAAAACATGAAAAAAATGTTGTTAGTAGAACCAGATTTCATTGAAAGACTCAAACATAGTGATAACCTATCGGAAAATTCATCATCCCGTCTAGATGGTGAAATGCAAAAAATTCTCAAGAGTAAAATAGATGATCGTGTAAAGTGGGCATTATACTCTCAAGCATTACAACGGTTTTTACATTTTACTGAAACGGATCGAAAGCCGTTTAAAATACCATTAGTTACAGAAATTGATCAACTCACCAACGAAAACAATGAATTGCATCCAAAGATCACAAAAAAGGAGGAAATTGTTAATAATAATTCAATCGAAAACGCAGTATTGCCAGACATAGAAAATGACGTATACGCAACACCACCTGGAGGAACGAAATCTGATTTACCTAAACAGTATTCTCCGTCTTATATTATAGACGTAATACCCAAGTCATATAGAACAAAAAGCCAAACTTTGCTGGAATGTATGATACAAAGTAAACCAAAAATTTGGTGGAAGGAGAACGGGGAAGTAGTAATAAACAATCGTACGATTCCAAACAGTAATATTCTCGATCTGGTAGGCGACGTGCTTAGACCTCTAAAACGTTCAAAACCAAAAGGTTGGGAAGATTTTGCTAGTGTTTTACATGATATAAAAGTTCCCAAATCGTGTATAGGTAATCCTACGAACTTAGAATTTATGAATGGACTACAATCTAATAATTCTAACACTTCGACTGCTTCGGTAAATCTGAACAACTCGTTAGTTAAAGAAAAAAATACCTCTACTCCTCTATCTACTAAATCACCCAGGCCATCGAAAAAGAAATTAGATTGGGAGAGATGGACCCCCTATTAGAGATAAATAGAATCTACTACGATGTATCAAATCCAGCTAGTTACAGTAGCATAAACAAATTGGTGAATGAAATGAAAGGTAAAATGAACAGAGAGGAAGTGAAAAAATGGTTATCATCACAGGAAGCGTACACCCTGCATAGACCCGTTCATAAACGTTTTAGTAGAAACAAATACATCCTATCTAACTATAATGAACTCTGGCAAGCCGATCTTAGTGATATGCGAACGTATAGTCAATATAACGATGGATATAAATATATTCTATGTGTTATTGATGTTTTTAGTAAATATGCTTTTGCTAGGGCTATGAAAAAGAAGGACTCTGAAACAGCTAAAAAATGTTTTGAAAGCATTTTTGCAGAAGCCAATTCTACCCCCCGTCACATTCAATCTGACAAAGGCACAGAATTTGTTTCTAAGGTGGTTAGAGATTACTTTAAAAACAAAAACATTAATTATTATACCACAAATAATCCTGATATTAAAGCAAGTATTGTTGAAAGGTTTCAAAGAACTCTTAAATCGAAAATGTGGCGTTACTTCACTCATCAAAATACTTACAATTACATCAACGTATTGCAAGACCTTCTTCATTCATATAACCATAGCTACCATTCTAGTATTAAAATGCGGCCAATTGATGTTAACTCGGATAATATTATGACTGTTTGGTGTAATTTATATGATCGCAATAAGGATAAACAAAATATGTTGGAGTCCCCACTACTTAATGTCGGTGATCATGTTAAAATTACTAAATATAAACATATATTTCAAAAGGGGTATGAGTCTAACTGGAGTGATGAAATATTCATAATAGCCTCAGTTATTAAAAGAATCCCACGTATTGTCTATACCTTAAAAGATTTAGAAGGTGAACCAATTATTGGTACATTCTATTCTAAAGAATTACAAAAAGTCATATACCGCCCCTCCATGAGGTATAAAATTGATAAAATAATACGCTCGCGACGCATTGGTGGCAGAAAGGAAGTGTTCGTTAAGTGGCAAGGTTATCCCAATAAATTCAACTCTTGGATACCTGCATCAAACTTAGAAGAAATATGAGTGAAGATAGTTTTTATCTAACTTTGTTGAGTAACAGCTCATCGGCCTACTTTACCGATAATACTACAGCTCATTTTTTAACTAAATTACCTAGAACCATTAAATTGGAGGGAGAATGGGTTGTTGGATTAGTGGAGTTCCAATACCCATGTTCCATGTATAATGTTCAAGAACATGAAAACATAGTCTACATTAAAAAAAAGGTAGCTGTACCGACTCAGGAAAAGTACAAAATCGTTGATGTAAAAACTCACATTCCAGCCACTTCGTATGATAGTATTGATCATTTTCTCAAAGCATTTAACGAAAATCCGCAGCTAAAGAGTAAAGTTAAATTTAGATGTGATGCAGTTACTAAAATGGTGGCTGTAACAGCGAACGAAGAGATAACATCAATCATAACTTCCCCTATATTGAGTCTTCAGCTTGGTTATAAACCTAGAACTAATTTAAAAGAAAGTACTATTGGAATACATCCTGCTAATTTATACTTGGGTTTACCATCACAAATATTTGTTTATACTGATATTATTCAACCACAAGTGGTGGGGGATGTAATTACATCATTACTAAGAATAATACCATTGGACCCCACAAAATTTATCTATGGGGCCTATAAAATGCATGTTTTTTCACCTGCTCACTATGTTCCTGTTTTACGTAGAGAGTTTGACACTCTTGAAATAGATATAAGGACAACCACGGGATCAAGAATACCATTTCAATTTGGAGCCTCTTGTGTGAAGCTACACTTTCGACGAGTAAAATGAATCATAAACGAGCGTCTTACTCGGGTCACTCCTGTCCTTATGAACATTACTATTCTCATCAAGCTGGCTCTGGTGTAGGAATTGTCTATAAAGGTGTTCCATATCAACGTGGGCATGGAATCGGCAGCTTTTTGGGTGGACTATTTAGGTCTGTACTTCCCTTATTATCTAGCGGTTTTAAAACTGTAGGAAGAGAAACTTTAGATGCGGGGATGGGATTGTTATCTGATATGGTAAATTCACGTCCTATGGAGAGTTCTATTAGATCTCGGCTTAAAGAGGCAAGTGCGAACTTAAAAAGGAAAGCTGACGAAAAAATAGATTCCCTTATGTCAGGATCAGGGTATAAAATGTCAACTAAGAGACGGGAACCTCTCATTACTTTGAAAGCCTCACGACGAAGAGGAGGTAAAAGAAATAAAAAGTGTAATATTGATGATATATTTTCAAACTAATTATGTCTTTCTTACATAGTAATTCATGTGAATGTGCTAAATCAGAACTAGATTTGTTTGCACTACCATCAACTCAAACCAGCATTGAAAGCGGACAGTGGGTTCATTACAAACCAATTTCATCTTTAAGTGACGACGGACCCATTGAGTTTCAAGTTCCCGGATCTGGTGATGACTATATTGATCTATCACATACTTTGTTACATATCAATGCCAAAGTATTAAACCAAGATGGCACAAAACTAAAAGCTGATGCCCCAGTTGCACCTGTCAATAACTGGTTACATTCCCTGTTTAGCCAACTAGATGTATATTTAAATCAGAAACTCATATCACCCCCCAATAATACCTACGCCTATCGTGCTTATATGGAAAATCTACTTAATTATGGTCCAGCAGCCAAAGAATCTCATCTTACTTGTGGATTATGGTATGAAGATACACCATACTATATGGATACCGTTGATGCGAATAACAAAGGCTTTCACAAAAGACAGAAATTTGTTAAAGAAAGTAAGGAAGTAGAGCTGATTGGTCACTTGCATGGTGATATGTTTAACCAAGAGAAATTCTTAATAAATGGAGTCGAAATGCGTGTTAAATTGGCACGTTCTAAAGAATCGTTTAATTTAATTTGTCACCAAGATATCAAACTTAAAGTTCAGATAATGGATGCCAGTCTCATAGTAAGAAGGGCAAGAATCAATCCAAGTGTTTTGTTAGCACATCAAAAAGTATTAGCATCAACCACAGCAAAGTATCCAATCACAAGAGCGGAAGTAAAGGTTCTTACATTACCAGCTGGAATACAGGGAAAAACGCTAGATAATATATTTCTCGGACAAGTCCCTAAAAGATGTATTATTGCATTCGTTTCAAACTCGGCGTTTAATGGTAATTTAGCTTTGAATCCTTTTAATTTTCAACATTTCAATTTGAACTCTTTTAGTTTGTATGTTGACGGTCATGAAATACCATCGAAAACATTGCAACCTTCATTTAATTCTGGTTTAATAGCATCAACATATCATACGTTATTTTCTGGATCAGGAATTCATTTCCATAATGAAGGTAATGCAATAGACAGATCAAATTATGGTGGGGGTAATTGTTTGCTATGTTTTGATTTGACACCTGATTTATCTGCCAGTTCAACTTCACACTGGAATCTTGTGAGACATGGTTCTGTTCGGATAGAAGTTCGTTTTGAATCATCTTTAAGTACTACTATAAACTGTATCGTATATGCAGAATTTGATAACATAATAGAAATAAACAAAAACCGTGACGTTACGGTGGATTATAACAGTTAATAATTAAATAAATAGATTGCTTTTATCAATTTTTTTCATTAGCTCTTAATCATTACCAGCAAGATCACCGATAAATGTTAATGTTTATTTGAATAATGGATACGAATGAATTACAATTATGTATGAATAAAATAAGTTCTAGTTTCAAAACAAATGTTTTTGCTGCAAATCAAATCCCTATTTGGGTTAATTTACCTGCTTTCATTATATGCAATTTAGATCCTGACTCCAAGCCTGGCTCTCACTGGGTTGCCATGCATATTGATGTTAATGGGATAGGTGAATACTTTGATTCCTTTGGTAGAAAACCTACTGGTTACCATAAGTTATTTTTAAAAAGAAATACAAAGAGGTGGTTTTATAATAGTAAATTACTTCAAAACCATCTTACCTCCGTTTGTGGAGAATATTGTTTAGTTTATCTATATTTTAAGTTTCAGGGAAAAACTATGTCTGACTTTCTAAGTCTATTTTATAATAATACTTTATGTAACGATCTAGTATTAAGAGCTTTGTTTAAATCAGTTTTTGTGAAATAAAACAATATCAATAAGATTTTTCTGTGTTTTATTTACTTCTATTTTTAATACAATGTACACGAACAATATAAATTATTACACTCCATAAAAAAAGGCAATTTTATAACTTAACTACAGTAAAAGATAAATAAAAACTAAATGAACAAATTATCACTTTCCCTTATCAGTCTCTATAAAATATTTAACACTGTTTTCTTTTGAAGCTAATTGTTTTGTAATATTAAAAATAACGTCACGAGCACTTTGCACATGTAAATCATCCTCGCCGGTGGAATAATATTTTAGTCGTATATCACAGTGTTTCCAGTGGTCTGTGGGTGCTAGATTTCTTATTTTTTCCATGTCATAGACTTCAATTTTAATGAGGTGGGACGCGTAGCCGGCATCGTCTTGACCAGACGTTAAATATGATACTCCATCCGCTGAACTTTGTGATACGTTTGATGATTTTTTAATCACTTTTGTCTTCTTCTTGGGGCGCTCAAAGAAGCTGTCAATGTTGTTCGCTGGTCTCTTCTTAGCTATTGCTTGCCTTATTTTGAGGCCAACAGTGCCCTCCTCGTCACTGCTAGGGCCCTCTTGGTTGGTTTCTGGATAGTAGTAATTCTTGAAAGTATTGTCAGAGAACTGAAACAACATTTGTCAATTAATTAAACACATACATGAATAACTAATCATTAAATTTATAGAATGAGGACAAAAAATAACATACTTACATCCATTTTGGAGCGAATAGAGACACTACACTTGACAGCTGACTTTCACTTAAACCAACGGCGAAAACTACACACGTTATACTTTCGGAACTGCACTTGACTTGGTGGACGACACGAGGTAACTATTAAGGTATAAACATCGAGAAGTTCCTTTTATAAGTATTTTACAACAAAAAAAAACCCCTACTACTTCCTTGGTCGGTTATACTGGTTCAGACATGTTCCTTGAATACACAAAATAAGGTAGTGACAAATGCTTTGTACAAAGATTAGGATACCTAACAAAAAAATATATACTATTGCTTCTTTGGTGAAATACTGGTTGTAACATGTTCCTAAGCATCGTACAGCCACGAGAATCTCCTGTTCAGACTTGTTTCTCGTATATATATATATAGAGGGCTGTCACAAATGCTTTGTACAAAAATTACAATAGCCAGTTAACAATGGGTTTAATGTTAATGTAAATCCATCAACATCATGAATATAATTGAGCAGATTGCAGGTTTAAACAGGTTTCTTTTTGAAAACATTAATTGAAATGATTAAGTACCTAAATGGACACCCAAGACGTGGAGTGTGCAAGAAAAAGGTGTAAATCTTAAAAGGTCTAAACCGCCGTAAATTTCATGGCGCTTACTTCTTTTTGCAGTTAACTCGAGTAAGAAATAATTTAATCAATATCTCAATTACCGGCTAACATATATAGATACCTAAGTTTGGTTATGTACGTAAGTACAAGTAACGAATAAGAAACGGTTTGGTTAGGTAATAAATAACTAAATTACCCTTAAACATATATAGCATAAATAGGTACCTAAGTTTGTTTATGTGCATAGAAACGGTTTGGTTAGGTAAAGATTGTGAAACGCAAAATTAGGTTAGGTTAGAACATTGACCCTACGGATAAAAGAGTAGGTAGAAGAGGCAGATATATTAAAAATATACATGGCTAATTATTATGTAATGTGGTACCGTACCGGTGGCGGTCGCGCGGCGCAACTCGGGCGCAGGTAGCCGCTGAAGGGTCGCATGGTCGAACAATGGAACAATAGAACTTCGAGCTAAGAGGGCGGTATTAGCATGTATTGTGTAATGAGCACATAAAATAAAAGGTGAAGGAGTGGTCCTAGAGCTCTGGGACCCGGTGCAAACGACTCAAATGGGGGGCTATTTGTTTTTTTTTTTTTTTTTTTTTTTTTTTTTTTATTTTTTTTTTTTTATGTTTCGATGGCCACCATGTTGTGGATGACCACCCCCGGATAGGTTGAGTAGGAGCAGGTAGCCCGTGATGTGGGCGGGGTGGACCCTTGGGGGCGGGGCGGGGGTAGAAGAGGGGAAAGGGGACAGGGGAGGGTAGCTACCTGGACCCGGGGGCAGAACCGGCGAATCCCTACTACTAGCACGTGTGTGATATTTTTAACGGACAACAAGTTGGGTTAAATAGTTCAAGAGTTAAACTCTTTGGACTTCAAGAAAACCTAAATAATTCAGGATCTGCCTAATACTGTCTTGTAGGGAAGTTCGCGTATGGAGATATTTTTTTTCGGGATAAGAGTAGGTAAGTATTATGACTCGAGTAGAGAGCCGTCACTAAAATTGATGACATGATTCCTAAGAACAGATCTTCCGATGTCTTAGTGCCAGTTGCACCAACGCACGAACACAGACCGGTCATCGTCAAATATGGCGCCGGCAGCTGACATCCCATAGAAACTTGTCAAACTTTCCATACAATCAGATTTGACGAACACCGCTTACGATTACAGACGGTTTGGTGCAACCCAGCCTTATAGTTTCCGACTTTCCCATACTGACCGATTTAAATGATATCCCATACTGACCGACTTAAATGATACACCCTGTATATATACTTTTTTGCATTGTGTTTGATTAGATTATTATTTTATTCGTTCGTAATTCATATACACTCTGACGAGTCTTTTGTAAATCTATAATATTTACATTGACATATAAAATACCATGTAAATTTCCGAAAGAAAGAAATATATCTAATCTAATCATCTAATATAAAAACTATATATCAGTGTCAAGCTCAAAGTAATCGTATTAACTTGTGATAATTACAATGTGTTGAACATGACTACAAATTACAAGTTTTCCCGTGAAACAGATGAGTCAGCTCATATATTTTTACGACAACTTACGCGGTATGGAGCGGTGCCAAATCACACAATGGAAAATTCAAGTTCTGGGTTAAATATGTGTTATTAGTTATTAGTGCTAGTATATGTGTGTTTGCTTGCTTTGTTAGGACGTTCTACATAGCTCCTGAGGACGCGTTGTGTAGAGAATGAGCGATCTGCAGACCTATGTATGCAGTCACTCAGTAGTCCAGTCTCTAGTTTACTCTAGAGACATCTCTACTTGGAAACACAACGAATGTTCAAGTCAATAAATGCTTATGATTGTTCTTAAGAGGAGCGGTAGGGCAAGCTCTCTCCATACAAAGTTTGTGCAGGATTTACTTCGTTTGTGTTTGTATTAAAGTTATGATTTTTGGTCAGTATGCTTATTTTTTCTCATAGCTATTTCGTGATGTAATTTTTTTTTTTTTTTTTTTAATTTTTTTTGGATATATTTGAAAATTTTCACATTACGATCTTCGCATATCTAATATTTACAACCAAAAAAAAATATATATTTGTTAGTGCCAAAACCGACGAATAAAACGTGCACAAAGTTTGTATGGGGAAGGCCTTGCCCTACCCTGCGCCTTAAGGCAAGGCAGTCCCACTGCAAACGTCCCGCTCTAACACGCGTGAGTTTACAATTAACCATCGATCTAGTCTAGTATAAGTTTTTTCGAAACATTAACTAATTCGAACGCGTTTGCGTTTTGTCTCAAAATGTATGAAAGTGGTATGAAAACGTGAACAGCGCCTCTGGTGGTCACTAGTGGAAACTAAAACAGCGAGTATAATATTTGTTGCTAACTGATGAACGCGCGTATTTCAAACTCGGTGAGAGCGTTTTCATACAATTTGAGACAAAACGCAAACGCGTTCGAATTAGTTAATGTTTCGAAAAAACTTATACTACAGCTACTGCTCTCTACGGAACTCTGCGCATAGTTTTCAACGACGGTGAAAAAATATGCAGAATATTCAATAATTCAATTATACTATTACTCATACAATCTTGCCAATTGTAGATGTTTTTCTTGTTCAGTATATCTGCAATACAACATGCCCTACCAGTTGCTCAAAGGTTAACTGGAAGAGATCTCTAAAAGGGGTAATGTAGCACAGGGGTCAGCGTCAGCAACCTTTTAGCAGCCAAGGGCCTTAAAATAGCTAATAATACTAAGGCTGGTTTTCCACTAGAGCTATGCTATGCTGTTTCCATACATTTGACACATAGCTCCAACTCGAGCTACGTGTCAAATGTATGAAAACATAGCATAGCATAGCTCTAGTGGAAAACCAGCCTTATAGTCGCGGGCCGCACGTGTTAATAATTTGTGACTATCAGACAAAAGGTACCTACCAAATTGTGGGTTCTAAATAAGTAGGCTCGCCGGTCGCCCTTTGCCGAACGAGCAAAGCGTGCGTTCATAATATAGTCCATGTGTATGAACGTACGCTATACCTACCTACCTACCTGACTTGATTGATTCGCACTCACGCATGTGAACGATGATAATTTATAGCCATCATTAGACAAAACCGCGTCAATTCAGAGTAATTGTCGTGATGATCTCATGTCCTCTGTCGCCACGGGTAAAAGTTAACCAAGCTATGCTGTAGTCTGTAGTATTTAAGGCCCGCTGCTAAAAACATTAAATGTCTCACAAACCATTTTGCTACCGAGCGGAACATACTGCTTTTCAGTTTTCACACCTTATATGTTGAAAATAGTCATTGTTGCCTTTTTGCTACTGAGTGCCACATATTGCTTTACAGTTTTCACACCTTATAATGTTGAAAATAGTCATTGTTGCCCTAAAATGACAGAAGAAAACTATGACTTTGATCCCTCATTCGAGGGCGACTATGATTCATTCTGAATAGCCAGGTGTGTAAAAAGTTTTGGAGGCGCATTTGATTGGCGCGATGTATGGCTCCACCCTGATCACTGATCAGTAACCTTACCATGAGTTTGTATCGAAAACTCTTACCGTACTCGCTAGCGACTGCGTAAACGATTTAGTATGCCGATTCTTAGTTCTATTGCGTAACCGCCGGAGGCTACTAAATCGTTTACGTAGTCGCTAGCGTGTGAGGTAATGCAAACATTGCAAACTCGTGGTAAGGGTACTGATGCTAAGGCCTATTTTTTTCATACATTGACGGTGGCACTCTTGCGTAGGTACAGGTACGGTCCACCTGATGGTAAAGCGAACACCGTAGCCTATATAATATACGCTCGCAACACCAAAAAAGTCACGTGCGCGATGCCGACCCAGCCCGATGCTGAGCCCAAGTCCAAGCTACCTGGAATGCACATGCACTTACGAATAGTTCTAGAAATAGGTAACTGAAATTGTCCCGGCCATAAATACCGAAATAAATCTCCATTAGCGTTTCTTGGAAACAACATAATGCTATGCTTTACATTCAAAGCGACGTAAATGTCTACTGTTTGGTAGAGAAATGAGATGTTTTTGTTGGAGTAGCTTCATTAATTATAGAGGTTTTGAGCGTCTAGTACATTTATTTATTCATTTATTTCAGGCAACAAGGGCCAATAGATAAATAAATACCTTATAGCTGCTAACATACATACATTCAGCTTGAAAAGTAGCGACACATATGAAGACGTCAAAAGTTTTTTATACATATTATAAAACTCTTGCGTTACTTAGACAACTATTGACAGACAGCGCAGAGCCTAAACCGCTGAAGATATAACCATGAAATTTGGAACATATATTCTTTAGAGTACGTAGACGTGTACTAAGAAAGGATTTTATATCACACCTGGCCATAAAGTGGCCATTATCGCACGCTCCGCGCGCGAAAAAAATCCACTTCCTGGCCAGGGGGTGACATAAAATTTTGTACTTACCACGGGCGATAATAAAGAAAGCCTCAGATCGCATATTTATCGCCCTTGCCTTCGGCTCGGGCATAAAATACCTGCGATCTGAGACATTCTTTGTTTTATCGCCCTTGGTAAGTAATGTACTATTTCGAAATTCAACCCCTAAGGGGGCGAAACAGGGGTTGAACCGTTGTATGGAAATCGTTCATTTCGAAAGTTATGGACTTGAAACTTTGTACAAGGGTTTCTTATTAAAAAAAACAAGATAAATGATATTGGGTTTATATAAAAAATCATCCCCTAAGGGGTTCAAAAAAGGGATGAAATTTTGTATGAGAAAAATGACGTTTTTGAAGTAAGAAGTTTAAAACTTTGGTCACAAGCTCCTAATGTATAGTGAAAAACATTGATTATGGGATTTTTTTTATTCATTCCCTAAAGAGTTTAAGCGAGGGTTGAAAGTGGGCAATGTGTGATTTTTAAGGATAAAATGTAGCTAGAAACTGGAAGTTAGAATAACAGGTTTCTTTTATAATATGTAGATCTATCAAGAAAAATCACTAGGTACATAGTATAAAACAAAGTCGCTTCCTGCTGTCTATCCCGTTATATGCTTAGATCTTTAAAACTACGCAACGGATTTTGATTGATCAAGAGTGATTAATTTGCACCCGTGCGAAGCCGGGGCGGGTCGCTAGTTATCAATACAAAGGAATAAGAACTTTTGATCTCTTCATATGTCAAGCTATCCTATCTTATTTCTAGATCTCCCATAGCTCTTATGTAAATAATACAAAATAATAAAAAAATGTCGGTGAATTAAGGTTTTGGTACATATTTATGAGAGGATACACTAGATACATATTTTTGCACTTGACTGTACGTGGTATGGACGTGATACTAATCCCTCGATAACCATTGTGAATAAATTCGTATTGTTCGGATACGGGCGTGAGTATCCATCCATACTAATATTACGAAACGAAAACGAAATAAATGCCATACGATAAATAATAATATTAAAAATGCGAAAGTGTGTCTGTCTGTTACCTCTTCACGCTTAAACCGCTGAACGGGTTTATATCCCAAGAAAGGACGTATAAAATACAATACAAATAAAACAGTTCTAAAACATAACATTATGATATAAGCAGACAGTATAATTTTTCTCTCGGAAATCATCCCCTAATCCCTAATAGGTCAAATGGCCTATACCTATGAGTCTATGATACTTGAAATAAATGAAAATACATAACACTTAACTAATATTTAAAAATAAATAATTATAAATGAGAACGCCCCTCCTCAATTCCCCCTAATGTTGCCCGAGGCATCGTTCCCAGGACGCTCGCTGCGTTGCCTTGCTGAATGGCCAGGCTCAGCCGCTGGGCGAAGTAAGAGCCAGCCCTCAGATCACCTGAGACCCCGATCAGTTTTTGACAAACTTTTTTGACAAATTCTTTAGTATCTGTCGACCAGGGTCTCAGGGTCAATAAATGAATAATAATAAAAATAACTTTTATTTGCAAGAAAGACTTATGACTACTTACACTTTTCGCTTTTAGTTGTAGCAACCTTAATGACTAAATCCTTATCCAATATTAAATGTTAAAGCCAAATGCCTTCTGTTATTCGGATTTATAATTAGTACGTACATACATAATAATAAATGGGGACGAAAGTTTGTAATTATGGAAATACGATATAAACTTCCACGCGGACGTAGTCGCGGCCCGCGGGCAAAAGCTAGTACATTACAATATATATATGTGTAGTGTAGTATGTATGTATGTATGTATGTATGTATGTCCGGATGCGTAATGAACCCGCGCCCTAACCCCCCGGTAGTAAACACAGTGTATTAGTAAACAGTAGGCGTGTCGCCCTTGACACCGCCAAGGCCGAGCGACCTTCCGGCGATAGCGGTAAGGTAAGGAACACACAACACACTGGCACTCAATTCAATTCGATTCTTAAAAAAATGGCTTCCATCAAATTTATGATGATTTCGCCAATGTCACGTGTTCAATGCCGTTGTTCGGTAACGACGCCATGACAGTAGATAAGGTTTTGTACGGTAAATGGATTCTGCCCGTCGTCGCCCCGGGCACGTGTGCTCACCAACGCGGCGACGATCAAAATCCCCCACTGGCACTCAATAACTTTCGAGACTTATCTGTCACGTTTATTGGTTACTTAATCAGTTCATTTGACACCCACGTCATGAAGTTATATCGCTGTGGAATCTTGCAGTGTCTCCGGCCCACCGACATAAATTGATCAAGGTATAGATTTTTAAGAACTTTTTCATGACGTTTCTGTCACATGTCATGACGTTTCTGTCACATTAACTTTTCGATTAATGCGTCTATGTGACACCCACGTCATGATATAAAATAACTGCTGAATTGAATTAACTAAATTGAATTGAATAACAGTAACAATTCAAGAAATATGTACAAATGGCGGACTAAAAAACGCAACTTGGCGGAATATATGGCTAGCTCTCCTGTATTAACCGGTCGAGTGTCCTATGGCCTAGTTTTTTTTTTTTTTGAAAGTACGCTTGACATATGTAAACAGAGTTATATTTGCAATGCACATCTCTGGCGTCTAAACGGTCCACGTGTTAAACACAATGCCCTTAACACCGCGAAGGTCGAGTCTTCATACGTCCCTCCCTCGTTCTGCCGCATTCGAGTATACGAGTATATACCTACTCAGATTTAGTTTCGCTTCTTTCATCTGGACTGCAAGTCGACAATAAAATCCATATAAATATCGATACCGCTATTAAAATTCTACGCGAATCTGTTGAAAATCGACCTGTAGAGGAGAATACGGAAACACTTTTTGCCCAAACTGAAACGTATACTCTTCGCTCGACCTCACTCGGTCAATAAAACGTAACATACTTGCTAATATAAAGCTGTTAACTATTGACCACAGGAAATACGGCTTTTGTTTTTGTTTTTTTCAACTGTATTTGTGCCCCAGTGTGTCTCTAACCTTAGCCAATTTCGTTGTTTCGATCGCTTATCGCATTACATCACCGCAAGATTAATTACGTTACTACTTAATACACTGCCGTGGCGAATCGCTCGTGACAAGACTTATAACATATGTGAAACTTATTTGACGACCGCTTTAGCTTAGTCGGTAGTGACGCTGCCTACGAAGCTGGAGGTCCCGGGTTCGAATCCCGGCCGGGGCATTTATTTGTGTGATGAGCGCGAATATTTGTTCTTGGGTCTTGGATGTTTTCTATGTATTTAATATTGAATATATTAATGTGATAGGTATGTGTACGACCTACATACGATAGTAGCATGTTAGTACTGGCTACCATACAAGCTATGTCACATTTAAAGTTCTGGAGTAACCGTTCCACGGTTTGTTTGTTTACAATGGTATTATGTCAGTCGATCAATAGTAGTACTGTATACAACACTTAATAAATTCCTTATACGTTATCCTGGTTTATCTGCGCTAATTCTCTGCCCAAATAGTTTACCCAATAGTGGTTATGGACCGCACGCCTGATTTAGGAGAATTTTGAACGTAAAAAGGAAGAAATTTGTTGGAAATATGAGTACTGTCAAAATTGATCAACTCGATCAGAGGAACTTTGAGACGTGGAAAATCCAAGTGGAAGCAATTTTAATAAAGAACGATGCCTGGGGATACGTGAACGGGAGTATCAAGAAACCAGCAGAACCAGCCGAAGCAGCGAAATGGGAAATAGGAGACTCCAAAGCTAAGTCTGATCTCATTTTATCGATAAGTCCAAGCGAGTTAAGACATCTGCGAGGATGTAAGACGTCGCGAGATGTATGGGTGAAGTTGCATGACATCCACGCATCGAAGGGACCTGCGAAAAAGGCGACTTTATTAAAAGAGCTCTTGCTTCACAAATTGGAGGAAGGTGGAGACATCAGAGAACATGTCATGAGATTTTTCGATGTTAAAAGCCAACTAGCTGACATGGAAATCGAAATGAATGACGATCTGACTTCGATTATGCTTTTGTACAGCTTGCCATCCAGCTTTGAGAACTTTAGATGTGCCATAGAATCTCGAGATTCATTGCCGGATCCGGAGACACTTAAAGTGAAGATATTGGAAGAGGAACACTCCAGGAGTAGAAAAGAAAGTGTAGAGAGGGCACTTCTTGTAAAAGGAAAGAAATCTTTCAAACCTAAGAGTGGTACAGAGCAAGCAAATTCGAAATTCAGATACAAATGTTTTAAATGTCACCAATACGGTCATAAAGCTTCTGAATGTACGAAGAAAAACAAGGAACAGTGTAGTGATACTGTGAAGTATGTGTCGAATGATAATGAATTACCTGAAATTGATTCCAATTTTGTAACATTTAATTGTATTTCAGATGTTAATGCTGCTTACAACGAGAATGGAAACTGGATAATCGATAGTGGGTGCAGTTCTCATCTTTGTAATAATGCAGGAAAATTCGGCAATACACTATTACCTTCGTCCGGTAAGCTAAACTTAGCAACGCATTCGAGCACAAACGTACAAGGTAAGGGGACGGTAAGGTTACTTACATGTGATGATAATGGTTCTAAAACTGTAGTTCAATTGCCCAATACTCTTTTTGTTCCGGATTTACGATGCAGTCTAATTTCAGTAGCAAAAATTACTGATCAGGGGTTCAGTGTTACGTTTAAGGGTAACATAGCTAGTGTTAAAGATAGCTATGGTAACACTAAACTTGTTGCTAAACGTAAAGGTAATTTATATTACGTAGAGGAACATTGCGAGAGAGTGTCAGCGATTTCTGAGCGAAAGATTGACGTATGGTTGTGGCATGAGCGTTTAGGTCACTTGAATGCGAAGGACCTCGTCCGAGTTTTAAATAAATCTGGCATGAATGTTAAGATGACAGATGTGAGTGAATTATATAATTGTGATATTTGCGTGAAAGGAAAAATGTGTATGTTACCCTTTTCTAGTTCGAGTGGGCCATGCAATGAAAAGCTGAGAATAGTACATTCTGACGTGGTCGGGCCCATAAAACATACGTCAATAAATGGTGCAAAATATTTTGTCACGTTTATCGACGATTGTACAAGATGGTGTGAAGTATATTTTCTTAGCAAGAAGAGTGAAGTTTTCAATGCTTTCAAGGTATACAAGAGCCATGTCGAGAATTTGTTACAGCGAAAGATAACATACTTTCATACAGATAACGGAGGCGAATACTGTAATCGAGATTTCGATGAATTTTTAAAGAAAGAAGGAATAGCAAGAAGATTGACAGTTCCTGGCACACCTCAACAGAATGCGGTTGCAGAAAGGAAGAACAGAACCTAAGTGGAAATGGCGAGATGTATGCTGATTTCATCAGGACTTTCTCCGGGTTTCTGGGCAGACGCTGTAGCGACAGCATGTCATATAAGAAACCGTTGTCCGACAAAAAGTCTTGAGGGAGAAATACCCTTTGAAAAGTGGTTCGAACGACCAGTTAAAGTAGACTACTTACACAAGTTTGGGTCAAAAGTACACGTGTTGGACAAGACAATGGGGAAATATAAGTTCGCGCCACGAGGCCTGGAAGGGATCTTTGTTGGATATCCTAGAGATCGAAAAGGTTACAGAGTATGGATGCCAAAACAACGACAAGTTATCATGTCCAGAGATGTCAAATTCCAAGAATCGAAGAGTCAAGAGAAAGAAAGTGTTGACTTGCAGGTTGACCCCTTCATTATTAAGGAAGAAGACTCGGTAAATACTTCAAGTCAACCTAAGATAGTGGAAGTAGAATTCCATCCTATCCTACGCAACGAAAATCCAGTTCTAGAAATCTCTAGTCAAGAGGGTGAACGCATGGACCAGATTGCTGAGCCTGAAGCTGGAGCTGAAGATCAAGATGTATCCGTTGAAGCCCGTCAACTGACAGACGATCCAGATATTGTCACCGAGCCAATTCAACATGATCATCATCAAGATGACGTTCCTGTTGATGGGGGGAGGGCAATGAAGAGAGGTCCAGGGCGACCGCGTCTGGAGCGAGGTCATGTTGGGCGTCCACGGAAAATATACCACATGGTTGACGCAGAGTCAGAAACTTCTACGGAAGAAGTCGTCGAGTCAACGGAGGAGTATGAAGAATGTCAGGATTTCGTTGGAGTTGCCGAAATAACCCTCAAACAGGCTTTGACAGGCAATGAGAAAAAAGGATGGAAAGATGCAATACTTTCAGAAGTAAAAAGTTTAATCAAGAACGACACATTTGATATTGTAAATAAACCTAAAGGCCGAAATGTCGTAGGTTGTCGTTATATATTGACAACGAAGCTTAATGTTGACAAGACTGAGAAGAAGAAAGCCAGGCTGGTGGCAAAAGGCTTCAGTCAACGTCATGGCATTGACTACCAGAACACCTTTGCGCCTGTTGCCAGACTTGACACTGTAAGATTGCTAGTTGCACTCGCAGTGGAACTTGATCTTGAAATACATCAGCTTGACATTAATACGGCATACTTGAATGGCGTATTAGAGGAGGAGATATACATGAAAGTGCCAGATCTTCTAGAAGAATGTTTGCAAGACCTCATATGTTTGGAACAGCCAGGTTCAGCCACATATGAAAGAGCCAGCAAGATGTTATCTGATCTGAAGACTGGGGGCGATGTGTGTCGACTGAAGAGGTCGCTATACGGGCTTAAACAGGCTGGTCGCCAGTGGAACATCAGACTGGATGAGGAGCTAAAGTGCATGGGGTTGCAAACCTCTTTAAACGAGCCGTGCCTTTATTTTAAGGATATAGATTCGGAAACGAAACTCTTTGTATTAGTTTATGTTGATGACATATTAGTCGCATCGCAAAGAGGTGAATGTATCGAAAATTTCAAAAAGGAACTGGCCACTAAATTTGAATTAAAAGATTATGGCGTTGCAAAATATATGCTAGGCATAGAGTTTGACAAATGTGACATTGGCATTAAATTGTCACAACAAAAATATATTGACGATTTATTGATAAAATTCAACATGGAAAATTGCAAACCTATATCTACGCCGATGGATGTGAAGAGTAAGATTGTGAAATCTACCGAAAAATGCAACAATAGTGAGGAGCAGTACCCGTATCGCGAAATAATCGGATCTTTAATGTATTTATCTACGGGAACAAGACCTGACATCACGAATACCGTATCTATTTTAAGTCAGTTTTTGGATTGTCCTAATAAACAATGTTGGGATGCAGCGAAACGCGTACTACGGTACTTAAAACATACGAGAAAGTATGGACTTATATATAAGAAAACGGGTAAGTCATTGCAGGGTTACTCTGATGCTGATTGGGGTGGATGTTTGATTGATAGACGATCTTATTCAGGTTATGTGTTTATGTTAGGAGGTGGATGCGTGTCCTGGAAATCGGAAAAGCAAAAGTGCGTTTCTACTTCAAGTTGTCAAGCAGAATATGTAAGCTTGTCATCATCAATGAAAGAGGGAATCTACTTGAACAGTTTGCTTACTGAAATTGGATTACGTAAGTTTGCACCATTATCTTTACATGTAGATAATCAGGGAGCGATTTGCCTTGCCGGTGATCCAATGTTCCATTCTCGGAGTAAGCACATCGACATAAGGTATCACTTTATAAGAAGTGTATTAAAGAGCAATAAGAGCATTGAGTTGAAATATCTGTCAACTGATTCAATGCTTGCAGACATATTAACGAAAGCTTTGCCCAGAGTGAAGCACTATACGTGCATGTGTGGTTTAGGCATTGCTTGTTGATCGTTCGTTTATTTTGCTACAGTTGTTCTTTGATATTACTTTGTTTTATATGTGTTTTATTATGTCGTCTTTTATATTGTTTCGAATATGCACATTAAGGGGGCGTATTGAATATATTAATGTGATAGGTATGTGTACGACCTACATACGATAGTAGCATGTTAGTACTGGCTACCATACAAGCTATGTCACATTTAAAGTTCTGGAGTAACCGTTCCACGGTTTGTTTGTTTACAATGGTATTATGTCAGTCGATCAATAGTAGTACTGTATACAACACTTAATAAATTCCTTATACGTTATCCTGGTTTATCTGCGCTAATTCTCTGCCCAAATAGTTTACCCAATATTTAAGTATTTATTTATCTATATAAGTATGTATATCGTCGCTTAGTACCCATAGTACAAGCTTTGCTTAGTTTGGGACTAGGTTGATTTGTGTAAGATTGTCCACAAATATTTATTTATTTTATTTTTATTTATTTATTTATTCATATCTCATGCTCTGAAAGTGGGTCATTGTTGATCTAAAGTAGCGTGCTGAAAGTAGTAAAAATCAGCTCTATCTAGCTAGAGCAACGAACTATTAGGCGCGTGCAGAGGCAAGGCCTTCTCCCTACAAACTCTGTGCAAGTTTTATTCGTCGGTTTTGGCACTCCCGCATATATATATATTTTTTGTAATATTGGATATACGAAGAATGTCAAGAAAAAAAAACCAAAAACTTCAAAAAAATTAAAATTAAATACAAAAAAAATCTTGAGGTTCTGGCTAACAGAAGAATAAGCATACTGACCAAAAATCATAAGTGTAATGCAAACACAAGCAAAGAAAAACTTGCACAAAGTTTGTATGGAGAGTGCTTGCATCTACAGGCGCCTTAAGTAAAAGTTAATTAAAAATAAATTTTTATGTCACACCTGGCTATAAAGCGGCAATTACCGCAGGCTCCGCGCGCGGAAAATCCCACTTCCTGGCCAGGGGGTAACATAAAATTTTGTACTTAACAGGGGCGGTAATAAAGAAAGCCTCAGATCGCATATTTATCGCCCTTGCCTTCGGCTCGGGCGTCAAATACCTGCGATCTGAGACATTCTTTGTTTTACCGCCCTTGTTAAGTAATGTACTATATTGCATATTTGGTATTTATTTATTTTCTCGTATTCTATATTATAAACAGAGTGTTTAACTCGGGTAATGCCGGGTGGTATCATGGTATGGTATTACCGGGTAATTCACCCTCGAAATATGTATATGTATATCTCGAAAGTCTTGTAATCATAATCATAATCAACATTATTTATTCCATTGACATACAATATGCGCTAGAATACGTCTTAGGTCTAGGGTGTACAATATACTAGTATACAATAATAAATTCGGTATAAAATACTATTAATACAATTATTAATTTATCAATTATTAATACAATTTATTATTTTTTTTTATTTATTTATTATTATAAAAGGTACAATCTTACAAATAACGTCTGTCCCACAAAACGGTTTTCACAGTTTGACTGTGGGATCTGAGTCTCTTCGGTAACTATAAATTCACATATATAACTATTACTATGTATCTACTATGCTATCTATAAAATACTTGAACAGTTTTCTTTTAAATATTGCCCTATTGGCCTCCAATCTGATATCTGCTGGCACGCAGTTTAAAATGTAGGGTAGGCGTTTCCGCAGGCATCTATCACCATAATAGTTGGTTACCCTTGGTATATCATACTTGCCCGCAGATACCGTCCTGGTGCCGTAAGTGTGACATACATGAGATAGGCCATGTTCTGGACTTCCATGGTTATTAAGAGCTAGGGTGAATTTATGCTTAAGGCTTGCTGGGAGAATCTTACATATCTTAAAAAGTTTGTTGTAATCTTTCTTACATTTATTTTTAGTCTTTTTGTTGACTAGAAGTTTTAGGAATCTTAATTGCAATTATTCTATTTTACTTAAATTTGTTTTAAAAGTTAATCCGTAACAGCTAAGAGCGTATCCTATAATAGTTTCTACTAATGACTTGTACAAATATTTTAACGTATTTAGAGGAACTTTAAAACTTAAGTGATAAAACTTGCCAAGCAATATTCTTAGTTTATCACAAATATAATCTACATGATGGGACCATGAAAAGTTTTCGTCTACTTTAACACCAAGGTATGTTACAGAGTTAACCTGTAAAATAGGTTTACAGCGGCAGAGGGCCTGGTTGTTATGGAAGCAATGAAAATCGTGAGCTATTATGGGAGATGGTATACTGGTGAGTTGCAAGTAGGGAGAGCGAATAATTAGTAGCCTCGTTTTGTCAGCATTCAGCGTGATACCATTATCATGGGACCATCGGACCACAGAGTCCACGTCCTGCTGGACTAAGCGGCAAGTGTCGGGCAGCGCGTCGGCAGAGCCGGCGCGCAAGATGCACAGGTCGTCGGCGAACATGTGCGCCGAGCAGTGCTGCAGCACTCCGCACAAGCTGTTCACGTGCAATAAGTAGCAGAGCGGGCCGCTGCAGGAGCCCTGCGGCACGCCGCACGACACCCGCCGCTCCTCGCTCATAGTCGAACCCACCTGCACACGGTACGAGCGCGCGGTGAGATAGTCACGGAACCATTGGTTCAGCGGCTTGTCCACCCCGCACTCGCTCATGGCTTTCAAAAGGGTATTTGTATCTAAGGTGTCGAACGCTTTAGTAAAGTCAAAGAATACTGCTATAACTACTTTTTTATCTGCTAAATGAGAGTTTATTTCGTCTGTGAAATTTACTAATAAAGTGTCTGTGCTTTTACCCTTTTGAAAGCCATGTTGGCACTTGTTTATTACTCCATTTTTGCGAAGGTAATTTCCGAGTTGCTCAATAACGCATTTTTCTAAAACTTTATCTACGCTAGATAGTATGGCTATGGGTCTGTAGTTAGAGAACAGTTCACGACTCCCTTTTTTGTGAATAGGCCGGATTATTGCTTGTTTGAGCCCCTTCGGAAAGTTACTCTTACTTACTGATAAGTTTATTAATTTGGCAATCACTGGACTAACTTTATCTGAAATTATTTTTAAATCGGACATGCGTATGCGGTCGCAACCTGGTGATTTTTTAGAGCTCATGCTTTTAATAACTTGCATAACTTTTTTAGCTTTTACTGGTTGCCATCTCATACACACGTCCGGGTCCTTTACATAGTCATTTCGGTTTAGCCATTTATCGTTGCACACATGTTTAACAAGTGAAATTTCATGAGAGAAATTTTCCGCGAACTTATTACATATATTGTCAATATTACCTTGGCCCTCCATATTACTCAATATTAACGTGTCTAGCGATTTTTTACCGTTTCCCATCATAGCATTAATTCTGTCCCACATTTTTCTTATATTCTTGTTACACTCTAAAATACTATTTTTATCATACTCGTTCCTTTTCTTTATAACAGCTTTGCTACATTTGTTCCTATAAGTTGTATAGGCTAAGCGTTTTACCATACTCTTTGGTTCTGCACTCCAAATCATAAATAATCTATCCCTTTCTTGTATCATTAATTTTAAATTATCACATATCCAGCTTATTATGACAATACAGTTTAAACAAACACTATAATTTTATACATATGAAATATTATTAATTTAGCTTAATTTAAATTCAATGTCATAGAACTGTTTTATTTTATACAATGCATTTTCCGTCAAAATATTCTTAAGGTATAATTTGTATTCCAGGTCATTTAATGTAGTTACAAAATCAGGTAAATGGTTGTAGAGTTTAATGCTCTGGTAAATAAAACTTTTCTTTGATTTTGCTAATCGTACATTTGGAACACAGAGCTTATGCCTATTTCGAGTGGGATACTGGTGAATGTCAGATATTTTTTTGCTGCCTTTCAGGTGTTTACGGGCATACAATAAGTTCTTAAACACAAATACTGAGTAAAAAGTCATTATGCCCGCTTGACTAAACATATGTCGATTTGTTCTCTTCTGTCTTGTTTGTATGGATGGTTCTTAGCTATGTTATTCTGTCGGGGATTTATATATTCTGTGGTTTCCATATGGATAGATTCTCAGTTGAAGTGGAAAGAAGAATTATCTTCGTTGACTGGCTCGCTCAGCTCAGCATGCTACGCATTAAGGAGCCTCAGAGACGAATTGACACTGACTCAATTGAAAATGGTATACCATGCTCTGATTGAGTCCAAAATACGCTATAGTGTCAAGCTGTGGGGAAATAGTTATAAGTGTAATGTCCAACCTATCTTTATACTACAAAAAAGAGCTATAAGAATTATGGCGAAAGTACCTCAGCTAACTTCATGTAGAGAGTATTTTACAAAGTTTGAAATCCTCACAGTGCCCAGCTTGTATGTACTAGTAGTGCTCAAGGATCTTGTAAAACGTTTAAATGAAATAGAATCAGCCGAGGAAAGGGATAAAAGGTTTGCTACTAGACTAAAAAATCTGCCACAGTCAACCATTACTCGACTCAGAGTGGTTAAGCATGCTGAGAGCTATCAAGGCATTGCTCTCTATAATAAGTTGCCCTCAGAATTAAAGATAATAACAAATTGTCACATTTTTGGTGCTAAACTAAAAAAAGTTCTTATAAAACAGTGTTTATATGTAGTGGAGGAGTTTATGACGCTTGACAGATGAATAGATACTTTAAGTATAGTCTACAACAATAAATTCATTTAATATGTAATATTATAATTATATGACAATCTAAATATAGGACATTGTGCAATATTGTATAATTATGTATGTAAAAGTAGGACTAATAATTTATTACCTAGCATGACATGACATGAAATGTTGACATCTTATCTGCTATTGTTTTTTGACTTATTTAATCTATTTGTATTTTGCTTATCTACGTGTAATTGTCCAATTTATTGTATATTATTTCAAA
Source organism: Cenopis cana (assembly GCA_951800055.1). Taxonomy (NCBI): domain Eukaryota; kingdom Metazoa; phylum Arthropoda; class Insecta; order Lepidoptera; family Tortricidae; genus Cenopis; species Cenopis cana. Next base: position 3,096,823 of record OX637498.1, on the reverse strand, counting down.
CACAATCTTTGTATTGTTAATGAATAAATAAATGAAATGAAAATGAATGAAATGAAATTTCACCGATCGTGGTGTTGCTACACTACTTTAATTATACTAACAAGTGTATGTATGTTTCTCGGAACGCATCTAGCCGCAATCTTAAGCCGCATTGTGAAATGTTTCCTGTCACGCGATCATCAGCATTACTGTGTGTGATGTGATGTGATGACATCACACAATGTATGGATGGGTTTCAAATTCAAAGACATAATGGTACTTAAACTTAAACCATAGTAATTAGGAGACCGAACTTTACTCGGTGTTTTTACGGTTATACTATACAAGCTAGAGGGTTAAGTGAACTAGCGACAAAACTCCCAGTAGCTCGATTCCACTGACACCTCAGATTCGCTTGAAGCCGCTCAGCCAATTCCACTGGAGAGCAAACTCTTAAGGCGCAGGGTAGGGCAAGGCCTTCCCCATACAAACTTTGTGCACGTTTTATTCGTCTGTTTTGGCACTAACAAATATAATATTTTTTTTTGTTGTAAATATTAGATATGCAAAGATCGTGATGTGAAAATTTCAAAAAAATTCAAAATAAAAAAAATAAAAAAAAAGTTAATAAATAAAATTTAACTCACGAAATAGCTATCAGAAAAATAAGCATACTGACCAAAAATCATAACTTTAATGCAAACACGAACGAAGTAAATCCTGCACAAAGTTTGTATGGAGAGAGCTTGCCCTACCCCTCCTCTTAAGCCGTGTTCCGATTCACGCTAAAAATGCTCGCAGCGCTTACAGTGCTGACGGCCGCCGCGCTGGCCGGTCTAAATCAAATAGCGCGCTCAAGGCCGCGTGAGTAGTGTTTTGTTTCGGACCGCCATTCGCTTGAGCGCGCTCACGACCGGACCGATTCACGCTCATAGCCCGTGTTTACTGTCATGTTCATATAACAAACATGACGTTTGGCTCAAGGTGCTTACGCCTGGGAGTGTGAGCACCGTGAGCGCCGTCCATGACATCACCAGTGACGTCACGACATCTCATGTGAGCGCTATGAGCGTGAATCGGTCCGATCGTAAGCGCGCTTTGAGCGCTGTAAGCTGATTCAGAACATGCTTTTCGAGTATTTCAGTGTATAAATAAACCACCCGCGTGTCTGGTTTATAGGCTGGGCCCAATAAAGCGATAGGAGTGAGCGGTTGGAGAGTGGCCTGGGGGAAATCCAGGGGAACCTCCGACACGACCACGCGGGCGGCCATGTTTACGAAAACTACTCGCAGAGCTTCCGTAGAGAGCGGGATGGTTAATTGCAAACTCACGCGTGTTAGAGCAGAACATTTGCAATGGGGATACCTCCGCTTAACAGCATGTTATTACCTAAAATAGATTTAAGAGTTCACATATGCACTTTTGCCAATGTTTAGCGACCTAGATCTCAACATCTATATTCTATATAGTGATTAAATATCTTTCCTTTCAGTATCTATCCTCACTGTAAACTCATAGTACCTAATACTACTGACCGTACGCAATAAATACTTAAGTCGCCACAGAGGCAACCCTGAAGAGATTTCCAACGAGTGACGTCACTGCGTTAATCCTATTGCGCTGAAATGGGGTATATTATGTGCTCGTCGTTGACACTAAGTAGAACACTAACATACTCTTATTCCATATGAAATTATACTAATGTTAATGTAATAGTTTCTATTACAGACAGCCTGTCTAAAAAATCGTATATCTTTAATACGAGTATTTATTACATTAGGGTTAACGTTTTATTGAAAATGGGATTGCTCTTGGGCAGCATCTAGCCCGGGGGCAAAGATGATGCAGTCGATGAAGCGAGCTCACCCAGAAAATGCCTATTCACTCGTGCCTTAAAGAGGTCCAGGTTATATGAACTCGGAAATACAGATGCCGGCAGCGAATTCCAAACCTTAGCAGTGCGCATTATAAAGGATGATGAAAACACCTTGTCCCAAACTAAGCAAAGCTTGTATAATCTTATATCTTTAAACGAGCAATTCTTGTATATTTATTTATTTATATACTTATTTATTTATTTATTTCGGGGATCTAGGAAACGGCTCTAACGATTTTGATGAAATTTGGTACGTGGGGGTTTTCGGGGACGAGCAATCGATCTAGCTAGGTCTCATGCCCGGGAAAACGCCGAGCGAAGCTCGTCCACCCAGATATTGGGCATTAAGCGACTATATACATACTTACGTAAATAAATAGATACTTACATAGAAAACATCCAAGACCCATCAACAAAATATTCGTGCTCATCACACAAATAAATATGCAAATAAATGTCCTGACCGGGATTCGAACCCGGGACCTCCGGCTTCGTAGGCAGGGTCACTGCCAACTAAGCTACAGCGGTCGTCATCAATCTGGTAATTAAAAATTTTCAATTTTCGATATTTTTTCGTACAAGTTTAAAACGGAATATTTACGTAGAACGGGTTATCACGGATGTTACTAAGTCAACCATTTCCCCACAATCCGTGAAATGGCGATTTTCCATCATCCACATATTTTCCTTGACACGCTGCATTGTGCCGGTATATGTATGTATTATGTAAGTCGTTATGCATATGTATGTATAATATATCGTATGTCTATATATGTAGAAGCTGGAATGCAACGGATCGTATCTAATTTCTCCTTGACCACGCATACGTGAGCTAGACATAACGACGCCGCAGTAGTAGTACGAGCGATGTGCGCGGTCTACTTCACCTCGTCTGTTACATAATGTACAGTTGCCATCAAATATCGGTACTATAGGGGGTCGTCGTAGCGGTACGGTCGAAGGCTCTAGGAGGAGGTCTTAGCTGCAAGAAAATACTATAAGCACATATGAATCTATTATAGTTGACACAAAGACTTAAATACAATCATAATTACTTATATCTTAAATAATTCGCAGCAGATGCGACTCCTATCGAGTCCTGAAGTAAAGTCACTGGAAAACCACTTGTTTCCAGAAGAATGCCGCTTTGACAGGCATTCTAGAACTATTCAAATACGAAATATGTTTACATTATGATTCTAGACCAAGCATGGCCAGCCTCATACCGTAACAACCTCTCCAGTACTCTTCAGGGAGCTCAAAAATATCTGAACATGCACTGTAACGCCTTGACGGTGCCTTGAAGTTGCGTGTTCAGATATTTGAGAGTACCTCGTCTGCTCCGATATATCTGATGGTGACTGAACAGGATGGTCCACGGCTACTTTCCCTCCATTTGGCATGAAGACACGCAAAGAAGTTACACTGTTTTGTCGCCAAAATAATGTTTTAGTTTTAAGGAAGTTATTACGCCATCGTGAATTCAGTTGATGCAGGCAAAACGTGCGAATATATTACGATGATATTTCTGAAAATTCATTTAAAAATATCGTTTTAATTCGTATAAGCAAACTATGATTAATGATGTCATAATATGAATCGACTGACGACCTAAATACATTTCGATAAATCTCAGTTAAAAATACAAGTAGGTACTCCATGCACGTCAGACGAAAACGTTTTTATTTGCATCCTTTTTGTTATGTTGCTAACGTTTTATAATCCGTTAGGTCTTCGCATTATGCTACGATGGTGGCAAGCAAGCATTAAACCCGCCTGATGGTAAACAGTCTCCGCAACTTAAAGACACTTGTGATCCACTCTGATTGTATTATTGCACGGATTCTGTTATTTGCAATCGTGCCAACTTTTTAGGAACAACAAACGCTTGCAAACGGTGCTTCATTTACTGAACTACCACTGTTATGCAGTATTTTTAAAGGCAGCTATAAAATGTTAATACCAAGTGTTTAACGACTTGCCGTTTACGGTCGCCGGCACCCGTACTATGGATGTATTGCGCGCTGAAGGGTGATGTCACTGTGACCTGGTAATACTGGAATAACTTTACTTGGAAACTTTTATGTTTTACTGCACATAATATATTAGGGCATGACATAAACGTACAGTTATAATAGTATAGTGTAAGTATTAGGTGCATGATGTTGGCAGTATAATGACATCATCCATAGCGTTTCCCGGTATTTAGTTCTAGATGGAGTCCAGGGTGCGATTTGGTATCCTGGTTAAATCCCGGCTGCTAACACTTTGTTGACAAGTGTCCAGGTTATTCGAAAGGGGCTATGTAGGCTGTATAATCCAAATGGGGCAGTGAGGAAAGATTAGGCCCCTATTTCACCAAGTTGACAATTGTCATCTGACAATGACAATTCCAAGTACACTTCTGTGTCGTCGCGTAAAGATGGTCGTTGGATAGCATCGATACTTACCGGACCGGCAATGTAAACCGAGTTGTCATTGTCAGGTGACAATTGTCAAGTTGGTGAAATAGGGGCTTGACACCATGTTGGGGTTGGGGGTGGACAGGTTCTCAGCGCACGGTCCATCTGATGGTAAGTGGACACCACAGCCTATAGACGCTAGCAACTCCAAAAGAGGCAAAAGGGACAAAAGGTACCTCGCTCTCAACACAGTGCATGCTCGGGAGCTCTGGCAACCTTGCTCACCTCCAGGAACACAACACTACATACTTGTATAGTAAATAATGTTATTATGGTTGTGGTCTTCTGCAAGGCGGAGGTACTTCCCCAGTTGGGCTGCTCCAAATTCGAGCAAGAGATGTTATTATCCTGTGCCCTATCTCTTTTTAAAGTAAATAAATAGAAGAGGGTAGCTCTTGATGCTAATTAGTGTGTTGTTTGCAGTGCCGGCGACGTCGCGTGCGCAGCTCGCGGCGGAATACCTCGAGTCGTGTCGGCGGCACGGCACGCCGGCGATCGACTCCGTGCTGCAGCAGATACGGGTAATTAACATCACTCTTATTACCTAGCAGCAGAGTTGCAATGCGGGCGACGTCGCGGGCGCAGCTCGCGGCGGAGTACTTCGAGTCGTGTCGGCGGCACGGCACGCCGGCGATCGACTCCGTGCTGCAGCAGATACGGGTAATTAACATCACTCTTATTACCTAGCAGCAGAGTTGCAATGCGGGCGACGTCGCGGCCGCAGCTCGCGGCGGAATACTTCGAGTCGTGTCGGCGGCACGGCACGCCGGCGATCGACTCCGTGCTGCAGCAGATACGGGTAATTAACATCACTCTTATTACCTAGCAGCAGAGTTGCAATGCGGGCGACGTCGCGGCCGCAGCTCGCGGCGGAATACCTCGAGTCGTGTCGGCGGCACGGCACGCCGGCGATCGACTCCGTGCTGCAGCAGATACGGGTAATTAACATCACTCTTATTACTTAGCAGAACAAAAGAGTGTCGGACTGGTGGCCACTGCGTGGTAAAAGGAGCGTCAGACGTCCACCGGCTCGGTGATATTAGGAAGATCGCGGCCACTCTTGGATAAGGCTGGCTCAAGACCGGGACGAGTGGCGTACTCGAAGAGAGACCTATGCTCAGCAGTGGGCGATTACGGGCTGAAAATCATGATTACGATATCATGGCTCTCCGTATAGGATCTGAAAGTGATTATCTGTCCCCAGGAGTTACCGGAGGGCGTTATAGGAGGCGGCGCGCGCGCCCCCCGCCTCACGCTGTCCTGCTGCGCGCTGCTGGGCGCCGCGCCGTGCGACGCGCTCGAGGCGGTGCTGCACCGCGCGCAGTTCCGCCGGCTCGAGCTCGAGTGCGACATAGACGACGAGGGCGCGGTGAGTCTGTCCCGCTCACGCTCAAGCTACAGATGTATTTATGTTTATGTATACGAAGAGACTTACCCCAGAAAGGACTTTTATTCCGGAAATCATCGCTCGAAGGCAGCAGTGGAAGATTACGCGGACGAATTCGAGGGCAAAAGCTTCACTCACCCAGGTACAAGAAGATAATACCTACATTTCATGGAAACTATAGTTTCCCTGGCATAAGATGGCGAATATTTGTAACATTTTACCTTGAACCCTTCTTGTAATGTAATCTTTTTCATTGCAGGAGGCGCTGTTTGACATGATCGAATACTATGAAAGCGCGACGACGCTTTCCATCTCGGGGCCGCGGCATTTCGGCATCCGGGGGTGGCAGGCGGCTTCCAGAATGATCAAGAAGGTTGGTGCGACAATAGTCCCTTTTGTATTACACATGGTTGACGAATATGTTTGGGGTAGCCAACAGTAGTCAGTAATAGTTGGTCAGAACCCGTATTTTATTCGTTTAGACTCATCATCAAGTCTTTGAAATGTGGTGCTGGCGGCGGATGGAGAAGATCAGTTGGACCGAGAGAAAATCTAACGAGGAAGTTCCCAACATTGTGCAGGAAAGGAGGTCCCTGTTGCAGACTATTGAGAACAGAAGAGGAAAGATGTTTGGGGACCTGTTACGACACGACGAATTCATAAAGCATATTGTGGAAGGGAAAGTAGAAGGAAGGCGGAAGAGAGGGAGACCAAGAAGAACGTACATGGACCAACTTAAGGAAAAAATAAACGTCGTGTCCTATCAGGCGGTCAAACGACAGGCTCAAGAAAGAGATACATGGATATTGCTCCACCGACAAGAGCTTGGCTCTTAAATTGATGATGATGAGACTCATCATATCAGCCGAAAGACGTCCACTGCTGGACATAGGCCTCCCCCAGAGAGGGCCCCAATGTCGCCACCCGCATCTAGCGGACTCCCGCCACCTGTATCAGGTCATCAACGTGGACCCCTTGTGGGGGGTCTACCCACGCTGCGCCTTCCGGTCCGTGGTCGCCACTCAAGAACCTTTCGGCCCCAACGGCCATCGGTTCTACTTGCATTGTGCCCCGCCCACTGCCACTTAAGTTTAGCGATTCGAAGCTTTACACTTGTAGATTGTAACTTTTTACTTGTATATGTGCCACTCGAAACGACAAAATGGACGGGACCTATAGGACGGAGCCGCCCAAGAAGGCCCAGGAAGAAGTGGATAGACGACATTTCCTCTGTAGCAGGAAAAAACTGGCTCCAAAAAGCCCTGGACAGGAAAGAGTGGAGAAAAAGTGAGGAGGCTTTCACCCAGCAGATGGGATCTGCAGTCTGCCCCAAAACAAATTTTAGTTAAACAAAATAACAAGAACCCAAAAAGACTGTGGAACAAATAAAGCTATAATAATAATAATAATGTGCCACTGGCGGAATTGGGAATGAAAAGTTTGGTTCCTCGGTTCCTCCTACCGCTGTACCTCCCTCGTCTTCAAAGATAGTAGTATGGCGACAATGAATGCGCACATACCTGGCCATTGACAATGACAATTTATCATTTATCATACATTGCTGGTTCGATGAGTAACGACGCTGTCCAGTAGCCACCTTTCTTTTAGTCGACCCAGAAATGCACATCGAATTGTCAGCCCGATGACAATTGTCGAGTTGGTAAAAAGGGGCCCTGGGCATTTGAAGGGTGAACATCACAAAAACAACATAACTGACTAGACCGGTCGACATCTGCTGTCATTTCAATTGTTCTTGACTGAGTGTCAACCAGTCTAAGCCAGTTATGTTGTTTTTGTAAACATGCCTTCATGATCATACTTTTTAAATTGATGCCAATTCCATAGACCCTTCCAAGTCTGGAGTAGGCCTATGTTCAGCAGTGAACGTCTTTCGGCTGATGATTATATATTAATGTAATGGTCTTCACTTCACTCTTTAAAAAAGGCTATCCATCAAATTCATGATGATTTCTCCAATCAATACTTGTTTAAAGACGTTGTTTTCGGTAACGACGCCATGACAGTATAGGCACTAGGCAACTAGTTTTCTTCGGTAGTGGATTCAGCCCGTCGTCGCGAAGTGCACGTGTGTTCACCAACGCGGCGACGGGCAAAATCCATGTAATGGTCTACGTATTTCAGAGCGCAGAGCTGTCAGAGCTGGAAGTGTCAGACGGTCCAGTGGAAGCGACGCACGCGCCGGTCCTGGCGCGCGCGCTGCGTCCTGCGGCGTGTCGGCTGCGCTCGCTGTGTTTACAGCGCGCTTCACTAGCGGGCGAGCCTCTGCTGTGCCTGGGTGAGTGTACTGTCAGAGCTGGTAGTGTCAGACGGTCCAGTGGAAGCGACGCACGCGCCGGTCCTGGCGAACGAAAAATGTCAAGCAAAAAAAATAAAATTCAAAAAAATATATTTTCTTCTTGAGGTTCTAGCTAACTAAAAAATAAGCGTACTGACCAAAAATCATAAGTGTAATGCAAACACAAGCTAAGAAAAACTTGCACATAGTTTGTATGGGGGGTGCTTGCGTATACAGGCGCCTTAAGTAATGGTGTGATGTTTGTTTATATTCCAGTGATAGCGTTGAAGTGCAACCGGTCCGTGCGCGAGCTGCGGCTGTGCGACAACCGGCTCACGGGCGCCGACGCCGCGCAGATCGCCGCGCTGCTCAAGGTCAACGCGCGCATACAGCTGCTCGACCTCTCCAACAACCAGATACAGGTATACAATCATCATCATCATCATCATCATAATCAGCCGAACGACGTCCACTGCTGGACATAGGCCAGGCTGGGCAGGCTGGGTATAGGTATACAATACTACAAATTAACCCTTTATCCACCGAAGTCGAACGTCAAATAAGTTACTCGTAATTTTCAACTCTGTTATAAACATAGATATAGAATAGAATAGAATAGAAGATAATTTATTTCAGTGCAAAAACACAGTAATACAATTATACAATTAAAAGAAAATAATGGAAAAACTTATTAACTAAAATTGTTGTGTTGATATGTATAATATATACTCTGTAGTTAAAGATGCGCCAACGAGCGACCGGGGCTATGTCTGTCTCATACTTGCTCATTTTCATACAAAATTTGTACTACGCAATTTGGCCGGTTTGCACGGCCAATGCATTCCTTAAGCTTCGATTCCGCAGCCGACAGCATACGACAACTGCACGTACCGCCGCACTCCAAATTGAACCGTAAATGTATGCGTAAAAAGCTCCATTTGAAATGAGCGGACAAGTGTCGGAACGACACATGCCGCTCACTCTAAATTGGGACTTTTAGTCTTATGATTACGGTTCAATTTGGAGTGCGGCGGTACGTGCAGTTTTCGTATGCTGTCGGCTGCGGAATCGAACCTTTATGGAAGTTTGACTTTGCCTATAACCCGACCATGGAAAAATGTTCGGTCGGTGGTCGGTAATAGGGACAAAACAAGCCACTCTTTTCTATTTCTTCTTATAGGAATCGCAATAAGATTATCTTTCTCTAGCAAAGCGTGTCAGCTCCTTGGTTATAAATCAGGAAACTGTCATTTACGGTGTCACTTTGTCTAATATATGAAACGATCGCGGTTAACCTAACTAAAGGGTTAAAGTGAAAAATTTAATACTCGTTTGGTTTTATTATTGAACTTGCCTTTGACTCGCTTTATAAAACCGTACTCATGTCTTAATGCCTCTCATTATGTAGCAGTTGCATAACAGTAGTTTATGCAACTGGTATATAATGAGGGGCATTAAAACACGAGTGTATTTTATGAAACTCGTTGGACCCGAAGGAGAGTTTCATAATAAGGTCACACGAGTGTTTTAATGCGTAATTATGTACAGTTGCATACACTAGTTTATCTACATCCATATATTAAATCTTCTTTCATGTGTTTCGTGTGGGCACGTCTCGCCGGCGTGCGCCATGTTTACCTCGCCACCGGCCCGCGCTTGTCCTTAAGGTTGTACGTGATCTCGTAAAAGTATTATATTTGGTGTTCTTATAGGGGTCGCGCGCAACAGCCGCACAGTATATTATAAAGCGGGGTCTTATGTACGGTTTTGAACTTCTTAAAGAGGATTTACTATATGGGTGTAGATAAACTACTATTATTTATCATCGTTGTTTTATATCTTCGAGAAAACAGTACAGTTGTCATTACACTGGCGTTAAAGTAGACTACCCAATGAATAAGAGCATATGCAAGTTTTAAATTTAGTATTTCGAAGACCCCTTTGACTTAGTTGGTAGTCATCCTACCTACGAAGCTGGAGGTCCCAGATTCGAATCCATTCTAGGGCATTTGTTTGTGTGATGATGGTGAGCACGAATATTTGTTCCCGGATCTTGGATGTTTCCTATGTACTTAAGTATCTATTTGTGTATCGCCTAGTACCCACAGTACAAGCTTTGCTGCGTTTTAGTAGAGAGGCCAAGTTGAAAAAACGCAATTTCCGTAGGACTGAAAAGGTTTATGCTGACAAGTGGTATCGTTGGAATCAGCATGCTCTACTGATTATCAAAACGCATGTTGTCGCTTTCTAAATTGGTGGAGTGGGTTTTTATGACGTCATAAGTTTTATGTATGAAAAATAAAACAGTTTTTCTTCAAAAACCTATCGAGTGGGGTATCGAACGAAAGGGACCACTTGTCGGTATAAAGGCTTGGTCACACCGGTTGCGCGACGCAAGCGGGACGCTGCGCTGCGCGCCAAAATGTATGAAACCGTCCCGCTCGCGTCGCGCAACCTGTGTGACGTCGCTAACATGTTAGCATACGTTCCGGCGCGCAGCGGTCGCGTCGCGCGGACGTCGCGCAACGCAGTGTGACCAAGCCTTAAACCTTTTTATACTCGTCGACTACAATATTACAATTAGAACTTCATAGACCATTGCACAATATTATACATTTTAAGCTGAACTAAAAGTCTATGCTCTATGGAGTAATATAATATTTCATTGTACAACTGCGCGGAGAATCGAAATATCATTCAAAAATAGAACGCCGTAATTTGATGAAAAAAATTAAGTTTAAGGAGACTCATTTTATGAATATTTCAACATTGATAGTGCTTCCCGCGCTTCTGAACGCAAAACCGTCAAACTTGTCAAATTGTCTGCCTACTTAAACGGTCGTCTAGATACTGGCCATAATCATTAAAAAAAAAACTTAGATTCTCTTGCGTCGTGATTGGTCGAAATTTAACATACCTGCCACAGGCGGGCATGGACTGATATTTTTTTTTTTCAATCTTAACAGGGCACCGGCCTCGTGGGAATTGTTATTATAAATTTACAATACTTGTGATATTATCGTAAATTTCATAATTATTTAGACTTGTTTTCAATATTCATCAATACCCACGTGATACGTATTGTGATATGTGCAGACCACGTGCTATTAATCACCGTGTAACCTACATGCGCAAATGAGATCGTTTCAGCGGCAACTTTCTGTTATTTTGTTATTTTCGTGGACTCGTAGAAAAAGTATTGTATACAATAGTTATATAATTAGCTTTTTGAGTCTCGAACCTTACTTAGACCACTCGGCAAGCCTCGTGGTCTAAACGCGGTTCTCGACTAAAAAAGCATTCATTATATAACGATTGTATAAAATACTATTTCAGTCCTACGAAAATCGTAAATAAGGCACTTTCGACGAATTGGCCTCTCTACTATTTGGGACTAGGTCGATTTGTGTTAGATTGTCTACAAAAATATTTATTTTATTTATTATTTATTCATTTAATTACGCTGGCATGTTTCAGGATGTGGGCGTGAGTCACATAGCGGACGCGTTAGTGGAGCAGGCTGCGCAGACGCCGCCCTCGCCGACCAGCTCGCCCATGTCGCCGCACCAGTGCCCGCGTAACTACCTCACCTTACTTACTTACTTACTTACTTAAGGCATGTTCCGAATCACGCTCACAGCGCTCAAAGCGCGCTTACGATCGGACCGATTCACGCTCATAGCGCTTACATGGGATGTCGTGACGTCACTGGTGATATCATGGACGGCGCTCACGGTGCTCACACTCCCAGGCGTAAGCAGCTTGAGCCAAACGTCAAGTTGACGTTTGATATATGAACATGACAGTAAACACGGGCTATGAGCGTGAATCGGTCCGATCGTGAGCGCGCTTAAGCGAATACCGGTCCGAACCAAAACACTACTCACGCGGCCTTGAGCGCGCTATTTAATTTGGACGGTCGTCAGCACTGTAAGCGCTGCGAGCATTTTTAGCGTGATTTGGAACACAGCTTACTCCGATGGCTCAGCGACCCACAGTGGATCTTGGCCACAGAATAGTATAATAGTATTACACACAGAACAGACACGAACCCCCCACCGAGGTCAGTGACCTCGTCCCTGAGAGACCCGCCTGGTGTCGATCGGGTGCCGTCGCGCCTCGCGATTCGTCCGCGCCACGCGCGACGCACCCGCGCACACAATTGACGCGTGTACCGACAGCGCACGCACACATACTTACCCACAGCGCTTACGTTCCTTCGCGTGTAACAGGTGTCTTGGTCTCCGCTACGAGTTGGCGCCATCGCGCCGTTCTGTGCGATCTTTTAAATTCCATATCTTGGAAACTAATGGACGTATCGAAATAATTCTTTCACATATATTTTTAACTGAGAATACAGAAAAATGGAATTCTAAATTAGGGAACATCCTCCATTTTAGGCGCTGTGCGTTTAGTTTATGTTTTGTTCATAGTCCGGTTAGAAGCAAGTTGATGATTTTTTATCGATAATGTTTGTTCGCAGTGATGAGTGGTTACGAGTCCCGCGGCCTCGCGTTCCTAGTGCTGTGGAACAACCAACTGACGAGGAACTGCGCGCACAATCTTACCAGGATGGTGGTTAGTTACATGTTCATATTTTATTACAGGTAATATACAATACAATACAAATATTCCATATTGCTCACCAAAAAGAAAACAATACAGAGCATTAGGGTTAAAATTGAGGTAATCAACGGGCGGTGTTATCACTAAAGAGCGATCTCTTCAAGACGACCTTTTTGTAGCGGAGATAGTTTAATCATAAAAATAAATTGATACTATCGACGTCAAGGTTAACTGACCATAATTAGGCCTAATCTCGTTGCAATAAGGCTCACGGACGGTCACTTAACTGTGTCTTCGATAGTACAAGACAGTGTAAATACGAGATCAAAACTACATTAAATTAAAATAACAAAAACTTAACTTTAAAACTAAGAAAAAATAAAATAATAGGGTACTTTCGGTAGTGAAAAATAAATTATGAAATTCGATAAACATTAAATTTTATGTAGAAATAAACTTAAATATTCTGAATTTGAGTCATAAAAGCACATCGTTGTTTTATTATATTGAAATTAAAAGTCTTAATTTTTAATCTGTATATCACGTGACCTAAAACACGAGCCCCCACGGTGTGACGTCATATAGGCAATAACTGTCAGTTCCGTAGAAAGAGGAATGTTGTTTCTCGCTCCCACGTGTATCATTGTCTATGCTAGCATCTCTTTCACACCGCTTTGTATGTGTGTATCACCAGCTCCATCCCATACTTTCCTCATGTTTTTGCCAGTATTACGTCACCAAAATGGCTGACAGCGTTTTCGCGGGAAAAAAAGGTTAGAAATTTAATTTAATTGTATGGCAAGAAAGCCTATTTATTTTGTCGAAATAATATATTTTTTTGGCATTTTATAAGGAAAATCTATATTTTGAAGTACTTTTTCAAACATAGTAGAATACCCTATTAATTAGATACTAAGGCTGGGCTTGGGCTGGGCTTAGGGTGCCCATCACGCAGGCAGCATTCTCGCGCTGAACTGCGATTGCGATTCTTTCTGCGAGAGGATCGCCTGTTGCTTCAACCTTTTGCTGAGCTCCCTGTGGAGCTCCAGCGCACGCTTACCCCAAGGACCAAGTGTCTCGACGCCGCAAGCAAATAATTGGTATTGGGCGCCGAGACAGCTGTATTTTGTGACTAGGTCCCGTTTCTAGCACCCTAGGCGATTGCGTCCCGCAAAGGATGCGTGCGGGACGCCAATTGTCCCGATTTCAAGCCTCGGCAGAATTATAGGAACTGGAGCGAGCATTTTCTTGATTGTAAATGAAAATAAGTAATTTGTATAGTATCCCGCTCCCGGAGGACCATACTCGTAATAAGATAATTTTAGTTCGGAAATCATCCACTAAGAATGTATTATATCTCGCGGGAATAAATAATGCATCCTACATCACAATTATACGTTCACAATATTGATACGAGTGCGCAAGTCCCGCATTTTTTAGCCAATTCCCGCAATTGACAATATTTCATAATTTCCGAAAGTCTTAATTTGAAAACCATTTCGGTAAAAACGTGTGAAGTACACAAAAAACATTTTTTTAGATTTTTTTCTCCGTTAATTTTGGAAAAAATCGCAAATTACTGTAAACCAAAAGTTGACGTCATCTTCCTCGTTGTATTCAGGGACAGAGTACAGACAATCGCTGCTCTGGAGTGGCTCTGGATTCTTGTTGGGAAGATGACGTCATATTTTACTTACGCCCTTTTGGAATGACCTACTTTTCAACGTGTTTTTTTTTGTATGAAATAATGAGTTAAATTGAAAAAGAAAAAATACGGGTGGCTTAAATTTTTACCTATTTTCTAACTAGTTCATAAAATAAAGTAGTTAAAAATATGAAATGTTGTCAATTCTACAACCAATGTCCCGCAAATCGGTTTCATAAGTTGGCAACCCTATTTACTTTGTGCCTTGATGCGTTCCCGGGCTTCATTAGCGGAAATTACTTTGACTGTACTGTTTTCCAGCGAGCTTCGAAGTCGCTATGCGTGCTGAACGTGGGCCGCAACGCCATCGGCAGCGCCGGCGTGCGCGTGGTCGGCGCCGGCGCCCTGCTCTCGCTCGGCCTGCAGGGCGCCCGTCTGCTGCCCGACGCCGCGCCTCTGCTCCAACAGGCGCTCGCTTCTGACACACATCTGCAGGTAACATACACCTTATCCCATTGTAATACGGGTTATTATGTATCTAACACAAGCTCGGAGCCCTAGGGCTCTGGTACTTGTTCTATAGTGCCATTGGTGCTCTAAAGGTCGGGTTGTGAAGCCCTAGGCCTGCTGTGAAGTGTAGGAGGGCTGCTGTGAATGTACAATGTCCAAGTAAAGTACTAGGATAACAGGAGACAGTAGGAGTAGGATTGCTTTCGCTCGGGCTGCAGGGCGCCCGCCTGCTGCCTGACGCGGCGCCTCTGCTTCAACAGGCGCTCGCTTCTGAACCACATCTGCAGGTAACGTACACCTTATGCCGTTGCAATACGGGTTATTATCTCTCCGACACATCCTCGGAGCCCTAGGGCTCCGGTACTTGTTCTATGGTGCCATTGGTGCTCTAGGCCTGCAGTGAAGTGTGAATGTACAATGTCCAAGTAAAGTACTAGGACAACAGGAGACAGTAAAAGGTTAGCGACCGAACATCCGAAAGATTCGGTGGCTCTGTTGCAGCAGGCGCTCGCCTCTGACACACATCTGCAGGTAACGTACACCTTATGCCGTTACAATACGGGTTATAATCTCTCTGTCACATCTTCGAAGCCCTAGGGCTCCGGTACTTGTCGTATAGTGGCAATGGTGTTCTCAAGGTAATCAGGGCAGGTTGCGAAGCCCTAGGGACACAATAAAAGTTCCTGTAAGTACTAGGGTAACAGGAGTAAGTAAGAGGTTAGCGATTGAGCATCCGAGCGTTTCGTTCGCTAATCTCTTTAAGCTGTATGTGCGCCTGGTATTTGTCTGGCGTCTTCTGACACACATCTGCAGGTAACATACAACTTGTGCCGTTGCGCTAAGGTTCATTATCTCTATGACAAACTCGGAGACTTAGGGCTCTGCTCTGGTACGGTATTTGTGTCATTGTTCAATGTGCTCTCGGTAGGCTGCGAATGCGAAGGGCTAGCTAGGCAAAGGCTGCTGCGAATGTACCTACACAGTTCCAGTATGACAGGAAACAGTAGAAGGTTAGGGGTTGACCATCCCAACGCTTTGTTTGTTGTGGCTGATGTTAACAACATGGCTCGCGTCAGACATAAACCTCACGCCAATCATGCTAAAATTTGGCCTGAAGAACCGCTGATGTTAACAACATGGCGTCAGATAAACCTCACGCCAATCATACTAAAGTTTGTGCTAAAGAACCGGACGAACATTTTCTTCGAATCAATGTCTCAATCAATCTCTGAATAATCATAATATATTCATGAATAATTCTCATCATCATCATTGGTCTTGCTGCATTTTTGACATGTAAATGACATTTTATCGATAAAATTTCTGATTCTGATTCTGCAGCATTTTTCTACGGCAAGTTAAAGATCCCTATACTTTACCAGCAAGTCAATTTAAAACTTCAAAAGAGGCAGATCCTAATTTGACACGTCTCGTTCACAGAGAATAGACCTGCGAGACAACAGACTGGGCGCAGAGGGTCTGCAAGCGATCCTGACCGCGATGGACATGAACACAACCTTAACGCAAGTGGACCTGGATGATCCTTCGGTGAGTTAACCTCTTTTCTAACTAAAGGTAAACCAGAATCACTATTGTCAAGAGGGCGTTATTATTCTGATTTATATGGCAACAGACTATTATGTATGACATTCTGAATTGTTTACCTTTCAGCTCTGACGTAAATTTTGAAATGTTTTGCAGCTAAATTGTTTCATTTCCTTAGCTTTTTTCCTCGGCAGTTTATTATGTACAGTGGGCCAACGAAAATGTTGAGCACTTTTGTACTTTGTCAAATTAAATAGGTTGAAAATTTTATGACGTTTCAGTCTAAATATTTCTTAGATTTCGATGTGACAAGGTTCTAAGTATGCTCAACATTTTCATGGGCTGACTGTACATTTTGACTGTGATTTTTTTCTCATTTATTATTAAATATTCAACACATTACTAATATTCAAATAAACGGCAACAGTGTCACTGACGTCCTGACAATTTGTTATTAAATTTATTGCCAGTGTATGAAATTAGTTCCAATGAAATTCCGCAACATGGCGCATCGTCATTATATTCCTGGTCGGGCACTTCAACTGGGCTGGCACGACGATTCAAAATGAGTCTTAGCCTCACAAGCACGCCACTTTGCTCGGTCCTGCGCAATTTCTCGCCAGCTTGCACCAGCTCCGAGCTCACGCAGGTCCGCTTCCACCACATCTCTCCAGCGATACTTGGGGCGACTCACACGTCGTCCGGTCGGTCGGCCCAAGTATCCTCTCTCAACTGGCGATATTCTCCCATCCTCTCTAGGTGAATCCAAAGCGCATCGTGAACCTCTTTTCAGAGATTTTTTTTACCTGGGGCCAAGATGAGACCGACGGTGAACCGACGTCACTCAGAAGACGCCTATTCACTCGTGTCGTTAAAAAGGTCTAAGTTGTATGAACTCGTAAATACAGACGCCGGCAGGGAATTCCAAATCTTAGCAGTGCGGATTATAAATGATGATGAAAAGCGTTTGGTTCGTAAAAGAGGAAATTCGACCATGGAAGGATGATAGCCAGCTGTACGTTTGGAGCCTTAGCCTCAGCGCTTACAGTGTTGACGGCCGGTCCAAAAAAATAGCGCGCTCAAGGCCGCGTGAGTAGTGTTTTGTTTCGGACCGCTATTCGCTTGAGCGCGCTCACGATCGGATCGATTCACGCTCATAGCCCGTGTTTACTGTCATGTTCATATATCAAACGTCAACTTGACGTTTCGCTCGGTGCTTACGCCTGGGAGTGTGGGCACTGTGCATGACGTCATCAGTGACGTCACGACATCTCATGTGAGCGCTATGAGCGTGAATCGATGCGATCGTAAGCGCGCTTTGAGCGCTGTGAGCGTGATTCGGAACATGCCTTGGATGTCCTATGGAAGAAGGGGGAAGAGGATTAGTAGAAGAGTTGTTTTTGTTGCATCGTTCCACCTTATTTAGGGTCTACCTCTAGATCTTCGGTCAAAGATAGAAAACTGCAGTGGTAAGCGGATACTACGTTGAAAACTTAGCACTACTGCTTTTCATCCCGGGTCGACCCAGAGGTAGACCCAAAACAAGGTGGAAAGATGTAGTGCTAAAAACATGATGTAGTGTCAAGCATCCGAAGACGATGTCTAGGAAGTGGCAAAGATTAGGTTAGAAAGCTGTGCCCACCACCATGTGGGATTCATAGCTAGGAAGAGAGAGAGTATGGGGCAACAGATTGGTGTTAATAGCTTCTGGAGGTCCTTCCTCTGTCGAGCCAAATATGAGCGAGGTGGTGTTGCGCCGTGTGCCCTCTTATGTGTGTAGGTGGTATGCGGCGAATGATTATGTACGATGATGATGTCCTCAGGAGTCGACGCTGCTGGGCGAGGACAGTCAGAGCGCGACGGTGGCGCGCCTGACGCGCTCCGTGCGGGCCGCGTGCCGCCGGAACGAACCCGCCGCCGCCAGCCCCGAGCGTCGCGTCACCAGGAAGATCAGCCTCACCTGCCACACCGCCTGCCTGCACCGGGTCAGTACCGATCACTGTCCACCTCCTGCCGCGTGCCGCCGGAACGAACCCGCAGCCGCCAGCCCCGAGCGTCGCGTCACCAGGAAGATCAGCCTCACCTGCCACACCGCCTGCCTGCACCGGGTCAGTACCGATCACTGTCCACCTCCTGCCGCGTGCCGCCGGAACGAACCCGCAGCCGCCAGCCCCGAGCGTCGCGTCACCAGGAAGATCAGCCTCACCTGCCACACCGCCTGCCTGCACCGGGTCAGTACCGATCACTGTCCACCTCCTGCCGCGTGCCGCCGGAACGAACCCGCCGCCGCCAGCCCCGAGCGCCGCGTCACCAGGAAGATCAGCCTCACCTGCCACACCGCCTGCCTGCACCGGGTCAGTACCGATCACTGTCCACCTCCTGCCGCGTGCCGCCGGAACGAACCCGCCGCCGCCAGCCCCGAGCGTCGCGTCACCAGGAAGATCAGCCTCACCTGCCACACCGCCTGCCTGCACCGGGTCAGTACCGATCACTGTCCACCTCCTGCCGCGTGCCGCCGGAACGAACCCGCAGCCGCCAGCCCCGAGCGTCGCGTCACCAGGAAGATCAGCCTCACCTGCCACACCGCCTGCCTGCACCGGGTCAGTACCGATCACTGTCCACCTCCTGCCGCGTGCCGCCGGAACGAACCCGCAGCCGCCAGCCCCGAGCGTCGCGTCACCAGGAAGATCAGCCTCACCTGCCACACCGCCTGCCTGCACCGGGTCAGTACCGATCACTGTCCACCTCCTGCCGCGTGCCGCCGGAACGAACCCGCCGCCGCCAGCCCCGAGCGCCGCGTCACCAGGAAGATCAGCCTCACCTGCCACACCGCCTGCCTGCACCGGGTCAGTACCGATCACTGTCCACCTCCTGCCGCGTGCCGCCGGAACGAACCCGCCGCCGCCAGCCCCGAGCGCCGCGTCACCAGGAAGATCAGCCTCACCTGCCACACCGCCTGCCTGCACCGGGTCAGTACCGATCACTGTCCACCTCCTGCCGCGTGCCGCCGGAACGAACCCGCAGCCGCCAGCCCCGAGCGTCGCGTCACCAGGAAGATCAGCCTCACCTGCCACACCGCCTGCCTGCACCGGGTCAGTACCGATCACTGTCCACCTCCTGCCGCGTGCCGCCGGAACGAACCCGCAGCCGCCAGCCCCGAGCGTCGCGTCACCAGGAAGATCAGCCTCACCTGCCACACCGCCTGCCTGCACCGGGTCAGTACCGATCACTGTCCACCTCCTGCCGCGTGCCGCCGGAACGAACCCGCCGCCGCCAGCCCCGAGCGCCGCGTCACCAGGAAGATCAGCCTCACCTGCCACACCGCCTGCCTGCACCGGGTCAGTACCGATCACTGTCCACCTCCTGCCGCGTGCCGCCGGAACGAACCCGCAGCCGCCAGCCCCGAGCGTCGCGTCACCAGGAAGATCAGCCTCACCTGCCACACCGCCTGCCTGCACCGGGTCAGTACCGATCACTGTCCACCTCCTGCCGCGTGCCGCCGGAACGAACCCGCAGCCGCCAGCCCCGAGCGTCGCGTCACCAGGAAGATCAGCCTCACCTGCCACACCGCCTGCCTGCACCGGGTCAGTACCGATCACTGTCCACCTCCTGCCGCGTGCCGCCGGAACGAACCCGCCGCCACCAGCCCCGAGCGTCGCGTCACCAGGAAGATCAGCCTCACCTGCCACACCGCCTGCCTGCACCGGGTCAGTACCGATCACTGTCCACCTCCTGCCGCGTGCCGCCGGAACGAACCCGCCGCCACCAGCCCCGAGCGTCGCGTCACCAGGAAGATCAGCCTCACCTGCCACACCGCCTGCCTGCACCGGGTCAGTACCGATCACTGTCCACCTCCTGCCGCGTGCCGCCGGAACGAACCCGCCGCCGCCAGCCCCGAGCGCCGCGTCACCAGGAAGATCAGCCTCACCTGCCACACCGCCTGCCTGCACCGGGTCAGTACCGATCACTGTCCACCTCCTGCCGCGTGCCGCCGGAACGAACCCGCCGCCGCCAGCCCCGAGCGCCGCGTCACCAGGAAGATCAGCCTCACCTGCCACACCGCCTGCCTGCACCGGGTCAGTACCGATCACTGTCCACCTCCTGCCGCGTGCCGCCGGAACGAACCCGCCGCCGCCAGCCCCGAGCGCCGCGTCACCAGGAAGATCAGCCTCACCTGCCACACCGCCTGCCTGCACCGGGTCAGTACCGATCACTGTCCACCTCCTGCCGCGTGCCGCCGGAACGAACCCGCCGCCGCCAGCCCCGAGCGCCGCGTCACCAGGAAGATCAGCCTCACCTGCCACACCGCCTGCCTGCACCGGGTCAGTACCGATCACTGTCCACCTCCTGCCGCGTGCCGCCGGAACGAACCCGCCGCCGCCAGCCCCGAGCGTCGCGTCACCAGGAAGATCAGCCTCACCTGCCACACCGCCTGCCTGCACCGGGTCAGTACCGATCACTGTCCACCTCCTGCCGCGTGCCGCCGGAACGAACCCGCAGCCGCCAGCCCCGAGCGCCGCGTCACCAGGAAGATCAGCCTCACCTGCCACACCGCCTGCCTGCACCGGGTCAGTACCGATCACTGTCCACCTCCTGCCGCGTGCCGCCGGAACGAACCCGCAGCCGCCAGCCCCGAGCGCCGCGTCACCAGGAAGATCAGCCTCACCTGCCACACCGCCTGCCTGCACCGGGTCAGTACCGATCACTGTCCACCTCCTGCCGCGTGCCGCCGGAACGAACCCGCCGCCGCCAGCCCCGAGCGCCGCGTCACCAGGAAGATCAGCCTCACCTGCCACACCGCCTGCCTGCACCGGGTCAGTACCGATCACTGTCCACCTCCTGCCGCGTGCCGCCGGAACGAACCCGCCGCCGCCAGCCCCGAGCGCCGCGTCACCAGGAAGATCAGCCTCACCTGCCACACCGCCTGCCTGCACCGGGTCAGTACCGATCACTGTCCACCTCCTGCCGCGTGCCGCCGGAACGAACCCGCCGCCGCCAGCCCCGAGCGCCGCGTCACCAGGAAGATCAGCCTCACCTGCCACACCGCCTGCCTGCACCGGGTCAGTACCGATCACTGTCCACCTCCTGCCGCGTGCCGCCGGAACGAACCCGCAGCCGCCAGCCCCGAGCGCCGCGTCACCAGGAAGATCAGCCTCACCTGCCACACCGCCTGCCTGCACCGGGTCAGTACCGATCACTGTCCACCTCCTGCCGCGTGCCGCCGGAACGAACCCGCCGCCGCCAGCCCCGAGCGCCGCGTCACCAGGAAGATCAGCCTCACCTGCCACACCGCCTGCCTGCACCGGGTCAGTACCGATCACTGTCCACCTCCTGCCGCGTGCCGCCGGAACGAACCCGCAGCCGCCAGCCCCGAGCGCCGCGTCACCAGGAAGATCAGCCTCACCTGCCACACCGCCTGCCTGCACCGGGTCAGTACCGATCACTGTCCACCTCCTGCCGCGTGCCGCCGGAACGAACCCGCCGCCGCCAGCCCCGAGCGCCGCGTCACCAGGAAGATCAGCCTCACCTGCCACACCGCCTGCCTGCACCGGGTCAGTACCGATCACTGTCCACCTCCTGCCGCGTGCCGCCGGAACGAACCCGCCGCCGCCAGCCCCGAGCGCCGCGTCACCAGGAAGATCAGCCTCACCTGCCACACCGCCTGCCTGCACCGGGTGAGTGTTCTGTCCAGCTCCTGCCGTGTCGTGCGTTCCTGGTACTTTAATCGCGAACAAAAGCTGAGAAGAAGCCGGTGTAAATAGCCGCACATGGCACATTCGCATCGGGTGAGTACCGATCATCTCTGGCAACCTCCTGTCGCGTCGTGCGCTCCTAGTACTTTAATCGCGAACAAGACCTTAGGAGAAGTAGGTTTATAGCAGCACATGGCACACTCTGCCTCTGCAACGGGTGAGTACTGACCTCCTCTGTCAACCTCCTAACGAGTTATGCACTCCTGGTAATCTCAAACTTACTCGCCTTCGAGGACACTGCCTATCTGCATCTCGTCAACCTCCTAGCGTGTCGTGCTCTCCTGGTACTTTTGTTGCTAATATACGTGACCCCAAACAAGACCGTCCTTTCAGAATGCATATGCTCCTACGAATGCATATTCTCTTGGATATATTCCACTAGTATTTTAATTTCTACCCCTTTGACCCACATGAAACTTGTTAAATTCTCTTGGATTTATTCCACTGGTATTTTCATTTCTACCTCTCTGACTACCATGAAACTTGCTAAATTTATGGACTGTGGAAGCAATGAAGTTAATTTGTTATCTTGTTGTATACAGCAGGGCATGTCGACGGACGAGACGCCTCGCACGGGTCCGACGCGGCTGCGCTCGCCCGCGCCGTCGCCGGCCGGCAGCCCCGTGCCCGCGCAGCACCCGTCGCGCTTCTCCGTAAGTGTCGGTGTATACAGACAGTAGTGTCGGAGGAGGGAGGAGGGAGGAGGGAGGAGGCCCTCGCACGGGTCCGACGCGGCTGCGCTCGCCCGCGCCGTCGCCGGCCGGCAGCCCCGTGCCCGCGCAGCACCCGTCGCGCTTCTCCGTAAGTGTCGGTGTATACAGACAGTAGTGTCGGAGGAGGGAGGAGGGAGGAGGGAGGAGGCCCTCGCACGGGTCCGACGCGGCTGCGCTCGCCCGCGCCGTCGCCGGCCGGCAGCCCCGTGCCCGCGCAGCACCCGTCGCGCTTCTCCGTAAGTGTCGGTGTATACAGACAGTAGTGTCGGAGGAGGGAGGAGGGAGGAGGGAGGAGGGAGGAGGCCCTCGCACGGGTCCGACGCGGCTGCGCTCGCCCGCGCCGTCGCCGGCCGGCAGCCCCGTGCCCGCGCAGCACCCGTCGCGCTTCTCCGTAAGTTTCGGTGTATACAGACAGTAGTGTCGGAGGAGGGAGGAGGGAGGAGGGAGGAGGCCCTCGCACGGGTCCGACGCGGCTGCGCTCGCCCGCGCCGTCGCCGGCCGGCAGCCCCGTGCCCGCGCAGCACCCGTCGCGCTTCTCCGTAAGTGTCGGTGTATACAGACAGTAGTGTCGGAGGAGGGAGGAGGGAGGAGGGAGGAGGCCCTCGCACGGGTCCGACGCGGCTGCGCTCGCCCGCGCCGTCGCCGGCCGGCAGCCCCGTGCCCGCGCAGCACCCGTCGCGCTTCTCCGTAAGTGTCGGTGTATACAGACAGTAGTGTCGGAGGAGGGAGGAGGGAGGAGGGAGGAGGCCCTCGCACGGGTCCGACGCGGCTGCGCTCGCCCGCGCCGTCGCCGGCCGGCAGCCCCGTGCCCGCGCAGCACCCGTCGCGCTTCTCCGTAAGTGTCGGTGTATACAGACAGTAGTGTCGGAGGAGGGAGGAGGGAGGAGGGAGGAGGGAGGAGGCCCTCGCACGGGTCCGACGCGGCTGCGCTCGCCCGCGCCGTCGCCGGCCGGCAGCCCCGTGCCCGCGCAGCACCCGTCGCGCTTCTCCGTAAGTGTCGGTGTATACAGACAGTAGTGTCGGAGGAGGGAGGAGGGAGGAGGGAGGAGGCCCTCGCACGGGTCCGACGCGGCTGCGCTCGCCCGCGCCGTCGCCGGCCGGCAGCCCCGTGCCCGCGCAGCACCCGTCGCGCTTCTCCGTAAGTGTCGGTGTATACAGACAGTAGTGTCGGAGGAGGGAGGAGGGAGGAGGGAGGAGGCCCTCGCACGGGTCCGACGCGGCTGCGCTCGCCCGCGCCGTCGCCGGCCGGCAGCCCCGTGCCCGCGCAGCACCCGTCGCGCTTCTCCGTAAGTGTCGGTGTATACAGACAGTAGTGTCGGAGGAGGGAGGAGGGAGGAGGGAGGAGGCCCTCGCACGGGTCCGACGCGGCTGCGCTCGCCCGCGCCGTCGCCGGCCGGCAGCCCCGTGCCCGCGCAGCACCCGTCGCGCTTCTCCGTAAGTCTCATTACACTGTCTGAACTTCTAACAGTCAAGTTGCCCACTCACTTGACTAAGAAGGGTCGAAGATGCACCACGTCCGCGGGGTGTACCCACCGCTACCCTACACGTGCCGTGATCCCTGAGTGGTGCTAAAAGTGCAACAAAAATGGCAACCGTACTGTCTTCTCGAAGATCTCACGGTTCGAAATGAAATGTTTTTTTATCAAACTCGCACCTCTGCTAATTATAATAAGACGGGGGACACTAGGCACACATCGCCCGTTCGCAATATTTACAAGTCACTCAAATCCTCTAAGATGCCCCACAGAACAGTGAAATTAAGTACCAGTTGTACAGTCAGCAGCAATGGTTGCTACGCGGGCGAGGTGCTCAAAATGATCTTCACACATCTTTATTATAAGGGAATAAGAACGTGTGTAGATCATTTTGAACACCTCGCCCGCGTAGCAAGCATTGCTGCTGACTGTACCAACGTACGAACACAGACCGGTCATCGTCAAATATGGCGCCGGCAGCTGTCATCCCATAGAAACTTGTCAAACTTTCCGTACAATCAGATTTGACGAACACCGCTTACGATTACAGACGGTTTGGTGCAACCCAGCCTAAATCATTAAACCTAGAGCAAACAAACAACTATTAACGAAATAATATTAAAGCAGTGTAAGTTTAAATATAATTTGAAATGTTTGTCAGGTGACACGGGTGACTCCGGAGCGAACGCCGTCAGAATCGAGCACGCTGCGATCATCATACGCAACGCCATCTAGGTTCAAAGTCGTGCAGGTACCGTTACAAGCTACCTAAGCCGTGTTCCGAATCACGCTAAAAATGCTCGCAGCGCTTACAGTGCTGACGGCCGGTCCAAATCACATAGCGCGCTCAAGGCCGCGTCAGTAGTGTTTTGTTTCGGACCGGTATTCGCTTGAGCGAGCTCACGATCGGACCGATTCACGCTCATAGCCCGTGTTTACTGTCATGTTCATATATCAAACGTCAACTTGACGTTTGGCTCAAGGTGCTTACGCCTGGGAGTGTGAGCACCGTGAGCGCCGTCCATGACAACATCAGTGACGTCACGACATCCCATGTAAGCGCTATCGGACCGATCGTAAGCGCGCTTTGAGCGCTGTGAGCGTGATGCCTTATCACACGTTCGCAACGTATGCAATGCATAATAGAAATCTGAATCCAGAAATTTGTATGCTTAGAAACACACTTGTCACACGCAACGTTGCATGTATCCAGTGCCTGCAAATTTCAGGATCCAGATTTAAATAATGCATTGCATACGTGAGATTACTGTGTCTCTAGCTTTACTATATTAGTATACAAGGTTGGGGAAGAAAGGGGTGGCCTGCCGAGCTGTGGGCGAGGCCGTCTAGTAATACGAGGCCGGCAATCCCTGTTCCGACCAAGATATGCTCATAAAATGCGAGGAAAATTGAAAATTATTAGAGAATTACGATTGAAATTGTATGAATTCACTCGCTGCCAAGCCGCCGGCGCGCCGCTTGCGCTGGAATTGTCAGAATTCCCCAAAGTATACAAATCTTATAGACCTGTGAATTCGCCTCGCAACGATGTGGCTCACAGTCTAATTCTATTTTTCTAAGTATGTGTGAGAAATAAATCTTAAATTACATAGAGAAAAGAGACGTAACGCCTTATTCAGGAGTCATCGAGTACGCAAACTTCGTAGTGTGTCTAAAAAAGAAATCATTTAAAAAAGTTGACTAGCTTTGTTTGATTTTGACAGGTAGCAGAGCCACCACAGATCCAGGTACAGTCGAGCACGCCGGAGCGGCCGCGCTCCTCACGGTTCTCCGTCACTCGGAACATGGATACCTCGTACACCCCCTCCTTCGTGCCCTCGCCGCCGCCCACGCCCATGCCTGTCAAAACGCGAGCGTCTAACGCTGACAACTATAGTGACAGTAAAGTCCGTGAAATCACTAGTGATGCTAAAGTGACGGTGTGTGAAGTTAAAGTGACGGACGAAGCTAAAGTCACGGACGAAGATAAAGTGACGGACAAGGTTAAAGTGGTGGACAATGAAGTTAGTGTTCAGGACAGTAAAGTTAAAGTGGCAGACAGTGAAGTTAAAGTTGTTAAAGAACCTGCTATAGAAGCTAAAGCGGGCAAATCAGAAAAGACAAACGATAAAAGTGATACATTCAGTGATGAAACTGTTAATAGTGTAAATAGTGTGACCATTACGGTTAGTGATAGAGACTTGGACAAGTTCCAAGACAAATCGGAGACTTTGTCCCACGACGAGGCAGTTAGTGTAATAGGTGATAATAAAATTACTAAAACCGAGACGAAATTAATTAAACATAGCAAAGCGGTGAGTGAGAATGAGAAAATAGATGTAAATGTGTCTGTTACTGTGAAAAAGGAGTCTGTAGATACAGCTAAAGCGCCTGACCAAGTCGAGGAACAACATAAGAATGTAGAAGTAGTTGTTGAGAAACGTGACGACGTCGCTATGAAACAGATAGAAGCGATCACGGAAGACCTAGCCAACCTAATTCAGGAGATGCGAGACAGATCCAAAACTGTCAAACCTGTCAAAGTAAAGAGTGATTGCACTCAAACAGATATAAATATAGATAGTAAATTAGATACCTTCGACGATGTACCTGTTATAAATCGAGATAATATAGTTCTTAAGAAAAATAAAAGTGAATCGAGCCTGGACAGCCCCGATCTTGAAGTATCGAGGCTTATGAACAAAAAGCTTGTTGGGAGCCCGTTCTGCGACAGCAGCTCCTCTTTGGAGATATCTGGAAGCTCTATGGAAAGCTTGAACGCGATAGATAACCCAGCCAAACCTATAATAATACAACAATCTGTGGAATCTGACTCAGAATTGGATAGGAGAAAAACTGATGTGGTTTTCTCTACAGAGAGCAGTATAGAATCTACGAGCGAGGTCACACCTGTTAATAGTGGGAATTTCTTAAACATGTCAATGAGCTCCAATGAAAGTGTGTCTCCGATTATATTCGGGAAAAACAAGAAGATACACGGATCACTCTCCAGTTTAGAGGCGAGTGTGAGTTCATTGGAGTCTAGACAAGAGAAAGTTATGGTGACATCAGCTGATTCTGGGATAGAATACTCCTTACAGAACCCATCAGAGAATAAAGAGGACAATTCGTCAAACGAAGGGACTCTTACAAATAATTCAAGTCTCAAAGAAACTGTAAAAAAAGATGGGTTTCAACTTCAGGAGACTCTTACTTGCTCTCCTAAAAGGACATCTAGTTTACTTGATGTGCCTGCACTGAAAAATAAAGGTTTGGATCGCATGAGGAAAATATCGTGGGTAGCGCCTTCAGCCAGCTTCCATATACCGAGACAAGAGCCAGAAAAGGAATCCAAAATTCCAGGCCATTTAGAGAAGTTGCTAAGCCTCTTTCAACACCCTACCAGTATATTTTCTAGAAGTTCAGAAGACGAAAAGAAATCCGCTTCAAGCACTCCTCCTAGAAAGGATTCTTCCCTCACCAGCTCTTTCTGGTCTTGGGGCAGCGCGCCAGAGAAAGTAGAAGAAAGAGAAGACATAGATAGCTTATCGGAAGCCACGGATTCGACTCTTTCAGAAAGAGTTCAGGTTTCTTTCGTCGATGAGTCCTTTTCTAAAAAACTTGACAGCAAGACGCCTTCCACGGATACAGACAACACGCTAAGCGAGTTCCAGTCACTCCAGCAAGGACTCTCGGAGGCGAGCGAGGCGGAAATAGATAAAGTTACCGAAAAAACCACCGATGACAATTTAGTACAAAGATGTTTAGATTTAAGCTTAAAGTGTGACGCTAGCGCCAACGGGAACAAAGGCCTGGCGAGAGCGTGTGATATAGTAGATCTCAGTAAACCCAACGACTTAAATAAAAACTATGATACAAGTAAGCCAGCAGACAAAAACAAGAATTCCGGCGACGCCGAATCTAAAGAGAAAGTAGAAAAACAAGAACCAGTCCGACCGAGATCTTTCGCTGCGGTCTTAAAGGCCTCAGGTTCAGAAAATTCTCTAGACAAACAGAGTCCGGAAACCGGACAGTCTGTCGACAAACTACCCAGTAAGGTGATCAGGGGTATCAAAGAAAATATAAGCCCCGAGAACACATTGACTTCCAACATGACGAAAGCCCTAGCTTTTGAGCTAATGGAGAAACAGGTTAAAAGCCAGCCGATAGTAAACACGGTCTGGGAAGTAGCGTTAGACAATGAACCTAAAAAAGAAGACGTTAAGATCCAAAGTGAATTGGCACCTATCGCTACTATAGAAGAAACTTGTGACGAAACGTTAGAAAACGCGCAGTTAGATTACATTGACGATATCAAATTTATTGACGATAAAAATACTTCTATCGATAGTGGCGTTACTTTAGAAGGCAATTCAGAAGTCAAAATCACAGGATTAGAAAACGTTGACTTAGGGAAAGATGCATTATCGTATCTCGTATATGAAAACCAGGGGCTCGTCCCAAAAATAGACACTGTTAAGACTGAAGCGGAACCTTCCTTAGCCCAAGAATTAAGAGACGCCGAAATCAAAGAAATCAAGGACCAACTCTTGGATTTATCGCCAGAACTAATTATAGACGAGGCTGTCGAAGTGCCAGAAGTTTTCACTAAAGATGTCGTAGGTTTGAAAACTTCTCCAGTCATTCCGGAGCGGGCGAAGCTTAAGAAATCTAATTCGATGGAAGATGTATCTCAGTGTGAGCAGAGTCAGAAGAAAACCATTGCGTTTCAAGTGCCAGAAGTCCTTTCGACGCCACGAGATATACCAGAGAGACGGTCGAAACTGCGCTCCCGAAGCGGCTCCAGCCCCAAATCTTTACCGGAGAGCTTGAACAAACCTTCCCCTTTCACCAAAATGGACTCCATATTGTTTAAGAAGAAGAAAAAAGTGTCGTCCCTAGGTAAAATAGCTAGAGACTCTTTGCTAGCTCTAAACATGAGCGAGGAAGAGATCGCAGAATTCAGAAGATCGTACAAGCTAACATCGGTAGAGAGTTTACGGTCTTTAGAGTCTGTGTCCGAAGATGCGAACTCTCAGAGCGGGACTTCTGTTGACTCTAGATGTAGGTCTTGCTTGCGTACCTCGCAAGAGAGCCTCATGTCTCTAGACTCTATAAACGAGGACTGTAGGTGTGGAGATGACAGTGAAAAGCAAAGTCACTCTGGAAGATAATCGGGTAATTTGAATAGGGTTTTTGGGAGACTATGGTTCCGAATGAACTGAGGGGTCTACTCCCTTTCACACTCGTGTTATACACTATAAGAGTGAAAGGGGCACTATACGAACTATACTGTGTTCGTGTTTAGCTTCCCTTTTTGACTCATTGTTTTTTTTATTAAGTACAAATTATAATAATCAATGTATATGACTCGTGTTATGTTTTATGCTGATAATATACTTAATGCTTGTAAATAATTGACTACCTGGTTAAGTAAACAAGTTATAGCATATGTTGTGACGGCTGTTGTTAATGCAGAATAATAGGAGATAAAAGTTACAAGATATACATTTGTGTATGTCAAAGTTGTACATAAACCGTTTGACTACCCATAGATCTCCCAAGCACCTAGTGTATTAATATTATGTACATTGTACAGTGCGTTTTAAATTTTATATAAAAAAATAAGATTATCCATTCTTATATGCGTTCGCATAAAATATATGTACAGAAAGTAGAAGATTATATGACTACACGCTACTGTCACTGTTTCTTTCTAACTCATTGGGTATAAATGTTTATACTCAGTGACAGTAGTGTGTAATCTGGTGTTTATAATAGTGGCTCAATGTATCAAATTGATATGTTGAAATTTCCTCTCAAAGTTTATTACTATAGTAAATATGAAATAATCATGTATCTAACATTATGTAGCACGATTCACTGGATTCTGTCTCTTACAGTACAAGGGACGCTGCCGTGTGATAGAATGAAATAGCAATATAGATTCTCATTCTATCTGATTTTTGCGCCTACATCTTTCGCCCCTTAGCTTACAGTAAGATTGCTTTAAGTGTAACACTTAATTATGATTTTATTTCATTGGTTTATTCTACTTCAACTCTTGTAATAGAATTTCGAGTGTGTATGTAATAAGAACTTTATTACAATCATGTTATAATAGAATGTCCTATGGATTAGAAACATAATGTCAGTATCATAGTTACCAAGGGCGGTAAAATAAATAATGTATCAGATCGCAGGTATTGCCTGAGCCGAAGGCAAGGGCGATAAATATACGATCTGAGGCTTTCTTTATTACCGCCCCTGGCCAGGAAGTGGGATTTTCCGCACGCGGTAATTGCCACTTTACTACTTTCTAGTGACAAATTAATTATACGTGTAAACTACTATATTTCTTTTTATAACATCATTCATTAACTAGATATAAAGCAAGTGTCAAAAGGCTTGTACTTAATCGCAAAGACTAATTAAAATTATGTAAGTCGCGTGAAATAATGGCGTGATTACCTGTTCTCAAATTTAGGTTTAAAAAAGTTATTTAAATATATTTTGGGACCATACTTTACAAGGTTAAGAATGAAAGTTCTTGTGTAAATGATTTTTTGTCTTTCAAGTAAAACTTAAATTGAACTTAATGTTAAGATTTGCATCATTGACTTCATGTTTTTTTCCTCAAAAACTTATTTTATAAATGGACATATATCAGTACATACTCTATACAATCTCACTCTAATTTGAGATTTTGTAGCGATACTTTTTTTACGTTGTCGCCCGAATCTGTATATGGCTTTATTCAACTTATAAACTTTATCCTCTTGACCTTTTATTTTATAACCACGCTCTGCTACCATGTTAGAAAACCGGGATCTTGAGACAAAACCACCTTTCAGCTTCAGTAATTTATTGTGAATAAATATGCACACGACAAACGCCACAAAAGTAAACTAACGTTTGACATATGTCGATAGAAACATTAAGACAAATCTACGACAGAGTTTGTATTGGCACATACGAACTCTTTGTTTGAACATATTCTTCATAACAATACAATTAGGATAGCAAAAAAAAAATTTTACGGGACACAAAATGGAGTCTACAGTCCGCCATATTGTTTTTTGTGCAACGTCACATATCCTATGTCACCCGGGATGACGTAAGGATTCCAACGATACCTCACACATCAAAATCGGTTAAGGCGTTGAGAAGTTCTGGGAACAAAAAAAGTTCACATACATAACATACATGAAACCTGAAAACATTACACTCCTTTTTTGGGCAGTCGTGTAAAAATATTAAGACTCGTGAGATAAAAGTACTATAACCCAAGAATCCATTCTCAATTTAAGAGCCCACATATGCACTTTTGCCAATGTTTATCGACCTAGATGTCCTTTCAGTATATTAATCTTGAACTATTTTCCTACAGTTTGTTAAAAGTGAAAAAACGAAATTTTCTCGATATTTTTCAAACATAACCCTTTTTTTCGATGTTTTGGTTGGATTTTTAAAACCCTCCCATCTTTAACAATGATTTTTGGTGTAATAGTTGTAAAATGATAAGTTCTCAAACCTGATAAAAAGATAATCCTTAAATATGTACACGTTTAGAATAAACATAAATATTTACGAAAAATACGCGCTGAGCTTCCGTAGAGAGCGGGATGGTTAATTGAACTCACGCCGCTCACGCGTGTTAGAGCGGGACGCCCTCTTAAATACAAAACTTGTACTGTTGAGATTCTAGTGAATTGTGCTACATTAACGTGTAATGTAATGGTTTGTCACTCTATATTAATCGAACCGATTTAATGTTAAATTTAAATTAATCGGCGACATGTTTCGAACTCATCATAGAGTCTTTTGTAACATGTAGGACATGAAATTAAAATGAGCTTGTATGAATACCTCATTTTACAAAAATAAGGTGGTACAATCAGCCTCAGCTCGACAATAGGGACTTTCTGGCCCGTTGGAAATTGGCATTCAAGGAACACGGTACAAAAGTGTTAACATACTTGTGAGGCCAACCGTACTATGTCCTACCTGCTCCAAATGAAGTACCAGGGGCCGATTTTTGAGTGTCGAACGCTCGACTTTTCATTCGAGATCTGTCAAAAAACTATGATGTTTTGACAGATTGTGAGTGACAATTCGAGCGTTCGACACTCAAAAATCGGCCCCCAGCTTATATTCATTATATTTAATTAGGTAGAGAGTGCATAGCGCGCCGCACTAATTGTAAAACTCAACCTGACGAACAGTTATGAGCCCAAATCATGTCGTTGTAATGAACAATAAAAGTTTTCTTATAATTATAACTTAATAACACTAACAGAATTTAATTATTTATAGACCTTTGTCGTAATTATGGTATCTTAGGTACCTATGTAACTTGAACCTGCGTAGCCTACCCCCCCACTACCAAATGAGATGGCATCTAGGGTGACACCACCAGTAATGGACAAGGCCCAATGATGTACAATTAACGCTTATGTAAAAGAAAATAAGAGTCATTCATTTTTTATAGAACAATCAATTTAAAACCTTCTTTGAATAAGGGTTGAAGTGTCCATTATTGGTGCTCGTTCTTAGTGTCCATAATTGGTGGTGTCACAAATACCAAATGTGGAATATTTTTTGTGTGAAAATTTGTAATGTACTTATAATAATGGTGCTCCTTACATTGCAGTTATAAAGTGTTTTTAACATTTGTTAGAACATTTTATCACAAACTCAAGTTATACAATGTTTTTTTTTATGTAACAAAATGTTATAAATTGTTATCGTGTTATATAAAGTTGTAACATTTTATGATCTGTGTCGTTGGAGCATCAAAAAAGTGACAGAGAGAAATACATTTTTGTTTAGGTAATAATTTCACAATTTTTGCGAGTCATAATCGGGTTCATACTTTGATACGTAGTTATGTCCGTTTCAGGATATGTTTTTCATGTCACAACTCATGTTTTTGTTAGGAACTATTTGTAAAGTCGAGGAATAAAAACGTTAGCCAATTTTACGTCTCATTCCGCGACTGTACCGAGTCCATACATATTAGTATTGTAATCTTTTGTATTTCGATGGTATGGAGTGATAATCGTTACTTGCCTACAGATGTTTAAAAGAGATGTGTGTGAAATAAATAATGAAACTATAATTATTTTGTTTTATTCATTTATTGCAAAAAAATAAGTTGACATTTCCTATTTCTTGTTTTTACTGTTTGAGACTAATGTAAGAGAAACGCTAGTTGATTTTCACTTGTAAAAGTGCCATTGCGGCCTACTTACAAATTTTATTTTATAATATTTAATTTTTATTCAATGAAAATAATCAAATCTTATATCTTTAAACGAGCAATTCTTGTATATATATTTATTTCGGGGATCTCGGAAACGGCTCTTAACGATTTTGATGAAATTTGGTATGTGGGTGTTTTCGGGAACGAGCAATCGATCTAGCTAGGTCTCATGTCAAGGAAAACGCCGAGCAAAGCTCGGTCGCCCAGATATTGTAGTTTAAACGTCTAACGATTTCACGGCAATGATTTCAAAGTCGACGCGCGTCCTAAGCGGGTATTACACTGTCCTGAATTCAGGACACTTAGAAGGGTTCCGACCTATACGTTAGAGCGAGATGCTTCAACTCCCCTCCACTAGTTAGGACGCCTGATTCAGGACAGTGTAATACCCGCTTTACTACTCAAAGGAATTTAAACCATGTTCTCGGTACTGGACCAAAGTTTACTTATATACTACCTTAGTATATAAGTAAATGTATAACTATTATTGGATTGTCTCGGTAGACATTAGCATCCTAGATCGATGATAATATTGATAATTTTGTGGCGGGTTACGGATCAATTTATCATCAAAAGATTTCGGACGTGCAATAGTAAATTAACCATTAAATAAACATCTAAAAAATTCATTAAAATTATAAAAACATTTCATCGACAGCCACTCCTTGAGCTGTGTGCTTTCAGACTATGTATTTGATAGCACTTCATGGTTTGAAATATGTTAGTTCTCTTAGCCATCTTAAAGAAGAGATTTAACAGAGTTATAGTATATAATATATATGTTTTCTCTCTTAGATGATGATTTATTTCTTTCACACGGAAAATGAAGACATCTGACATTCTCAGGTTTAGGAAATCAGTCACCATGTATCTGAAAGAAAACATCAAAATTAAGACATCATATAAGAATGTTATGCAGATGACCCTGAAAAACCCAGGTGGTAAGAGGGGAAGGGCGAAGTGGAACATGAATCTAAAACAATTTAACTAAATAATTTGATTGTTAAAATAGTGTCAGTCTTGTGGCAACCACCAAGTTCATTTTTAATTCAGTATTATGTTGTGCTTTTTATTGAGCAAAGTAGGAAAGCAGACATCATAATCAGATGGGAATAATAATCGCCAAGGAGAGATGACCATACCGCTTCAGCAATGTCAATCCAATCCAAGGCTTTGACAATGTTGTCATTTTTAGATGGCTTCTTGTCCCAATTCCAGTAAATGAAGTCCTTGAAGCCTCCAACAATCTGAAAAATACAGTACAATTAATAAATAAATATTTGGGACAATCTCATCTTAGGTGTCAGTGGAATCAAGCTACTGGGAGTTTTGTGGCTGGTTCACTAAGCCTAGCCTAGCTAAGAATGCCTATGTGTGCGCATCGTTCCATCTTTCGATTGACGTGATTACGTCGTCCGGGTCCGTGAGAGTAGCATATTATTTATGTGTGTTAAAAGCTATGCATTATATAGCATTTAATTAGAGAAATATTTAAGTACTAACATGGAATTTCCGATCAGCATCTTCCGAGAGCGGTCTCTTGCTCTCAGTTGCCACAACAGCTCGGTAGCCTTCAGGAAAACTCATTTTGGTGCCATCCAGAGGGTGACCACGAAATGATGCCGTGAGTTCTAGATTAAACAATTCTATATGATTAAGAGGGCTAACTAAATGTTAAAGAAAAGCCTTCTTAGTTATCCAAACAAAGACTTTCATTCTTACCTCCATTTTCCTCAACGATGTAGGGCTCGAAATATTTCTCCACATTAGCAGGGCCGTCTTCTTCTACTTTGCATGGCACGTAGTGTGCTCGTTGCTCAAAGGCTTCTTTATTTGTTTTTTGTAAAGTATTTTCTACGTGAATAGACATCGCCAGTGCAGTGGTCAGGGTCACCAGTGTCACCACTCAACTCACCAATCAATTTTTTTTTAGTTAGACTTTTTAGAGGTTATGTAGATTCCCGCGAATTTTGCATTGACGTTTGACAGATATAGCAGTTTACAAAGTCAGGCGCTAAATTAAAACCTATTTTTTTAAACTAATATTTAAGAAAAGAGAAAATGTTGATAACTGAAAATTCAATGGTTTTGCATAATCATTTGAAGTTTATTGATATCTTAAATTAGTATATTAAGGAATAAAAATAATACGCACAAAATTAACAGCCCTAAGTAGCACTTTCATAAAACTTACTTCATAAACCATTCATTATTATTTTCATTGGCAACATCAACGTGTTCAAAAACCTCATAGTAGTTTTCAATATACTCGCCCATTACATAGTTTTGTACAATTTAGTATGTACAGCTTTTGTCAAAAGCACTGAATTAAATAAAAATAAAATGATTTTATATCACAATTCAGGTTTTAAATGCTAATGTTACTTAACCCGCTAACTTTGCGTCATAATATATTTTAGTCTCTGAACATAGTGAAAACAAACTAGTTTACCATCACAAAAAAATCGTTAAAATATGGTACTTCTTGGTAAATGTCAAACGGTCTAAATTTATAAGTTGCTTTCATATTTCACAATAACAAAATAAAATTTAATTAGTCATAGTTATGTACTATATTCTTATCAATTCGCAATCCCGGTCGTAAATTTCGTGACGTCATCAGTTACAGTGTAGTGTACGGTCCAACTAGCTACACGATTGCGGATTATCGAGACTGTTTGCACAGTTGTGTTAAACATATTATTGTTATCGTTATTTACGTCATTGTAAATAATTTGGCAGTGTTCCCTTGTTTGTGTTACGTTTTTGTTGACTCACAACGGTTTGAATCGTCGAGCTAGCGACAGGAGACCGCTGCGACCTTGAACCTGCGAACAGCTGTTTGTGAGTATAATATCCTTGCACTATTCATAATTTAAAAAAGTTATATATATTTAATTTCTTCTTCTATTCTGCTATAGAATTCGTTATGATGTTACCAACCTTTATATAGTTTACTGGAAATAGTGCTAAACCGTACCCTTTCAAAATTTCGCAATATTATGTACTATTGCTTAGACTAGTTTAATACGATTATTGCGCAAAATTAATATTATTCCAAACAATCTTATGAAAAACATTAAAGAATACAGTAATTTGTCGACTTCCACCCATAATATTTGATAAAACTATTTGATAAAGGACTTACAAGTTTTTGAATAGTGTCTCCATTGTGAAACAAAAAGAATCTTACAACTCATATGAGTAAATATCAATTACACAATGGAATTACAGTAGAATCTGCTTATAACGACTCCGCATATAACATTTGCCCGCTTGTAACAACTGCAAAATCACCATTAGGATTCATAACAAACATTTTCTAAGGAAATCAGTCCGGTTTGTGCGACATTCTGTAGGTGCGACATAATATCACAGGTCCCTTGACCGTCGCTGTATCCGGATTCTACTGTATATACATTTTAATTCCTTTTAGTTTGTCTACTGTCATATACAGTAAATCTATGTGGGTACTTCGTGACTTTGTTAAATAATAAAGTAGACGAATGTAAGGGAGTTTGAGATTGTGTTGACATTACGACTTCATGTGCAGCTACCAAGCTGAATATACGATTTACGTTTAAACCTGTGTTTTCGTTAATATCTGGACATAATATCTACAAATTCAAGCATTCTATTTTTCACACATTCTTTCACATATGAGGTCTAAACTCCATACATGTTTTTGTAATCAAGACACCTAAAGTTGTCTTTCAGAGTAGGCCAAATTATATATGAAATTTTATTCCAATCGGATTTACTACTATACCAAGTTTGGATTGAGTATGCAAAACATATTGTAATCTAATTGAAATGTGTAATGCACTATACTAGCAGAGCCATGTTCAGGGGCTCATGTCTTCCCCTTATTCCACATAATTCCAAAAAATCAAAAGCATCTAATTCCTTATTAAAATCTTGCCTCAGCGGAGTCGAGCCCCACCAAATAGTCTAAATGGTGCCAACGCAAGTCAAGACCTGCCCCAAACTAAAATTCTGGACTGGTGTAATGCATAGTTTATACTACTTTAGGGTGCCTTGCACCAACTTATGATCAGCGCCGGCCCTAGCCTTAGATCCCGGTGGGGTGAGATGGGCTTTGGGCGCCCTTGGTTTGAAATTTTTCGACGTTGCCAGACATCCCGCGCTTGGCGCCCATTGACATCCGGCGCCTGGGGCGGCCATCCACCCCACCCTTGGGCCGGCCCTGCTTATGATTACCGACTAAACAACATTAAATGGTGCCAAACCTGCAAAATCAGCAGCATTCCATAGAAACTTGCAAAACTTTCCATGGAATCAGATTTTAATCAACACCGCTTACGATTACAGATGGTATGTGTCTAGCCCAGCCTTTGCTTTAACTAGGGGTCGGCAATTAAGCTCAAGCCACACAGAGAGCGGGCGGGCGGTGGCGGCGCGGGCGCGGGCGGCGACGGCGCGGGCGCGGGCGGCGGCGGCGCGGGAGCTGCTTTTGGCGGTGGCGGCTGCCGCCAAAGGCCGCTGCCGCCCGCGCCGCCACCGCCCGCCCGCTCTCTGTGTGGCTTAAGCTTTAGTTTTAAGTGGAGTAGTAAAAAATAAACTTTTAATGGAATCTTTATGCATGTAGTATATTTAACAGTATACTGGGTTCACGGTTGAACCTTCCGTATCCGGACCGCGGTCCGCTTTGCCAACCCTTGGCCACAGAATAGTATAGTAATATTACATACAGAACGGACACGACCCCCCCCCCCCCCCCCCCCCCCCCCCCCCCGCACTGCCGCTGACAGGCTGGGTTGCGATCGGGTACCGTCGCGTCTCGCGATTCGCCCGCGCCACGCGCTACGCACTCGCGCAAACAATACAATACAATACAATACAATACAAATACTCTTTATTGCACACCTCAATAAATAGAACTATTACAGAGTATGTATATTTAAATCACAACAACAACAACAATACAACAACACGACACAACACACACACTGTAACAATTGACGCGTGTACCGACAGCGCACGCACACATACTTACCCACAGCGCTTACTTAACTTCGCGTGTCACCCCCGTGCCTTGGCTTAAACAATAGGTTTCTATACTCAATAGGGATCGAAACACAGTTATTATGATTTCTATCAGTTTCGCTCCTAGCACTGATAATGCCAATCAGACTGTAATAAGGGTTACTAGCGTTACCCAGCGCATTTATTAAACCGCTACACATAGCATAACTTCCCAAAAATGATATAATCCGGATCCAAGTTTATTTTTAAATACTTTTATTTTTTTTGTTTACCAACAGTGATAGAACTGTTGCCAGATAAATTCAATGCCAAAACCTGAGTGTCTGATGTGTTGCCAAGAATCTAGATTTAGCTTTTAAACCAAGCATTTCTATATGAAATGGCTGATACAATATTGTTGTATGAATATTCAAATTTTTTAATGTGAGTTAAATGAACATTGTAATGTTCTAAAAAGACGAAGCCTGTATTGCGGATATACACATGATGGATTTATTTAGTTGTTTACTACCGATAAATTAAAGTCCACATTTTAAATCTGTTCTAAAAAGTACAAAACAGGTTTCTATAAAAAATTAAAGTGATGGCAAACACTACATCTACAAAATGTCATGAAATCTAGTGTTCTTAACATCCTATTTGTTTTGAATTGGCATTGGGGTTGGCCTTTACCCAGGAGACTTGCAGGAGAAATACAAAACCAAATATTAGAACGCAATTTTTTTTTACTTCTGCTTGTAATCTGCCATGAGTCTCAACAACTATGAGCCGATAAGTTGAAAAAGGTTGTATTTGGCAAGATAAGGCCACTGCCCTAGCTTCCCTTAGTCAGGCAGCACTTTAGCTCTTTTGAGTAATGCAAATGAATTGAACTTTTTTTAAATATTTACAGTAGCCATGGACTCATTCTTCAGCCTGTTTGATCCATCTGACGGGAACCAGAATAAGACTAAGAAGAAACAGCAGAACAAGATAGACCAAGACAATGTTAAGAAGAAACTAGATCCGCCTAAGGGTAAGTAGGAAAAATCCAATAACATATTTAAATACAAATTCACCCAACAAAAAAAGAATTTCAACTTTACAAGGAATTTCACGTAAATTACTTCAACTGTGGAACTGACATATGTTTTTATTCCATTGGATATTATACTTTAACTCTACAGTAATAGAGTTTATTACATAAACACTGACTAAAAATCGTATTTTTGCAATTGGAACTCTATTACATTAATCTTAATAATCTTATATCTTTAAACGAGCAATTCTTGTATAGGTATTTATTTATTTCGGGGATCTCGGAAACGGCTCTAACGACTTTGATGAAATTTGGTATGTGGGGGTTTTCGGGGGCTTGCAATCAATCTAGCTAGGTCTCATGACCGGGAAAACGCCGAGCAAAGCTCGGTCGCCCAGATATTCTTATATCTTTAAACGAGCAATTCTTGTATAGGTATTAATTTATTTCGGGGATCTCGGAAACGGCTCTAACGATTTTGATGAGATTTGGTATGTGGGGGTTTTCGGGGGCGAGCAATCGATCTAGCTAGGCCTCATGCACGGGAAAACGCCGAGCAATGCTCGGTCGCCCAGATATTGTTTAAGTAAAATATCCAATAAAATAAGAGCATATGTCCAACTCAAATTAATCATACCTTTTTAGGCAGGAGAAGAGGCCGGAAGGCTCAAGGCAAGAATGAAACGCTCCCCGAAGAGTCCTCATTCCTGTGCGAGCCGGAGCTTAGCACAGAGCTGCTGGTTAAGGATGGGAGCTACTTCGAGAGCTATATAGAAATGAACAAGAAGGAAGGTAAATGAAAATTACTATAAGTTTAACACTGAAAATATATGCTCGATCGACGATCATCAAACTTATAGTACGAATAAAGAAAATCAATAATTTCAATAAATCCAATTTTTCGCGAAAAAGTATCAAGTTCTCAATCAAATGGCGATAAAAGCAACTCGTAATAAAGGATGAACTAATGGATGAAGTGAAGCTATCATCATCATCATCATCAGCCTATATACGTCCCACTGCTGGGCACATGCCTCCTCATAGATGAGGGGAAGCTATAGTTTTCAAGTTTATACAGTTTAAGCATCATGTTGACCCAAAGCTATACAAATTGTCCAAACATATTTTTTATGGGTTTATAAGGGGGGCGCGAAAAAAAAATGTTGCCTACCCCATCAAGTAGGGCGTTGAGTAGAGCTCGTTGAGTGCATAAATTTCGTATTTTTTGATTTTCAAAATATTGAAAAAAAAGGAATGAGAAGCCAGCCACTTAAATTATCATAAAAAAATATATTTCCCCTTCAAAATCTCATGAAATATTAATCCTAGCGAAAAAGTGTATATAACCTTTTTTTATAGATAATTTTATGTAGATCACTTATGCCTTAGAACGTGTTTTGATATGTGTCACCGTTTACGAGTTTTTTACGAAATACCGAAAAATGGGACCTTTAAACCCCCCTCTCCCCCAGCGGCGGGGGTAGGTGCGGGGAATTTTGATATGTTAACCTCCTAATTAGCCCGAACAAAGTTACCAAGTCAAAAATTGTGTTCCAAGCATTTCCCTCCATACCTTCAAAATGACAGTAGTTACTATAAATGTTGTGTACATTTCAGATCCTAAAGCAGACGACAAGAAGCCGAAGCGCCGTAACTCGGGCCGCAAAAACCGCAGACGGAAAAAGGTGAATTGCAACCGTTATGATGTTTCATATTTTATGCGGGCAATAGTACATTATTGCCGTGGCCGGGAAGGGAGCAATTGCAGGCTGAGTATTTGTTTAAACGGACGAGCTTGCGAGTCCGTTTAATTATAATACGAAGCCTGCAATTGCCATTCCGGCCGAGGCTAATATAGTGCTTTTCTCAAAAATGGGGAAAATACGTCAAAAATTTAATTAAGATTTGATAAACATAACCTTAAAACGTCAAAAACATCATGTTTTCCCGCCGTTTATTTTTTTTAACAGAATCGCAAGTGTATTTTTCCACCGAAAAACGAAAATTATTCGAGACACACAAAAAAACGTCGCGTTTTCAACAGAAAAATACGAGCTGAATTGGCTGAATACGACCTGTGCCTCCTTTTATATGACAGTTTCTACATTTTAAAAAGTTTATAACTCGACAAATAATTAGTACATTACTTAACAAGGGCGGTAAAACAAAGAATGTCTCAGATCGCAGGTATTTGACGCCCGAGCCGAAGGCAAGGGCGATAAATATGCGATC
Organism: Cenopis cana; assembly: GCA_951800055.1. Lineage (NCBI taxonomy): Eukaryota > Metazoa > Arthropoda > Insecta > Lepidoptera > Tortricidae > Cenopis > Cenopis cana. The sequence continues at coordinate 3,055,094 of OX637498.1, read as the reverse complement.
GGGGGCTTTCTTTATTACCGCCCGTGTTAAGTACAAAATTTTATGTCACCCCCCTGGCCAGGAAGTGGGATTTCCCGCGCGCGGAGCGTGCGGTAATTGCCGCTTTATGGCTAGGTGTGACATAATAGTACATTACTTACCAAGGGCGATAAAACAAAGAATGTCTCAGATCGCAGGTATTTTACGCCCGAGCCGAAGGCAAGGGCGATAAATATGCGATCTGAGGCTTTCTTTATTATCGCCCGTGGTAAGTACAATATTTTATGTCACCCCCTGGCCAGGAAGTGGGTTTTTTCGCGCGCGGAGCGTGCGATAATGGCCACTTTATGGCCTGGTGTGACATAAAAGAATATATATACTAACGTAACAAGAAGCGACACCGAAGCATGTCTGCTGTAAACCCGTCTCGCGGCTATGTGTGCGTGTCCGGGCGCGAGCGGGGGCGCGCGAGGGGCGCGCGGTGTGTGGAAAACAGACCTCGGACGGGCAAGTCGCAGGCGCTCAATCTGGCACAACTCGCATCTATATCTATTCCTTGTATTGTTTTGGCATTAGAAAGAATGACACATGATATTTAAACGAGTTTTTTTTATCAGGCACGTTCTGCGGTAAAAGCTTTAAATAAGGTCAATAAATATTAAAACCGTTATTTCATGCTTTCTTTATATACTGTTAATTAAAAATAAGAAAATATGACATAAATTACATTTACTTATATAGATTTTTAAATGAGAAAGCTACAATTTTTTTTATTTACGTTTCGTTTCATTCGTCTGAAAGTTGATCAATAAAAAACTCAACGAGACAGACACCGTCAGAAGTCGGTTTGTGTTTTAAAAAAGTAATTTGTCATAGTTACTATTAAACTGTCACTTATTCTGATCTTTCGTGCTAATAAGTATTATTATTATAAAAGAGAAATGGCAGGCTTGAGGGCCATTGCCTAATAGGCGGTGAGATAAGCAGTATGTGTCACATGATCGCAAATTTTTTTTCCGTCTTGGGCGCAAAGCGCAAACACTTGAATCATTAATTCCTCAAAATGATACTTTTGAATGCCTCGCTACGCTCTAGATGATATCGTAGAATCTTTCGCTTCACTCAGGATTCAATATACAATACAATACAATACAAATATTCTTTATTGTTCACCAAATAGAGTACACTACAACAAATACCAGAAACAAATTGCAAAATGGTAGACAACAGGCGGTCTTATCGCTAACAAGCGGCGATACTGCCCTCGCCGTAAAACCATTTTGCTCCCTTGAGACACAATCTACTATTTATCGTAGTTAGTAGTAGTAGACGACCGCTTTAGCTTAGTTGGTAGTGACCCTGCCTACGAAGCTGGAGGTCCCGGGTTCGAATCCCGGCCGGGGCATTTATTTGTGTGATGAGCACGAATATTTGTTCTTGGGTCTTGGATGTTTTCTATGTATTTAAGTATTTAATTTATCTATACAAGTATTTATATCGTCGCTTAGTACCCATAGTACAAGCTTTGCTTAGTTTGGGACTAGGTTGATTTGTGTAAGATTGTCCACAAATATTTATTTATTTATATTTATTTATTTAGTAGAGATTTAATATTATAAATATGAAAGTGTAGTTATTTGTTACTTATTCAGGCAAAAACGGCTGATCGGATTAATATTTATTTTAGAGAGGCAGAGGTTATTTTTTTTTATGAATAGGGGTTTAAGCTTGAATTTAAACTTCCGTGAGACATGTTATAACTTTATTTTACTAAACGGTTAAAACTCACGTATTAATAGGGTATTAAACTAAGGTAAAAATAAATTATTTTTTACTTGACTAATAAAAGATCTAACGAAAATACTCGAAAAACATCAATTATTAATTTATTTTAGCTAATTGAATGATTTTATAAGCATAATGATTAAAAAAAGGACGCTGATTTGAACAAACCTACTCACACTGCCTTAGTGACGTCACTAAGACAGTATTTCCCTACAAACTTCATATTAACAAACCGTTTTTGACATTTAATAAAAAGTTGCTGATTTGACTAGGGGTTTAATACCGTATTGTCACTTCGGGCGACATGTTTCGAACTCTTCGGGAGTTCTTCCTCAGGATGAGTGCGTCTGCGACCCGCGCCGATTGCACACTGTCGAACTACCCGCCGCCCGCCGCAAGGCACGTGACGCTGAAGGTGTTGTATGAGGTCGTGGTGAGGGATCGTCCCCCCCGATCAATGGTAGGCACACTGAACTCACTCTGTCCACTCGATGAAACATGTCGCCCGAAGTGACAATTAATACGTGAGTTTTAACCGTTTAGTAAAAAAAGGGTTTAAGCGTTTACCGCTCGGCTTCAATGTTTTGTTGTGTAATCAGGTGTCACCGGCCAAGGAGTGCGAGCCGTCGTGGAACAATCTGTCGTGTGCCGCGCCCGCGCCCGCGCTGCCGGTCGGGCAGAACGTCAACGACCTGCGCGCCTGCGCCACCGACGTGCACGACGTCATCGATAAACTGGAAAAGGTACTATACTATACAGATGTATTGCACAATGATTTTCTTTCGGGAAAACTCGGATCTCAATCGGAATACGATGGCACCCTAACTGTCAATCAATGACTGTAATGAGTGACGTTTTCATATCCATTATTATGGAACTTCTACGGACCGGAAGGCGCAGCGTGGGTAGACCCCCCACAAGGTGGACTGATGACCTGGTAAAGGTCGCGGGAGTCCGCTGGATGCGGGTGGCGCAAGACCGGTCATTGTGGCACTCTTTGGGGGAGGCCTATGTCCAGCAGTGGACGTCTTTCGGCTGATATGATGATGATGATGATTATGGAACTTTATTGTTTAGTTCAAATGTCAAAGTGTCAAAGTTACCCCTACGGCTGTAAGATGGATGGGTTCTGAAGCTAATTGAGAGAGCACGATAAATACGAACTTTTCCGATAAAGTACGAAGGAAAATCATTTTATGTCACACCTGGCCATAAAGTGGCCATTATTGCACGCTCCGCGCGCGAAAAAAACCCACTTCCTGGCCAGGGGGTGACATAAAATTTTGTACTTACCACGGGCGATAATAAAGAAAGCCTCAGATCGCATATTTATCGCCCTTGCCTTCGGCTCGGGCGTAAAATACCTGCGATCTGAGACATTCTTTGTTTTATCGCACTTGGTAAGTAATGTACTATTGCACTACATCTGTGCAAATTCTCTTTATCTACACCCATATAGTAAATCCTGGTCTGAAACGTGCACGTGAATGCTTTGGAGTTGCGGGCGTCTATAGGCTGCGGTGTCCAACTTACCATCAGGCGGACCGAAAAGTTGTTTGCTACCGTTGTAATTAAAAAAACCGGCCAAGTGCGAGTCGAACTTCGCACATTTAGGGTTCCGAACCGACCGCAAAGTTAAGTTGATTTTTATAAGAAAAATAAGGAAGTTTCAAAGAAAAAATCTAATTTATCAATATATTTGTTGTATTTGTTGGTAAAATATAAGCAATAACAAACATTAACACCAAATTTTAAGTGTTTAGGTATTTGGGAAGTCAAAAAATTCTTCGGAACAAAATTTCGTAAAAATAGCTGACTTTGGTGGCTTCTCATACCTTTGTTTTCCAATATATTTTTTTAATTAAAAATAAAGTAAGTATTTGTATGGCTTCGGGCCAACAAGATGCTTATACTGTGTAAATTTGAAGCCTGTAGCTCCAACCGTTTGGCTGTAAAACCTGTGTGACAGACGACGGACGGACGGACGTATGGGCGTCACCAATAGGGTTCCGTCTTGACCCTTCGGGTACGGAACCCTAAAAACATATTTTCAAACTCGACTGTACGTATGCAAATGCTATATAATTTATTTGTTGATTTTCTTTTGTTTGCATTGATATATTGTAATTCTGTTTTGTTCAATGTATTGACGATCACAATTTAAATTGTTTTAAATTGACACGAATATGATAAATATAACTGATTTATTTATTGTGTATAAAAAATTGGATATATTTCGTTATTAAACACGTCAAACAACAAAAATATAATTAATAAAATCAGTCAAATAGCCCGCCCCGTCTCATTCCGGGTGCAAAGGTGCCCATCACGCTAGCCGCGTTACCGCGCTGGATCGCAATAGACAACCTTTGCATCAGGAACGACCCGGAACGGGGGTCATGCCCTCTCTCTCGCAAACGGCGCCCGACTGCTGCCAAGAAAGTTCTAGCCTCCGAGCACCAACAACCCATGGTCTCCACCGCAAGCGGAACAAATGAGTAAGTCGTCAATGCGGAATATTTGTTCCGCTTCTTGCGAGCGGCGGCCTCGGCGGCAGCTCCTGCTGTGCCGACGGTGTGACCAAGGTGCGAGGCCGCGAAAGTGCTCACGCACGTGGCGTCCCAAAGCAGACACTTACCCTTCTGCCATGGCACCAAGGTCAAACAAGGGGAAACAAGATTAGATTGTGTATATGTATTGTGTAATAAATAAATAAAATACAAAGGTACAGACGACAACGATTAATATGTACAGACAGAACAGGTTATACAGGTACAAAGGCGTACTTATCCCTGTACGGGATCTATTCCAGTTAACCATTGAAAGTAGGTGCACTATCACAAACGTCCTGCGATAGTTTGACGCCTGTATTCCCAGAAGGGGTAGGCAGAGCACATGAAATTTAATTCCAATGCCACTTTTAAGCAATTGATTTAATGATGGAGAAAATGTGATATTGCAGTGATAGGTTGCTAGCTCATCGCCCACAAATACTCTTCAACCCGGTTCCCTGACAATCTGTGTTTAAGTGTTACTTGCACCAACGTACGAACACAGACCGGTGATCGTCAAATATGGCGCCGGCAGCTGTCATCCCATAGAAACTTGTCAAACTTTCCATACAATCAGATTTGACGAACACCGCTTCTTATGATTACAGACGGTTTGGTGCAACCCAGCCTAAGGCTGTTTTGACAAGTTTCTATAGGGTGACAGCTGCCGGCGCCATATTTGACGATGACCGGTCTGTGTTCGTACGTTGGTGCAACTAGCACTAAGTAATAATAATAAACTAGTTATTGCCCGCGACTTCACCCGCGTGGGTGGGGTTGCACCAAACCGTCTGTAATCGTAAGCGGTGTTCGTCAAATCTGATTGTATGGAAAGTTTGACAAGTTTCTATGGGATGACAGCTGCCGGCGCCATATTTGACGATGACCGGTCTGTGTTCGTACGTTGGTGCAACTGGCACTTAATCTCACTTATATTTACGTAAGTTTGTTTGTGTAGGTGATACTGAAGGACGACACGTATCTCTGTGGCGAGTTCAACGCGGCGGAGCTGCACAACGAGGCGTGGTACAGCGAAGACGACGTGGACGAGAGACGGGACGATGACACGTGAGTCATGTTGTCACATATTATCCGTATCACCAGGTGTTGACGTGCATAGTATTTCCCTACTCCAAGGTTAGCCCACGAGCGTTCTAAAAACATCGCACACACACGCCGTTTAAATCATCTATCAAGATTATGATGACCACATTTAACTGAACATTGCTTCTTTAAAAATATGTGAAAAAAAAGATGTAAGATGCAAAGGGAATAGTAGATTGTGTCACAAGGGAGCAAAATGACATATTTACGGCGTGGGCGTAAATTGAATCCTGAGCGTAGTGAGGGATTCAAGAATTAACGCCCAAGGTGGAAATAAATTTGCTTCCATGTGACACATACTGCTTTTCACTTCACCTATTGAGGATAATAAAAGATCTGAAATAACAATGGTTGTGCATTTATTTTATCAAAATCGATACAATACTTACCTATCAAAATCGATACAATACAATTACTCGTTACAGAAAAGTGCCACTTTGATCCCTCGTAGCAGGGAAGAAAAGTGCCATTTTGATCCCTCCTAGCAGGGAAGAAAAAGCCCTTATCCGAATAGGTGATGTGAAATAGTAGATTGTGTCACAAGGGAGCAAAATGACATATTTACGGCGTGGGCGTAAATTGAATCCTGAACGAAGCGAAGGATTATATAATAGAATCCTGAGCGTAGCGAGGGATTCTAAAATAGAATCCTGAGTGTAGTGAGGGATTCAAGAATTAACGCCCAAGGTGGAAATAGTTTTGCTTCCATGTGACACTGTAACAGCTTTTGCTCCGGGCATGAGACTAAGGGCGTGGGATGAGGGGTACCCGAGGCCAGACCTGAGTCATATGTGGAACAAAAGGGTAGAGAAAATGTTGGGCGTCTTGAAATTTTTATTAAACTTATGACACAGGCCCCGCACTAACGATGCCCTAGTGGTGTATGGAGTCCACAAAAACAAACCAGTTTGAATTTTTACTTATACATTTATTTGAAAGGATTTTACACCCAGGCGTCCCCAGGTTACAAGTATCAAAACCAAATAGCGCTAATGCTTATCTAAATATATATCTAATTTGCCAATGTCGCAATTTATACTAAAATGTTAAAGAAAACAACTATGAAACGATATTTATGGAGGACGGAATTCAACTAAAACCTACGGGTGTGTGTGTGTGTACCTCTAAATGTCTTTGAAGCTGGCTAAAGCAGTATGGAACGGACTCACATTTGCAATGCCTGCCTAACCGCTTGCTCTAAAAAGGAACCGTCGTCTTTCCCGTCTCCCGGGGAAAATCCAAAGAGCCTCGCAGGAAACCGCACTCCATTCGGGACTGGTTCCTGAACTTAGGCACTGTGCCCGTGCCTAGGAGCCCTGGAAACCAAACAAGATTATCATTAATACACTACCACATGCTACACCTAACCGCACTTTGTATGGAGACAGAACGGTCAAATATTACTGCCTATAGAGTAATTCCGCATACCGAACTTACCATTAAGGGCTTGAGATCAAGCGAGTAGTCGCTTTATACTCGGGCATGACTAGCGGAGTTGATGGCATCGCCGAACAATGGGCCGGAAGGGTGGCCGATGCCTAGAATTTCATAAATCTGCAACAAAGACGATAGATTCAATGCTCACGCCGAGCTTCATGGTTTGCGTCGAAACAACCAAAAGCTGATGGTATTCAATGAGAAACAACTTACATGAGAGGGCGTCCGAAATCTCCGAGTTAGCCGCCACCATTTTGGGGCGCGATTATACACGAAATTGCTACTTCGCGTGCCGGCGGGGCGAACAAATCTTTCCACCAAAACGATGACAATCAGGCTTACTGGCCCATATCTCTTACACTTCCACCGAGCCTCATGGAGAAGAATAACCTCTTTTCTCGCCGTGAACGAAAACGCAAAAATGCTCCCTCATTCAGTTGACAGCTCAGATTAAAAAGTGAAAACAACTGTCTATGGTAATTTCGACTTGTTGACCTGAAAATTCTGATCTCGAAGTAAATACTGAATTGTAGACTAAAAAGAAATAAAAATTAATCTGAACGAGAAAAACTATGCCTGACATCAAAACAAAATAATGATTTCCAAATTTAGAAAACCGATGATTAATTTCATGTAACAAAACGTAGTCTAAACTTGCTATAACGGAACGCAAACCGGTGAGTGTTGCTACATCAAAAAGAACAACTATGAGACAAATGTTGCTAGTATAGAAACGAAACTGTTTAGGGTAAAGGTAAAAAATCCGGCGTTACAGTACCCATCTAGTTGTCGTAACAATTTTTTATTTCAGAATCCTTCAATTCTGAAATAAAAAATTGTTCGTTTCTATTTGGTATCGAGGCTACCCTTAATAAATGAACTGGATAACTATGACTATAACTTTAGGAGAGCCTGAAACTTACTGAGTTTAGACTACAAAAGGAACGAACAAAATATCTCTGAAAAGAAAAAAAACACAATGAAACCGAGCCCTAACGAAGATGGAAAGGTTCGATGATAAACACAATAATCCCCTTTTCCATCCATAAGTGTGTAGTCTTTTTATCACAACATGTGCTGCAGACATATGTTGGTACAAAAACCCTACAATTCCCGTCCGCGGAGGGGAATTAATTAAATTCTTAAACTAACAATCCCGCGTGCGACCAGCTTGACTTGAAGCCGCACGCATGAGAGACTCATACTGAGAACATTTTCACTAAGAAAAACGGCTCACTATTTGAGACTAACGCTCACTCAAGACATACGAAGAGGAGGGCGCGACACGCAGCCAAGAACTCCAAATTACAAGATTGCACTCACTTAGGGAGCGACTTACTAAACGTAAATTAACTTAAGAGATACATAGAGGAGGGCGTGACACACTGCCTATACTCCCATTATAAGTTTAAAAACACGGAGGGCGCGACACGCAGCCAAGAGCTCCAAAATACAAGATTGCGCTCACATAGGGAGCGACTTACCACACGTAATACAACGGTGCTTCACTCTGCAGAGCAGAGTGGCCCTATCATCATATAATAAGCACGCATTTTAATTTAAGATAAAAACTCTGAACTGTTTTCATCGCATGCCGGTTACACACTCAATGTAAGCGACCTAGACTTACGAATTACCATGCCTTACGTTATCCTAAATCTAGCCATAATGTAAGACAACACAATTTTTATCTAAGTGAGAGTCTAATTATAACGAATATCATATGATAAATTTATACTATTACTAATCCCGGGAACTAATTACTACGCGTAAACAACCTATTCCCTCTACTTGCAAACCGGTACCAATAAAAACCGAAATCAGGACATAACTTCTTCCTACGATGAATTCCTACAGGTCCGGATATAAATAGTGCGTACTCATCAAGCTTAAACAAACAAACCTTTTATTAATCCAACAGTCGGGACAGATATTCTCCAACCATTTGCACACCTGCAGTCCAGACGAACCCTAAACAGTCTATCCCACGCTAAAACCCAACCATTCTAAGTGCAACACTTCTCTTGTGGAAGGCCGACCTTATGATGCCCTAGAAGAGAGACATAACAAACCGTTGGTGCGCAACAGGTAGCCACCATGACGAAGAACTACTGCCATAAAAAAAAAATTTGCTCGAGCCTATGTTATCTCTCCCCCTAGACTCGCCATGGTGACGCCAGCGCACGTGATATATATATAAAGAAAAACTCCAAGCCAACTAAACTTACAACTTACTTATTACTGACATGTACACCTAATATTATATAAGTTGTTAACGCAAGATGTTGAAACAACTATTAATGCTACCAGCAGCAACACAGAAAACAAAAAAGAACAAACTCGAGTAACAGAGTATATAAATAGTTCAGTGACGACAGCCCAGCCAAGAACTACTGAGACAACAATTAGTGACAATGGACAACAGGCGGGTCCAAGTCGCTTTAAAGGTGGTGTGACACACAACCAACCTTCCATAGCGCAAAGGGGGCGACTATGGGAACAGGCGTCCGTGAGATACTCAACTAGACGAACAAAAAGGATTACGGCAGTGCAGTAGGCGGGCACCGCTAGCGTAATCAAAAGTATACATGTTCAGTACACACTTACGAGAAACAAGGCGTGACACACGACCAACCATCCACGCAGTTTGTACCCCAAAATGGTCAAAGACATGACGGTGTCTACAAAAAATAATAATAACAATAATTACCCAAAGACCCCTTTTAACTTACCTAATTAGATCTGTAGGTACCACAGATAGAAACAGCAAAAGTCGTATTACTCCCGGTTGCCAACATTTCAGAAGTCATCAACCATCAGAGACATATACAACGGACTAGAATTCTTTTAGAAATTGACGCAGATATTGTTTTTGAATTTAGACTCGCATATTATAATAAAGTTCCGAACGACAGGACACTACGCCGTGTATCCTCTGGATGTCCTGGCCACCGCCCGTGATTTGTGACAGACTCCCTAGCAGGTAGTGAGCGAGCGCTACCAAACGAACCCGCTGTGCATGAACAAGGCGCGTCGGATGTCGCTGCGCTCAGCTCGGTCACCTTCGGCTCACAAATCGCCAGCTCCGCCGCGGCGTCCCTCGCTGCAGCTCCCCGACCAGGCTTAAGACTGCCACGCCGGACCAGAGAACGGGTCTGTCGCAATAGCTTCCTAAGAGTGTCAACAGTGTCATCCGGGTCGAATGGAATGTGTAGTGTAGTGAGTTCATGCTGAATTTCGTCCTTTAACAGGTATTCAACTTTAACCGCAGAGTCCATGTTTTATATTTAGTTACAAAATAAATTTCAATTAATTGTACTTATCTGAATACAGATTTATGAAAGGCCGTTCAAATTCTCATTTAATAACAGTAACAAGATGTTTCCAAGAATTTCAATATTTCAAATACAAGATCTGCTAAGCCACCAATAAGGATAAGCGCAATCCAGTGGGCAGACCGTGTATAGCTAGATATAAAGCGGAATACACAAGCCAATTGGCCATACACATTCACTTAAGAACTATAAGTGCAGTGGCACAAAGGAAATTCATACGCTTAAAAAAATATAAGCCAGTCCGGCTATTCACATACAATTATATCAGTAAGTCCGGGCACAGAGCATGAGAGAAATAATTAACCGAGGAGAGAGAAGATAATTTTTAAAAGTTAACAACTTGGTCACCACACACACCGTTTCATCCGAAATCCTCCGAAGGACTAATACACCACCAAAAGCACCTCAGGCCCCACAACGTTGGGTAGCCAATGTAACAGCTTTTGCTCCGGGCATGAGACTAAGGGCGTGGGATGAGGGGTACCCGAGGCCAGACCTGAGTCATATGTGGAACAAAAGGGTAGAGAAAATGTTGGGCGCCTTGAAATTTTTATTAAACTTATGACACAGGCCCCGCACTAACGATGCCCTAGTGGTGTATGGAGTCCACAAAAACAAACCAGTTTGAATGTTTATTTATACATTTATTTGAAAGGATTTTACACCCAGGCGTCCCCAGGTTACAAGTATCAAAACCAAATAGCGCTAATGCTTATCTAAATATATATCTAATTTGCCAATGTCGCAATTTATACTAAAATGTTAAAGAAAACAACTATGAAACGATATTTATGGAGGACGGAATTCAACTAAAACCTACGGGTGTGTGTGTGTGTACCTCTAAATGTCTTTGAAGCTGGCTAAAGCAGTATGGAACGGACTCACATTTGCAATGCCTGCCTAACCGCTTGCTCTAAAAAGGAACCGTCGTCTTTCCCGTCTCCCGGGGAAAATCCAAAGAGCCTCGCAGGAAACCGCACTCCATTCGGGACTGGTTCCTGAACTTAGGCACTGTGCCCGTGCCTAGGAGCCCTGGAAACCAAACAAGATTATCATTAATACACTACCACATGCTACACCTAACCGCACTTTGTATGGAGACAGAACGGTCAAATATTACTGCCTATAGAGTAATTCCGCATACCGAACTTACCATTAAGGGCTTGAGATCAAGCGAGTAGTCGCTTTATACTCGGGCATGACTAGCGGAGTTGATGGCATCGCCGAACAATGGGCCGGAAGGGTGGCCGATGCCTAGAATTTCATAAATCTGCAACAAAGACGATAGATTCAATGCTCACGCCGAGCTTCATGGTTTGCGTCGAAACAACCAAAAGCTGATGGTATTCAATGAGAAACAACTTACATGAGAGGGCGTCCGAAATCTCCGAGTTAGCCGCCACCATTTTGGGGCGCGATTATACACGAAATTGCTACTTCGCGTGCCGGCGGGGCGAACAAATCTTTCCACCAAAACGATGACAATCAGGCTTACTGGCCCATATCTCTTACACTTCCACCGAGCCTCATGGAGAAGAATAACCTCTTCTCTCGCCGTGAACGAAAACGCAAAAATGCTCCCTCATTCAGTTGACAGCTCAGATTAAAAAGTGAAAACAACTGTCTATGGTAATTTCGACTTGTTGACCTGAAAATTCTGATCTCGAAGTAAATACTGAATTGTAGACTAAAAAGAAATAAAAATTAATCTGAACGAGAAAAACTATGCCTGACATCAAAACAAAATAATGATTTCCAAATTTAGAAAACCGATGATTAATTTCATGTAACAAAACGTAGTCTAAACTTGCTATAACGGAACGCAAACCGGTGAGTGTTGCTACATCAAAAAAAAAAGAACAACTATGAGACAAATGTTGCTAGTATAGAAACGAAACTGTTTAGGGTAAAGGTAAAAAATCCGGCGTTACAACACATACTGCTTTTCACATCACCTATTGAGGATAATGAAAGATCTGAAATAACAATAGTTGTGCCTTTATTTTATCAAAATCGATACAATAACTCATTAAGTTACCTATTACTCGTTACAGAAAAGTGCCACTTTGATCCCTTCTAGCAGGGAAGAAAAGTGCCATTTTGATCCCTCCTAGCAGGGAAGAAAAAGCCCTTATCCGAATAGGTGATGTGAAAAGATGTATTGATGACTAGTCTATCTATATAAATGTAAAAGTCCTGACTGACTGTCTCACTTAAATCAACGCCCAGCCCAAACGAGCTGAATTTTTCACAGTAGGTAGGTTTTATAACGTTAGTATCCACTAAGAAGGGGTTTTTCAAAATTCATCTCCTAAGGGGGTGAAAGGGGGGTCCAAAGTTTGTATGGGGAAACAAGATTAGTTTGACTATTTTATTCGAAACTTCACAGGAGTACTACTAACAATAAATAAATAAATACTTGTTTCAGGGAATTTTAAAATTCAACCCCTAAAAGGGGGAAATGTGGTTACAAAGTCAAAAATATGGACGTACGATATATATAAAGAACTTCCACGCGGACGATGTCGCGGGCGACAGCTAGTATGTTATAAATTGCAACATTGTTGAGTATTCACCAATCGACGACCGCTTTAGCTTAGTTGGTAGTGACCCTGCCTACGAAGCTGGACGTCCCAGGTTCGAATCCCGGCTGGGGTATTTATTTGTGTGATGAGCACGAATATTTGTTTTTGGGTCTATGATGTTTTCTATGTATTTAAGTATCTATTTATCTATATAAGTATGTATATCGTCGCTTAGTACCCATAGTACAAGCTTTGCTTAGTTTGGGACTAGGTTGATTTGTGTAAGATTGTCCACAAATATTTATTTATTTAAAGTGTCGTTAAAAGTCGTTTGACTTTATCTGTCACTTTGACATTTGTCGGGTCATTTGAGGTTTGTTAACTTATTACGGGGAGTCTACTCGTCGCTGCGTTGGGGAACACACGTGCTCGGCGCGTCAACGAGCAGAATCCACTACCGAACAAAACCAGTCGCCTACTGTCATGGCGTCGTTACCGAACAACGTCTTTGGACAAGTATTGATTGGCGAAATCATCATTTAATTTGATGGAAAGCCTTTTTTAACACGCTTTTATTAGGTCGACCTGTATGTAACTATGTAATGGAATCTAAGTTAACTAATTTAACCATCTTCCAAGGATCGTAGCGTTATGAAAATTGGCAGCTGTATGTAGTTCTGATGACAATACAATAATATGGTATTGTCGAACTGATCTGATGATGGAGCCGGAAGATATGAACTGGAACTTCAAAATAGAACAACGTATTTATAGCTGTGTTTGTATTTGTTAGAAAAGTGTAATGAACTTTGATCACGATTAGGTTTCAAGGTCTGATGATGAAGCCGGAAGATAGGCATTGGCATTCCATGGTGGAATATCGTATCATAGTCGTGTTTGCACTTGTGAGAAAGGTCGCTTAATGGACTTTGAACACGATCAGGTTTCAAAGCAAAGCAAAAGCAAAGCGTGTTTTTATAGTGTTTTTAAACTATTAATTTATTAAAGAAGCAGAAGAACTTTTTATGAATAAGTTTTATGTTCTGTCCAGTAATTCGGAGGGCGAGAGCGAGGAGGAATCGCACGGCAGCCTGCCCCCGGAGCCCCGGTTCGGCAACGTGGAGTACAAGCTGCAACTGGTGGCGCCCTGCGAGCGGCGGTTCCAACATCTAGTCACGCAGGTACTGCCCTAGGGCTCCGCTGACGCCTCGGCTCTACTCAAGAAGTTTACATAACCCTTTGGGTACGGAACCCTAAACACCGGCCATGTGCGAGTCGGACTCCATACCATTATCTATAGAAACGGTAAAAAAAATCACGTTTGTTGTATGGGAGCCCCCTTAAATATTTATTTTATTCTATTTTTTAGTATTTGCTGTTATAGGGGCAACAGAAATACATCATCTGTGAAAATTGCAACTGTCTAATTATCACGGTTCACGAGATACAGCCTGGTGATAGACGGACAGACAGACAGCGGAGTCTTAGTAATAGAGTCCCGTTTTACCCTTTGGGTATGGAACCCTAAAAAAACAGGATATTACGAAACCGACCTATATGTCTGTTTCTAGTAGTAGAGCCAAGAAGTTTAGATACATCCTGGAGGTTGCGTGCCGAGCATTCGTTTGAAGCTAGAAAATATGGCCTCGAATGACGTCACCGTTATATTGCATCTCTTTCGTTAGATCCATCTTATATTAGAATGAAAGAGATGCAATATAACAGTGACGTCATTCAAGGCCATATTTTCTAGCTTTAATTTTCTATGCCTTACACACCACAGCTACAAGTTAAGCACAGAATAGTATAATAGTATTACATACAGAACGGCCACGAACCCCCCGCACCGAGGTCAGTTAGGGACGGCAATTCGAACTTCTTGCCACACACACAGGCCAAAATACGTCTTGACAGGACAAAAAATTTCGCGCTCGCTGCGCTCGCGTTTTCTTATGACTCGATGCGTATGAAGTATTTTCCGCATCTGCATCATAATGTTTGAAAATTTTCGCGCTCGCTGCGCTCGCGTTTTCATCTACACGTAGATGTGTTATGACTTTCTGACCCGTCCCCCCTTAGAGTAGATAACTAGTAGCTACTTTTACTGCTCTAAAATGGTAGAGGTAACAATTTGTAAGACAACATATGCAGATGGGGCCGGTATTTTGTAGTTTTTGCCCCTCCTCGAAAAATTTCTAGATCCGGCGCTGTCGCACGCACACATACCCACAGCGCTTACGTTCCTTCGCGTGTCACAGGTGTGCTATAAGTTAGGTCCGATTAAAACATGTGTATTGTCTTCAGCTAAAATGGCGTCTCCGGTCGGGCGGGGGCGCGGCCGTGTACCTGGTGGGGGTCCGCGACTGCGGCGCGCTGCGCGGGCTGCGCGCGCGCGCGCTGCGAGGCTCCCTACACACGCTGCGGCGCATGGCCACCGCGCTGCAGGCCACGCTCACACACGTCACAGCCAGGAGGGTGCAGCAACACCGCGCCGTCGCTGAGGTTTATATTAGGAAGGTAAGGATTTAAAAAAAAACGATAATCGCCAAACACACACAAATACACACACACACACATACACACACACACTCTCGCACACATTCACTCATACACACACTCTCGCACACATTCACTCATACACACACTCACACACGCGTCACACACACACACACACTCGTAATCGTCAAACACATACACACACATTTACAAACATACACTCACAGAAACACACACTCACAAACAAACACACAATCTCTCTCTCACGCACACACACACACACACACACGCTGCGACGCATGGCGACCGCGCTGCAGGCCACAATTACTCACGTCACAGCCAGGAGGGTGCAGCAACATCGCGCCGTCGCTGAAGTTTATATTAGGAAGGTAAGGATTTAAAATCCGACCAAGTGCGAATCGGACTCGCGCACGAAGGGTTCCGTCTCATCATCTTTAAAAACTGCAAAAAAATCACGTTTGTTGTATGGAAGCCCCCTTAAATATTTATTTTATTCTGTTTTTTAGTATTTGTTGTTATAGGCGCAACAGAAATACATATCTTCTGTGATAATTTCAACTGTCTAACCATCACGGTTTTTGAGATACAGCCTGGTGACAGACGGACAGCGGAGTCTTAGTAATAGGGTCCCGTTTTACCCTTTCGGTACGGAACCCTAAAAACTACAACGGTAATCGCCAAACACACACACGCACTCAGACTCTCTCTTTCTCACTCTCATTTTTTTATATGGATTCCTGATCAAGTCGAGTAGATCGTCAAATGATTTTTATGTCACACCTGGCCATAAAGCGGCCATTATCGCACGCTCCGCGCGCGGAAAAACCCACTTCCTGGCCAGGGGGTGACATAAAATTTTGTACTTAACACGGGCGGTAATAAAGAAAGCCTCAGATCGCATATTTATCGCCCTTGCCTTCGGCTCGGGCGTCAAATACCTGCGATCTCAGACATTCTTTGTTTTACCGCCCTTGTTAAGTAATGTACTATAATGTCATTCTTAAATTTTTAACGTATTCACCGCCACAGTAGATTCTGTAAGTTGTGCCTCACACGCCAAAGTCTTCGTAGCCAAAGACTGAAAATGAACCTTACTTGTTAGCACGTAGCTTGCCTTTACATCGACGTAATCGACTCGATATAAACTCATTGGCGTGTGGGGCACCTGGGGGCCGATTTTGTGGGTATCGAACGCTCGATTTTCACTCGAGATTATCAAAAAACTATGAATATATGACAGATATCGAGTGAAAAGTCGAGCGTTCGACACTCAAAAATCGGCCCCCTGATGTCCTGATCAAGTCAATGGCGGTGAAAAGGTTAAAGAATTTCTCAATCTCTGATTAAATTTCTTTATTACAGTTAGCTGACACGCAACAAAGTGTGGAGTTGCGAGTAGCTGTGATGGGAGCCAACGAGGCCGGCAAGTCCACATTGATAGGCGTCCTCACACAAGGTACATTATACCACCAATTTATACTTAAAATCATTATAGTTGAACGAATTGCTCCAAAGCAATTCCTTCAAAAAGCTACTTTACCCTTCAAGCAATAAGGTTCAAAATCCAATAAAAAAAAAAAAAACATTTATTTCAGACTCATAGAATCCATATTTGTTAGTATTTACATCTCAAAAATAAATAGGTGTTAGTAGGCAAATATTAAATCTTATCATTAAATTAATTAATTATTATTAGTATTATTCTTAAAACAACAACATTTAAATACAAACAACCAATAACATTTTAATACAAATACGTTCAACAAATAGAATTTCAACTATACACGTCTGCACGTAGCATTGAGTTTTATTAGGCAGGCGTCCGTTGTCTCACCCAATAGCCCAGCCATTAGTCCATCATATTCACCCAATAGCTCAGTTCATTAGTCCATCATATTCACCCAATAGCCCAGCCATTAGTCCATCATATTCACCCAATAGCTCAGTTCATTAGTCCATCATATTCACCCAATAGCCCAGCCATTAGTCCATCATATTCACCCAATAGCTCAGTTCATTTAGGCTGGGTTGCACCAAACCGTCTGTAATCGTAAGCGGTGTTCGTCAAATCTGATTGCATGGAGAGTTTGACAAGTTTCTATGGGATGACAGCTGCCGGCGCCATATTTGACGATGACCGGTTTGTGTTCTTACGTTGGTGCAACTGGCACTTAGCCTGCATCAAAACCAGCAATAGTCCCTGTACACCCTGGCGGGTGCTGTCTCTGTGTGTGTCCCATGACACGGGCAGGGACAGCATCCGCTCGGCGTATCCCTTGCATTGCATGAAATGTGTGGGTGGTGGTGTAATAAGCATATTTTTGGTAGAAAATGGCCGACTGTCGAGTTTCTTTCGGCGTTTCTTCTCGGCAGTGGCCTCTGTGTAGGGTTTGACTTGTAAAAGTGCCATTGCGGCCTACATACAGAATAATACATTACATACTTAAATACATTACTTAAAAAGGGCGGTAAAACACAGAATGTCTCAGATCGCAGGTATTTGACGCCCGAGCCGAAGGCAAGGGCGATAAATATGCGATCTGAGGCTTTCTTTATTATCGCCCGTGGTAAGTACAAAATTTTATGTTACCCCCTGGCCAGGAAGTGGGAGTTTTCGCGCGCAGAGCGTGCGATAATGGCCACTTTATGGCCAGGTGTGATATAAAGTTAATTTTATTCATTTTGTCAGGTGAGCTGGACAACGGGCGAGGCAGCGCACGTCTGAACATGTTCCGTCACCTGCACGAGGTGAAGAGCGGCCGCACCTCCTCGCTCAGCCACGAGATCCTCGGCTTCGATGTCATGGTGACTACCCAACATATACAATACAATACAAATACTCTTTATGTCACACCTGGCCATAAAGCGGCAATTACCGCATGCTCCGCGCGCGGAAAATCCCACTTCCTGGCCAGGGGATGACACAAAATTTTGTACTTAACACGGGCGCTAATAAAGAAAGCCTCAGATCGCATATTTATCGCCCTTGCCTTCGGCTCGGGCGTCAAATACCTGCGATCTGAGACATTCTTTGTTTTACCGCCCTTGTTAAGTAATGTACTATTATTGCACACCTCAATTAAAGGACACAGTACAATACAAAAAAAAAACACAGTAAGTAGAGGCAAACCTATATACCTCCCCCTAGCTTACTTAGCTCAGCCACAGAATAGTATAATATTACATACAGAACGGACACGAACCCCCCGCACCGAGGTCAGTTACCTCGTCCCTGAGAGACCCGTCTGGTGTCGATCGGGTGCCGTCGCGCCTCGCGATTCGTCCGCGCCACGCGCTACGCACCCGCGCACACAATTGACGCGTGTACCGACAGCGCACGCACACATACTTACCCACAGCGCTTACGTTCCTTCGCGTGTCACCCCCGTGGCGTAACGCAAAAGAGGTGTTATAACGCCCCATCGTAGCTCCCTAACGGGTGAACCGATTTTAGGGTATTTTTTAGGGTTCCGTATCCTAAGGGTAAAACGGGACCCTATTACTAAGACTCCGCTGTCCATCTGTCACCAGGCTGTATCTCATGAACCGCGATACTTAGACGGTTGAAATTTTCACAGATGATGTATTTCTGTTGCCTCTATAACAACAAATACTAAAAAATTAAATAAAATAAAAATTTAAGTGGGCTCCCATCAGTGGCGGCGCGTCAAAAATATTCTTAGGGAAGCCGAAAATAATAAATTAAGTTCAGCCGCATATGCTATCAGAAAAATCAGGCAACTTACCAATGTAGAAACAGCTCGCCTAGTTTATCATAGCTATTTTCATAGTGTTATGTCGTATGGTATCCTGGTTTGGGGTAAAGCAGCTGACATACAGACAATTTTTGTGTTACAAAAAAGAGCCATTCGCTCCATATATAACCTAGGCTCACGTGAATCTTTAAGAGAACTCTTTAAAGAAATCAACATTTTAACTGTAGCGTCCCAGTACATCTATGAGAATATTGTTTATGTCCTTAAGAACATAGACTCCTTCTGTAAAAATTCTGATATACATAATTTTAATACTAGAAATAAAAATAAAATTGCCACTAAAAAATTTCGTGTCCGTAAAGTATACAAATCTTTTGTAGGTCAATGTGTCCGTTTTTATAATAAGTTACCTGATGAAGTTTTGAATTTACCTTTTCCAGCTCTTAAAAAGTACTTGAAAAAATCATTGATGTCGAAGGCTTATTACAAGGTTGAAGACTATCTAACAGACAGAAAAGCATGGCCCAAACCAGATACTTAAATAGAGTAAAGATTCATATATTGTGTATTTTTTAATTTTATCTAGTTGACGCAGTTCTTGCAAGAAAACATATCAAAAGATTTATAACTAAATTTATAGTCTAAAGGATTCAATTTTTTTTTTCATAAATAGAATTTTATAATGCTAAGGTATACAGTTTCGAAATGTTTTCTTGCAGAATTACACACTGTACATAACTGGTTTTTTTCCTCATTTTATTCTTTGTTTTTGTGTTGCTTTATATAGATACTTAGATTTCTTGATCTTAAGTAGGTTAAGTTTTATCATTTATCATTGTAATAAGCATATTTTTGTGAGAAAATGGCTGACTGTCGAGTTTCTTTCGGCGTTTCTTCTCGGCAGTGGCCTCTGTGAAACGCTAGTAGGGTTTGACTTGTAAAAGTGCCATTGCGGCCTACTTACAGAATAAAGTTCATTTTATTCATTTTTTATCATTTTGCCTTTCTTATTATTTATGAGATTATGAGCCATAGTAAAAGATTTGGACTGGCTGAAACTTAGGCAAGCCGGTGGGAATCGAGTTGTATGGACGCTCCGCCACTGGCTCCCATATAACAAACATGTTTTTTTTTTTAAATTTATTCAGGCAACAAACAGTCAGTTACGTTTTTACGTTATTTTATTGCCGTTTTTATGGATAATGGTACTGAACCCTTCGTGCGCGAGTTCGACTCGCACTTGGCCGGTTTTTAACCCTCTACGCCTATCGCCCTTTCGTAGCTCCCTAACGGGTGAACCGATTTTAGGGTCTTATTTCAAATCGAAAGACAAGATAGTGGAGATGTTTAATAGCTATGTTTCGTGTCGGTTTTATTTTATAATTTAATTAATTTGGTTGTTTTCACTTTACTTATAAACAGGGCAACGTGGTGAACTACGGATGTTCTGAACTGATGACGGCCGAGCGAATCGGCGAGCGATCCGCCAAACTAGTCTCGTTCCTCGACTTGGCGGGGCACAGCAAGTACCAGCGGACCACCCTGCACGGCCTTACCGGCTACTCGCCCCACTACGCCATGCTAGTAGTGAGTATATCATCATCATATAAGCGGCAACATGTCCAAATGATGGGTCATTGTCAGATTTAGATGCGCGTCTTTTCGGTGGACATGTCAAAAGTTAAGGGCTACAAAGCTTAATTTTCGATTGATCTGATAACCCGCATAATCTGTAATTCCGTGAATATAAATCCATGTAATAAACACGTAAATTACATGCACACAAGCCGTTAACTATTGACCACCGAATGGACGACTTTTGTTTTTCGGACTGACAAACACCCTGATGCGAAAAAAAAATAGGCCTCCCCAAATAGTGCCACAATGACCGGTGCTGCGCCACCCGCGTCCAGCGGACTCCCGCGACCTTTACCAGGTCATCCGTCCACCTTGTGGGGGTCTATCCACGCTGCGCTTTCCGGTTCGTGGTCGCCACTCGAGAACCTTTCGGCCCCAACGGCCATAGGTTCTACGCGCAATGTGCCCCGCCCACTGCCACTTAAGTTTAGCGATTCGACTCTATCGGCTATACTTTGGTGCTGCTACGGATGGCCTTATTTCTGATGCAATCACGCAGAGAAACTCCCAGCGTAGCCCTCTCCATTGCCCTCGGTGTGACTTTGAGTCCTCTTATGAGGCCCACGGTGTGACTTTGAGCCCTCTTATGAAGAAGAAGAAACATTTATTTACTGCACGAAAGACACACAGATACAAAAAATAATAGTACTAAACTCAGAACATATAAAATAATGTGTGTCTTATACAAAGAGAGAGAGAGATACAATACAAAGAGATAAATATCATAAAGTTATCCCATCAAAAACATTACATGTAAAAAGATGCAAGTCTCTCAACACAGTTCTTTTACAACAAAAAGTAATGATATGTAATCTTAAACCAAGTCTGTTATATTTTAGTCAATAGTACCGGAGGGGTGCCCACAGAACAAAATTTCCACCGACTTGCATCAGCATTAGGTACTTTATGTTTTTGATCATGTCATTATATATATTAAAAAAAATAAAGTTATGCAGATGCAAGTCGGTGGAAATTTTGTTCTGTGGGCACGCCTCCGGTACTATTGACTAAAATATAACAGACTTGGTTTAAGATTACATATCATTACTTTTTGTTGTAAAAGAACTGTGTTGAGAGACTTGCATCTTTTTACATGTAATGTTTTTGATGGGTTCTCATCCCTTTTTTTTTGTTTTCGGGTATGACTTCTAGTAACGAAAATGCAAACTGTAAAAGTAACTTTGTAATCGCATGTATTTTGTATAGGATTACTTACTTATGCAGTTTGTATATCTCAGATACGTGACTGATAGTGCAATATTTTTTAATTTTCTAGAAATTAATAGGCTAAAAACTAATTATGTTTTAAATTATTACCTTAAACGATTGATGATCTGTCAGTCAGTCAGTGAGTCAATTTTGAGGGGCAATAGTTCTTAAAATAAAAGTTCAAATTGAATGTTATTGAGAATATATCTAACCCATATTATGCCCAGCATGTTACTGAAAATTCAGGGTTCTAGCTTTAACTGGGACAAAATTACAGGATGTTGAAAATGGCCTGAATGGCTTCGAGAAAAGGATGGTACGGCCGTGCACCTTTTTGCTCGACTTGCGGGGGCACTGCCGTGCCCCCAGATAAAATAAATATCGATAAGACTAGCTCAAAACAGGGCAAAGTGGTATGAGACATGAACAAGGGAGGCATTATTTACTCAACCTCAGGCTAAAATTAATAAAAAGTAATAATAATAAAATAAAAGTACCGCAAAAAACAGCTACAGTACAATAATGTAGACATTAACAATGTATAAAAGAGAAAAGCGACATGGGTAGTTGGGATGTTTTAGGTGCTGGATGGGTTAGGGATGGGATCTTTGGAGCGTCAACAAATAGCCCTTAAGCTTGCGCTTAAAGGTATACCTGCTAGAAGCTCCTTGGATAGGTGGAGGGAGATCATTCCAGCACTTGGACGCCGCAAATCTGAAACTACCTCGAAACGCCGCGACCCGATGCTTAGGCATCAGAATCATTGCCTTACACCTGCGCACACTCTTGGGCCATAGAAGTCTACTCAGCAAATATGCCGGGACCCCAGACTGCACTAGTCCAAAAAGAAGAGTGGCGAGGTGCAGGCGTCTGCGTGCAGGCATGTTCAGCAGACCAGCGGCGTTCAAGTAGGGAGTGATGTGGGAGCGGGGAGGGACTCGGGAGCAGAAACGAGTGCATGCGTTTTGCACTCGTTGTATAAGCTTTTTTCTCAAAAATGGCCCGCAAACTGGACTTTAGTCGCTACATATTGGAAGGTAAAGTGTATAGTTTAAGGTCAGATCCAAATTAAAAAGTAATAGTACATTACTGCAGAGACCAGTAAGTAAGCCATCCTGGACGAGTATGAGTTAGCCGGCCGAGCCGAAGGCGAGGTCCGCCTATAATACGAGGCCAGGATGGCACTTACGGTCGAAGCTTGTATAGTGCTTTTCTCAAAAATAAAACAAATTGTATAAATAGCGGTAAAAATCATATTTTTCGCCAATTCCACCTCGTTTGTTCTAAAACCGTGTGGTCGGACTAGCTTTTGTTTGTGCGGGCGCGGGCGCCCCCCGCCCCCGCCCCCCGCCCCCCGCCGCACACCCCGCTGCTGTTGCGAGCGCTGGCAGGGAGGCGCCCGCGCCCGCAGCAGCAGCTAAACTTATGATATGTAATGGGATTTACATACTTACTTCCTGGACAGTAGGTGTTACTTCCTGGACACTTCTGGTAACTGTCCAGGATGAGCCACTTTCGGATACTATCTTCACAGATGTTATGACAACATTACATACTATTTTTGAGAAAAAAACATTGCAGGCCACATATATGGCCTGCAATGTCACATATAAATTCCTTTATTTGTCGAGTTATAAACTTTTTAAAATGTAGAAACTGTCATATAAAAGGAGGCACAGGTCGTTATCAGCCAATTCAGCTCGTATTTTTTTGTTAGAAACGCGACGTTTTTTTATGTGTCTCGAATAATTTGCGTTTTTCGGTGGACAAATACACTTGCGATTCTGTTAAAAAAAATAAACGGCGGTGAAGCATGATGTTTTTGACGTTTTAAGGTTATGTTTTTCAAATCTTAATTAAATTTATGTCGTATTTCCCCCATTTTTGAGAAAAGCACTATATTAGCCTCGGCCGGAATGACAATTGCAGGCTTTGTATTATAATTAAACGGACTCGCAAGCTCGTCCGTTTAAACAAATACTCAGCCTGCAATTGCTCCCTTCTCGGCCACGGCAATAATGTACTATTTCTCAAAAATGGCCCGCAAACTGGACTTTAGTCGCTACATATTGGAAGGTAAAGTGTATAGTTTAAGGTCAGATCCAAATTAAAAAGTAAAAAACATTGCAGGCCACATATATGGCCTGCAATGTCACATATAAATTCCTTTATTTGTCGAGTTATAAACTTTTTAAAATGTAGAAACTGTCATATAAAAGGAGGCACAGGTCGTATTCAGCCAATTCAGCTCGTATTTTTCTGTTAGAAACGCGACGTTTTTTTATGTGTCTCGAATAATTTGCGTTTTTCGGTGGACAAATACACTTGCGATTCTGTTAAAAAAAAAAAAATGGCGGTGAAGCATGATGGTTTTGACGTTTTAAGGTTATGTTTTTCAAATCTTAATTAAATTTATGTCGTATTTCCCCCATTTTTGAGAAAAGCACTATATTAGCCTCGGCCGGAATGACAATTGGAGGCTTTGTATTATAATTAAACGGACTCGCAAGCTCGTCCGTTTAAACAAATACTCAGCCTGCAATTGCTCCCTTCCCGGCCACGGCAATAATGTACTATTGTACGCCCAGTAATGCAGCCACCATACACAATATCACAATAGTTTAATCTAGACAATATCAGCGATTCACAAAGGTTGATACGCAAATCCACACTTAAGTAATCGCGAATATTGTAAAGAACTTTAAGGCGGTAGAAGCAGTTACTCACAACTTTAAGTATGCGGTTCTCGAAGCGCAGCTTGCCATCCATGAGGAGGCCAAGGTTGTTTGGTTCTACCACCCTCTCTATTGGCTTGCCCATGATGGCAACATCCCTGGCAGTCAAAGCGTCGAGGTTATTGACAGTATTACTTTACTTTATGAGGCCCACGGTGTGACTTTGAGCCAGGGATCGAAACCGGTATTTTTTTAAATCCCAGAAATAGTCCAATATTTTGAATTATTGTATGGTCTTTACGTAGGACTGAATCATGTATTTACTTTACAACTTCGTATTATTAGAATGTCCCATTAAAAATGAAATTATAAACCAAAGAACGATATAAATACCGGTATTTTGTATGGAGCAAATACCGGTATCCGATCCCTGCTTTGAGCCCTAGTATGAGGCCCACTGTGTGACTTTGAGCCCTCGTATGAGGCCCACGGTGTGACTTTGAGCCCTCTTATGAGGCCTACGGTGAGCCACCACCGACCGCAACCGTGAGTATAATAGTGTCTACTAACTATACCGCCAAGATAGTCGTCAAGTTTAAATCGTTTTGACTCAAATTATGTCAAATTATTTGTAATTTCCGTAAATTCATTATAGCTGGCCGCTGGCCCGATATATGTGAAAAACTGTCATTAATTCCATAGACATTCCGGGCCAGCTCTTATGAATCGACTTATAAACAATAAGATGCATTTAGACGAAGTAGACTCTGTTTAATTTAATATTATTGATTAGTTAATTTAATTCTTGTTACAATTTTACTTTGACGATCATTATGAGATATTGACATTGAATTCCTTGTTTAGATTGGTATTGTTATAACATATTTTTTATAATGAATAATGATATACCTGACATAATTATTATAATATTCACTATTTGACGATCATAATGTAAATTCTTGTAAATTAGCTTTAAGTTAATCTATAATGTAATTTATATTATGAAATAAATAAATCTAAATCTAAAATCTAAAGCACGAAGTACTTCGTAGATTCACAAGCCATTTCCTATATCTATCACATGCGCATAACTTTATTGCTGTCTCGCTCGCACAGTGCTATGGACTGAGCGGTCAATGCCTCTGTGCGAGCGGGAGCAATATACTTCTAAATTTATTTAAAGAGTGCGCTAAACATACTTTAAAGTTTGAAGTATACAAATACGAGTACTATGACTATTCCACAAAAAAATAAAAACTGAAAATTTGTAAAAGTGGTGCCATCTAGCTTTTTGTATTTAACCTAAGGCATGTTCCGAATCACGCTCACAGCGCTCAAAGCGCGCTTACGATCGGACCGATTCACGCTCATAGCGCTTACATGAGATGTCGTGACGTCACTGTTGATGTCATGGACGGCGCTCATAGTGCTCACACTCCCAGGCGTAAGCACCTTATAAATAATATGAGCATGACAGTAAACACGGGCTACGAGCGTGAATCGGTCCGATCGTGAGCGCGCTCAAGCGAATACCGGTCCGAAACAAAACACTACTCACGCGGCCTTGAGCGCGCTATTTGATTTGGACCGGCCGTCAGCACTGTAAGCGCTGCGAGCATATTTAGCGTGATTCGGAACACGGCTATAGTCGAACAATCTTTGTTAGCTATTATACTATGTTGCTAAAAGGTTGCCGACCCCTGATCTCCAGTACTGAATAACATGGATGAATGGTCCTCAGATCTCCGCGACTGCTGGCATCACGCGCATCACAGAGGAGCACATAAGCGTTTTGCTAGCGCTGGCGCTGCCGTTCTTCTGCGTGGTCAGCAAGTGCGAGCTGGCGCCGCCCGTGCCGCTGCTGGCGCGGCTGCAGGAGATACTCCAGGCACATAATAAGGTACGGACAGATGTCCGCCTGCTGGCATCACAGTACATGAGCGTGCTAGCGCTGGCGCTGCCGTTCTTCTGCGTGGTCAGCAAGTGCGAGCTGGCGCCGCCCGTGCCGCTGCTGGCGCGGCTGCAGGAGATACTCCAGGCACATAATAAGGTACGGACAGATGTCCGCCTGCTGGCATCACAGTACATGAGCGTGCTAGCGCTGGCGCTGCCGTTCTTCTGCGTGGTCAGCAAGTGCGAGCTGGCGCCGCCCGTGCCGCTGCTGGCGCGGCTGCAGGAGATACTCCAGGCACATAATAAGGTACGGACAGATGTCCGCCTGCTGGCATCACAGTACATGAGCGTGCTAGCGCTGGCGCTGCCGTTCTTCTGCGTGGTCAGCAAGTGGGAGCTGGCGCCGCCCGTGCCGCTGCTGGCGCGGCTGCAGGAGATACTCCAGGCACATAATAAGGTACGGACAGATGTCCGCCTGCTGGCATCACAGTACATGAGCGTGCTAGCGCTGGCGCTGCCGTTCTTCTGCGTGGTCAGCAAGTGCGAGCTGGCGCCGCCCGTGCCGCTGCTGGCGCGGCTGCAGGAGATACTCCAGGCACATAATAAGGTACGGACAGATGTCCGCCTGCTGGCATCACAGTACATGAGCGTGCTAGCGCTGGCGCTGCCGTTCTTCTGCGTGGTCAGCAAGTGCGAGCTGGCGCCGCCCGTGCCGCTGCTGGCGCGGCTGCAGGAGATACTCCAGGCACATAATAAGGTACGGACAGATGTCCGCCTGCTGGCATCACAGTACATGAGCGTGCTAGCGCTGGCGCTGCCGTTCTTCTGCGTGGTCAGCAAGTGCGAGCTGGCGCCGCCCGTGCCGCTGCTGGCGCGGCTGCAGGAGATACTCCAGGCACATAATAAGGTACGGACAGATGTCCGCCTGCTGGCATCACAGTACATGAGCGTGCTAGCGCTGGCGCTGCCGTTCTTCTGCGTGGTCAGCAAGTGCGAGCTGGCGCCGCCCGTGCCGCTGCTGGCGCGGCTGCAGGAGATACTCCAGGCACATAATAAGGTACGGACAGATGTCCGCCTGCTGGCATCACAGTACATGAGCGTGCTAGCGCTGGCGCTGCCGTTCTTCTGCGTGGTCAGCAAGTGCGAGCTGGCGCCGCCCGTGCCGCTGCTGGCGCGGCTGCAGGAGATACTCCAGGCACATAATAAGGTACGGACAGATGTCCGCCTGCTGGCATCACAGTACATGAGCGTGCTAGCGCTGGCGCTGCCGTTCTTCTGCGTGGTCAGCAAGTGCGAGCTGGCGCCGCCCGTGCCGCTGCTGGCGCGGCTGCAGGAGATACTCCAGGCACATAATAAGGTGTTTCATGGTGACCATTGTATTTCTTGTACCTCGTTGTACAGGTTGCTGAATTTGTCTACCTCTGTTAATTTGTTCTCTCATTTGCTCAAAGGTTTACTGGAAGAGATCCCTTATTTCCTTTTGTATTTTTCATGTTTGTTATTTTGTACAATAATAAGTTTTATTACTACTTACTACTACAACTACCATTTGATCACCATAGCTTAATAGTAGCCACATTAATTATCTAGGACTGTAAAACAAAGAGTGTCTCATATCGCAGCTATTTGACGTCCGAGCCAAAGTCGAGAGAAATAAATATGCGATCTAAAGCTTTCTTAATTTTATCACCCTCTGATCAGGAAGTGGGATTTTTCGCGCGCGTAGAATGCGGCAATTGACCACTTTATGACCAGTTGTGACGTAAAAAAAATATTTGTTTATATGATTAAGTTTGCAAAGTCTAAGTTTAATTGAAATTACTCACTGTGCAATGTACATTCCTCACAGAAACCGCTGCTAGTCACAGACGAGAACATGGCGCGGAACTGCGTGGGGCCACAACGGCTTATCCTCGACACCATTCACGGAGTAGACTACACCGATGTGAAAGACGAGTGAGTTTGTTGCTAATACCTATTGGCTTTTTCAGACATTAGAGAACGTACCAGTGTCGCTCTTAGCAGTAGAAAGTAGTGCTGTTTTTGTGTTTTTATTGATTTTTATTTAAAACCAGGCAAGTGCGAGTCGGACTTGCACATTTAGGGTTCCGAAACAACCGCAAAAATCAATTGGTTTTTATAAGAAAAATTAAGTAATTTCAAAGAATCTGATTTATCAATATATTTGTAAAATATGGGCATTTTCACTTTAAAGTGTACCCCCTATTTTTTTTCGGATCTCGGATATTTTGGGTATTCTGACTTAGAATCACGAGTACTATCCATTTCCGCGAAGAAAAAAAGTGTCCCGCCAAAACAAGTCTGTTTTGTGACGCTTTTTTCATACGGCTCGTCACAAAACTGACATAGAAAATTTGCATGGATAATCAAGAACATTTTTTTTCTTCATCTGAATCAATAGTACTTCTGATTCTGAGACGATTAGAAATGTGTCGACTATGGATTTGGCCGACTAGCCAACTAGTCGGCCGACTAGTCGGCAAGGTCGATCATGGGTTTCGCCTGAGTTCGGGCGCAATCGGGAATGTTCGTTTCGGTCCGCTCGTCGCGCCACTCGCCATGCGTTCGTGTTTGTTTCGTTTACGTTTTAGTGATGTACTCACTTCACCGGCCGGCGTGTTTCATATAGCAAAAAAAAAAAAACAATCAGTGAAATTATCCAATTTTAGCCGACTAGTCGCCGAATAGAAATGTGGCCGGATAGTCGGTTTTCCCGACTAGTGGGCGACTAGTCGGTACATCTCCCCCTCCCCCTAGACTACCCGTGAAAAGCCGAAACCCTCGGCTCCCTTCCCTTTTAGGGATAAGTTCGCCTTTGTACCAAAATGTCCTAATTTGTTTGTATGATTAAGTGTTTTTTGTGTACAATAAAGTTATTACATACATACATACATACATTTCTAATGAGGATTTGTTTGCAGGCCCACGACGGAGCAAGTCCCCGTGTTCCCGGTGAGCTGCGTGCGCGGCGCCGGCCTCAACGCGCTGCACGCGTACCTACTCGCGCTGCAGCCGCCGGCGAGGGAGCCGCTCCCCCAGCCCGACCACGTGAGTGTACATGTAATACTGCAGGCCCACGCCCACGACACGACGGAGCAAGTCCCCGTGTTCCCGGTGAGCTGCGTGCGCGGCGCCGGCGAGGGAGCCGCTCCCCCAGACCGACCACGTGAGTGTACATGTAATACTGCAGGCCCACGCCCACGACACGACGGAGCAAGTCCCCGTGTTCCCGGTGAGCTGCGTGCGCGGCGCCGGCGAGGGAGCCGCTCCCCCAGACCGACCACGTGAGTGTACATGTAATACTGCAGGCCCACGCCCACGACACGACGGAGCAAGTCCCCGTGTTCCCGGTGAGCTGCGTGCGCGGCGCCGGCCTCAACGCGCTGCACGCGTACCTACTCGCGCTGCAGCCGCCGGCGAGGGAGCCGCTCCCCCAGCCCGACCACGTGAGTGTACATGTAATACTGCAGGCCCACGCCCACGACACGACGGAGCAAGTCCCCGTGTTCCCGGTGAGCTGCGTGCGCGGCGCCGGCGAGGGAGCCGCTCCCCCAGACCGACCACGTGAGTGTACATGTAATACTGCAGGCCCACGCCCACGACACGACGGAGCAAGTCCCCGTGTTCCCGGTGAGCTGCGTGCGCGGCGCCGGCGAGGGAGCCGCTCCCCCAGACCGACCACGTGAGTGTACATGTAATACTGCAGGCCCACGCCCACGACACGACGGAGCAAGTCCCCGTGTTCCCGGTGAGCTGCGTGCGCGGCGCCGGCCTCAACGCGCTGCACGCGTACCTACTCGCGCTGCAGCCGCCGGCGAGGGAGCCGCTCCCCCAGCCCGACCACGTGAGTGTACATGTAATACTGCAGGCCCACGCCCACGACACGACGGAGCAAGTCCCCGTGTTCCCGGTGAGCTGCGTGCGCGGCGCCGGCGAGGGAGCCGCTCCCCCAGCCCGACCACGTGAGTGTACATGTAATACTGCAGGCCCACGCCCACGACACGACGGAGCAAGTCCCCGTGTTCCCGGTGAGCTGCGTGCGCGGCGCCGGCGAGGGAGCCGCTCCCCCAGACCGACCACGTGAGTGTACATGTAATACTGCAGGCCCACGCCCACGACACGACGGAGCAAGTCCCCGTGTTCCCGGTGAGCTGCGTGCGCGGCGCCGGCGAGGGAGCCGCTCCCCCAGCCCGACCACGTGAGTGTACATGTAATACTGCAGGCCCACGCCCACGACACGACGGAGCAAGTCCCCGTGTTCCCGGTGAGCTGCGTGCGCGGCGCCGGCGAGGGAGCCGCTCCCCCAGACCGACCACGTGAGTGTACATGTAATACTGCAGGCCCACGCCCACGACACGACGGAGCAAGTCCCCGTGTTCCCGGTGAGCTGCGTGCGCGGCGCCGGCGAGGGAGCCGCTCCCCCAGACCGACCACGTGAGTGTACATGTAATACTGCAGGCCCACGCCCACGACACGACGGAGCAAGTCCCCGTGTTCCCGGTGAGCTGCGTGCGCGGCGCCGGCGAGGGAGCCGCTCCCCCAGACCGACCACGTGAGTGTACATGTAATACTGCAGGCCCACGCCCACGACACGACGGAGCAAGTCCCCGTGTTCCCGGTGAGCTGCGTGCGCGGCGCCGGCGAGGGAGCCGCTCCCCCAGACCGACCACGTGAGTGTACATGTAATACTGCAGGCCCACGCCCACGACACGACGGAGCAAGTCCCCGTGTTCCCGGTGAGCTGCGTGCGCGGCGCCGGCGAGGGAGCCGCTCCCCCAGACCGACCACGTGAGTGTACATGTAATACTGCAGGCCCACGCCCACGACACGACGGAGCAAGTCCCCGTGTTCCCGGTGAGCTGCGTGCGCGGCGCCGGCGAGGGAGCCGCTCCCCCAGACCGACCACGTGAGTGTACATGTAATACTGCAGGCCCACGCCCACGACACGACGGAGCAAGTCCCCGTGTTCCCGGTGAGCTGCGTGCGCGGCGCCGGCGAGGGAGCCGCTCCCCCAGACCGACCACGTGAGTGTACATGTAATACTGCAGGCCCACGCCCACGACACGACGGAGCAAGTCCCCGTGTTCCCGGTGAGCTGCGTGCGCGGCGCCGGCGAGGGAGCCGCTCCCCCAGACCGACCACGTGAGTGTACATGTAATACTGCAGGCCCACGCCCACGACACGACGGAGCAAGTCCCCGTGTTCCCGGTGAGCTGCGTGCGCGGCGCCGGCGAGGGAGCCGCTCCCCCAGACCGACCACGTGAGTGTACATGTAATACTGCAGGCCCACGCCCACGACACGACGGAGCAAGTCCCCGTGTTCCCGGTGAGCTGCGTGCGCGGCGCCGGCGAGGGAGCCGCTCCCCCAGACCGACCACGTGAGTGTACATGTAATACTGCAGGCCCACGCCCACGACACGACGGAGCAAGTCCCCGTGTTCCCGGTGAGCTGCGTGCGCGGCGCCGGCGAGGGAGCCGCTCCCCCAGCCCGACCACGTGAGTGTACATGTAATACTGCAGGCCCACGCCCACGACACGACGGAGCAAGTCCCCGTGTTCCCGGTGAGCTGCGTGCGCGGCGCCGGCGAGGGAGCCGCTCCCCCAGCCCGACCACGTGAGTGTACATGTAATACTGCAGGCCCACGCCCACGACACGACGGAGCAAGTCCCCGTGTTCCCGGTGAGCTGCGTGCGCGGCGCCGGCCTCAACGCGCTGCACGCGTACCTACTCGCGCTGCAGCCGCCGGCGAGGGAGCCGCTCCCCCAGCCCGACCACGTGACTGTTTTTTGCTTTTATTGTACAAAAATACGTGTGAAATCAACTATGTTAGATCATGTACTGTAATAGATAGTAACGAAGAGAAAATATGAAGATACGTGTCAATTTACACAAAGTCTAAATACAAGCTTTTTTATTGCAGGAGACGTGCGAGTTCCAGATTGACGAAATCTTCCACGTGGGCGAGTCCGCGGGGCCCGTGGTGGGCGGGCTGCTGGCGAGGGGGCAGCTCCGCGAGGGCGACGCGCTCATCATAGGTACAGTACAATATACCACGTGGGCCAGTCCGCGGGGCCCGTGGTGGGCGGGCTGCTGGCGAGGGGGCAGCTCCGCGAGGGCGACGCGCTCATCATAGGTACAGTACAATATACCACGTGGGCCAGTCCGCGGGGCCCGTGGTGGGCGGGCTGCTGGCGAGGGGGCAGCTCCGCGAGGGCGACGCGCTCATCATAGGTACAGTACAATATTCCACGTGGGCCAGTCCGCGGGGCCCGTGGTGGGCGGGCTGCTGGCGAGGGGGCAGCTCCGCGAGGGCGACGCGCTCATCATAGGTACAGTACAATATACCACGTGGGCCAGTCCGCGGGGCCCGTGGTGGGCGGGCTGCTGGCGAGGGGGCAGCTCCGCGAGGGCGACGCGCTCATCATAGGTACAGTACAATATACCACGTGGGCCAGTCCGCGGGGCCCGTGGTGGGCGGGCTGCTGGCGAGGGGGCAGCTCCGCGAGGGCGACGCGCTCATCATAGGTACAGTACAATATACCACGTGGGCCAGTCCGCGGGGCCCGTGGTGGGCGGGCTGCTGGCGAGGGGGCAGCTCCGCGAGGGCGACGCGCTCATCATAGGTACAGTACAATATACCACGTGGGCCAGTCCGCGGGGCCCGTGGTGGGCGGGCTGCTGGCGAGGGGGCAGCTCCGCGAGGGCGACGCGCTCATCATAGGTACAGTACAATATTCCACGTGGGCCAGTCCGCGGGGCCCGTGGTGGGCGGGCTGCTAGCGAGGGGGCAGCTCCGCGAGGGCGACGCGCTCATCATAGGTACAGTACAATATTCCACGTGGGCCAGTCCGCGGGGCCCGTGGTGGGCGGGCTGCTGGCGAGGGGGCAGCTCCGCGAG
Organism: Cenopis cana; assembly: GCA_951800055.1. Classification (NCBI taxonomy): domain Eukaryota; kingdom Metazoa; phylum Arthropoda; class Insecta; order Lepidoptera; family Tortricidae; genus Cenopis; species Cenopis cana. The sequence goes on along the minus strand of OX637498.1, from coordinate 3,021,809 downwards.
GGCGACGCGCTCATCATAGGTACAGTACAATATTCCACGTGGGCCAGTCCGCGGGGCCCGTGGTGGGCGGGCTGCTGGCGAGGGGGCAGCTCCGCGAGGGCGACGCGCTCATCATAGGTATCCGCGCGCATCCTGTATAATAATAATAATAACCCAATAGCCCAGTTCATTTAGACTGCATCAATCAGCAATAGTTCCTATACACCCTGGCGGGTGCTGTCTCTGTGTGCGTCCCATGACACGGGCAGGGACAGCATCCGCTCGGTGTATCCCTTGCATTTCATTAAATTGTCAGAACCGGGCCTCTACGTGTTGGCTATGTGGTACTCGGTGGTACTTCGGTGCCTCGGTACCGGCTCCGCGCACGCCTCCCAAAGGTCCGGGACACCATTGTCCCGTGAACGGTACAAATAATAATAAAAATGCTTTATTGTGCACTACAGGAACATAATACATTATTGTTGGTTGCGTTTTTGTATATGAGTGTCCCGTAATGTATTGCATCTCTTTTTTAGTCGCAAATAAATCACCAAGCAGTGCACACGCATTTCATTAAGAAAAATCCCTACATAGAACTTTGAACCTTATTACATACAACATATGGTCGACATCGAACCGGATCCAAGCCAAGAGAAGCGAAGTGCAGCCGGCCGGCGAGAACAATAGAGGACCGCATTCCTAAGCCTATTCGCTCGTCGTTTGCTAACTATTTAAGTGAATTTAAAGATATTTTTTGAACGTGAAGTTTATTACGAAGTGTTATTTACGTAAACAAACTATTGAATAGTGCAATATGAGTACGCCGGAACAATTATTACGTGTTTTGGAGGATACGGCGTGTTCAATAAAGCGGACTGAAATCAATTTAAAGAAATGTCCTAAACAACGTTTAACTAAAGGTTATTTGGAATCGCGAGCTCAGTGTATTGAGGCATATTGGAAAACATTTATAAGTGCGCATCAACAGCTGATTCAAGTTACCAAGAGAGAGGAGCGCGGCGAGATGCAATACTTTCTTAAGGAAGAATATTATGTTACTGAGGAATTGTACCTATGTTTACAAGGTGATATCAAGGACGCGCTCGCTGCTGCCGCTCCCGCTACCGCTCCCGCGCAAGTACAAGGAAGTTCGTTGGATTTTACGATGCTCGAAGCGGTACAGCAACAAGTGAAATTACCTGCTATTGTTCTACCGGTGTTCTCCAATAATTATGAAGAGTGGCCAACCTTTCACGATTTGTTTACATCGTTGGTACACGACAATACAAGTCTCAGTAAGGTTCAGAAATTGCACTATTTGAAGTCAAGCATCGCTGGGGAAGCCGCTGCATTACTGAAGCATGTTACGATCACGGAACAAAATTATGATTTAGCCTGGCAGACTTTAAAACAAAGGTACGGTAACAAGAAGATAATTGTGAACTCCATTTTGAAGAGATTGTTTAACCAAAGAAAATGTACTACGCAAACTTCTAATCAAATCAAAAGTCTGCTGGACACTACGACACAATGTTTAAATGATTTAAAAAACCTTCAAATGGACGTAGACGCGTGCGACCCGTTCATCATATACCTAGTGGTGAACCGGCTCGACCCTGAAACTCATAAGGCATGGGAGGAGTATTCTTACAATTCAAATGCTGATCAGTTGTCCAAGTGGACGGAATTAAAGAAGTACCTTGAGTCGAAGTTCCGCACGTTAGAACTAGTTAACCCTGTTACTGCGGCCAGTGCTATCGTACCTAAAGAAACCAGATACATTAAGGAGAAGTCATATCATGCGTCAACGCCAGCGAGAAGTTGTGTTTTATGTAGGGATGAACACACCTTATGTCACTGTAAAGAATTCACGAAAATGTCACCTGTGGAGAGAATGGACTATGTAAAGAAAACAAATCTATGCTTCAACTGTCTCCTACCCGGACATTCTGCTTCACGATGTCGTCTTTCTTATACATGTCGTCTATGCTGAAAGCGGCATCACACGCTCATCCATCAAGCGCAGAACCCGGAACCGGACAGAACCCAAGCTCACCACAGTCAAGTCAAGCACGCCGACGAAGACCCTCACAAGGAGGAACAAGATGAAGTAGTAGAAATCTCGTCTAACTTAGCATGCAAGAAATCCACGGCCTTGCTAGCGACGGCAATGGTCTCCGTAAGGGACGACGAAGGTCACGTGACTCCACTTCGTGCACTGATTGATCAGGGGTCACAATCAAGCTTTTTAAGTGAACGCGCAGCACAAGCGTTGCGAGTCAAGAGGGTACCTGCAAGGGGAACCGTTACGGGTGTCGGTTCGACACAGACAACAATCAACGGCATGGCACATCTGCAGATATTGTCAAACCAAGATGACAATGTCAAACTCAATGTCAAGGCTTATATAATGTCTTCGAAGCTAACATCACAATTACCAGCAAGCAAAATAATGTATGATATACACGCCTGGCCACACATTCAAGGTCTCACTCTGGCTGATCCCCACTTTCACCAGCCAGGGCGAGTAGACATGTTGCTAGGTGTCGAAGTATGTGCACAAATATTCAAGAGTAATATTATACAAGGTCCACCTGGCTCACCATGCGCCCAAGAAACAAGTCTAGGTTGGATTCTTTTCGGAAAAGTTGAAGGCACAGCACATACTTCCCAAGAAGACATAATTGTGATGCACCATGAAGTTAATGTGGACGACATGTTAAGAACACTTTGGGAGATAGACACTACGGATACTAAGAAGAGTTTAACAAAAGAAGAAGAAAAATGTGAAGCTATTTACAAAGAAACTCATACAAGAAATGAAGAAGGAAGATACGTAGTAAAGTTACCATTCAACAAAGAAGAACCTCTATCTCCAAAGGGACAAACAAGAGACATTGCCATGCTGAGACTAAAGCAACTAGAAAGAAGATTCGAGAAGGATGCTAACCTAAAGGAAGAATATGTTAAAGCAATGGAGGAATACATCGAACTTAACTACATGGAAGAAGTACCTAAAGAAGAGATTAACAAGCCAGCTGTGTATCTCCCATTCCACGCTGTTATAAAAAAGGAGAAAGAAACAACGAAGACTAGAATTGTGTACAACGCATCTTCTAAGGGCTGTAATGGCATATCTCTGAACGAAGAACTTCTGATCGGTCCTCACCTGCAAGAAGATATGAGAAATTTGGTTATGCGATGGCGTTTTCGACGTATTGCCATGATATCAGATATAAAGAAGATGTACTTACAAGTATTGGTGAGTCCTGAAGACACCGATTATCAGAGGATACTATGGCGCAGAGATGCAAGTGATCCTGTGAAAGACTATCGGCTACTACGTGTTACCTTTGGGACAGCTTCAGCTCCTTATCTTGCGGTAAAGACACTCCAACAAGTAGCAGAAGATGAAGGAAAAGAGTACCCGATAGCATCACAAATAATAAAAGAAGATTTTTTCATGGACGACATGATGACCGGTTGCGACACTGTAGAAGAAGCCGTAGACACTGCTAAACAGGTTACAGAGATCCTGAAGAAGGGAGGGTTTACACTGCAAAAATGGGCATCCAATAGCAGTCAATTCCTTCAAGAGTTTGCGCCGTCAGAGAGAAGTACCCACGTGAAAATAGATATCGAGCTGGGCGGCACAATTAAGGCCCTGGGACTATGTTGGAATATGGGTGAAGATACCTTCCAATACACTTTAAACCTGTCAAATCCACCAGAGGTCATCACGAAACGAAACATCTTGGGTGACATTCAACGACTCTTTGATCCACTTGGCTGGATATCTCCTGCGTTACTGCCAGCCAAGCGGATAATACAGAAACTATGGCTGTTGAATGTTGGTTGGGACGAAGAAGTTAATACTGAAATAAAAGACGAATGGCTAAATATACGAAGAGACTTAGAAGAAATCAAGAATATAAAACTAGATAGATGGTTGAGTACTACACAAGACTCGATGAATGATGTGACGATACACGGCTACTGTGACGCTTCTAACTCTGCGTATGGAGCCGTAGCGTACCTGTGCGTACGAACCCCAGATGGAGAATACAAGACGTTTCTACTTGCTGCCAAGACGCGAGTTGGGCCAGTCAAGCCTATGACGGTGCCCAGGCTCGAGCTGTGCGGTGCTGTTTTACTATCCAGGCTACTAAAATAAATAAGTGAAGCAACGCGCATACCCACCAGTCAGATGTTCGCATGGACAGACTCCACAATAGTGCTGGCATGGTTACAGGGAGATCCTACACGGTGGCAAACCTTTGTCAGAAATAGAGTTGTAGCCATACAAGACATTATTCCGAACCGATGGTACCACGTCCGAACTTCGGATAATCCTGCAGACATCGCATCCAGAGGCATGACGTTGGGCGAACTGAAGAACTGCAGCATTTGGTGGCATGGTCCACAATGGCTGAAACATAAAGAAATAATTTTAGAACATCCAATAATCGAAGACACTGACCTGGAAATGAAAAAGAATACAATAAATGTTAATCTTAACCTAAATGAAAATATAGAAATATATAAAACCTTACCTGAAAAGTTCGAAGAATATGACTCATTGCCTGAACTGCTGAAGTCCATCGTTTACGCCAGAAGATTCTTGACATACCTGAAAGAGAAAGCTGAAAACACAGAAAAGACAATTACAACAGAAGAATTGGACAAGGCACTACAAATATGTATAAAGGCTGTTCAAGCCGAATGCTTCAAGGAAGAGATAGAAGGCTTAAGAGAAAGGAACAGAGTGAGCACCAGAAGTAAATTAAGAACTCTAAACCCTTACCTTGATCGAAATCAAATCCTCAGGGTGGGCGGTAGATTGCGCCATTCTGACCTAGATGAAGAAAGGAAGCATCCTGTGATTTTAAGCAAATGTCACCTTACTTACCTAATTATGGACGACGCTCACCGTCGAACCCTACACGGACGGTATCAACTTACGTTGAATTGCTTAAGATCTAAATACTGGATCATAAAGGTAAAAAGTCTTCTTAAAACTTACATCAGAAAGTGCCTTAAATGTGCGAGACACAACGCCGCTACACGAGAACAGCTGATGGGCGATTTGCCAAGGCAGAGAGTGACACCTGCAAAGCCGTTTTTGAACAGCGGGGTTGATTTTGCTGGACCTTATCAAATTTTGATGTCCAAGGGCCGAGGTGCCAAAACATGCAAGGCCTACATCAGCATTTTTGTATGTATGTCCACCAAGGCCATACACCTGGAATTAGTAAGTGACCTGACGTCCGAAGCATTCATTGGCGCCTTCCGAAGATTTGTAGCACGACGAGGCCGCTGTGCACACACCTGGAGTGACCAAGGTCGCAATTTTGTGGGAGCTAGCAAAGAGCTTGCTGACAGTTGGCGAGAAGCTAAACTTGAACTAGATGGCGAAGTTGCAGAAAAACTAGCCCTCGATGGAACGCAGTGGCATTTTGTGCCGGCGTATAGTCCCACGTTCGGCGGCTTATGGGAAGCTGGCGTCCGGTCAATGAAGTACCACCTGAAACGAATTCTCAACACCCACTTGACGTTTGAAGAAATGACTACGGTTCTATGCCAGATAGAATCCTGTCTAAACTCCCGACCGCTATGTCCGATTGATGACAAGTATTTAGACAAGATGGAAGTGCTTACCCCTGGCCACTTCCTTGTTACTGAAGCACCAATAACTGTGCCATCTCCATCACTCAAGGACACTAAAATGAGCAGTTTAAGCCGTTGGCGTTATACTCAAAAATTGGTAAATGACTTTTGGCGACAATGGCAACAAGAATATTTATGCCGATTGCAACAGCGTCCCAAATGGCTTAAAAGACAAGTAGAACTTGAAGTAGGCCAGATAGTAGTCATCAAGAGCGAGAACTTGCCCCCTGGTAAATGGCAACTCGGACGTATAGTGGAGAAACATCCCGGCGCTGACAATCTCACTCGTGTGTATAGTGTTAAAAGTGGTGACTCAGTGATAAAAAGAACTATAACGAAATTGTGTCTTATGCCAGTTGACACAGAGTCTTAGTTAATTAAATTAAATTAGATTTGCATGTAACTATGTAATTACATTAAGGACCATAATTACGATGTATAACTTTAATACTGAATCCCTTCTAATTATTGTTGTACTCGTAAGAAAACTAACTCATACCTACTTGCCATTCCTTGCTATACCTGGTGCTATAGTTTGTCAATGCAATTGCATGTCAGCATGTAATTAATTATTTTCTACAATTTGTTGTAGTAAACGCTATGTACAATTTTGTGGATTAGATAGATTTATGTACCTTTAGGTATAGTGTTAGAAAAGGTCGATGCCCTTTTGGTGGGCGGTATGTTGGTTGCGTTTTTGTATATGAGTGTCCCGTAATGTATTGCATCTCTTTTTTAGTCGCAAATAAATCACCAAGCAGTGCACACGCATTTCATTAAGAAAAATCCCTACATAGAACTTTGAACCTTATTACATACAACAATTATGATCAGGACTTAAAGTAAGCCTGCCTGCCTGCTGTGTGCTGCCTGTATGTTTTTTCCAAAATCTGAAAACGCCAATCTTCATTAATTCAAAATCAAAGGAAAGTGTTCTAAGACCATTTTCACGTAGCAGCACGGAATCTGCCCTGTCTGACCGTGACCCACTCTCAAAAACCCAAAAGAAAATCCACCCTGTAGAGTTGAGCCCTAATGGATCGCTAATTATACGTATAGGTTAGGGTAAAAAAAATTCACAAAAAATTACTATTTACTTTCGCTCGCAGGCCCTCTAGACACGGGTGAATTCGTGGACATATCCGTGAAAAGCATCTACCGCAACCGAGTGCCGTGCGGGCTCGTGCGCGCCGGACAGTCGGCCTCGCTCGGGCTCAGCCACCGGCCGCGCGGCCTGCGCCCCGGGATGGTGCTGCTCGCGGCCCCGGAGCCCCGGCCCGGGCGGGGCGAGAGGCCGAAGTTCGGCGGCTGTCCGCCCGGAAAATGTAAAAGGAATAAGGAGGTAAGAGGCCTAGGGCTAGGGGTCGCCTGGCCTCGAACAGCGGGCCCCAGGTTTCCGTCCCAGGGACGTGAGTGCTTTTATCGGATAAATTATTTTCTCGAACTATATAGATAATCTTATATCTTTAAACGAGCAATTCTTGTATATTTATTTATTTATATATATATTTATTTCGGGGATCTCGGAAACGGCTCTAACGATTTTGATGAAATTAGGTATGTGGGGATTTTCGGGGACGAGCAATCGATCTAGCTAGGTCTCATGCCCGGGAAAACGCCGAGCAAGACTCGGTCGCCCAGATATTATATCTTATATCTTTAAACGAGCTATTCTTGTATGTTTATTTATTTATATATTTATTTATTTCGGGGATCTCGGAAACGGCTCTAACGATTTTGATGAAATTTGGTATCTGGGGGTTTTCAGGGGCGAGAAATCGATCTAGCTAGGTCGCATGCCCAGGAAAACCCCGAGCAAAGCTCGGTCGCCCAGATATTAGTAGTTTATACAGATGTATTGCAAAATGATTTTCTTTCGGGAATATTTGGATCTCCATCGGAATACGATGGCACCCGAACTGTCAATCAATGACTGTATTAAATGAGTGACGTTTTCATATCCATTACTATGGAACTTTATTGTTTAGTGTCAAAGTTACCCCTACGGCTGTAAGATGAGTACTGAAGCTAATTGAAGGAGCACGATAAATACGAACTTTTCCGATAAAGCACGAAGGAAAATCATTTTGCAACTACATCTGTAGGTACTATACTTAGTAAGAAATTCTGGGAAATTGTGAATTAGAATTTTATTCTAAAAATTTAACTGGTTAATTCTAATATTCGTTTATATAATTTGTAAGATATTTTCATACCTTAGGCGCCCATTAGACGGTAGGTTTTGCCATGGCAAAACCATGGCAGAGATTTTGACTGACGGAAAACCTACCGTCTAGGGTAGTGAGTAGTGACCGATGGTTGATTGACGAATACCTAGATAGATATCTAGAATATTTTGATTTTCCATCATGCAACCATCAGTTAAGCTTGCCATGGCAAAACCTACCGTCTAATGGGCGGCTTACATGGCTAAATACATGATTCAAATAAAAATAAAAAAAACTGGTTGCGCTCCGGGAGTGCCGGCAGAAGTGAAAACTCAATAAAGAAAGTAAATAACAAAGATATTCATACCCGTATCCGTATCGGTATCCGTATTCATACTCATGTTCATATTCATATTCGCATAATCCATTTACATATATACATAATATGTCCCGAGTATCATTGTGTCTTACACATCGAAGACCAGCTGAGTTTAGCTGAATTGACCCCTCCTAACATCGCAATCACGATACTAGGAGGGGTCAACTAGCTCAGCGCCGCTAAAGAAGTTATCACTTCAAAAATAAAATTATTTATAAACTAGACTGTATTCTCACCAAATAAAAATTGCTTCATTGGATTCAGGTGAACGAAATCCTTCAAAATCAGCCGAAACACAAGAAGCATAAAAACCGCAACATCTACCAGGACCTGGCCAACGTGGAGCACTCGCTCACCAAGCCGGCTGCGTACACGCAGAACATTTACGTGTCCGACAGCGAAGAGGAGAGGACAGAGTGCTCGTGCAATGACGAGGTGTTGCTAGAGGACCCGAGCGATCCCAGGGGCTGCATGTACTTCCAGGTTAGTTAAGCTCTACCAGGACCTAGCGTGGATCAGTCGCTCACAGCACACACGCTCCGGCACTCGGCACTAGGTCTCACGACTTATAGGTAGTTTTCAGGACTTATAAATAGGTATCACGACTTTTATATCTAGGTATCACGACTTATAAGTAGATGACACGACTTATAAGTATGTATCACGACTGTCATGTAGGTATCACGATTTATAAGTATTTATCACGACTTGTAAGTAGGTATCACGACTTATAAGAAGGGTATCACGATTTATAAGTAGGTATAACGCTTATTGTTAGGTATCACGACTTATAAGTAGTTATCACGATTTATATGTAGGTATCACGACTTATAAATAGGTATCACGACTTATAGGTAGTTTTCAAGACTTATAAATAGGTATCACGACTTATAAGTAGATGACACGACTTATACTTGAGTCATGGTCATGTTATTAGTTTTAGTTAGTTATTTCAAATTTAGGCTTAAAATTGAACAATATTTTTTTCAATATTTTTTCTTATTTTTGATATGTTTTCTTCAATCGTAGTATGTGCATGCTCTTAAAGTACTTCTGTAAACTTACATACTTGGTTCTCATATTATTTAAGCCGCTACTTTTTGGTAAATTGCTCATGTGTCTAACTCCCACGATACAGGCATAGCCTAGTGTGGGGGTTGCCGGCTGAATGTCATAAGCGTTAAAAAGTGTTTTTGGTAAATAAATAATTTTTACTTTTTTTACTTTTACTTTTTACTTTACTTTATAAGTATGTATCACGACTGTCATGTAGGTATCACGACTGTCATGTAGGTATCACGACTGTCATGTATGTATCACGATTTATAAGTATTTATCACGACTTGTAAGTAGGTATCACGACTTTTAAGTAGGTATCACGACTTGTAAGTAGGTATCACGACTTATAAGAAGAGTATCACGATCTATAAGTAGGTATCACGATTTACATGTAGATATCACGACGTATAAGTAGCTATTACGACTTATAAGTAGTTATTACGACTTATAAGTAGGTATCACAACTTATAAGTAGTTATCACGACTTATAAGAAGGGTATCACGATCTATAAGTAGGTATCACGATTTACATGTAGGTATCACGACGTATAAGTAGCTATTACGACCTATAAGTAGTTATCACGACTTATAAGTAGGTATCATGACTTATAAGTAGTTATCACCTAGCGTGGATCAGTCGCTCACAAAGCCAAGTGTTTGGAAGAGAGGACAGAGTGCTCGTGAAATGATGAGGTGCTGCTAGAGGACCCGAGCGATCCCAGGGGCTGCATGTACTTCCAGGTTAGTTAACCTCTACCAGGCCCCTGTACCACAAAACTTTACAAGTCTACAATTCGACAAAATTGTACAATTCTCCATAGAAAAAGTAGACAAATTTGTCGAATTGTACGCTTGTAAAGTTTTGTGGTACAGGCCCCAGGACGTAGCGTGGAACAGTCGCTCCCAGCACACACGCTCCGGCACTAGGTACCGGACGGCACTAGATATCACGACTTATAGGTAGTTTTCAAGACATAAATAGGTATCACGACTTTTATATGTAGGTATCACGACTTATACGAGTATGTAGTTGACACGACTTATAAGTAGGTATCACGACTGTTATGTAGGTATCACGATCTATAAGTAGGTATCACGACTTATTGTTAGGTATCACGACTTATAAGTAGTTATCACGATTTATATGTAGGTATCACGACTTATACACAATATATTCTATGAAAGAATTCATGAACAGTGAACATCGGCGTTTTTGATTTTTAATTATATTCGTAGTATAATGAATAATAATTGTATACTTATTTGACGATCATAATATTCATTCTTATAGATTGACATTAAATGTAATTTATAATGTAATGTTTATATGAAATAAATGAATATCAATATCAATATAAATAGGTATCACGACTTATAAGTAGCTATTACGACTTATAAGTAGTTATCACGACTTATAAGTAGGTATCACAACTTATAAGTAGTTATCACCTAGCGTGGATCAGTCGCTCACCAAGCCAAGTGTTTGGAAGAGAGGACAGAGTGCTCGTGCAATGATGAGGTGTTGCTAGAGGACCCGAGCGATCCAAGGGGCTGCATGTACTTCCAGGTTAGTTAACCTCTACCAGGCCCCTGTACCACAAAACTTTACAAGTCTACAATTCGACAAAATTGTACAATTCTCCATAGAAGAAGTTGACAAATTTGTCGAATTGTACGCTTGTAAAGTTTTGTAGTACAGGCCCCAGGACCTAGCGTGGAACAGTCGCTCACAGCACACACGCTCCGGCACTAGGTACCGGACGGCACTAGATATCACGACTTATAGGTAGTTTTCAAGCCATAAATAGGTATCACGACTTTTATATCTAGGTATCACGACTTATAAGTAGGTATCACGACTTATAAGTAGTTGACACGACTTATAAGTATGTATCACGACTGTCATGTAGGTATCACGATTTATAAGTATTTATCACGACTTGTAAGTAGGTATCACGACTTATAAGAAGGGTATCATGATTTATAAGTAGGTATAACGCTTATTGTTAGGTATCACGACTTATAAGTAGTTATCACGACTTATAAATAGGTATCACGGCTTATAACTAGCTATTACGACTTATAAGTAGTTATCACCTAGCGTGGATCAGTCGCTCACCAAGCCAAGTGTTTGGAGGAGAGGACAGAGTGCTCGTGCAATGATGAGGTGTTGCTAGAGGACCCGAGCGATCCCAGGGGCTGCATGTACTTCCAGGTTAGTTAACCTCTACCAGGACCTAGCGTGGGACAGTCGCTCACCAAGTCGGCTGCGTACGCGCATAACAATAGATTGAGATTTTCTGTGGAGGGGCGCGTCGACGTGGATGTCAAGAACTATTGATTTGTGTATTATAATCCGATATTTCGGATTTTGCCCGTCGCCGCGTTGGTGAACACACGTGCTCTTCGCGACGATGGGCTGAATCCACTACCGTACAGTACCAGTTGCCTACTGTCATGGCGTCGTTACCGAACAACGTCTTTGAACAAGTATTGATTGGCGAAATCGTCATAAATTTGATGGAAAGCCTTTTTTAAAGACTGAAGTGAATCCGATATTTCGACACTGTTGCTAGCGCCATTATCAAGATAATAATTGATGATTTAAATACAGCGTAAATATCCCGTTATTAATCGTAATTCATCTGTCACTTTCTATCGAGTGGTGTCAGACAGTGACAGATTCTTTATTTTGTCGTTTATCACTCGATAAACTTGACTATTATAGACCCCCAGGTGTTGTCAATGTGACTAAAGGCATGTTCCGAATCACGCTTACAGCGCTAAAAACGCGTTTACGATCGGACCGAATCACGCTCATAGCGTTTACATGAGATGTCGTGACGTCACTGATGATGTCATGGACGGCGCTCACGGTGCTTACACTCCCAGGCGTAAGCACCTTGAGCCAAACGTCAAGTTGACGTTTGATATATGAACATGACAGTAAACACGGGCTATGAGCGTGAATCGGTCCGATCGTGAGCGCGCTCAAGCGAATACCGGTCCGAAACAAAACACTACTCACGCGGCCTTGAGCGCGCTATTTGATTTGGACCGGCCGTAAGCACTGTAAGCGCTGCGAGCATTTTTAGCGTGATTCCGGAACACGGCTTGAGTGCAGGAATGTTCGCAGGCCACTATACACGTCCTGCGGCACTCGACGGCGATCTCTCCCGGCTTCCAGTGCACCGTCCACGTGGGCAATGTGCGACAGACGGCCATCATCGAGGTAATAAAAAGTCAAGTCAAGTGTTTATTGTTTATTTGTTAAAAATAGTACATTATTGCCGTGGCCGGGAAGGAAGCAATTGCAGGCTGAGTATTTGTTTAAACGGACGAGCTTGCGAGTCCGTTTAATTATAATACGAAGCCTGCAATTGCCATTCCGGCCGAGGCTAATATAATGCTTTTCTCAAAAATGGGGAAAATAATACAAAATTTGAACAAGATTTGATAAACATAACCTTAAAAAGTCAAAAACATCATGCTTTCCCGCCATTTATTTATTTTTAACACAATCGCAAGTGTATTTTTCCACCGAAAAACGCAAATTATTCGAGACACATAAAAAAACGTCGCGTTTCCAACAGAAAAATACGAGCTGAATTGGCAGAATACGACCTGTGCCTCCTTTTATTTGGCAGTTGCTACTTTTTAAAAAATTAACTCGACAAATAAAGGAATTTATATGTGACATTGCAGGCGTGCAGGCGGGCCTGCAATGTTTTTTTACTTTTTAATTTGGATCTGACCTTAAACTATACACTTTACCTTCCAATATGTAGGGACTAAAGTCCAGTTTGCGGGCCATTTTTGAGAAAAATATATTAGTGTTTAATTGTTTCGTGGCAAAAGTCGGTTTTGTAATGTCCTGTTTGTAAGTGTTTTGTTTGTCACAAATAAATGTTTCCTTTATTTTTTTTTTCTTTTTCTATAAGACAATCGGTTTGTAGGAGTGTGCAGAGTGAGTTGCTATGTTAGAGTACTGTTATCTCACGAGCTCGGGTGAGCCATGGTTGTGTGTTGAGCTATACATATATATGCACATTGTTTGTGTGCTTCAGCGTAGGAGGTATGAGTTCACGTCACAAAATAAAAAATATACAGAAGGTCCGTTCCCGCCGTTCTTGAAAATACATACCTAAACTACAGGGTTGCTTCTGTATTGATTCTGAATTTTAAAAAGGAGTAGTTAGGTATAATAAAAATTCTTCAACATGACATTTAAATATGAACCAGCGTATCTTGGTAAAAAACCGGCCAAGTGCGAGTCGGACTTCGCACATTTAGGGTTCCGAATCAACCTCAAAAATATGATTTATCAATATATTAGTATTTGTTGTTAAAAAATATACGTAATATTGAAAATTGACACCAAATTTCAAGTTCATAGGTCAATGAGAAGTTGAGAAGTCTAAAAATTCTTCGGAACAAATTTTGTGACAGACGACGGACGGAAGGACGGACGTCTGGGCGACACCAATAGGGTTCCGTTTTGACCCTTCGGGTACGGAACCCTAATAAATTGATGCGTGACCCGCTGCGAGTTGTGACTTGTGACCGGCGGCGGTCGAGAGCGCCAACAAAGAATATAAGTACCTAATTAATTAGGTACCTACTTAACTAAACCATAGTACTTAAATACTGGCGTTTTACCAGCGAACGATAAGATGAATGTGTAATGGTTGATCGTCGTTATCAAAGCGGCTAGTTTCAAAAAAAATCCTACCTACCTATGTATTGTAACTACCAAAACGAGAAAACCGTTTTATTTACCTTTCAATATCGTTTGAAAATTTGAAGAAAGTGTAGGCACAGTTTTTTGTTGTATTTAAACAATAAAATACATTCCAACTGTAATAATATCGGTTATTCCTTTTGACGTACGTGACACAAAGTACCTACGTAGCGGCGGGGACGTCAAGTGATCAACGCGCGCACAACTAGCACTCGCGACCCGACAGTGACAGTCGCGACTAAGCTCGTCCGAAATCAACCGAGAATGCCTGTAAATGTTATGTCTGTGTGCGTGCGGCGAAAATGGCACTTTGTACTGAGCGGACTCTCTGCTCCGGCGCGCGCCGCCGCTATTTACTTTGTGTTCACGTTGTGTGATGTGTTCGTATGTGTCATAACTACAATCATGGCCAACACGCGCTCGTAAGATAAAAGTACTATACTGTGTTTTGCTTTATGGCGTAAAAAATAGTACATTACTTAACAAGGGCGGCAAAACAAAGAATGTCTCAGATCGCAGGTATTTGACACCTGAGCCGAAGGCGAAGTTCGAACTCGGGACCTCCATTTTCGTAGGTCAACCAACTAGGCTAAAGTGGCCGTGAAGTGACCGTTTTGTCGTTTGTCCAGGGCATCATGTGCCACCAGAGCGCGCTCCGCTGTGGCGAGTCTGCGCCCGCGCTGTTCCGCTTCCTGCGCTGTCCGGAGCACCTCGTGCGCGGGCGCCGTCTGCTGCTGGCCGCCGGCTCCGGCACCAGGTACGTACGTACGTACGGCACTAGGTACTGTGGCGAGTCCGCGCCCGCGCTGTTCCGCTTCCTGCGCTGTCCGGAGCACCTCGTGCGCGGGCGCCGTCTGCTGCTGGCCGCCGGCTCCGGCACCAGGTACGTACGTACGTACGGCACTAGGTACTGTGGCGAGTCCGCGCCCGCGCTGTTCCGCTTCCTGCGCTGTCCGGAGCACCTCGTGCGCGGCCGCCGTCTGCTGCTGGCCGCCGGCTCCGGCACCAGGTACGTACGTACGTACGGCACTAGGTACTGTGGCGAGTCCGCGCCCGCGCTGTTCCGCTTCCTGCGCTGTCCGGAGCACCTCGTGCGCGGCCGCCGTCTGCTGCTGGCCGCCGGCTCCGGCACCAGGTACGTACGTACGTACGGCACTAGGTACTGTGGCGAGTCCGCGCCCGCGCTGTTCCGCTTCCTGCGCTGTCCGGAGCACCTCGTGCGCGGCCGCCGTCTGCTGCTGGCCGCCGGCTCCGGCACCAGGTACGTACGTACGTACGGCACTAGGTACTGTGGCGAGTCCGCGCCCGCGCTGTTCCGCTTCCTGCGCTGTCCGGAGCACCTCGTGCGCGGGCGCCGTCTGCTGCTGGCCGCCGGCTCCGGCACCAGGTACGTACGTACGTACGGCACTAGGTACTGTGGCGAGTCCGCGCCCGCGCTGTTCCGCTTCCTGCGCTGTCCGGAGCACCTCGTGCGCGGGCGCCGTCTGCTGCTGGCCGCCGGCTCCGGCACCAGGTACGTACGTACGTACGTACGGCACTAGGTACTGTGGCGAGTCCGCGCCCGCGCTGTTCCGCTTCCTGCGCTGTCCGGAGCACCTCGTGCGCGGGCGCCGTCTGCTGCTGGCCGCCGGCTCCGGCACCAGGTACGTACGTACGTACGGCACTAGGTACTGTGGCGAGTCCGCGCCCGCGCTGTTCCGCTTCCTGCGCTGTCCGGAGCACCTCGTGCGCGGCCGCCGTCTGCTGCTGGCCGCCGGCTCCGGCACCAGGTACGTACGTACGTACGGCACTAGGTACTGTGGCGAGTCCGCGCCCGCGCTGTTCCGCTTCCTGCGCTGTCCGGAGCACCTCGTGCGCGGCCGCCGTCTGCTGCTGGCCGCCGGCTCCGGCACCAGGTACGTACGTACGTACGTACGGCACTAGGTACTGTGGCGAGTCCGCGCCCGCGCTGTTCCGCTTCCTGCGCTGTCCGGAGCACCTCGTGCGCGGGCGCCGTCTGCTGCTGGCCGCCGGCTCCGGCACCAGGTACGTACGTACGTACGGCACTAGGTACTGTGGCGAGTCCGCGCCCGCGCTGTTCCGCTTCCTGCGCTGTCCGGAGCACCTCGTGCGCGGCCGCCGTCTGCTGCTGGCCGCCGGCTCCGGCACCAGGTACGTACGTACGTACGGCACTAGGTACTGTGGCGAGTCCGCGCCCGCGCTGTTCCGCTTCCTGCGCTGTCCGGAGCACCTCGTGCGCGGGCGCCGTCTGCTGCTGGCCGCCGGCTCCGGCACCAGGTACGTACGTACGTACGGCACTAGGTACTGTGGCGAGTCCGCGCCCGCGCTGTTCCGCTTCCTGCGCTGTCCGGAGCACCTCGTGCGCGGCCGCCGTCTGCTGCTGGCCGCCGGCTCCGGCACCAGGTACGTACGTACGTACGGCACTAGGTACTGTGGCGAGTCCGCGCCCGCGCTGTTCCGCTTCCTGCGCTGTCCGGAGCACCTCGTGCGCGGCCGCCGTCTGCTGCTGGCCGCCGGCTCCGGCACCAGGTACGTACGTACGTACGTACGGCACTAGGTACTGTGGCGAGTCCGCGCCCGCGCTGTTCCGCTTCCTGCGCTGTCCGGAGCACCTCGTGCGCGGGCGCCGTCTGCTGCTGGCCGCCGGCTCCGGCACCAGGTACGTACGTACGTACGGCACTAGGTACTGTGGCGAGTCCGCGCCCGCGCTGTTCCGCTTCCTGCGCTGTCCGGAGCACCTCGTGCGCGGCCGCCGTCTGCTGCTGGCCGCCGGCTCCGGCACCAGGTACGTACGTACGTACGGCACTAGGTACTGTGGCGAGTCCGCGCCCGCGCTGTTCCGCTTCCTGCGCTGTCCGGAGCACCTCGTGCGCGGGCGCCGTCTGCTGCTGGCCGCCGGCTCCGGCACCAGGTACGTACGTACGTACGGCACTAGGTACTGTGGCGAGTCCGCGCCCGCGCTGTTCCGCTTCCTGCGCTGTCCGGAGCACCTCGTGCGCGGCCGCCGTCTGCTGCTGGCCGCCGGCTCCGGCACCAGGTACGTACGTACGTACGGCACTAGGTACTGTGGCGAGTCCGCGCCCGCGCTGTTCCGCTTCCTGCGCTGTCCGGAGCACCTCGTGCGCGGGCGCCGTCTGTTGCTCGCCGCCGGCTCCGGCACCAGGTATCACGACATTATAAGTAGTTATCACGACTTATATGTAGGTATCACGACTAATAAGAAAGTACACTTATAAATAGTTATCACGACATATAAGTAGGTATCATAATTTATAAGTAGGTATCATGACTTGTAAGTAGGTATCATGACTAAGTAGTCATCACGACTTATTTTTAATTTAATTTTAAATTTTAATTCATTTATTTGGATCAGGCAACAAGGCCCACGTAACACGACTTATAAGTAGGCAACACGACTTATAAGTAGGTATCACGACTTATAAGTAGGTATCACGACTTATAAGTAGGTATCACGACTTATAAATGAGTATAACGACTTGTAAGTAGGTATCACGACATATGTAGGTATCACGACTTGTTAGTAGGAATCGCGACTCATAAGTTGGTATCACAACTTATTAGTCACCCTGTAGAGTACAGTCGGCAGCAGAAGTAGCTAAGCAGAATGACCGCCACAGAGCCTTATTCTCTTGACCTTAGGGTCCGTGTGTAGACCATTTGGAGTATTAAGCCCGCGGAGCTAATCTGCTGCCTACTTAAGTCGTGATGCAAAATAAAAAAATCGAATTCCATGCATGATTCTAAACCAGTATTATGATAATGAGACCAATTTTGCCCTGGCGAAAAAAAACTGTCTTAGGAAATGATCTTCAATCGAAACGTATAAGCAGATTTTGTGGCACGGACAAACTTGGTCCCATAGTAAAAGTGGTTCGGAAACATGGATTAAGTCCGATTTTTTTTTTATTTCGTATCACGACTTATAAGTAGACCTATTCACTAGCTTTGAATTTCGATTTAAACTCTATTCCCTTGTCACATGGTTGATTCTTCTATTTATTTAAAATTGTTTTCTTTCAGAGCCATCGGCCGCGTCACGCAGATATTCCCCTACATACCCTGAACGACTTTGCTTCAAAACTGGACTCTCTTTAAGGTCACAGTCATGTGACATATTTGACACTAATTAAACAGAATAACATATAATAGTTTCAAGGTCACAGATGTGACATATTTGACACTAATTAAACAGAATAACATATAATAGTTTCAAGGTCACAGATGTGACATATTTTTTCTAACTACGCAGGATGAGATAGTAGTTCAAGGTCACAGGTGTGACATATTCGACACTAATTACGCAGAATGATATGTAGTAGTTCAAGGTCACAGGTGTGATATATTTGACACGAATTACGCAGAATGATATGTAGTAGTTCAAGGTCACAGATGTGACATATCTGTCACTAATGACATAGTATCTAACAAACGCATTACATAATTATTTGTTCTTATAAGATCTTTACTTTGACGAAAAATACGAGGGCGGTTGATTGGATTCAGAGCGTAGCGAAGCTTCAAAGCGTACCGTCCATAGATTTACTTTAATGATCTACACTGAGTAGATGAACAATTAGAGAAGTGTGATGATATTCTGTTTTCATAGAAAATATGTTATTATTTTAAGTTTGTGCAAAGAAAAAAAAATACTATAAAATCTGTAGTTTTAAGTCTGACGAAAAAGTACATAAATACTTAACTTTGAACGTGTAAATTTAATTTACTGTTGTGTTTAAATATAATATAGATGGCATCTGAATTAAACAGTATTTTCACTTGTCGTAGTTAGTGGATTAGGTTTAAATTGTCTATTACATTACTTACGTAATAAATATAGGAAGGTAGAGTATATAAAAATTAAATTAATTTAATTAAATATGTTGCTTGGCAAGTTCGTATAGGTATAAAACTTCAGTAAGAATCTTCGCCAGAGGCGCTGTACTTTTGTCCATACTAAATTGTTTACGCAGTCGCTAGCGAGTACGGTAATGCAAACATTGCAAACTCATGGAAAGGGTACAGGGTTCGGATACGAACGAATACGGAATTATTACGTTCTTTGGTTTATTATTTAGTTTTTAATGGGACAATTTCATACGAAGTTGTTACCTAAATACATGATTCAGTCCTACTTAAAGAGCATAACCTCCCTTGGGGTTGCAAGCGTCCATAGGCTGTGGTGACCGCTTACCATCAGGCGGGCCGCACGCTTGTTTGCCACCGACGTGGTATAAAAAAAAATGCATAATATAGTTCAAGATATTGGGCTATTTCTATTTTTAGGGCTCCGCAACAAAAAGGTAAAAAAGGAACCCTTATGGTTTCACTTTGTCTGTCTGTCTGTTACATCGCTAAATATCTCAAGAACTAACTTATGCTATCGATTTGAAATAGTTATTTAAATACCAGTTCCAATCCCTGCGTGCAAAAGAAGCTTACTTGAGTTTTGACCTATGCTATTGAGCTTTTCTTTTTTTTTATACTACGTCGGAGGCAAACAAGCTGACAGCCCACCTGATGGTAAGTGGTTACTGCCGCCTATAGACGCTTGCAACACCAGAGGCGTCACTCACGCGTTGCCGACCCATAAGCACCCTTTTCACGCCTTTTTTGAAGAGCCCCATGCTGTAGCCCATTGGGAATACCTCGGCAGGAAGCCCATTCCACAACCTAAGTGTTCTCGGTATAAAGCACCTGTTGAATCGCACTGTACGAGAACGCAGTGGCTCTAAGGTGTGGGGATGAGCTCGCTGCCGATGGCGAGCGGTGCGATGATGAAAGGTGGCCGTGGGCATCATGCTATTGAGGTTGTTGATATTTTCATGGATTTATAATTTAAGTAGTTTTCATTGTTTATTTTATGTTATAAGCTAAAGTATCGCTTTAATCTGACAACTGAAGATCTTCAACGATTTCTTTAATAGTAAGTTTATAATTAGTAAATATCATTAGAATGCTTAGTTAGGTTATAGTTAATAATATTTTAGTTTTAACCAGTTCGATGCTTGAATTTATTAGAAATATAGTTTTTTTTTCTAGTCCTTAGGTAGTTTTCTCATTACTACTCTATGGCAAAATAAATTTACAGTACCCTTACCATGAGTTTGCAATGTTTGCATTACCGTACTCGCTAGCGACTGCGTAAACGATTTAGTATGGACAAAAGTACAGCGCCTCTGGCGGTTACGCAATATAACTAAGAATCGGCATACTAAGTCGTTTACGCAGTCGCTAGCGAGTACGGTAATGCAAACTTTGCAAACTCGTGGTAAAAGGATACTGTTGACAGTATTCCCAAGCCGTAGTTTCCCGGGAACGGATGCCTCCGGGCACGTATAGTAGAAATTATTTAAAATGTCCAACATTTTATAAAACTTGTCATTGGACTTTGAATCTTCACGCTTGGACAGTAAAGTCGCTTTTTGAACGGCCTAATTTGATACAACTCTGACAGTTCATATAATTTTAAGTATAACAAAACAATGCAATTGTTTATTTTTTAGCCGGGAGAGGACGGGTTTCAACTTAATTACCGTTAATTTTATGTTTTTATTAAATAAATAAATAAAACTGTGTCGTCAATCGGTGGTACAGTCAATCAGAAATATCCTTGCACGCACGAAGTGACAAAATTATGCGAACATGGCTTTAATGACAAGGTTATAATGTAAAAATACACAATAATACACAGGATATTTTTGTCATTTTGGGAACGTACATTTATGGCTGACTGTGCGTCATTGGAGACAGGTTGTGAGGGTAACCTCGTAGGTTAACATGTTCACTGTCCAGTGCCTCATACATGGGTCACGAAGAACTATCTCCTCTACACAAGTCCGTGCCCCGTACATGGGTCGCTATAGCCGACCAGGTACACACTCAAATCACTAAACTGCATTCGATAAAAGGCTTATAAAGACAATTCTGATTTATCAATTCATATTTTAGTTAGATATGAAAAGCATTCTATAATATATTGTAATAATTCGAGTGCGTACCTGGTCGTTTCATAGTGACCGAAACGTGGAGCACGGACGTGTGATGGAAGTAATTTGCTTGGACGGCCAAGAAAATTGAAACATTTTGTATGGGGACTGTGAACGTGTTAATAATTACTTAATTATAATGATTTAAGTCTTCTTTAGTAAAGTCATTGATATGTCTTCCAAATTAGCGAACACATATACTAGTGGCTCTGTGAGCTGTAGACCTCGTGAGAGTTTTTTTTATTTCCAAAACTATGTTAGATATCGAACCTGTAGAACAGGGGTCGGCAACCTTTTAGCACCCACGGGCCACATAGTAGCTAAAAAATCTTCGCGGGCCGCAGATGATAATAATGATCACTGTCTGTTGATATCAACTCGAAACAAATTGGTACGCCGTACGCGACAGTAACGTAGTAAAAATTCGCACCCCTTTTTACGTGAAAAACGAGAAAGACGAAAAAACCGACTTTTCACAGATAAACCAGCTAGTTTCCTTACCAAACCCAGATAATTCGCATTTCAACCGCATCGTAATTTCGCGATTCATTCGATCAATGCAAGCATATAGAATAGCAGATATAGAAACTTTAAGGGGGGGACGGGTCATAAAGTCATAACACACCTAGATGAAAACGCGAGCGCGAAATTTTTCGAACACTGATGCAAATGCGGCAAATACTTCATACGCATCAAGTCATAACACATCTAGATGAAAATGCGAGCGTAGCGAGCGCGAAATTTTTCGAACACTATGATGCAGGTGCGGAAAATACTTCATACGCATATTACGCATCAAGTTATGTAGATGTAAACGCGAGCGCGAAATTTTTCGAACACTGATTCAAATGCGGCAAATACTTCATACGCATCAAGTCATAACAAATCTCGTTGAATACCTACGCGAGCGTAGCGAGCGCGAAATTTTGCGAATATTATTATGCAGGTCTGGAAAATACTTCATACGCATCAAGTCATGTAGACGCAAACGCGAGCGCAGCGAGCGCGAAATTTTTTGAACATTAAGATGCAGGTGTGGAAAATACTTCATACTGTCTAAAGCAAACGCGGCGAGCGCGAAATTTTTGAAAAAAATTTTAGATAGATTTAATTGTAAAATATACTTACAAACACATATCTCGTCCTGACCAACTGTGAAAATATATTGATTTAAACTTACACGATTTTCACACATTATTATTGGGGAACGGGACTTAATCGCGTACAATTATAACTAATTTACCTTTTTTAAGGTTTTTGTCCGACGTTTCGAATGTATCACAACATCCGTGGTCGCGAACTGACTGGCGTGAGCGGGTATCAACATCTTCTAGCCGCACGGGTTTTCCGAACTACCCGCACTTGGTCTTCATTAATTACATTCTCACGTCGGACAAAAACCTTAAAAAAGGTAAATTAGTTATAGTTGTACGCGATTAAGTCCCGTTCCCCAATAACAACTGTGAAAATATTCGTGGTTGGCGATACAGACGCTTTCACGATGTTAAGAATTTCAAATTTTACCTTTACAAACAATAAAGCCAGGGAGGCTCGCGGGCCGCCTGTTGCCGACCGCTGCTGTAGAGGAGGACAAACCATAGATTTTTTTTTAGATTACTCTACAAAAATATTCGATGTAATCAAAGAACGTGCTCACAATACTTCACGAGAATCTGTTGTGAAATGCGACCCTTAGAGGTGAACAAATCGAAATTCGGCTGCAGAAACACAAAATAATTGATAAAAAAATTGTTTTTTTAAATTTTGAAAAAGTGACTCGATAAAAAAATTCTATAGAATTACCGCACCTGCTCACAAAAATTCACGAAAATCGGTTGATAAATGCGACCTGTAGAGGAGAACAAACCAATGAATAAAATAAAAAAAAATTAAATTTACAAAAAATTACTTGCCTAAAAAATTCTATGTAATCATAAAACCTGCTCACAAAACTTCACGAGAATCGGTTGAGAAATGCGACCTGTAGAGGAAAAAACGGCCGCAGAAAAATACGAAATCATTGATACAAAGTTTGTTTCTTCGAATTTCAAAAAAGTGACTCGACAAAAAAAATCTATATAGTTACCAAACCTGCTCGCAAAATTTCACGAAAATCGGTTGATAAATGCGACCTGTAGAGGAGATCAGCCAACGACGTAAAAAAAAATTTTTTTTAATTTACAAAAATTTACTCTACAAATAAATTATATGTAGTCATGGAACCTGCTCACAAAATTTCACGAGAATCGGTTGAGAAATGCGACCTGTAGAGGAAAAAACGGCCGCAGAAAAACACGAAATCATTGATACAATGTTTGTTTTTTTGAATTTCCAAAAAGTGACTCGACAAAAAAATTCTATATAGTTACCGAACCTGCTCACAAAATTTCACGAAAATCGGTTGATAAATGCGACCTGTAGAGGAGGACATACAAAAATCCGGCCGGACATACGAAAGCATTTTTGTCGAAGCTAAAACAGAGACCTCGTTTTACTCGGTCAATTATAGACGCAATACATAGCAAAACACACATTGAAATATTTTTTACTAGTAGAGAACGTTCACATTAAAACTGGTTTAACCCTTCGAATGCTGAGGCCCGGATCTATGCCAATAATTTGAACCATTTCCTTTTAATTTTAGTCATTTGATTAGACAATTTTGACATTCGCATACAAAGGGTTAAACATCAATATATGATTAAATAAACCATAATTTGTGATTTAGAGATTAATCTTTGAAATTAACGGCGATTTTTTTTAATTCAAATAATCTGGAACGCAGTTAAGAGCTAATAAACCAATTTATTTGACAATGATTCTCTTTATTTTACTGCTCTTTAACTAATTCGGCCAAGTAACATAATAATAAATATAAACACTACTAAAGTCATAGGAAAAAAAAAAGGAAAAAAAAAAGGAAAATATACCTAATGCAGTCGTAATAAAAGTTTTGCGAGATGGCGTTAGTTTTTAGTAATCATAGCGCTGATAATATCGGATCCTACTGATTCATTTATTGCTATTTTCATTCCTTTGTTTTTTTCTTTAACATAAGGTAAAATGCCTATTGTTGTCCACCCTCTAATAACTGGCCACTTCGTAAAAATATTGTTAATGCAAAATGTTACTTTTTCATAACAATGAGGGCTACCGCGTATGGATTCGCCGCTAGAGGCGCTAGTGTGACGTCAGTCCTCCGAAATGTCAAATTTCATTCTTTGTGGGTGGGTTACACGGGTTTATATCTAATTAGATTAATATGATGACTATTTTGCAATATCTGAGATCATACTTTTTTCCGTACAAAACGGGAGTACATACAATACGGCATATTCGATAATAGTACATTACTTACCAAGGGCGATAAAACAAAGAATGTCCCAGATCGCAGGTATTTTACGATAAATATGCGATCTGAGGCTTTCTTTATTATCGCCCGTGGTAAGTACAAAATTTTATGTCACCCCCTGGCCAGGAAGTGGGTTTTTTCGCGCGCGGAGCGTGCGATAATGGCCACTTTATGGCCAGGTGTGACATAATAGTACATTACTTAACAAGGGCGGTAAAACAAAGAATGTCTCAGATCGCAGGTATTTGACGCCCGAGCCGAAGGCAAGGGCGATAAATATGCGATCTGAGGCTTTCTTTATTACCGCCCGTGTTAAGTACAAAATTTTATGTCACCCCCTGGCCAGGAAGTGGGTTTTTTCGCGCGCGGAGCGTGCGATAATGGCCGCTTTATGGCCAGGTGTGACATAATAGTACATTACTTAACAAGGGCGGTAAAACAAAGAATGTCTCAGATCGCAGGTATTTGACGCCCGAGCCGAAGGCAAGGGCGATAAATATGCGATCTGAGGCTTTCTTTATTACCGCCCGTGTTAAGTACAAAGTTTTATGTCACCCCCTGGCCAGAAAGTGGGATTTCCCGCGCGCGGAGCGTGCGGTAATTGCCGCTTTATGGCCAGGTGTGACATAAAAATATTTACAGTGCGGTTTTATTGTATAAAATACGATTTCAACGTGTATTTAGTTTTTATGCCCATAATAACCAATAACAAACTTTGACAGCTGAACTGAAAGCACGGTGGTGCCAACTGGTGAGCGCAAAAACGGTAGCCCTCATTGTGAGTCCATTCAATCGTGTGAAAGGGATACATGAGTTAAATGTACCTCAGTTCTATAAATGGTTATCATCAAGTTATTTGATGTTAATCATTTATAGAACACAGAACACATTGTTTATCAAAAAATGATTATTTGGCTTATATAGTAATGACATTGATTTTTAAAGAATGCAAAATATTCCTCTATAGCTATAGGTAGTTTATTATTATAGATTGACATTTGTGATAGTAAAATACTAATTCAATGTAAAGCACACGCGTTGCAACTAAAGCACACTTTTTGACTATTAAAAATATTAAATTGATGTTTGGTTTTACTTGTTAACCCTATTCGTATCACGCGTTACAGCGATTTTTCCAGGTTTTTCTCACAAATGCGAGGATATTTGAAAATGTTAGGGAAAATCGGTATGAAATTCAAAGAATTAAGTAATGACTCGATGGACCCATGTTGTCTAAATAAAATAAATTAATTAATAAACCGCGCGCTTCAGCAGTCGCAAATTTTCTAAACAAATCCCATTAATTATTTATTTTTATTACATAAATGGAGAACGGCGTGATACATTTCTAATAAAAACTACAATAGAATTACCGCTTTTAACGACTTCGAAATCACCTCACGGTAAGTTATGTTATCAAACATTTTCTATGTAAATCAGTCCGTTTTGTGCGACGTACTCGTAATATCTCCGGCCTTGCACCGGCCCTTGACTGTCGCTGTATCCGGATTCTACTGAACTAATTCGAACGCGTTTGCGTTTTGTCTCAAAATGTATGAAAGTGGTATGAAAACGTGAACAGCGCCTCTGGTGGTCACTAGTGGAAACTAAAACAGCGATATAACATTTGTTGCTAACCGATAAACGCGCGTATTTCAAACTCGGTGAGAGCGTTTTCATAGCTAGAGCTACTGTACTTATAACCCAGTCGATAAAGCATATCTTTGATGAAATATGGTATAAGTATACCAAAGTTTTAGTTAGGTAGGTTACCTAGATGGTTAGATTGGTTTGGTATCAAAGTAACCAACATTTCTAGGGTTTGCTTTATCGACTGCGACCCGATTACAGGTTATCACCTCAAACCTACCTGCAAATTTGCGACGTCCGCAACTATGGTTTCCACAGTCTATTATATAGTTCTACTTTTCCGAACTTGTTTGAGAAGAAAAAAACTACTTATTACGGCAAGCCAATGGGATTCGAATGGGAGTTATATGGACATCTGGCTAACACAGACCAGCGCCGGCCCTAGCCCTAGATCCGGGTGGTGCGAGATGGTCTTTGGGCGCCCTTTGGTTTGAAATTTTTCGACGTTGCCAGTTTGGCGCCCCTTGACATCCCGCGCTTGGCGCCGATTGACATCCAGCGCCTGGGGCGGCCGCCCCATCCGCCCCACCCTTGGGCCGGCCCTAACTCAAAAGTAAATCAACACAAAACACGCACATAGAAAAATCATCCGTTTATTAAATAACAAACTGCATCCTTATTACATTACATTTTATCAATACTCAATGTAAGCATAAGCAACAACTCCTTAATCTAGATTCTAGAATCATCCTTAATCCTATCCTATGGCGGACAACGGGACAACACAACACAATGGGCCATGATGGCCCAATTAACAAGATGAAGTTATGCGTTAACCTCTTGACCGCTAATCCGACAGTTTTGTGAGACCCCGTTAATTTTATGTTTTTATACCCTGATTATTAAATAAATAAATAATAATAATAAAGGTATAGATGGACATTTTCACTTTAAAGTGTACCCCCTACTTTTTTTCGGATCTCGGTGATTTTGGGTATTCTGACTCAGAATCACAAGTACTATTGATTCAGATGAAAAAAATATGTCCTTGATTATCCATACAAATTTTCTGTGTCAGTTTTGTGACGAGCCATATAAACTGTATGAAAACATCGTCACAAAAGTGACTTTTTTTGGTGGGACACTTTTTCTCTTCACGGAAATGAATATTACTTGTGATTCCGAGTCAGAATACCCAAAATCACCGAGATCCGAAAAAAAGTAGGGGGTACACTTTAAAGTGAAAATGCCCAGATGCCAAGAGCCGCCGTACCTACAACGCAACTGTCATGTATAAATGACAACACGTACTAATTACCTAAAGGCGTGCTATCAAGTAAGGTTCATTCTCCGTCTTTTGCTGCAAAGACTGGCGTGTGAGACACGACTTACGTAATTTAGTGTAGCGGTCAAGAGGTTAAAGGAGAAATACATATTTTAGCTGCGTCCTAGCCTTGCGCCACTATGGCCATTGTGTGGTTCCGGCATTATAACACGCCACACAGCTAGGTGAAGCCAAACTTAAGATTTGGCGCTATAGGGTGACACCACCAATTATGGACACTTTAAGAACAAGCACCAATAATGGACACTTCAGCCCTTATTCAAAGATCATACGGTGTTAAATTGATTATTCTATAAAAAATGAATGACTCTTATTTTCTTTTACATAAGAGTTAATGTACATCATTGGGCCTTGTCCATTACTGGTGGTGTCACCCTACCATCTTAAACAAGCGTGTGCATAAGAGGTGGGTACGTTTTTGCACTGTATAGTTAGGCGTCCACAGTTCCGCATCGCACGCAGCGGATTAGTAGTATTCTTTGTAAAGAAAGTCACATTAGTGCGTCCACTGATCCGCAACTCCGTACGGTGCGGATCCGTACAAAGGTCCGCATAGCACGCAAAATTTTGTACTTGAAGCACTTTTGTGACTTTCTATACTAAGAATACTACTAATCCGTTGCGTGCGATGCGGATCTGTGTACGCTTATCTTAAATATCGACGGTTGATTTCCTGCGCATACACACCGGTCACTGTTACACGAAGGACTATGGTAGCTCGGGGTAATCACGTAATTTTTCGAACGTACGGTAGGCATATTTTAATGTAATTTTTAGTATGGGATTTGACATTTAGATCGACCGTACCGTACATTCGAAAAGTAACGTGATTACCCCGCCGGAGTGGTTCTGAGACTTACTTCTGTCAAATCCTTGGAACGCGAAATTGTAAATAAATAGCTAGTCTTTACACATAAGTCGATGTAAACGGTGCACGGCGTGCAAAGATATAATCTTATCAAAGTTTGGCATTACCCAACGATACTTTCTCACCACATTACAACCTAATACTACTATATTTATAACAAAATAGGTAATTAAAAAAAACGATGAGGTAATCATTACTTTCAGCAATTCCTTAACATTTGTTTTAAAACAGTTTTAGAAACATTCAGTCTTTTCCTACATCAATATTACATATTTATTTAGTTCAATTGTTAAATTAAATACGTACCATTCAATTCACTCAGTATCCTTTCCATTATTTACACTATCGTCACTGGAAGGTACAACACTAACACTAGGATCAGCAATTTCTTTTAAATCATTAGTGGATTCATCACTTTTCGTTTTGTCATCAACAACATCTATAATATCTGTATTGACTTGTCCGTCATCTGTAGAATCAACTTTCTCAGCTATTTCATTACAGCTTGTCACCTCGCAATCATTTTCTTCTTTCGAATTAGAAACATTCTTAACATCATCACTCGTACTAACTAATCGCGACTGATCTTTTTCGCTGGCAAAATACGTTTCGCTTGCTTTAATATCGTTTGGTTGATATTCTTCAACTAGTACAGTTTCTAAATTTAAAGGCCTCTCATGAAGCTTCTTTATATGAGGCTGTAAACCCATTATGGTGAATTGGAAGCCGCATAGCTTGCATTCAATGTATTCTTTCGGGTCGAAAGGCGTGTGCTTCGTTACATGTTTAAGAACCGTTTTTTGTGTCCCGAAGTACACATTGCATTCAGCACATTTAAATAAATTGTGTTGCACAATAGAGTTGATAGTGGGCTCTTTCTTTGGCTCTTTCGACACGCCGGGATATGTTTTCTCCGTTAACTCCAGTTCGGAAGTAATAGTGTTGCTAGTGGGCTCTTTCGACACGCCGGGATCTGATTTCTCCGTTAACTCCAGTTCAGAACTAGAATCTAAGGTCACCTCAGTGTCTTGTTCAATTTCTTCTTCTGACTCTACGTCGCCTGGATTTGATTTGACTACGACTCTTGACGCTTGTACGTCAGTCAAAGTCAAAACAACGAAATCATCTTTAGTCAAATTGTATTTCTTGTGAACTAATTCGTGACGGCGTAAGCTTATTTTGGTGAAATAACCAATATCGCACACATCACATCTCAAACCTATCTCGC
The DNA here is from genome assembly GCA_951800055.1 of Cenopis cana. Taxonomy (NCBI): domain Eukaryota; kingdom Metazoa; phylum Arthropoda; class Insecta; order Lepidoptera; family Tortricidae; genus Cenopis; species Cenopis cana. The sequence continues at coordinate 2,992,426 of OX637498.1, read as the reverse complement.
CAGGATGGCAATAATCTTCATGTCTTGAGGTTAGCGTTTTAAATCTGTTGTAAAGATGATTACACTTTGTGCATCTGTACAGTTTGTTGTCATAATTATCCAGCGGAAAGTCCTTAAATCGACGCTCATAGACCCTAGGTTTCTCTTTCTTAGCATCCCGAATCGGAGGTAATGTTATATCTTCTATGATATCCATTATTAAACTAATATTGGGACCATGATGTTTCTTATGTTCCTTGATGTTCCTAGACGAGAATTTGATGTCACAGTCTTCGCATTCTTCAGTTAGCTCCTTACTGCACCTATCCTCGAGGTGGTTTACCAAACTATTTTCATCGGTGAAGTGCACCCTACACTTGATGCATCTATACACTTCCACATTCAGTTCTGTTTTTGGCATCACTGGATTTTCGATTTGTTTCATCACTTTTGATTCCAGAATTGTTTCTTTTTTAACTTCGTTTAGATAGCTTTTAGGAAGTTTAGTGTTAACGCCAGGAATTACCTCCACTACATGAAATTTCTTGACCTTCATTATGTTATGTTGCCACCCCAGGTGTTTGGGCATGGATTTATTTGGCAACCTAAGGTTACATATTTTGCATTTTGTCGTTTTTGTTAAGTTGCAATTGCTAATTTTCACCGTATGATTCCGAGCTGTGGATCGCCTTAAGAAATGGATGTTGCAACATTTGCATTTGAAAAGTAAATTCGGAGATATTTCTTTATCACTTTTTTTGGTTGCCTCTCCAGCTATCACATCTGGGATCTTAATGATTACGTAGCAATCCGTCTTGAGTTTATTGTTGCGCTCGTGATCGACCATGTGCGTGTCAATGCTGGTGGCGTCAAAAGCCAAGCCGCATTTTTCACATTTCTTACCACAGAATTTCCCACCACATTTACCTTTGTGTAGCATTGCTGCTGCCTTATTGTAGAACAAGACGTGGCACAGACTACACTTGTACAAGGTCTTCTTATTCGGCGTGATAATGTTGAAACTCATCACATGCTTTTGGGCGTGATGCTTGCACAGATGATTGACGACTTCAATGGGGTCGAACACTAAATTGCATTGGCTGCATTTCTCCCGTATAACAGTACTGCAGTTTTTCATTTTGTAATGTTTCTCAATCGTTTTCAGAGACGTGTAATGTAGGCCGCAGTAACATTTATACAGATTCGATTTTTGCGCTGCTGTTGCTAATGTTTGCAGATGGCCAGTTTTCTCTTGACATTGTTTTTTAATATTAATTACTTTTCCATCTTTATTGAGTGTCTTAGTGATGACATTTTTACGCGAAAATGCGTATTTCTCGTGAAGTTTCTTATGGGTGGGATAATACTTTACATTGATATTGAGTCCACATTTGTCACACTCCCTCTTCGGTCTATTTTTATCACAATTATGACTCGCAAAGTTATTAATGTGGAGAATTACTGTCTCACATTCCGCGCATTTATACAACACGAATGATTTACTTTTACTATTTGCGTTATTTTGACTCAGCTCAGTAGCTTTGGGTGTTTCATCATCTGTGAATGATATCCTATTCTTACTTCCATGATTTTCAGCATCATAGGACATTATCTTACTATTGTTATCTACATCGTCTGCGTCATTAAAAGTGACGATTCTGAACGACTCTAGTCCTAGACCTGTTGTTTGGTGAATCTGTTCATGTTCATTGCATTGATTTCTGATAGCAAAAGTCATGTTACAGATTGAGCAACCAACTTTATGCGCTTTTAAACAGTTGGACAATTTGACGTGATAGACTATAGTGTCGGCGGCCACACAGTTCAAGCATTTGTTGCATTTGTACAGGGTGTATTCCGGAGGGCCTTGTTGCATCAGCCTCATTTTAACACATCTCGTCCCGCCATATATGCTCCGGTCCACGATCTGTGATTTCTGTTCTTCAGGCAAGTCTATGAAGTCAAACCATTCATCAGAGAACAGGTTGCCATAGTCGTATTTCAATATTTGAAAGGTTTTCTTGTTGATCACCTTGCTTCCAGCGTGTAGTTCTAAATGTCGTTTGTAGCACTCACTGTCAAACTTCATGTCACAAATTTGACACTTCTTAATCACTACACCGTAGTTCTCCATGTTAGTTAGGTGGTTTTGACAGTGCTCTACTACCTTGTCATACGAATCTGTGAAGGTGTCGCATGTTCCACAGAGATAAAGTATATTCCATAAGGCAGTGAGTGACTGGTATTTCATCAGCAAATCTGGTAATTTCGTCATAGGTGATCTGGTCTCTTTTCTGGTAAAATTTTGCGTCATTGGTGACTTTGTGTCCTTACGGGATACATGTGACGGACTCGCTACCGACGTCATATCGTTGATCGATTTAACCTTACTCGGGATAACATAGTTATGGATTTGCATGTGTAGTTTGAATACATCCTTCTGGATATTTTTTTGACATATCTGACAGTTGGCGCTAGGAGTATGTGCGCACTTGTGGTTTTTTCTTGCGCCTTTAGTAAAAAAGTTGACTTTACAAACTTTACACGGAAAAAGCTCTGTCAGTGGTCTCATTTTCTTCGAATCTGTCATCCTCGTGAAAGTAAAGTCGGAGAGTGACAGATTAGGAAATTTCTCGTGCAAGCCCATGTGACTTTTGAAATATGTCTCTTTTAACAATACTCCACAAATTTTACAGAGACACCTCCGTTTTTTCTTACTATTTTTGCAGTGTCCGCTTATATGGTAAGCTTGTCTCTTGCCCAAATAAGTTTTGCAAGCTGAGCAGTAGTGCAAGTTGAGGTCATCATGAATTCTTGCTCTCTTTTTTATCTCTCCTTGAGGCTCTGAAATGTCCAATTTTCGTTTCAGTCCCTTCCGTTCGTCAGTGTCAATAAGAATGTTTTTGACAGGACTGTTAAATTTTTCAGCCAATTCCGTCTTGATTTTCTTTTTTTTGGAAGAAACATAATCAATTTTGATAAAATCATCTTTTTTGAAGTCTCCGTGCTTGTGTTTGCTCTCGTGATTGGTTTTTGAGTGTATGTCTATGGGCAACTTGCACTCGTTGCAGTAATACGAAGCAGCGTCATGGCAGCCTCCGCTGACGTGTCTCAAGAATTTGTCTTCTTCAAAACAGACAAAACAATCCGGACACTCGCAAAGGACCCTGACTATCATTTCTAGATACACTACATACACTTTAAACTTATTAGCATTCATCATTTGGTGTTGGTACTCGTGTGCACTTTTTTCTGCACTTTTGAACACTCTTTGGCACTTGGGGCAAGCCCAGTCCCTGATGTTACTAGAAGTTTCACACACTATCGAGTGTTGGCACGCTCCGGTGCATGTCAAGAAATGAACGGAACACCTATTGCACTTGAATAGAGTTGATTTCGACACTAAGATCTCTTTATTTTCTTCCATGGGCTCCTTCTTCACATTAACTTTAACTGGCGTTTTTGACGCATTTACTTTTGCTGGCGTTTTTGACGCATTTACTTTTGCTGGCGTTTTTGTCGCATATACTTTCACTGGCTCTTTCTTTATCAAATTGGGTCTCACATTTACTTTGTGGATTTTATTGACTTTCACTATTTTGGTGATAATTCTTTCCCCCTTTGTGTCGGCATGCTTAGCCCTGTGTTTTCTTACTGCATAGTAAGACGTGAGTACTTCTTGACATACATTACACTTGTACTTTATACGTGTGTTATTTAGTATTTTTGTGTTAGGCTTCCTCAATCTTTTAATCAAGACATGTGGATGTAACTTTTTCATGTGTATTAAATAGTACTTTCTATGATACTGTGTCTCACATATTTGACATTTCCATATTTTTGGTTTGGGTTCATCAGCAATGCTTTCACTTTCTGAATTATTCGTTATATTATTCTTCTGTGGTTTTGATCCCAATATTATTCGATTTGGTATCGGAGTTTTATCATTGACCTTCGATGAAACATTTTTAGTATTTGCAGACTTCACATTAGTAGATTTGATGTCTTTATTGCTTTTGTCAATATTTAGGACAGGTTTAGCTTTAACACCACTCTGACCAGCTTTCATGTCATCTTTAGTGGGTGTCTTATTACTAATAGGTAACAGTTCATACAAGTGTTTTACTAAAGAAGTGTCATCAGGAAAATACATATTGCAGTGATTGCAGATTCTCCAACTCTTGAAATCTTTATTAGTTCCTAAGTTATTAGGGTCTACTTGATGCACTTGTCTGTAATGTCTGTTAAGGTTAAACTTACCGTTTGTACCCTGGAAGTGGTACTGGCATATTTGGCAAGTCTGATCATCATTGTTACTGGGTTTTGCTGTGCTTTTAACCGCCTTATTTCTGTCTGGACTGGGTTGTTTGTCGGTAGCTACGAGGAACGAATGCGAGATCATTTTATGTGCATCAAGTGCGTTGACTGTGGCGAACAGTGTTTGACATGCTTTGCAGTAGCAGTCACTTCTCTCCAGCATTGGTCCCCAATCATCAAGAACTAATGACATATTATAATTATAATTGTCTTGTTCATCTTGGCTGGCTTCTGGAGCGTCCTCTATTGCTGGAGGTTCAGCTGGTTTGCTGCCAAGTATAATTTTGCCGAACCTAAACTCTTCCTCGGCATATGGTTCTACCTTTATTTCTGGGGCCTCGTTTTTGTCCCATTCCCATTGGTACTCGCTGTTACCAGGATCTTCGTAGTTTGACTCTGGAACAAAGATTTTTCTATTATTCCCTAGTTCCGTAAAAAAATAGTGGTTAGTAAAGAGGCCAAGTTGAAAAAACGCAATTTCCGTAGGACTGAATAGGTTTATACCGACAAGTGGTATCGTTGGCATCAGCATGCTCTACTAATTATCAAAACGTATGTTGTCGCTTTCTAAAGTAGTGGAGTGAGTTTTTATGACGTCATAAGTTTTATGTATGAAAAATAATACATTTTTCTTCAAAAACCTATCGAGTGGGGTATCAAACGAAAGGGCTTCATGAGCTGATTCCAAAACTATACCACACATTTAGATTTCGGCCACTGGTGTCGTAAAAAATAAAATTCATTTTCGAAACACACCATGTTTGGGCACTTCCTAACAGGAGATGCTTGAATGATTTTTTCTTAAATTTATGCTGAACGACTCACTGTATCCTTAATATCTAAACGCAATGAAAGGAGTTCGTAGATTATCTCTTTCTTTCTGCGCCTATGGTCTCCATCCCAACAGGAATATTGTAAAATTTTTGTGCAATATAATAAACTGGTCACTCACTTCTTTAACGTTGAATGAAACATGTCGAGCGATATTCGATGTTAAAGACGTGAGTGACCCGTAGATTACATTTCAATATGTCTGAGACTCATGTGAGTTTTCTATTTAAAATTTTAAAGTTTTATGGAATAGGAGCCAGTGGTGAAGATGGGAGGCCTTTGCCGCCTGGCAAGTGGACATCCAGAAATCAGAAATCATTTATTTGCTTAAAAACACGGTATACATAGGCTGGTTAAATTTCACAATAGTTTCACATGTTTTGTCATAAAAATGACATGCAAATTTGAGTTGTTATTAAACTATACATTTGGACATATTATAATTTAAGAAACTAATAATAAATACAATTCAAAATGTCAATGTCATCATTAATAAATTATTTCAATGAAAACAGAAGAAACAGAAATGGAAAAAAGTGATATACACGATTTATTTGGCTAACACTGTGCTAACTTTTGTCCGAATAAAAAGGCAATGCAAAGGCATAACAATAATAAAGCCTTTATTCAGACAGTTACAATATGATGCTTATTATGCTAAATATAATTGCACTAGTGATAGTTTTCACTTTTTTTCCTTATCCTAATTGGTGACAACCATCTTGTAAGATAGATAGAAACATTTATTCATTACCACAGAAGACACACAATATTACGAAAAAACAAAAGAAGAAAAACATACACAAAAGCACACGTGTGTCCCCGTGGCAGTGAAATGGACACTGGCTCAGCATTATGCTGAGGTGTTAGACACCTTTAAGTAAGCCTTTTTATAGGCAAAGGCCTCCCCTAACTGTCGCCATTTCTTCCTATCTTTAGCAATAGTTGTCCAACCTCCACCAGGTGTAGCTTTTATTTCATGCAAAGGCATAAAAATATTATATAAAATATGCATACCTTGATACTCTATCTCCAACGGCTCGGACTTGACCACGACCGCGCCGTCGGGTGCGGCGTCGGGCGCTCGGCGCCGGCGCAGGCTCTCCAGCACATCGTGCTCCTCGATGTCGATGTCGTCGGCCATGGCCTGCCGCTGACAAATGATACAATACAATAGTAAAATGGTGGACAGCTGGCAGTGTTATCACTAAAAAGGAATTGCTTCTTACTTTACAGTTTTCTTTTTACCAAATACAAAAAATACAAATACAAAATAGTTTATTCGGTTTTACATTTGTGTGTATCATAGCAAAGGTTGGCACCTTCCAGTAAGCATAGCAATGCTTGTGTCGGAAGGTGCCGAATTGCTTGGGTGGTGGAAACAAAGTTTACAGAAAAATAGAAGACACCAATTCTCAAAAACTTTACAGAACAATAGAATATACCAATTGGCAGTGGAGAAAACTTAGAACCGTCACCAAACATTCTTTGGACTCTGGGTGTATGTAGGTATACCCTATATGCAAGGTCTTGACCCCCATGAAGGTCATACTAAGGCAGTTATCTTATCCCATAAGATAATGAATAAAACTGATTCTAAGTTTACATATGTCCGTATGTGACTCCCATCATATTGAAAATAGCTAAAGCTAAGAGAAAACCGTCAAAGGATAAAATGTTCTTCATAAATTTATCTAAAAAAGATTCTGTGGATGTGTTGTTTATGTAATAAAGCAGTTTTCGGTTGTTAGTGTTTATTGTGCCTTTGACTATTGAGAATGGAAAAATAGTAGGTATTCAATGTAAGTATTACACTTAACTTTAAGTAAAAATAAACAACTCATCCATATTGGTTCAATGTACTTACCTATTCTAGCTTATGTTTTTCATACAGCTAGTGTAAAAGTGTATATAGACATAGACGCGATAGTGTCCCCAATTCCACAGAATGTACGCTAACATTCGTTGATAAATTGTGCCCTCAATAAAGTGACTACTTCGACAAAATAACTCAACATCACCTGGATCATGTTACACTACACATTTCGCTAACATTGCAAGATTATTTTCGATCGAATACTAATAATTTTAGATGGATATTCCTTGTTTCAGTGGTGGTTGAGGTTGGTTTGGTCAACGTAAACAAAGTTAGTCGATTTAGGAGTCGATATTTACGCTAACTGTTAATTAGTTCAGCATATATATTTGGTATTTCATTTAGAAGTTAACTCTTTATCGAGCTATAGGAATGGGGTAGCATATTCAAGCTGAAAAACAAATTGTTGATATCCTCCGACACTACGGAAGTTTGGTTATAAAACTTACCTTGTAATTTAATTGTTGACGTTATAGTTTAACAAAAATGTTCGTCGTACGGACACCATCACAAAGTGAAGTTAAGGACATTAAAATTTAAATAATAATAGCTATTAACCGAAATCTTTTCAGGAAAGGGGTTCGAAACACGTTCGAAATATCCAAAAAATACTTTACACAAATTACACACAGGTACAGTTTTTTTTTAAGGAGTTGATATCCGTATTGCAACTTGCAAATATGGCAGTTTTTATTTTACAACTTTTGAGACAGCAGAGAGTATTGGGCCATGTTGACAAAAGTAAATAAATATTTAATACCATTTACATACATATTTTACAAACATTTAAATATAATTGAATCATTGACAAACCATTTATAAAACTTTTCCCTTTTTATTTGTCACTTTAAGTGTTTAATAAAGAACCTCAAACATGCCCAACTTTGGCGCCCACAGTTGGCGCCTTTTCCGGATGCGGATGTCACCTAATCTGTCAACTCAACTTCTTAATTCTTATTTATTTAATGAAATTGGGAATGAAATAAACACGATTTATCGTTCATGTTGTTTGTATGTTAAATATTTCCTAACATTCCTTCAGTTGGTTGAAACATGGCGAGAACTAAAGCTTCAGCCGGCGCTAAAGGTAACATTATTTCACTTGTGTTGCGAATCATGCTTTCCGTGTTGTTATATGATGATAATGCATTAAACTTTGTTTCTTGTTTTAGTGGCGTCTGGAAAAAGTAGCAAAGCGAGATGTAGTGTAGCAATCCCGGCTAGCTCGTCTGGCTCTTCAGGTTAGTGATTTAACTTTAATTATTTTTGTTGTTTATTAGATGTTGTTTTTTATCATTGAAACATTGTTGTAGGCAGCAGTGACCGTGCGGCGCGCGGTGGAGGCGGCGGTGGGAATCCGGTGTGTCCTCGGGAGACCCCCAAGTGGCAGAAACCCATCACTACATTCTTCATATGCAAGGAGCCGGCCCGGGGCTGTGACAGTGACGAAGAAGGTGTCCAAGGTATATAATTAAATAAACATATTCTTTCTCAATAACACTTAACTACTCCTTTTGTTTACATACACTCACAAGTGACTTTTTGACTGAAATAGTAGTTTATGTATTATGTAACTGTTACTATTTACTAATTATGTACACAGTTGCATACACTATCTACATGCATATGCATAAATCTTCTATCATGTGTTCAGGAACCATTGCATTTCAAGTTCAGGGCTTGGTATCTTAATGTCAATCAACAGGTTGGTGCATTGCATGATGAAATTATGTATTTTATCTACACCCATATAGTAAATCCTCTTTAATAAGTTCAAAAACCAGAGATAAGACCCCGCTTTATAATATACTGTGCAGGAAGCTTCTCCCCTATAAGAACACCCAATATAATACTCTTACGAGATCACATACAACCTTGACGACACAGCTGCGGGCGGCGGCGCGCGGGCCGGCATGTCGAGGCAAAAATGGCGCACGCCAGCGAGACGTGCCCACACGTAACTCATGAACGAGGATTTAATATATGGATGTAGATACAGTAATGTATGCATCTGTACATAATTAGGCATTAAACCACTCCTGTGACCTTATTATAAAACTCGCCTTCGGGTCGTGTTTTAATGCCCCTCATTATTACCAGTTGCATAAACTACTATTGTGTTGCAATGGTGGTTATTTGCTGATCATACTAGAACACATTATAGAGAATTTATGACATGGATGTAGATAGAAATTATTAATTCAATGCATTATTCAAACACTGCTCCATTAAGATTAACCATTGGAATACTCACTTCAAAATACCTGTTAAGAATATTTGTTATGTGTGTTTCCAGCATCCAGCTCCAAGCCAAAATCTCGGAAACCTGTCATAGAGTCAGATGATGAAGAGCAGGCTGAAGAGAGACCTAAGAACAAAGTTCTGGACGAGTCCATTGAACTGGAGCCATTGACAGGTACAATTATTAACCCGTCATCTACCAGTCCCTGGGATCCCAGGGCAGATAACAAAAGAATGGCATTGTATATTTTTTTCGCCGGGAGAGGACGGCTTCCAATCATATTCATAATTCATAATTATTTATTTGCTTAAGAGGGCGCCGAGCATATTTAGCAAAAACAGCCTTCACCTCTCAATCTGTGGAGGTCACGATTCTCTACAAAAATATATAAAATATATGTAATTATTATCACAAAGAGTGTGTTTACAAGTTATCACTATTAGTAATCTATAATAAATTACACTTTAATAAATACAATACCGTAAAGTTGCACTAAAAATGAGAAGAACGCGTGTCGGCGTTTAGGCAAAATTGAATTGAAAAATCTATTATTTCGTTTCAAAATCACACTCAAACAAATCTCAAAAGTATTCACTATAAGTTATCACACTGTTCACATTTTTCCTCGCAAAGACCAATGAGAATTTCAAACGTAAATCTAAACTTTAGTGACTTTTCCATACATTTTCCCTGCCACCATACTTTGGAAAAATCGACAGATGGGCATTGGCCCTCGGTGAGAGCAGACGCATGCTCCTTTTTTCGCTTTGACAGCTCTGTTTTTGACATTTTGCCCGTATACGAATACAATATGTATACCACACACAAAGATTGTATTAATTGAAGTAGGGTAAATAAATATTGACGTGTGGCGTTTTAAGAACCTTTTAACATGGAATTTTTGGTATTAGCCTTTTATTTTTTAGAGAACATAGTGTTTGGTCCCGAAAGTTTACTTATGCGTTCAAATTATAATGTTTTCCTTCCCGAAAACGCATTCTAGACGCAAAAAGTTTGCCGATGCGTTTCATTACAATGGAAATTAATTTCAATGAATGGTCACCCTGACGGAACATCTTTATAACGTAATGACATTTGTCACTTACTTCAAATGAAAATTTGTGTACATTTTTCTTTCTTTATATTTCAATAATTTTACGTATCTAATGTTGATATCGAACACCAAATACGCATACACACACGCCTCTCGACAGTTTGCCAACAACGCATACTTATCTACTGGCATTTTTTGGACATATCGCGCGTCGTCCCTATTATCCTCGAGTACATTACATCATGATGACGGGAAAGGTGGAGGATAGACGAGCTCGGGCCAGCCAGGTGGATTGAAAAAATCTCCAAATTCGCCGGACTACGAGAACACCAGGCGCTGCATGCAGCGCATCATCGGAACCACTGGCGAGCCATCTGCACTCCCCGCCAGAGACATAGCGGTCACGATCCTCAGCATTGAAGAACCCACTGATTGGATTGATTGGATTGGAATACTTATTGAAATTTGTGTGGATATTCACGCTTTCTCGTCAAATAGGAATACATTTAATGGCTAAATATATCTCAGATGTCGTGATATAACTTCAGGAATCGTGGATTATCAATCTGCAGTGTCACACAACAAAGAAAGTAATAAGCAGCAGAAGATTGTACTGTCGAAGCCGCTTGGTCATACTAATTATAGAATGAAAATATAAATGTGTTTTTTTATCTTAGTTATATCTCTAACGACGACGTATAATCTGAGTCTTATACAAAATATATGTATGTAGTCCTACTTATTTCTGCAGGTCTGTAAGTACGGTTTCTAATTTCTATTTGATTATCTTTTATGGTTTGAAATTATTTGGTTCACTGCTTTGATTTTGGATATACGGATATACGTACTTTAGTATATACATTGTAGTCTTTGGATATACGTAAGTACGTCACACCGGGTAAAGTCAGTCCGACCCAGGTCGGGCCTAGTAGAGTTTAGTTTAGTGAACCAGCGACAAGTAGCTCGATTCCACTCACAACTCAGATTCGGTAGAAGCCGCGTAACCAATCTCACTGGAGCGCAAACTCTTAGAGTATCCCAGTGTTTAAACCTCCCGCGTGGTCATGTCGGAGGTTTCCCCTCGATTTTTCCCCAGGCCACTTTCCAACCGCGCACTCCTATCGATTTATTGGGCCCGACCTATAAGGCCACAATCAGGTTGAAAAAACAAAAAAAGTACGTCGCAATAATTGTTTGGACGTTACGTAAACGTAGTAAATAATAGTAAGATTGCAATTTCAATTGCGTATATTATAAGTATTATAACTGTTACATTACAGCATGTATGCAGCATGTACATGGATTTAGCTATACGCAAACATTGTCCAAGTAGTGTTAAAAGTTCAGTAAAATTTACTCCACTAATTATTCTATTCAATTATCGTTCTTATAAGAAGGAACATGAGAGCTAATTTGTCATAACATAACTATGGATTCGTACATTCAACCATGCACACGATAGCGCGTCCGGCCGGCCAAGTTCCAATTACAGATAGTGACAATGATTTACTAAATCCTACTTGATCATATTTGTCCTACTTATTTCATTATCATTAGGTTTTAAGAATACTTAACAAACTTATTTCAAAATACTGCCATTAATTTTCATTAAGTTTCATTACATAATATAATCGAAATAAAACAACCGCATCTTCGCTTAAAACTCGCATTACCTATAAAAGCCGCTTTAGCTTAGTTGGTAGTGACCCTGCCTGCAGAAGGATTACACATTCTTAAGTTTTATTCACCATTTATTCAATTAATTATAATTTAACAACATAACAGCTTAAGCCATGGCATTGATACACTTAAATATAGGTATTTTAATCTATTTGTATATGAATAATTAGGAGCGTTTTACTAAAATCAAATCCCAATTTTCAGAAGTAAGGTTTTGGTGACAGATCAGAACTTGACTTTTATTTTTACATTTTTGTCATGCCTTAATAAATCATCAAATATTGTAAATCAAAACTTTGTATTCCTTACAGAAATTGACAGAGCATTGTCATTGTACAGTGACAAGTTATGACAATTTCGATTTCTCTAAGGAGTTTTTAACTCTGATTAACTGGTGGCAATACACAACTGAAAATACCTATTAAAAAAATGTAAGTCAATGACCCGGGCCAACAAAATGAAGTAGTGTGTGTGAAATATGTATGTGTGAGTTACTGGGGAAAATAATTTAAAAAAATAGAAATTTGACAGGCGCTGATAATTTACCCTGCACGACGCAGTCTTAAAAAAGGGTGAATTACAAAAGTTGTTACATTAAAATATTACACACGTCCCATCTTTTTTAGCTGTCCATGCACAGCATGCAAATTTTACAAGTGTTGTCCATAACCTAATTTACAACCTAATTTAATTGCCTGTGGGGTATAATTCACAAGAATTGTACTATGTGGCAAACAATAGATAATCATAGCTTCGAATAGCGAGTACCCCAAAAAAGAGGGGTATAATCTCATCCTAACATACATTTGCATATATTTGCAATTTTTAAAAGGGCACCCCCTTGAAACTGAATAATTTTTAAGGCGCTGCTACAACGAGAAATTTAGATACTTTGAAACACTGTTCTACCCAGATGAGGAAACAATAGGGACTGATTTTCAGATATATGATTGTGTTTCTGACAATGGCCAGAACATGATTGCTTAAAATTTTCTCGATAGAAAAAAAAATTGAGTGTATATTTTCCTTTTTTTACTCAGCCTACTAAAACAACGCATTATTAAAAGACACGATTAAGTTAATATGATGGTATTTTGCCTCATCTAAACTCTGTCAAGAGGAATTTTAATAAACGTGCACACAGTCAGATATTTAACGAGATTTGTCTATAAAAAGCCATTCTCAAAGAGGGTTGCATCTCGTTTTGTTGTGAGCGAAAAACATAAGAGCAGCGAAAATGTATGTTTATAAATGGTGTGGTGGTTATGTGTGTGTTTATTTTTGTGGAGTTTAGTTTGCCACCCATTATAATTCATTTCTCGCTATATTTCCGCTACTCAAAGGTTGTCAGGAAGAGATCGCTCTTTAGCGATAAGACCGCCTGTTGTTTACCTCTAGGTTTAAATATACATACTCTGTAATAGTTCTATTTATTGAGGTGTGCAATAAAGAGTATTTGTATTGTATTGTATTGTATAAGGGTGTCTCTTTCAATCGATATATCACCTTAAACATTTCTGCGTCGATTTTCGGCAGAATATGCTGAAGAAACATATTCTTAACCGACATTATATGACGCTGACTGTACCATATTCTCAGGAATAAAATTATCATCTTTTGTACTTTTCCAGGAGAAGACAGCCATAAGATAGAGGACTATTACCCCAAAAACGGGGTAAAAGGCAAGGGTAAGGGTAAGAAGACAAAGGACAAAGAGAACATAGACAACAACGTTGAGCGGAGGAGCTCAGTGAAGAGGGACCTGGAAGAAATCGCTTTTGGGGAAGAGTCCGAACACGCTAGTAAAAGGGTCAAGGTTAATTGATAGGGTTACTTTCATACTTTGTAACTTGCATCAGTTTATGATGGGTTGGGCAGTGTTTATTTATCGTATGGCATTTATTTCGAACCGATAGATCTTCGAGAAGACAGTACGGTTCCCAGTTTTTGTTGCACTTTTAGAACCACCCAGGGGTCACGTGTAGGGTAGCGGTGGGTACTTTGACCCCCCTTTGTCAAGTGAGTGGGCAACTTGACTGTTAGAAGTTCTCAAGCCGCCCGAAGGCCTCCAACTTGGCTTAACGACTGCTGTCATAGACAGCAACCGGGATCAACGGTTTAACGTGCCTTCCAAAGCACGGGGTCGCTCAGTTAGTAACCACTCAAAGCGGTCACACATCCATGTACTGACCGCGCCCGACATTGCTTAACCTTGCGTATCGCTTGCGGCACGCAGGCGCCGCTGGGCCACGAGCGCTCCAAGGGTTGGGCAGTGACTTCAGTGAAGGAAAACATCGTGAGGAAACTGGTCTAATTCTAACAAGATCTAGTTTTCCTACGGGGTTGAAAGAAAGAAAACAAACTTTATTGCGTTTCCTAATAAGTAGTAGTCACCAGCATTAATATCTGCCAAAACAAAGGCAGCAAAAATCTCTGACACGACTCTATTTGTAGGGCCGTAAGGACGTGTCAGATATTTATGCCGCCTTTGCTGTGGCAGATATTGGTGCTGGTGACTGTACAGTATGAACAATAAACGAATACAAATAAAATTATAAAGGCAATGGGTCCTAATCTCAGCGTTTGCTGGCAAGAAACGACAAGCGCTGGTTTTCAGAACCAGGGTCACAAAAGACTTAAGAGGCCTTACGAGTTTTAAATTTTTTTGAACTAAAATGTTGTCAAAAGTATTGTTAATACCAATAAAAAGTGATTAAAGGATGCGATGATCTTATAAAAGTTTTAGATAGTAACATTGCCCTTTTTTGTTTTTATTGTGTGTAGTAAAATTTTAGCAGAAAAAATCTGTTTTTAGCTCGAAAATGGTCGATTTGGAGTGATGTTTGAATCAATATTTCTTGATGAAAAACCCAAAAAATACATTTAAAATGTCTGTCATTAGGTCGCAATAGTCCTGTTCTAGATAGTAATATTGATAAAATGTCAAAATACGTGTTAATTAAATAGGAAATCGCCTAAATCGATGAGCCTTTTTTTAACTAAAAAGGACCCTTAATAAACTAAAACCAACAGGTCGAAAACTAACTTGGAAGGTCATATGGGAGTTGCATACGTAAATCTAGTGTGTACACCGGGCTCTTTAGGACACAACTGGGAAAACACTAGACTAGAGTGATGATATCACTGTCAAATCTCCCAAGTCAAGGGGCTTGCAGTGGGCGGCGCGCGTCGCTTTAAATGCCTACCGCTCGCTCGGCCCGGGGCCGGCCGTCAGTCGAGGGCCGCCCGCCCCCGCCGCCGCGCGAACGCGTCTATATTCACGTTACCGCTGCCGCCGCAGACTAGAACGCGACGAGCGACGAGTCGATAGCCCTAGCGCTACACGTGCCGCGTGTGAATGAATACAAGTTATACGATAGACAGAGATGCACAGAGTAGGCATGTTTTTTATGCCTAAACGCCGTTTTTGTTAGAAAGTGAAGCTTCTGTACTTGTACTATTACCTATTCTGTGCCCAAGTCATCATAGGCTGTGCAAGTTAATTTAATATTACATAAAATCTGACTGGTGCAGTACAAAATATTACATTCCGTTTTTCAGTGTTAATAATAGGTATGTTGCTAAGTAAAAACACTTCAGTTTTTTTTTCAGCAAAGAAGCCACCCCTGACACCTTGCAGATCAGGGGTGTGTGTAGTTGTGTATTGTGTACAGTCGAGTTCATAAATATATGTTTCCAAAAGTTCAAACATATGTGAGCAACCTCATTCCCTTAACCATAAAGTATTGTTCAAATACTTTTGATCACTTACCCGTGCACATATTTTTGCACTCGAGTGTATATGGCCTAGAGGGGTCAGGGATGGCTTCGTATAAAAAAAAAAATAAGCATGCTTGCACTTTAACACTAATTTAAAAAGAACACAGTTTTATCTGATTAGTTTTTCGTCATACTTGACCATAGAGGCATTATACTTGAAATAGTTTGGAGTTTACCGAGTTGGGTCAAATTAACGTTCAAAAAGCAACTTTAATGTTGAAAGAGTAAAGTACAAAATCTAATAACATTTTTATAGAAATTCGGCTCCCCTTCAACTCAGAAGTGTAAACACAGCTTATCAGCACGATGGGTTAACCCTTTGACCGTCAAGAACCTATAAAGTGGTTGTGTGTCGTCGTGCCCACCACGCCAACAACCACTTAAAAGGTCGGAGTGAAGGTGTACTTTGATCATGAATAAAATCATTTATGAAACTGTTTTAATTTGTTTTTATTGGTTTAGATATTACACCAAAAAACAATGCTTGGCGTAGTGGGCACGACGACACACTATCGCTTTGACGGTCAAAGGGTTAAATATGTTCGGTTTGGGCGATATGGGCCTTCAAACATGACCATATAACAGTTTAACTGTTTATGTGTTAGTTTATATGTATATATTATATAACCTGATGGCATGGGTTACACTGATTATTACTCACAATACGCGGGGGGGGGGGGGTTTAAATGTATGGATTTTGCTTCAATATTCATCAACACCCACGTGATACGTATTGTGATATGAGTGTATCGCGTGATAATAATCACCGTGTAACCGATGCTAATCATGCAAGCTGTGAAGGGACCATTATGTTATCACCATAGCTGTGTTATTTCCGATTGTTTATGATTTTTCAAACAAATACTTTATAATGTGACTTGATTTTCATTTCTCCACTCTTAGACTAGGGGCCAATACCACAAAACTTTACAGTCGTACAATTTGTCAACTTTTTGCATCGATAATTGTTTTATGTCACAACTGGCCATAAAGCGGCAATTACCGCACGCTCCGCGCGCGGGAAATCCCACTTTCTGCCCCTGGCCAAGTACAAAATTTTATGTCACCCCAGGGTGACATAAAATTTTGTACTTAGCCACACGTCGTGTTAACACGGGCGGTAAATAAAGAAAGCCTCAGATCAGATCGCATATTTATCGCGCTTGCATTCGGCTCGGGCGTCAAGTATGTACCTGCGATTTGAGTCATTCTTTGTTTTACCGCCCTTGTTAAGTAATGTACTATTATTTTGCCAAATTGTACACACGTGAAGTTTTGTGATATAGAGGCTAGATTGTACAGTTTAATCTTTAATGTAGTTTTGTATAAGAAAATATAAATGCCCACCAACCCAGTGATGGAAGTGCTAAATTTCATCTTTGTAGAATAGTCATCTTTAATCAAAACATTATTTACCATAATACTTGAGTGTTAGACTACGAGTATTATAGGGTTCTACTATTAAGTTTATTACCATTGTTAAGTTTAAAATATGGACTGATGAAATAAATAATATAGACTCCAGATGTTTCTATTCATATTACTTTCCCGATTTTTAAGTGATTATCTGAATCAAAAAAATAGCATACAACGATAATCAACACGATGGGATATTGGAAGAAAAAAATGCACCACCACTTGTGTACCTAGGGGAGGTACCAGTGGCGGCGCGTCAAATATATTCGTAGGGAAGCCAGAAATAATTTGCCTTTCTTATTCTTCATGAGCCGTAGTAAAAGAACTGGACTGGCTGAAAATTAGGCAAGCCGATGGGAATCGAGTTGTATAGACGCTCCGCCACTACTAAACACACACAAACTATTTCCGGCTTCCCTAAGAATATTTTTGACGCGCCGCCACTGGTACACACCCTAAAATATTTATTTATTTCAAAAAGTTTATTCCACCGTTATGTCGGCGTTATTGATATGTATACACATGTCAAATTACAGCATTCTAATACTAACGTTTACTGAGCTAAGCCGAGGAAAGACATAGCGAAACTATAAGGGTTCCTTGTTAACTACGGAACCCTAAAAACAGTATAGCTGCGGGTAATGAAAAAATTTGATAATAAAACAATATTTCAGATTAAATATTTTATTGTACTACTAATTAATCGTAAAACGCTTGTAGAAAAATGGTAAAAACTGCAAAACCTTACAAAATGTCGGTTAAAACTTTTAACATTAGGTTTTTAACTTTAATGTGTTTTATAAGGCGGCGTCTTACCGGTGGCGATGCCATAAAAATAAATACCTGTGTCGTAACACTCCAATAATGAATGTGCAAAAGAGACGGTGATACTCCACTTCGCGCTGTTAGTACAGCACCTAATTACTAATATTCTAAATTCAGTTAGCATGTTATACGATCTTGTTTTATGTGACGTTTTGAGCAATTTAATTGACCATAAAACTGGTACGTTAGTTTGATGGTCAATTGCTGGGCAGGTGTACAAATCGTACACACTTCAGACATGTCAAAACAATTCTATGCTTTGTTATTTGACCTTTTCAACGCCATGTCAAATAAAAAGCTGTCACTGAACCCTTTAGAAATGTATGTAGGTTGATATCGCATTTAGACGCCATGACTGATATATGCGTCGTTGGCATCGAACCGATTGTTGAAAGATTGTTGGTTGGCGTGGAAAAACCAGTGTTAAATAATTAGTTTACTGGTCAATCGCCGGCGGTGAGACAGTCGCCTTAACTTGATCAACTACAGTAACATATGTATGTATTGAGGTCAACAGACAGAAATCTGCTGTAGCAGAGTATGCAAGCGAGTTTTGAGTAATTTAAACACTTTAACCTTTTCACCATAAATTAAAATGTCGAAAAACTTCATAACCTAATATTTTTAAACAAATAAATTCCACACTAAATGCCCTGACCGGTTCGAACCAGGGAACTCCAGCTTCGTAGCTAACCTTTTTACCATAAATTTAAATGTCGAAAAACTTCATAACCTAACATTTTTAAACTAATAAATTTCACACTAATAAATGCCCTGACCGGTTCGAAGTGTTCGAACCCGGGAACTCCAGCTTCGTAGCGTTTAACCTTTTCACCATAAATTAAAATGTCGAAAGACTTCATAACAGAATGTTTTTAAACAAATAAATGTCACAACAAATGCCCTGACCGCTTTGAACCTGGGAACTGTAGCTTCGTAGGCAGGGTCTCTAATAGGATAAACCGGTCGGCATCCACTATTCATGACACAATTATATATTGCGCCAGGTATGACAATCCGGTACACCGGTTAGAAGTGTGGGTGACACTGAGCGGTTCGATGCAATCGATGGTATGCGGTCGTGTGTGTCGTCTACAGTGACGTCACTCGTGTCACGATTCGGATTGTCAGACCTTGTTTTCATAGACCATGCCACTGTTCACTCAGAACTCGCTCGCGTACTATTTCTATAGAGATAGAGTGAGTTAGGTAATTATTTAGCCTAATAGCGATATATTGATAATAATTCATCTTAATAATTAAATAATCACAATAAAAATTATAATGACGTCCGATTTCATTTCCTTTTTTAATAGTCTGTGGCAAGAATTAAATATTGATATTCTGATTAGTTTAAAGTAAATTATTGTAAATAGATTAATAGTAGTTTATGCAACTGTTACATAATGACTGTCCTTAAAACACGACTGTTTAAGACCTAATAATATGGACAGTTGCATACACTACTTTATCTACATGCTTATCCATAAATCTTCTATCATGTGTTCAGGAACCATTGCTTGAAACGCAATGGTCCCTGTTCGATAGCGCGTTGAAGTCTTTTGTAAGCATGAGCCTGTACAATATTACAGGCAATTTCATTACGACATCGCTTAATGAAATTATGTATTTAGTGTTGTAATGGTGGTCATTTTCTAATCGTACCTTCAGGCACATGGAGATGATATGGATGTAGATAAACCATTATAATAATACCGTACAGTCAGATTGCTTCGAGTTTGACACTGACATTATGATCTAATTCCATTGGATCGTCTACTTTGACAGAATTTCTATTACATACATACCGTTTATAGAAACTTTATTGCATTAATGTTTAAGGCCTGGCAGTCCCACTGCAAACGTCCCGCTCTAACACGCGTGAGTTTAAAATTAACCATCCCGCTCTCTACGGAACTCTGCGCGTAGTATTCGCGAATATTTGGTACATTTTGATTGATTTTTGGAATACTGGATAATTTATCAAAAATCTATCAGGTTATTTTGTTAGAACAACAAAAAAGCAACCCTTTTTGTAAAA
The DNA here is from genome assembly GCA_951800055.1 of Cenopis cana. Lineage (NCBI taxonomy): Eukaryota > Metazoa > Arthropoda > Insecta > Lepidoptera > Tortricidae > Cenopis > Cenopis cana. Next base: position 2,972,385 of record OX637498.1, on the reverse strand, counting down.
AAAAACAAAACATAGCACTGCCGTTGACAATTACGAAATAATTAGGATGAATGTTTGTTTTTACGATGATATTTAGGATTTTTTCACAGAAGCATTTTGTTCGGTTATTTTGTTTTCTTTCTTTTTTAGTCTACAGTAATTTTTGTGTAATGTAATTCTACATTTATTTCTTCACACTCTAACCTCAAACTGTAATATTTTCGTCGATTCATGAACTGGCCTTGCCTTAAAGTGCAATAAGAGCATATGTCAACGTCATACTTAAAGTAATTTACGTGTATGATTTTTAAATATAATACTTCCTTTTTAACTATCGGACGTCATTTGAGTATACAATAATCAAACATACAAACTTATTGTTCGATGTGCAATCTTAACCATTTCACCTTTTTATAAACTAATATTTCATTTATTGGGTCATTATCAAACGCATCTGGTAAAAAACAAGATATTAAAGGAAGAAAGTTTTTATAAAAAAAAATGAATTTTAAATATATAATATTATATATAAAAAATACACTGTAACTGAGCTTAAAACCAAAAAAATATTCAGCTGAAATTAAATAAAGGAGCCTTCTTTTTAGTAAAAGGTTAAAAAATGCACATCAAAATAATCTTAAACGGTTACACTCGTCGATATAATGTATTGCTATGTATTTATCTTAATTATAAATATTTCCTAATTATTGATTAGTAAATTTTGAGAGCTGCTCTTGAAAATAAACAAGATAGTGAACAATTTACTGAAATATAATGTAGGAGTGACCTTTAGTAGCATCACTTCATTTGAAGTATTGTCATTATATAAAATCGCGCACTATAGCCAAACACAATCTTATTTTCATACTTACGTGTAAACAGAACAAGATACCTAAGACCTTTTCTTCAAAAAGTAAATACATGTAAAATATTAAGCAAAAAAGTATTGTGTTTGCCTAATTGATTTCTTATTACAAAAAGGTGATAGTAACATGATTAATAAAGTTGTTATCATTAGTCATGATATAGCTTAACTAAATTAAGTCATATTGCCTAAAATAATAAAATATAAATAAAATGTCATAACAAGTAACCGAACAGCTCTTTTCCTACAGTCTTAATATAAATTTTAATACTTTTCGTTACATTCGTTATCCCATATTATACGTACGCTAGTTTGCAACGTTAGAACGAATGGCCTTAAACGTTGACTCCAATTGATTCAGTCGCTAAATACATCTGTTCTCTGCAGGGTGGTTCAAAATGTAATATATAGAACTATACCCTATTCTTCGGAGCGTCCATACAACTCGATTCCCACCGGCTTGCCTAATTTTCAGCCAGTCCAGTACGTTAACTGCGGCAGATGAAGAATAAGAAACGCAAATTATTTACGGCTTCCCTAAGAATATTTTTGACGCGCCGCCACTGTTTTATAGGTAGTTTTATTAGCGTATGTTTATAGTATACGTAATGTATAATATACATTTGTATGGATCTTCACGTTTACTTAATAAATATTATCTTACTTTTTTCTTTGCACCTTTTATATATCTCTGTTTAGCCCAATGATTTGCTAGTAGAGAATGCAATTTGGAAATAAACTCGCCATCCGTACATTTCTGTGTTTTGCGCAACAAAATTAAAAGAAAATTTTAAAGTTAAAATAAAAAGAATGTTTAAATCTTTAAACCGAAATTAATAAAGATACACCCTAATGCCTTCACAATAAAGTCTTGTATATATATTTGTGAACACCTTGGTCTTGGTCGCTCTGATATATCTGACAGCAACTGGACGAGGAAGAAACATTTCTATTAATTATCTATGAAAATAAGTTTTTAATGCCACGTAATGAATCATACATATTTATTTATTACAAATAACAAAATTAAACTAGGTACCTATGACAAAATAAAAGGTAAATATAACTATCTAGTTCAATGCGAGTTAAATATTTTAAGATAATAATGTGAACATTCGGTCAAGGTTGATACTAAAAAAACTTTATTTTTTATTTTCGTGGCAAACAAACTTACGTCTCGCTTGCGGTAAGCGTTCACCGCAGCCATAGACGCTAACAACTACTAAGGTACAACTGCATAGACGCTTGCACACGCGCATTGCCTGCCAAACGTTTTTAAACATTGCCATCGTTTTAACGTTGCCAATTTTGAACTACTGAATACAAAACTCTAGTTATCTGATACTATAAAATTTGGCTGCCTCAATGTAAGGTTAGGCGTCACTTTTCAATCATTGATAGCTTCCTTGTATACGTTATACCAAAACGCCAATTATACTTAACTAGGTTGCGATCTCAGACCAAGAAAAAAAAATTGACGGAAGAATAACCTACCTCTTTACAGTGCGATCCCACTCATTTATTCATAGCATGATCTACTTTAACACTAGTGTAATAAGAGTTTATATTAAACAAACGATTTTGAGACAATGTGTATACACGCTTATGAACCACTAGTCATTGCCCGCGACTTCGTCCGCGTGGAACTCGTTTAATCGCGATAGAATTGAAGTAAATGCTATTTACTTATATCAGGCGCTTACCTACTCACCGCTCTTTCATACAAAGTTCCACCCCCTTAAGACCCCTTAAAAAGTATCTTATGTCCTTCCCCGGGACTAAATCTATCTCCATACCAAATTTCATGTAAATCGGTTCAGCGGTTTAAACGTGAAGTGGTAACAGACAGACAGACAGAGACAGGCACACTTTCGCATTTATAATATTAGTATGAACCATTGTATGGTTAAATGCTCCATCTATATTTTTTTCTTGGTCAGATATCACGATGAGAAATATATTACCACTAAGTATAACTTGATATGGATCGCTGGATTGTTGGATTAAAATTATTCAGTTTAACCATCTGTTTCTATGACAGTGCTGAGGGACTTTCATTTTTCATGTCACAAAATTTTCCTACGCTGATCTGCGCTGAGCTACGCTTAACGTAAGAAAAGGTTAAGGAAATTTTAACCTTTTAACCTTATTTTAAAATTAACTTGTACAAAAATTACTAATGCCACAAGTACCAACAAGTACCACATAGCCAACACGTAGAGATCCTTTTGACACTTTTTAATAAAATGCGAGCGGATACTTTCCCTTACCGGATAACACATTTATCAACGCTAATGTGCAGCTAATACAAGTAACGAATATATCTAACAAATCAAACTTGTGATGACTTGAGATGGCTTGTTAAGCCATTTGTACCTTTACTAAATGATTTGAAATAAACAGATTATATTTTAATTTTTTTTAAACGTATGAAATTGTATTAAAGTTATTATTGTCGAATGATACTGTATGATCAACTATTCGTTTTCGATATTTTTGTCTGAAATGTGTCAGCGGCAGAAGCTACGCATATTACGGGGTCAAAATTATCTACACGCCTCTGTGTCACAAGACAAGAGCTTGTCTAGATGATTTTGAAGAACTCGTGTGCTTTATAGTGTGAGCGAGTCGACCTGTGTAATGCTTTATGACTCTAGCTCTGTCAGTACGTCTATACAGTATGTTTTTGTCAATATCATCTAACAAGCTTTTCTTCTAAATACTGTCTCTATGGTCATAAAGCTATATTTAATACGTATCTGTACAATGATGCAATATCTAAGATAGTAACTGCGGTAATAATGCAATTTCTAACATTGTATATTGTATTGTGTGTCCTAATAAAAAAGAAAACATAGTTGATAAAATTATACGGTTTCGGTTACATATTTCTCATCATAATGGGGTTAAATAATTTCAATAAAAATTTAAAAAAATATGTTTAAATAGTTACATTAAAAAAATCACACTTTTGGAATATAAATATGAGCTTAATGTTGAACAAATGCTTTTCTCTACTTCGTGATGTGATGATGTTCAGCTTCCGCATCTAAAATTGACGAAAAAAGATTTAAAAAAAAACTATAAAGTAGAATATTAACAAATATTGGAAATACGAAACAGCTGGGTAACTTACTTATTTCTTATTAATAACTTATTTCTTCCTTACCGGGCCTGGGTTGCTAACGACTTACTGTACCCGGCAATAAATATTGCACGTCGGTCTTTGGAAAAAGACAATCGGCTGTTTACGACGATTTCCGACTGGCGAACGTCCATCTATCATCTTATTTATTAAATGAAATTTCATTTCAAATAAATACTGCGCTTTATGGACTTTATTAGTTTTATATGATTATTATTATGATGACATGTAAACTTTAGACAAACGTCACATAGGTCGTGTGACACAACGCTCTAAGAAGCCGAAATTAGCAGAGTCTCTTTCCAAAGGTCGACGCGCAATAGTTATCGCCAGGTACTGTATAATGATGATGACGAGGATGTGTACGCACCGTTAGACGCTGTCGGCCGGCGACTGGAACTCGGCGAGCGCGTGCACGGGGCTGGGCTGTTTCTTCTGGCTGCCGCGGCGCACTTTGGCGCGCACTTCCTCGGGCTTCTCGGGCCGCACTAGGGGCTTCTTCTCTGGCGCCTTCATGCGCCACACCACTATCGGGGACTGGAGAGTGAGGTTACAATTAGTAATGCATGGGAAGACGTTGGACGCTTTTATACTCTATCGTCGACGGACACGGCACGGTAAAACTCTATGGTTTCATTCATAAATAGACCATAGCCTATAGACTTTACTTAACCCGTCGTCTACCAGTCCCTGGGATCCCAGGGCAGATAACAAAAGAACCTTTTTTTACCGACATTTCGACACGGGTTTCACCGGCCGTGGCGTTAGACCCGTCAAAACAAACCTTTTAAATAAGTATGTTTACAAAGCGAGTACTATACTTTAGTCTAATTATGAATAAAACCATAGAGTTTTACCGTGCAGTGGCCGTCGACGATAAAGTATAAAGCGTTCATTGACTGAAAACACCAACGCGCCGTCGTTCGGCGCCGGTAAAGCAAAGCAAAGGTTCTTGAAAATAAATTTGCCTTCATATGTTTTTAATCACCTTTTTTAGGTCTGTGTGTTTTAGATGCAGACAATGTATGTAACACTGTGTATGTTTGCGTTATTTATTTAATCAGCGTGCTAAATCGATATAAATAATGTCGAAACTCAATTAGTGGCAATAATAAAGTTCATTATTATAGGTGAAAAACTCAATCTCGCATGTAGAAGTGGACTGTTCGAATAAAATGTTTTGTTCGTGTTACAAAATATAAATATATATTGTCTTTTCGATCACGCCGAAGCTTAAAGTTTTATACCTATACATGATTCAACAACAACGAACAATTAAAGCGGTGGTGGTGGTGTGACAACCGCCTAACAGCAATAACAGTCAGTTGACCCGTCAAGAGATATAATATCAACATTTGCTTTATAAAGTAAACGAATAAAATAAAAAAATAACTAGAGAAAGTGTAACGTTGTGTATCTATGTTAGAGCGGTTCATATACACATACTGCGTATTTACTTGTTGAATAGCCTGATACGAGAACATGCAATACTGCTGAGATTCATGCAAAATTGTGTAAAAATTATAACAAAACTAACACAAGACAATGATGAAAATATATTCAGTGCCAAACATTCTTAAATTGGAGTCTTTTTAATAAAATATAGCAAAAAATAAATACTGTAAAACATTCCTTGCTTAGAGCGTTACCGACAAAAATCGGCTAAATTGTAAAGGAACATCTATAAATAAGTAAACACGTAAAGCGACTACAACTTACGTAGTTCTGTTCCGGTGGCATGGCGTCACCAATTCATTAGATACTTATGCGTACGATTATAATTTAAGGTTGAAGAGTAGAAATCGTTTTGTTCTAAAGTTTAAAAAAGGTTAAACAAATTTTAAGGATCGGTTAAAAGGTTAAAACTTTAAATACTGCATCATTTATCATAAAGTTAGAACTGTCCGTTTTCTACTCGTTGTTAATTTAAGCTTAAACTTACAGATTACTTCATATAAGCAGTTTTTTTATTAATTTTATAATATATAATTCTTTTGCGGGCCAGGGTTAAGCTTTTTCTAGATTAATTACCATTCTTAAGCTTCATTCATCGCAATCAAAGCGTCAAAAGCCAGATTTATATTTATTTATATGTTCATTCTCATTGCGAATAATATGAAAACGTTAGTGCATATGTTACGTTATAACGCTCAAGAAATATGGTTTCGTTGAGCAAAAGCCAAGACCAAAGGAAGTCTTCACGGCTGCCACAGGGATCTAACATCTAACCCGTGACCATCACTCATTATCAGTTACGAAATTGGAACATCTCTTGTAAGAAAATGTAAGCAGCATAATCTGAGTTACAAAATCGAATATATACGGGTTAAGCGGCAATTACACTTCGTCGTTCACCTAATGCGGTCGCCGAATTGATTTTAAACTACTTAGGCCAACGAACGTCGTCTTTACACTAGTCTGTCCGCCCACTACGGCGACTAGGCAGCTGTCGATCGCCGAATGCGGCCGACTAACGTGTTCTGTACACTTTCGCGGTCGTCGCATGCAGCATGCGGCGAACGACGAAGTGTAATTGCCCCTTTAGAAAAGACATCTTAAGTTACGAGATTAGAACATCTGCTAGAAAATGTTGGTTACGTAAGCCAGATTCGTAACTATAATAGCTATCTATTGTTACGAGTCTGGCATTCAAGGCAAGAGCGCATGGCTATTATTGAAACAGCGAGTTACATCTTAGGCCTTAATGACTTTGGGGCCTAAGGCCATACGCTGTTATTTATATAAAAAAACCGGCCAAGTGCGTGTCGGGCCACGCGCAAGGTAGGGTTCCGTAGTCGTCCACCCGTTACATTATTTGGACTAAAAAGTTTGCAAACTTATATTTACTATGTTTTTGAAAGAATTAACAACATTATCTAAGGTATCAATGGAAATTGTACGAAAGTTTGCTTTTGCAAAGTACATTTCTGAAGTTCGACTATTACTCGTTAACTAGTAATGTCTACTTAGCTGTGATAGTTTTCCTTTTAAATTCATCGTATATACTACTACCATGATTTTTTTCACATGCCTAGTAGCCACCGTTTAGCTGGCAGGGGGGGGGGGGGACACTTAACCATAGCAAAAATTCTCACTTTAAAGCTTAATATCACGCCAACCAATTCTTTAATCAAAAAATGCTTTTAGAAACCTTATAATATTTTTAAAAGAGCTATCCAACGATACCCCACACGATGGGGTTTGGCAGAAAAAAAAATTGCACCACCACTTTACATGTAGGGGAGGTACCCTAAAAAAAATTTTTTTTAAAGATTTTATTCTACCGTTTTGTCGGCGTCATTGATATGTATACTCATGCCAAATTACAGCTTTCTAGCACTAACGGTTACTGAGAAAAACGGGGGTCGGACGGACGGACGGACGGACGGACGGACGGACGGACATGGCGAAACTATAAGGGTTCCTTGTTTACTACGGAACCCTAAAAAGTTACCACCAACCAGAGTAGTTACTACATAGGTAGGTAGGTACAGTCAACCAATTTGATTTCTGGGCCACTTTGTACCGTGCAGTGGCGGCGCGTCAAAAATATTCTCCGGGAAGTCGGAAATAATTTGCCTTTCTATTCTTCATGAGCCGTAGTAAAAGAACTGGACTGGCTGAAAATTAGGCAAACCGCCGGTTTAGCGTCTTTAGCGTCCATACAACTCGATTCTCACCGGTTTGAAACCGGTGAGAATCGAGTTGTATGGACGCTCCGCCACTGGTACCATGTCACTGTGACATTTATATGATATCTCTAGCGGCTTTCATATAGATTGTCACTGTGACACGGTACGAAGTGACCCTGAAATCAATTTGGTTGACCGTACATAAAATTTAAGTTCATAAATATTCATCTTTACCGCTCTTGCATATTTTATAGTACATTACTTACCAAGGGCGATAAAACAAAGAATGTCTCAGATCGCAGGTATTTTACGCCCGAGCCGAAGGCAAGGGCGATAAATATGCGATCTGAGGCTTTCTTTATTATCGCCCGTGGTAAGTACAAAATTTTATGTCACCTCCTGGCCAGGAAGTGGGTTTTTTCGCGCGCGGAGCGTGCGATAATGGCCACTTTATGGCCAGGTGTGACATAAAATTAGTTTTTATTATAGACACGCTTCGTACGGTCAATCACCACTAGGAGAAAATATTGCGACGACCTCTTTAGCTTAGTTGGTAGTGACCCTGCCTACGAAGCTGGAGGTCCCGGGTTCGAATCCCGGCCGGGGCATTTATTTGTGTGATGAGCACGAATATTTGTTCTTGGGTCTTGGATGTTTTCTATGTATTTAAGTATTTATTTATCTATATATATAAGTATGTATATCGTCGCTTAGTACCCATAGTACAAGCTTTGCTTAGTTTGGGACTAGGTTGATTTGTGTAAGATTGTCCACAAATAAAAAAAAAAAAAAAAAATATCGTCAAAGAAAAACTTCGATATCTGATTTTCGTAGTAAATCTTTTAGGTTATTCAACAGGGGATCAGGGTTACGAAAACGGGATCTTTCGTAACCCTGATTGGGTTGAGAAAATAGATCATTGTATTTACTTACAGCGATGGTGCCCTGGCGCGTGTATTTAGTGGAGGCGACGTAGGAAGCCTTCACTGTGAGTACCACGGCGTTCATGAGGTTCTTGGCTGCTTGGATGAGGGATGTTGCGCTGTCGAGCTGATGGAAGAGTATATTAGCAAATTAGAATCCTCCTCCTCAATCGGTGCCTCATTGCTGAGGATCGTGACTGTGCCGACGTAGCATATTATACAGTCCTTCTACTCGAGCAGCCTGTGGGTGAAGTATACCAAAAGAGCCTATAATGCCCTACGTGTGCAGTACAACAATGGATTCAGAGTGTTGTTGGGACTACCTCGATGGTGTAGCGCATCGAGTATGTTCGCTGAGGCTGGCACGGACGGTTTTCAAGCGATTATGCGCAAAAAAATCGTCTCGATGCTGAGCCGGCTTAGAGGTAGTTCTAATAGCATACTGAGTGTCATTGCGGAGAGGTATGACTGCCCAATTTTTATACACTGGGTAGGGCAAATCAAGGCGGTCGCTCAATTTAGATTTAAGTAATAGTTTTATTAGAATAGGTACTAATGATTAGTTTTAAGTAACACTAACAACATATGGATGTAAAAAAGAATATCCGAAATAAAAGTTATCATTCATTCATTATTATTATTGTATGTCTTTTCCATTTCACGGGACCATGGGCACGGGACCAAGGCATGCGTGGGGCCGAAGCCAACAGCGCAGACAATAATAATCTAAAGGCAAGGGATACACATGGCGGACACCGTCTCCGAACGCACAACATGATGCATCCGGAGACGGTCCCCGCCAGGTGCAAAGATTATTGGAGTGCAGCCTTTTGGCTGTGATGGGAACTAAGGTCATGGGGGGGTCAATCAACTGTTTCTTGTCACTCGTTACCATGGTTACGTCTCCTGAGTCACTCTTAAAAACTGTGATCCTACTAAACATGATTTTCAGCGATGATTATAAACCCGTTCTGACGTGGCTCATGTCTTGAGCATGGTAGAACTCCACATTATAACTTTTTTCTAAGATACTCGGTTACTGTTGTCTCCTGGCTGACGGGACAGAATAACGACAAGGAAAAGTTGATTGACCCGGGGCTATTGAGTTGAAAGTTGGATGGACTGGATAATGGGTTATGGGAGGAGACTAGCGGACGCCTGCCGTGACAATCAGTCTCAGAATTGTAAGAAGGCAGGCGGTGACTCGCCACTGGCGAAGGCAGGTGGGCCCCCTATTAAAGGCTACCGGATGGCAGCGAGGGTGGCAACACTGGTGTGAGCAGCTCGGGGTGTAGAGAGGTGCGGCCCCGATTTCACCATCGCGGGGTTTACCCCCGTGAGCGGGTTTCCTCGCCATTACAGAATGCTGCACTTTTTATAGCCATTTGTGTAAAATATTTGTTTAGTTTCCAGTGACCAGTGAGTATTCTCGTCACTGTCTGCGCAGGTTTTGAGTAGTGATGTGCCGTGGGAATATTTTCAAAACGGGGGAATATTACAGATTATAAAGATATTGTTATTGATATTGTTGTATTTTATAAAATTTGTGCTATTTCTACATGGGAAATATTCCCAACATTGGGAATTTACTTTCGCATGCGAGTTATACTGTTTAATGTCTCGGTAAAAAGTTTAAGGACTTATGGTTTCTTAGAAACTCCGATGCCACAATATCAGGAGAAAAAAAAATGATGCGATCATGAGAAAGAGGATTGCATCGTTGATGGACCGTGTCAGAAACAGTCAAAACAGCATTTATAAGGTGTTAGCAGATAGGTACAATACGGTATTTGACACATATTAAAATTTATAACACAGTGTCACTTTTTGGATAGTTAGCCATCAAAACATTACAATAAATCGTAAATTATAAAATTTTACCAAAATCATAAAAAGATATGAATCATCAAAAATTCAGAAAATTGTGTAATTTTTTTTACCGTCCAAAATTCAAATAAAATACATCAATAGAATGCTTATGTAAAAATAAAAAATAAATTGTATGGCAACTATGTACCTAAACGCATTATTTTACGACTAAAACAGCAAAATACTAATTTTCCCATACAACGGTTGGTCGAATGCAGTGCAAGTGACGTCATTTGCCAGGGCCAATTTGTAGGAGCCTTTTTGAGACCCGTTAGCCTCGAGCTAGGTTTGTCCCTAAATTTAGCCCTTTATTGTGCTCTAAATGTTGTTGGTCCCATATAGACATTTGATGGTCTCTAAAAACTGGTTCGATTGGCATTATAATTTTTTTTTTGTCAAATAGCGTATTGTCCCATTCTTTGTCACTGGGTGTCACAGATCAGGACACTTGTTAAATATATCAAATAGCCCTGATTTGTGTCACATCGAGTTATGTTTCAGTTGTTCCTTTTAATTTTAAGTAATACTGAATTAATTTTATTTATTATGTAACCTCACTAACATAGATATAAATATTATAATGTAACTAACCATATATGGATTTATTCTGAAATAAATTATTTGAATTGAATTGAATATGTAGATTGTAGACCTACACAATTTCAAAATTCCCCTATGGTCCCTTCGTGTGGGAATGTTCCCGGGAATATACCCGGAAACGGCACATCACTAGTTTTGTGTCTTTTGAGGGACCTTAAAGGGTTAAAGCACAACCGGGTACACCATAGGATGATGATGATGATGACTCACCCCGCTGACGATGAGCTCGCCGGAGATGTTCTGCACGTCCGCCTTCACTTTGCTGGTGATCTGTATCTGGTGGCAGTATAGTGCGATGCGCTGTAGATACGCCAACAGGTCCTGCTTGGTTGAAGACTCTGGGCACTGGAATTAGAAACAGTGAGGAAGGCTAGTTAGTTAGTTATACTTGTAATCCTTTTTGTAGAACGAATTATCCTTCTCTTTGTGCCTTCTAAACAAAAGCACTTGTCTTTCATTGTTAAGCGTAACCACTAATTGATACTGTAAACTAAACGAAGTAAACGTTAACACTTTCAGCCAAAAGAGGGCTTTACGTGCAAGGAAAGAAGGTTGACATTTAAAAAATACGACGTATCAGTGTTGACCTTTTGTATTTAAAACAGCAGTAGTGGCCGTAGAGCAGCCTTTTCATTTCGAAGCATTTATGGCACGTGGCTAAACAATGGCATTGTTGGACCGAGGGGTCATTAAGATGAGACCCGTTATACAAAAATGATTACAAGTATATACTGGGCATTTTCCGCAAGTCGACATCCTACGTGCATATTTTGCGTGAAAAAGCGCTCGTGGCCTAGCGGCGGCTGCGTGCCGCAACCGGTATGCAAGGTTAAGCAATGTCGGGCGGATGTCCGTGGATGGGTGACCGCTTTGAGTGGTTACTAACTGAGCGCTCCCGTGCTTTAGAACGCACGTTAAGTCGTTGATCCCGGCTGCTGTCTATGATAGCAGTCTTTAAACCAAGTTGGAGGCCTTCGGGCGGCTTGAGAACTTCTAACAGTCCAGTTGCCCCACTCACTTGACAAATGGGGGTCGAAGTTGCACCACGTCCGTAGGGAAAGTACCCACCGCTACCCTACACGTGACCCCTGGGTGGTGCTAAAAGTGCAACAATAAGTGGCAAACGTACTGTCTTCTCGAAGATCGAAGAAATGTCACACGATAAATATAAATATAGACTACCACACCTGTGACAGGCGAAGGAAAGTAAGCGCTGTGGGTAAGTATGTGTGCGTGCGCTGTCGGTACACGCGTAAATTGTTTGCGCGGGTGCGTAGCGCGTGGCGCGGACGAATCGCGAGGCGCAACGGCACCCGATCGACACCAGGCGGGTCTCTCAGGGACGAGGTAACTGACCTCGGTGCGGGGGGTTCGTGTCCGTTCTGTATGTAATACTATTATACTATTCTGTGGCCCCAGTTAAGCGGTCGACCTGCAGAAGCCGTTTAGTAGGTCACCTGTTCAGCAATCTCCCGCGTGAGCTTGTCTAGTTTGGTGCCAGCTTCCGAGATCTTCTTTGCCGCGTTGATGACGTCCATTGTGGTCTTGAGCGGGCCGCGGCCCCTGACAACAAATAACGGTCAGTTAAGAATGTTTAGATTTCCTAGTAGCTTAAAGTTCTGAATGATGCCGCCAAGACCGCCATAATAGTGACCGCTTTATCTCGAGGGATGGAGCCTGAGACCTGTCCATATTATTACAATGGAGTATTACGTGTATGGTGTATTACGATGGAGTATTACGTGTATGGTGTATTACAATGGAGTATTACGTGTATGGTGTATTACGATGGAGTATTACGTGTATGGTGTATTACGATGGAGTATTACGTGTATGGTGTATTACAATGGTGTATTACGTGTATGGTGTATTACGATGGAGTATTACGTGTATGGAGTATTACGTGTATGGTGTATTACAATGGTGTATTACGTGTATGGTGTATTACAATGGTGTATTACGATGGAGTATTACGTGTATGGTGTATCACAATGGAGTATTACGTGTATGGTGTATCATAATGGAGTATTACGTGTATGGTGTATTACAATGGTGTATTACGTGTATGGTGTATTACGATGGAGTATTACGTGTATGGTGTATTACAATGGTGTATTACGTGTATGGTGTATTACGTGTATGGTGTATTACGTGTATGGTGTATTACGATGGAGTATTATGTGAACGGACATGTGTGTGTAAAAATCGTGTGTTGTTTTGGTGTTTGTGTTTGCGTGCGGGCATGATTCGTATGTTGTAGTTGCGGTTTAATTATATTTATGCCTGTCTCACCTGGTGAAGTCAGTCATCTCGAGCATGATCATGCACATGTGCTTGGCGAGCGTGATGATGTCGTTGCCAGCGTCGTCCCACTTGCCGACCTCGTTGTCGAAGGTCATCTTCTCGCGACGGAACAGCTCGACTTGCTGGAGGATCTTGCGTTTGTCCTCCTCTGTCATCTTTCGCATGGCTTCCTGCAAGTTGAGAACAGTGGTTAAGGCAAGGCCAGTTCACGAATGGACGAAATTATTAAAGTTTGAGAAGAATTCCATCATCATCATAGGCCTTTTACGTCTTAGACCAGGGGTCGGTAATATGCGGACCGCGGTCCGTATCCAGACCGCGGAAGGTCCAACCGCGGACCCCGCGTACCCGGACCGCGGTCCGCCTTTTGCCGACCCTTTGTACCTATAAGTGTTACTTACCCTAGCATTGGTGATACCACTGATGTCAGGATACTCGTCAACTCCATGCTCGCCGGTATGAGCGCTTGCTGTAAACACAAATAGTACAAATTTTACAAATTCTCCTGAGAATGCAACTTTGTATCGTGCCGCCCCTTTCACTCTCGTGTTATACACTTTAAGACTAAAAGGGACGGCACGATACGAAGTTCGGAGTTGGGGGCATCCATAAATTACGTCACACGAATTTCATGATTTTTTGCCCCTCCCCCCGTCCTTGTCACAGCTGGTCGTCGTCGCTTGGCACATTTGTGAGACCCCCCCCCCCCCTCCCTAGTGTAAAGTAATAGTTTAAAGTTCGTGTTTTAACACTTAGATTATAATAGATTTCGAAATGTGACGTCACGAAATTTAGGACCCCTCCCACCCCCTTGTCACACAGTCACGCTTCGTCGACCCCCTCCTACCCCCTTAACGTGTGACGTAATTTATGGATGGCCCCGTAGACCCTCTGACAATGCTTTACATACCGTATGTACAGTCAGCAGCAAAAATAGCTACGCGTTCGAAGAGGTCAAAATGATCTGACACAAGTCTTTATAATATGGGAATAAGATGGTGAGTAGATCATTTTGAACTTCTCGCCTGCGTAGCTGCTTTTGCTGCTGATTGTACAGTCGCGGAATTAAATGTTCGACGCTTTTTGGACCTTAATGTCATTAAAATAAAGTTTAAAATTGGCGAGCCATTTTATTCCTCGACTTACAGTCGACGTCAAATATATGTGGGCATATTCCGCCTTATTACAATGAGATAAGGTGCAAAATTGACAATATTTTTGGCGTCGACTTTGGATATTACGAGTACTCGAGTAGTTTATGTAACTGTTACATAATGAATGAGGGTTTTAAGACCTAATTATGTACACAGTTGCATACACTACTTTATCTACATGCATATCCATAAATCTTCTATCAAGTCCGTTTCAAGTTTAGTCTCGAGTTCGTAAGCTCATTGCAGTCTTTTGTGAGCACGAGCCTGTTTCTTAATGTCAACATTACAGTACAGGTAGTTTCATTATGACATCGCTTGATGTTTTTTTTTAAGATTTAGTGTTGTTATAGTGATCATTTGCTAATCGTACCTGAATACATTATAGAGAATTTATAATATGGATGTTAATAAATGTAATTAGTACACTTTCAGCTGAAACGCTTAACGTAAAATTAAACCACATGAAACTAGCACATGACATGACAAATGACAAACACATTTAAGGAGTATTACATATGTAAAGTAGCCGGCAATAAATGTTGCACATAGGTCTATGAAAACCGACAATAAGTTAGTTACCACGATTTCCGAACACTGGCGACCCTCCCATCGCATTTATTAATGTAGAATTTACTACATCACGTCAAATCTTAAAAAAATTGTACATCGCATAATTTTAAAGTTTCAACAACTCGATATTAGAATATTTTGAGAACGACCGACAAACGTCACAAAGGTAGTGTGTGATATGATAACACTCTATGAAGCCGAAATTAGTTGATTCTCTCTCCAAAGACCGCTGTGCAATATTTATCCCCAGGTACCTACTGTACACACTAAATGATCACCCCATGCATAAACCATATTCTTACGCATATTTTTGATTCCCTTGAACTATAATGAAGTGACGACCCCTCTGCAGTCATAAAAGAGAACTGTATCAAAATGGTACATACACGATATGGCTGTATTAAGACGGTATTGTAAGGTATTATTGTTTACAGTTTCACATCTCAAGAAGAGGAGACTGAGCAATGAGCATGGCTACGTAATAGTGGTATCCACTTGGGTTATATTTCCGTTAATTTCATGTCAACAATCCCTTTAAACCGCTGAACTTAAAAAAGTACCTCATAAATTTTAACTATGGTAAAACGAAGAATAACGAGGCTTGTATCAAAATGGTACGAGTGTATCAAAGATGTATAAGGCTTGTATCAAATAGTAGGTCTTTATCAACGAGGTACAAAGGGTATTGAAGTTTTAAGAGCTCCGTATCAAAGAGCAGAAGGCCTGTATCAAAGTGATACGAAGGCTGTATCAAAGTGGTACTCACATCGGCTCCTAGTCTCCATGGTCATATCTTCG
Organism: Cenopis cana; assembly: GCA_951800055.1. Taxonomy (NCBI): domain Eukaryota; kingdom Metazoa; phylum Arthropoda; class Insecta; order Lepidoptera; family Tortricidae; genus Cenopis; species Cenopis cana. Next base: position 2,956,546 of record OX637498.1, on the reverse strand, counting down.
ACTGGTTCGAATTCGGTGTCGGTGTCGAGGTCGTCGCTCGTCTAAAACATGCACGTTACATAGACACAAGCATGCGATGGGGTGATGTTAATTAGGAGTATCACATTTTACCAAAGACTGACATGTATACAACACACATTATTTATTTAAATTTGCTATGAAACGGGACTTAAGACTGCGTCGTGCAGGGTAAATTATCAGCGCCTGTCAAATTTCTATTTTTTTATATAATTTACCCCAGTAACTCACACATACATATTTCACACACACTACTTCATTTTGTTGGCCCGGGTCAATGACTTACATTTTTTTTAATAGGTATTTTCGGTTGTGTATTGTCACCAGTTAATCAGAGTTAAAAACTCCTTAGAGAAATCGAAATTGTCATAACTTGTCACTGTACAATGACAATGCTCTGTCAATTTCTGTAAGGAATACAAAGTTTTGATTTACAATATTTGATGATTTATTAAGGCATGACAAACATGTAAAAATAAAAGTCAAGTTCTGATCTGTCACCAAAACCTTCTTCTGAAAATTGGGATTTGATTTTAGTAAAACGCTCCTAATTATTCATATACAAATAGATTAAAATACCTATTGTTGTTAAATTATATATAATCGAATAAATGGTGAATAAAACTTAAGAATGTGTAATCCTTCTTTCTCACAAACCCATTTTTTACACGACTTATACCTACTTAACCTTTCGCATTGGTCCAACGCGCATATATCCGTTAACCTACATGCAGGTTCAATCTCACACTTGGCATTCCCGTGCCATGACGTCCTAAAATACACAGACAACGCAAAGTGAGAAAAAATATTGCATTATTTGGCTATTTTTTGTCTGGTTTTGGTTTGCGCCAGAATTAATATATAAATATATATATATATATATATATATATATATATGCGACAATATACATACTTTATACATACAGATTTAAATACATAGAAAACATCCAAGACCCAAGAACGAATTCGAACCCGGGATCTCCAGCTTCGTAGGCAGGGTCACTACCAACTAAGCTAAAGCGGCTTTTATAGGTAATGCGAGTTTTAAGCGAAGATGCGGTTGTTTTATTTCGATATATATTATGTAATGAAACTTAATGAAAATTAATGGCAGTATTTTGAAATAAGTTTGTTAAGTATTCTTAAAACCTAATGATAGGTAATGAAATAAGTAGGACAAATATGATCAAGTAGGATTTAGTAAATCATTGTCACTATCTGTAATTGGAACTTGGCCGGCCGGACGCGCTATCGTGTGCATGGTTGAATGTACGAGTCCATAGTTATGTTATGACAAATTAGCTCTCATGTTCCTTCTTATAAGAACGATAATTGAATAGAATAATTAGTGGAGTAAATTTTACTGAACTTTTAACACTACTTGGACAATGGTTGCGTATAGCTAAATCCATGTACATGCTGCATACATGCCGTATTGTAACAGTTATAATACTTATAATATACGCAATTGAAATTGCAATCTTACTATTATTTACTACGTTTACGTAACGTCCAAACAATTATTGCGACGTACTTTTTTTGTTTTTTCAACCTGATTGTGGCCTTATAGGTCGGGCCCAATAAATCGATAGGAGTGCGCGGTTGGAAAGTGGCCTGGGGAAAATCCAGGGGAAACCTCCGACACGACCACGCGGGAGGTTTAAACACTGGGATACTCTAAGAGTTTGCGCTCCAGTGAGATTGGTTACGCGGCTTCTACCGAATCTGAGTTGTGAGTGGAATCGTACTGGGAGTTTTGTCGCTGGTTCACTAAACTCTACTAGGCCCGACCTGGGTCGGACTGACTCTACCCGGTGTGACGTACTTACGTACCTATATCCAAAGACTACAATGTATATACTAAAGTACGTATATCCGTATATCCAAAATCAAAGCAGTGAACCAAATAATTTCAAACCATAAAAAACAATCAAATAGAAATTAGAAACCGTACTTACAGACCTGCAGAAATAAGTAGGACTACATACATATATTTTGTTATAAGACTCAGATTATACGTCGTCGTTAGAGATATAACTAAGATAAAAAAAACACATTTATATTTTCATTCTATAATTAGTATGACCATGCGGCTTCGACAAATTCGACAATACAATCTTCTGCTGCTTATTACTTTCTTTGTTGTGTGACACTGCAGATTGATAATCCACGATTCCTGAAGTTATATCACGACATCTGAGATATATTTAGCCATTAAATGTATTCCTATTTGACGAGAAAGCGTGAATATCCACACAAATTTCAATAAGTATTCCAATCCAATCAATCCAATCAGTGGGTTCTTCAATGCTGAGGATCGTGACCGCTATGTCTCTGGCGGGGAGTGCAGATGGCTCGCCAGTGGTTCCGATGATGCGCTGCATGCAGCGCCTGGTATTCTCGGAGTCCGGCGAATTTGAAGATTTTTTCAATCCACCTGGCTGGCCCGAGCTCGTCTATCCTCCACCTTTCCCGTCATCATGATGTACTCGAGGCTAATGGGACGACGCGCGATATGTCCAAAAAATGCCAGTAGATAAGTATGCGTTGTTGGCAAACTGTCGAGAGGCGTGTGTGTATGCGTATTTGGTGTTCGATATCAACATTAGATACGTAAAATTAATGAAATATAAAGAAAGAAAAATGTACACAAATTTTCATTTGAAGTAAGTGACAAATGTCATTACGTTATAAAGATGTTCCGTCAGGGTGACCATTCATTGAAATTAATTTCCATTGTAATGAAACGCATTGGCAACCTTTTAGCGTCTAGAATGCGTTTTCGGGAAGGAAAACATTATAATTTGAATGCATAAGTAAACTTTCGGGACCAAACACTGTATGTTCTCTAAAAAATAAAAGGCTAATACCAAAAATTCCATGTTAAAAGGTTCTTAAAACGCCACACGTCAATATTTATTTACCCTACTTCAGTTAATACAATCTTTGTGTGTGGTATACATATTGTATTCGTATACGGGCAAAATGTCAAAAACAGAGCTGTCAAAGCGAAAAAAGGAGCATGCGTCTGCTCTCGCCGAGGGCCAATGCCCATCTGTCGATTTTTCGAAAGTATGGTGGCAGGGAAAATGTATGGAAAAGTCACTAAAGTTTAGATTTACGTTTGAAATTCTCATTAGTCTTTGCGAGGAAAAATGTGAAAAGTGTGATAACTTATAGTGAATACTTTTGAGATTTGTTTGAGTGTGATTTTGAAACGAAATAATAGATTTTTCAATTCAATTTTGCCTAAACGCCGACACGCGTTCTTCTCATTTTTAGTGCAACTTTACGGTATTGTATTTATTAAAGTGTAATTTATTATAGATTACTAATAGTGATAAAGTGTAAACACACTCTTTGTGATAATAATTACATATATTTTATATATTTTTGTAGAGAATTGTGACCTCCACAGATTGAGAGGTGACGGCTGTTTTTGCTAAATATGCTCGGCGCCCTCTTAATGGCGTACAATTAAAACTTATACACCCTTTTTGAAGTTCCAACGTTTCGAATGTACGTATCACAACATCTTTGGTGATACCCAAAGAGTACATTATTAATACTGAGAAGTGATACCTCAAAAAGGTAAATAAATTTCAATTGTACGCGATTAAGTCCTTGTTAACCAATAATAACCCATTTTATAATCTATGTTTATTATGTATTTTATGTCACACCTGGCCATAAAGCGGCAATTACCGCACGCTCCGCGCGCGGGAAATCCCACTTCCTGGCCAGGGGGTGACATAAAATTTTGTACTTAACACGAGCGGTAATAAAGAAAGCCTCCGATCGCATATTTATCGCCCTTGCCTTCGGCTCGGGCGTCAAATACCTGCGATCTGAGACATTCTTTGTTTTACCGCCCTTGTTAAGTAATGTACTATTATATGTATCTGATGTACCATTGTACCTATTGGTAAAATGTGAAATAATCCAATCTTTAATGATACGAGTACCAATCACATCCACGCCACATATTAACAACACATGAAAAACTCTCAGAATTCGTGAATTTGGTACCAAAAATTTCACCAATGTTTTAGTTAAATTAGAAATGTACTCGTAGTACGAAATTATAGTGGCCTATTTCATGAATTCTGAACCATTAGCCCTGTAAACACAAACAAACACAACATTGATGTACAGTTACAGCCTGTTCTGACGTCAAATTTTATACAATCGGTGTATACTTGACGACCGGTCTTGTTTGACGAACGGTCTAGCCTAAGTTGGTAGTGACCCTGCCTACGAGACTGACGATCCCGGGTTCAAATACCGGTCAGGGCAAATATTTGTGTGTTTGCAAATATCTCTATGTAATTAGTATCTATTAAGGGGCTCCATGCGCTATTCGTCGATTTTTGACGAGTTTTGAGTTGATATTCGTCCGTCAAAACTATAGACATATTTATGGCACAAACGGATATTGGTTCTTCAATCCTTTATCTACATTTGCAAGAGCCGAATTTTGAAAATAATTAATACTTATTTTTTTATGATTAATTCAAACAAGGTCCAAAAAAGCGCTTTTTTTTCGATACAAGTAAGTTGTTTCCGCATTTATTTATATGAAATTTACACGTTTCTGTTCCTTATTGACGTTTCTAACAACGCAAGAGACATTTTTATTTTTAACTCATTTTCACAAAAGTTACGTACAGAAAACTGGTTTTTTGGCCTAAAATTGGCAAAGTTTGATGCCATATACTATCTTGGTAAACCTCGTTACTATATAAACCATAAAAAATACTAGAAAACTGAGAGTTACAGATCGAAGGTAATACGGTATTTGACACATATTAAAATTTATAACAAAGTGTCACTTTTTGGATAGTTAGCCATCAAAATATCACAATAAATCGTAAATTATAAAATTTTACCAAAATCATAAAAAGATATGAATCATCAAAAAGTCAGAAAATTATGTAAATTTTTTTACCGTCCGAAATTCAAATAAAAGGTATCAATAGAATGCTTATGTAAAAATAAAAAATAAATTGTACAGCAACTATGTACCTAAACGCATTATTTTACGACTAAAACAGCAAAATACTAATTTTCCCATACAACGGTTGGTCGAATGCTGTGCAAGTGACGTCATTTGCCAGGGCCAATTTGTAGGAGCCTTTTTGAGACCCGCTAGCGTCGAGCTAGGTTTGTCCCTAATTTTAGCCCTTTATTGTGCTCTAAATGTTGTTGGGCCCATATAGACATTTGATGGTCTCTAAAAACTGGTTCGACTGGCATTATAAAAAAAAATTAGTCAAATAGCGTATTGAGAGCCCCTTAAGTATATCGTCCTCTAGTACCCATAAACCAAGCCTTATTGAGCTTCTGTTTATGGTCGCGGTTCATGTTTGTTGTGTTGTTAGTGAATAGCGATTGCGCGCGAATTTATTAATTATTTATGTTTTTATATTGTTTGTTTTTTGTCCTTCGTGGCTTCACGTGGTCCCAAAGGAAGACCAGCGCTAGCCAATGGCCTAGCACTATGCTGATTTGGGGCCATTTCGTGGCTATGTTCTGTATTGTGGTGTTATGTTTATATTTGTACTGTATTTGTGCCACCGATAAATGTTTTACTTCTTTCTTCTTCTTACTATGGGGCTAGAGAGATATGAGTAACAGTATCCTCTGATACATATATTTGTTAGAGTGTGTATAATGTTTGATCAGAGCAGACTGTAACGCATGCGCCGGCGCCTCGCGGCTCACATTTGCTCCTCGTCTCCAGCGTGTAGTGCTCATCTAGCTCCACGTCCTCGGGGTCTAGGTCCTCCTCCTCCTATTGTTCAAACATTATATAAAATGCATAACAATAGGGATGTTGACAACAAATAAGAAAATCAATGAATCCGAATTTTCTCGAAAAAGGATCAAATTCTCAAGGAAATAGCGAAAAAAGTAATTCAAAAGAATAAATAATTACATAATTCTAGTCTTCGAAGTTTTAGAGGGGGCATTTTTTGTCCCTTTTCCGCAAAACTCACCTGTGTATTGAACGATCATTTACTATGGCGCTAGAGGTCAGTGACGTCACTGATCTGTAGCGCTTTCTCTCTCAAACTAAAAACATTGTAACGGTTGTAGTTTCGTTATTTTTGAATAGAATTTTCAGTATTTGTCATAATTTTATGTATTCTTTCGTATGGAGTAATAATAAATTTTGACTCAACATCCCTATTAACACTTTCAATGCCGGACTTGAATATTGAATGTGCCAGAAACCGATGTATTATAAACCCCGATGGATGCGGGTGGCGCAAGACCGGTCATTGTGGCACTCTTTGGGGGAGGCCTATGTCCAGCAGTGGACGTCTTTCGGCTGATATGATGATGATGATGATGATAAACCCCAAGGAGCGTCTAATACGCTAGCATTCTTCAAGTAAGCTTTACCTAGTACTTTTCAAGTATTTTCAATAATTCTACGCAACTATTTTACCTGTTTTTTGACAAGTATTTTTCTTTTCATTTACGAAGTATTTTCCTCAGTATTTACCAAGTATACTCCCTGGTATTTACCAAGTATTTTTCCTGGCTTCTAACAAGTATTTTCAATAGTATTTACCAAGTATTTTCTAAGTATTCTTCATAGTTTTTCTCTCACTCACCGGTTCGTCGAGCCCAGCGCGGACACCGCGTGGACGGCGAATTTGTCTATCCCCAAGGAGCGTCTAATATACTAGTATTCTTCAAGTTAGTTTTACCTAGGACTTTCCAAGTATTTTCAGTAATTCGCATCAAGTATTTTCCATTGATTTACTAAGTATTTCCCTAGTATTTACTAAGTATTTTCCGTAGTTGTTACCATATATTTTCACGGGTACTTCTCTAGTATTTACCAAGTATTTTCCCTAGTATTTAACAAGTATTTTCCAAGTATCCTCCTTAGTTTTTCGTCTGGAATGGATGCTCACTCACCCGGTTCATGAGCACCGCGCGGCGGATCTCCCTGACGCCGTCATAGACAAGACGGGACGCGTCGATGAACTCGTTCTCATCGAGCCCGGCGCCGCCGCCCAGCGCGGACACCGCCGCGTCCACGCGGACGGCGAATTTGGACATCACTGTAACAAGGAAAGTGTTAAATTAATAGGGATGTTGACTCAAATTTTATTATTACTCCATACGAAAGAATACACTAAACTATGCCAAATAGTGAAAATCCAATTCAAATATATCAAAAAACAACGAAACTACAACCGTTAGAATGTCTTTAGTTCGAGAAAGAAAGCGCTACAGATCAGTGACGTCACTGACCTCGAGAGTCATAGTAAATGACGATCGTTCAATACAGAGGTGCGTTTTGCGGAACAGGGACAGAAAATGCCGCCTCCTAAAAGTTTGAAGACTTATAATTATGTAATTATTTATTCTTTTGAATTACTTTTTTCGCTATTTGATTGAGAATTTGATCCTTTTTCGAGAAAATTCGGATTCATTGACTTTCTTATTTGGTGTCAACATCCCTATTGAATGTACGGTTTAGGGTTTCAGACTATTGTGAACCTATCGTGCGAGCGAGAACAGGCATTCCGGAATATTCTTGCGTGCGATAGAGACAGTAGTAATTTCAAGCAGAATTAGTGCTTCGGGTGCCAACGTTTTCCACCCCTTAAACCTTTATGAAATGAGACAAATTTGGCCTTGATCGATTCCTTACATCCTTAACTAGGTTTATACGTTTTGCTTTTTCCGTAATTCTTTCTAGTTTACGAAATAATAACAAAAACGCAGGACGAAGTTTTCGTGTCAAAAAATCGAAACTGGTTCATGTTTTCAATTGTATGCAACATTTCCAAAAAATCAATACATAATAAACCTAGTAATTAATGATACTTTCGAAAAATGATTTCCAAAAAACACGCAAATCGGTTCAGGTTTAGGGGGTGGAAAACGTTGGCGCCCGAAGCACGTTTTTGTATGAAAAAAATTTGCTAATCATCTAACATCTGGAATATCTGGATGAACACATATAATTCAATTCAATTCAATTCAATCATTTTATTTCAGATATTATAATCCATACAGTACGGTATTAAACCCCTAGTCAAATCAGCAACTTTTTATTAAATGTTCAAAAGCGATTTGTTAATATGAAGTTTGTAGGGAAATACTGTCTTAGTGACGTCACTAAGACAGTGCGAGTAGGTTTGTTCAAATCAGCGTCCTTTTTAAATCTTTAAGCTTATAAAATCTTTCAATTAGCTAAAATAAATTAATAATTGATGTTTTTCGAGTATTTTCGTTAGATTTATTAGTCAAGTAAAAAATAATTTATTTTTACCTTAGTTTAATACCCTATTTGTTAGTAATACACCAAAAATCTAATAACTAATAACACTTTTCACCCTGAAAATCACCCGTCAAAAGGATGAAATAGGCAGGGGCAGTTTACGCGGACGAAGTCGCGGGCAAAAGCTAGTAAAAAAGATCAATTTTACTTTCAACCTTGAACAAATGTTAAACACACACTGCAAACGGTCGGTAAGGTTAAGATTGACGCATTGCGTGTGTTTGAAGCAGTTTAAGTTAATAAGGCATAATCGATTCTAATTAAACGTGTTTTCTATCTCTATTTAAGGTAAACGTTCCAATCTCTACCCTTACCATGAGTTTGCATTACCTTACTCGCTAGCGACTGCGTAAACTATTTAGTACGGACAAAAGTACAGCGCCTCTGGCGGTTACGCAATAGAATAACTAAGAAACCGGCCAAGTGCGTGTCGGGCCACGCGCAAGGTAGGGTTCCGTAGTCGTCTACCCGTTACATTCTGTGGACTAAAAAGTTCGCAAACTTATATTTACTATGTTTTTGACAGAATTAACAACATTATCTATGGACTCTATGGTATCAATGAAAATTGTACGAAAGTTTGCTTTTGCAAAGTACATTTCTGAAGTTCGACTATTACTCGTTAACTAATAATATCTACTTAGCTGTGATAGTTTTCCTTTTAAATTCATCGTATATACTACTACCATGATTTTTTTCAACATGCCTAGTAGCCACCGTTTAGCTGGCAGGGGGGGGGGGGGGACACTTGACCATAGCAAAAATTATCACTTCAAAGCTTAATATCACGCTAACCAATTCTTTAATCAAAAAATGCTTTTAGAATCCTTATAATATTTTTAAAAGAGCTACGAGTATCTAACGATATCCCACACGATGGGGTTTGGCAGAAAAAATAATAAGGGGAGGTACCCTAAACAAAATTTTTTTTTAGGATTTTATTCTACCGTTTTGTCCGCGTCATTGATATGTATACTCATGCCAAATTACAGCTTTCTAGTACTAACGGTTACTGAGAAAAACGGGGGTCGGACGGACGGACGGACATGGCGAAACTATAAGGGCTCCTTGTTTACTACGGGACCCTAAAAATCGCCATACTAAATCGTTTACTCAGTCGCTAGCGAGTACGGTATAGTGCGCGCCATCTACGAAAGCGCGCCCCTCCACAGCCCGAGCCGTACAACTGCGCGCAGATTAGTATGAGATTCGCTGTGGAGGGGCGCGTCGTCGTGGATGGCGCGCACTATAATGCAAACATTGCGAACTCATGCTAAGGCTGCGTTTCCACCAGAGATGTGTTTGCATATATTTGACACCTCGCTCGGCGCGTTGCGAGCGCGTTGCCTAAGGGTACTGGCATTCGAACGTTTAACGTCAGGATGGACTTCTTATCTTGTGGTGACTTTAGTTATGACATAAGAGTGAAAGTGCCACGTATTGGCTACCTATTACTGAACCTTCCATCAGGCGAGACTAAAGCTTAAGCCACACAGAGAGCGGGTGGGCGGTAGCGGCGCGGGCGCGGGCGGCAGCGGCGCGGGAGCTCCTTTGTGCTGCCGCCACCGCCAAAAGCAGCTCCCGCGCCGCTGCCGCCCGCGCCCGCGCCGCTACCGCCCGCCCGCTCTCTGTGTGGCTTAAGCTTAAGGCAAATCGCTCGTCTCTTGCTCGCAGTCATACATGAAAATACAAATGCCGGCAGGGAATTCCAAACTTTAGCAGTATTGCAGTATGCGTTTATTTACGAAATATCATTTTAATATTGTATTAAGGCCGTGTATTACCACTTTTGAGTTTTTAAAAACCATCTGAGACATAGAATATAGTGTCTTAAAATCTAAAAAAAAAATATGTGTTACATAAGGATATTGTCTAGTCAAAATCGCAGTCAGTTACATGACCTGATCAATTTCACTCGATAGAAAAAAATCGCGAAGTTACCCCTTTTTGGAATGTTTTTTCAATACTACGGCTATATTACTGATATTTAACATTTAATTTTTGTACTCAATTAAAGATCGTAAATAGTTATAGACAAATTCGCAGGGTTTGCTTTGATAAAATGATTGGCTTAATGACTATAGCTAAATATTTATGAAACAGCGCGCAGAGCTTGCGTAGAGAGCGGGATGGTCAATTGTAAACTCACGCGTGTTAGAGCGGGACATTTGCGTTGGGGATACCTCCCCTTAAGCAGTAACGCTGCTAACGCAAATTACAAATTTAGAAATAAAGGAAAAATTGAAAAACAAAAAAACACCTTCACATCACACCACACTAGTAGTTTATGCAACTGGTACATAATGAGGGGCATTGAAACACGAGTGTGTTTTAATGCCTAATTATGTACAGTTGCATACATTACTTTATCTACACACATATTATAATTACTCTAAGATGGGTTCAGAAACCGTAGTAAATAAATACAATAATTGTGTTAATACAACCTTTTTTGCACGGTTGCGGAAATATCGAAATCAGAACTGGCAACAGATACCTGAATGTTATTTTAAAAAGTAAAGAGTCCTTATTCTGATGTGATCATGTCGTTCTAGCTCAAATTTCGTGCGATATATATACTAAAAAAACATCGAGCTGACATTTCGCATCGACTGAATTTGAATTTTCAGTGATACTAGAATAGGGACATGTCAACTTTGACATTTAAATTTTGACAGTTTTGTTTGACGTAATATTTTAACATCATATATGAGATTAAAATGAAATATTTTATTACTGCTGTAGCCTTAGCCACAGATAAGAAAATTGCCATAAATTCATTGAATGTTGAAATGAGAGTCATTTTCTACTGTTTCCGAACGCATATTAGAGGATTTATGATATGTGTGTAGATAAACATCTTTGTAAAACTGTATCTTAGCAAATAAACATTCTGATTTCTGATCGAGGAATCGAACCTGCGACCATGCTGTTTTTCAATTTATCCTTTATTTCTAAATTTGAAATACCATTTGATATTTAACAGTAATTCTATTACATCTAATAAATGACATTAGTAAATCTAGGGATTTCATTATATTATAAGCGGACCCCGGTTTAGGATAGTCCAAAAATGTCATTTTCCGATATGTACAATGATGTTTTTGCACCATATGTACGGGAATAAATCACCCGCTAATAACAATTGAACAGGAGCAGCCGAGAAATAATTCGGATCTGCTAACTCGAGATCTTATTAGCGGGTGATTTTTTAAATATTTCAATTTCATTTATTTCGAGACCAACTTGGATCATTATTGTTAGTAGATGCTTACAAACTAATGTTAGTAGGTACATTATCATGACATACGTGATACGAGTAGCATACGTCGGAATACAAAAGATTATGAATTTAAGTAGGTAGGTAATAAATAAGTGATGACAATTTTAATGGCAAAAAGAAACTTTGATTGATAAAAACATTATAAAATAAATAAAATCAAATTGCTAAATTAAAATGTCAAATGAAATTGTAGAATAAAATTGTAAAATAGAATTGTAAAATAAAATTGTAAAATAAAATTGTAAAGTAAAATTGTAAAGTAAAATTGTAAAATTAAATCGTAAAATAAATTGTAAATTAAAATTGTGAAATGAAGTTGTAAAATGAAATAGCTAATAATGAAATAGCTAATAAATATTGAGAAATTATTATTATTATTTTATTTTGACGCTTTGAGACCATTTACATCTTTGGGATACTATATTAAATTTTGTTATTCAGACTCAGACCTTATACCTCTCTAACTATACTGATATTGTAATAATTGTAATAGATAATTAGCATTTTGACATGAAAAAATTATTATATTCTTATTGTCATTATTTCTTAAATTGTAAATTATTTTTTCTCATGAAAAATGTAGCATATGCTTGTATTGTCAGACTTTATTACGAGTAAATTGTAAATTGACATGTAAAAGTGCCCTTGTGGCCTATTTCCTAAAAAAAATCCCGTACATATTTGCGGACAATATCATACATTCAATTTGGGCCACTAAGTTAAAGACCGGCGGCTTGTTACTCGCAGTTTTGATTTTATTACGTATAAAATAAACAAACTAATATTGAAAATTACCCGGAATTCTCTAGGACACAACCGGGAAATTGGAAAAAGAACGGGAAATTTTGGAAATTCTATGAAACTCCAGTGTTTTTAGAAAGGGTCAGAAGGTGTCCTTGGTGCTGAAAGGGTTATAGAACTAAGTACAAGCTTTGTGTAGGATGTTTGTATGGTGAGAGGTAATGTCAAGGCCTCTAAAATGCCACTGTCAGCGGGTCAAGGCGGTCATAATCTTATATCCTCTTTAGAATAGAAATGTTTGACGTGGACAGCTTAGTGCGTAGAAGATACACGTTTTCAGGGTTCCGTCCCCGAAGGGTCCAAACGAAACCCTATTGCTGTCACTCACGCGTCCGTCCGTCCGTCGTCTGTCACACAGGTTTTAGAACCAGACGGTTGGAGCTACAGACTTAAATTTTTCACATTATAAGCATATTGGTGGCCCAAAGCCATACAAATAGTTAAAACTAATCGGAACACTAAATGTGCGAAATCTAATTCGCACTTGGCCGCTTTTTTATGATTTTTCGACTATTTTAGCATAGTTGACTGGAGGCCTCGGGTTGGAATTCCGGTCCGCACATTTATTTGTGTTATGTACCATTCTTGTACCCTTTAATGCTTACATTTTTGGTCTTGTACCATTCTGGTGTCTTTTAATGCCGATATTTTAGCATAGTCATGTCATCTCATATCCTATTAGATGAGAGCGTTATTAATTATTATACTTACAGCGTTATATCACTTACCCATTTTATTTAGGTTATAATATAATGGACTATAGTTATTTTACATATAACCAACAACAAAGACTTTGAATTGAATTGAGTTTTCGTGATTTTCTTTAAACATACGCGTATAACGGTAAAAAGATTAAAGACGCTTAGAGAGGCTGCGTATGCCTTGAGGCTTTCTTATTGTATTATAATTCCACTAATTATAAAATCCGGTGCCATGTTCTGTTGCGTAAATGACATTCTAAAATTGTGCACATATTTCGAACCGTGAGATCTTCGAGAAGACAGTATGGTTGCCAGTTTGTTGCACTTTTAGCACCACCCCCACCCCAGGGCCCCTATTCTGTGCCAGGGTTCGACCCCCCCGTTTTCAAGGGAGTGCATCTTGACTATTAGAAGTTCTCAAACCATCCGAACTTCCGAAGGACTCTCAGTGTATATGTACAATTAGTATCATGCTAACAGTTAAAAAGATGACTGAAAATTGACAAATATTTGCCTTTACCGGGATTCGAATCCGGAAGCATCAGCGTCGTAACAACTAGGCTAAAGTGGTCGTCAATGCAATAATGTTGTTTGTTTGTTGACCTCTTTGTTGACGACCTAGTTGGTAGTGACAATCTGCCTACGAAGCTGGAGGTCCCGGGTTCGAATCCAAACTAGGCTAAAGCGGTCGTCGGTCGTCATAAACACACGCTTCTGACATATTTGACTGGTCAACAACGCTCTTCTGACATTTTTGAAATTGACAATATTTCATAATTTCCAAAAGTCTTAATTCGAAAACCCTTCTGACATATTTGACTGGTCAACAACGCTCTTCTGACATTTTTGAAATTGACAATATTTCATAATTTCCAAGTCTTAATTCGAAAACCATTTCGGTAAAAACGTGTGAAGTACACAAAAACCATTTTTTTAGATTTTTTTCTCCGTTAATTTTGGAAAAAATCGCAAATTACTGTAAACCGAAAGTTGACGTCATCTTCCTCGCTGTATTCAGGGAGACCTTAGTACAGAGTACAGACAATCGCTGTTCTGGAGTGGCTCTGGATTCTTGTTGGGAAGATGACGTCATATTTTACTTACGCCCTTTTGGAATGACCTACTTTTCAACGTGTTTTTTTTGTATGAAATAATGAGTTAAATTGAAAAAGAAAAAATACGGGTGGCTTAAGTTTTTACCTATTTTCTAACTAATTCATAAAATAAAGTAGTTAAAAATATGAAATGTTGTCAACTCCAACTACATCAGATAAGCTTTATGCTTGTTTGCCAACGTCGACGTATATAAAAGAAATAGTAATTATATTCAATTAATATTAATTACCACCGGTCATAAGTCACCGTTCAAATGTTATATGTTTAGTTGTGCAACATGAACTGACATTTATCAAAATATTGCGAAGATCACTATTGAAATATGCCTGAGGCTGTTTTATACTTAACAATTTTTATGCCACACCTGGCCATAAAGTGGTAATTACCGCACGCTCTGCGCGCGGGAAAACCCACTTCCTGGCCAGGGGGTGACATAAAATTTTGTACTTAACACGGGCGGTAAAAAAGAAAGCCTCAGATCGCATATTTATCGCCCTTGCCTTCGGCTCGGGCGTCAAATACCTGCGATCTGAGACATTCTTTGTTCTACCGCCCTTGTTAAGTAATGTACTAACCGAAGAAGAATAGACACGATGACATAGACATATTCTTTTTCTCATACCATTCGGACCAGTTTTTAGAGACGATCAAATGTTTGTATGACCACCTAACCTACAATTAAGCTTAAGCCACACAGAGAGCGGGAGGGCGGTAGCGGCGCGGGAGCGGGCGGTAGCGGGACGTGAGCGGGACGGGAGCGGGCGGTAGCGGCGCGGGAGTGGGCGGGAGCGCCTACCTATCCTACCTATGGCTTAAGCTTTAGAGCAACACAGAAGACTAAGTATATAATAGCGGAGCACTGCAAAAACCCTCCACACTGATTGACCGACAGGCGTGACGTCACGCCTGCTTTCTCTTATTTCCGTTGAAAAAAGGGGATTTTGCCGTTTAGCACGCGAAATATTGCGCTACAGAGAAAAGGGACCCCCCCGTGCATACAAAACTTTCTTATGAAGGGGGGGGGGGGGCTTTCCTCTGTTGCTGACTGTACATAGGTTGCCTTACAATTTATTTTTTATTGAAACATGAGAATTCTATTGGCAACTTTCAATTTACATTTGAGATATAAAAAAACAACATTTTTGCAAATCTTTATAGTCCCGTTTTTATGTTTGTAATTAGGGTTTGCAAGATCCGTTGATTTTAAGGATCCGGATAATTCGGATCTTAAAATTCGTAGGATCCGGATATCCGGATATTTCGGATAAAACGGATCCATTTCAATATTATCGATTTTTTGTTTAACAACTGCTTTTTTCAAGTAAGTAGCTGTTGTATACTTGCTTATAAAGTGTAACTAGCAGTTAAAAATTAAAATAATTGCCATATCTTCTAAATAATAAACAAATAATTATCAATCAATCAGTCAAATTACAATCACGCACGCAGGAACACTGATAACATTCCAGGTAGACGACCCAAACAAAAGCAACTAACTATTGTGTACCTGCACTAACATAGTAGTAGGTTGCTTCAGCAAAATTAAACGAACCAATTAACGTTAATAAAAAAAATGTAATTGTGGCTGAAGCTTAATAATAACCGAAAGGTTGTTTTATCGGGCGAGCGAAATAAAGCGCTAAAGTTTTGCAAGAGATCTGCTATCTATCGGCCAGAGGCAGCTTGCAAAGCTGAGAACTGAGGATGGTAGAATCGTTTTGTCCAAACCTGGGCTCTTGAGTGAGATACAGGATTTTATGGACACAGGGTTTTTAACACGTTAAGGGTAATGGGTAGAGTTAGATTTTCCCGAAATTATACCGGAGATATACCGGGCGTTAGCCTGTACGACATTAAAATGGCATTCAAGCAGCTTAAAAACAGCAAGGCACCAGGCGATGATGGAATATTTATTTTTTATTTATTCCAAACACATGCAAGTTTACAGTACATAACCAAAACACTCGCACGCTACAACAAATTACACATTGAATTGAATACATCATAAGAAGTCATTATACAATAACGGCTGAGCTCCTGAAGGTGGGCGGAAAGCCAATCCTTAGGGCGCTTCAAAAGCTTTTCGATTCCGCCGTAGTCAAAGGCAGAAAGCCAAAAGCACAGAACAAGAGAGTGATGCTGTTGTTCTTCAAAAAGGGAGATAACACCATGCTGAAGAATTATAGGCCCATCTTAATTCTAAGCCAAGTCTACAAGTTGTTTTCGTGTCATTACGAACTATCTCACACGCAGTTTTGACGACTTCCATCCTCTCGAACAAGGCGGTTTCAGGAAAGGCTTCACCGTAGACCACATATATACGCATCGTCAGATTTATTATACATTAGACTGAGTGGACATTAGAGTATGTGAGCTACGAAAAAGCCTTTGATTCGATCGAGGCGGGCTGTGCTGTGTTATAAGCTCTCCAGCGGTACCAATTAGGCTACTACTGGTATATCGACGTGCTAAAGTGTTTAAATACGAGAACACCACTATGTCAGTCTGTCTCCAGGAACAAAACTCTAAACCAACACCATTGCAGCGGAGAGTTAGGCAAGGAGATATCATCTCTCCGAAACTAATTCACTGCTGCACTGGAAGATGTTTTCAAGATTCTGGACTGACGGGGGCTCGGCATCAACATAAATGGCGAGTATATCACTCGCCTTCGGTTTGTCGACGATATGGTTATGGCTGAGACTAAGGAGAACTTAAGTACTTGCTCGATGATCTGAGCTGAGTAGGTCCTCTGAAGAAGTTGGTCTTAAGATGAACATGGACAAAACGAAGATCATGTTTAACGTCCATGTAGTACTAGCTCCAGTTAAGAACTGAGACTATGCTCTTTAACTCATTATGGTCGAATATGTGCATCTGGGACAATCGGTCCAGTTGGGCAGGTGAAGGAGGAGATCAATCGTCGAATCTGTCTTGGCTGGGCGACCGAGCTGATCTGATGGGCTCCTTATAACCGAAACGAGTAGTTGATGACTGTGGAAAAAAGCACAGTCGATAATGAAGGCTCGTATCGAAAATGAAGTTTATGCCAGAAACTTATTTCTTTTGTTACGTTATGAAATAATATACATCCCATTCAGATTTACCATTTAAAAATAGATAATACAAGCTTTCTTTTAGTTCATTATCATATTTTTGATTACATTTTTAAAGATCCGTAAGATCCGAAATATCCGGATCCTGAGAGCTTTAGGATCCGGATCCAAAAAACGGCGGATATCCGGATATTTCGGATATCCGGATATCCGGATTGCAAACCCTATTTGTAATTAATTTGTCTAATTTACGATACCTATTGTGAAAATTTGATTGTTTTCTAAGCATATAACCACACCATGTTATAATTTGTAACATGGGTCTACCCAATTCTGTGATACCTACAGTCAATGGCATATATAAATATGTATACATTTTTGGACCTTATTTCAATGGAATAAGGTGAAAAAATGTATACATATTGGTGCCCTTGACTGTACCAAGTGTACCAGGGATGTGCTAAAAAAATGCTTAACTGACTTGCTTGCTTAAACATTATTCTGTAAGTAGGTAGTTCCGATCGTGTCGTCCCCGTCACGTCGCGTGTAAACGGGCAAACTAAAATGGTCTAATGAATAGCTGTCACCGCGTTCACCAAAGCGCCTAAGGCAACAGTTGCGTACAATTGGTAAAAAAAACCGCATTGTGTAAATACTAAATATCAGACAGAATCATACAGAGGATTTCCTTACTGATGTTGCGCAACAATCCGAAGTGGCTTCCCTGTTGCTCTAGTAGATACGAGTATATAAGTTTTTTCGAAACATAAACTAATTCGAACGCGTTTGCGTTTTGTCTCAAAATGTATGAAAACGCTCTCACCGAGTTTGAAATACGCGCGTTCATCGGTTAGCAACAAATGTTATACTCGCTGTTTTAGTTTCCACTGGTGACCACCAGAGGCGCTGTTCACGTTTTCATACCACTTTCATACATTCTGAGACAAAACGCAAACGCGTTCGAATTAGTTTTTGGAAAGTAGTGTTTCGAAAAAACTTATACTATTACTATACTATTTTTTTTTACTTATACTAGTTCTTATATAGTATCTACTAGCTTTTGCCAGCGACTTCGTTCGCGTAAAAGGTATGATTTTCGGGATAAAAAGTATCCTATATGTTAATCCAGGCCATAATCCCGTTGTATACCAAGTTTCATCATAATCCGGTTCAGCCGTTTTTGCGTGATTGAGTCACAAAGATCCAAACACACTAACATTCGCATTTATAATATTAGTAGGATTTTATCTCACGAGCGCGGGGGTGAGCCACGGTTGTGTGTTGAGCTTATAACGCACACATAGACAATGTGCATGTTTAACTATACATGCACATTGTCTAAAGACCATATCATAGCTATTTTCATAGTGTTATGTCGTATGGTATCTTGGTTTGGGGTAAAGCAGCTGATATACAGACAATTTTTGTGTTACAAAAAAGAGCCATTCGCTCCATATATAACCTAGGCTCACGAGAATCTTTAAGAGAACTCTTTAAAGAAATCAACATTTTAACTGTAGCGTCCCAGTACATCTATGAGAATATTGTTTATGTCCTTAAGAACATAGACTCCTTCTGTAAAAATTCTGATATACATAATTTTAATACTAGAAATAAAAATAAAATTGCCACTAAAAAATTTCGTGTCCGTAAAGTATACAAATCTTTTGTAGGTCAATGTGTCCGTTTTTATAATAAGTTACCTGATGAAGTTTTGAATTTACCTTTTCCAGCTCTTAAAAAGTACTTGAAAAAATCATTGATGTCGAAGGCTTATTACAAGGTTGAGGACTATCTAACAGACAGAAAAGCATGGCCCAAACCAGATACTTAAATAGAGTAAAGATTCATATATTGTGTATTTTTTAATTTTATCTAGTTGACGCAGTTCTTGCAAGAAAACATATCAAAAGATTTATAACTAAATTTATAGTCTAAAGGATTCAATTTTTTTTTTCCTAAATAGAATTTGACAATGCTAAGGTATACAGTTTCGAAATGTTTTCTTGCAGAATTACACACTGTACATAACTGGTTTTTTTCCTCATTTTATTCTTTGTTTTTGTGTTGCTTTATATAGATACTTAGATTTCTTGATCTTAAGTAGGTTAAGTATTATCATTTATCATTGTAATAAGCTTATTTTTGTGAGAAAATGGCTGACTGTCGAGTTTCTTTCGGCGTTTCTTCTCGGCAGTGGCCTCTGTGAAACGCTAGTAGGGTTTGACTTGTAAAAGTGCCATTGCGGCCTACTTACAGAATAAAGTTCATTTTATTCATTTTTTTTTTTTTATTCATACAATAATTCAAAATATTGGACTATAACCCCCCCTTGGAACCTCGCGTGATTTCTGGATAAGCCCTTTCGATCCCTGGTTCCATCATTCGATGGACGTGAGATCGGCCGGGTCCGTGAGTGTGTGCCTAGGACGCCGGACCGTGCGGCCACAGAATACGTAATAGTACAAGTACAGAAGCTTCACTTTCTAACAAAAACGGCGTTTATGCATAAAAAACATGCCTACTCTGTGCATCTCTGTCTATCGTATAACTTGTATTCATTCACACGCGGCACGTGTAGCGCTAGGGCTATCGACTCGTCGCTCGTCGCGTTCTAGTCTGCGGCGGTAACGTGCATATAGACGCGTTCGCGCGGCGGCGGGCGGCCCTCGACTGACGGCCGGCCTCGGGCCGAGCGAGCGGTAGGCATTTAAAGCGACGCGCGCCGCCCACTGCAAGCCCCTTGGTGCGGCCCCTAATCATTGATCAACTAGTTACGACAGAGTGGAACACTCATTAACACATGCATGTTACATACGAAACTATACTTTAAACGTAATAATAACTCGCGTTTCCTTACATACTTACATAGTTCTTGGGAAGCTGTCAATTACGAAAGCAATTATTGGTTAGTAACAAATAAGTAACGGGTGTTCTAAAATTTACGTAAGATTTAAATTGGCCTCCTTTTACGGCACGGAAAAGTACTGGCCACAAAAAAAAAGAAATTGACAGCTTACAGTTTAGGGCTTTTAAAAATGTACTACTACAAGAGAGAACAACGCGTTTTTATTCTTCAGAAAAAAAAAATGAATGTTTGGCTGCGACAGTTTACAAATTTCGTGTAGGTACTAGGTACTGTCTCGTTTCGGTGATTAGAATTGGCCCCCTATGTCATGTGATTTAAACCCCATCAGATTATTGTCTATGATGTTATTTGAAGTCAAAGGTCTATGCCAATGAGCCCACAACCACTGATGCACTAAAAGTGGAGGTTCAACGTTGCATTTACGAAATTCAGCCACATTTGTGCAAAATGGTCAAGGTAAATTTCATTAAAAAAATTCGTATGTGTAAGCAAAGCCGTGGTTCGGGCGGTTTGAAAACTTCTAACAGTCAAGTTGCCCACTCATTTGACAAAGCCTAATCCCAAAAAGGTCTAGTTTCCCCTCGGGGTTGGAAGGTCAGATGGCAGTCGCTTCCGTAAAAACTAGTGCCTACGCCAAAATCTTGGGATTAGGTAGCGGACCCCAGGCATCCTTGAGAATGCAACTGTACTGGGATAACGCTAGGAGGATGATGATGATGAAGCAAAGCCGTGGTGGATATTTGCCCGATATGCTATTTCATACCCTATCCTATGTAGTTAATGTATAAATAAAAAATGTGTTTTCCATTTCATTCAAATCTTGCGTAAAATTTGGAACACCCTTTGGGTACACCTAGGTATAAGTACTGGAAATAATTTGAGTTAGCAGAGTTCCATCAAAATGATTCGTTCGAAAAGCTATTTTACCGTTCAAACAATTAGGTTCGAAATCGAATAACACTTTTCCCAGAAATTCGGTCAATAAAAAAGTATTTCAACTTATATACAACCTTCGATGTTGTATTCATGTTTTCATTTCAGTTCACGTTAAGCCGCTTACTGTAACTGGGGCGTTGGAAAAAGAGGAGAGGTAGGGCAAGCTCTCTCGATACAAACTTTGTGCAGGATTTTCTTCGTTTGTGTTTGCACTAAAGTTATGATTTTTGGTCAGTATGCTTATTTTTCTGTTAACTATTTCGTGATGTAATTTTTTTTCATTGATATTATTTTTAATTTTTTTCATTTTTAATTTCTTTGAAATATTTGAAAATTTCCACATCACTTTCTTCGCATATCTAAAATATTTACATCCAAAAAAAATATTACATTCGTTAGTGCCAAAACCTACGAATAAAACGTGCACAGAGTTTGTATGGAGAATGCCTTGCCCACCCCAGCGCCTTAAGGCCGTTTTTTATCCTGACTGTGGCTTTATACCGGGCCCATTAAAGCGATAGGAGTTCGCGGTTGGAGAGTGGCCTGGGGGAAATACAGGGGAAACCTCCGACGCGACCACGCGAGCGGTTTAAACACTGGAATATTCTAAGAGTTTGCGCTCCAATAGTAGTTGATGGCTGTGAAAAAAAAGTATATACAGTCGGCAATAAAAGCTTGTACCAAAAATTTAATTTTTGACAGAAACTTATTTTCAAAATAAGATATCGTGATATTACAAACTCCATACAAACTTTGTGCAAGTTTTTCTTCGTTTGTGTTTGCACTACACTTATGATTTTCGGTCAGTATGCTTATTTTTCTGGTAGCCATAACCTGGAGAAATATTTTTGTTATTTTTTGTATTTGAAATTTTTGTTTTTTTTTTCCTTGAGGTTCTTCGTATATATCCAATGTTTACAAGCAAAAAAAAATATGTGGGAGTGCCCAAACCAACGAATAAAACGTGCACAAAGTTTGTATGGAGAAGGCCTTGCCCTACCTACCCTGCGCCTTAAAGGTTTCCTTACATTATGATATTTGTGTGGTAGTAAGACGTGCAAAATGAAAATGGTGACCATAATGATAATGATGATGATGATGAAGGCGACACAAGCAGCGTTGTATGACACGTTCACGGGGGAGAGACTCACGCCGGAGAGGGAAGCTGATGTGCGAAGATTGAACCTTATACCGTAAGTAATAAGATTTATTGTTCAGCCGCGTATCTCTCATAACAATGCAGTGTCAAAAATGTTGGTGGAATTCGCCGCTAGATGTCGCTGTTCCCTCTGCGACAATTCCTGAAGCGCGGGTGTTAAGATTTTTCTTGAAACAACGACCCCTGGCTGTCTGACCTTTGTCAGTGGTATAGTTGACGAAATATAAGCTGCAGAGCTGCACCGATTTCTCGAACAACTTGTATGGCGAATCGGTGCAGCTTGTATTTCGTCAACCATACCTACTATTTTTGGACCCCTCTGAACAGTTTTAATATAACATTTCTAATATTTATCAGAGCGTTTGTGGTTGTGGCCCAGCTGCGCCCGCGTCACACCTGTGACACGCGAAGGAACGTAAGCGCCTAAGCGCTGTGGGTAAGTATGTGTGCGTGCGCTGTCGGGACACGCGTCAATGGTTTGCGCGGGTGCGTAGCGCGTGGCGCGGACGAATCGCGAGGCGCGAAGGCACGCAATCGGCAACAGGCGGGTCTCTCAGGGACGAGGTAACTGCCCTCGGTGCGGGGGATTCGTGTTCGTTCTGTATGTAAAACACGTTGATCGAATCGGCCGACGCGACGCGACTACTGTCGGCGGCGATCTTATGGCTTAGTGCGAAAAGTGTGGAACAAAAAGTGAAAAGTGTGGTTAAAGCACTCCGCTTATGCTGACTCGAGTCGATAGGTTTGGGGGACCCTAATGACTACTCTATGCATCTTTTTAAACTTAATTCCAGCTGGTGCGCGATCGAAGTGGCAGACTGTCAGCCCCACGAACGCCGGCGCATGGACTACTCATGCAACAACCCCCGCTACCCCCCGCGCGGGGCCACCCTCACGCCTTACAGCCGGCTGCTGCCACCGATCTTCGGGAGGAACTACTCCGCCCGTCCCGCGCAGAACGGAGAGGATCTGCCCAATGTTAGGGCCATCAGGTACCAATATAGACCCCAAGCCCTGTAAGGAGCGTTCTACAGGACTGGAGCGCTCATCTAGCTGCCGCGTAACTCGCATAGACACTCGTGGATCGTGGACTACTCGTGCAACAAACTTCGCTACCCCCCCCCGCGCGGGGCCACCCTCACGCCTTACAGCCGGCTGCTGCCACCCATCTTCGGGAGGAACTACTCGGCCCGCCCCGCGCAGAACGGAGAGGATCTGCCCAATGTTAGGGCCATCAGGTACCAATATAGACCCCAAGCCCTGTAAGGAGCGTTCTATAGGACTGGAGCGCTCATCTAGCTGCCGCGTAACTCGCATAGACACTCGTGGACTACTCGTGCAACAAACTTCGCTACCCCCCGCGCAGGGCCAACCTCACGCCTTACAGCCGGCTGCTGCCACCCATCTTCGGGAGGAACTACTCGGCCCGCCCCGCGCAGAACGGAGAGGATCTGCCCAATGTTAGGGCCATCAGGTACCAATATAGACCCCAAGCCCTGTAAGGAGCGTTCTACAGGACTGGAGCGCTCATCTAGCTGCCGCGTAACTCGCATAGACACTCGTGGACTACTCGTGCAACAAACTTCGCTACCCCCCGCGCAGGGCCACCCTCACGCCTTACAGCCGGCTGCTGCCACCCATCTTCGGGAGGAACTACTCGGCCCGCCCCGCGCAGAACGGAGAGGATCTGCCCAATGTTAGGGCCATCAGGTACCAATATAGACCCCAAGCCCTGTAAGGAGCGTTCTACAGGACTGGAGCGCTCATCTAGCTGCCGCGTAACTCGCATAGACACTCGTGGACTACTCGTGCAACAAACTTCGCTACCCCCCGCGCAGGGCCACCCTCACGCCTTACAGCCGTCTGCTGCCACCCATCTTCGGGAGGAACTACTCGGCCCGCCCCGCGCAGAACGGAGAGGATCTGCCCAATGTTAGGGCCATCAGGTACCAATATAGACCCCAAGCCCTGTAAGGAGCGTTCTACAGGACTGGAGCGCTCATCTAGCTGCCGCGTAACTCGCATAGACACTCGTGGACTACTCGTGCAACAAACTTCGCTACCCCCCGCGCAGGGCCACCCTCACGCCTTACAGCCGGCTGCTGCCACCGATCTTCGGAAGGAACTACTCCGCCCGCCCCGCGCAGAACGGAGAGGATCTGCCCAATGTTAGGGCCATCAGATACCAAATACCAATGGACCCCAAGCCCCGCAAGGAAACGATCCAAAGGACTGGGGGCGTTCATCTAGCTGCCACGTAAGGCGTTAATCCCCCCAAGGGCGGGCAGGGAGTGCTTTCATAGTAATTCTACTCGTTTTATTGACCTTCTTTCAGCCGGACCTTGCAGGACCCTTTTGCTGAGATAGTGACGGGGCGTATGTAGGTCGAGAGGCCTACACAGCGGTGTTTTATCGCTCAAGCGAGTGGAATTATTATAAGAGTACTCGCTGCGCTGAGATTTGGCGTAGGAACTTCGGGAAAACGCTAGGAAGATGGATTTAAGCACATGCTACCCGGTCCTGCAGCCTCCTTAAAACTGCCACGGCGGTGAGCTGGCGGAGCCGGATTTCGTTGGTGGCTTGAGACGGTATTCCAAAGCTCTATAGCCGCGGTTAGTCCGCTATACTTGTGGGTTGTACCAAACTGTCCTAAACGGTGTTCGGTTAAAAACTGCCGGCGCTATATTTATCTTCGGGTTGTCGTAACTCGCCGCCCTAAGCTTTTCCGCCGCGTGCAGATGTGCGTACTCGATGTTATTGGTACTAGGCATTCATAAATAGAAAAAATATCCACATCGGTTTTGTCTATTTCCAAGGGTGGCGATAGCATCCGACGGACGTCGCTCCAGCGAACATCACACGCAACTGGTGACGCACGTAGGCGTCTTCCTGACTGCTGAAGTGACATCACTCCACGACACCGTCAACTACGTCGTTCTCACAAGGGACTGTTGCAAGCCGGGCGGTGAGCAGGACCCGAGGTGTCTCCCGATACGGTAAGATTCTGTCATTCAAATGCGTCGAGCATTTCAACTATTTCCAAAAGTGTCGATAGTATAGCATCCGACGGACGTCGGTCCAGCGAACATCACACGCAACTGGTGACGCACTTAGGCGTCTTCCTGGCTGCTGAAGTGACATCACTCCACGACAGTCACGACACCGTCAACTACGTCGTCTTGACGAGGGGCTGCTGAAAGCCGGGCGGTGAGCAGGACCCCAGGAGTCTCCCGATACGGTAAGATTCTGTCATTCAAATGCGTCAAGCATTTCAACTATTTCCAAAAGTGTCGATGGTATAGCATCCAATGGACGTCGCTCCAGTGAGCACCAGACACCAGGACGCCAGTTGTCTCCCGATGAGGTAAAGTCTGTCATACACCGAACATCTCCGTGAACCTCGTCTTCGCAGCCACGACCACTCTGACAAGAGTATCTCACTAAGAAGAAGAGAGTTATGTAGTGCAAAGGCTTTGAGCAGTTCAAGTGTTATATCATTTAATCGCACGACGTCCATGACTTTTGTCTAAGCTATTACTCTCTCTTGAAGCTAGCGCCACTGGCAAAGAACTTGTGAGCAAGTAAACGCTAGTGAAGTGAACCTTTGCGAGTAGCCGCCAGCCATACCTACAGGAAAACATACCAATAATCGAAAATGCATGTTAATAAAAAAGAACAGAGTTTGTTTTGTTTTAAAACGAAACGTGACAAATTGTAAGTTAATCTCTTCGTCGTCTGACCAAGTTTTTTTTTATGCAGAGTGGCAGACGACGACGTACATTTACGCAGGAGCAACGTGCGCTGCCTGAACCTGACTGCGCCGATCACATATCAGTTTTTAGGGTGCGCGCCGACCAGTCTACCGCCGTCAAGGGTGCGTAGATACAGCTTGTTGAAAATACACAATTTACTTTAATTTTTATGAATATAAACGCGTGTTTTCGCACGTTGTGCTAATCTAGAGCTTTCTATTGAGAAGTGCATGGATTACATTTTTGACGACAAACTTACTGTCAGATGCAAGGGCGAGTGATATAGCAATAGACAGCCGAATTGGCTGAGCTTTTTGACCCTTTCCGAGTGCAGCAGGTGTGGGCAGGTGAACAAAAATGCTAACATATTGGTGGCCACATACAGGCAAAAGAAGCGTCGGTCGTCCACCAGCCCGATGGGTCGACGACATTAAAAATACTGCGGGTTACTCCTGGATGACACTAGTGAGGCACCGGGATGAGTGGCGTACTAGAAGAGAGGCGGCCTATGCGATGCGGCGATTACAGGCTGAAAATGATAACGATGATTGGATGATGATAATATAAAATGTACGTTTCAGATAAATACCTCTCCTCCCCTTCTGGACCTCTCCGTAGTTTACGGTAACAACGAGCAAAACATGCGCAAAGGCAGGCAGGGGACCGGTGGCCGGCTGCAGGCAGAACTGGTTAAGGGCAAGGAGTGGCCGCCGAGCGGATCGCCCCTGTGTCTGCTGAACGAAGCGCAGAGGGGAGAGACGAGGTGCCATAACGGAGGTAAGGTATTAGGGGACAGGCGGCTGCAGAGAACTGCTCAAGGGCAAGGAGTGGCCGCTGACGGCTCCAGATAACTGCTTAAGGTCAAGAAGTGCCCACCGAGCGGGTCGCCCCTGTCGCTGAACAAAGCGCAGAGGGGAGAGACGAGGTGCCATAACGGAGGTAAGGCATACAGGGACAGGCAGCCGGTTGCAGATAACTAATCAAGGACAAGGAGTGGCCTCCGAGCGGGTCATCCCTGTGTCTGCTGAAGGAAGCGCAGAGGGGCGAGACGAGGTGCCATAACGGAGGTAAGGCATACAGGGACAGGCGGCCGGTTGCAGATAACTACTCAAGGGCAAGGAGTGGCCTCCGAGCGGATCGCAGGTCGCCCGTGTCTGCTGAACGAAGCGCAGAAGGGCGAGACGAGGTGCCATAACGGAGGTAAGGTATACTAGGCTGTGCCTGTATCTTGGGGCCCTGGAGTGCAAATACGTGAATCAGGTTTGATTTAACGAAAAAAAAAAACATAAAAAAAGAGATGACGTGACAACAATATAACATACTGTGTCTTGTACTGTTACATGTTGCGCGTTCGGAGTTCGGAGATGGTATCCGCCATCCGCCATGTGTATCCCTTGCCTTTAGATAATTTTTGTCTTCAAGGGGCCTCTGCGCTGTTGGCTTCTGCCCCACGCATGCCTTCCAAAGGTCCGGGACTCCACACGTTCCCGAGGTATGGCAATAACATACTGTTTATACAGCTTTGTTTATTCTAGCTAATCCAGCCATGAACGCGCTAGTGGGTGTGAACCTGTTCGGGCTTTGGTTCACGCGGAACCACAACCAACTGGCGGACGCACTGGCGCGCATCAACCCGTGCTGGAGCGACGACCAGTTGTTCGCAACTGCGCGTGACATCAACATCGCGCAATGGCAGCAGCTGGTGTTCTATGAGCTCATGCCTTCTGTGATGGGTGAGCTTTATTCTAGCTAATTTAGGCGTGAATACGCTCACGGCAAGTCTGTTCGGGCTTTGCTTCACGCGAAACCACAACTTGTTGAAGCGCGGACCGACCAACCCTATCCTTCATGCCTTCCGGATTCCGGAGCTTGGAAGATCACTGGCTTTATGTCGCCAACTCGCCACGTCGGAAACAAACGGACTTTCGATCGCTCATCGGGATAATTCAGCCCAGTTCCCTGAACCTTTACGCCTGTTACAGGTTACCAGTTCTTGCCGCGCTGACCAACCAAACCCCTGTCCTTCATGCTTTCCGGAGCTAGGAAGATCACTGCCTTTATAACGCTATGACGGAAGCAGACGAGCTATCGATCGCTCGTCGGAATCATTCAGCCACTGAACCTTTATGCCTGTTACAGGTTACCAGTTCTTGCTGCAGCAAGGAGTGATCTTCAACACATATGGCCACGTGGACGACTACGATGAGACCCTGGAGCCGAGGTTGAGTCTCGAGTTCGTGCTCACTTACCGTTGGTTCCACACTATGCAAGAAGGTCGGTTAAGGTAATTGTCTTCATTCAGCGTCGTCAAATGAACAACAAATAGAAAAAAAAAACAATGCATATACATAGGTACGGTCAACCAATTTGTTTTCTGGGCCACTACGTACCTTGTCACAGTGAAATTGATATAAAATCTCTAGCGGCTTTCATATTGATTTTCACTGTGACAAGGTACGAAGTGGCCTAGAAATCAAATTAGTTGACTGTACCTAAGAAAAAATCTGATAAGTGCGACCCTGACTCGTGCGCCCTGAGTTTCGTATAATAAGGACATTACTTAACAAGGGCGGTAAAACAAAGAATGTCTCACATCGCAGGTATTTGACGCCCGAGCCGAAGGCAAGGGCGATAAATATGCGATCTGAGGCTTTCTTTACTACCGCCCGTTTTAAGTACAAAATTGTATGTTACCCCCTTGCCCGGAAGGCCGGAAGTGCGGTAATTGCCGCTATATGGCCAGGTGTGACACAAATATAATTCGTCGAATTCTCCTTGAGTTCTTCATAATTCAATTATTGCAACCATGGTACAAGATAAGTGTCTCATATTTTTAGGTGTGAAATAAATGCCATACGATAAATAAATAAATATTTTTACGTATCTCACGGAGCCTGATAGGGTAAAGCAAAATACTTATACTTCTTTGATGATGAACCACAGGTTCTACGACAACCGCGGGAGAATAGTCGACGAGAGGAACATAGTTGACTTCACTCTAAGGACCGGGGCATTCCCATTGAACAACACCATAGAGGGGGTCACGCAGGGCTCCTTTAGGCAGCCCGCGGCCGCTTCCGATCATTTAGTGGATCCTGACGTAAGTTTAAAAAAAAATATTAAGCATAGACGCCGTAACCTATGGATGCTTGCGACTCCGAAAGCATAACGAACGCTTGGTCAACCAATTTTAAATAACTTCAGGATTCGTTGTTCCTATTTAATAGTACATTACTTACCATAAGGGCGATAAAACAAATAATGTCTCAGATCGCAGGTATTTTACGCCCGAGCCGAAGGCAAGGGCGATAAATATCGCCCTTGCCTTCGGCTCGGGCGATCTGAGGCTTTCTTTATTATCGCCCGTGGTAAGTACAAAATTTTATGTCACCCCCTGGCCAGGAAGTGGGTTTTTTCGCGCGCGGAGCGTGCGATAATGGCCACTTTATGGCCAGGTGTGACATAAAAACTTTTAAAACCGCATAAACAGGTGGAATTTCGATGTTCTCAAAATATTTTAGTAGTCTCCGACACTGACGTGTCGTAACGGACCTAGACATAGAAGCATATTTCATGTGGCTTTGTCAGAGATGCATGCTGGTGACAATAGTTCTTCCTTTCTCGGGCCGGCGCCCAGTTAAGCACTCCGTTATCTCGAGTCCCAACCAACTGAAGTTTATTTCAGGTAGGCGAGAGGATCCTGGGCCGCCTCCAGTTTGCGTCTGACGTGGTGGCATCAGACATAATGAAGGGGCGAGTGGGCGGACTCCAGAGTTACAACGAATACCGGCAGTTCTGTGGTCTCCATCGAGCCGGTAGCTTCCAGGAGCTGAGGCATTGGATGAAGGAGGAGGTAAGTTGAAAGATATGTATTATAGATAGGCGAGAGGATCCTGGATGGCGCCTAGGTTGAGTCTGACGTGGTGGTATCAGACATAATGAAGGGACGACTGGGCGGACTCCAGGGTCACGACGGTTATCGGCAGTTCTGTGGGCTCCATCGAGCTGGTAGCTTCCACGGAGCTGAGGCATTGGATGAACGAGGAGGTAAGATGAAAGATATGTATTACAGATAGGCGAGAGGAACCTGGATGGCGCCTAGGTTGAGTCTGATGTGGTGGCATCAGACATGTTGAAGGGGCGACTGGGCGGACTCCAGGGTCACGACGGTTATCGGCAGTTCTGTGGTCTCCATCGAGCTGGTAGCTTCCAAGGAGCTGAGGCATTGGATGAACGAGGAGGTAAGTTGAAAGATAAGTATTACAGGTAGGCGAGAGGATATTGGGTGGCTCTTATTTGCGTCAGATGTGGTGGAAACATTTCAAAATGGCGGAACTATGCGGGTTGATAGCGTAAAACAATCATTTGCTACGTCTACAGCGCACAAGGCTACTTATATAGTATTATTTAATTTATGATTTGCGCATCGAAGTAATTCTTGCTACTACGGCTAGGTATTGCGTAGATTTAGA
Organism: Cenopis cana; assembly: GCA_951800055.1. Classification (NCBI taxonomy): domain Eukaryota; kingdom Metazoa; phylum Arthropoda; class Insecta; order Lepidoptera; family Tortricidae; genus Cenopis; species Cenopis cana. The sequence goes on along the minus strand of OX637498.1, from coordinate 2,926,075 downwards.
GCTGCGTACCCGTACCTTGACATTTTTTGTAGGCAAAAAAAGTCTAGGAAGCGTGCACAAACGATATTGAATCGTGTGATGTCTTTTAAATGTCAGGATTGTTTATATTACGCAAACCATGTGAAAACGACACAGACTGAATATTGTAAAGATTTTCAAACTTGACTTTTTCAATTGTTGTTAATTGACATTTTCAAACTTGACTGACTTAAAGATTAATCCCTAGATTTCGCGTAGGCACTAGTTTTTGCGGAAGAAACTAGGTACATCAAACTAGACCTTGTTGGAATTATTAGATTTGTCAAGTTAGTGGGCAACTTGACTGTTAGAAATTCGCAAGCCGCCTGGAGGCTCAACGGCAGAAACTAAGTACATCAAACTAGACCTTGTTGGGATTATTAGACTTGTCAAGTTAGTGAGCAACTTGACTGTTAGAAATTCGCAAGCCGCCTGGAGGCTCAATGGCTTAACGTGCCTTCCAAAGCACCGAAGCGCTCAGTTAATAGCCGCGGGCGCCGCAGGGCCACGAACGCTCCCAGTGTCAAAATGTGCTACAATAAGGCGATCATGAAATATTTGCCACAATTCTATTTCTGGGATTCAAATTAACGCAGGTAACTGTACCTGACCATCTTCGTAACATTAAATGAAAACGATTATAAGTTATTTTTAATTCAATTTACATAATTGCAGACTTAATTTTTATTGGAAGCCACGCTTCCGTAAATATTCTTGACCTTAGGTGTTGATAATTGTGAATTCATTGGCCACTGAACAGCAATCATAAAATTCAAAAGTATAATCATCATCCTCCTAGCGTTATCCCAGTACAGTTGCATCCTGAAGGATGCCTGGGGTCCGCTACCTAATCCCAAGATTTGGCGTAGGCACTAGTTTTTAGGTAAGCGACTGCCATCTTACCTTCCAACCCCGAGGGGAAACTAGACCTTATTGGGATTAGGCTTTGTCAAGTGAGTGGGCACTTGATTGTTAGAAGTTCTCAAGCCGCCCGAAGGCCTCCAACTTGGCTTAACGACTGCGGCCATAGACAGCAGCCGGGATCGACGGCTTAGCGTGCCTTCCAAAGCACGGGAGCGCTCAGTTAGTAACCACTCAAAGCGGTCACCCATCCAAGTCCTGACCGCTGCCCACGTTGCTTAACCTTGGATACCGCACGGGGTACGCAGGCGCCGCTGGGCCACGAGCGCTCCGATGTTTCGTTAGTATAATAAAGTAGTTAAATAAATAAATAATTGTTTCAGCAAGTGGCAGCCCTGGAGCTCTCGTACCGTCACGTAGACGACATTGACCTGATGGCCGGGCTGATTTCGGAGCAAGCCATGACTGGAGCCGTCATGGGTCCAACCCTGGCCTGCATCCTGACTCATCAGGTACAATCATCACCATTTATACTTCAGTCTCAGAGGTGACAGTTGCACCAACGTATGAACACAGACCGGTCATCGTCAAATATGGCGCCGGCAACTGTCATCCCAGCATAGAAACTTGTCAAACTTTCCATACAATCAGATTTGACGAACACCGCTTACAATTACAGACGGATTGGTGCAACCCAGCCATAGATTAATCCAGACTTCGGCATAAATTGACAGACTTTCGTATATTGTAACTGGCTTAATCCCAATCCGACGCGACCCGCCCAAAGCCCACTTGTACACTAGGGTTGTCACTCGCCTGGCATACAATACAACACTAAACTAAACAATATCCGTTAATGTAACCATAGAGAAAATTAAATATATACTGAGAATAGAGTTATCAGTCAAGCTTTATGGTTGCCGCGCCATCTCTTGCGCAGTTCCAAAAAAAATGGCCATCAAGCTGACTATTACACTAACGCACACAAACATACTTACGCACACACGCACACATCACCCACACACCTATACGTATTCATACACACACACACACACACACACACACACACACACACACACACACACACACACACACACACACACACACACACACACACACACACACATGCATACACGGACGCACCCACACCCTTACGTTTCAGTGACAGATCTGATAAGTAAAATATAAATACGCAACATTGGTAGAATTATTTATTTAACAAAGACTAAACACATAAGAAACTCTCTCTCTTCCTAGCTATTAATCCCACATGGTGGTGGGGTCAGCTTTCCGCACTAATCTTCGCCACTTCGCTCTATCTTCAACATCTTCTTCGGATGCCTGACACTCTATCATGTCCTTTAGCACTACATCCAAACAATTTATAAAATGTTAACAAACACACAATATTCACAATAAAACTCAAGCTACGATTTTATTTCAAAATTTTAACAGAAAATCTTATTTTATTGACATGACTGATCATTGACAATTTTGACATACTTATTGTTTTTTTGTTGATGAAGAAAAGAGGTCGGAGAAGGGATATTTGAGTCATTCTTAAAAACGCAAAACTAGACCCGGAGACTGTAGCGCCCTGCTGCATAACGGATGATTCGTGTAACTAGTAGCATTTTAGCCAATCAGAGCGAGGCACGGCGAGGATTGCGGCAAATGTACTAAGTGAAAACCCCATGAATGTAACGGACGATGTATTTTGACGCTTGCAATCACTAATAACTAAAACCGACTACGAAGTTCAGACAGTTATGTTCAAGTTCACTTTGTTGACACCGTTACTATGCACACTCACCTGGTTACCAATCGAATATGACGACAAGACGGCTCTGTCTTAAGGAATTTGTATCAAACAACTGTTATCTAGTTTCTGTTTAAGCACAGCGCCATCTAGTGGTCCATAAGTAAGAAATCGTCTTAAACATACTCCCGCCCAAATGACAGAAGATCATTTGATAAACAAAATAAACTTGAACATAACTGTCTGAACTTCCACTTCACTGAACTAAATTGTCTATTATTAGCACCACTGTCTGCACTATTCGTCCACATGGCTCAATACAGGACACAATTTTGAAATTGCGCGTCTCAACACTCCTGAAGAGGTGCGCACATCATAGGTTCGGGTAAGTTGGTCTTTGCCAGGGTATTTCTTAATAATTCGTCCCATAGGCCAACGACCAGGTGAGAATCTACGCCGGTGATCAGAAACGGTCTGGAGAATTTCAATTTATTGCTAGGTAAATCTCCCATCTTCTGTTCTCTATTCTTCGCACTCTGTCTCAAACATATCACACAATAGTTTACAATACGTCATGCACAAATGGGCAGGCTTGGTTCACAGAACCGTGGTATTTAGATAAATGTCTGTGGTGAAATCTATAGATATTAGATAATATGCTACAGGGAGCCAGTAGGAGTAGGGACTTTTGCCTGCGAGTTTATACGCATGTAAGGCCACTTAAGGCGCTACAACGAGAAATTTAGAAACTTTGAAACGCTGTCCTTCCCAGACTAGCAAACAGTAGGGGCTGATTTTCAGATATATGATTCTTGACTATATCAGTGGCGGAGCGTCCATACAACTCGATTCCCATCGGCTTGCCTAATTTCCAGCCAGTCAAGTTCTAAAGAAAACGTTAAAACTACGGCTTATGAAGAATAAGGGTCGGTATCCACCAAACGGATCGGATCGGAAAGAATTTTACTTTTTTAAACGAAATTCAATCATAATACATTGTATTTAAAGTCTATATTACCATGCAGCTGCGACGGAGCCGATCGCTCGTCGCAGCTGCTGTGCGCGGCATGGTAATATAGACTTTAAATACAATGTACTGTGATTGAATTTCGTTTAAAAAAGTAAAATTCTTTCCGATCCGATCCGTTTGGTGGAAACCGACCCTAAGAAAGGTAAATTATTTCCGGCTTCCCTAAGAATATTATTGACGTGCCGCCACTGGACTATGTGGTACTGAGTGACAAGCCGAAACATGATTGCTTAAAATTTTCTCGATAGAAAAAAATCCAAAGTTGAGTCTATATTTTTCTTTTTTTTACTCAGCCTACTAAAACAACGCATTATTAAAAGACACGATTAAGTTAATATGATGGTATTTTACCTCATCTAAAATCTGTCAAGAGGGAATTTAATAAACCTGCACACGGTCAGATATTTAACGAGATTTGTCTAAAAAGCCATTCTCGGAGTGTCGCATCCCGTTTTGTCGTGAGGTGTCTCTTTCAATCGATATATCGCCTTAAGTATAGAACACCACAGTGCACACAAATGCCTACGTCCATTCACCGTCTTCTGAATGATGACATAACAGATTCCAACGTAAATATTTGGCAACAACAGTTTCAGCATTTGGCCAACTATCTCGCGAATACGCAACAATGACAGCGCTTACAATGTATGGCTCATCAAGTTATTGAAACTGACAGTAATCGCGCGTTCGCAACCTGAGCGAAGCACACAGTGGCACATATACATAATACGTACTATCCTTGATAAGTGTAATGACTGGAAATAGATAGCCAACTTGACGCATATTGTGATCCCAACTAAAGCACCACCAAGTGCCAAAGTTAGTAATATACACGTGAAAAAACATACAAAAAGTGCATCCGCCGCTGGGGATCGAACCCGGGTACACTGACTCTAAAGACAATACAACAATATACATCACCACGGGGCCACGTATGTGATACTGATAAGCATCGAATTTTTGAATACCTTTGTAACAGGCTACTTACTTTTACTTTTTAGCTGACTATTCGAGCAAGTTTAGTAACCTTAAGACTAGGTGGCGCTATTATTAATTCCGTCAGCTTTCTTCTAAGATGAACAACCATGAATACTATCCTTACATCCATACACAGATCACCTGTGCATCCATATAGTAGGTATGAATCCTTAAGTGGGAGTTACAAGTCATGATAAAGTTTGGCCTCACGATGGAAACTGTTCCTTAGGCTACTTGTAACTTATACTGAGCGAGGCCAAAAAATCCACGCAAAAAATTCAAAATGGCGGCTATTTTAGTTTCCAAATTTTTTAATTTTTTTTAGAACTCAAAAATGCTTCGTGCTACACAAAAACTTTGTATGAGAATTATGTTTTGCATAAATTTATCTATAACTTTGGTTATTATCATTTTCTCGATATATCTAATAGTTCATGAGAAAAATGGTGTTCAATATTGCGTTTCTTGTTAAAACACTGTTAGTCAAAAGGCTTAGCAAAATCAAACTGCATCGTATGCAGAAATCAATCCATTTTCACCAGTGATACTAGGAACCAATATAAAGGATTTCATCCGTCGAAATGAAAATTTCATCGACGGGAATTCAAAATGGCGGTCATTTACCAAAGGGGGAGCCGCATTTTTTTAAAAGTGTATAATTTCAAAACGGCATCTGCTATTTAAGTAATATGGATATCAATCGATTGGTATTGTCACCATTAATTAAAATAAGAAAAATACCATGTAAAAAATTAAAGATGGCGGCCACCTATAACAAAATTGTAAAATTTTCATTCTTCTTTTTTCCGTTATATTAAAAATAACAACTAAATGTCCAATTATATAGTCAATTTATATATTTACATAAATTCTCATAGTATTATCTATGCGACAAAACAAAAATTACGACAATCCGTCGATTAGTTTTTGAACTATACGAATTACAAACGAGCCTCGGCGAGTGTGTCATAGTAGTTATGGAAACAAACTGCACTTTTGTAATGAAAGCAAGTCGCTTTTGCACAATGGTATTAGTGAAGAGACCAAACTTGATTATTTTTTCGATAATATCTAATTTTCACCCGTCAGTAACCGAGACTACGCCACTTCGAAATTATAAGTCTAAAACGTTCTACTAAGTTAAAAGGTGGCCAGATTTGGACAATAAATGTGGCAATCGATACAGGAAAATGTTGTTCAACTTAAAAAAAAATACGCTTATTGTTACAAAACTTAAGAAAATTTTTTTTACTGTGTTTAGCAATAAACTTTTTATTTTATTTTTATTTTTTTAATATGTATACTCAGTAAAATCCTACACTTTGTTTTTTCTGCGTTTAAGAACATTTTAATATATAGTACATTGTGCATTTAGGGAGGTAAGGAGGTTATTACTAACGAAAGTCTAATGGAATTACTTTTATTGACTTGAGTTGTAATAACCCTTACTATACATACATACTTACACACATCATATACTCACGACCGTATCCCATTGGGGTAGGCAGAGACTAAAGAACGCCAAGTACCGGTCCTTACATACATCTCTTGCTGCAGTCACATCCATACATCTCCTCATACAATCTCGTCGGTTGCGGGAACTCTTACCACCCGTGATACAAATATATTATATTACTTACACTTTATCATGTAACTTTTATTCAACTTCTATGTTATTTTTGGTGAGCAATAAAGAATATTTGTATTGTATTGTATCATGGCTTATAACTCTCATAGTTGTTTTTTTTATATTGGGGAAACTTTCTGTAGTGTGATTGTTTTTGGAAAAATATATTCTTTTCAGGTTCAAAAAATATATAAGTTATGAATATAAGTACTTATAGGGTATGAATATCAAAAGTTTATTCCAAAAAAAGGATTTTTTTTCTTAAGTTATGTTAAATAAAATCTCAGCGTTATTTTTTATGTTGAAAAACATTTTCCTGTATCGATTCCCACATTTATTGTCCAAATCTGGCCACCTTTTAACTAAGTAGAACGTTTTAGACTTATAATTTCGAAGTGGCGTAGTCTCGGTTACTGACGGGTGAAAATAAGATATTATCGAAAAAATAATCAAGTATGGTCTTTTCACTAATACCATTGTGCAAAAGCGACTTGCTTTCATTACAAAAGTGCAGTTTGTTTCCATAACTACTATGACACACTCGCCGAGGCTCGTTTGTAATTCGTATAGTTCAAAAACTAATCGACGGAATGTCATAATTTTTGTTTTGTCGCGTAGATAATACTATGAGAATTTATGTAAATATATAAATTGACTATATCATTGGACATTTAGTTGTTATTTTTAATATAACGAAAAAAAGAAGAATGAAAATTTTACAATTTTGTTATAGGTGGCCGCCATCTTTAATTTTTTATATGGTATTTTTCTTATTTTAATTAATGGTGTCAATACCAATCCATTGATACCCATATTACTTAAATAGCAGATGCCGTTTTGAAATTATACACTTTTTAAAAAATGCGGCTCCCCTTTTGGTAAATGACCGCCATTTTGAATTCCCGTCGATGAAATTTTCATTTCGCCGGATGAAATCCTTTATATTGGTTCCTAGTATCACTGGAGAAAATGGATTGATTTCTGCATACGATGCAGTTTGATTTTGATAAGCCTTTTGACTAACAGTGTTTTAACAAGAAACGCAATATTGAACACCATTTTTCTCATGAACTATTAGATATATCGAGAAAATGATAATAACCAAAGTTATAGATAAATTTATGCAAAACATAATTCTCATACAAAGTTTTTGTGTAGCACGAAGCATTTTTGAGTTCTAAAAAAAATAAAAAAATTTGGAAACTAAAATAGCCGCCATTTTGAATTTTTTGCGTGGATAGTTTGGCCTCGCTCAGTATAAGTTACAAGTAGCCTAAGGAACAGTTTCCATCGTGAGGCCAAACTTTATCATGACTTGTAACTCCCAACATCCATTTATATGGGGATTCACACCTACTAATACTACTGAATGTTAAAGTGATTCTGTCTATTTGTTAATTTATACGGATAAACAATGCTATAGTACTTGTATGCCACACCTGGCCATAAAGTGGCAATTACCGCACGCTCCGCATAATTTTTTTACCATCCAAAATTCAAATAAAAGGTATCAATAGAATGCTTATTTAAAAATAAAAAATAAATTGTATGGCAACTATGTACCTAAACGCATTATTTTATGACTAAAACAGCAAAATACTAATTTTCCCATACAACGGTTGGTCGAATGCTGAGTAAGTGACGTCATTTGCCAATTTGTAGGAGCCTTTTTGAGGGCCGCTAGCGTCGAGTTAGGTTTGTCCCTAATTTTAGCCCTTTATTGTGCTCTAATTGTTGTTGGTCTCATATAGACATTTGATCGTCTCTAAAAACTGGTTCGATTGGCATTATAAAAAAAAATTCGTCAAATAGCGTATTGTGACACTGAAAGTACTGTAACATACGAAAACATAGACAACTTGAATTCATAGCTCCTACGCTGTCGCACACATAGACAATGTGCATGTATAGTATATGCGCACAACTGTGCCTCACCCGCGCTCGTGAAAAAAAGAACTCTAACGTAACGCACATAGCGCCTTATTGGTACCTGCAAAAAGTACCCTATTGATTGAGAATGACACAAATTACAAAAAAAAATACGAATTTATTCATGAGTGTTTTGAATGTGCTCACTCTTGTTTTGTTTCATGCTTTCCGATTTTTGTAATGTAAAATAAAAATAAACATTAAAAAAACCGGCCAAGCGCGAGTCGGACTTCGCACATTTAGGGTTCCGAACCGACCGCAAAGTTAAGTTGATTTTTATAGGAAAAATAAAGAAATTTCAAAGAAAACGTCTAATTTATCAATATTAGTATTTGTTGGTAAAATATACGTAATATTAACAAACATTATTACCAAATTCTAAGTTTTTAGGTATTTGGAAAGTTAAAAAATTCTTCGGAACAAAATTTCGTTAAAAAAGCTGACTTTGGTGGCTTCTCATTCCTTTGTTTTTCAATTTTTTTTTAATTAAAAATATTGTAAGGTATCAATGAGCTCTAAACAACGATACCCCACTCGATAGGGTAGGATAAAAAAAATTTTTCGCGCTCCCCTTTAGCTGTATGGGAGCTCCCCTTAAAAGACATTTAAATATAAGTTTTGACTATTTGTATGGCTTCGGGCCAACAAGATGCTTATACCGTGTAAATTTGAAGCCTGTACCTCCAACCGTTTGGCTGTAAAACCTGTGTGACAGACGACGGACGGACTTCTGGGCGTCACCAATAGGGTTCTGTTTTGACGCTTCGGGTACGGAACCCTAAAAACGAGAGTAAATCTTACAAGATTATTGATAGTTTCATGAATTGTGAGTATAAATATGGTATAAATATATATATATCACCAGTGACCAGTGTTTTTTTTTTGTTTTAAGATGAAGCGCTGGCGGACTTCAGATCGGTTCTGGTACGAGAACAGTGTTCATCCCGGCGCTTTCACCGAAGGTAATCAGTTCTGAGCTCCTGATTATATGCCGTGTTGGGGTTGTTGGGAGTGGCGGACCTTTTTTGTTATACAATGATAATGGTGGCAAACAAGCGTACGGTGCACCTGACGGTAAGCGGACACCGCAGCCTATATAGACGCTCGCAACTGCAAAGGAGTCACAGTGCGCGTTGCCGACCCTTTATAACATTTGAGCCTAGGCTCTCTCTGAGCATGTAGAGTCGCTCTCGGCTATTTCAAGGCCGACGACGACCTGCCTGGTGATAAGCAGACACAGCCTATGAACGCCAGCGACTCCAGAATAATCACAAGCGATCTTGACTGTTTCAGAGCAACTTTATGAAATAAGAAAGTTCCTGCTCTCGCGGTTAATCTGCGACCACGGAGAAGGCGTGGACAGCATACAGCCTTACGCGTTCTTACTGCCAGAGCCAGGGTAACTTATTTAATACTAGTTTGTGACTGGTTCTAAAAACCGGCCAAGTGCGAGCCGGACTTCACACATTAAAAGGGCAAAATTATGTTGGTTTTCATAGGAAACATAAGTTAATATCAAAGACAAAATTCTGATTAGTCAGTATATGTTGGTAAATATACGTAATAATAAACATTATCACCAAATCCTAAGGGTATAGGTTAATGGGAAGTTAAAAAAAATTCTGAACAAAATTTTTGGTGGCTTCTCATGCCTTTGTTTTGCAATATTTTTTTAAAACAAAAAAAATCCAGTATTTATCTACTCAACGAGCTCTAAACAACGATACCCCACTCGATGGGGTAGGTCAATCAATTTTTTCCCGTCCCACTTTGGCTGTATGGGAGACCCCCTTAAAAACATTTAAAAATAGGTTTTAATACTTTGTATGGCTTTGGGACAACAAGATGGTTATATTGTGAACATTTTAAGACTGTAGATCCAACCATTTGGCTGTAAAACCTACGTGAGTGACGAAGGACGGACGCACGGACGGATGGACGGACCGACGGACGGACGGACTGAGTAAAAGCAATAGGGTCCCGTTTGGACCCTTTGGGTACGAAACCTTGTCTCCCATGTAGATCTGACTCGGATCCGTATGATATATGGATGCTTAACGCATTCACTGCCACCCTCTTTTGCTGGACATTCGGCAGGTGCCGTACTTTGCTGTGTGCCCCAAACGCACATCTGAGTTCAACCGACTATTCAAAGTCTAAGCCACTAAGGCACAGGGTGAAAGTCACTGAATATTATGAACGCGTCTGTGCGTTCAAGGCACTGGGTGAAAGTAACGGAAACGCATATACATATGCGTTGGTGGCAGTGAATGCGTTATGCGTTAAACAAGTAGATACAAGAGTCAAAAACACAATAACACGATGAGAATGAGAAAGTGCGTGGCACAATGCACGATTCGCGAATTTATGCTGGATTCTTCGCGATGTTGTTTTTTACCGTGTTTCGTTTCGTGAAGTTCCGAGAAACTTATGGTACGGGACAGAATTCGGATTCACGGCTGTTTTCAAAGGAAACACGTTCTGTACAAAATGTATTGTCGTTATTATTTTTAGGGTTCCGTACCGTCATAACTTTGAAATCTGAAATTAATTATGCTGTCGATTTTAATAGGTTATTACTTGAATCGAATATAAAAAAAAACTCGATATGACGGGGGGACGGGGGTCGTCTATCATGTGAAATGTATTAAATCTAGACTTTTCGCTAGCAGGCCCCTATTTCACCAACTTGACAATTGTCATCTGACAATGACAATTCTAAGTACACTTCTGAGTCGTCACGTAAAGATGGTCGCTGGATAGCATCGATACTTACTGGCCCGGCAATGTAAACCGAATTGTCATTGTAAGGTGACAATTGTCAAGTTGGTGAAATAGGGGCAGTATTTCAATAGTATTCTCTCGCACTTACGTACATACTTGCGAGTGCGACAGAGACGGAAAATTTCGTTTGTAGTTCGCGGTAGCCCCTCAGGCCGTTCGCCAAAGAATATTGTGACACACTGTTGTTACGTTTTTGTTTTCAGAAATGAAATACGAAAATGCACCGAAATCCCGGCGATGCGCATAGACCCATGGAAGGACAACGCTTGTACAAAGGAGGAAAAGGCACAGAAAGACAGCCAATCCAGTCAAATTGGCCAATATTTTAACTATAGCCTATTTTTTTAAATCCATGAAGTACTATGGAAGCGCTATGTAAGAAACTGCTCTGCTTGCATGGCTCCACAAAGGCTAATCCATCCTCATATTTTCGCTACCTACTAAAGAAGAAAAGTGAACCAAATAAGGAATATGTATGCGGAATGAATAAGTATTAATAAGATGTTAGGTACTATATGGAAAGTCAAATTATCCCAAAATAAGGCGTGCCAAATCCATTGCTTCTTTCAAGACACATCTAAAAGAATACTATCTGTCCCTCCCATGATTCTTTCAACTCTATGACTGTTATTGTAGTTATTTATATATTAATGTATATGTATATATATATGTAGGAATATGTGTATGTTTATAAATGTGGTTATGTGTGTATGTTTATTTTTGTAGAGTTTTAGTTTGCCACCCATATAATTAATTTCTCGCTATATTTCCGCTACCCAAAGGTTGTCTGGAAGAGATCGCTCTTTAGCGATAAGACCGCCTGTTGTTTACCTCTAGGTTTAAATATACATACTCTGTAATAGTTCTAATTATTGAGGTGTGCAATAAAGAGTAATTGTATTGTATTGTATTGTAATACAGTGAATAATAAATCATATCTGTTTAAGATTTGAATCATAAATCTTAAACATATATGATACAGTCACGAGTTTTAATTTCGGACCCACTTAAGGTTGACAGTCCTGTCAAAATATATAGAAATTTAAAGGAAAAGTTTGCGAAATGGGTCATACATTAAAGCGCGCGACCATGAATGAATGTTTCAAATTTTATGTTATTTTATTGATTAAAAGTAAATTTAAAACCACCATCAGGATTATTGGTTTAATAAACAAAAAAATGTACGACAACTATATTTCACGATCATAAAAAAATTAAAAAAAAAAAAATCCGACCTCAAAAAAACTCTAATAGCTCAATATGGGACTTTGCGTTTCTTATTGAAATATGTAGACGTAATATAATTTTGTTGTCAAAAACTGGTTCGAATGGCATCATAAAATAAAGATGCAAAATCACAATTGGCTCGGCTTAAGTAAGACATAGACAAAGTTACATCACTCAGTAAACACGAACATTGAGTAACAAACTATTTTTAATGCAAAAGGTCAAATATTTGTATTATTTATGATCGAGGAAGTTCCATTTAAATACAATGTTGACAAACAGATTCCAGTAAACATTATCTTTGCATGATCTCAGAAGTTACGCAACTGTGCCATATTGTGACATACTTTTTATACGACGACGGTGGCAAACAAGCGAACGCCGCAGCCTAGAGACGCTCGCAACTCCAAAAGAGTCACGTGCGCGTTGCCGATCCTTTATAACCCCTTATGCTGGTGTGAGGACTGTGAGGGTCATACAATGTACATATCCATTATTACAAGTAACTCTGTCTGTGTGTACTTTTATCGCATGGCCGCGGGTAAGCCACGGTTGTGTGTTGAGCTATACATGCACATTGTCTTTGTGTGCGTCAGCGTAGGAGGTATAAGTTCACGTTGTCTCTGTGTTCGTATGTGTCACAAATACAACCATGGACAACCCGCGCTCGTGAGATAAAAGTACTGATACCTGCAGTTCTGTGAAAGAACCATCAAACACTGCAAATTTTTGCTAGCTTACACCATCTTTTTTTAACCTGACTGAAAAAAAAAAGCGGCCAAGTGCATGTCGGATCACGCACAACGAGGGTTCCGTACCGACACCTACTAGTCCACATTTCAAAACACTATTTTATACCTTGAATCAAAAATGGTCGTATCTTCATAGGGAAGTCACGGCACTTACGTCCTTTTGTTTGGGCAAGACAGTTTTTCAGTGATAACTCAGAAACCCTTAATCCCATCTTGTTCAAACCAATTTTGGTTGATATTTATTATTGTACACCACCTCAATTTTTTTCAGAATTTTAATCTTCATAGTATGGAAATTAGAGGGGGGGACACATTTTGTACGACTTTGGGAGCTAATATCTCACCAACGATTGACTTAAATAGAAAACTTACTTAGAAACCTCTATATCATTTTTAAAGGCCTATCCAAAAATACCCCACACAACTACTTGCATTGAAAAAAAAAAATTCGTCCCCCGGTTACATGTATGGGGTGCCCCCCCCTTAAATATTTTTTTTCCTTATTTCACATCACATTTATATAACGGTTCATAGCATCTTCTTACCAAATTTCATAATTGTAGTACTTATAGTCTCCGAGTTAACCGGCTGTGACATACGGACGGACAGACAGACAGACAGACAGACAGACAGACCAGACAGACAGACAGACAGACAGACATGACGAATCTATAAGGGTACCGTTTTTGCCATTCTGGCTACGGAACCCTAAAAAGCGCGGTTTAGGCTAGCAAAAAAGCGCGGTTAAGAGGACGCTGATTTAAGGCGCAGGGTAGGGCAAGGCCTTCCCCATACAAACTTTGTGCACGTTTTATTCGTCGGTTTTGGCACTAACAAATATAATATATTTTTTGGTTGTAAATATTAGATATGCGAAGATCGTGATGTGAAAATTTTCAAATATTTCAAAAATAATCATATCAAAAAAATTAAAAAAAATATTTAATAAAAAAAAAATTACATCACGAAATAGCTATCAGAAAAATAAGCATACTGACCAAAAATCATAACTTTAATGCAAACACAAACGAAGTAAATCCTGCACAAAGTTTGTATGGAGAGAGCTTGCCCTACCCCTCCTCTTAAGCAAGTAAGGGGCTACCTTAACATGCAAATTGCAACACGGGTATTACTGATATGACATGAGTTATTCTTGCATGTAATTTATCTCTTTACCTCTTTAAAAATGCTTACATAATGCGGTCCCATTTATCTTGGAAAGGTCGCATTTGGACATCTTCTTTTTTGTACGATGACCATGGCAAAACAAGCTTACGGCCTGAATGAAGGTAAGTAACACCGTAGCCTACGGACGATGGCGACTCTAGATCAATCAGCGACAAAATGTCCGCCTTCATCAAACATCTAGACTGTAGGTGAAGCTTTCGCTGACCGTTGGGACAGCCCTAACCATTGTAATGGGCTGGTTAATAGACATGCGCAAAATGTGTCACTAAAAAGAAAAGAGTGATATACTTCATTCCTTCACTGTGAAGTATATCACTCATTTAGTTCACTAGTTCAGTTTCGTTCAGTAGCTCAACAGATCCATCTACGATATAGATTGGGTAAATATATCTGTCATTAATTCAATCATGGCGTCTATGTCACTCAGGGAGCGAATGAGTAGGTAAATGATATGAGATATGAATCATAAACTGTACCGACTGAAGTATTGAAGTATATGAATCCAAACTGAACTAGTGAATGAAAGAGTTACACGAGGTGAAGTATTTCATTTGAATCATTCATTCGTGAACTACTCATGTGTACTGGTTAAGATCTAAATGGCATCGCATAACGATGACAATGAATTCGTCTCTTTCTTTCAACGATTTACACAAATAATGTCTCGTCATTAATCACGTGCTAAACGTCTCAATCAATCACGTACAAATACCTACACCTTCATTCAAAGGACCGATCTGAGAATTTTTTTGCGTATCAATTTAATTTCCATATGTCACTCGCTCGTTATTAAAATACGTTGCGCGTACGACTTAGCAGGCCAATTCTACTGTCAAGAATGTCATAGGGTATTTAAGACCAAGTTTGGTCTAGCAATATTAGAGCTCACAGAGGGAGAAGGCAGTAATGGCTAGAGTCGTCGAAACCGATGTGGAGGACTATACTAAAATACGTTGAATTAACTGCATTATGCGTCATTACCAATAGGTAATACATTGTATTATCTGCCTTACGCGTCAAAATAAAATTTCGATATGGAATGCATGTCTGAAACTTTGTACTTGTCCGAAACCGTAGAAAAATTCGTTCATAGAGGGGTTTAGGTACCTAATGTGAACGCTAGACCGCCACGCGAAGCTGTGGTGGGTCGCTAGTCTAACTTCACGCATATTGTGATCCCGACTAAAGCGCCACCAAGTGCCAAAGTTAGTAACTATTATCTTGGATACACATGAAAAAACATACAAAAAGTGCATCCGCCGCTGGGGATGGAACCCGGGTACATTGACTCTAAAGGCAGTATACTTTACCACAGGGCCTATAGTACTTTTATCTCGCGAGCGCGGGTGAGCCATGGCTGTGTGTTGAGCTATACATGCACATTGTCTATGTGTGCGTCAGCGTAGGCGCTATGAGTTCACGTTGTTTAATTTGTTCGTATGTGTCACAACTACAAATATGGCCAATACGAGCTCGTGAGGCATACAAATACAACGAAAGGCAATTAAAAAAAAAAAAAACCTTATTTTAACCCTTTATATAACCCGTATTACGGTGCCAAATCGGCTCCACAGCCGACCTTGGCCACCGTAAACATAATTGATTACATAACACGTCACCTGCTTGCGATAAAAGGAATAATCAATTGTTCCTCGTAATAACCCGTTACGGTCGTTACGCGGTTTCTTCATCGCATGCCACCATATGTACGGTCAACCAATTTTATTTTTGTGGGCTACTTTGTACCTTGTCACAGTAAAATTCTATATAAAAGCTGCTAGAGATTTCATATTAATGTTATTGTGACAAGGTACGAAGTGCCCTAGAAATCAAATTGGTTGACTGTACCAATACTATATTCAGTGGTTAAGGCTTTGTCAATGCAGTTATATGCGATTTTATCCTTAACAAGGCTTTATGTAACTGGGAATTTGAGGTTTTGAGAGGCAGGGCCAGGGCGCAACGGAATGCGGACTCTCTTGGTTGTAAGCAACCCGAATGGAGAAATACCTAAACCTTACAAATAACTGCAGCCATATTTACATCACTACTTGTTCCAGTAGATATGTTATGTAGGTAGTCTGTCCGTCTGTCACCAGACTGTATCTAAAACCGTGATAGTTAGACAGTTTAAATTTTCACAGATCATGTATTTCTGTTGCCGCTATAACAATAAATACTAAAAAAAAGGGTAAAATAAATATTTAAGGGGGCTCCCATACAACAAACGTGATTTTTTTGCCGTTTTTTAAGATAATGGTACGGAACCCTACCTGCGCGAGTCCGACTCGCACTTGGCCGGTTTTTTTCTATTCTTAAATAAAACCTTGCAAAAAATATAAGACTTTTAAAACATCGACGCGCCTTAAGTTGTACCTTTTATTAAATTTCCCGATTAATATAAAATTGAAATATGCCAATTAAACGTTGACGAACATGAATTTACATAATTATTATGATCATGAGCTTGTATTTATCAGCGCCTCGGATCAATAGCAATATAAAATTAATCGTATAAGTATGTAAATTCGGGTATTTAAATTAATTAGTCGGCCAGAGGCATTATAATAAGGTATTTGCGTATTGTCAAAATAAAGGACTATGCGTCAAATTGGGCCATAAACCACACAGAGTTGAGAGGTCATTCAAAAAGTCTACTTTATATCCCTTTAGGGCTAATCCAGAAATCACGCCAGGTTTTTTGGGCCACTTTTAGACCCCCCCCCCCCTCCCCCTTGGTGATCTTTGGTGAGGTTTTGGACGACCCCCCACCCCCACGAAACCTCACGTGTATTTTTTGAATTTATCACCACCTATGATTTTTTTTTAAGAAAATGAAGTATATTAATTGATCTTGTGCTTGTTTTGGTAGGTATATGCGTTATGAAAACGTGATTGTGTAATTTCTTCTATTTTTTAAGAAAATGCTACATAAGTCGATATCATTTCTCGGTATTGTAGGTGCAGTAAAAAAATACACGTGAGGTTTCCTGTACCCCTCCTCCCCCAACGTGGTCAGTAGTAGGTTTTCGTAACCCCCCTTTTGGAACCTCGCGTGATTTCTGGATAAGCCCTTATGGGCATCTGTATAATGATTTGATGGCAGTAGCAAAGAAACGTAAAGAATGGCAATTATCACAAGAAACTCCTATAATTGACAAGGTAAATAAATAAGAAAAAACTCCTGCAAAATTCCTGCGAATCGGTATTAGTTAAAGCAAGTACAGTCACGAATTTTAATTTGGGACCCCCTTAAGAGGAGGGGTAGGGCAAGCTCTCTCCATACAAACTTTGTGCCGGATTTACTTCGTTTGTATTTGCATTAAAGTTACGATTTTTGGTCAGTATGCTTATTTTTCTGATAGCTATTTCGTGACGTATTTTCTTTATTGATTTTTATTTTCTATTTTTTTGAAATATTTGAAAATTTTCACATCACTATCTTCGCATATCTAATATTTACAACCAAAAAAAAAATATATATTCGTTAGTGCCAAAACCTACGAATAAAACGTGCACAGAGTTTGTATGGAGAATGCCTTGCCCACCCCTGCGCCTTAAAGTTGACAGTCCTATCAAACTGTATAGAAATTCAAAGAAAAAGTTTTCGAAATGGGCCATAAATTAACGAGCGTGACCGTACATGTCAAGACCTATTTAATGACATAAGTCTGAGCTCTGTTGGTTTTTCGTACACTTTCCATAAAAAGTTGCCCATGGTTGTTTAGTGTTAAACGTAAGTATTAGAATCCGTTGTTTCTGCGGTTCCGGGGAAACCTACCGAACCCTGAATCGGAGCTGACGACGCAGCGGAGCCACACCGTTACTTCGAGAAAATGAAATCTTTTTATTTATATTTATATGTATGTTAGGGTTCTACTTTGTTTCGTACAACCCTAACATTTTCATCAATCAATCAATCAATTTATTCAGAACAATAAATATTGTGTTGAACATTACATTGAGGGGTAAAAAGTAAAAACATAACATTTAATTATTAAAAACAATAAATCTTAAAAACTCATCTAACACTAAAAGTCCATATTATCAAATCAATAATTCCAAAAATTAAATTAATATCATAGATGTATATCCTACTATCCTACTAATATTATAAATGCGAAAGTTAGTGTGTTTGGATGTTTAGATGTTTGTGACTCAATCACGCAAAAACGGCTGAAAGGATTATGATAAAACTTGGTATATAACGAGATTATAGCCTGGATTAACATATAGGATACTTTGTATCGCGAAAATCATCCCATTTACGCGGACGAAGTCGCTGGCAAAAGCTAGTAATAACATAAATATTTGTGGACACAAATTAACCTAGTCTAGTCCCAAACTAAGCAACGCTTGTACTATGGGTACTAAGCGCTATACATTCTTATATAGATAAATAGATACTTAAATATATAAAAAAACATCCAAGACCCAGGAACAAATATTCGTGCTCATCACACAAATAAATGCCCTGACCGGGATTCGAACCCGGGACCTCCAGCTTCGTAGGCAGGGTCACTACCAACTAAGCTAAAGCGGTCGTCATCAATTAAGTATGGATTAAACTTATTTCTTCTAATGCTACCCGAACTCTGAACTTGCCCTAAAGCTTGCGATCTCCATACAAAACTGTGCAGCCTTTTGCTGTCCGTGACCTCGGCGCGGGCGCATCGCCGCTATATAAGGCACGGGTCATACTCTCGACCCACAGTTGGTACATAGTGCACACAGCTTAACCATGGTGAGTGGACAAGTGGTCATTTGTTTGATAATAATCGATACGTAAAATACGGTAAATGATAATAGAAATAGATTACAAGGAAATAAATTATATATAGGGTTACAACAAAAGAAATACAAGTAAAAGAAAGATAATAACTAAACCTAGATAAAACTCCTAGGACTAATAAATAGAACACGCGGAAATGCTAGGAATATATCAGGCGTCAAGTTAAATTTGACAAGGATTTTTAAGTACATAAATATTAAATAGTAATGACCGCTGTTTGACCAAGATAAATAGTTTTTGTGTATTTAAAAACTTGATACAAACAGTGCATCTCTAAGGTTTGTAGTTGATAGTGAAAATATACTGTTCTTCTAGGACAAATGAGCAAAATACGCGGAAATTCAGGATCAATCATGCCTTAAATATTTTGGATAAAGGGATTTTAAATCGCACCTATAGCTCAGTTGGCTAGAGCGACTGGCCGCGAGTGTCGCAGGTTCAAATCCTGCTCGGTGCCTAAGTTTTTAAATTTTTCCTTTATTTCTAAATTTGTGGATTTTAAATACATAATTATTAAATAATGGACATTGTTTGGCCAAGATAAATAGCTTTTTGTATTTAAAAACTTCGTACAAACACTGCATTTTTGACGTTTGAGTTGTTTTACGTAAGAGTTGTTTTATTTCAATTAGGTATGTAATTTAAATATGTTACAATTTAATACCTGAATTGAATATAACGATAAAATAACCTCTGTTTACAGAAATCGGCCGAAATATTGTGAATAGGGTATTAAACTAAGGTAAAAATAAATTATTTTATGTCACACCTGGCCATAAAGTGGCCATTATCGCACGCTCCGCGCGCGAGAAAACCCACTTCCTGTCCAGGGGGTGACATAAAATTTTGTACTTACCACGGGCGATAATAAAGAAAGCCTCAGATCGCATATTTATCGCCATTGCCTTCGGCTCGGGCGTAAAATACCTGCGATCTGAGACATTCTTTGTTTTATCGCCCTTGGTAAGTAATGTACTATTTTTACTTGACTAATAAAAGATCTAACGAAAATCCTCGAAAAACATCAATTATTAATTTATTTTAGCTAATTGAAAGATTTTATAAGCATAAAGATTTAAAAAGGACGCTGATTTGAATTTGAACAAACCTACTCACACTGTCTTAGTGACGTCACTAAGACAGTATTTCCCTACAAACTTCATATTAACAAATCGTTTTTGACATTTAATAAAAAGTTGCTGATTTGACTAGGGGATTAATACCGTATTAATTAACTCTATTATATAAAATTAGTGATGATTGAAGTGTTTTAAGTCTGTGACGTTTTCATTTAGACCTACAGTTAATCGATGATGAATATACGCAACGGATGTGGATCTTATTTCAAACATTAACTCGGCATATTAACCTATATTTTTAAAACATTATAACCTGGACCTCTTTAAGCCACGACTAAATGCTCCCTGGCTAGATGCTGGGCAAGATAAATTCCATTTTAAATAAAAAAAATCTTCCTAATTTGAGGTTAAAAAATATACGATAAATTTATTCAGCTTATTACAGATTCGATATGAAGCTTAAATTGATATAGCAAATTAAAAAAAAAAAACTTTACGAAGTCGCATGCAAAAGCTAGTTAACATTCCTTAAAAAGAATTATAACTTTGTCCGCTATCGCAGACAGGGTCATTACCAAAATCATCAAACACATCACGTCAAAAACTAGTATTTTTGAATAACTGCATAATTTGTCACCTTCAACGCACGCGCAAGGACGCATGCTTAATCGAGAAAAACATCTGAAGGGCACCGAAAAAACATGTCTAGTCCAGTGGTTTCCAAAGTTGAACATACAGAGACCCACTTAATTTCCTACCACTTTTGGATTTCATTGAATAAAAATACCTGGACCTTTTTAAGGCACGAGTGAATAGCACCTTCTGGGTGAGTTCGCTTCACCGTCTGCCTCATCTTTGCCCCCCTGGCTAGAAGCTGGCCAAGAGCAATCCTATTTTTATGAAATTTATTCGTGACCCATAGCTTGGAATATACTGGTCTAGTCCATTAATTTTTTTAAAGAAAAAGCAACTTAACATATAATGACATAAAGTGCAAACTGGCTTTGAATAGTTAATGGATTAGACATGTTATTTCCGTGTATCATTCATCTTCAATTGATATGATAAAATTAAGATCAATTTTATCCGATTGATGATCCGACTCATTAATGAAGTTCACACTGACAGGTGTCATTAATTTAATTTTTATTTATTTGATTTAAAACATATTATTTGCCCTTACCGGCCATTAATGCATATTAATGCATTAGTTTGCATAAACAATGTTTCGGCTCATTAGAATCATCCATGGAAAGTTTCACTGAGTTATATCCGTTCCGAAGAATTGGAAAGCTCCTTTACCGACTAGCTTTTGCCTGTGACTTTGTCCGCGTGTACTTCCACTTTCCATTTCATCCTTTCGGTATAATTTTCGGGATAAGAAGTATCCTATACATTAATCGAGGCTATAAACTCGTTGTATACAAAGTTTTATCGTAATCAGTTCAGCCGTTTTTGCGTGATTCAGTAACAAACTTCCAAACATCTTAGCTTTCGCATTTATAATATTGTATGTATGTAAGCACTTTATTGTACACAAAACAGGTTCAAACAATATACATGTCACATAAGATTAAAGTACAAAGGCGAACTTATCCCTATGAGGGATCTCTTCCAGCTAACCTTTGACGGATAATATTAGTAGGATAACTCGTTAGAAATCCAAATAGTACTTTAGCTGGGCATCGAACCTAGTAATGTAGTAGCGTACAGTGTGTGTACACGGTGCATAGTCAGGTCACAGCTGTGAGGGCGACTAGTGAACATTGTGATGAGCGGAGCGGCGAACACATCATAGTAAAAATACTAGGTAAATACACGGAAAATACTAGTGAAAACACTCGGGAAATACTAGGGAACTTTAGTGAAAAAAACTTGGCGGATACTACTCGATACTAGTGAAAATACTTGGGCAATGCTTGAGGAATCATCGTGACAATAATAGGGTATTAAACTAAGGTAAAAACACAGACCACCTCCACTAGACAGAGAGTTTAGGGCGACGCGCTCGCGCCACAGTTGGGAGAAGTTGCGCTTAATATACTGCCCCGCCTCACGCCGCTCAGTCAGTCTCGTCCAGGTTCATGACCTATACGTACGTGGCACAAAAAATACGTAAATTTGGTTCCGACTAACCGTAAGCATGGGTTTTTGTTCGGTAAAGTGGTGTGGGAACGATTCCCGAACTAAAAATCTAAAGAAAGGCGGAATTACATATCATAGATAAGTTAAATTAATACAAATACACATTTATTTCTGCCCGGCGGGGATCATTTTACACTGGCCGGGCCGGCTTATAAGGCGTAGTGAAGTGTGCTTGTTCCTTTCCAACCACCTCAAATGCCAATATACTTTCTCTTTCTGACAGCACGTGCGCGGGCTAGTGCTGTGCCAGTGATGTTCGGTTCCGATTTCATTTAATTATCGGTTCATCCGTATTTTATATATTGCAATTATTTTAATAAATATTAAAATTCTATTAGTAAACATTACTGATTAGTTATATTTTTTGATATTCAATGTCAGTATTTACGTAGACAATATTATTTTACTATATGAATCGTAGAGGTTCGTATTGGCTATGTGCACGACAGAAGCGCCACCTAGCGTTTGAAACTTTACGGGCTAATGTCAAATTTTGACGTTTACGTATTTTGCTTATTTAAACGAAATAAATTTAATAAAAAGCTAAAAGACCTCTTAGTGTACAATTTATCATATAAATAAAAAGTGTACTAGTATGCAGATATGGATTTAATAATAAAAACAGGTTTTGAGACCATACATCACAATATTAAATTCCAACCGCAAACAACAACAAAAGGGGAAAAATGGCTTTAGCGGGACACGTAAGAAACGTGGAAGAACTGAGGCGCAACGGGAGGAGTGATTTAATAAGAGGAGACATAATTAGACAAACTTCCGTGACATTAGCGCCATATAAAACCAGTTTAAATGTGAGTACTATTTAGCTTGAAACGCGAAGGAGCCAATTGAATTTACTTTGTTACTGTATTTAAAGTATTTTATTTAAAATTATAATGCATTGATTACAGATCAATGATGCAAGGGTAGTCACAGGAGTTAAATGCAACTTTGTATATAACCAGTGGCAAGTGCAAACACGTTGCAGCATTAATGTATTATTGTAACAACATAGTAAGCCTATCAAAAACAAGCAATGAACAAGAATGGGGAAGGAAGGCCGCTGTAGGAAAATTGTAGAATGTACAATCACTATTCCTGCCTGTATTTTTACAATTCACCACACAACAGCTTCTGTAACCCATTTCAAAATTTAATACAAATTGTATTGAATTGTAGGAAATGACAGATCAATTTTGCCTGACAAGCCCGGTATAGTTCACATTTCTGCCACGGCGTGCGCTGCGGTCGTTTTACCTACGTCACCACGTACTTCGCACATAGCCAATAAGGAGGTGAAAGATGGTAATAGTGTAGTGTTTTTTATCTCGTTTTACTTTATACGCTAAACAAATCAGTGTAGTTGTATGGGATAGATAATTTAGTTAGTTTGTTCTCATTGTAGTTTTGTTGTTGTCTTATTTTATTATGAAGTTTATATAGTAGTAACATAATTAGTGGTGGTGGATTTCTTTTAGCAATTAGGACTAGTGACACGAGTAGGCCCCAATACTAAATTTCTAAGAAGTGTAAGGGATTTAGAGATAAACCCATTGCAATTAGGTTTTTTCGAATCGTCTTGGTGGCTAATTAGGACTAGTAACACGAAGAGGTATAAGGGATCTTGGAGTTGGTTAGAGATATTATTATAGTCAATTCAATAGATAAAGTATACACGCCATGTAAAATAATTTACCTAGAATAAATTGGGGTGCTGGTAAAAACCGGTAATCAACAACCGTGTCTCATCACTAGCCCGCGCGCCATTTTGCGGCGAAGTCGCGCGCATTTTGAAACGGCCAATTGCAGCGCTGTTGCCGACCTCCCCTCAGCCCGCACCTACCGCTAACCTTGGTGACTGTTGATTCGAACTAAATCGTTCATACGAGGTGTCTAGTGGAGGTGGTCCGTGGGTAAAAATAAATTATTTTTTACTTGACTAATAAAAGATCTAACGAAAATACTCGAAAAACATCAATTATTAAAAAAATGAATAAAATGAATAAATGAATAAAATGAACTTTATTCTGTAAGTAGGCCGCAATGGCACTTTTACAAGTCAAACCCTACTAGCGTTTCACAGAGGCCACTGCCGAGAAGAAACGCCGAAAGAAACTCGACAGTCAGCCATTTTCTCACAAAAATATGCTTATTACAATGATAAATGATAATACTTAACCTACTTAAGATCAAGAAATCTAAGTATCTATATAAAGCAACACAAAAACAAAGAATAAAATGAGGAAAAAAACCAGTTATGACAGTGTGTAATTCTGCAAGAAAACATTTCGAAACTGTATACCTTAGCATTATCAAATTCTATTTAGGAAAAAAAAAATTGAATCCTTTAGACTATAAATTTAGTTATAAATCTTTTGATATGTTTTCTTGCAAGAACTGCGTCAACTAGATAAAATTAAAAAATACACAATATATGAATCTTTACTCTATTTAAGTATCTGGTTTGGGCCATGCTTTTCTGTCTGTTAGATAGTCCTCAACCTTGTAATAAGCCTTCGACATCAATGATTTTTTCAAGTACTTTTTAAGAGCTGGAAAAGGTAAATTCAAAACTTCATCAGGTAACTTATTATAAAAACGGACACATTGACCTACAAAAGATTTGTATACTTTACGGACACGAAATTTTTTAGTGGCAATTTTATTTTTATTTCTAGTATTAAAATTATGTATATCAGAATTTTTACAGAAGGAGTCTATGTTCTTAAGGACATAAACAATATTCTCATAGATGTACTGGGACGCTACAGTTAAAATGTTGATTTCTTTAAAGAGTTCTCTTAAAGATTCACGTGAGCCTAGGTTATATATGGAGCGAATGGCTCTTTTTTGTAACACAAAAATTGTCTGTATGTCAGCTGCTTTACCCCAAACCAGGATACCATACGACATAACACTATGAAAATAGCTATGATAAACTAGGCGAGCTGTTTCTACATTGGTAAGTTGCCTGATTTTTCTGATAGCATATGCGGCTGAACTTAATTTACGCGCCATAACGGCTATGTGGGGACTCCATTGTAGATTTTTGTCTAATGTTATACCTAAGAATATTGCTTTATCTACTATTTCTAAGCACTCGTTATTTAAGAGTATACTAGTTTCCACCGGTCTAACATTAGGCAAAGAAAATCTGACACATTTAGTTTTCTTAGCATTAAGTAACAGATTGTTAACGGTAAACCAGTCAAGTACTTTGTCCAGTGTGCCATTAACTCTACTATAGTCAACTGATTTTCGGTCAACCTTAAAGATTAAAGATGTATCATCCGCGAATAAAACTATATCACAAAGATTACTTACTATAGACGGCAAGTCATTTATATAAACCAAAAATAAAAATGGACCTAAGATAGAGCCCTGAGGCACTCCTAACGTTACTATTGCCCCACTAGACTGGGTTCCATTTACAACAACTGCTTGAGTTCTATTGCTGAGATATGAAGACATAAGACTTAACGCATTAGCAGACAAACCATAATGTTTAAGTTTCAAAACGAGCGTCCCATGATCCACGCAATCGAAAGCTTTAGAAAGGTCACAAAAAATACCTATCGCATCACAGGAATTCTCCCAAATATCGTAAATATGTTTAATAAGCACAGATGCAGCGTCAGTCGTGGAGCGCCCTCTTGTGAAACCGAACTGTTTACTTGTAAGCAGTTTATTTCTATTAAAGTGCATTAGCATATGGTTTAACATTAATTTTTCAAAAACTTTACTTAATACAGGTAGTATCGATATGGGACGGAAGTTGGTTAGGTCGTTTAAATCACCCGATTTAAATAGAGGTATGACTTTACTAAACTTCATAAGATCAGGAAAAATACCCTCTGATATGCAGTTATTGTAAATCAAAGCTAATTGGGGCGCAATGACATCTATGATATGATTAATAACTTTTACTGATGTTCCCCATAAATCCTCGGTTTTCTTTAAATTGAGCGATTTAAATGTTTTAACAACCTTGATTGAATCTACTTGACTAAAATTAAACGTTACATCACATTTACTAATGTTAGCACAAAGCAAAGCTTTAGCTTGGGTTTTAGATGACTGCAGACATTTTGTAGTACTACTTGCTATATTTGAAAAATAGTTCTCGAATGCCAAGGCAACATCGTTATTTGACATGACCTGTTGGTCTTCCGTGAGAATGTTGACTTGATATTAATTTATTTTAGCTAATTGAAAGATTTTATAAGCATAAAGATTTAAAAAGGACGCTGATTTGAACAAACCTACTCACACTGTCTTAGTGACGTCACTAAGACAGTATTTCCCTACAAACTTCATATTAACAAATCGTTTTTGACATTTAATAAAAAGTTGCTGATTTGACTAGGGGATTAATACCGTATTGAACGATATAAGATTTCAAGCTCACATTTACATTAAAATTACAATTAAAAACGGGATATTTACCATGTATATTTGTGTTTACGAGTTTCCGATAATTCGGTTAGTTATGTCCTGTTTGTGTTGCAAGCGCCATTATCACGGTTTAACACAACATTATTAATTATTAACAGAAATATACATGGTAAATATCCCGTTTATATAATTGAACGATATCTGAAGTTGGGCCGAAAATTTGATATTATTCGACCGTAAGAAATTTGTCAATGTACATGGCAACCTACTGGCTATCAAGTAAGGTTCATTTTCAGTCTCTTCTGACATAAACTTTTTCGTGTGAGTGACACTTCTGCATTTGACGTAAAACGGTGAAAAGGATAAGTGTAAGTCCTGAGTGGACGCTCGAGTCGGGCGTGCAGCGGGGCGTGCATGTTAAACAATTGAAACTCATACTGGTGTCCTGATTCGCCGCTGCACATATAGTATGCACGCTCGCCCGCCCCGCTGCACGCCCCACCGAACGCTCCGCTCCGAACGTCCACTCAGGCCTTAGTGTAAAACCTGAGTGGACGCTCGAGTCGGGCGTCCAGCGGGGCGTGCATGTCAAACAATTGAAACTCATTGGTGTCCTGATTCGCCGCCGCACAAATACTATGCACGCCCGCCCGCCCCGCTGCACGCCCCGCCGAACGCTCCGCTCCGAGCGTCCACTCAGGCCTTACACTAAAACGCTCTCGCGGCCGCTCATCAGTGCGGCCCGAGCCAAAGTTCACAGTGATGTCGTAACATACTGCCATTAAAATAACTCATGAATATTCTTGAGGTTGTCCGCTCGTTAAAGGTTAAAGGTTCGATACCCGTTAAGGTCATTTGTGATGAGCTGATGAATGCCTTAAGGATTTATTACTGACGTTATTAATTTAGACCGTAATATAAAATTGTACAAAAATGTATTACGTAACGTAGGTAGGTACAAATTTTTTTATGTCACACCTAGCCATAAAGTGGCCATTATCGCACGCTCCGCGCGCGAAAAAACCCACTTCCTGGCCAGGGGGTGACATAAAATTTTGTACTTACCACGGGCGACAATAAAGAAAGCCTCAGATCGCATATTTATCGCCCTTGCCTTCGGCTCGGGCGTAAAATACCTGCGATCTGAGACATTCTTTGTTTTATCGCCCTTGGTAAGTAATGTACTATTACAGCACCCGGCAATAAACATTAAACGTCGTTCTTTGGAAGGAGACTAGGAGCTAGTCTTTATGACAATACTATTTTTTTATAAGACACTAGTTATTGCCCGCGACTTCGTCCGCGTGGAGCTCGTTTATCGCGATAGAATTGAAGTAATTGCTATTTACTTATATCAGGCGCTTACCTACTCATCGCTTTTTCATACATACTTCCACCCCCTTAAGGGATGATTTCCGGGATAAATAGTATCCTATGTCCTTCCCCGGGACTCAATCTATC
Organism: Cenopis cana; assembly: GCA_951800055.1. Classification (NCBI taxonomy): domain Eukaryota; kingdom Metazoa; phylum Arthropoda; class Insecta; order Lepidoptera; family Tortricidae; genus Cenopis; species Cenopis cana. Next base: position 2,898,050 of record OX637498.1, on the reverse strand, counting down.
TCCATACCAAATTTCATGTAAATCGGTTCAGCGGTTTAAGCGCGAAGAGGTAACAGATAGACAGACACACTTTCGCATTTGTAATAAAGACATATTGAAAAATAAACGGCTCACTCACGTCTATATCGTCGAATATCGCTCGACATGTTTCGGGCCAATACGTGGTCCTTAATCACCGCGCGCTCGCGCGCAGTGTTAAACGCGAGGCCGCCGCGACCACTCATGATTAAGGACCACGTATTGGCCCGAAACATGTCGAGCGATATTCGACGATATACAGGGTGTCCCATATCTGCCACGCCACAGTGACACCGGAGGTGGGTCAACTCAAGAGGAACATAACCAGCCTAACATGACCTCAGTAAAAGTTGCACGGTTTTCGAGTTATTACCATACCATTTCTAAAACCGCATAATATGCTTAATTTAGTGGCATCATTTGTTGGTTGCATTTCATATCATTTTTTTTCATGGTAGGCGATCAAAGTTGAAATTCATGTTTTTTTTACAAATTAAATCAAGATTCATTAAATTTTTGATAGCACTTTACATGAGTTTCTGGCAAAATAGCACTTCCAACTTGTTTAGCCATTTAGCCAATTAGCCATTTGTGATTTTTTTTTTAAATAAAAAAAAAATAAGAGCTTACCAAATTGATGCTGATACTAAAAAAGTGATTAAAAAGGGGAAAATTCTCAAAATTCCTAATTTCGGCAATAACTCGAAAACCGTGCAACTTTTACTGAGGTCATGTTAGACTGGTTATGTTCCTCTTGAGTTGACCTACCTCCGGTGTCACTGTGGCGTGGCAGATATGGTACACCCTGTAGACTTGAGTGACCCGTTTATTATATTCCAATATGTCTGAGACTCACGGAAGTTTACTATTTAATTAAAATTAGTATGGATTTCAATAATAACATGTCCCGACATGTTTTCCACAGAAATTCCTGATCTTGTCATGCCTAGTGGCGCTGGCGGCGGCGGACGTGTCCCACCTCCGCCCCCAGAGTGGGAGCGACAAGGACGCACCTATCCTTAGACAAGAACAGGACATCAGCCCTGAGGGCAACTACCAATGGGCCTACGAGACTGGAAACGGCATCAGTGCCCAAGAACAGGGACAATTGAAGGGCTCCGGAGTAAGTACTATGTTTTTAACACGCTTTTATTAGGTCGACCTGGCTGTATGTGGTTCTGATGACAATACAATAATATGGTACTGTCGAACTGATCTGATGATGGAGCCGGAAGATATGAACTGGAACTTGATGATGGAACATCGTATCATAGCTGTGTTTGGATTTGTTAGAAGTCTTGTAATGAACTTTGACCACGATTAGGTTTCAAGGTCTGATGATGAAGCCGGAAGATAGGCCTGGCATTCCATGATGGAATATCGTATCATAGTCGTGTTTGCACTTGTGAGAAAGGTCACGTAATGGACTTTGAACACGATCAGGTTTCAATTTACACGAAAAGCGTGTTTTACTAGTGTTTTTAAACTATTAATGTATCTTACCTGTCTGTGGCTTTAATATAAACTAGTAGCTCTAATATAAGTTTTATCGAAACATTAACTAATTCAAACTCGTTTGCGTTTAGTCTCGAAATGTATGAAAGTGGTATGAAAACCTGAACAGCGCCTCTGGTGGTCACTAGTGGAAACTAAAACAGCGAGTATAACATTTGTTGCTAACCGATGTACGCGCGTATTTCAAACTCGGTGAGAGCGTTTTCATAAATTTTGAGACAAAACGCAAACGCGTTCGAATTAGTTAATGTTTCGAAAAAACTTATACTAGAGCTACAGAAGAGGAAATTTCCAAGAAACATTTCCAAGTCATTTAAAGTCAAAAGTCATATAAGAAAGTAAATAAATATTTTACATTGCATGTAAACTTCGCTAGATAATTTTACGCAAACATTTAAAAGCATTTTTAAACGAGTGCAGTTTCATCCTGTAGGATGGCCCGGGTCAGCGGACCTAATCCCTAGATTTGGAGTAGGCACTAGTTTTTTCGGAAGCGACTGCCATCTAACTTTCCAATCCGAGGGGGAAAGTTGCCATAAATCAACTGTTCAAATCAAATTTTCAATTAAAGTGAAAAATTCAAAGGTGAGATTTGAACCCACGACCTCTGGAACCCGTCCATTGCTCTAACTCTAACTAACTGAGCCACCGTGGTAATCCCTTGTGACGGTGAATCTTTCAATCATTACACTCTGTCTGCATTCCAGAGGTCGTGGGTTCAAATCTCACACTGTGGCGTAGAATTTTTATTTTTTTCACTTTATGGCGCGTGTAGAGGCAAGGCCTTCTCCATACAAACTCTGTGCAAGTTTTATTCGTCGGCTTTGGCACTTCCGCATATAATTTTTTTTTGGTTGTTAATATTGAATATACGAAAAATTTCAAGCAAAAAAAAAAAAAAAAAAAAAAAAAAAAAATCAAAAGAATAAAAAAAATCTTGAGGGTCTGGATAACAGAAAAATAAGCATACTGACCAAAAATCATAAGTGTAATGCAAACACAAGCAAAGAAAAACTTGCACAAAGTTTGTATGGAGAGTGCTTGCCTCTACATGCGCCTTAATTAGAAATCAACTGTTTAGTTGCTAATTAGGCTGGGTTGCACCAAACCGTCTGTAATCGTAAGCGGTGTTCGTCAAATCTGATTGTATGGAAAGTTTGACAAGTTTCTATGGGATGACAGCTGCCGGCGCCATATTTGACGATGACCGGTCTGTGTTCGTATGTTGGTGCAACTGGCACTTACTAACGGAACTGTATATTTAACAGGACGCTGTCGCCGAATCCGTCCAGGGCCAAGCCCAGTGGACGTCTCCTGAAGGCGAGCAGATCAGCTTGCAATACGTCGCCGACGAAAACGGCTACCAACCACAGGTAGGTTCTTTTGAGGGGTTCCGTACCCGAAGGGTCAAAACGGAACCCTATTGGTGACGCCCAGACGTCCGTCCGTCGTCTGTCACACAGGTTTTACAGCCAAACGGTTGGAGCTACAGGCTTCAAATTTACACAGTATAAGCATCTTGTTGGCCCGAAGCCATACAAAAAGTCAAAACTTATTTTTAAATGTTTTTAAGGGGGGCTTGCATACAGCAAAAGGGGGGCGCGAAAAAACGTTTTTTATCATACCCTATCGTTGTTTAGAACTCATTGAGTAGATACTTACTATATTTTTAATTAAGGAACGAGAAGCCACGAAAGTTAGCTTTTTTTACGAAATTGTGTTCCGAAGAATTTTTTAACTTCCCAAATACCTATAAACTTAAAATTTGGTAATAATCTTTGTTATTACGTATATTTTACCAACAAATACTAGTATATTGATAAATTAGATTTTTTATTTGAAATTTCCTTATTTTTCCTATAAAAACCAACTTAATTTTGCGGTCGGTTCGGAACCCTAAATGTGCGAAGTCCGACTCGCACTTGGCCGGTTTTTATACTACAAACAAGCTTACGGCCAACTTGATGGTAAGGAGACACTTTTTGTTAAACCTGAGTGGCTTTATAGGCTGGGCCTAATAAATAAATAAATATTTGTGGACAATCTTACACAAATCAACCTAGTCCCAAACTAAGCAAAGCTTGTACTATGGGTACTAAGCGACGATACAGACTTATATAGATACTTAAATACAAAGAAAACATCCAAGACATATTCGTGTTCATCGTACAAATAAATGCCCTGACCGGGATTCGAACCCGGGACCTCCAGCATCGTAGCCACGGTCACTACCAACTAAGCTAAAGCGGTCGTCTTATTAAATTATTCTGTGCTAATACACCCACTGATTTTTACTTGTTTACCCCCACAGGGCTCGCACCTCCCCACCCCCCCTCCGATCCCGGAGGCCATTCTCCGCGCTTTGGAGTACATCAGGGCCCACCCCCCACCGCCAGAAAAGAACTAAGCTAGGAACATGAAGAAGTGACCACGTCTATACTACATCTCTACTCCAGCGTCTAACAACCATATGAGACAGACCACAAGCGATCGCCGCAGCCGTGTGAACGCGCTCATACATTTACGAATAAACTATTCGATCGCTCATCGCACGCAGCATGTGATGTCATCTGGTCAGACAGCCTTATGTTTGTCCTCAAACTTTTGATTATATCTTCTAGTCATGTTGAAACTATTGCACATATTCTCTTTGCACTTCAATTTCTAACGGACGAAAGGTCATTTTTGTATAGATTAATGATAAATATGATAATACTCAATTGCCATTTCCCTGTATATAATATTATACTTGGAGTTTATAAATAAATTTATAGTAAAAAGCCTATGTTTTCATTTACCTTAATGTGTAGTCGGACTGAAATAAATGTGTGTCCCTTCCTTTTCAGTAGTTAAGGACACTAGATTCGAGGTTTATTTGTCGGTTTTGAAATGTAACAAGATACAGAATGCCCCTAAAACCAGGAATAGATAGAGTATAGACACCCATATTGTTCTCCTTTTATATTTCTCAACCGATTCTTGTGCAATTACTCCATACGAAAGAATATATAAAACTATGCCAAATAGTGAAAATCCTATTCAAATATCTCAACAAATAACGAAACTACAACCGTTAGAATGTCTTTAGTTCGAGAGAGAAAGCGCTACAGATCAGTGACGTCATTGACCTCGAGCGCCATAGTAAATGACGATCGTCCAATACAGGGGTGCGTTTTGCGGAGCAGGGACAGAAAATGCCCCCTCCTAAAACTTTGAAGACTTATAATTATGTAACTATTTATTCTTTTGAATTGCTTTTTTCGCTATTTGATTGAGAATTTGATCCTTTTTCGAGAAAATTCGGTTTCATTGATTTTCTTATTTGGTGTCAACATCCCTATTATATCGTTTTATTGCCGATTCAGTTATTGCATATTTTACGAAATGGCTGAGCTATGGGAGTTGAAATAGTGGATTGATTTGTATCTCAAGGGAGCAAAATGATATAAACGGCGAGGACGACATGTTGAATCCTGAGTCCTGAGCGAAACGAAAGATTCTACAATAAAATCCTGAGAGTAGCGAAGGATTCTTAAATTTAATCTTGAGCGTAGCGAGTTCAATTTACGCTCAAGACAGAAATAATTTTGCTAAATTGAGCAAAATTATATATTTACGGCGAGGACAGTATGTTCGAAGCATACCGGATTATAAAAGATAATTTAAGCAGCGTCACACCTGTGACACGCGAAGGAACGTAAGCGCTGTGGGTAAGTATGTGTGCGTGCGCTGTCCGTACACGAGGTTAGACGGCACCCGATCGACACCAGGCGGGTCTCTCAGGGACGAGGTAACTGACCTCGGTGCGGGGGGTTCGTGTCCATTCTGTATGTAATACTATTATACTATTGTGTGGCAGCGTTCATAGAATTGCGGTAATCTTTTTCGGAGTCTGTATATTTTCAGCAAACTATCCCTGTAAGCGCACTAACCTTGGTCTCTGAGCACAGTGACGGCTTCTAACACCCGCTTGGTGTAGATGCACGGCTCGTAATTGTCCATCTCTTGTGTCACCACGGAGCACACCCTGCGAGGAAAACATGGATTAGGAACACTCATCATCATCATATTCATAATTCATTAATTCATAATAATTTATTCGTAAACATAGGTAACAGTGTTGGTACATAGATAATAATGAACGCTATGTTTCGCCGATAGGCATACAAATTAAAAACGTATAATTAAATTAGTCAGAATACATTATACATTGTCCAATAATTTTTATATATTAATACGATAATTATCATATATTTCAAGTACATAATAATGTCAACAAATTGAATTTATAAAAAGCCTCCTAGCGTTATCCCAGTACAGTTGCATCCTGAAGGATGCCCGGGGTCCGCTACCTAATCCCAAGATTTGGCGTAGGCACTAGTTTTTACGAAAGCGACTGCCATCTGACCTTCCAACCCCGAGGGGAAACTAGACTTTATTGGGATTAGGCTTTGTCAAGTGAGTGGGCAACTTGACTGTTAGAAGTTCTCAAACCGCCCGAAGGCCTTCAATTCGGCTTAACGACTGCTGCCATAGACAGCAGCCGGGATCAACGGCTTAACGTGCCTTCCAAAGCACGGGAGCGCTCAGTTAGTAACCACTCAAAGCGGTCACCAAACCAAGTCCTGACCGCTGCCCACGTTGCTTAACCTTAGCAAGCGCAAGCGGTGCGCAAGCGCCGCTGGGCCACGAGCGCTCCACAATAGTCTTAAAAGAGATAATATGAGATGTTAGTATAGTAGTGACCTGGCGGCGCGGCCGCGGATGGCGCCGGCGGTGCGCTCGAGCGAGTCCGGGTCACCCTCCTGCAGCGCCACCACGCATTTGTTCACGTCCTCCAGGATGTGGTTCTCTGACAGACAAACATACATCATTAGCTTGATTGGAATGGAGAACGGTGCCACGATATGGGCCAATTTTTCTGGCGTTGTAGTTTTTTTTTCGTTAGAATTGAATGAAATTTGGTATGTTGGAAGAGCTCCTGATTCTGTACAAGTGAAAAAAAAATTACAGCATGGCGCAGAAAAAAAAAATTTTCCGTACATATTCACTGAGTTACAAAAATCTCATACGTTTTGTCACTCAATGGAATAAAATTGTGGGACACTGTAGGAAATCGTGCACATATTGTTCAGAATCAGGAGCTCTTCCAACCTACCAATTTTCATGCAATTCAAAAAAAAAAAAAACTACAACGCCAAAAAAATTGGCCCCTATACAGACAGGGTGGATTTTCTTTTTGGGTCAGCGAGGGTAGCTCCCAGATCCCGTGCTGCTACGTGAAAATGGTCTTAGAAGACCTTCCTTAGATTTTGAATTAGTGAATAACACCAATTTATCAGATTTTGGAAAAAAAAACATACAGGGTGCGAGAAAAAGGTCATTTTTGACAAACTTTTTTTTGATGCCAATCGATCCCATTCCTATCCAGGATCAAAAGCTTGTATGGGACCAAAAAAAATTTCAGGCTAGAAATGTCACAAATCGAGGAAAACTTTTCACAAACTACCGGATGAGTTTAAAGATAAGAATTTAAAGGTATTTAAGAATATGTTGATGAATTGGTTATCTAAAAAATGTTTTTATAGCGTCAGGGAGTTCCTGAACAATTCCAATTAAAATCCAATTATAATTAATTTGATATTTGTACGCTAGTTTGTAGGCACAATGTGGAGATCAGAAATGTATAACATTAAGACCTGTTTGTAAACCCACTATTGACAAATAAAATATTCATTCATTCATTCATTCATTCACATATTTAGGGTTGCGAACCAACCTTAAAAATCTAATTTATCAATATATTAGTATTTGTTGGTAAAATAAACGTAATAATAAACATTATCACCAAATATCAAGTTCATAGGTTAATGGGAATTTGAAAAATTCTTCGGAACAAAATTTTGTGTCAGACGACGGACGAACGGACGCCTCAGTGACAGCAATAGGGTTCCTTTTGGACCCTTCTGGTACGGAACCCTGAAAATCAGCCCTATGACGTATATACTTACCGCTGACAGCCAAGAAGTCGTCAATAGTAGTGATGTCATCAACCGCCTCCGTGAGCAGCCTGACCGCCTGTTCCCAGGCCCTGGCGAAAGCGGTGGCGTTCTCTTGGGCGACGCGGGAGCGGGGGCGGGCGCCCAACACGCGCGCAGCGTTGATCACCTGTTACACGTGCTCGGTGGTTAGGATTAAGAGCGAGGCGAACGGTTCTAAAGAAGAAACTTCTGCAAATTTTAGAAATAAAGGAAAAATCTAAAAACTTTATGCACAGAGCAGGATTCGAACCTGCGACCTCCCGGCACTCGCGGCAAGTCGCTCTAGCCAACTGAGCTGTAGGTGCGATTACTACCCGTCTTGAAATCGTCAATCCTTCCTTCATTTATACAACGCATTATTAAAAGAAAAAAAAGAAAAATATAGACTAAAAAAAAAAGAGTAAAAAAAGGAAAATATAGACTCGGCACAATCATAAATAGTCAAGAATCATATATCTGAAAATCAGTCCCTATTGTTTCCTCGTCTGAGCAGAACAGTGTTTTAAATGGGCAAACTGCTGATGCTATAATTTTATGACTACCACCAAAATGTACACCAGTTCTGACAATAAAAATATCTGACAATAAAAATATCTTATCTTATCTTATAAAGTTTCTAAATTTCTCGTTGTAGGGCCTTAAGGCGCAGGGTAGGGCAAGGCCTTCCCCATACAAACTTTGTGCACGTTTTATTCGTCGGTTGTGGCACTAACAAATATAATATTTTTTTTGGTTGTAAATATTAGATATGCGAAGATCGTGATGTGAAAATTTTCAAATATTTCAAAAAAATTCAAAATTAAAAAAAAACTTAATAAAAAAACTTTACATCACGAAATAGCTATCAGAGAAATAAGCATACTGACCAAAAATCATAACTTTAATGCAAACACAAACGAAGTAAATCCTGCACAAAGTTTGTATGGAGAGAGCTTGCCCTACCCCTCCTCTTAATCCGTGATAATCGCGCTTGCAACAGTGCCGAAATATCGGAAACTCAATAATACAAATATACATGGTAAATTTCCCGTTATTAATCGTAAAATGCACACCTGTGACACGCGAAAGAACGTAAGCGCTGTGGGTAAGTATGTGTGCGTGCGCTGTCGGTACACGCGTCAATTGTGTGCGCGGGTGCGTAGCGCGTGGCGCGGACGAATCGCGAGGCGCGACGGCACCCGATCGACACCAGGCGGGTCTCTCAGGGACGAGGTAACTGACCTCGGTGCGGGGGGGTTCGCGGCCATTCTGTATATAGTACTATTATACTATTCTTTGGTATAGTCACATACCTGAGGTTGCTGTCTATGGCAGCAGTCGTTAAGCCAAGTTGGAGGCCTTCGGGCGGCTTGAGAACTTCTAACAGTCAAGTTGCCCACTCACTTGACAAAGCCTAATCCCAATAAGGTCTAGTTTCCCCTCGGGGTTGGAAGGTCAGATGGCAGTCGCTTCTGTAAAAACTAGTGCCTACACCAAATCTTGGGATTAGGTAGCGGACCCCAGGCATCCTTCAGGATGCAACTGTACTGGGATAACGCTAGGAGGATGAAGTGACATACCTGAGGGCACAGAGCCTCGATCTGGCCGGCGGCGTGGCGCACCATCTTGACTCCATCTTCGTTGTTCGACATCGAGCACACCAGATTCGCCACCTGCACGCAATATCGAACACACATGTACAGTCAACCAATTTAATTTCTGGGCCACTTTGTACCATGTCACAGTGACATTTATATGAGATCTCTAGCGGCTTTCATATAGATTTTCACTGTGACACGGTACGAAGTGGCCCAGAAATCAATTTGGTTGACCGTACAGGTAATTTAACTATGACACTGATAATAGTACATTATTGCCGTGGCCGGGAAGGAGGTAATTGCAGGCTGTGTATTTGTTTAAACATACTAGCTTGCGAGTCCGCTTAGTTATAATACGAAGCCTGCAATTGCCTTTCCGACCGAGGCTAATATAGTGCTTTACTCAAAAATGGGAAAAAAATAATAATTTTGTATTAAGCAGTAACACTAAACACACACACACACACACACACACACACACACACACACACACACACACACGGCACAGTTTTTCCTTTATTTCTAAAAATTTGATGGGGGAAATAAGACAAAATTTGAATTAAGATTCGATAAACATAAGTTTGTATGAAAGAGCTATGAGTGGGTAAGCGCCTGATATAAGTAAATAGCAATTACTTCAATTCCATCGCGATGAACGAGTTCCACGCGGACGAAGTCGCGGGCAATAACTAGTAATTCATGTTTTAGGTTAGGTTTACTATGTACAGTCAAGTGCAAAAATATGTATCGAATGAATCCTCTCATAAATAAGTACCAAAACCTTAATTCACCGACATAAGAGCTATGGGACATACTTTTGAGTAAGATGTATGCACCCATGTTTTTGCACTTGACTGTACGTAACGAACATAATTGGCGAAGTCAAGACGACGCGACTGCTCTGGCTTGGCCACCTGGAGAGGATGGCGGACGATCGTGCAGTGAAGAAGGCGTATATGGGGCGGCCCAGTGGAAAACGTCCGGTCGGTCGTCCCAGATACCGCTGGAATGGCGAAGCCCTCAAAGACCTAAGCCGTGTTCCGAATCACGCTAAAAATGCTCGCAGCGCTTACAGTGCTGACGGCCGGTCCAAATCACATAGCGCGCTCAAGGCCGCGTGAGTAGCGTTTTGTTTCGGAGCGCTATTCGCTTGAGCGCGCTCACGATCGGACCGATTCACGCTCATAGCCCGTGTTTACTGTCATGTTCATATATCAAACGTCAACTTGACGATTGGCTCAAGGTGCTTACGCCTGGGAGTGTGAGCACCGTGAGCGCCGTCCATGACATCATCAGTGACGTCACGACATCCCATGTAAGCGCTATGAGCGTGAATCGGTCCGATCGTAAGCGCGCTTTGAGCGCTGTGAGCGTGATTCGGAACATGCCTCTAGCCAACCTCGGTATTCGCTGGGTGCGCGATGACAGCGCCAACTAGCGGTCACAATTACGGCGGACTTAGAAATATCCAATGGTTGGCTATCATTGCGAAAAGAAGTAAACAAACAAATACTTTCAATGAAATAACGCAATTTTCATAGTTATATTCTATTCGATTACGTAAATCTATAGTGTCTATTTCACGCCTAAAATGGCTAAATCAATGAATTTCAGGTAGTACACACGGACTTTCTCATGGCTGACCTCACGAGAAATAAGTAAAGAAATAAACAAATATAATTGAATAACGCATTTCATATATATTTGAGACGATCATTTATGACTGTAGTGTCGTAAATAATGCACTTTTTGTGTATTTTCAGTTAGACATGGCTAAATTAATTATAAAAACTCCAATGAAGTGCGCACTGCAAATCCTGTCATGTGGCTTTGGGTACCATGGCGATCGATTGGCACTGAAATAAAGCAACAAATAAATGATAGTAACTTAACCGTTACTTCCTACAGCATACAAAATATAATATTCAAAATGTTGCTTTATAGGTTAGCTTTCTTACTTCTTCCTCGACAACGATTGTCCATTTCATTTGTTGTGCTCGTTTCCAACTTGCTTGTGGAAATTTATAGAATTAGTGATCACTGTTTGTGCCATTCTTCTTGCAGTTAACTACGCAGCTGGTTTCGTAACGCATGTTTATTTATTTTTACTTCAAGTGCACGGATATGCAAATTTCGCTAGTAAAAAGTGACAGTTGGTCCGCCGAAAGTTTCTTTTTTGGCCACGGTGCGCGCTGCGATCGATTCGTGGTTCCCCCACCACCTACTTCGCACCCAGCGAATACTCAACTGGCGCACAAAGTAAATAGCGGCGGCGCGCGCCGGAGCAGAGAGTCCGCTCAGTACAAAGTGCCATTTTCGCCGCACGCACACAGACGTAACATTTCCAGGCATTCTCGGTTGATTTCGGACGAGCTTAGTCGCGACTGTCACTGTCGCGTCGCGAGTGCTAGTTGTGCGCGCGTTGATCACTTGAAATCCCCGCCGCTACGTAGGTACTTTGTGTCACGTACGTCAAAATGAATAACCGATATTATTACAGTTGGAATGTATTTTATTGTTTTAATACACTTTAACACAACAAAAAAACTGTGCCTACACTTTCTTAAAATTTTCAAACGATATTGAAAGGTAAATAAAACGGTTTTCTCATTTTGGTAGTTACAATACCTAGGTAGGTAGGTAATTTTTTGAAACTAGCCGCTTTGATAACGACGATCAACCATTACACATTCATCTTATCGTTCGCTGGTAAAACGCCAGTATTTAAGTACTATGGTTTAGTTAAGTAGGTACCTAATTAAACCGCTCTCGACCGCCGCCCGTCACAAGTCACAACTCGCAGCGGGTCACGCATCAATTTATAAGGGTTCCGTACCCGAAGGGTCAAAACGGAACCCTATTGGTGTCGCCCAGACGCCCGTCCGTCCGTCCGTCGTCTGTCACAAAATTTGTTCCCAAGAATTTTTAAACTTCTCATTGACCTATGAACTTGAAATTTGGTGACAATTTCCAATATTACGTATATTTTAACAAAAAATACTAATATATTGATAAATCATATTTTTGAGGTTGATTCGGAACCCTAAATGTGCGAAGTCCGACTCGCACTTGGCCGGGTTTTTACCAAGATACGCTGGTTCATATTTAAGTGTCATGTTGAAGAATTTTTAATATACCTGCTCCTTTTTAAAATTCAGAATCAATACAGAAGCAACCCTGTGAGTCAGGCAAGTTTAGGTATGTATTTTCAAGAACGGCGGGAACGGACCTTCTGTATATTCTTTATTTTGTGACTGGCGTGAGGTGGCGCAGAACAGGGAAAAGTGGCGTTCTCTTGTGTCAGAGGCCAAGATCCTCTTTGGGTCGTCTAGCCAGCGTAGTAAGTTACTTTATGTCACACCTGGCCATAAAGTGGCCATTATCGCACGCTCCGCGCGCGAAAAAACCCACTTCCTGGCCAGGGGGTGACATTAAAGTTTGTACTTACCACGGGCGATAATAAAGAAAGCCTCAGATCGCATATATATCGCCCTTGCCTACGGCTCGGGCGTAAAATACCTGCGATCTGAGACATTTTTTGTTTTATCGCCCTTGGTAAGTAATGTACTAATGTATGTACCTCGACGAGTTTGTTGGCGTGCTCTGTGAACACAATGGCGTATTCTTCAACTTCTTTCTCTTGTCCGTTGCGCGCCGCCTCCATTAGAACTAGCAGAGGCACGTTGCTTTCTAAGAAACTACAAACAAAAAGAGAAACTTTTTACTGCAGGTATAGTTCGTACACAACTCTAAGGCCAAGTTCTGTCAAACGAACGCAAGCAAAACTAGACTTAGGGTCAGTTGCACCAACATACGAACACAGACCGGTCATCGTCAAATATGGCGCCGGTAGCTGTCATCCCATAGAAACTTGTCATACTTTCCATACAATCAGATTTGACGAACACCGATCACGGTTACAGACGGTTTGGTGCAACCCAGCCTTAGGCTATATATTATAGGTATATGTTATAGGTTAGCCTTAGGTTATATATTTATGGGATGACAGCTGCCGGCACCATATTTGACGATGACCGGTTTGTGTTCGTACGTTGGTGCAACTGGCACTTAGAGCTCTGACTGTTAAGTAGATTTTTGCTTGCGTTAATTTGACAGCACTTATAAATAAAATAAATAAATAAATATTTGTGGACAATCTTACACAAATCAACTTAGTCCTAAACTAAGCAAAGCTTGTACTATGGGTACTAAGCGACGACATACATACTTATATAGATAAATAGATACTTAAATACATAGAAAACATCCAAGACCCAAGAACAAATATTCGTGCTCAGCACACAAATAAATGCCCCTGCCGGGATTCGAACCCGGGACCTCCAGCTTCGTAGGCAGGGTCACTACCAACTAAGCTAAAGCGGTCGTCAATATAGGTCGATAATTGGATTTGTATTGAAAATCGATTTACTTATCACTTTTCGACTTGGGAACAAGCCGAGGCCTACTAGTAATACGAGGCTAGCAATCCCTTCTTTCCTAACCTTAGTACTTGCCCAGTTGTCGACGCAGCTGGCGCGTCTTGCGACACACCTCGGCCGGAACAAGGCGAGGCCGACTTAATACGAAGCCGGCAATACTTTCTTTCCTAAGCTTAGTAATGTTTTATTATCTATACCTGTCGGAGACGTGGTCGACGACAGCCTTGCGCAGTTGTCGACGCAGATCGCGCGTCTTGCGACACATATTCTCTATGGCTCGCTCCAAACCGGACGACTGCTCCGGTTTGCCGGCCTAAAAACAATATAATAACCATAAATCAAAAACTTAACACAACAAACGGCTAAGAACCAAATCGATAAACTAGATTTTTTGAAATAATTAGATTATAATAATCGTAATCGCTAAAATTCATGTTTAGTACTATTAGGCCACATAATGAAATTTAATTAGTAGTTAGTTAAGGCGAGGCCAGTACATGAATCGACGAAAATATTAAGTTTGAGGTTAGAGTGTGAAGAATTACACTACACAAAAATTACTGTAGATTAAAAGATTCAAACATTTATTTGCCCAACATAGATAGTACAAGGTATTACATTTTGGTTCTGTATCACTATGTTAATAAATTGAAAAAGAAAGAAAGTAGGTAACAAAATATTGAAAAATACTTTGGTAACTCAGTGAAAAATTCCTAAATATCATCGTAAAAACGAACTTTCATGCTGATTATTTCGTAAGTGTCAACGGCAGTGATATTTTTTTTTTTTACAAAAAGGGTATCTTTTTTATTGTTCTAACAAAATAACCGGATTTTTTGGTAAATGATCCAGTATTCCAAAAATCAATAAAAATGCACTAAATAATCACGAAAACTACGCGCAGAGTTCCGTAGAGAGCGGGATGGTTAATTGTAAACTCACGCGTGTTAGAGCGGGACTTTTGCAGTGGTACTGTCTGGCCTTAATAAGTTAGTAGGTTCGATAGGTGGGTTTACGGCTAACTTATTTGATGCACCAGTTTGCAGCCGCTTACGCATAATAAACATTAGATTTTTGATTATGTATACGTACGTTGGTCATATACTCGTGCAGCAAATCTTGCAGCGCTTGACGCACAGCGTTGCACTCCGCGACGATGCGCTCGCGTCGCTCGTCCCTGTAACACATGTCTTATTGAACAAATCACTTTTTATATGTTACTAGCGACCCGCCCCGGCTTCGCACGGGTGCAAATTATACATATAAACCTTCCTCTTGAATCAATCTAAGTATGGATCGCCGTACAAAGAGCGACCAACTTATTTTTGACCCATCACACTTAAGTTTGCCTCTGTCAAGTATGGATCGCCGTACAAAGAGCGGCCAACATACTTTTGACCAGTCGCACTTAAGTTTGCCTCTGTCAAGTATGGATCGCCGTACAAAGAGCGGCCAACTTGTATCAAACTGACCTTGGAAGCAGCGAGCAGCATGGTGGAATGCTTCTTCAGCACAGCCCTGGACGCAGCCAGCTCGTCCTTCATCCTGGGCTCCTTGAGCTCATGAATGACAATGATGTAGTAGCACTCAAGTTGGCCTCTGTCCAGTATGGAGCGCTATATATTACAGCGGCAAACTTATTTTTGACCCGTCGCACTTAAGTTCGCCTCTGAACTGCATAGAGTCCTATACAAACTAGCGGCCAACTTGTATCAAACTGACCTTGGAATACTTCCAGCTCGTTCCTCACCCTTGAGCTCAAGACTGACTTAGTAGCACTTAAGTTGACTCTATTTACAGCTCACAGAGCCTAATAATTACCTTGTGCAAGAACTATCAGCCATGAGCGCCGCTCCAGATATAATAGACTCGAGCCTCTCTTCCAAAGAGGGCCTCGTGCGGAGCTCCGAGTACGCGAGGGGCTCCATGACCATGCGCTCATCGAAGTCATCCAGGGCCTGGGCAAGCTCGCCGGGGCCCTCGACCGGGGCGCGAGCGCCTGGGAATAGAAATATGAGCGTAGTGAGGGGTTCAAAGGTTTTTCATTTGATGTTTTAAAAAAATATATATAAATAAATATTTGTGGACAATCTTACACAAATTAACCTAGTCCCAAACGAAGCGCTTGTACTATGGGGACTAAGTGGAGATATACATACTTATATAGATATAAATAGATACTTAAATACATAGAAAACATCCAAGACCCAAGAACATAATTGACAATATTTCATAATTTCCAAAAGTCTTAATTCGAAAACCATTTCGGTAAAAACTTGTGAAGTACACAAAAAACATCTTTTTAGATTTTTTTCTCCGTTAATTTTGGAAAAAATCGCAAATTACTGTAAACCGAAAGTTGACGTCATCTTCCTCGTTGTATTCAGGGAGACCTTAGTACAGAGTACAGACAATCGCTGCTCTGAAGTGGCTCTGAATTCTTGTTGGGAAGATGACGTCATATTTTACTTACGCCCTTTTGGAATGACCTACTTTTCAACGTGTTTTTTTGTATGAAATAATGAGTTAAATTGAAAAAGAAAAAATGTATTTTTTCTAACTAGTTCATAAAATAAAGTAGTTAAAAATATGAAATGTTGTCAATATTATATTCGTGCTCATCACACAAATAAATGCCCTGGCCGGGATTCGAACCCGGGACCTCCAGCTTCGTAGGCAGGCTCACTACCAACTAAGCTAAAGCGGTCGTCAAGCTACTGGGAGTTTTGTCGCAGGTTCCCTAAACCTAGCCTAGCTAGGCCCGATCTGGGTCGGACTGACGCTACCCGCCATGCCGCGGTACCGGGACGACTAGGAACTATATGTGTCTGTGTGGTCGCAGGAGCGCTCGTGGCCCAGCGGCGCCTGCGTGCCGCAAGCGTTAAGCAACGTGGGCCGCGGTCAGTACATGGATGGGTGACCGCTTTGAGTGGTTACTAACTGAGCGCTCCCGTGCTTTGGAAGGCGCGTTAAGTCGTTGATCCCGGCTGCTGTTGCTGTCTATGGCAGCAGTCGTTAAGCCAAGTTGGAGGCCTTCGGGCGGCTTGAAAACTTCTAACAGTCAAGTTGCCCACTCACTTGACAAATGGGGGTCGAAGTTGCACCGCGTCCGTAGGGAAAGTACCCACCGCTACCCTACACATGACCCCTGGGTGGTGCTAAAAGTGCAACAAAAACTGGCAACCGTACTGTCTTCTCGAAGATCTCACGGTTCGAAATAAATGCCATACGATAAATAAATAATTACCTGCTGCTGGTGTGGTGTTAGGCAGAGCTCTCCCCTGAGCGACGCAAGCGATCGTGTCAACGGCGGAGCAAACCGCGCGCAACACATAGTCTCGGTTCGCCTTGGCAGCCGCCAGTTCTGGGTGACGGACGTACACCTGTAAAAAATATCGTATTGTAATACCAGTAGCACTAAAGTTGGCCTCTGTACAGTATGGGGGGCCATATAATACAGCGGCAAACTTATTCTTGACCAGTCGCACTAAAGCTTGCCTCTAGTTAGTAAGAAGCGCCGTACAAAGCAGCGACTAACTTGAATCAAACTGACCTTGGACGCAGTGAGCAGCGATGGGCAATGGCTGCTGCGAGCTCGTACCTATTATTGTAACAGCACTTAGGTTTGCCTCTGGTTAATAAGATGCGCCGTACGAAGCAGCGGCCAACTGACCTTGGAAGCAGTGAGGCACCTCCTCGGCTCCTTGAGCTCATGAATGACATTATGTAGTAGCACTCAAGTTGGCCTCTGTCCACTATAGAGCGCCATATAATACAGCGGCAAACTTATTCTTGACCCGTCCTACTTAAGAGGAATGCCTAGCTGCGATTTTCCCATACAAACGTTCTCGACTGTTTCCTCCCTGGTTTTTGAACCTAGAGCAATGATTTTTTCAAATAAGATCAATATCATCAATATCTATGCCGCTACGTTTTGTTTTTTTGGATATTTTTATTTTAAGGAAAGTTACAGCCCTCCAAAAATCGCAAAAACGGCTTAGTTGAATTGGCTCCATAAAAAGGCGCAGTATACAAATATGACAACAAATATTCAAAAAATCAAAACGTAGCGGCATAGATTAGTTCTTGCTCTTGCAGTTTCCAAAATTTTATAATGATTGGTTGCGTTTTGGATGAGGAAACAGTCGAGAACGAAACCTCAATTTTTCAGTTTTTTGCAAGGGAATTTTAGTCCGAGCTGCAGTTGTCCTTATCGCACAAATTCGTGGTGGAGACAGTTTCTAAATATACGTACACAGAAAGAATAGGGATGGGCAACAGTCGTTGACATATATTGTCGATACGCTAGTGGTGAAAAATTATCGATAAATCATTATTACCAGAAAAGTTATTAATCACAAGAAGAACCCTGAGTCACAATGGAAGAATATTGAATAGAAAGGTGACCTGGGAACCCTTGTCTTTGATATAGGAATAAATGCTACTTAGTTAGTGGTAAAGTTATTAACGAATCATAGGTTTTTATAACCCACTAGCTTTTGCCCGCGACTTCGTCCGCGTAGAACTCGTGGCGATTAAGAGTAAGAAAAATGTCATGTAATAGAAATAAACCTATTTTTTTTTATAGATCTACATATTATATAATAAAAAAAACTAACTTCAATGGGGGAGACCGTTGAAAGATGATGATACTTAGATGGTGCACTCTTAAATTCCATACAATGAAATAAAAATCTACATATTACCTATATAATAAAAAATAAAATAAAACTGACTTCAATCGGGGTGACCGGTGAAAGATTATTATACTTAGATGGTGCACTCTTGGATTCCATACAATGAAATAAAAACCGGCCAAGTGCGAGTCGGACTTGCGCACGAAGGGTTCCGTACCATTATCTATAAAAACGGCAATAAAAAAAATATGTTTGTTGTATGGGAGCCCCCTTAAATATTTATTCTATTCTGTTTTTTAGTATTTGTTGTTATAGCGGCAACAGAAATACATCATCTGTGAAAATTTCAACTGTCTAACTATCACGGTCCTCGAGATATAGCCTGGTGACAGATGGAGAGCTGAGCATTAGTAATAGGGTCCCGTTTTATCCTTTGGGTACGGAACAACAACATTTTTGTCATACAAACTTTCATCCCTTTTTTGAACCCTTTAGGAGATGAATTTTTATACCAACTCTATATCATTTATCTTATTTTTTAATAAGTAACCTTTGTACAAAGTTTCAAGTCTAAGACTTTCCAAATGAACGATTTCCATACAACGGTTCAACCCCTGTTTCACCCCCTTAGGGGTTGAATTTCGAAAAATCCTTTCTTAGTACACGTCTACGTACCCTAAAGGTTATATCTTCAGTGGTTTAGGCTGTGCACTGTCTGTCAATAGTTGTCTAAGTAACGCAAGGTTTATAATATGTATAGATAATATTATGGCAGGGCAGCCAAATAAATATACTTACCACAATTTTAGCAAACCAAAAAAAAAAACAATATTGTTATTTGTTCTTATTTCTGTTTATTATTTTGTTTATATGTGTAAAATAAAGAGAGATATACATATTTTTATGCCAAGATAAAACGCTATTATTTTCAATATGATATTGCTAAGTATTTCAAGTTAATAAAGTAAAAAAAAGTTTAGGCGTTATTTAATTTCATTTTCACCTCAGCGGCTCGAACACGGCTGTTTTGCTGCTTGGAACCAGTGGCCAAAATGCAATTTTGCTGCGAGCGTGGATCAAAGTAGCTTTTTAATTTTTGGTCCACGAATGCCAAGATCTGCCACTTCGTAGTTCGAAGTATATTACGAATTCGATATATTTGACCTTCAATCGCTCTGTCCCTTTCAATTCGTTATATTAAAAAAGAGAGGGCCCACATAGGTCGATTCTTAATTTGATATTCAAATTCTCTAATCGACTCAAATCGACTCCCAAAAACGCGCTAAATAAGTAACGTAAAAACACGTTCGAAAACTCATAAATTAACCTAAGAGTTATAATTATCAGGAAGTTGTTGGCAACGGTTCTTTTAAATATAATATTATAATGATAATACATATTTATAAATAAAACCTTTAGTGCAGAAAAAAACAGAAAGTTTATCACTTTAATTATTAATTTTACTTTTAACAATGTTTATTTTAGTAGAATAATAAAACCGGAGCCATTTCAGAACGCACCCTTTAAAAAAATTGTGCGATTTTTTTTAGTTTTTACTTTTATCCTGTCTTGCGCTAAAAGACATTAATTAATAATCTTAATCAGCCTTGAATATTATAAAAATATCTACAAAACAATATAGTGATGAAGGGTGTATTTAGACTTAAAAACAGTGCGTCTTAGTGTACACGCGAGCTGACCCGAGTGAGAAGAGTACCTACTTAAAAAGTGTTATTGTCTCATTCTTGCGCTACAGATATTGTTCAAATAACTAAAATACGTAGGTAAGTGAAATCTGTGACACTGACATAGGCTGTATTTTAACAACAATACAACTAATTTTTAGTGTGCATGTGAATTAGTTCGCGCGATTATGTACCTAAAGTCCGCCGCGCCTAAACTCGTGTCGCGCGCTTGCGTTCGTCTTGTGCTGGCTTAGCTGAGGAGTTAAGACAAGCAGGAGATTCCTAATCAATGCTGAATTAAATCTGCCTGATTTATCACGAGACACGCACGTAAAAGCCTATGATAAGCCGTAAATGATGTTATTAAAGTTTAATATGTTCTCGCCGCTGAGGTGAAAAGTTGTATGTATCACGCGAGAGCAAAGATATTTGCATCTCGTGTCTTTGAGTCCCTCGCTACGCTCAAGATTCTAATTTTGAATCACTCGCTACGCTCGTGATTCAATTATAGAATCTTTCGCTTGCTCGGGACTCAACATCAACACTCGCAGCAAAAATCTACTTTGCTCTCTTGTTGAACAAATAACTATTTCCTATTAATATATTGACGTAAATAAACATTTATTATAAAAGCATACATTAATTTACTTGGTAAGAAAAATAAAAAGCAAAAAGTTCTGTCAATCTCTGGATTTGAACCATGAACCTCTTGATTGCGTGTCAACCATGTTAACGTCTGAGCTAAAGTGGATTCATTTTAGTTGACGAAATTATTGTACAGTTTTCATAAAGTGCTCAAGGGGGGGCTTTTTTATGGTGCGATCTGTACCTACAGCCTAATTTATCGTATGCTGGGTCAGTAAGTAAATTCGCGGGCTCGCGTCTCGCGCCTGTGTGCGTGCGCTCACACATAGACAGCGCCCGCTCCCGCTCCCAGCAGCGCGACAGAAACATTATGTCAAAAATTCAAGATTTGAAAAGTTGGTCAGCTAGGCATTCCTCTTAAGTTTGCCTGTATCAAGTATGGATCGCCGTACAAAGAGCGGCCAACATGTATCAAACTGTCCTTGGAAGCAGTGAGCAGGATGGTGGAATGCTTCTTCAGCACAGCCCTGGCCGCAGCCAGCTCATCCTTTATTCTCGGCTCCTTGAGCTCATTACTGACTATTACATAGTAGCATTCGAGTTGGCCTCTGTCTAGTATGGAGCTCCATATAATACAGCGGCAAACTTATTCTGACCCGTCGCACTTAAGTTTGCCTCTGTCAAGTATCGATCGCCGTACAAAGAGCGGCCAACTCGTACCAAACTGACCTTGGAAGCAGTGAGCAGCATGGTGGAGTGCTTCTTCAGCACAGCCCTGGCCGCAGCCAGCTCGTCCTTCATCCTGGGCTCCTTGAGCTCGTGCTGGCGCCGCGCTGCGGCCGCCGCAAGCTCGGCCGCCGACCGTCCCAGCTGGCGGGAGCACTCCACCAACTCGGATTGGGACGAAGCGGACTTCAGCTTGTCCAAGTCAGTTTCCACCTGGAATGATAAAACTGTATGTTAGTAGTGATTTTGACAATAGACTTGACAAAAATTGAGCTTTTACTAGCAACGCCAAAGTTGACCCCGGCTGTTAAGTATGGAGCGCCATACAAAGCAGAGGCCAACTCACTTTTGACCAGTCGCATTTAAGTTTGCCTCCAGCTAGCATGGAGCGTCATACAAAGCAGAGGCCAGCTCACTTTTGACAAGTCGCACTTAAGTTTGCCTCAAGCTAGTATGGAGCACCATACAAAGTAGAGGCCAACTTAAATCAAACTTACCACGCGATGACGCGACAGGAGCTGATGCACGTCCACACAGTAGGCGAGGATGAACAAGCGCCGGCTGACAGCAGGTCTGACTAGCAGCGCTAACGTTTGCCTCTGTTTAGTATGGAGCGTCATATACAGCAGAGGCCAAGCCAACTCAATCGTACCCCATCGCACTTAAGTTTGCCGTTGTCCACCATAAAATGCGATACAACACAGAGGCCAACTTAAATCAAACTTACCGCGCGAAGACGCGTCAGGATGAACAAGCGCCGGCTGACAGCAGCTCTCTGACTAGTAGCACTAAAGTTTGCCTCTGTTTAGCATGGAGCGTCATATACAGCAGAGGCCAAGCCAACTCAATTTTACCCCATCGCACTTAAGTTTGCTCTTGTTACCATAAAACGCGATACAAAACAGCGTCATATACAGCAGAGGCCAAGCCGATTCAATTGTACTACATCGCACTTAAGTTTGCCCTTGTTACCATAAAACGCGATACAAAACAGAGGCCAACTTAAATCAAACCTACCGCGCGATGACGCGACAGGAGCTGATGCACGTCCACACAGTCGGCGAGAATGAGCAAGCTTGTCACGGCTGACAGGAGGTTTCGCGCCGCACGCACCATGGACGATCGATCTTCAACTACTAGCACTAAAGTTTGCCTCCAGATAGTATGAAGCTCCGTACACATCAAAGACTAACTTGAGTGCAATCAAATTATATTATTTATTTACCGCGCGATGACGCGACAGGAGCTGATGCACGTCCACACAGTCGGCTAGGATGAGTAGGCGTGTCACGGCCGACAGCAGGTTTCGCGCCGCACGCACCATGGACGAACGTACGGCCGACGCGCAAGGTTCTTCGGAGAACTCGCGAGCTGCCAGGCTCATAGCGGCACCTGGAACGAAGCCACAGACTAGTATTAGTACATTATTGCCGTGGCCGGGAAGGGAGCAATTGCAGGCTGAGTATTTGTTTAAACGGACGAGCTTGCGAGTCCGTTTAATTATAATACGAAGCCTGCAATTGCCATTCCGGCCGAGGCTAATATAGTGCTTTTCTCAAAAATGGGGAAAATACGACAAAAATTTAATTAAGATTTGATAAACATAACCTTAAAACGTCAAAAACATCATGTTGTCCCGCCGTTTATTTTTTTTAACAGAATCGCAAGTGTATTTTTCCACCGAAAAACGCAAATTATTCGAGACACATAAAAAAACGTCGCGTTTTCAACAGAAAAATACGAGCTGAATTGGCTGAATACGACCTGTGCCTCCTTTTATATGACAGTTTCTACATTTTAAAAAGTTTATAACTCGACAAATAAAGGAATTTATATGTGACATTGCAGGCCATATACACAATGTTTTTTACTTTTTAATTTGGATCTGACCTTAAACTATACACTTTACCTTCCAATATGTAGCGACTAAAGTCCAGTTTGCGGGCCATTTTTGAGAAAAATAGTATTACATACAGAACGGACACGAACCCCCCGCACCGAGGCACAGAATAAGTAATAGTACAAGTACAGAAGCTTCACTTTCTAACAAAAAGGGCGTTTAGGCATAAAAAAACATGCCTACTCTGTGCATCTCTGTCTATCGTATAACTTATATTCATTCACACGCGGCACGGCTATCGACTCGTCGCTCGTCGCGTTCTAGTCTGCGGCGGCGGCGGTAACGTGCATGTAGACGCATTCGCGCGGCGGCGGGCGGCCCTCTACTGACGGCCGGCCCCGGGCCGAGCGAGCGGTAGGCATTTAAAGCGACGCGCGCCGCCCACTGCAAGCCCCTTGGCCGAGGTCAGTTACCTCGTCCCTGAGAGACCCGCCTGGTGTCGATCGGGTGCCGTCGCGCCTCGCGATTCGTCCGCGCCACGCGCTACGCACCCGCGCACACAATCGACGCGTGTACCGACAGCGCACGCACACATACTTCCCCACAGCGCTTACGTTCCATCGCGTGTCACAGGTGTGCCCATAGCGAACAAATCACGCACAATGGTCCGACATACTCCGTGTAAAAAGAGACCAAAATTCAAAACGTTTATTCTGCAAATAGGCCTCAAGGGCACTTTTACAAGTCAAAATATTTGTCTTTGTGTGACGTCATATTGGCAATAACAAAACTGTCACTACTGTCAGTTCCATAAATAAGAATAGGCCCCACATTCTCAACCGCGAACCGAAAACAAAGTATCTCCTCTCTCTGTTGCTCCAATATGCAGTGCGACAGAGAGGCAGCACTTCGTTTTCAGTTCGCGGTAGGCCCTCTATGTTGTTATTACCAATATTACGTCACCAAAATGGCTGACAGCGTTTACGCGGGAATAAAAAAGTTTTAAAATTTAATTTATTTTTATGGCAAGAAAGCGTGTTTATGTTTCTGTGATATATTTTTTTGCGGCTTTTTATTAGGTAAACATAGTAGAATACCCTATTGTACGCGATTTAGTGGCTGACAAGACCTAAAAAAAAGTCCCGCTCTAACACGCGTGAGTTTCCAATTAACCATCCCGCTCTTTACGGAAGCTCTGCGCGTAGAATACCAAATAAATACTATAATAATATTGAAATAAAAAAAAGTGTGGATTATTTATAAAATATGACTCGTTGGCGGTTTAGGTATGAATATGTTGACTTCATGTTTTTAATTGCAGACCCATACGTAATAAAAATAAAGACATAGAACTGTTTAATGATGATTTTAAGACCAATCTTTGCAATTATTTTCTATCGAGCCGATTTCGTCCAATTATGTATCGGGTCCGTACACGGTCTTTGAAATATGATGAATATTAACATATATTTTTTTTGATGTGCTAGAACAAATAGTTTTTCTTAAGGCGAGGTTCTTCCATTGCAAATGTCCCGCTCTAACACGCGTGAGTTTGCAATTGACCATCCCACTCTCTACGGAACTGTGCGCGTAATTTTCGTAAATTTTTAGTACATTTTTGGGTGAGAAAAATACATGGCTTACTATATTAACAATATTAATCCCGACATCTCTCATACCATCAAATACGTTTATTTTAGTATTATTTTCTACTCATCATGTTACCTAAGATTGAAATAAAATGAGTTTTAAGATAGAAAATAGAGGTATGTTTGGAATTTTTTTTCTATCGAACAAAGTTTTGCAAATTGTGTAACGGACATCCGACGGCACTAGATAAATGTCTCAAATATAACATTGTATTTTTTTTACATTTTTAATATGTGGGTACTTCCATAAAAGTTGGGTAACTTTCGCACAAATTTTGAAATAGTGTTTTCAGATATTTATTAGAAAACTTTTTAATATATACAATACTTATAACAGTTTTACTTTTTGTATACAAAGTGGCCAGTCACTTTACTTGATATTTAATGAGAAATTAGTGTTTTTCTGAAATCTATGTTCTAGGGACTGACGGGATATGCTAGGGACTGACGCAAAACATTGTTAATAGAATAAAATCACGTGTTTAACTTCCAATAATCATTTATTTAGAAATTCGTGTGTCCGCGTGCACTCGGCCTTCGGCCTCGCTTAGCCTTGCCGCTCACCTTCGGGCCTGCGGCCCTCAGGTTCGTGTGCCCGCGTGCGCTCGGCCTTCGGCCTCGCTTAACCTTGCCGCTCACTTTCGGGCCTGCGGCCTTCAGGTTCGTGTGTCCGCGTGCACTCGGCCTTCGGCCTCGCTTAGCCTTGCCGCTCACCTTCGGGCCTGCGGCCCTCAGGTTCGTGTGTCCGCGTTAAGTCTTAACAACGACGGGAATAGTAAGTGTCTGGGTGGGCACGCCCTTCGGGCCGCAAGCGGCCCTCGGGCTCGCGCGGAGAGCGCGCACTGATGGGACGCTTCGGGCCTTCGGCCTCGCGAGACCTTGCCGCTCACCTTCGGGCCTTCGGCCCTCAGGTTCGCTTGTAACATACACGGGGCTTATGAATACTTGGGCAACCCTTTCCTCCCGTAGCTCGGCCTTCGGCCTCGGAAAATTACTTGGGGGGGGGGCTCGCTTGGACGCTCGGGGCGAGGCTCCGGGCCTTCGGCCCTCCGCCGAGCTCGCCCTTCGGGCTCGCGAAACCTGGTATTTGTATAGGATTTTCGGTTGTTCGGTATTGCGAGGCCGCAGGCCGAGCCCGGCGGAGGGCCGAAGGCCCGGAGCCTCCATAACAGTGGCCAGGCACGTCCCCCCCCTCAAACTTTCAAAACAGTAAGGCTGAGCGAGGCCGAAGGCCGAGCGCACGGGGACACACGAACCTGAGGGCCGCAGGCCCGAAGGTGAACGGCAAGGTTAAGCGAGGCCGAAGGCCGAGCTCACGCGGGCACATGAACCTGAGGGCCGCAGGCCCGAAGGTGAGTGGTAAAGCTAAGCGAGGCCGAAGGCCGAGCGCATGCGGACACACGAACCTGAGGGCCGCAGGCCCGAAGGTGAGTGGTAAGGCTAAGCGAGGCCGAAGGCCGAGCGCACTCGCCCAACCTTACCTAACCTTACATTGCCTTACCCATGGGCAACAGCACCAAATAAGGACAACTCAACTCAAGGACAATTAAGGACGAGTACAAAAGGACAATTAAGGACAAGTACACGATAACCTGTGCTCCAGTTCTTTTTCATTTTTCTATGCTCACGTGGAGTCATATCTTTTACGCATTTTCGCTGTCCTTTTTCCTTTTTTTTTTGGGGTATTTCAATCTTTATTTTTCTTTGTACTCTGCTAATAAAACAGGATCAGTTTTAATTTTTTCTAAACGTTTTTTTGCCTGTTCTGACTTTTTTCTTGCTTTTTCTTCTTTAGAAAGCGGTATTTTCTTTCGAGGCGCCATATTCTACAACAAATACAAGTTTCTTATATTGCTGAACTTGCCTCAAAGAGTATGAACGTCAGTCCCTAGCCTTTGCGTCAGTCCCTAGCCACGTTTACGACTAGGGCCTGATGGTCTAGGGACTGACTAATTTGAACAAAATCACTCGTAATTTACTTTGGAAAAGACATACCAAAACATGTAAGAAACTATAATATCTAAACAAACAGATCACAATTACACACAAATAAAAGGAAACAATAACTAATTAACTTTCTGCAAAATAACTCACCTAGGGCCTGAGAGATTGACTGGTACAGCACGTGTTTCCTCAGCATGGACGCCGACCACACTGAAGTCAAAATGGCCGACGCAGATCGGCCCACGCATGTGGCTAACTTCATGTTATTGCTTTTGAATGAATGAGTTTCAAAAGAGACGGTCAGCACGGATACCGCGTATTTTTAAATTTTCTAAGTGGCTAGGGCCTGATTGTAATTATCGATGACGCTACTTTTTTTTACAAAAAGGTATGAAAAATGTTTATTTTTGTTTATTGACTTGTTTTAGTGAAGTAAGGAATATAATTTTTAATGTGTTTAAGTTAGCTATAATTTAAAACAACATCATATTATCATAGAACCGGACGAACAAATATAGCATTTTGGAAATGTGACAGGGCTAGGGACTGATATTAGGGATACAAAAGGAGTTTTTTTTATATAAAAAAAATATGATTTAAACAAAAGTGAGTGACATGGTTAAGAATACGCCATTTCATGTGCCAGTCATTTATAATATTGAGTACATAATATATATTACATATAAATATCACTGGAACACAAAGTTACCCAACTTTTATGGAAGTACCCATGTAGTATTTCGAAATAAAACCGTTTACCAAATCAGATTTTTACTATAACCCGGCCTTAAAAAACTGCTTAAATAACATCAATTACAACAAATTTAGGTCTTGTCAGCCTCTTACGAGTAAGTCCCGTTTCCCATACTCTGTGGCAGTACTCACCAGCCTTCCTGACCTCCTCTACGGCGGCGAGCATCTCGCGCGTGATCTCAGGGTTCTCGTAGGCTATCGTCTGCCCGCGCTCTATGAAGATCTCGGTGGCTCGCTCCACAGTCGCCACTAGAGCGCTAGCTCGCTTGGACTTGCCCGCTGAAAAAAAATTTTCGATGACCTCTTTAGCTTAGTTGGTAGTGAACCTGCCTACGACGCTGGAGGTCCCGGGTTCGAATCCCGGCCGGGGCATTTATTTGTGTGATGAGCACGAATATTTGTTCTTGGGTCTTGGATGTCTTCTATGTATTTAAGTATTTATTCATCTATATAAGTATATATATCGTCGCTTTGTACCCATAGTACAAGCTTTGCTTAGTTTGGGACTAGGTTGATTTGTGTAAGATTGTCCACAAATATTTATTTATATTTATAAAAATTAAATGAAGTATATTTAATAGCTTATCAAAACTGACTGCACATCAAAAATATACTGATTTACAGTGCATGTGTGCAGTGGCTGACTAGCCACAGTGCATAGTAAGAGCAGAGATGGGCAAAATTTATTTGAATGACGAATAACGAATAAGAATAACCAATTTATTCGCGAATGACGAATAAATTTCTCGAATGATTATTCTTACTCGCGAATAATTTACTCGCATAATTTATTCGTGGAATGGATTAGCACGAATAATTATTTTTATTTGAATATCTGAACCCTTAAATATTATTTGTGGATTTATCCGAATCAAAAAACGAATAGATCATTCGTCATTTTAAAAGTGGTTGAATTTATTCGCGGATGAATTATTCGCGAATAATAAAAACGTGAATTATTTTTTATTCGAATTAAAAAAATATTCGAATAATGCCCATCTCTGAGCAAGAGTAGCTAGGCCTCGCACACCAAAAAATTTGGTAACCATAAACTTCTTCTTTCTTTGATGTGTTGTTTTTTCCTTTTTATTTTAGGCGCTTTGGGTGTCCAGGTTTTTCGTGTTCCAACTAGGGCAGACCTTCTGTACCTTTAGTGATATCAGGGAGGATTTTCTTTTTGGGTCAGTAAGGGCAGCTATCAGATCCCGTGCTGCTACGCGAAAAGGGCCTTAGAAGACCTTCCTTTGATAACGAATTAATCGTCGCTAGAAATGCTGTAACCCGACTCGACGTACGTACCGGGTTACAGCATTATTGCTTTCTAGCGACGTAATGAGGATTGGCGTTTACAGATTTTGAAAAAAACATACATACAAGATGCGAGAAAAAGGTCATTTTTGACTAACTTTTTTTAAGTTTTCCTCGATTTTCTCTCCAGAATTTTTTTTTGGTCCCATACATGCCTTCGAATCTGAATAGGAATGGGATCGACTGGCATCAAAAAAATTTTTTGCCAAAAATTTCCTTTGTCTCATATGGTGACCTGAAGTACAGCATCTCCGCTCCGTGCGCTCTACTGAGGTGGTCCGTATCTCCAGGTTCTTAGGGTCCCAAGCAGGGCAGAGCTTCTGTACCTTTAGTGATGTATGTTTTAATAGTACATTACTTAACAAGGGCGGTAAAACAAAGAATGTCTCAGATCGCAGGTATATTTGACTGATGAAAAATGCGATCTGAGGCTTTCTTTTTTACCGCCCGTGTTAAGTACAACATTTTATGTCATCCCCTGGCCAGGAAGTGGGATATCCCGCGCGCGGAGCGTGCGGTAATTGCCACTTTATGGCCAGGTGTGTCATAAAAGTATCTTACGTCTCTTCTTCTTGGCTTGCTTATCCTTGCTGTTCACGAGCGTAGTGACCTGAAGCACCAACGGCTCCAGGGTCCGCTCCACCGAGGTAGTCCGGATCTCCAGGTTCTTGGGGTCCCATTTGAGCGTGATGCCCCCGCTGGGTAGGGTGCCGTAAGTATCCGTCATGGTGCTGTGAAACAGTGATATTTGTTTAAAATTTATTGCATTAACAATATTATAAATGCGAAAGTGTATCTGTCTGTCTAACTGTTACCTCTTGACGCTTAAACCGCTTAACCGATTTAGATGAAATTTGGCATGGAGATAATTTGACTTCCGTGGAAGGACATAGGATACTTTTTATCCAGGAAATCATCCCTTAAGGGAGTGGAAGTTTGTATGGAAGAGCGAAAACTAGGTACGCGCCTGATATAAAAATAATAGCAATTAAATTCTATCGCGATGAACGAGTTCCACGCGGACGAAGTCGCGGGCAAAAACTAGTTTAAGAATAAATGGCGGACTTAATTTTATTATTATTTAGTTCATTTATTTCAGGCAACAAGGGCCCATAGATAAATACCGTATAGCTAACATACATACAATTATATACTTAAAAGTAAAAACATGATTTAGGCGACAAAACGTGGCTCCGTTGCGTCGTCCAAAGAGTATAATAATATATATCAGGTAAAGAGAGCCATCTCGCGTGAAAACTTGGATACTCGTGAGCACAAGCGCCGCACACGGATTTGGTGTGGACTAATTTCGTGTGTCTGTGTGCGTGCACACACACCCATAATATTATCCGTTAAATATTGTTCATGTACCATCCACCCACTGTGACATCTTAAACTTCCCGTGGCAACTTCCCACTTTTTAAATTGAATAATGGTAATAAAGTTATTCTTTTCAGAAGTCATAATTTACTGTCATTGTTTAGTATGAAAATGGGGAAGTTTATACGGGAAGGTTAAGATGCCTCAGTAGGTAGATAGTACATGAACAGTATTTTATTGTTTACTTTTATCTATAAAAAATCTTTCTCGGATTGGCGAGTTAACTCGTCCAATTTGAGTACAAATTATAATCACGCCGTACTGAAAGGGTTAAGTGATTTGTACACAAATAATTATTCCAGTCAGGAGACTAATAAAATTAAGTTGTATATATAATATCATTTATTTATTTTTGACTAACTTATTTATGAATAGTATATTAAAAGGAGGATTAAATACGATTACCTATAACTTGTAGCGATTTGTTTAACTTCTTCAATCACTAACTGGTAAACGAATTGGTGAAGTACGATCGTCTACAAAAAGATGTATCCATTTTTTTCACCTTGAAATGGATGCACGCTGTATCTTCCTGATTTCATGATTTCATGTATTGTAAGTGTTGTTTTCTCCAACAATTGACATCCATGTTGAAAATACCTCTGTCCTGACTTTTTCTCAGCATGAGGACGTGGCATGATTGTATGCACTATGCATCTGCAAAACATAACATTAAATAATGAGATGAAAGTGTAGGAGGTATACATGTATGTATTTTTGAAATTATGTTTCTAATTATGTACTATACCTATTTCAAATTTCAAAGACAACAACAAGAAGAAAGTGGGCTTCATATTCGTTTATCGTATAGCTCACGTAATTCAATACTCAAACGTTTATATTGCTAAGTAACCAACTGTTTTCATTGATATTCATTTATGTATGAGCTGCATAACCACCCGGCAAAACAGACTACCTACCTAAATAAATCAATTGATTAGAATATAAATATAACATCGCATCGGTGTGAAAAAGGATAGTAAATAATGAATTAAAAAATACTTACTTAACTCGGCGTATCCGATAACACATCGTATTCGATCTGGGAAAAGGCGTTTCCGAAAAGTTCATAAAAAAGCACTTTTAAGAAAATGATAAATCAACTTGACTTTGTAGATCTATATCACTAACTGCTTTTCACAAGAATAATGCAGAAAATTTTATAATTAGCATTATTTTATTTTCAATATGTTGACACGTTATTGACACACGTGTTATTTCAATATTTAAAAATAACCATGGCAACCATACGACCATAGAGTATTATAAAATCTGTGACCATAGAGTTGAAAATTTAATTTTACGATAAATTGTAACGTTTCTTTTCACGTTCAGCTTTGATTAATTGTATTGGGATAGATGAAATGAAAACGAAACCTGCTTGAGACGGATTACACAAAATATGTCGACATCAAATATAATAGGAGGCAGCACTTTCTACGCCAAATTCACGCGAAATTGGGCTTTTCTTTAAGTTTCCCCCCCCTGGCGTCGTCTAAGCCGGTGTAGGAATCGGTAGGTTGCTCGGAACTGCCGAAACACGACACCCTTCTGTCCTGTTTGTAAGTGTTTTGTTTGTCGCGAATAAATGCTTTCAGGGTGCTGATGGGGCTGAGGAAGCACTGCAGTGCGTCAGGGATGTTTGCGGAGGCTCGAACGGATTGTTTTTCAGCAATAATTCGCAAACGAGTCGCCTCCCTGATGCACAGAGTGTGGAACTGCACCAACAGCTTCCTGGAAGTTATTGCTGAAAAATGGGACAACCCTATACTAAGCTTCTGGGTGAAAATACACTCCGGATGCCCAAAAATTCTTTTATAATTAATTTAATTTATTTTAACTTAACTGTACTTTACTAACAAATATATACTGTGTACCTACTAACAAAATTATGGATTTTATAATCTGAAATAAATGTGATTCATTCATTCATTCATTCATAAATGTGTGTGGATTACTTGGAGAAACAAGTGAACTCCTTCACACAATGTGCCTCAACCCATGAAGTAGCGCTGAAACAGATTGAGACCCTGAAATTAGAACTTGGCGCCGCCGATGAAGAGCTGGCATTATTCAGAAAAGAGCGGGAACGCTATGATGCAAGAATTCTGCAGAACTTGTACCAAGAGCTGGTAGGCAGTGAACCAAATGACTCTAATAAACTAGTATTCTTTGATAGTAGTAGAAAGTTAAAAAAGTATATTAGGATAAACAGGTATATTCGGCGTACACAAAAGCTTATTAATAGCAAAGCATGCATTAAAAATTATTCCAAATTAAAGTTAGAGTTATCTGTGATGAAAAATAGGGTCAAAGAATGTAACTTGGAATTAGAAAGCAAGGACTTACAGTCTAAGAAAATGCATGATGAATTAAATAGGTTAAAAGACAAGCTTGAAGCTACCACATTATTGTATGCATCGACACAAAAAGAGTGCAAGGAGCATGTCCAGGCATTCACAAAGTTGTTGGAGGAATGCAAAGAAAATGAAGAGCGCTTTAACTCTCTTATAAATAGTAATTTTTGTAATTGTGGCCATATTCCACCAACAGCTGTCGTGCAACAGGACATGGCCCTTGGCACCCCGGCTACTGTAACGCCTGTCATTAAAGAACAGCCCCTCAGGTTAACATGTACCAATAAAACTATTATTTATTCGGATCAGATTGGATCAGGGCTGGGTTCCATGCTTAGTAAAAAATTAAATCAAAATGTAATAAATTACTGTTATCACAATTCAAGTATCGACCAAATATGTGAGTCAATGTTAAAAGGGCATTGTGATGACAGTACTAACTTAGTAGTTTTATTAGGAAATAGTGTTAGTATTGACAAGTCTGCAATAGATAGGTTAATGTTAACATTAAATATTATTGAAAAATCTGGCATTGGTAAAATTATATTATGTGCGTTGCCATACTCACAGAGTATGACATATCAGTATAACAATAAAATAGCTTATTTAAATTCCTTAATGTACCATGCCACTTGCTTCAATAACAAATATCATTTCTTTGATACAAATAAATTCATAAAGCGCTTCTCGCTGACATCAGAGAAAATATATTTGCCAAAGAAATATTTAATGACTTTGGTGGACCTGCTAGCGTTTAATTTAGAACCAAACCAATTTAATAGCTCACCTAGCAGACTCCACTATGTTGATAGCGCCATAAATAGCATGCCTTTAAACTAAATTGTAAGACAGCGGAAAAGCCATTGAATATTAATATTTTCCATCAAAATATTCAGGGTTTTTCCAGCAAAGAACTACAAATAGGTTTATTTTTAGATAATAGTGACATTCAAGTTTTGTGTATTACTGAACATTGGCTTAGACAAGAACAGATGATATTTGACTTTGTAAATTTTAAATTAGTGAGTTTCTATGCCAGAAAATCTGCCATTCATGGCGGTTCTCTCATAATTGTAAAAAGCTCTTTTAAATGCAAAGAACGGAAGGATATAGTAAAGTTATCAATTGAGAGGATTGTAGAAATTGCTTGTACAGAACTAGAAAGCTATATAATCATATGTGTATACAGGCCTCCTGCATCTGACTTCTGCACATTTGAATCCACTATGGAAAATGTGTTGAGGTTAGTAACTAAGAGCCAAAAAAATGTTATAGTTTGTGGTGATTTCAATGTTAATTTACTTGAACCATCTAATAATACTGTCAAGTTGTTAAGTTTATTTAAATCTTTTAATTTGATAAATTTGTTCCTTGAGCCTACCCGGGTAGGTGCTACTAGTGCGACCTGTTTAGATAATATTTTTTGTAACTGTGAATGTTTGGATAAGAAAATTTTAAATCGTTTTAACTCTGACCACAGTGGTCAAATGGCATCTTTCTCTATGATTAATCAAGAAGAACAACCCCAAACTATAACATACCGACCCATAACTAGTTCTCGTTTGGAATTATTTAAAAATGAAATTAACCATAATATTTGTATGTTATCACTTTCACAAAGTAATTCGAATAGCATGTATAAAGATTTATTCGGCTTAATTATTAATTGCTTCAATGAAAATTTTTCAGTAAAAACTATTTCTGGGTCAAAAAATAAAAATAATAAGATAAAATTTAGTGATTGGGCTACCGTAGGTATACATAGAAGTAGAAATAGGCTTTATGAACTTTATGGTGAGAGGGAGGTGAACAAGAACAGTGATTTCCTGGACTATGTCAAGAGTTACTCAAACATCTTCAAGAGAGTGTGTTTTGCTGCTAAAGCAAATTATATTAGTTCTAAACTTAAAGTATCTGACAACAAGGTGAAAACTGTTTGGAATATTATAAATAGAGAATCTGGTAAATTTAAAACTCGCGATTATCAAGTCAACATTCTCACGGAAGACCAACAGGTCATGTCAAATAACGATGTTGCCTTGGCATTCGAGAACTATTTTTCAAATATAGCAAGTAGTACTACAAAATGTCTGCAGTCATCTAAAACCCAAGCTAAAGCTTTGCTTTGTGCTAACATTAGTAAATGTGATGTAACGTTTAATTTTAGTCAAGTAGATTCAATCAAGGTTGTTAAAACATTTAAATCGCTCAATTTAAAGAAAACCGAGGATTTATGGGGAACATCAGTAAAAGTTATTAATCATATCATAGATGTCATTGCGCCCCAATTAGCTTTGATTTACAATAACTGCATATCTGAGGGTATTTTTCCTGATCTTATGAAGTTTAGTAAAGTCATACCTCTATTTAAATCGGGTGATTTAAACGACCTAACCAACTTCCGTCCCATATCGATACTACCTGTATTAAGTAAGGTTTTTGAAAAATTAATGTTAAACGATATGCTAATGCACTTTAATAGAAATAAACTGCTTACAAGTAAACAGTTCGGTTTCACAAGAGGGCGCTCCACGACTGACGCTGCATCTGTGCTTATTAAACATATTTACGATATTTGGGAGAATTCCTGTGATGCGATAGGTATTTTTTGTGACCTTTCTAAAGCTTTCGATTGCGTGGATCATGGGACGCTCGTTTTGAAACTTAAACATTATGGTTTGTCTGCTAATGCGTTAAGTCTTATGTCTTCATATCTCAGCAATAGAACTCAAGCAGTTGTTGTAAATGGAACCCAGTCTAGTGGGGCAATAGTAACGTTAGGAGTGCCTCAGGGCTCTATCTTAGGTCCATTTTTATTTTTGGTTTATATAAATGACTTGCCGTCTATAGTAAGTAATCTTTGTGATATAGTTTTATTCGCGGATGATACATCTTTAATCTTTAAGGTTGACCGAAAATCAGTTGATTATAGTAGAGTTAATGGCACACTGGACAAAGTACTTGACTGGTTTACCGTTAACAATCTGTTACTTAATGCTAAGAAAACTAAATGTGTCAGATTTTCTTTGCCTAATGTTAGACCGGTGGAAACTAGTATACTCTTAAATAACGAGTGCTTAGAAATAGTAGATAAAGCAATATTCTTAGGTATAACATTAGACAAAAATCTACAATGGAGTCCCCACATAGCCGTTATGGCGCGTAAATTAAGTTCAGCCGCATATGCTATCAGAAAAATCAGGCAACTTACCAATGTAGAAACAGCTCGCCTAGTTTATCATAGCTATTTTCATAGTGTTATGTCGTATGGTATCCTGGTTTGGGGTAAAGCAGCTGACATACAGACAATTTTTGTGTTACAAAAAAGAGCCATTCGCTCCATATATAACCTAGGCTCACGTGAATCTTTAAGAGAACTCTTTAAAGAAATCAACATTTTAACTGTAGCGTCCCAGTACATCTATGAGAATATTGTTTATGTCCTTAAGAACATAGACTCCTTCTGTAAAAATTCTGATATACATAATTTTAATACTAGAAATAAAAATAAAATTGCCACTAAAAAATTTCGTGTCCGTAAAGTATACAAATCTTTTGTAGGTCAATGTGTCCGTTTTTATAATAAGTTACCTGAGGAAGTTTTGAATTTACCTTTTCCAGCTCTTAAAAAGTACTTGAAAAAATCATTGATGTCGAAGGCTTATTACAAGGTTGAGGACTATCTAACAGACAGAAAAGCATGGCCCAAACCAGATACTTAAATAGAGTAAAGATTCATATATTGTGTATTTTTTAATTTTATCTAGTTGACGCAGTTCTTGCAAGAAAACATATCAAAAGATTTATAACTAAATTTATAGTCTAAAGGATTCAATTTTTTTTTTTTTTTTCCTAAATAGAATTTGATAATGCTAAGGTATACAGTTTCGAAATGTTTTCTTGCAGAATTACACACTGTACATAACTGGTTTTTTTCCTCATTTTATTCTTTGTTTTTGTGTTGCTTTATATAGATACTTAGATTTCTTGATCTTAAGTAGGTTAAGTATTATCATTTATCATTGTAATAAGCATATTTTTGTGAGAAAATGGCTGACTGTCGAGTTTCTTTCGGCGTTTCTTCTCGGCAGTGGCCTCTGTGAAACGCTAGTAGGGTTTGACTTGTAAAAGTGCCATTGCGGCCTACTTACAGAATAAAGTTCATTTTATTCATTTTTTATTTTTTTTATTTTCTTTCCTTCCGCCAGAAGTCAGCACACTATAGTGGTTGTGGGTTTATTGCCATAGACCTTTGAATTCAAATAACCCCATAGAAATAAATGTAATGGTGTTAAATCACATAACTTAGGGGTCCAATTCTGATCACCGAAATTTATTTATTTATTTATTGAAATATAATTTAACAACATAACAGCTTAAGCCAACATGGACAACATGGGGAGAGGCCTTTGCCCAGCAGTGGGACACATAATAGGCTATTTAAAAAAAAACAGCTTAAGCCATGGCATGGCATCGAACTTAGAATTTAATTATTAAATATATTTTAATTAATTATTATTATTTATTTACTATAAATCAATCAATCAATCAAATAATTTATTTGTTAAACACAGGTACAAAGGTGTAATGTAATAAAATATGGTTCAACTTTTTTTGTCATAAGACATACAAATCATTATATAGGTACAAAACTAAAATACACAATTAAATAAACAAACAAATAATTGTCTAGTAACTAATGTTTACAAGTAAAATTTTAAGTCAATCTTATAATATTCGAAATAAAAATAGAATTTACAATAATAACGCTAATAATAAATAAAAATAATCTTGAAATTGTCTTATTAAATGTCTACTACTAACTTTAATCGTAATCACTTAGTTGTACATTAACATTACTAACAAAATTGGATCATTGTTATCTGTAAATAAATAAATAAATTTGTATTTGTATTTGTATTGATAAACTTAAATATAGGTATCTTAATCTATTTACATATTATTATCCAACATAGAAGAAAAACCAAATAAAATCGGAAAAATTATACATTTATAGGCAATTTTCACAGAAATATAAAAGGGTGAAGCGAAGTCTACTCCATTTATGGGTAAATAGGTTGCAATCTGGTGCATAGGGTATACATTGGTTGAGGAGCGCCTGCGCTCTAACAGCCGGCGAGTGTTCGTGCGCCCCGGCAACAGTATGTACACTACTCCCCTGAGACAGTATGTACACGAAATGTGTGAACTGTTGCAGCCAAACTATAGAAGTTATTTCATGCAATACAGCTTTACTAATTACCCCGTGTGGTGCGGTTATAATAACACCACCCCCTTTCTTCCCATGGGTGTTGTAAGATTCGACTATGGGAACTGGGTTGAAGACGCTTTGTGGGCGATGGGCTAGCAACCTATCACTGCCATATCACATTTTCTCCATCTTCAAACCTACAATTGCTAAAAGTGGTACTGGAATTTAATTTCATGTGCTCTGCCTACCTCTTTTGGCAATACAGGCATGAGTTTATGTATATATGGATGTATGTATGTGTTATTTGCACTACGCTTGCAACCTATTTTGATGTCTGTTTCTAGTATATGCTACCATAGCATACCGATTAAGATTATTTCACAATAGACAAATAAAGCTCTGTAGTTAATAATTGTTATGCTGCAACTTTATCTACTACAAATGAAAGTAATCTGATTAAATGGTGAATGTATAACAAGCCCTTATGACTCATGCATACAGAACTAAATGTAAAAAGTGCTAAATAATGGAAATACCACGGTTCAGTTCTTATAGTAGTTGTACGATGATGATTTTTCATGAATAGTACTATGAATTAGGTTTAAAACAAAGGTATTATTAAACAAATAAACAAAGTACAATACACATCCCAGACATGTATAATGCTACCAATGTTAAAATACAATGATTGCATTGAATTGTTTAACAATTTATGGGCTTGTCATTTAGGTCGGCTATATTATTGACAACATACTGATTGCAATTCTCGCGTATTTATTTCTAAATTACGACGTCTAGCTACAATATTTATAAGTAAGAGGGCATTTGGGAATTTAATAAATATAAACTCACTCAAATGATGATGAATAACACACGAAATCACACACAATTTAAGTAAAAATTAAACGATTGTCGAGAAGGCGTGTCAAAAAACAGTACAATGGTGTTACTAGAGCAAATAATTTTACACAAATGTCATGTCAACTGTACTTGTTGCCATAAAATAAAATCATTCTAAAATGCTTATTATCTTTTACGCTTTTCTCCCTTAACTACTAATAAAAAATAATGAAGTTAAGAATATGTATAAATGAAATTAAAATTAAAGGGCCTGACACGCTTTGTAAGAGAAAGATAGCCTTATAGCGATTCCTATGAGAGGAAGTAGAAAAAAGTGCGATGTTTTGTCCTTATCACCGACCGGCACAGACTTACCAGACGAGACACGCAAACCACGTGTTCGTGATCAAGCGAGACGGCCATATACATATCTCGGTAAGTGCGACAGAGAGATATGAAGTATCTGCTGTCTTTGTCACCGTGCTACTTTTTTTTGTCTGGCCCAACTTCAGTTTTGACACTAGTTGGGCCAGACAGAGTCGCCATCTTGCCGCCATTCATCAATTTAGGGATACCAGCTAATATGATTTAAAAATAACCTGATTATCGGGTAATTTAGGATTACATGAAAATGTTAATTTGTGATGATATAAATAAAATACTTATACTTAAAGACTTGGGTGAATTGTATTATCTATATAATAATAATAAGCCGTTTTATTCTGGACTACAAGGTCTATAGGATGTCCCGTAGTTCAGAGTGCCTCTTGGCATAGGCTTCCTCTATTTCATATACTCATTATTTAAGCATCTATTGGGCTATTTATAGACTTGTCCAAAGCATTTGATTGTGTATCTCACATGATTCTACTAAGTCAACTCGAACATGTTGGGATTCGAGGGCCAGCGTTAAAATTAATTCAGAATTATCTCACGGACAGAACTCAAGCCATAATATTAGACGCCTATGACAAATCAACAAAAACAATTAGGAAGGTACAGTCAAATTATGAATACGCTTTGCGGGGAGTGCCACAGGGCAGTGTCCTAGGCCCTTTATTGTTTTTAGTTTATGTAAACGAATTTCCCCTGGTGATTGACCACTTATGTGTTATGTTTGCAGACGATGCTAGTATATTTATATCGAACGATAAGTTAGGTAGATCTGACATTTGTAATGAATTATGCAATACATTAAGAATAGTAATAAATTGGTTAGCGTCTCTACATTTAAGAGTTAATTTAGATAAGACAAAAATTATGCAATTTAGTAATAATAATCAGGCTACAGAAGATTTAAATATAAATATGGATAATAAACGAGTTGAGCATGTAAATTCTACAAAGTTTCTAGGGGTAACTATTGATAGTAAATTAAATTGGAAGCTACACATTGAAAAAATAAATAAAAAAATTGCTAGCAGTTGCTACGCGATATCTATATTAAAAAATGTAACTTCAATAGAGGCTGCGATACAGGCATACTATGGTAATGTTTATCCCCATCTAACATATGGTGTAATATTTTGGGGTAACTCTGTAAACGTTCAGTCCACATTTATTCTCCAAAAAAAGTGTCTGCGAATAATATTTAATGTAAAAAATAGAGAATCTCTCAGACCTGTGTTTAAACACCAAAGAGTATTAACCTTGACGTGTATATATATTCTGGAAATTTGTTTATTTGTCAAAGAACGCAAAGAGTTATTTACAAAAAAATGTGATTCTAAGAAAAATCTGAGATCTCAGTATCAATACGACTTGTGTACAGTTAGGCCCACTAGTTATGTACTCAAGAAGAGCGCATATGTAACTGGTATTAAAATATTCAATAAGTTGCCGGAAAATATTAAGTCGTTAGATGGGCCAAAATTTAAGAAGACACTGAAGGACTGGTTAATTTGTAAATGTTTTTATGACCTAAATGAATATTTCTTGTGACATTAATTTAATCTGTATTTTAATTTTAATTTAACTTTAATTGTATTATTAATATAATATTGTACGCCCGAAATGGGCAGACTGTTGAGACTTATTATCATTATGACATGTTATGTACACAGTTTTGACAATAAATTATATCTTATCTTATCTTATCTTATCTTAATATTATATAGCAGCAAATATTGTGAAAAAAAAAATCACTAGGTAGCAGGTATTCTTACTAAATGGACGTTCGTTTAAATTCTATTCTACAGAAATGTTTCTCGTTCTGTTCCATCATGTTTATAAGGGGGTGTATTAGGTATTACTTATTTTTTACTTCGTGCACATTTTCCTTTTAAGTGTAGATGTATTAGTGAAAACTTTCCTGGTTTATGATCTACTTAACTGTAATAGCTGTATGTATGATTGGTGCTGTTTGTTTTGCTTACCTTAATAAAGCAAAAATAAATATTTTTCCGCCCTTCATAATCATTCTGACATTTTATTATTATTATTTTTAAATTAATTTATATTAAAAGTGACTATGATGAA
The DNA here is from genome assembly GCA_951800055.1 of Cenopis cana. Classification (NCBI taxonomy): domain Eukaryota; kingdom Metazoa; phylum Arthropoda; class Insecta; order Lepidoptera; family Tortricidae; genus Cenopis; species Cenopis cana. The sequence continues at coordinate 2,857,066 of OX637498.1, read as the reverse complement.
TCGCATTATACAAAATAAACAGAAGCAATGGGGTAATTTTAGCGATATGGTCACCCCACGGCAGCCATCTTGCTTTATTGCCGTCCCTCATGGTGGCACACGTATTTCGACTCTTTAGTATATTTATCCTCTAAGCCGACCGGACATTTTTTCATGGTCGGGTAAAAGTAATCTGTCATTAGTGTCAAGAAGATTGCAAAACAAAGTGGCAATATTTTGCAGTGCAATTTATAAGTGGAAAATTAATGATGAATTTGGTTTAAATGAATAATAATTTACCAATCATCAGATCCGTAGTGTTTGGTTGTTCAGTGCAAACATGGTGGGGTGTTCAGTGTTTGGCTGTAAAAGCAATTTCGACCGAAAAAAGGCGGATGTTACATTCCATGCGTAAGTACATTTTCTTTGAATTTTGGACCCGTGTTTATTTCTAAAATCTCACCGGAACCAAATTACTGAGCTAAATCATTAGTTATATCATGAGACAATAGATGAAATAGGAAAAATATGTGAATTAATTAAAAAATAACCTCCAAACATTTGACATACAAACCGGTCAAATCGCGTAGTAGAAATCTACCATAGAAGCCAGCTTAGCATTGATGTCCCACCATTCAGTCGGTTTATAATTCGATTTCGGGATACCAACAAATAATAAAAAAAACCCCTAAAGATTACCCCACGTTTCGGGAATTTCAAGTAATTTGATTTTTTCAGTTTTTCAACAGAGGATGAATCCCGAAAAAATGGATTTCAGGACTGAGGGAACAGGAAATTAAATTGGGTAAAATAATCTATAACTGCTTATTACATATTTGTTTATTTATTGAAAAATAAAGTTATAAATGTAATATATTATTGTAAATAAATTACCTGTTCTAAATTGAAGTTTATTCTTTTATTCCAACAACTACATAATTTATCTGTGAAAGACAAAAAGGGGCATGGAAATAGTAAGCACTATCTGGTTACATTACTTACTACTTTCATCGTCTAGAGACTTAAACATTTAGCATGGTTCTTTGGGTGACGTGATGACCAGCAAGTCAAGCGGCGAGCAGGAAGGCCAGCGACCAGCGGCGAGCGGCGAGAACAAAATGTATAGATTTGGATCAGTGAAATCGCCGTTTGATGCAACGGTGATAACCGGTGACTATGTATTTATAGGTAAGATTATCCCAAAAAAAGTGGCCGGTCGAGATCACTTATTTTACGATATCGCCTACGATGTTGTGTAAATTTAGTTAGTGAGTCAAAATGGCGACTTAATCACTATGGAATTTGATCACTTGTAACTAAGTACTATCCGACTAAATTTTTGGGGTAATTTTTTGCAACCATGGTATCCCCATATTTTGACGTCATAATATGAGAAAGACATAGCCCCGGTCGCTTGTTGGCGCATCTATAACTACAGAGTATATACTATATCTATGTATGGAAAGGACTTTTCATAAATAAGGGACTTTTGAAATACCAAACCAAACCGTCAAACTAAACCGTTAAAAAGTCTAAAAATAATAAATATGAAAATTTACTTCTTTAAGTGTTTTCGGTAAGCAAGGAAAATGGGTATGTTATGTTATGCTTATGGATAATTCTTTTTTCTCCGTTTTAAAAGTCTTCGACTAAGTAGGTAGGCTACTAACTCAGACCAAAAAACCGGCCAAGTGCGTGCCGGCCACGCGCAATGTAGGGTACCGTAGTCGTCCACCCGTTACATTATGTGGACTAAAAAAATACGCAAACTTATATTTACTATGTTTTTGACAGAATTAATAACATTATCTAAGGTATTAAGGTGGGACGCTTTCCATACAAAACGTATTTTGACATTCGCATGCTAACGGCGTGATATTTTAAGAAACTTATGTATGTAACAAACTTTCATAAATTGGCTTTCCATTTGCGCGAAATTCCCCCTGTGATATACTACTATACTACTAACTACCATGATTTTTTTCACATGCCTAGTAGCCACCGTTTAACTGGCAGGGGGGGGGGACACTTGACCATAACAAAAATTATTATATATCTTCTTCTCTTTAATCAAAAAATGCTATGATAAACATTATAATATTTTTTTAAAAAAGCTATCCAACGATACCCCACACGATGGGGTTTGGCAGAAAAAAAAATTGCACCACCACTTTACATGTAGGGGAGGTACCCTAAAAATTTTTTTTTTAAATATTTTATTCTACCGTTTTGTTGGCGTGATAGATATGTATACTCATGCCAAATTACAGCTTTCTAGTACTAACGGTTACTGACAAAAACGGCGGTCGGACGGACACACGGACGGACGGACGGACATGGCGAAACTATAAGGGTTCCTTGTTTACTACGGAACCCTAAAAAGAACGCCAAATACTACGAACCTACATACTTTTTTTGCCTCAATCACATTCATACATATCCTCATACATGCTTGTTGGTTGTAAGAATATAACGGGTTATTTAATATCGAACTGTTTAAACATATGTTTATAAATAAAATACAACAAATGCCTGAAAAACTGTTACACTACGAAAAAGACGAAATCGTTGTGTTGATTTGTGCCAATTTGTAAACAACACGAGTGCGACATTTCTAGTACAAATTCCTTAAAAATCTTGAGCTGTCTTTTTTCTGCCACTCTCAATTTTCCCGTGATTTTACGGCGAATCAGGCAACCACGCATGGCATCCGGCATTCCATTCATAAACACGAGTATAACACACGAAAAAAAAGCAAATAGAATTCCACTAAACGCTGTTTGTAAGCACCGACATCAATACAACATAATAAAATACAAGTACAATACAAATAATACTTACGCCTCCATTCAAGTATTCGGAATTTCAACTATTGAATACAATGTAGTGGCTAAAATTGGAGGTAATGCGTACATGAAATAAAACTCTTTATTAAGTATGCCATTCATAGCAGCGCCACCGCTAGTAAAAAAAAACAACGGGTTGCACTCCGGGAGTGCCGTTAGAAGTGAAAATTCAATGACATGATTTAAAGAAAATAAATAACAAAGATATTGATATTCATATTCGAATAATCCATCTACACAATATACCTTAAAGCATTTAAGACGGGAGTCGCCATTGATATACTTACCCTTCTGCCAAAAGCATAGGAGAAAAATCTGACACGTTATTAAAAACTACTTCATTAACCGATTATACTTCAGTCTCAGAATCGTTCCCGGCGTGTGAAGAGCTCCGTCAAAATGCCTTAATGTGCTGTTTTTGAGTGCATAAAACGTTATAATTTATGAAATTAACACGAAGATGAATTATCATTTCACATGCACGTAAATTTTGGATTTAATTATAATTTTCTGCACAGTTAAAGTTTTAATTGAAATCGGAAACCAAGCATCGATTACAAAGTCGATTCAAAATTATTCGTACTTTGACCATCACGCTTGGCTACTATTTTGACGTGAACTGTCACCGTATTTAGGTACAATAAGAACTACTTTCAGTCTAGCTATCCGATATTGGACTTAGTGGAAAAGCCAGTAAGAGGAAACTTCATTCCTCAGGTTTGGTGTTTAAAGTCTTACGATTGGGAAGACCAGCTGAGTTGACCCCTCCTAACATCGCAACCACGATACTAGGAGGGGTCAACTAGCTGGTCTTATATTACCACCTACGTGACCCGCTGAGTTGACTCCTCCTAACATCGCAATCACGATACTAGGAGGCATGCTAAACTCCGCCGGCTTGTTTGGTTTTATGAAGTGCGTTGCGTTTGGCATTCGCGTGCGTAGATTTCGTAGTGGTTAGCTTAAATCTATTATGACGCTAAATTAAATCGTATTATCAAATTGTATTTAGGTAATGGATATTTTGTATTCATAAATTGATGATGTATCAAATTAACTTAACTGCAAGTAGTTTGTAGCAAGATTTTGTAAGGCAAGCGGGTGGGAATCAGTTTGTATGGGCGCTCCGCCACTGTTGCAATTGTTAAACGTGTGTAAAGCAAACCTCGAATGACGATGTCAATGAAAACATGAGTGATTGCGCATAGCGGATAGTGGACCGACTATTAAACTTTGAATAGTTATAAATCCTAAACGGTTGTTTTCACTAACTAATGATTAAAGAAACCTTATAATGATTTTAAAATACCTATTCAATGATACCCCACATGTATAGTTCGTCAACTTTATTTTTTATTTGTTTTACAAAATGGTGTCTGCTGGCCGCCATCTTTGTTTTTTTTTTGACGTCACATTTCTAAGAACACTCGGGCTGGTAAGACAAATCTAACAATATCTCAAACATTAAAATCCGTTCAGGGAATTAGAAGATGTCAGGTAATAAAGAATATTACATACATACATACATACATACAAGATACGCGCGAAACACATAACCCTGCCTTGCAGTCGGGTAAAAAATACCCTTAAATTTTAGTCGGCTAATTAGTAGAGAGGCCAATTTGAAAAAAGTCGTCAAATAACGAAGTTCGTTTGTACGAGCAGTCGCCTAACGACGACTGGTATCGTTGGATTCAGTGACGTCTCCCGAGTATGAAACTCGATGTCGTCACTCTCTAAAGTGGTGGAGGGGGTAACTATGACGTCACAAAGATGGTGGTTGGTGGTATCAAGTTTTATCGATTATCTCTTTAACTATTCAACGTATTGCAACAAATGAGGTGTCAAATGAAAGCTCTTTAAATTGCTTATAATTCGTTTTTAGGAATAAAATGTGTAAGTATAATAATTAAAAAGTTTTTCTTAAAAAATCGTAGTTTTGAAAAAGTCATTTTTTTTTAACTGCAAAAATCTCGATGAAAGAGGCCATTTCTTTAAAAAATACCTCATATAATTGAAAATGCTAAATTTATCATCTATACAATGCTTTTTGAATTATTAGAATCGGTTCATAAATAAGTACGCCAGGGACATTTCACCGCGGGTGGGGCGAACGTCGCGGGCGCGCGCGCGTTTGCTGATGAACGCGACTGTGTAGACATTCTTAAGTGTAGCTCAACAACTACTTAACCGATTTAGACAAATGGGGTATCATATGAAAGCTCTTTATATTGCCATTAATTTGTTTCAAGTAATGAAATGTGTAAGTCAAACAATTAAAAAGCTTTTCCAAAAATATAGTATTTTTGAAAAAGTAATTATTATTTTAATTTCAAAAAACTCGATAAAAGACGCCATTTCTTAAAAATTATTTTATATGTTTGAAAATGCTACATTCATCCTCTATATAATGCTTTTTGAATTATTAGAATCGGTTCATAAATGAGTACGCCAGGGACATTTCGCCACGGGCGGGGCGAACGTCGCGGCGCACGCGTGTTTGCTGACGAACGCGACTGAGTAGGCTTTCTTAAGTGCAGCTCAACAACTGCCTAACCGATTTAGACAAATGAGGTGTAATATGAAAGGTATTTTATTACTTAATAAAAAAAAATTGATAGCCAGAACACTTGATCAGAGATTTAAAAAAATAATGGAAATAAATCAAAAAAAAAATGTTTTCGCCTTATGTTAGACAACAAAATCATCATCATCATCACATCAGCCGCAAGACGTCCACTGCTGGACATAGGCCTCCCCCAAAAAGTGCCACAATGACCGGTCCTGCGCCACCCGCATTCAGCGGACTCCCGCGACCTTTACCAGGTCATCAGTCCACCTTGTGGGGGGTCTACCCACGCTGCGCCTTCCGGTCCGTGGTCGCCACTCGAGAACCTTTCAGCCCCAACGGCCATCGGATCTACGCGCAATGTGCCCCGCCCACTGCCACTTAAGTTTAGCGATTCGAAAGGCTATATCGGTTACTTTGGTTCTGCTACGAATGGCGTCATTTCTGATGCGATCACGCAGTGAAACTCCCAGCATAGCCTTCTCCATTGCCCTCTGCTGAGTGACTTTGACTTTGACCCTATGGTGAGCGACCACGTTTCCGTACCATATGTCATCACTGGCAACACACACTGGTCAAAGACTCTCGTCTTGAGACACTGCGGAATATTGGACGAAAAGATATGCCGTAGCTTCCCGAACGCTGCCCAGCCGAGTGGGATTCGACGATTAACCTCTTTCTCAAAGTTGGACCAGCCTAACTGGACAGTCTCTCCTAGCTATACATAATCGTCTACAACTTCGAGCGTAAAGCGTCCGATTGTAACAGGAGTTGGTGCTACATGGGCATTTGACATGATCTTCGTCTTATCCATGTTCATCCTTAGACCAACTCGCTCGGTGGCTTTACTGAGGTCATTGAGCATTGTACTTAAATCTTCCATGGTTTCAGCTTCAGCCAAGACTTAGTAGTCTGACGACATAGTTGTCGTCAGCAAACCGAAAGTGAGTGATGTTCTCGCCGTTTATGTTGATGCCTAGCCTTCTCCAGTCCAGATTCTAGAAAACATCCTCCAGTGCAGCGGAGAATAGGTTAGGAAAAATATCTCCTTGCCTGCTGACTCCCCGCTGCAGCGGAATGCACTGACATAGTAGCATTTTCGTACAAACACTTCAGTACTTCGATATAGCGGTAGTCTACTTGGCACCGCTGTAGAGAGATTGTAGTACCGCCCAGGTTTCGATCGAATCGAAGGCTTTCTCATAGTCCACAAAAGCTAAACAGTGGGACAGGTTGTACTCTTTAGTCTTCTGTATACAGACCACCACTTCAGTATACAGCGTAACATAGACCACATCCATAAGCTTCGTCACTGGGCAAGAGAGATGATGAAGAGCTGAGAGTGGGGGAATTTGGAGTTGGAAGTCGGAAACACCGGGGCCAACTACTGGCTGGTTTCTTGGAGAAGGATGGACTCTACAATCTCTACATTATTAATTCCTTCTTCAAGAAACGTGAGCATAGAAAGTGGACCTGGATGAGTCCCGACGGTGCAACTAAAAACGAGATTGACTTCATCATGTCGACGAAGAAGCATATATTCAATGATGTCTCTGTGATCAATACGGTTAAAACCGGAAGTGATCGCCGTCTGGTAAGAGGCACATTGAATATATGTGTTAAGCTAGAGCGCTCTCGTCTGATGAAGTCCACGCTCCGACCATCAGCAGCCCAAATCCAAAACCCCGAGAGCTTTCAGCTGGAACTCCAGAACCGTCTCGATTACCTAAGTGGCGATGTGGATGAATTCAATGATGGGTTTGTGGACGCTGTCCATACCACAGGGTCTAAATTCTTTAAAGCCCACCGGGCCAACTGAACCAATAGGCCCTCTAACTCCACTCAAAGGCTCTTCGAGTAAAGGAGTAGGATGGTTCTACAGTCTTCAGTCGACGCGACATTATATCGGCAGCTCAATAGATAGATCTCCAAATCCCTGACCCGTGATCTGCGCCAATTCAATACAAAACGTATTGAAGAGGCCATCGAGCGGAACAAGGGCTCAAAAGTTTTCGCAAGAGATCTGTCTATTGGGCAGAGCTAGCTCGCCAAATTAAATACTGAGGATGGTAGAATTGTCTCATCCAGACCTGAGCTTCTGAGCGAGATAGAGCGCTTCTATGGACAGCTATACACGTAAACTAGCAGACCCCGAAGTTGGTCTAGTGGAAGATCCTAGAGCTAGACTAACCCTGCACTATGCCGATGACATTCCGGACATCAGCCTGTAAGAGATTAGAATGGCTCTTAAACAGCTCAAAAACAACAGGGCACCCGGTGAAGACGGAATTACAGCCGAACTCCTGAAGGAGGGTGGAAAACCGGTCCTTACAGCCCTTCAGAAGTTGCCCGACTCTGTCTTACTGGAAGGGAGAACGCCAAAGGCATGGAACACAGGCGTGGTGGTGCTGTTAAGAACTATCGATCCATCACGCTTTTGAGCCATGTCTACAAGCTGTTTTCAAGAGTCATTATGAACCGTCTGGCAGTACGCTAGATGACTTCCAGCCTGCCGAACAAGCCGGTTTCCGAAGAGGCTTTAGTACCAGAGACCACATCCATACGCTTCGTCAAGTTACTCTGTATACAGAAGACTTAAGAGTACCCTGCCCCTCTGTTTAGCGTTTGTGGACTATGAGAAAGCCTTCGATTCGATCGAAACCTGGGCGGTACTACAATCTCTCTACAGCGGTGCCAAGTAGACTACCGCTATATCGAAGTACTGAAGTGTTTGTACGAAAATGCTACTATGTCAGTGCATTCCGCTGCAGCGGGGAGTCAGCAGGCAAGGAGATATTTTTCCTATCCTATTCTCCGCTGCACTGGAGGATGTTTTCTAGAATCTGGACTGGAGAAGGCTAGGCATCAACATAAACGGCGAGAACATCACTCACTTTCGGTTTGCTGACGACAACTATGTCGTCAGACTACTAAGTCTTGGCTGAAGCTGAAACCATGGAAGATTTAAGTACAATGCTCAATGACCTCAGTAAAGCCACCGAGCGAGTTGGTCTAAGGATGAACATGGATAAGACGAAGATCATGTCAAATGCCCATGTAGCACCAACTCCTGTTACAATCGGACGCTTTACGCTCGAAGTTGTAGGCGATTATGTATAGCTAGGACAGACTGTCCAGTTAGGTAGGTCCAACTTTGAGAAAGAGGTTAATCGTCGAATCCGACTCGGCTGGGCAGCGTTCGGGAAGCTACGGCATATCTTTTCGTCCAATATTCCGCAGTGTCTCAAGACGAGAGTCTTTGACCAGTGTGTGTTGCCAGTGATGACATATGGTACGGAAACGTGGTCGCTCACCATAGGGTCAAAGTCAAAGTCACTCAGCAGAGGGCAATGGAGAAGGCTATGCTGGGAGTTTCACTGCGTGATCGCATCAGAAATGACGCCATTCGTAGCAGAACCAAAGTAACCGATATAGCCTTTCGAATCGCTAAACTTAAGTGGCAGTGGGCGGGGCACATTGCGCGTAGAACCGATGGCCGTTGGGGCTGAAAGGTTCTCGAGTGGCGACCACGGACCGGAAGGCGCAGCGTGGGTAGACCCCCCACAAGGTGGACTGATGACCTGGTAAAGGTCGGTTAGGTAGTTGTTGAGCTACACTTAAGAAAGCCTACACAGTCGCGTTCATCAGCAAACGCGCGCGCGCCGCCACGTTCGCCCCGCCCGCGACGAAATATCCCTGGCGTACTCATTTATGAACCGATTCTAATAATTCAAAAAACCGACCAAGTGCGTGTCGGGCCACGCGCAAGGTAGGGTTCCGTAGTCATCCACCCGTTACATTATGTGGACTAAAAAGTTCGCAAACTTATATTTACTATGTTTTTGACAGAATTAACAACATTATCTAAGGTATCAATGGAAATTGTTCTAAAGCTTGCTTTTGCAAAGTACATTTCTGAAGTTCGACTATTACTCGTTAACTAGTAATGTCTACTTAGCTGTGATAGTTTTCCTTTTAAATTCATCGTATATCCTACTACCATAATTTTTTTCACATGCCTAGGTGCCACCGTTTAGCTGGCAGGGGGGGGGGGGACACTTGACCATAACGAAAATTATCACTTCAAAGCTTAATATCACGCCAACCGATTCTTGAATCAAAACATACTTTTAGAAACCTTATAATATTTTTAAAAGAGCTATCCAACGATACCCCACACGATGGGGTTTGGAAGAAAAAAAAATTACACCACCACTTTACATGTAGGGGAGGTACCCTAAAAAAAATTTTTTTTCAAGATTTTATTCTACCGTTTTGTCGGCGTCATCAATATCTATACTCATGCCAAATTACAGCTTTCTAGTACTAACGGTTACTGAGAAAAACGGGGGTCGGACGGACGGACGGACGGACGGACGGACGGACGGACGGACGGACGGACGGACGGACATGGCGAAACTATAAGGGTTCCTTGTTTACTACGGAACCCTAAAAAGCATTATATATAGGATAAATTTATCATTTTCAATCATATGAAGTATTTTTTAAAGAGATAGCCTCTTTCATCGAGTTTTTTGAAGTTAAAATAAAAATGACTTTTTCAAAAATACGATTTTTTGGAAAAACTTTTTAATTGTTAGACTTACACATTTTATTACTTGAAACAAATTAATGGCAATATAAAGAACTTTCATATGATACCTCATTTCTCTAAATCGGTTAAGTAATTGTTGAGCTACACTTAAGAATGTCTTCACAGTCGCGTTCGTCAGCAAACGCGCGCGCGCCGCGTCGTTCGCCCCGCCCGTGGCGAAATGTGCCTGGCGTACTCATTTATGAACCGATTCTAATAATTCAAAAAGCATTGTATAGAGGATGAATTTAGCAATTTCGATCATTTGAAGTATTTTTTAAAGAAATGGCCTCTTTCATCGAGTTTTTTGCAGTTAAAAAAAAATGACTTTTTCAAAACTACGATTTTTTAAGAAAAACTTTTTAATTATTACACGTACACATTTTATTCTTAAAAACGAATTATTAGCAATTTAAAGAGCTTTCATTTGACACCTCATTTGTTGCAATACGTTGAATAGTTAAAGAGATAATCGATAAAACTTGATACCACCAACCGCCATCTTTGTGACGTCATAGTTACCCCCTCCACCACTTTAGAGAGTGACGACATCGAGTTTCATACTCGGGAGACGTCACTGAATCCAACGATACCAGACGTCGGTAGGCGACTGCTCGTACAAACGGAATTTTGATTTTAGCCACTTGGCCTCCCTACTAAATACCTACATAGTTACATAAGTGATCGAATTCCGTAGTAAGTCGGCATTTTGATTCACAAACTAAATTTACACAATATCGTAGGCGATATCGTAAAATAATTGATCCCGACCGGCCACTCTTTTTGTGATAATCTTACCTAGGTATATAAAGTTATTACCGTTGCGTAAAACGGCGGTTTCACTGATTCAAGTCTATACATTTTCTTCTTGTCGCTCGTCGCTGGTCGCTGGTCTTGTCTTGCTGCTCGCCGCTTGACTTGCTGGTCATCACGTCACCCATAGAACCATGCTAAATGTTAAGTCTGTCAAAAACTGGCAACCGTACTGTTTTCTCGAAGATCTCACGGTTCGAATAAATGCCATACGATAAATAAATAAATAGTCTCTAGTCTCTAGACGATGAAAGTAGTAAGTAATTACTAATTACTATAAGTAATAAGTAACCTTAAAGTGCCTACTACTTACATGATCCTTTTTGTCTTTCATAGATAAATTAGGTATGTCGTTGTTGAAATAAAAGGATAAACTTTAAATTAGAACAAGTAATTTACTTAATATATTTATAACTTTATTTACAATAAATAAACAAATACCTACTTATAGATATTTTTTTCCCAATTCTCTTTTCCTGTTCCCTCAGTCCTCAAATCCATTTTTTTCGGAATTCATCCTCTGTTGAAAAATTAAAAAAATCAAATTACTTGAATTTCCCGTAACGTGGGGTAATCTTCAGGGGATTTTTTTATTATTTGTTGGTATCCCAAAATAGAATTATAAACCGACTGAATGATGGGACATCAATTCTAAGCTGGCTTCTATGGTAGATTTATACTACGCGATTTGACCGGTTTGTATGTGAAATGTTTGGAGGTTATTTTTGAATTAATTTACATATTTTTCCTATTTCATCAAGTGTCTCATGATATAACTAATGATTTAGGTCAGTAACTTGGTTCCGGTGAGATTTTAGAAATAAACACGGGTCCAAAATGCAAAGAAAATGTACTTACGCATGGAATGTAACATCCGCCTTTTTTCGGTCGAGTTTGCTTTTACAGCCCAGCACTGAACACCCCACCATGTTTGCACTGAACACCCAAACACTACGGATCTGATAATTGGTAAATTATTATTCATTTAAACCAAACTTATCATTAATTCTCCATTTATAAAATGCACTACCAAATATTGCCAATTTGTTTTGCAATCTTCTTGACACTTCATGAAAGATGGTTGCCTTTACCCGACCGTGAAAAAAAATTCGGTCGGTGATAAGGACAAAACATCGCACTATTTTCTACTTCCTCTCATAGGAATCGCAATAAGGCTATATTTCTCTTACAAAGCGTGTCAGGCCCTTGGTATTTTATCCATCACTCTTGGCCATTAGGTATTTTGAAGGGAACTGTCACCGTATTTAGGGACAATAATAACTACTTTCCATGAGAATTTATTTGAAATATGATCTTTACGGAAATCGGTCAGTCTGGCTATCCGATATTGGACTTTGGAAACGCTTTTTTAGGGACAATAAGAGCTACTTTCCATGAGAATTTATTTGAAATATGATCTTTATGGAAAATCTTAGGATTGTCTTCAAACAGTTAGAACCTTGGCTTTCTAAGAAGACCAGCTGGGGACCCCTCGTAACATAGCAATCACGATACTAGGAGGGGTCAACTAACCTGGTCATAGAATTTATCGCGAGTTTATACATTTTTCCCCAGTACAAAAGTGCTCAGCGCCGCTAAAGAAGTTTTCACTTCAAAAATCGCGGCAATAGTGATTGTGAACGCATCCGTTTGTGTTGGCGCCAAAATATTGACAGATCGTGTTTGACGTTGGAATTTAGTCTCTGGTTTCGAATTTCAACTCGCTGAACTGAACTCGACGTCGGTCGTCGACGATTCAATAGCTAAAGACATGTCAGGTACAAATCAGTTAGTGGTAGCGGTACAGGCCCAATTTCAATGAAAAACCGCAAATCGATGTACACTTTAGCCGTTTGGCACACACATACTAGAGGTCAAAACAAAATTTTTGACCTGCAGTTCCTAAAAAAAATTCCCTTAGGGGGGGGAGTGCCGAGAGTGCCGAGACATTCTTTTCTTTGTATGGAAAAAAAAAATTTTTTCAGAAACCTATCGTGTGTGGTATCATATGAAAGGGCTTTTTGAGACGATTCTAAAAATATACCAGATCATTACATTTCAGCTATATTATTTATTAAAATCAAAAATAATTTTCGAAACATACCAAGTTTGAGGTCCTCCAGACACGATATGGCTTACACATGACACCACACACGATAGGTTTCTAAAAATTTTTTTTTCCATACTAAAAAAAGATTGTCTTGGTACTCCCCCCCTAAGGGAATTTTTTTTAGGAACTGCGGGTCAAAAATTTTGTTTTGACATCTAGTAACGTAATGGCACCAATTATGGACGGCTTAAGAACTCTGTCGACATCTTTTTGCTACAACTCTCTTATTTTATAAGTTTGATGTTAGTTATTTCAAAGAAAATGTAGCTTAATAATCACTAATTATAATAAACAGACAAAAGTTTTGGTTAAACTTGTAAGTTCCGAGAAAATTGCTCCAAATCTGAAAAAGTCGAAAATCTTCGAAAATCCTATGATGGACAGACAAAATCCAATTATGGACAACCAATCTTGGACACCTTAAGGTTTAAAAACATTGTAGACCGCCTGCAATTTCACATATAAATTCCTTTATTTCTTGAATTCCAAACTTTAAAAAAAAGTAGAAACTGTCATATAAAAGGAGGCACAGGTCGTATTCAGCCAATTCAGCTCGTATTTGTCTGTTGGAAACGCGACGTCTTTTTATGTCTTGAATAATTTGCGTTTTTCGGTAAAACAATACACTTGCGATTCTGTTAAAAAAATAAACATCCCGCTGTTTATTCAACTCGCAAGCTCGTCCGTTTAAACAAATACTCAGCCTGCAATTGCTTTTTTCCCCGGCCACGGCAATAATGTATTATTTTTTTTCGGGATAAGGAATTCAAATTATACATTTCTTTAGAATTTTAAGTAATTTTTTTTTTACGAAAAATCGTCATTATACTCAATTTCGACTAATTCGGGGATGAGGATTTCAAATTTTATATTAATTTTGAATTTCAAGTTAAACAATTTTTTTTTCGAAATATCGTCATTATACTCGATTCCGACTGATTCGGGGATAAGGATTTCAAATTTTACATTTATATTGAACTTTAAGTTAAAAAAATTTTTTTACGAAAAATCGTCATTATACTCGATTTCGAATAATTCGGGGTTAAGGATTTCAAATTTTACATTAATGTTGAATTTTAAGTAAAACATTATTTTTTTTCAAATATCGTCAGTTTACTCGATTTCGACTAATTCAGGGATAAGGATTTCAAACTTTACATTTATTTTGAATTTTAAGAAAAAAAAATATTTTTTTCAAATATCGTCAATTTACTCGATTTCGACTAATTCAGGGATAAGGAGTTCAAATTTGATATCTATTTAGAGCATCTATAAATATGTTACCGGTAGCACTGGTAAGCAATGCAGGTCATTTGCCTTCGGCTTCTGAACACATCTTAGAGTAGTTATAATATGTGTGTAGATCAGTGGCGGCGCGTCAATAATATTCTTAGGGAAGCCGGAAATAATTTACCTTTCTTATTCTTCATGAGCCGTATAGTAAAAGAACTGGACTGGCTGAAAATTAGGCAAGCCGGTGGGAATCGAGTTGTATGGACGCTCCGCCACTGGTGTAGATAATAGTAAATTAAGATGGGTTATAGTAGCCGGTATTATATAACATTTGAAATCCTTACCCCCGAAATAGTCGAAATCAAGTATAAAGATGATTTTTCGAAAAAAAAAATTTTTTTCTTAAAATTCAAAATTAATATAAAATTTGAAATCCTTATCCCCGAATTAGTCGAAAAAGAGAATAATGACGATTTTTCGCAAAAAAATTTTTTTTTCACTGTAAATTCAAAATTAATATAAAATGAGTGAGTACCTGGTGCAAAGGATATCCCTCTCCATACAACGAGGCAACTCCGCCAGTGTACTAGGAACCTTTGCGCCAGGTGGTAACAGAAGCGAGGATTCCCCCCAACTCGCTCATTGAATAAATTGGCGGGATTTGAACACAAGACCACGGCCTTTTTTAGCATTAGGTAGTTATTTTAATTGTATAATAATTATATACTCTGTAATTTAAAATGAAATAAACTCTTATTTATTGTCATATAAAATTTGAAATCCTCATCCCCGAATCAGTCGAAATCGAGCATAATGACGATTTTTCGAAAAAAATATTTTTTTTTTCTTAAAATTTAAAATAAATGTTAAATTTGAAATCCTTCTCCCTGAATTCTTATCCCAAAAAAAAAAAGTGTATCGAGCTGACCTTTCGTATCGACTGAATTTTAATTTTCCTGTTCCAAATTAAAAAAAAAAAAACATTATAGTACTAAATAGGACATTATAATGAATATTATATTACTGCTGGTAAACTTCACCACAGGTAAGAAAATTTTCATAAGTACATACATTGATGTTAAAATGAAGGTCATTTGCCTACGGTTTCTGAACGCATTTTAGAGGATTATGATATTTGTGTCGATAAACTACTATTATAATAAAACTGGGTGGCATTTTTCAAACATTTAACTCGCCAATAAATCCGTCCAACATTGGGTGTCCATAATTGGGTAACCAGAATTCAGTATGAAAACCAATCATGGAGATTAACAAAAAACAGGAACCAGTAATGTACATCCTCTCTAAATCATTCAAATTAGATTCTAATGCAATAAACACTTTAAAAAAGTATTGTTAAATATGTAACGCTTCTCACGAAATCATATCAAAATAATATTGTTTAGAGAAAATAAAGTTTACAATCAAAAACGTAAACCTACTTCCTTAGTTATTTCTGTAAGAAACTTAGGTTATTCGTGAAAAATGCCGGAGCACACTTTTTGCCGCCGCGCCATTTTTAAACAAAATGACCGAGGTGTATGTCATTTGTCAATGTGATACATAGAAGCCTATTCTTTATGCTTAAAGTGTTGCCATGACTATAATACTTTTCCGTTGCTTAATTTCGACCGTGAAAGATTTTTGCGTCCATTACTGGAGCCAGGTCCATTACTGGTGCCACTACGTTATGCGTGTGCCAAACGGCTAAACTGTACATCGATTTGCGGTTTTTTTAATCGTACGGCTTACACTTAAGTGAGCTCGGGGTTGAGAAAGATATTTCCGTGCGGTAAAAAGCGAATATGATTGATAACTGGGTGATTCCTATTGCAAAATTTAACATTTTCTTAATTTGTCCACACCGGTGACCGGGCCCCAATTGTTAACGAATCTTGAGTGATTATTTTTGACTTTAACTATTTTAACTGTTACGGACCCAGGTATAGAGTAAACTGAAGTCAACAATAAGTTTAAATTGCACTCTGACTGATTTCCTTAACTTTCACTTAACGTTCAGGCCGGAGTGGACATCAATTAACTTTAACGATAAGAATCACCCACCTACAGTTGCCGGCCGGAGATATCTTTTCCCGGAAGACGATGAACGAATAAATTCTGTCAAAGTGGTCAGAAAACTCAGAAATTATAATATAGAGCTGACAAATCAAAGATATATCATTTTTAATTGCGTCTGAATAGGGAATGTGCATGCGAAAGTACATTAATAAATATGTTAAATATCTTAAAAAGTTATGACACTTGAAAGTTTCGAAAAATTATGTAATTTTTTTATTGACTAAAAGTAAATTAAAAACCACCATCAGGATTCGTATATGAAAATAAACAAAATATTACGACAACTATGTACCTAAACGCAATATTTCACGATTAAAACAGCAAATAATTCGTTTCTATACACCTGTACCGGGGCACATTACTAGTAGGTATTTGACGTCACAAAACACGCTTAATTAGTATGGAGCGTTTTTAGGACTCTTCCGTAACGCTGTACTTTGAAACACATTTTTTTTACCGAACCGTCCGAAATCGTTAATTCTAAGTAGTTTCAAGTAAGGTCGATTAAATACACCATTCAGTAAAATAATACTAAGTTAGTGTTTATTAAGCAGGTTAAGCAGATGTAAATTATTTTATTTAATCAATAGGATCAGAGCCACATCAGCAGTTAAATTCATGGAACCAACTAAAATAGGGGATAACATCGCCAGGGCAGCGAAAAAAAAAACGAGACAGGCATAATAGGTACGTATGTACTTCTACTTAATCACTGCAAGGTTTCTTTCATTTAAAGATTTTGAAAGGTTTAGTTTCTAATTTTATAGGACCACTAGGACCAATCTCCCAATTTCGCAAATGATTTAAGACATTCGACGCATTTGAATTTAGAACATAAAGGAAATTGAGTTTGCGATCAGTGTGTCCGCTTCGTGCCACAGTTAGTTGAGGATAGGTAATGCTTGTGGCTCGGACCCACGGATTGACATTTGTACTTGTGAAGAAATCTCGTGCCTCTGGCATAAAATCTGGCACGCGATCCCGATAATCAGGGCTGAATTTTTCTGATGTTGTTCGTGGTTTTGCTATGTTTTCTTGTAATAAGGTTAACATCATATAGAAGCAGAAGCGTAGCATGCTGTCGGATCTCCAGTACGTGAAGTGATTCTTATAGTCAATTCAGCGAGTATTACTTGAAGATTCTCTGCGAAAAAAAATACGATGAGATCCAAGGATGATAATGTAGCGAAGTGTAGACAGTCTGCCAATATCTATTTTAATATAACGTAGTGGCACCAGTAATGGACATGGCTCCAGTAATGGACGCAAAAATCTTTCACGGTCGAAATTAAGCAACGGAAAAGTATTTTAGCCATGGCAACACTTTAAGTATAAAGAATAGGCTTCTATGTATCACATTGACAAATGACATACACCTCGGTCATTTTGTTTAAAAATGGCGCGGCGGCAAAAAGTGTGCTCCGGCATTTTTCACGAATAACCTAAATTTCTTACAGAAATAATTAAGGAAGTAGGTAACGGTTTTGATTGTAAACTTTATTTTCTCTAAACAATATTAATTTGATATGATTTCGTGAGAAGCGTTACATATTTAACAATACTTTTTTAAAGTGTTTATAGCATTAGAATCCAATTTGAATGATTTAGAGAGGATGTACATTACTGGTTCCTGTTTTTTGTCAATCTCCAATTATGGACAATTTCTCCATGATTGGTTTTCATACTGAATTCTGGTTACCCAATTATGGACACCCAATGTTGGACGGATTTATTGGCGAGGTAAATGTTTGAAAAATGCCACCCAGTTTTATTATAATAGTAGTTTATCTACACAAATATCATAATCCTCTAAAATGCGTTCAGAAACCGTAGGCAAAACGACCTTCACTTTAACATCAATGTACTTATGAAAATTTTCTTACCTGTGGTGAAGTTTACCAGCAGTAATATAATAGTCATTATAATGTCCTATTTAGTACTATAATGTTTTTTTTTTAATTTAGAACAGGAAAATTAAAATTCAGTTGATACGAAAGGTCAGCTCGATATAGGTTATTTTTTTGGGATAAGGATTCAGGGAGAAGGATTTCAAATTTTACATTTATTATAAATTTTAAGAAAAAAAATATTTTTTTCGAAAAACGTCATTATACTCGATTTCGACTGATTCGGGGATGAGGATTTCATATTTTATTTTATTTTACAGGGGTCTCGACGCCAACTACAACTTCGTAGCTTTTGGTGTCGAGACCCTTGGTCCGTGGGGCCCAGCAGCACACAAGCTGTATCGGGATTTGGGTAAACGGTTGGTCGACGTTACCGGGGACAAGAGAGCTGGCAGCTTCCTCGCTCAACGCATAAGTATTGCGATTCAGCGAGGAAACGCTGCCAGTGTCCTCGGTACCCTGCCACAGGGTCCCTTTTTAGAGTTTAATTTTTAGTAGGTATTATTAGTAGGTTTTTATTTTAGATTTAGCTATTTTTAATATTATTTAAGTTTTCCTTGTTAAGTTTAATTTTGTTATAGTTTTAGTTATTTTAAATAAAATAAATATATGAACAATTCATTTATTTTATATTAATTTTGAATTTACAGCGAAAAAAAAAACTATTGCGAATAATCGTCATTATACTCGTTTTCGACTAATTCGGGGATAAGGATTTCCTTTTTATATTAATTTTGAATTTTAAGAAAAAAAATTTTTTTTTTCGAAAAATCGTCTTTATACCTACTTGATTTCGACTATTTCGGGGATAAGGATTTCAAATGTTATATAATACCGGTTACTATAACCCATCTTAGAGTACTTATAATATGTGTGTAGATAATAGTACATTACTTACCAAGGGCGACAAAACAAAGAATGTCTTAGATCGCAGGTATTTTACGCCCGAGCCGAAGGCAAGGGCGATAAATATGCGATCTGAGGCTTTCTTTATTATCGCCCGTGGTAAGTACAAAAGTTTATGTCACCCCCTGGCCAGGAAGTGGGTTTTTTCGCGCGCGGAGCGTGCAGTAATGGCCACTTTATGGCTAGGTGTGACATAATAGTAGTTTATGCAACTGGTACATAATGAGGGGCATTAAAACACGAGTGTGCTTTATGAAACGAGCCGAAGGCGAGTTTCATAATAAGGTCACACGAGTGTTTTAATGCCTAATTATGTACAGTTGCATACACTACTTTATCTACATCCATATATTAAATCCTCTTTCATGTGTTTCGTGTGGGCACTTCTCGCCGGCGTGCGCCATGTTTGCTTCGACAGGCCGGCCCGCGCCTCCGCCGCCAGCCCGCAGCTGTGTCTTAATTTTGTACGTGATCTCATTTAAGTGTTCTATTTCGTGATCTAATAGGGGACGCACGCAACAGCCGCACAGTATATTATAAAACGGGGTCTTATCTACGGTATTTGAACTTATAAAAGAGGATTTACTATATGGGTGTAGATAAAGTAATGTATGCAACTGTACATAATTAGGCATTAAAACACTCGTGTGACCTTATTATGAATAGCATAAACTAAAGCAAAAAGCTGAAAAAAAAAAAAAAAAAGCTGCGTAAATGGAAAGCTGAGGAGAAAATGCAGAAATATATGAAAGATATAAACTACTATTATGCAACTGGTACATCATGAGGGGCATTAAAACACGATTGTGTTTTATGAAACGAGCCGAAGGCGAGTTTCATAATAGGGTCACACGAGTGTTTTAATGCCTAATTATGTACAGTTGCATACATTACTTTATCTACACACATATTATAAGTACTCTAAGATGTGTTCAGAAGCCGAAGGCAAATGACCTGCATTGCTTACCAGTGCTACCGGTAACATATTTATAGATGCTCTAAATAGATATCAAATTTGAACTCCTTATCCCTGAATTAGTCGAAATCGAGTAAATTGACGATATTTGGAAAAAAAAATTTTTTTACTTATAATCAAAATAAATGTAAAGTTTGAAATCCTTATCCCCGAATTAGTCGAAATCGAGTATAATGACGATTTTTCGTAATTTTTTTTTACTTAAAGTTCAAAATAAATGTAAAATTTGAAATCCTTATCCCCGAATTAGTCGAAATCGAGTATAATGACGATATTTCAAAAAAAAAATATTTTTTTAACTTGAAATTCAAAATTAATATAAAATTTGAAATCCTCATCCCCGAATTAATCGAAATCGAGTATAATGACGATTTTTCGTAAAAAAAAAAAATTACTTGAAATTCTAAAGAAATGTAAAATTTGAATTCCTTATCCATGAATCCTTATCCCGAAAAAAATAATACATTATTGCCGTGGCCGGGGAAAAAAGCAATTGCAGGCTGAGTATTTGTTTAAACGGACGAGCTTGCGAGTCCGTTTAATTATAATACGAACCCTGCAATTGCCATTCCGGCCGAGGCTAATATAGTACTTTTCTCAAAAATGGAGGAAATACGACAAAATTTGGATAAATATTTGATAAACATAACCTTAAAACTTCGAAAACATCATGCTCAAAAAAAAATAAACAGCGGGATGTTTATTTTTTTTAACAGAATCGCAAGTATGGTTTTACCGAAAAACGCAAATTATTCAAGACTGAAAAAGACGTCGTGTTTCCAACAGAAAAATACGAGCTGAATTGGCTGAATACGACCTGTGCCTCCTTTTATATGACAGTTTTTACTTTTTTTTAAAGTTTGGAATTCAACAAGCGTGGCTTAGATCGTATCTGACGGACAGGACACAGAGAGTGGTCAAAGATGGATACACATCAGAGTACTATCCGACAACCTCAGGAGTACCACAAGGTTCACATCTGGGCCCTTTGCTTTTTGTATTGTTTGTAAACGACATAACCGACGTCATCACACACAGTAACTGCTTACTCTACGCTGACGATTTAAAACTTTACAGAGAAATCAAATGTGTGGGGGACGCTGAACTACTTCAGAGGGATTTAAATAATGTTAACCAGTGGTGTTCTATGAATCATATGGTTCTTAATGTCTGTAAATGCCAACACATAAAGTTTACTCGTAAAAGGAATATTATCACGAGCAGATACACCATAGGTGACGTCCAGTTGGAGGAAGTAGCCACTATCAGAGACTTGGGAGTTATCTTAGATAGCAAATTGAACTTTATCTGTCACATTGATAATGTTGTACAGGGTAGCCTTAAAATGATGGGATTCATAAAAAGAGTAGCACGTAACTTCAAGTGCAGTAAGACTCTTGCGACACTTTATAACACCTTCGTGCGCTCACGCCTCGAGTACTGTAGTCAGGTTTGGAACCCTTCGTACCAAGTACACATCAACCGTTTGGAGAGAGTTCAACGCTCATACACTCGATTCATGGCCTTTAAGGACCGCACAGGTGAGGTCGGGAAACGAAGCGGTTATGAGCGTAGATTGAATCATTTCAAAATGTGTACTCTCCAAACGAGAAGGGACTATGTAGATTTAACTCTGTTATACAAACTCGTTAATGGAGGCGTCAAGGAACACCACCTCCTTAGGAGCCTGAACTTTGTTGTACCAAACACCCATGTCCGAGCCTCACGCATCACAACTTTCCGGCCTAAATTAGCTAAAAGTAACTTGGGAAAGTTTTCTGTCATGAGTAGACTTCAGACACTGTACAACTATTACCAGAAGACCTTCGACCTGGATGTCTATTTCGACAGTGCCTCTAAATGGAAGCGTAATATTTTGAAATCATAAGGTATTTTTATCATTTTCTTACCAAATTGTTACCTATTCTAAATTACGTAATCAAGTTATTGTTTTAATTGCTTTTCTATTGTAAATTTAATTGTTTGTTATACTGCTCTGGTATTTTGCACGCCTGTTATTGAGATGCAGGCAGGACTTGTGTCACCTAATTTTATTTTCTTTAAATGATCAGCCTTGTATCTTGTTGGTGTGTCAAATAAATAAATAATAATAATAACAAATAAAGGAATTTATATGTGAAATTGCAGGCGGTCTACAATGTTTTTAAACCTTAAGGTGTCCAAGATTGGGTGTCCATAATTGGATTTTGTCTTGTCCATCATAGGATTTTCGAAGATTTTCGACTTTTTCAGATTTGGAGCAAGTTTCTCGGAACTTACAAGTTTATCCAAAACTTTTGTATGTTTATTATAATTAGTGATTATTAAGCTACATTTACTTTGAAATAACTAACATCAAACTTATAAAATAAGAGAGTTATAGCCAAAAGATGTCGACGGAGTTCTTAATCCGTCCATAATTGGTGCCATTACGTTACTGGGTCATCCAAATAAAACGTGTAAAAGACATGTTTATGGACAAGCATTATAAAAATACTCGTCAAGATCACCAAATATCATCAAGGGGGAGGAGGGAGTCTAAAATAGGCCAAATAATATGATAATATAGGTACAATACAACCAACTCATACAACCTCTAAGCTAATGCGGTCTTTGCTTAGAGCATTTAAGGGTCTTTGGCAACGCCATATGTTTGTATTTGCTCGTGTTTCGGACTGTACAGTGTACAATCGGCCTCATATACGGTGACCGCTTACCATCAGGCGGGCCGCACGCTTGTTTGCCACCGACGTGGTATATTTTTTTTTATAGCTGGACACTTAGGGTCGGTTGCACCAACATACGAACACAGGCCGGTCATCGTCAAATATGGCGCCGGCACCTGTCATCCCATAGAAACTTGTCAAACTTTCCATACAATCAGATTTGACGAACACCGCTTACGATTACAGACGGTTTGGTGCAACCCAGCCTTAGTGCCAGTTGCACCAACGTACGAAGTTACGAACACAGACCGGTCATCGTCAAATATGGCGCCGGCAGCTGTCATCCCATAGAAACTTGTCAAACTATCCATACAATCAGATTTGACGAACACCGCTTACGATTACAGACGGTTTGGTGCAACCCAGCCTTAGGGGTGTCTCTTTCGCCTGTTGGAATTTAAGTATGCCAGCCTAAACATGACATTAAGGGGAGGTATCCCCAACACAAATGTCCCGCTCTAACACGCGTGAGTTTACAATTAACCATCCCGCTCTCTACGCAAGCTCTGCGCGCAGTTTTGTAAATATTTAGCTATAGTGATTAAGCCAATCATTTTATCAAAGCAAACCCTGCGAATTTGTCTATAACTATTTACGATATTTAATCGAGTACAAAAATTAAATGTTAAATATCAGTAATGTAGCCGTAGTATTGAAAAAACATTCCAAAACGAGGTAACTTCGCGATTTTTTTCTATCGAGTGAAATTCATCAGGTCATGTAACTGACTGCGATTTTGACTAGACAAGATCCTTATGTAACACATATATTTTTTTAAGATTTTAAGACACTATATTCTATGTCTCAGATGGTTTTTAAAAACTCAAAAGTGGTAATACACGGCCTTAAAGTAACACGGTACAAAGAGGGCCGACCGTACATCTCAACATTCTCAACCCAGGTCGCCCATGTTGTCCATGACGAGGTCCCAAGAGGTACAGCTGTTGTAGGTAGGATCCAATACCTACAGAGGACCGTGACATTATCCTATTCTTGCTGACCAGACTCCTCCATAGGCTCCTGTCACGCGCCTTATGGAATGGTTGTCTATGGTAGGAGTATAGGCACAATAATATCATAGTATTTCGACAGTTGAGACTACGATGAAATAAATAGTATTTTTACGTACCTATAAAGTTTATGGCGTGTAACGTCGATAATGTTATTACTTATATTGATAAAAAAATCTTTACTCATGTGATGTTGAAAATACGATTTAAATGTATTTTGATTTGTAAAATGAATGCATTTGTATGTATAGTGTTGGCCAGTGTTTCTAGTAAGTATAGACAAAGTTTTGTTGATCATGTATTTATCACTTTATTAGATTGAGTTACTTAAGTTTTCTTTCGGGATCTCGTTATGGATTTTATTATTGTTTCAGTCGTAACAGTGAAAACAATTAAACGTATACCAGTAAATATACCTTATTATCAAGGAACTGGCAAGAAAGACTACCAAGAAAACTCAGGTGAAACTGAAAATGATGAAAATAAGAGGACACTTAATATAATAGATGTAGACAGTAACGAAAATACCGTGGAGAGTTATAAAAATATAAATGGAGATATGACATTAACTGAATTTATCTTAGAAGCTGCAAAAGTATTGAAATCGTTTAAAAATTACGACCTTGAGGAGACATTTGTGATACTGGGCCGTGAAGTTTGGGAAAATATGTATAAAGGATGTAAGTCTCACGAGTTAGCCGACATTAGAAGGCACGTGTCTAAGCAACTGAGGCTACTCAAAAATGAGCCTGCTGATACGCTTCGGCAGTATTTAGATATCATAATAGATACAATAAGCAACGGAGATTACAGGGAAGTAGGAGATATGGTAAATTATCTTAATAGCTTGTATGCTGGGGAACATGAAAAGTTCATTGAAGTGTTATTAGGTTTAGTGCATAGAAGAATTTCTGCTGATGTAGACTTAGAAAAGGTTTTAAAGCCTGCAGTTAAATCTCTTATATTTGACTATTTTTGTGACCTAAACCGCGTAGATAGACGCGAAGTGATAAAAATGATTAAGCATTATTGGAAACAAATTACTTCTCATATAGATGATTATAAAGTTGGCCGCAGTATAAATTCATTACCATTAGCAACTCCGTTTATTTACGAGGGACGTAATGAACAAATGTATAAAAAACGAAGATTTAATACTGTTAATGTAAATCGTGCACTGAATAAAAGTAATTCCAAACATTTAGAAGAAAAAGAATATAATGTGAGAATGAGAGCTAATTCTAAAGAAGTAAGAAATACCATTCAGAAACATTATAATACCACGCATCATAAACATCATTGCAAAGTTTCGGTTGAAAATGAACATAAACACAGAGTCAGAGCTAATTCTGACGAAACAACAAATGTAACTGAAACACATGATTCTAAATATTTAGATGATAATCTTAAAAATAAAGCTTATTCTGATGAAATATCATGGGAAAATGTAAAAGAGACGTTAAGTAACAATGATATTAAAATGACTAAAAGGTCCGAAGTAGTAGTCGGTGGTCGCGAAATTTTGAAAACGGTTACAACAGATCCAATAAAAGGAAATGCATACAAACCTAATCAGATGCCTGAACCTGAGAGATCAATGATAGATGCTCTGAGATTGAAGAAACCGCTTGAGTATCGAAAATCTAACAAAACGATTGAGAAATTAATAAAGATAGGCACTCTCGCTAAGGAAATTAACGATATGATTGCGTCAGACAGCAACTCTTTGCGAAGTGAAGCGGGCAGGCAGAATTTGGCCTCCATGTTGAGTATGTCGGTTTTACAAATAATGGGTGACTATGCTGATGTGGCCACTACTACTAATACGGTGTATGCAGATGGAGCAGATGGTAATAAAGACGTATCAATATCAATGAAAGCCATTGTAGGGTGAAGTATTGTGAATCCGTGTAATTCTGGTAAAAAAAACAAACAGATGCAATAAAATAGGGGTAAATTTAGATAACATTTCTAAAATAAAATGACTATAATTTCTTACAAAAGCGACAGGTTCTCCTTTGGTTCTATTCGATGTCAAAAATTACGATATCTATTGTGTCAATAAGGAATACACAATTGAATATGTCCACGCTTCACGGTCCCCAGAATTTAAGACTAATCCTTCGATTACGAGAGAAGCTAATAAATAAAACTATTAACCTATTCACCGCCACAGTGGAGTCTGTAAGTTGTGACTCACACGTCAAAGCCCCTATTAATTAGGTTTAGTGGCACCTAATTAATAGGGACTTTGACTTTATATCAAGACAATAGTGGTGGTGAAAAGGTTCAACACTTCTTCAAATTCTACGTTTACATGTTGTTCTTTTTATGGTATTGTTGTAAATACTTTATTGCACATTTCATAGTAGAAAATTAATAAAATATATTTGTGCAACAGCGAACTTATCCCTTTACGCGATCTCTTCCAGCTTACCATTGAGAAACTGAGAGAACATGTTAATCCATGGTTATGTGGCATATATACTGAACTGAACAACATGTAAAAGTGGCAAAACTTTATGAGTATTTTATGTTTGTTGAAATATCTTTAAAAGCTATAACTTCACAGCAGTGTCATAATGAGTAATATAAATTAAATAAGTAAATTTCTGATGTATGTATTGTATTAATGTTTATTTTGTGGGAACAAAAAAGTAAATGTTATACAGACACATACTCATTTAAATTTAATGATAAAGTCTAAGGAATGACACTGAATTGAAGAGAGTCGGAAATAGTATTCTAATCTTAATTCGTACAATGAATAGACTATAATTAATTTTTCATCGTTAGAGTAAATAACTATGGTAATGATAATTATATAATTAATATATATTGCAACTAAGTAATTTAATCTTAGTTAATAATCTATATATATAAAATTGAGAGGTGACTGTGACTGACTCATCACCGCCCAGACGAAACTGCCGGTCCTAGAAATTTGAAATTTACACTGTAACGTGGGTATATAACGTAGACAAGGGATAAGATGGGATTTTTGGCAATTTCACCCCTAAAAAATGAATGGGAGGATTTTTTTTTAAAGTGAGAGAAATCAAATTTTATTCAAAGACTTTCTATTTAAATAAACCAAAACCGATATTTAGCGCTTTTCAAAGTTCATCCTCTTTTTAAATAAATTTTGTATGAGGAGCCAATTTCTATTTAAATACACCAAAACTGATATTTAGCGCTTTTCGAAGTTCATCCTCTTTTTAACTGAATTTTGTATGAGGAGCCAATTAAAAAAAATGAAGACTTAAAATTTAGTGCAGAATCTAGCTGTATAAATGCAACAAAACAATTCGTTTTCGAATTCATCCCCTGGAGGGTTTAACTTTCTAAGTTTTAAGTATATGGGGAGCAAATCATTTCTAAAGTGAGAGTGAGAGACTTCAAATTCTCTTATAGGTATAGATAAGATAGACTATCTGTTTCTAAGTAACTTCATACTTGGGGTAAAATGGGGTGGTCATTTTGTATGGACAACAAAATTATTTTTAAGATAGAATCTTTAAACTAATCGACTAAATATAAAAACGGAAGAAAACTTTTCAGAGGTTTTCAAATTTCGTCTGCTGAAGGGGTGCAAATGAGTTTGAAAACGTGTATGGAGAGCAAATTTTATTTTCAACGAGATAATTAAAACTTTGTTTATAGGCATAGCCTAGCAATAAATTACGAAAAAAGTAATTTCAGAGTTTTTGAAAACTCAGTTTTTGAAGGGGTAAAAAGGGGTTGAAAGTTATATTGGGCAACTTCGTGTTTTTAAAGTGACTAAGTAACTTCATACTTGGCGTGTGGACTGTCAAAGTCTCAATTAAAACGTAGGAAAAGTAATTGCATCGTTTTTGAAAATTCATCCTTTAAGGGTGTAAAAAAGGGGGTTGAATGATAGTATCGAAAAAGAGTAAGTAATACATTCGAATTGGGCGACTAGAAATATCGGTTTTAGTAACATACCTTTAGTAGATAAATATATTAAATACTGACCTACCCGTACGAAGTCGTGGCGGGCTATAAATGCAAAAGTATGTCTGTCTGTCTGTAGCCCCTTCACGCTTAAACTGCTGATTTAGATGAAATTTAGTATGGATATAGTTTGAGTCCCAGGAAAGGACATAGGATAGTTTTTATCCCAGAAATCATCCCTTAAGGAAGTGGAAGTTGATAACTAGGTAAGCACCTGAAACAAAAGAATAGCAATAACATTCTACCGCGGTCACAGAGCTCTACGCAGACGAAGTTGCGGGCAAAAGCTAGTTTTACATATTTTGATAAGTTTGTCGAGAAAGCAACGAAATGTATCTAATATTATTTTGAACATTATTACATCTACATCATGTATGTATAACTATTTATTTCTTTATGGATTTATCTTCTGCATTTTAGTCTTATGTAATTTCTTCATCGCTTTATAAATATTACTTTTCAATACTCTTTCTACATCACTTTCATGGGAATCATCTGGCTCTGGCACGTTAATTGTTGATGTGAAACTATGTCCCATCGTTCTAGAAGCTATGTAGTTTCGATAGTTCCCACGTTTAACATTTTTGTTGATTTTTGGTTTGATTTTCATTTCGGTATTTCTAGAGTCAGCACTTTCAATAAAATGGGCACTGTTGACTGTGGTTGTCCGTCGATGCTTATTAGGATGAACGTTTTTATGATATCTAGAATTGTTCGGTATGCTTAAATATTTTCTTATTTTTCTGGTTTTAGTTGTTAATTGATATGCACTGGAGAACGTACGATATTGTCTATTATTTCTAGCTTCAAATTTATCATTATCCTTAAATACATAAAATTTCTTTTCATTCGTTTCCTCTCTGTTCTCTGTTTCATCACTATGTTCATTTGAATCGTATGAACGATCAATTGTCTTGGAATTTTCACTAGGGCTGTCAATATCACCATCGATTTTATCTTCACTACGTTCCGTCCTCATATATGGTTTATTATGTGTAGTTACATCGTAGCTGCGCCGCTCCGGTAATTTACTTGGGTGACTTCGTATTTTCCCAAGATTTAATCTTCTACGTATTTCGTTGTTTAACTTTAGATAATTGTTATTTTCTTTTACTACGTGGCATACGTGTGTTTTCAAAGCTTCTGTCATCATTTTAAATAAAACGTTGCCTCTTGTTGTTCCCATCAGTCTTTTCATTGGTTTTAGGAACACGTAATCTATTAAACCTTAAACAAGACAAAGATTTCATCTAAGTATTTTAATATTAGAACGTTTTACCTAAGTATCTCTATGAGTCTTAGGCTGGGTTGCACCAAACCGTCTGTAATCGTAAGCGGTGTTCGTCTAATCTGATTGTATGGAAAGTTTGACAAGTTTCTATGGGATGACAGCTGCCGGCGCCATATTTGACAATGACCGGTCTGTGTTCGTACGTTGGTGCAACTGGCACTTATTCATAAATATATAGATTGATGTCCATTTGTGTGAACGGACTTTGATTACTAGTTACTTCTTGTACGTTAAGATAAGATAAAATATTGTATTTTCTTAACATAAGAACAGTAAACGGTATTAATAACATTAATTTACCTTGAGGAATTTTATTGTTATGCTTTGAATTTGGAAATAGAGAAGCCTCCTTTAAAACTGCTTGCATGGCTTGTTCTTCTTCCATATTGTATGTATCATCCATGTAGTCGATTATATCGTTAATGTCTTTGGGTAAAAGTTTGTACCGTTCAGACAACACTTTCCGGAATTTCATCAATAACTCTGCAAAAAAAAAACTTAGTTTCGATTCAATGTCCAATAGTAATTAATATTGTGTTAGAATTTATTAAATATGATCTATGATTCTATATGTACCTCCTCTTTTGTGATATTAAGTTTTTGGTGATTATATCTGGACTATTCCGTCCTCCACTTTTGAGCCTCTATGTAAGATAGAGTCTGAACAGTGAGTCGTAAAACAACAAAAATGCGTTTAAAGTAAAAAAACATGCTGGTAACCAAATTATAACTATAGCAACATGATAGGTGATAGAGAGAAATGATGAGAGATAGGTATTTATTTTATTATAAATGGATTTGCTCATGGTTTGGTAGCCAGCCTTACGTGTCCGATGAAAGAAGGGGGAAGACGGTATGAGTTCATGGAGCTCCTGACACTATTATGCGCTAACTTATATCTGACAGCTTATTTGTTACGTAAAATTGTTGCCATAATACAGAATAAAAAAAAAATGCTAGTGGCCACGACTTCTATTATTTTCATGTTATTTTCATTTTGGTGCAATTAAATATATTAATACATAATATACATATTATTGCTCTACTATGCAAATTGAACTTCCTCAATACAGAATAAATACTTACTACGCACTTCTTCATACTGAGTTTGCTCTAGCATAATAACTGTCTTTGCTAAAAACGAGTTGATTAGCATGCCCAGTTCTCCCAACTCACCATCTTTTAACAATCTAAAAATGACATAATTATCTTTATCTACACACATATCATAAAACCTCTAATATGCGTTCGGAAACCGCAGAAAATGTCTCTCATTTCAACATTCAATGAATTTATGGCAATTTTCTTATCTGTGGCTAAGGCTACAGCAGTAATATAATTTTCATTTTAATCTCATATATGATGTTAAAATATTAAACGTCAAACAAAACTGTCAAAATTTAAATGTCAAAGTTGACATGTCCCTGTTCTAGTATCGTCGTATGCGAAATGTCAGCTCGATGTTTTTTAGTATATATATCGCACGAAATTTGAGCTAGAACGACATGATCACATCAGAATAGGGACTACTTTTTAAAATAACATTCAGGTATCGGTTGCCAGTTCTGATTTCGATATTTCCGCAACCGTGCAAAAAAGGTTGTATTAACACAATTATTGTATTTATTTACTACGGTTTCTGAAGCCTTCTTAGAGTAGTTATAATATGTGTGTAGATAAAGTAATGTATGCAACTGTACATAATTAGGCATTAAAGCACTCGTGTTTTAATGCCCCTCATTATGTACCAGTTGCATAAACTACTATTAATTAATGTAGTTTTAAATAACAAATTATATAAGATAAGAGTAATTAAAACAAAAATAAGATTCAAGAAGAAGAGAAGTTGTGTGAGTAAAATAGATTTGCTCCTGAATTTCCCGGGAACCTCTAATGAAACCGACTGATGAAGGTTCGTGGTTTAAAGAACCGCGGCATGAATCGAAATAAGATAAATAATTTTGAAGAAACTACTAACGGATCAAAATGCTTCTTTACGATCTATTAAGTGTTAGGCAACGAAGGTCAATGCAATGCCGCATCAAAAACTCAGGGCTAATTCCAAAGGAGAAAGAAAATTAATCCACCGATAACAGATAATTGAAGGAAGGAAGGAAGAAAGTAAAGAAATAATGAAAACCACGACTCGAAGCGAGGAAGTAGGTACGTACATCCAAATGTATTCTCTGAATTGATCAATCAGCACAGGAAAGTCCTCGGTTCTTTTAACCGATAAGACTATCAACAATTTCTGCATAAACACTGAAAACGTATCAGTTTCCATTGCTTGATTACCCGACCGAATTGGTGGCACATGGTCAGCTTTTGACGACGAAATTTGCGTGGTTGTTAGCGTTGATAACTCCTTTTGGGTCATTTGATATTGACCGTCATAATTTTGAGTTGAAGCTCGTATCATACCAGCCGTATTTGCCTGCGCGTGATCATTATATTCTGGTCCTTTCATGGTCTTGAATAGCCCCTGATTTATGGAGGCATTTAGGCGTTTGTCATTCTCATAAAAGTTTGCGATATATTTACTTTTCGATGTCATTACTTTTGCATTCATGATGCTGACTGGAGAATACATATCGCCGATATTATAATATACAACTTTTCCATATTCAAGACGTGTAAAATGTTGTCTTGGGTAAGTTGTATTTCTGATTGTTGATTCTGATTCAGAAATTTCTGTCGATTCGGTTACACTTGGCTTGATGGTGCTATGACGTGCGTCATCATCATAAACTGTTGTATTATATTTAGGGTGTGTAAAATAATATTTTTCAGGTGTTGCTTCTCTTGTTGTAATTATGTTATCTGTGATTGTTGAATCAGATTTTTCCTTTAATACAGTCGAATGCATTGTGGTCAACTTAGGGTATGCATTATAAACTGTTGTGTCACGCTCAGGATGTGTAAAATGATATTTTTCAAGCGTTGGTTCTCTTGTTGTAAATATGTTATCTGTGATTATTGAATTTAATTCTTCTTTTATTGCAGTCGTATGCGTTGTGGTGGACGTAGGATGTGTATCATAAGTTGTCTCATAGTCAGGGTGATATTTTTCAACTCCAGGCGCCTTCGTTGAAAAGATATCATCTGTTATTATTGAACTATCAGATTTTTTTGTCGTTTTTGTGATACTTGGTTTTATGATGCTGACCGGAGGATATGCGTAATCATCATAAACTGCTGATTGTAATTCAACACCTGTAAGATGTTTTTTTTTCGGCCCTCGTGGTGTTTTTGTAGAGATGCGGTCTACGATTAATGAGTTGGACCCAGCTTTTCGTGTCGATTTTGTTACTTTTGGCTTGATGGGGCTGAATGCAGCATTTGCACCGTTATCATAAACTGTTGTTTCCGAATCAAGGTGTGTAAAGTGATATTTTTCTGGCTTTACTGCTGTGATTATTGAATTTAATTCAGATTCTTCTTTAGATTTTGTTACTTTTGGATTCTTGGTGCTATATGGAAGATGTCTATCATCAATATCATAATCATAAACTGTTGTTTCTAATTCAACACCTGTAAAAAAGTTTTTTTGAGGCCCTCGTGGTGTTTTTGTATTGATGCGGTCTAGGATTAATGAATTTGACCCAGCTTTTCTTGTCGATTTTGTTACTTTCGGCTTGATGGGGCTGTATGCAGCATTTGCACCATCATCATAAACTGTCGTTTCCGAATCAAGGTGTGTAAAGCGATATTTTTCTGGCTTTGCTGCTGTGAATATTGAATTTGATTCAGATTCTTTTGGCTTGATGGTGCTATATGGAAAATGTGCATCATCAATATCATAATCATAAACTGTTGTTTCCATTTCAAGACGTGTAAAATGATATTTTTCTGGACTTGGTGCTGTTTTTGGAAAGATGTTTTCTGGGATCATTGAATCTGATTCTGCTGTTATTAGAGTATTATGCATTGTGGTGGACATAGGTCCTAAGATGCTTTCTGCAATTATTGAATTTTTTGTTGATATAATGGGACTTTCTGTAGTGAATGTAGGATGGTTATCAATATCCTCTAGTATATCAGTAAAATCATTGTTTTCTGACACTAATGCTCTTCTTAGAAATATGCTATTTGTGTTTATTGATTTAGCCTCCGAATCTTCAATTTGAGGCATTATTGTTCTAGTAAAGTCTCGAACTCGATCAGCTTTACGAGGAAAATAATATTTATAAGGCTTTGGTGTTGCTGCTCTTAAAATACTTTCTGCAATTATTGATTTTTTTGTCGATACAATGGGACTTTTTGTAGCGAATGTAGGATGGTTATCAGTATCCTCTAGAATATGAGTAAAATCATTGTTTTCTGACGCTAATGCTCTTAGAAATATACTTTTTATGTTTATTGATTTAGCCTCCGAATCTTCAATTTGTGGTATTTTTGTCCTACTAAAGTCTCGAACTCGACCAGCTTTACGAGGTTTAGCTTCCGTCTCTATCTTTGCATTATTTATATTAAATACTTTTTCTGTGGACCGTTTGTACATATATATTTCATAATCCTCTCCAGGGGTTGTCTCTGTAACATGTCTACTTGGTATAGGGACGGCTCTAGCTAACCACGTAGAAATATCTACTTTCTTGCTTTGTGGTGTCGATAAATAAATTGACCCATGGTTCCGATTCCGATAGTCCGGCACTTTGTCTGACGCATATGTTGTTTGCCAATAGCTTGACCAATGCAACCGCGGTTGTGTTGGTGATGAACATTTTAATGATTGTAACAGCAATAATATTTTATAAATTAGCATCAGCACGTCTTGCCTTGCTTTGACAGCTTTAAAAATCAGTCATTCCTGGAAACAACTTTTTTTTTATTGTCGTAAGTAAATATATGTTGTTATTCACATTTTAAGGGCTCTGGCCTGGTTTTATAAGAATTCATTAAATAATGGGATTTCGTGTTTGAGTTATAAATATATAGTTTGACATAAGGTCCCTATAAGACCAGGCCTATAATTAAATTAATTATGTATTACTTATATTATGGCACAAATTACCGCATAAACCGATGGATCATCAAATACCTAATTGTTGCAGGATTCTGAATCTATCTAAATCAGGATTATCAATAATTTGTCCATCAGTTGCTGCAGTAACACTTTCGAAACTTAAATAGAGAATTCGATTTAAATACTTTTCTGAAATATTACATTACTTAGTTGAGTTGTGTCAAATTTTTCAGTATTAAAATTTACTATACATTTGCACTAGAGTGTTATTTATTCAACATTGCTTTTACAAATTATATTGAAATATATAAAGTTTTACTACTTCTTAACGTATTAACAGGAACCAAAGTTGTTTCAGTCAGCTATTCAATATTAGATTTCACATAGCTATAAAATTTTATATAGCGGTGTGAATTAAAGTAGGTATCCATACATATAAGTATATATATACTTATACAAATCGAAAAAGGAGCAGATGGTAGTCCAACTGGTTAATTTATCTATACTAAAATCAGAACTAATTTAGAATCTTAATTGTAAATCTATTTTATCTACACACATATCATAAATCCTCTAATATGCGTTCGGAAACCGCAGAAAATGACTCTCATTTCAACATTCAATGAATTTATGGCAATTTTCTTATCTGTGGCTAAGGCTACAGCAGTAATAAAATATTTCATTTTAATCTCATATATGATGTTAAAATATTACGTCAAACAAAACTGTCAAAATTTAAATGTCAAAGTTGACATGTCCCTATTCTAGTATCACTGAAAATTCAAATTCAGTCGATGCGAAACGTCAGCTCGATGTTTTTTTAGTATATATCGCACGAAATTTGAGCTAGAACGACATGATCACATCAGAATAAGGACTCTTTACTTTTTAAAATAACATTCAGGTATCTGTTGCCAGTTCTGATTTCGATATTTCCGCAACCGTGCAAAAAAGGTTGTATTAACACAATTATTGTATTTATTTACTACGGTTTCTGAACCCATCTTAGAGTAATTATAATATGTGTGTAGATAAAGTAATGTATGCAACTGTACATAATTAGGCATTAAAACACTCGTGTGACCTTATTATAAAACTCGCCTTCGGCTCGTTTCATAAAACACACTCGTGTTTTAATGCCCCTCATTATGTACCAGTTGCATAAACTACTATTACTCAATACTTAATCATTTATTCCAATATTACAGATGTTAACTTAAAGCTAGAGATCATTGTGAACCCTGTCGGGCGCTGCAATGTTAAGGAGAGGAGGACTTATTCATAATGTATCTTCTAAGTATTCATTTAGCGTGTAATATGATTTATCGAGTAGTAGTTGCTTTATTTTATTTATGTACTTTTTATCGTCTTCTTCTTCTTTTATAGAGTTAGGTAAATTATTATAAATCTTAAATAGAAAACTTCCGTTAGTCTCAGACATATTGAAATATAATAAACGGGTCACTCACGCGACGCGAGACGCGAGGCCGTCGCGACCACTCATGATTAAGGACCACGTGTTGGCCCGAAACATGTCGAGCGATATTCGACGATAAAGACGTGAGTGACCCGTTTATTTTCAATATTATAAATCTTAATGGACATTATTAATGGGCCTGAAGATAGCAGCCTCAGCTTGGCCGGCGGTCGAACGAGTCTATTCTTATTACGTCGTAACGTCTTACGTAGAGCTCTTTATGTTTCCGTACAAACAAACTTACATGTCTCAAAGATGTATACGTATATACTGGGAAGAGTTAGTAATTTATGTTTTTTAAAGTAGGGTTTGCAGCTGTCAGTTTGTTTGATATTGGCCAATAGGTATTCGGATTAGTTTTTCTCGATGGTGAAGACAGAAGGCG
Source organism: Cenopis cana (assembly GCA_951800055.1). Lineage (NCBI taxonomy): Eukaryota > Metazoa > Arthropoda > Insecta > Lepidoptera > Tortricidae > Cenopis > Cenopis cana. The sequence continues at coordinate 2,821,224 of OX637498.1, read as the reverse complement.
CGTCTGTGCTGCTTCCCCAGAATATAATGCTATACGTGAGCCATGCGTAAGTGTTAGCGTAATAAGTAGATATTTAGCGCGGTTTCCAGGTTAGTGGATTTTTTTACTTCCTGAAGCGCGTAAACGAATTTTGACAATTTAGTTTTAATTTTGTGTCCGTAAAGTATACAAATCTTTTGTAGGTCAATGTGTCCGTTTTTATAATAAGTTACCTGATGAAGTTTTGAATTTACCTTTTCCAGCTCTTAAAAAGTACTTGAAAAAATCATTGATGTCGAAGGCTTATTACAGGGTCGAGGACTATCTAACAGACAGAAAAGCATGGCCCAAACCAGATACTTAAATAGAGTAAAGATTCATATATTGTGTATTTTTTAATTTTATCTAGTTGACACAGTTCTTGCAAGAAAACATATCAAAAGATTTATAACTAAATTTATAGTCTAAAGGATTCCATTTTTTCTTTTACCTAAATAGAATTTGATAATGCTTAGGTATACAGTTTCGAAATGTTTTCTTGCAGAATTACACACTGTACATAACTGGTTTTTTTCCTCATTTTATTCTTTGTTTTTGTGTTGCTTTATATAGATACTTAGATTTCTTGATCTTAAGTAGGTTAAGTATTATCATTTATCATTGTAATAAGCATATTTTTGTGAGAAAATGGCTGACTGTCGAGTTTCTTTCGGCGTTTCTTCTCGGCAGTGGCCTCTGTGAAACGCTAGTAGGGTTTGACTTGTAAAAGTGCCATTGCGGCCTACTTACAGAATAAAGTTCATTTTATTCATTTTTTATCATTTTGTTTATGTGGAATTTCCACGTAATATGCCTATCAATATCAATGCCCAGTAGTGTAAAACATTGTACAATTTCTAGTTAGATGTTATTGTTATTGTAGTTTACACTTAGAGGGGTTTTCTGATACGGATGAAATTTCATTATTTTCGTTTTTGGGAAGTTTATTTCAAAGTTATGGTCTCTCATCCATATCTTTATTTTATTAAAAACGGAGTTGACGTTTTCATTGATGTTTATGTCATTTTGACAAGCTGTAATTAATGAAACATCATCGGCAAATAGTACGCACGGTTCTTTTGTTACTTTTGGGAGATCGTTGATGTAGATAAGGAACAACAAACATCCTATAACACTACCTTGCGGTATAGAAGCATTAACGATTTTTGTTTCCGATTGTATACGCGTTATTTTTCCGGTTTTATGATTAAAGTGTTCTATTTCTACGAAGATTTTATTACTACTATTTATTTTCTTAATAAAATATGTCAACTTACAAATACAATACAAAGCAAAGCATGAGATAGTAGCATTTGCATTCTTCAGGATGGAACTGTACTGGAATAACGCTAAGATGATGGTGATGTTTTGTATGATACTATTTTTTTTAAGTTTCGCACTTGTTTTATGAAAAGCAATTTACTATACAGAGATTCAGAAATCCTTTTGCTTTTAAGTGTCATCGTGATGAAAAGTAGTATGCTGTCTGAATCCTGTGCCTTTAAATCAGAATCAGCATTGCATTCTAAATCAGAAACCTCAATGAAAATCAACTCTCAGCAATCGGCTCTCTTAATTCTCTTGATGCTTACATACACCCTTCTAACTATAGAATATTTAGTGTATGAACAGTGTTAGATTTTGTTAAGTTTCCCTAAATATTGTTAAAAGCCGCATGCAACTAGTATTTCTCGTGTTTGATCCGACTCCCACGATACAGGCTGTGCCTAGTGTGGAAGTCATTGTTTGTCATTCCTGTTAAACTATTTTTTTGGTAAATTAAATAAATTGTATTGAATTGATTGTTTGATATAAAATAAGCACTCAAAAAGAACTTAACTCTTGCTTTAATGCATAAAGTAGCTATGTATTATTTTACAGGTATAGTGCGCGCCATCCACGACGACGCGCCCCTCCACAGCGAATCTCATACTAATCTGTGCGCAGTTGTACGGCTTGGGCTGTGGAGGGGCGCGCCTTCGTGGATGGCGCGCACTATACCTACTCCATTGGCTAGGCAGATTAGACCACGTAATGTTGAGGTATTAAATAAGTAATGTGACAATCCTGTGGCAATATAATTTCGTTTATTGGTATAAAATAGTAGATTATACACCAAGGGGATAAAGCACTGTTTTATGTCACGGGTGCGATATTGAATCCCGAACGTAACGAAGGACTCTAGATTTTACTCCCGAGCGGAGCGAGGGAGTAATGACTTAATTCCTGAGCGAAGCGAGGGAATTAAGACTGAGTCCTGAGTGTAGTGAGGGATTTAAGCGCGCCCAAGACAAAAACAGTTTTATCCCCGTGGGGTATACTCTACTTTTCTGACCGCCTTTGGCCAATTTTATACTTTATGTTATTGAATATGGAATCGAGTATGATGACTATTTTACAAAAAAGTTTTTGTTTTTTAATTCTAAATAAATATTAAAAATCTAGTAATCCTCAATTCTAAATCTTGAAATCCTTATCCCTGAATTAGTCGAAATCGAGTACCTATAGGTAGTGACGATTTTTCGCAAAAAAGTTTTTTTTTAGCTTAAACCTCAAAATAAATATAAAATTTGAAATCCTTATCCCTGAATTAGTCGAAAACGAGTATAATGACGATTTTTCGCAAAAAAAAAAAAAAAAATTCTCTTAAAACTCAAAATAAATATAAAATTTGAAATCCTTGTCCCTGAATTAGTCGAAATCGAGTATAATGACGATTTTTCGCAAAAAAATTTTTTTTTTCTCTTAAAACTCAAAATAAATATAAAATTTGAAATCCTTGTCCCTGAATTAGTCGAAATCGAGTATAATGACGATTTTTCGCAAAAAAAAAAATTCTCTTAAAACTCAAAATAAATATAAAATTTGAAATCCTTATCCCTGAATTAGTCGAAATCGAGTATAATGAAGATTTTTCGCAAAAAATTTTTTTTTAACTTAAAACTCAAAATAAATATAAAATTTGAAATCCTTACCTCTGAATTAGTCGAAATCGAGTATAAAGACAATTTTTTTGCAAAAAAGTTTTTTTTAACTCAAAATTCAAAATATAGATATAGTTTTAGTCAATTTTTTTGAAAAAAAAAAGGAACTAAAATCACGCGCTTGACCCGCTACAGGCGGCGGCCGCCGACGCAGTCTTTTGTTTCGAACGCGACGTTCCAAACAAAACACGGAGCTGGTGTGCCACCTCCTCGCCGCCGTGTGGACTTCACGAAATTAGACTTTAAAGACATATCAATAAGAACTATCAGAACTCAAATGAAATTATTACCCGGCGGGTAATAATTTGAAATTATAACCCGCTAAAACCAAGGGCCACGTGTAATGATTTGCTTTACGAAAGGTTTGTATGATATATAATTGAGCAAAATCGAGCAGGTGGTGTGAAATAGTTATTTATCTACACCCATATAGTAAATCCTCTTTTATAAGTTCAAATACCGTAGATAAGACCCCGCTTTATGATATACTGTGCGGCTGTTGCGTGCGTCCCCTATTTGATCACGAAATATAACACTTTAACGAGATCACGTACAAAATTAAGACACAGCTGCGGGCTGGCGGCGGAGGCGCGGGCCGGCCTGTCGACGCAAACATGGCGCACGCCGGCGAGAAGTGCCCACACGAAACACATAAAAGAGGATTTAATATATGGATGTAGATAAACTAGTGTATGCAACTGTACATAATTAGGCATTAAAACACTCGTGTGACCTTATTATGAAACTCGCCTTCGGCTCGTTTCATAAAACACACTCGTGTTTTAATGCCCCTCATTATGTACCAGTTGCATAAACTACTATTACGATACAAGGGTTGTAAAACAATGAAAGGCCGATATCGCAGATGTTTGGGGCCCGAGCCGCAGGCGAGGGTCTCAAATATGCGAGAGAGGGCTTTCTGTTTTACGACCCGTGTTTTGTACACAATTTTACGTCACCACTTGGCCAAAAAGTGGGTTTTTCTGATCGCGCAGCGTGCAGAAAAACGCGCTTTTTGGCAAGGTGTGGTGTAAATATTATTGTTTTAACTAATTTTCTTTCGATTAAATACATTTTTGATAGTACGACTACTTAAACCCGTTTCTCTTAATGTATTTTTGGGTGTTATGTTAAATACGTAGGCCACACTGAAAGTTTTTAGAAATTGTTACATAGAAACCATACATTAAAAAACTAACAATGTCGTTTTGAAGTGGAACTGTTTGGCAACATTATGGAGTATATTACATTCGTCTGTCGTTTGTTTATATCATTTGGCGTCAAATTGAAAATTGTTTGTTTCACGTTAAGATGAATTTAAAGTGAGAAATTTTGGTCGATATTTTTTTTATGCCTTTCTATTGCAATTAAATCAACAATATAGTTATGAAAGACTTTTCGATGGGCCCTTGATGATGAAGCTACATCCTTTAAGACTATTTACAACTAGTTTAACTGGTTCAAATGTCATCGCATCAATGACACTGATGATCTTCGTGAGGGACGTCACTTTATCGCGATTACTGAAAAAAAAACATCAGTGCTGGGCGGCTCATGATAGAGACTGATATGAGAGTGACCTATCAGCAGATGCAGGCAACCTTAGGCATCAGTATGAGTCAAGTGCAGAAAATCGTTGTTTTTCTAAAAACTTTCAGTGTGGCCTACGTAATGTTCTTTAATAGTATATTATGATACAAGTGAGGTACGTTGATCATTACACTAAAGGCGATAAGAGAGCCGAGAGTGTAATGATCAAGTATTTCACGCGTATAATACGACTTTTATCAACACATTTGCGAGGAAAAACTGTGGTGTAGTCCCTACGTAAGTAGTATGTACCTATAAGTAGTATCTAAGTGCCTATATAAACATGTGTCTAGCCTAATTTGAGTAGTAATAAAATAAAACATATCTCCTACGAAGCTGTTGTTTCTGTAGCGCCAACCCTACATGGCGATCCTGCCAGGAGGAGGATTCTATAAGTTAAAAAGGTTAATTTATAATTTTCTGTAATTGTTGATGGTAAGAGGTTATTACTTACAGATTATGTATTGTACTATTATCAAGTATGTCCAGTTACGTCATCACGTGAATACTATTTAATATCACACTTGTTTTTACCACGAGTTCACTAATTATTGAACACAATAAATCAGTTTCAGCACTCGACAGTGTTATATTTACAAATATTTCGTTCGCTTCTCTTATTTGTAATTTTTTTTATTAGTTAATTATGTAGGTACTTATATTATTTATGTCATTATTTATTATATTATTATGAAAGTTTATTAAGTATGTTGTGTTAAGTTCCGTGGGTCACGCAAGTACGGTGCTGTCTGAAAATCAGCGCTTCTGGTGTCTGACACCTCGGAAACATGCTGAGACCCCAACCAGTTCACTGCCGCGATGACACACGTCATTATTTGTTGAACGTACTGTGCATGTAGTCCTTTTATACCTGTGTGTCTTTTGTGCAGTGAATAAATGTTTCCTTTCTTTCTTTCTTCTTTATATTTAGGACGTGTAAAATGATATTTTTCAGGCCTTTGTGCTGTCTCATATTCAGGATGATATTTTTCAACTCTAGGCGCTTTCGTTGTAATGATGTCGTCTGTTATTATTGAACTATCAGATTTTTTTGTGATACTTGGTTTTATGATGCTGACCGAAGGATATGCGTAATCATCATAAACTGTTGTTTCTAATTCAACACGTGTAAAATGGTTTTTTTCCGGCCCACGTGGTGTTTTTGTAGAGATGCGGTCTACGATTAATGAGTTTGACCCAGCTTTTCGTGTCGATTTTACTTTTGGCTTGATGGGGCTGTATGCAGCAATTGCACCATCATCATAAACTGTTGTTTCCCTATCAAGGTGTGTAAAGTGATATTTTTCTGGCTTTGCTGCTGTGATTATTGAATTTAATTCAGATTCTTCTTTAGATTTTGTTACTTTTGGATTGATGGTGCTATATGGAAGATGTACATCATCAATATCATAATCATAAAATGTTGTTTCTAATTCAACACCTGTAAAAAAATTTTTTTGAGGCCCTCGTGGTGTTTTTGTAGTGATGCGGTCTACGATTAATGAATTTGACCGAGCTTTTCTTGTCGATTTTGTTACTTTTGGCTTGATGGGGCTGTATGCAGCAATTGCACCATCATCATAAACTGTTGTTTCCCAATCAAGGTGTGTAAAGTGATATTTTTCTGGCTTTGCTGCTGTGATTATTGAATTTAATTCAGATTCTTCTTTAGATTTTGTTACTTTTAGCTTCATGGTGCTATATGGAAGATGTGCATCATCAATATCATAATCATAAACTGTTGTTTCTAATTCAACACCTGTAAAAAAAATTTTTTGCGGCCCTCGTGGTGTTTTTATAGTCATGCGGTCTACGATTAATGAATTTGACCCAGCTTCTCTTGTCGATTTTGTTACTTTTGGCTTGATGAGGCTGTATGCAGTATTTGCACCATCATCATAAACTGTTGTTTCCCAATCAAGGTGTGTAAAGTGATATTTATTTGGCTTTGCTGCTGTGATTATTGAATTTGATTCAGATTCTTCTTTAGATTTTGTTTCTTTTGGCTTGATGGTGCTATATGGAAGATGTGCATCATCAATATCATAATCATAAACTGTTGTTTCTAATTCAACACCTGTAAAAAAAATTTTTTGCGGCCCTCGTGGTGTTTTTATAGTCATGCGGTCTACGATTAATGAATTTGACCCAGCTTCTCTTGTCGATTTTGTTACTTTTGGCTTGATGGGGCTGTATGCAGTATTTGCACCATCATCATAAACTGTTGTTTCCGAATCAAGGTGTGTAAAGTGATATTTATTTGGCTTTACTGCTGTGATTATTGAATTTGATTCAGATTCTTCTTTAGATTTTGTTTCTTTTGGCTTGATGGTGCTATATGGAAGATGTGCATCATCAATATCATAATCATAAACTGTTGTTTCTAATTCAACACGTGTGAAATGCTTTTTTTCTGGTGTTGGTGCTGTTTTTGGAAAGATGTTTTCTGTGATTATTGAATCTGATTCTGCTGTTCTTAGAGTATTATGCATTGTAGTGGACGTTGGATGTGCATCATAATCATTAACGGCTATTTCGTACTCAGGACGAGAAAAATGATATTTATAAGGCATTGGTGTTGCTGCTCTTAAAATGCTTTCTGCAATTATTGCATTTTTTGTTGATATAATGGGACTTTCTGTAGTGAATGTAGGATGGTTATCAATATCCTCTAGTATATCAGTAAAATCATTGTTTTCTGACGCTAATGCTCTTCTTAGAAATATGCTATTTGTGTTTATTGATTCAGCCTCCGAATCTTCAATTTGAGGCATTATTGTTCTAGTAAAGTCTCGAACTCGATCAGCTTTACGAGGAAAATAATGTTTATAAGGCCTTGGTGTTGCTGCTCTTAAAATACTTTCTGCAATTATTGAATTTTTTGTCGATACAATGGGACTTTTTGTAGCGAATGTAGGATGGTTATCAGTATCCTCTAGAATATGAGTAAAATCATTGTTTTCTGACGCTAATGCTCTTAGAAATATGCTATTTTTGTTTATTGATTTGGCCTCCGAATCTTCAATTTGAGGCATTATTGTCCTAGTAAAGTATCGAACTCGACCAGCTTTACGAGCATTAGCTTTCTTCTCTATATCTGCATTATTTATATTAAATACTTTTCCTGTGGACCGTTTGTACATATATATTTCATAATCCTCTCCAGGGGTTGTCTCTGTAACATGTCTACTTGGTATAGGGACGGCTCTAGCTAACCACGTAGAAATATCTACTTTCTTGCTTTGTGGTGTCGATAAATAAATTGACCCATGGTTCCAATTCCAATAGTCCGGCACTTTGTCTGACGCATATGTTGTTTGCCAATAGCTTGACCAATGCAACCGCGGTTGTGTTGGTGATGAACATTTTAATGATTGTAACAGCAATAATATTTTATAAATTAGCATCAGCATGTCTTGCCTTGCTTTGACAGCTTTAAAAATCAGTCATTCCTGGAAACAACTTATTTTTTTTATTGTCGTTCAAGTAAATACATATTGTTATTCACATTTTAAGGGCTCTGGCCTGGTTTTATAAGAATTCATTAAATAATGGGATTTCGTGTTTGAGTTATAAATATATAATTTGACATAAGGTCCCTATAAAACCATGCCAAACATTAAATTACTTATGTTATGGCACAAATTACCACATCAAAGGATCGGTTTAAACATTTTCATCAGTTGATCCAGTAACACATTCTTAACTAAAATAGAGAATTCGGTTTAAATACTTAAAAGGCGCTAATCACTTGTTATAAAGTTAGTACACTACATTATACATTTTACAATGAAGAAATAAAAATACAATAACAAAAGGTAGGTAAATTGTCTGAAAAAATACTCAGTTGAGTTGTGTTAAATTTTTCATTATTAAAATTTACCATACATGCTCACTAGAGTGTTATTCAACATTGCTTTTGCAAATTAACATTGAAATAAATATATAAAATTTTACTACTTTTTAACGTATTAACAGGAACCAAACTTGTTTGACTCAGCTATTCAATATTAGATTTCGCATAGCTATAAAATTTTATATAGCGGTGTGAATTAAAGTATCCATACATATAAGTACATATACTTATGCAAATCGAAAAAGGACCAGGGGGCCGATTTTTGAGTGTCGAACGCTCGCATTTTCACTCGACATCTGTCAAAACATCATAGTTTTTTGACAGATCTCGAGTGAAAAGTCGAGCGTTCGACACTCAAAAATCGGCCTCCAGGTGGTCCAATTGGTTGATTTAACAATACAAAAATCTGAACTAATATAGAATTATAATTCTAAATCTATTTTATTTTCTTAATCGAAGCATTAGATATAGATAATAGCATTTGCATTCTTCAGGATCGAACTGTAGCTCTAGTATAAGTTTTTTTCGAAACATTAACTAATTCGAACGCGTTTGCGTTTTGTCTCAAATGTATGAAAACGCTCTCGGTGAGTTTGAAATACGCGCGTTCATCGGTTAGCAACAAATGTTAAACTCACTGTTTTAGTTTCCACTAGTGACCACCAAAGGCGCTGTTCACGTTTTCATACCATTTTCATATTTTTTGAGACAAAACGCAAACGCGTTCGAATTAGTTAATGTTTCGAAAAAACTTATACTAGAGCTACTGTACTGGAATAAGGCTAGGATGATACTATTTATTTTACAATGCATGTGCTTGAAAAGTGCGTTTTCTAAGCAGTCAAACTGTGCGGAAAGTGCTACTTTTCCGCACTAGTGATTTTTACTTTTAAATTTTTTTACTCTGTCTTCAGCTCGACGCAAAGAGTTCTAATTATTTGAAAAACGTTTCACAAATTAATCAATTAAAGATTACCGTTCTTATAAACAGGTACATAAATATCAATACTTCTTAAACGTATCATTTATCATTTTAGATTTTATTTATTACTTATAAATAAATTGAAATTTTTCACTTTAGGTAAATGCGTGAATGAATACTAAGCATTTTAAAAATAAATGTGCACATGCGCAGTAGTATAGATGTTGAGCGCGCACGCGCATATATTTAGAAAAATGCTGCCATTTTTCATTTCAAGTAAGTACTAATTTCTTGTTTACCTAGTTTTTGCTAAAAGTATCGAGTGAAAGTGACGAATCAGATCAAATGTAACCCCAGATAATAGTTTTCAAGAAACACAAAATGCCAGCAAAGGTTCGTTGGCCGCTAAATCCAAATAAACAAACCTATACTTGTGATGAATTCAGGGATATAAGGATTTCAAATTTTATATTTATTTTGTGTTTTAAGTTAAAAAAACATTTTTTCGTGAAAATTCGTCATTATACTCGATTTCAACTAATTCACGGATAAGGATTTCAAATTTTATATTTATTTTGAGTTTTAAGTTAATAACATATTTTTACGAAAAATCGTCATTATACTCGATTTCGACTAATTCAGGGATAAGGATTTCAATTTTTATGTTTATTTTGAATTTTAAGTAAATGAAAAAAATTTTTTTGCGTAAAGTCGTCATCATACTCGATTCCAAATTAAATAATATAAAAAATATAAAGTATAAAATTGGTCAAAATTGGAAAAGTAGAGTATACTCCACGGGGATAAGACTGTTTTTGTCTTGGGCGCGCTTAAATCCCTCACTACACTCAGGACTCAGTCTTAATTCCCTCGCTTCGCTCAGTAATTAAGTCATTACTCCCTCGCTCCGCTCGGGAGTAAAATTTAGGGTCCTTCGTTGCGTTCGGGATTCAATATCGCACCCGTGACATAAAACAGTGCTTTATCCCCTTGGTGTATAATCTACTATTACTATACAGAGATTTAGGTGCAAAATTCCTTACTTTTTGCTTTTACGCGTTCTCACCGTGATGAAAAGTTGTATGCTATTTGAATCCTGTGCCTTTCAATCTAAATCAGCATTGCATTCTAATTATTCTAAATCAGCAACCTCATCGAAAATCAACTTAGCTCTTGGTTTGTTCTCTTGATGCTTATAAATTGTTTATATAAAATCAGCATTCAAAAGAACTTAGCTCTTGCTTTATGCTTAAAGTAGCTATTATTTTACAGGTACCGACTCCATTGGTTAGGCAGATTAGACTACGTAATGTTGAGGTATTAAATAAGTAATGTGACAATCCAGTGATAATATAATTTCATTTATTGGTATAAAAATATTATTATTTAACTCATTTTCTTTGGATAAAATAAATATTTGATAGTACGACTACTTAAACGCGTTTCTCTTTAGACACAAATGAATACAAGTAAAGAGTCGAACAGATTTTTGGTGACAAAATCATGTTTTAGTTTTTAATAACTTCTTCACAGCTTTATAAATGTTAGTTTTCAATACAGCCTCCAAATCAGTTTCGTGAGAGCCAATTTCGACTGGACCGTCTTCACTCCTTCTGGAGGCATTATAGTTAACAAAATCCATGTGTCTAAGAGCATCATATATATTCTGTTTCAACTCCTTTTCTGCCTCACTGTAATCTGTTTCTGTAAGATTGGTATTATTGTGTGTAGTCGTGTTTAGCGGAAAAGATTTTCGCAAACTATATCTATAATATTCTGGTATCTCTTGCGGTTCTTGAATATCGCTCTCAATTTCAAACTCACCATCATAATCTTTCAAGAATAAATTGATATTGTTAACTCTAATTTTTTTTAGTCCGTCTCTCGTGGTCTTATATATTCGGTGATAAAATTCATCTGAACCATTTTTTTCATTTACAATTTCGCGCAAATATCTGATTGTACCTGAAGTACTTTGCTTACTACTAATTGTACCCAAGGTACTTTGCTTAAGTTTAGAATTAACTATGTTTTGTGACATGATCTTCTCATTTAGTCGTTTCAGCATAATGTATTTGCGCTTTAGTCTCTCGTATTTCCTTTTTGTATAATTCGAGGGTTTATCTGAAATATCATACAATTATAAACTTACTTGAAAAAATATCGTCATTATCCTCCTAGAGTTTATCCAACAGTTGTATCCCAAGATTTGACGTAAGCACTAGCTTTTACGGAACGACTGCCATCTGAATTTGCCCTAGGGGAAATTATACCTTGTTGGAATAAGTTGCGTAGTAAACAAGGAACCCTTATAGTTTCGCCATGTCCGTTCGTCCGTCCGTCCGTCCGTCCGTCCGTCTGTCCCCGGCTTAGCTCAGTAACCGCGTTAGTACTAGAAAGCTGTTATTTGGCATGAGTATTCATATCAATGACGCCGACAAAATGATAGAATAAAATATCGATTTTTTTTTATTTGGGTAGCTACCCCTACACGCGGAGTCGTGGTGCAAATTTAAAGTTTCAAATTATCAAATCGTGTAATAAGTGGCCTTTTTAATAGGTATACCGTTTACTGGGAAAGTCAACACAATCAATACAAATTCCACGGCGAGAGTTAGGAGACTGAAATAATATCCTTATTATTACCTACATTACGTACCTAATCTTTCAGGTGAACTTTCAGAATACGTTCCACTGTCATCTGTTATATATTCTTGATTTTGTTGATCACCCGCTTTGTGCTTTTTTATATTTTCCCTATTCTTTTCCACACGTGCTACTTTCATATCTCCGTCTCTTGCAAAGTCTCTTTGGTTAATTATTTCTGTTACCGAAGATGTGTATTTTGTGATTTGATTGTTGAATAGTTTTAGTGTAATATCTTTTAATGCAGTTTTTACTTGACCTTCAGTATTTGATTCCGCAGGATTACTTTCATACGGAACTCTCGCAACGGGTTTATCAATGAATTCAGGTATTGGTTGAAGATGGGCAGGATATTTTTTTTGACGTTGATACCGAGGAATTTCTATAAAATGTGGATCTCTTCCCCTTTTCATTTTGTACTTTGTTACTTTATGAGACTTGGAACTTGGACTTGGATCTTTGCTGGGCTGTGTTATTGTTTTTGTTGCGGGATCACTGACAGAAGTGATTCGAAGTTTTTTACGTTGTGCCGTAAGTGATGGAGTGCCAACGTATGGAACTGGCTTAGTTATAAGTTTCGTCACTAAAAATCGACTTGTACTATGTTCGAAATTGGTATATCTTTGATAATCACCCCGAAAATGCATGGAGCTCTCCTTTGGAGTTCCGCTAGTTTTAGGAGAATATCTTATTATATTTTCCAGCTTGTTGAATAGATTTCTAATATTGTTTGTTTCTTTCCACGGGTCATTATCTACGGCTACGGGTTTGTTATAATCGTCATTTTCTGAAGATGATTCATCTTCACTGTCGATATTAGTTCTTAATACCTGACCCAACTCTTTGTTTCCCTTTTTCGTTTTGTTTAAAAATTGTAATTTAAGTGCGCTCATGATGTCAGATTCATCATAGTTTGCTTTCATTTCATATTCATAGGCACTGGTGTCTGAGGACGGAGGTTCAAGTTCGTCAATATAAGTGTCTATATTATCCATGTTGCTTCTTACAACTTCGTAATTGTTTTCTGTAAGTTTTGATAAGGCATTCCGTAATCTAATTTTCTGACGTTGGTCACGCGATCTCTTTTGCCTGTATGTATTGCCAGCATATCGCCTCGTCACATTGGGTTTATTTCCAAAAAATTCTGACAACATCTTCACCAGGGTATCTTGTTTTGAGGTTCCTTTGATTCTCTTCCACGGGTTGAGGAATACGTTATTTATAAAACCTAAAATGAGATCGTGTTAAGAATACATTAGTAGATTGTATCTCAAGGGAGCAAAATAGTGTATTTACGGCGAGGACGGTATATTGAAGCCTGAGAGAAGCGATTCTACAATAGAACCCTGAGCGTAGCGAGAGATTCTAAAGTAGTATCTTGAGCGTAGCGAGGGATTCAAGTTTTTACGCCCAGGGTGGAAATAATTTTGCTACCGTGTTACACATACTGCTTTTCACATCGCCTTACTGTTTTACTGTAACAACATTGTCTTACTGTAAGCAATCTCCGCTCCAGTTGTATTTGTATTGGGGAACTTGATTGTCTCTTGCAGTATAAAGATCATAAATTCCTCCTCAGCCTCATCATACATGTCATCCAAAAAGTTGAGCAAATCGTTGGCGGAATCGTTCAATACAATAAGGCGGTTGGTGAGCGCGAGATGTGCGCGGTAACTCTCTGCTGCAAATGCAAAACGATGGTTATCATGTATTATTGTATTATTGAAGATACGTGGATTGCTGGAATGCAAAAAAAAATTACTTATCGCAAAGGAATATACACAAAAATGTTACGCAAAAAGTCTTACAAAGGAATTCATTTGTATGGGCAAAATATTTGAGTAACGGCACACGCGTCACACAAACGTCACATAAATATTTTTCTCATACAAATGAACTCCTTTGTATGACATTTAGTGTAACATTTTCCTTTGCGTTACGTGTTTTTTTTTGCAATCCACCCAATTTGCAATTATTTAACTCTGTATTTACTGTACTATGATCACTCAGACAAACTGTTCCGAGTTTCCGACAGTTTTGTGAGACCCTGTTAATTTTATGTTTTTATACTCTGATTATTAAATAAAATAATAAAAATAAATAGTTATAAAATAAAAATAAATATTTGTGCTTAAACTAAGTAAAATAAAAAAATTAAATAAAAAATAAAAATCATTTATTTCAGACCGTTTTGATCCATATTGTGCATAGTTAACTTAAGAATATCTTACAAACTAAGTTAGAATAAAATAAAAACAAAACATTAATACAATTAAAAACAGAGGACTATTTAGCCCTCCCAATGGCTACCTCTACCCAGAATTTTGTGATCGGGCAGTCGAGTCTCTCGGCCAGCGCCCTGAGGAGTCCGTTGCTGCTCCCGCGCACACGTCTCAGCATGGAGGCAACTCTTTTTCGCCTGATGGCAAAAAAATCACCCAGTCGCGCCTCGGCAAACATGCCAGATGCACTGCAGTGCTTCGGCAGCCGCAACAGCATCCTCAGAATGTTGTTATACTGAACGCGGAGAGATTTATAGGCCGTTGTGTATACTTCACCCACAGGCTGCACGTGTAAAACGTCTGGCAGTATGCTCTGAAGAGCGTCAACCGTGCAAACCTGCGAGCGAGCATGTTCCCTCTTACTGCCATCGCCCTTCTTTCCCGCTCCACGTCCGGGTCGTCATTGAGGTCTTTTGACAGCATGTGCCCTAGATATTTAAAATGGTCGACTACCTTTAGTGGCACGCCGCACAGCATGATCTTTGGCTCAGCGATGGTATTGTACTTACGTGCTTTGAAAATTAGCAGTTCGCTTTTGGCAGTGTTGTATTTAAGACCATGCTGCTCGGCGTAGCACTCGCAAATCTTAATAAGCTGCCTCACCGAGTCAGCCGAGGGCCCCAGCAGCGCCATGTCGTCCGCATAGCTTTATATTGTTAAAACACGCATCGCCTATATGGCAACCGACATGTGCGCTGCCGAGCCGCCCGATTAACTCGTTGATGTATAGGTTAAACAGGAGGGGCGATGTCAGTCCCCCCTGTCTCACCCCACACTGCAGCCTATATTCGTCGGACTTCTCAGACCCCCATCTCAACCCGGTTGACCTGGCTGTTGTACCAATGCTTGAGCAACGCAACATGTTGGCTCGGTACTCCCGTCTTCGCTAGCTTGCTCCACAGCTTATCGTACACAACCAGTTCAAAGGCTTTTGACAAGTCCAGAAAGCACGCATAAATGGGCGTGTTTCTGTCCTTGTAGTACCTAACAGCTTGCTAATATGCCCTAATAAAACCCACCTTGCTAATAAAACCCTAACTCGGTGGTGTACTAAGGGTGCACTACTTCACACACAGTCTCACAGACTAAAGGATGATTCACGCTATACCGTTCCGTGTCCGGGCCGGCCCGTTTTCTAGTACAGTCAAGTGCAAAAATATAGGTGCATACAACTTGCTCATAAATATGTCCCATAGCTCTTATGTCGGTGAATTAAGGTTTTGGTACATAATGTACATATTTATAAGAGCATTCTAATAAAAATAAAATAAATAAAATAGCCTTTTATTCAGACATTTTTCATATACAGTTATCCATTTATAATTTAATTACAAACAATTTCATTTATACTTTACCTACACATTATTGCATTTCTAGTAAATAAGTTAAAAGATTTATAATTATTAAAATTGTTAAAAAGTAAATAAGTTAAAAATTTAATAAATAAGTTAAAAATTTAAAATCATTTAAAAATTCGATTAAATTAGCAATAAATAAGTTAAAAATTAATTGATTGTTTTTACATTTCATATCACATGCACTATCACAGTATATTTTTGCTTATATCTGACAACACTAGAGTTTCCTGTCTGTTTGCCTTGTGGCAAAGGCCTCCTCCAACATTTTCCATTTGCAGCGTTCTGTTGCTAGCCTTGTCCAGGTGTTCCCAGCTACTTGAACAATTTCATCTACCCATCTCTTGAAGGGTCTGCCTCTCTTTCTTTTTCTGTCTCTGGGATACCATATTGTAGATGTTCGACTCCATTTGTCCTTTCCTCTCATCATGTGCCCAGTCCATTTCCATTTTAATTTTCTAATTTTCACTGTTATATCTTCAATTTTTGTTTGGTTCCTAATATATTCTAATCTTTTTTTGTCTTTTCTTCTTACGCCCAGTATACTCCGTTCCATTGAATGTTGACATACCTTTAGTTTGCTCATCTGTTTTTTCGTGAGTGCCCATGTTTGGCATCCATATGACAGTACTGGTAAAATACAAGTATTAAAGAGCTTGCTTTTAGGTGCCATGGATAAGCTCTTGTTCTTCATCACTTCTTTTAGGCCCCAATAACGTTTCCAGGCATTCGCTATTCTTCTGTCCACCTCTTTGTCCATTGTGTCCTTTATAGAAATGATTTGGCCCAAGTAGACATATTCTTCCACATATTCAATAGTGCCTTGGTCAACCTCGATTGGGATCTGTAATCTATTGGTCATTACTTTTGTTTTTTCAGTATTCATTAGCAAGCCTATTTTTTTACTTTCGTGTGACAGTTGTTGCAGCATTATTTGTAGTTGGTTTGGTTCATTACTTAGTATCACAAGGTCGTCAGCGAACCTTAGATGTGAGAGGTGGGCACCATCCAAAGCAATGCCACAATTTTCCCAGGGCAACTGTCTAAAAGCTTTTTCCAACACTGCAGAGAACAGTTTTGGAGACAGGGGATCTCCTTGGCGCACTCCTCTCATTATGTCTATCTCATTTCCTTTGGATTCCAGACGTATGCAGGCTTTGCTGTGTTTGTAGATGTTCCTAATTATTCGAATAAATTTGTGTTCAACTCCTTGTTCCTTCAGTGCCTCCCAAATAGAGTTATGATTTAACGAGTCGAAAGCCTTACTGTAATCGACAAATGCACAGTACAGAGGCATATCATATTCTTTATATTTTTCAGTTATTTGCTTCAGCGTCTGTATATGATCAAGAACAGAATAGTCGCGTCTGAAGCCCGCCTGCTCCTTTGGTTGGTTTTCGTCTAACACTGCTGTGATTCTGTTGAGTATAGTTTTTGAAAAGGTTTTATAAATGTTTGACATTAGGCTTATTGGCCTATAATTATTTATATCACTTTTATCTCCTTTTTTAAATAATAGTGTGATGTTTGAGATTGTCCATTGTGTGGGTATTTCTTCTGTTATAAGAATATGATTGAAAATATTGGCTAGGATAGGCGAAATGATATCTTTTGTGCATAGTAATATCTCATTAGTTATACCGTCAGGTCCAGGTGATTTGTCTTTCTTTTGGCTATCAATTGCTTTCTCAACTTCTCTTATGGTTATAGGTGGCACTGAACAGTTGTCAAGCGGCTCTAGGCAGATCGTTTCATTTGGTTCCCTTTGTGCGTACAAGTCCTTGTAAAATTGTGTTGCTACTTTCATTATATCCAGTCTCTTTGTTTGTTCTTTACTTTCCTTATTTTTGAGCTTTGGCATCCATTCTTTATTAAATGTTAGTTTCCGCCATGCTTTTTTAATTGCTCCTGATCGTATCTCATATTCTTCGATTGTTTTTAATCTATGTTGTTTTTTATTATATCTTATGTTTTCTTTTATCTGTTTGCTTATTTCGGCTATTCTCTTTCTGTGAGCTTTTGTCGGTTTTGCACTTATAAGTTGTATCCGCTCTTGAAGCAAGATCTCTGTTTGTTCAGATATGTGTTTGTCTCTTATATTTTTGCTCTGGGAGTTTGTAGTGATTGCGAGTTTGAGTTTGTTTTCAAAATAGTTGTATTGATCTTGGACGCCTAGATTTTGGGTAGTTTTATTGAAGTTTAGTAGATAGTGTTCCAAACATTTTCTTGTTTTCTTCAGGGATTCTTCGTCTTCTATCTTTATTGGGAGCCGCTGTTGAGGTCTCGGTTTTTTTGTTGGTTTATATTTCAGATTGGCTCTCACCATTCTGTGATTTGTGTTGAAGTTGAATCTGTTCACTACGTTTATATCTTCAAAATTTTTTGGTTTATTGGTGAGAATGAAGTCAATTTCGTTCGTATATCTCCCATCCGGTGATATCCATGTCCATTTCCTTTTTGGCTTTTTCTTGTAGACACTGTTAAGTACTGTTAGCTGATGTTCAAAAGCAAAGTTAATGAGCCTTTCACCATTTTTACTGCGCTTCCCAGTGCTATAGGCTCCTAGAATTACTTCCTCGCCAGGTTGTCTGTTGCCTACTTGAGCATTGAAGTCGCCCATAATCACTAGGTTTTTGTGGGCATGTCGTTGGATAGTATTATTTAACTCCATGTAGAACATTTCTGCCTCCTCTTTATTAGCATTTTCAGTCGGAGAATAAACTTGGATGATTGTCCATTTATCTTTGTAATCAGGGAGTTTCAGGTTCAAAACTGCTATCCGTTCTGATATTCCAATGATCTCTTCTATTTGCTCCTTGAGGTACTTTCGTATTATAAATCCGACACCATGTCTTCCTTGGGTTTCACCTCTAAAGTAAAATAGAAAATCATCCCATTCTTCCAACTTGTCGCCTTTTCTTCTTACCTCGCTGAGACCCAAGATGTCCCATTTTATGTTCTCGAGCGCAGTCTCCAATTCTAACAAGTTTTCTTCAGATTTTAAAGTGAGTACATTCAGTGTGGCTATATTTAAGATTTGTTTATTATGCTGTTGTTCTATATTTGTATTGTTATTTGTAGTTGTTGGAGGGTAGTGGTCTGTTATCCCCACGGTGACCGGCCGGCTTGGGGATTTTTCCTTGTTGATAACATTTTCTGACTTTTCACAAGTTCCAATTTTTATTTCCAGGTTTCCAGTGTTGTCAGCTAATTCCTATGTGTTGCAATCATTTTTTGGTGACAGAGCGTAGGAACGTTCCCTCATGATATCAAATGCATTCTTCTCATGACTTTTGTTGACTTTGGTTGGTCTCGGGGTGGCACTGTCTTTCTTGGAATATTTGCTATGTGAGTTGTTCTCTGGAGAAATAACGAGGGGCCTTTTTTTTGAAGCAATTTTGTTTTGTTTGACAATTAACTTGTCATATTGTAGGTAGGCAATATTGCCCTTTTCTCTTTCCTTTAGTAGTTCCCCCTGAGCATTCTATCGATATATATTTCTGCACTTGATCGACGGCCGTCGCGGGTCCGTCGATTTCTTGTACTACAAAACGAGCCGGCCCGGACACGGAACGGTATGGTCAACCTACCTACAGTCAATTTAAGACATTAATAATTATTACACTTTTTTCTAGGATTAGCATGTGGATTGTAAAATTGTTTGCCACCGTCTTTGTATAAAAAAAAACCGGTTGCACTCCGGAGTGCCGGCAGAAGTGAAAACACAATGACATGATAAAGAAGTTTTCACGTAATACATTTTTGATAACAGCGCCACCTACGAACAAAACAAGGCACTAACTATACAGAACGCTGCTGTCGGTTGTAACCTAACACAACCTGCACTGTGAGAAACTTCGCTTGTTTGTTCATAGGTGGCGCTGTTACCAATATCCATCTTCTATCTATAGGTCATGTGTGATGTGTCCATCTTACGATATTAGGAGGGGTCTGACGGTCACGTGACCCTGACGCGAGTTTAGCAATTTTTCCCCATTACAAAAGGTGCTCAGCGCCCCTAAAGAAGTTTTCACTTCAAAAATATCATATGACATACACTTACTGGTATTATTTAACTTACCATGTAATTTATCTGGGCTTTTAATAAGCCTACTCAAAAGCTCGTTCCACTGTTTTAAAGTTGAAATAGTAGCTTTACCAAGTCCTTCAAAGTCTCCATCAGTTAGTAATCTGAAAATCAGCTAATTTTTATTAAGGCGCTACACCGAGAAATTTAGAAACTTTGATACGCTGTTCTGCCCAGACGACGAAACAATAGGGGCTGATTTTCAGATATATGATTCTTGGCTATATGATTGTGGTACTGTCAATAGCCGAAACATAATTGCTTAAAATTTTCTCGATAGAAAAGAAACCCAAAGTTGAACGTTTTCCTTTTTTTTATGTAATGTAATGTAATGTGATATTGATATTGATGGGATTATTGCCTGAATAAATAATAATAATAATTATTATTATTATTTTTTTACTCAGCCTACTAAAACAACGCATTATTAAAAGACAGGATTAATTTAATAAGTATGATGGTATTTTACCTCATCTATACTCTGACAAGAGGAAATTTAATAAACCTGAGATTTGTCTAAAAAAGCCATTCCCGGAGAGTGTTGCATCCCGTTTTGTCGTGAACGAAAAACATACGCGCGTCTCTTTCAATCAATATATCGCCTTAATCACCATTGTTCGCTTGACCCCTTGTTATGGGCAAATGAGAAAATCATTGGACCAAGGCTGGTTATTACCACTTTTGAGTTTTTTAAAACCATCAGAGACATAGAATATTGTATTAAATTCTAAAAAAATATATGTGTTACCAAAGATTATGGACAAGGTGTTACATAAGGATCTTGTCTAGTCAAAATCGCAGTCAGTCACGTGACCTGATGAATTTCACTCGATAGAAAAAAATCGCGAAGTTACACCTTTTTGGACTGTTTTTTTCAATATTACGGCTATATTACTGATAGAGACGAAACAATTTTTCAATTTCCTCTTATACGAATCGCAATAAGGCTATCTTTCTCTAGCAAAGCATGTCAGGCCCTTGATGAGAGCATATGTCAGTTTCAAACTCAAAGTACGTACTCTCCCATGTAGTCGTTGAAAGGCTTAAATAAGGGTGGCAGTTCCGAATAGTGTTTCACAGCCAATGCTCTCAAAACCCTCCTCAAGAACTCAGATAATGTCATATTATCCCCATGGAATGGAGCTTCTTCAAAATCAAACGGTGCTACCGTAGTAAGTTTAGTTGCTTCAGTTTTCTGTGTTGTTTCAGTTACGTCATGTGTTGTATGCTCTTTTGTTTTTACTGTTTCAGTGACTTTAGTAGTAGTAGTAGTGATTTTAGGAGTTGTTTCTTCGATATGCTGTGTAGGCTTAAAAGTGTGTATATCCTTCAATTCATAATTTGTAGTTGGTTTGCTTTCTGTCGTGACTGTCGTGAGCCATGGAGGAAACAGATCATCAACCTGTTTTTTAGTCATAGGATCTTGTAGACCCGGGATGTATATGGGTCCATGATTCCAATAGTCGACTACTTTATCGGTCACAGAGGTAGTTTTCCAATAGTACGCGGCGTATCGTTTCGTTGTAGATCTTGTATATGTCAATTGTATCAATATTAGTATGGATAAACGCAGCATTTCTTGAGACTTTTGTCTTAAAACTGTGGTTATACCTAAAACAAGTAGAAACTGTGAATCCTTCCGATATATTAACGCATTCACTGCCACCCTCTTTTCCTGGACATTCGGCAGTAGCCGCACTTTGCTGTGTGCCCCAAACGCACATGTGAGTTCAACCGACTATTCAAGTCTAAGGCACTAAGGCACAAGGTGAAAGTCACTAAATATGATGAACGCGTCTGTGGGTTCAAGGCACTGGGTGAAAGTAACGGAAACGCATATATGCGTTGGTGGCAAGTGGCAGTGAATGCGTTAAGAGTAAAGACTCGTATTCTTCCTGCATGGCATTCTTCGCTCTGCCCGAGTAGATGCGAGGGTTTTTTTTATAAATAATGGGATTGCTCTTGGCCAGCATCAGCATCTAGCCAGGGGGCAAAGATGAGGCCAACGATGAAGCGAGCTCACCCAGAAAATCACTCTTTTTCTTCACTCTTGCCTTAAATAGATCCAGGTTATATGAACTCGGAAATACAGACGGCGGCAAGGAATTCCAAACCTTAGGCTGCGTTTCCACCAGAGATGTGCGAGGATGTGTTTTCATATATTTGCGCTCGGCGCGTTGCGAGGTGTTGTTGATGAAAGCGTATCCTCGCACATCTCTGGTGGAAACGCAGCCTTAGCAGCGTAGTAGTGTGGGGTTTCGTGGAGAAGACCGTTTGCGACTGGGCACGCGCAGTCGCGCACGCGCCCAGCCATGCATCCATCGGCACAGTACAGCACACCATGGATTGGCGGAGTGGAAGGGGGATTAGAGGGTCGAGGATAGGAATGTGGAGTGGAGGATAGGAGATGAGAGAAATGGATTATGTGATGTGTGGATGTGGACTATTGTGGATGGATACAGTCGCCATCAGATAAATCGATACGAACGAGGTGCTCACAAATATCTGAACACGACTCTATTGCCAAGGCGTTAGAGTGCATGTTCAGATATTTTTGAGCACCCTGAAGAGTACTATTTAGTAGTATTTGATGGCGACTGTACTAAGCGACGATTACGACGATATACATACTTATATGGATAAATAGATACTTAAATACATAGAAAGCATCCAAGACCCAAGAACAAATATTCGTGCTCATCACACAAATAAATGCCCTGATCGGGATTCGAACCCGGGACCTCCTGCTTCGTAGGCAGGCTCACTACCAACTAAGCTAAAGCGGTCGTCATAATACTTATTGAGCTTCTTTAAGTATACAACGACATTTTAAGTGATAATTACAGTGTTATCTCAGAGAACACCTTAAGGATAAATAGACCGTAAGTCGGCCTTTTGTACGATATGGTTTCTAAGTCTGCCTTTTGTACGATAACCGATAAGATTAAAAATAAACAAGTAAATTATAAACATAATTACTAACATTTCTATCGCCAAATCCCGTGTACACAGTACTCAGATATTCCATTACAGTTGTTTCTACTTCATGTTCAATTTGCTACAAGTGAGACCAAACACATACAGTTTTATGTGCCTACATTTTATGGTCGATACAAAAGATTGCGTCAACCGAAATATTTTAATACCTCATTGTACTTATCGTGATCGTGTGAACATGTTTTCCTTTCAGACTTGAGATTTTTTATTATTATTAAAAATGGGATTGCTGTTGGCCAGCATCTAGCCAAAGGGCAAAGACGAGGCCGACGGTGAAGCGAGCTCACCCAGAAAATGCCTATTCACTCGTGCCTTAAAGAGGTCCAGGTTATAGGAACTCAGAAATACAGATGCCGGCAGGGAATTCCAAACTTTAGCAGTGCGCATTATAAAAGATGATGAAAAGCGCTTGGTTCGAGTAAAAAGAATTTCAACCAGGTAAGGATGGTAGGTACAGGTTATATGAACGGAAATACACACTTACAGATGCCGGCAGGAAATTCCAAACCTTAGCAGTGCGCACAAGATGATGAAGAGCGCTTGGTTCGATTAAAAAGAATTTCAACCAGGTAAGGATGGTAGGTTCAGGTTATATGATCTCGGAAATACACACTTACAGATGCCGGCAGGAAATTCCAAACCTTAGCAGTGCGCACTAGATGATGAAGAGCGCTTGGTTCGATTAAAAAGAATTTCAATTAGGTAAGGATGGCAATGGAATGGATGGAAGAAGGAGGAAGGGGGTATGAGCTCATGGAACTCCTGAGAACACTCACCGAAGGAAAATTTGTACAGTTAGCTTTAATTTGTTTGTTGTCTGCTGAGATTGTTGAAGTCAGTAGCACTCGCTTGCATAAACACTTAAAAACTCCGTAAAAATCTAAGGATTAGGTTGTTTACCACGAGCATCCAAAACAACTGGGATATAGCTAGGAGGATGATGAATGAAGATTTCTGAATGATTGCGTGGCCCCGGGCAGCCATATTTTTTACATTATTATACCTCCAACAGTATCGGAGCATTGTGGAGCCAAGTGCGTCAGATTTGCGAGGCCCTCACTTGGGTTATTGCGTACTGAGAGCGAGGCTGAGAGATGCGAGATGTACCTTACAGAACAAGTAGTAGTGTTATATCGCAGTTGGGGGCTGCGATCGTCCATAGAATCTAAGGGATCGTCCTATATATATATATATAGTCCTCCTCATCGATTTCGATGACGGCGACCCTGACAAACTATGTATTTGCCCTATCGTGAGCTCTGATATGGCTGGCTAGGCCAAACTTGCTCTTGATCGTCCTAATACAAACGCGAAGTCGCGTAGTCCTACGCGATGATCGCGCGATCGCGCGACTATATGAGTCAGTCCATAACAAAAGGGCCCTTATGGCACTTTCTAGTTTCGTAGATATCAGCGTTTTAGTAAAATACGGTAAAATCACATATTTTTTGTTTTTTGCATATTGATAAAGTATAAGACTAGATGTGTATTTCTAGCTTGGTTTCACACGTATAAGTTAAGTATTTCTACCTTTAAATTAGTTGTAAAGTTTAGTAAAAAAGGGCCCTTATGGCAGAGGTCAGATAATAATGATATAAAATAGGTTAATAACTTATTCTAATTACTTCTAACCATTTTCTGTATTATTTAATTGCCTTTTCTGTTTACTGGATTCTAGTGGTGTTCACGGTTCGAAATAAATGCCATACGATAAATAAATAATAAATAAGTGGTACACGTTACAAATACCTATTTCTAGTCTCAAGTCAAGTAAGTTCTAGTCGTGCATGACCGTTGCAATATTTTTTGTTTCTTATTACATTTCCTATTAATTGTATTTTTAGAGTTCCGTAGCCAAAATGGTGAAAACGGAACCCTTATAGTTTCATCATGTCTGCCCGTCTGTCCGTCCGTACGTGCGTCCGTCCGTCCGTGCGTCCGTCCGTATGTCACAGCCGACTATAAGCTCTCTAATTATGAAAATATATGGTAGGAAAGTATTATTCTATGAATTGCTATATAATAGTAACGTGAAATTAAAAAAAAGGTAGGGCCGCTCCCCCCCCCCCCCCCACCCTCTAATTTCCAAATGTATGAAAATTCTGAACAAATGAGGTGGTGTACAGTCACCAGCATTAATATCTGCCAAAACAATGGTGGCATAAATATCCGACACAGCTCCATTTGTAGGGCCGTAAAGACGGGTCAAATATTTATGGCGCCTTTATTATAGCAGATATTGATGCTGGTGACTGTACATTAATAAATACTTAAGACGATTTTTGGTTTGATAAAAATACGGCTACTGGTTTTTGAGTAATTGCTGAAAAACTGTTTTGCCCAAACAAAAGGGCGTAAGTGCCGTGAGTTTACTATGAAGATACGACCTTTTTCGATTCGACGTATCGGATAGTGGGTTTAAATATGGACTAGTAGGTGTCGGTACGGAACCCTTTATTGTGCATGGTCCGACACGTACTTGGTCGGTTTTTTTTAAATAGAGTTAAAAAATTATTTTTACTATGCGAAATTGCTTTTTCGTATAATTTAAAAATTACGCATAATTCAAAAAACTTGTAATGAAAAGATTTATTCAGAATTACGTTCTAATACAAGATTGCTACTTAGACTATGTAAATATTATTATTTACTTACATTTTTGGTTACATTCGTCCATAAGGGCCCTGTTCTCAATTGTATGGAAGTAAACCTTGATTTTCATGTAACTTTAATCGGTCATAAAATTGAAACTAATTGACATAGAAAAAAAATAAAACCTGTGTAATGCTTGTCTAGACTTATTACAGGTAAGTATGGTATACTACACGGAAATTGTTAAATTTATTCGTGACGAGATAGAAAAAAATATCATTTTCTATATTTATAAAAAAATATATATCACGTTAGGATTTTGTTTTTATTTTCCATTCGATGTGTTAAGTAAACTATTTTCTAGCATACACTATGACAAAGATCACAAAATACGAAATAATAATTCACCTATTACAAATTTCCTTACTTTTTTATGATCGGCGCCTTGCACTGATCAAAGGCCATTTTTTCTCAACGGGGTAGTGGAATTGAAAAATCTTTGATTGTTTCCTATAGAAGAGAACCTCAAGATTCAGGATCTACCATCATCTATGTAACTTCCGACGGGAACATACTTTAAATGAGTTTTAAACTTCTCTTAGTTATTTCTCAAAAGTGCATTTTTGGGTTGAGTAACTTTGACGATTTATTTAAAAAAAAGTATGGCACTTAGGGACATGGTGATCATTGTTTTTGGTAGCCTATGTATTGTAGATTATAGATCCGTGCGTAACTCAATACCGACCATAAAGGCCCCAGTGAGCTGGACGGTCACATATTTACTAGTAAAAGTCGCGAGTTCGCGCGATAATCGCGTAGTCTCGTTGCATTAGGACGATCCCTAAAGCATGGCGGCACCCAGCACATAGATGGACTCTAGGCCGACACTGGCGCGTTCCGTAGGAGATCGCAGAAACATCCTAAATGGGTGGAGGAGGATAATCGATGGGTTTTATATGATGCAAGTCCGACATAACGTCCACGCTGCCCCCGCGGAGGTATCCCCATAACGGGTTTTCACCCCGTACAAAAAAATATATATATATGAAATATGAGCTATGTCGTTCTGCTGTGCACCTCGTCACTGACACCTGACTATAAATCAATTCCACCCTCCTGAATTGAGCAACTTCACACAGTTAACCTCAATTGAGCGGAAAAAACACCATTAGTGTTGGACAATACTGTAAGGACCGTGGTACCTGATACTGATACGATGAATAAAACCCAAAACCTACCTGCTGATCAAACGATTACTGGGTTTTTTAACCGTCAAGTGTGAGTTGACTCCAAGATTTCATATCTGAGCTCTCCCCCTACATTTACGGGTTTAACATAAAGAGTTGTCTTCGGTATCAAGAGGTTTATTCAGCTGATTCAGGTTTAAGGGTCGTAAAGAGATTTAGGTTCGCGTCTTTCCTGTGGACATATTAAAAGTTAAGGGCTACAAAGCTTAATTTTAGATTGGACTAGTAACCCGCATCAACAGCGTCTCCGTTTCTATTAATCAACGTGATAAAATCATAACTTACATTTACATGCACATAAGCCGTTAACTATTGACCACAGAAGGGACGACTTTTGTTTTTTCAAGTCTTTATGACCCTTAAAGTATTGTGATATTCAGTGGTAGGTTGCTAGCTTATCGGCCACAGTACACTGAAACCCGAATCTGACCTATAATCGAATCATAAACACGGGAAGAAAAGTTATGGGTTATGGGTAAAAGAAGAAAGGTTATGGGTTATGGGTGTTAAAAAGGGTGGGTTGGTGGGAGCTGACGGTCCTGGGTTCAAATCCTGGTAATATTCGTTTGAAGAGTGTTGAATATTTTATATGTTACATTATCTATTTAAAAAATCATGGTCTAGAACAGTCGGTCCCATAAGTAGCACTTTGGGACAGTCGCTTTAGCAAAGTCTTAGTTCGATTTAAAATGTAAGAATCAGGTAAGAATGCTCCCTAATATTTAATTACCTATTTTATTTTTATACGTGACTCTTTTGAAGTTGCGCGAGTCTATAGGCTGCGGTGTCCGCTTACCATCATCAGGTGGATCGTACGCTTGTTTGCCATCGTCGTAGCATTAAAAAATACAATACCTACACCTCAAAGGGCTGATGACGATCCCACGGATCTCTAAAACTCGATGACCGTTCCCATCCTGTACCCTTACCATGAGTTTGCAATGTTTGCATTACCGTATACCCGCTAGCGACTGCGTAAACGATTTAGTATGGCGATTCTTAGTTCTATTGCGTAACCGCCAGAGGCGCTGTACTTTTGTCCATACTAAATCGTTTATGTCACACCTGGCCATAAAGTGGCAATTCCCACTTCCTGGCCAGGGGGTGACATAAAATTTTGTACTTAACACGGGCGGTAATAAAGAAAGCCTCAGATAGTATATTATTCGCCCTTGCCTTCGGCTCGGGCGTCAAATACCTGCGATCTGAGACATTCTTTGTTTTACCGCCCTTGTTAAGTAATGTACTATTATGCAGTCGCTAGCGAGTACGGTAATGCAAACATTGCAAACTCATGGTAAGGGTACTGAAATATCAAACGTATTGCGGTCATATATCGATCGGTTTGGGCCATAGACATTGATTGTTACTTTTTTTACCGGCACGTGATTTGGGTGTGAGTTGTGTGGGCTTTGCGCAAAAAAATATGAAGGATGTGCGAATTTTTGTGGGAGATTTGGTGAAAAAGACAGCGCAGTCGATTTATGGCACCTATATTATCTATAAATACATGTAATAAAGTTATAGATAGCCGGAGTCTGTATTCTGCGATCGCATTGTGAAGGATGCAACCCCCCCTGATTACTACCCTATCGACGAATTTTTAGAGGCAGCTTTTTATTGTAAAAGCATGTAAAAGGTTAACATCATGAGGTTAGAAAATTAAATAGTAGATCTCTGTCAACTTTACTTTCAAGGACATCCTTAGAAGGCTGACTTATAGTTCGTACAAAACTTTGAGACCAAGTGTTGTCAAATTAACGCAAGCAAACATCTGCCTTACAGTCAGAGTCAGAGCTCTAAGTCTAGTTTTGCTTGCGTTCGTTTGACAGAATTTAGTCTTAGAGTTGTGTCCGAACTATATACCTCCAGGAACAAAACTTAACTTGGCCTGCTCCGAATATGACAGCAATGGTTCTATCCTCCCTTCTTTTTCTTTCATGGTATAGGCTCTGCTTATTTATTTATTTTATTTGTCGTATGGCAATTATTTTGAACTGTAAGATCTTCGAGAAGACAGTACCAACGGTTACCAGTTTGTAGCACTTTTAGCGCCACTCAGGGCTCACGTGTAGGGTAGCGGTGGGTACAAGCCGCATAGACAGCAGCCAGGATCAACGGCTTAACGTGCGTTCAAAAGTACGTGAGCGCTCAGTTAGTAACCACTCAAAGCGGTCACCCATCCAAGATTTGACCCCAGCCGACGTTGCTAAACCTCGAATACGAGTATCATTTCTAAAAAAAAGGAAAAAAAAAATTAAAAAAAAGGAAATGAATTACATCCAATACTTCATTTATTCTCACTTCGCCTATACCACTGAGTCGAGTATGAGTTATTTATTATCACTTCATTTATTTGTCAACTGACAATACTCCAAGGCACAACATGGGTACAATACTTTTATTCATAAGTGGCAGGAAATTCGCTAAATCTTTCAAATGGACTACTTACTGCTCCCATGGGATGCCGGGAAGATTTTAAAGGCCTTAGAAAATCAAAAATGTTTGAAACCCAAATTATAACAATGGTATGTACTTATAAACTGATTTAATCTAATACGATGCTCATTTTATTAGTTTTAAAGTAACGGAGGCATTTTTGACATTTTTCGCTTTTACGGTGAATAATTTGTGGAGGTAGGAAGTATGTCGATTTAGACTAATGTTTGAGCCAATATTTTACTCATAAAGTACATGGGAATTTGGAAAATCTATGAGAGTTAATTTTTTCATGTTTAATTGTTTTTTGACATAAGATTTAACAGAACGTACTCGTAAAGGTACCTTTATAAAACTGACTAAACACACATATCATAGTGATATCCTGATATGCCGAAGACAAATGTTGAATGTCGAATCGAGCCCCAGACTAATGAATATATTTTTTTAGTTATAAAAGCATTATGAAAAATTTTACCAAAAAAAAATTAAAATAGAATGGATTCTTTGGTTAAAAGTGAATGAACATTTTGATTTGAATTTAGAAGCACGTGTACCGGCAAATTTTGGAGGTTATAAAACAGGACGTCGGCATACTGCCGTCTCACGATTACGTCATGAGTGCACATGGAATGACTTCCATATTAAATCACGGAGGGACCTATTAGGAAGTGGTCGATATTATCGATCGATAATTTTGACGTTTCAGCTTGGTCGTGGCATCGATTTGTAGGTGACATTCGTAACATAAGATGAGTTAGATTAGATACCTACCTAGTCCTGGTCCTGACCATACACATCAATGGTAGGAACAACAAGGAAATATGCCGAGTTTTATGGGAACAATGTCCCCGGTCAACTTTAGTTTGTAATGGGGGCGGATCATTTTTGTTATTTTATAATAGTAATAGCTAGAGATGCGCCGAATATAAGCTTACTATTAGGTATACGTCATATTCGGCATTCTTTTAAATGTTCGACTGCCGAATATTTACCGAACAATTTTGAGAGGTTTTTGTTACAAGTTACAAGACTGTAATATAGCTACTGCTTCGTTAAATTAATACTCTTAACTCATTATTGTTATTAACTTACTATAATTGTCTATATTTCTAATTTAACCATTGAGTTAGACTGTTTTAGTACAATCGATGAAGGCATTATAAGTGAACCGCATAATTTTGCCGAATATTTGGTTCGGCAACAGCTGGGCCGAATGACCTATCACACTGTTTATTCTTAACTCTTGGCGTTATTTTTAGTGGATTTTGTGTTAATCTCTCTATTATTTCGATTGAAAGGAATAATAAACAAAAATAAAATAAAAAATAAATCTAGATTTTCCTATTAGGAACCTTCATATATCATACTACACTATTTTACCACCATGTAGTATTATAAAATCTGTGCTACCATTATCCCATGCAGTCATTGTCACAGTCATCATCAGCTACTGCGTGCTCAAAAGCATCCGAATATATTTCTCCTCCTGGATTTTTGTAAGATTGTCCCCTAAAGTTTTGTCGAATTTTTTGACAGTATAGTCTTTTTCAGATATTTTTGAGCACCCAGAAGATAATTTTCTGGGCATAGCCTATTCTGCAACGTGGCTATTTAAGTAGTTCTTCTTTGTATTAATGTTCCTAGTCGTGAGAAAAACTTCGACCTTATGACACAAACTACATAAATTCACAAACAGGGTGGTCATTTTACCAGCGCGTTTCATGCGTGACAGACCGACAAAAATAGGGATTTGTGTTATTAGTACGGATTACCTGCTACGGTAGTGGACAAAGGATCCCACTTCGAGATAACTTGCTTCTGAAACGTAATCTTTGTACAGCTATGACCGTTAAAAGGGACAAAATGGTTATGCAACCTTCTATATAGATTGTTTTGTTCTAATAAAATACATTTTTAGATATATTAGAAACACCACCACACTGGGGAAGTACCTCCGCCTTGCAGAAGACACCCATAATAACATTATTTACTATACAAGTATGTTGTGTTGTGTTCCTGGAGGTGAGCAAGGTTGCCAGAGATCCCGAGGATGCACTGTGGTGAGAGCGAGGCACCTTTTATTCCTTCTGCTGTCAACACAGTGAATCCTCAAATTTTATAAAGGGTCGGCAACGCGCTCGTGACTCTTTGTCGTTGCGAGCGTCTATAGGCTGCGGCGTCCGCTTACCATCAGGTGGACCGAAAGCTTGTTTGCCAACGTCGTCGTATAAAAAAAAACCATAAATGCATGACCTACTACGCATGACTGAGTTCATCGACTGTAATAAAGAGCGATATAATATAACGTCAATTTATATGCGACATAATGCGTCAGGAAGAGTTGTGGTCATATTGGTTAATAGTTATGTAGAACTTAGGTGCATGATACAAGACTTGTTGAAATGAGCGCGGTCTCGCCAATAAACTGCTTCGTCAGTTTGGCGAGAAATTTAAATTGTTAATAATTGTGTACCTTTTTTGAAAATAAATGAAAAAAAAAAAAAAAATACAGCTGGTAAGTAGTAATGGTAGAGTAATTCATCTCTGACCAGAAAATTTCCAACTTGCAGGTCAGTACCTAAATTCAGTTCGATATGCCACATTTTTTCAGCAGTGTTGATAATAGCCCCCCAATTCATAAGCAAACATATTACGTACGCCTGGCAACAAACCTGTTCCGAATGGAATCCACAATGGCGATTCCCGCCAAAACAGCTGATCGACCGCTACGTGAGAAAGCTAAATAACTTTAAGACCTAAATGTCCATTGTTAACGCCAAAACACGATATTTAACGAGATATTTTCTAACAAAAGCAATTATAAAGGAGTGCTTTATTGTATTGGCCGGCGGGCTGACGCCATATTTTGGCGGGAATCAGCTGTGACAGCAAAACAAGTTGGACCGGTACTTTTATTATGAAACCACTCCTAATATCGTTCGTTTAAAAAATTATATCAATTATAATTCAATAACATGTAATCGCTCTTGTATATTGACGTTAAACAATAAATAAATATAGAAGGAATACACTTGTTTGTGTCTATCTGCAAATATTAATTGATTTATGCATGAAAACTGCTGTAAATAGACTTTAAAAATGATTTAGAGGTGCATTTTTAGACAATACGACAATCTCGAGGCGAAATTACATCGCATAATTGATATATTAATCTCAACAAGAATGTTAAAAACGACAGTTTAGCGACAGAACTGCCGCCATATCCTTTCACGGTACGGGGGCGCCTCAAAACCGAATCAGCTGAGCCCGCTTTTTTCAACGACCATTTTTTTTTTCGGAACAGGTTGGCTTTGTCGCGCCGCATTCCATTATTCCAACTTCTGGGAAGAGTCGTAGGAAACCTCATTGGAAAAAAGCAACCTTTTGGCTATGGTACAGGTATGTGGGCGTAGGCTCAACATTGAAAAGCCACTGGAAAATGCCTTAAGCGCCTCTATTGGGATATAGGCGCTTAAAGCGTTCCTGTTGGTGTAAAATGATACTAAATGTAGAAATTAAAGTAAAATGTATTTGGCTGACTGACTATTGATGGTTTCTGGGTATTTGGTTGTGAACTACACTTATGCTCGTAGGTTTCTAGACTGATCGATACCACTATCTATATCTTCTCAAGTGTCTACCATGTTCAGTCGAACTAAATAGCTGGACAATTTGGTACTATCTCACTTACACCCGTTGGGTTGGACCAGTGGACATTTTGTATGACAGTTTACAACAAGGCGAGTGCCTGCGTATTGCCACATTGTATTACTCGGCCGAGTATAACTTCCATACTAATTTTACTGTCTCGCCGTTTTACTCGGTACGTGTGACCAAGGCATACCTATAGGCTGTGTCCTGTGTCTGCCTGCCCCTGTGAGGCCGACCGTACACAATTAACAGGTTAAAATAAAACAATAGGTATACACTAGTGGCTCTGTGGTTCTGTGAGTAGTAGACGTCGCGAGTGTTTATTTATTTATTTACCTAATACAAATATATATTCGGATATTCGGCCCACCTGTTGCCGAACCGAATATTCGGCCGAATTATTCGGTTCAATGTAATTAATGCCTTCATCGATTGTACTAAAACAGCCTAATTCCATGAAACCTGCTCACAAAACTTCAGGAGAATCGGTTTGGAAATGCTACCCGTAGAGGAGAACAAACCGAAATCCCCATGCAGAGAGACACATAGGTACGACAAAAATTAAAAACAAATTGTTTATGATGAAAATTTCCAGTCGATTTCGGTCAATTATCGGTTCGGTCGGTATGTCACATTAAAGATTTTAAGCTCACATGGTCATTTACATTAGAATTACGATTAATAACGGGAGATTTAACCATGTATCAGTTACATGTGTCAGTTAATCCGTGATAATGGCGCTTGCAACAGTGCCGAAATATCGGAAACTCACATATACAAATATACATGGTAAATATCCCGTTATTAATCGTAATTCTTATGTGACATTAAGATTAAATTACAAAGCTGAACTTATCCCTGCGACGTATC
Source organism: Cenopis cana (assembly GCA_951800055.1). Classification (NCBI taxonomy): domain Eukaryota; kingdom Metazoa; phylum Arthropoda; class Insecta; order Lepidoptera; family Tortricidae; genus Cenopis; species Cenopis cana. Next base: position 2,787,685 of record OX637498.1, on the reverse strand, counting down.
TCTGCCAGCGAACCTACGAGGGATTGCGTTGCAGTGGGAGCATGACATCATAGACAAACATAAATCGTGTAAATATTCGGAGGCTTGCAGTTTTCAGTCTCACCTAAAGGTTTGTCGCTAAGCGCTTTTCGTCGTCTTTTATAATGCGCACTGCTAAGGTTTGGAATTCCCTGCCGTCGTCTGTATTTCCGAGTTCATATAACCTGGACCTATTTAAGGCAAGAGTGAATAGGCATTTTCTGGGTGAGCTCGCTTCATCGTCGGCCTCATCTTTGCCCCCTGGCTAGATGCTGGCCAAGAGCAATCCCATTTTTAATAAAAAAAAAAAAAAAAAAACCTAAAGGTTTGTACGAAATTTCCGAGACTGCAATGCAACCCCTTTCGAACAAAGTGCTTGAAATGATGTTCACAATTTCTCTATTTCCTAATAGACCGTCGTGTGGCCATTACATAATCTAATCATGATTAAATTAATTGAAAATTATCAATATTTTCACTAACAAAAACAAAACTTTTTTTAAAAACTAAGGACGAATCGAACTTTTCGAATTCAGAATGTTGATCGTGAGAAAAAGATACACATCGAACCAATATCTACTTTAAACTATTGAACATAAGAATCAAATTAGACTACGCAGATTCTAAATACCTGTTCCGTGACCGGCAATGAACTCTTGAAAAAGCGCGGGAAAACTTCATACATGCAATTATCGCTTCGAGCGGTTTTTTACTTTACATTAAAGGCGCAGGGTTCATATTGGATTGGCAGTTTGACAAATTGGTATCAACAATCTGTATTAAGGCAATTTCGGAAAAAGATTTTCGATACGGAAGCATGAATTAATGGTCGCTTTTATATACTTTACCGTGGACGTACACGTACATACACGATGTTCTATATGGTTTCATTCATAAATAGACTTAGACTTTAGACTATACCTAATTATGAATGAAACCATAGAGTTTACCGTGGACGTGCACATGGTTTCAACGGTTGATGACGACTTATTAATATAAGTAGTAGAATATTTCAAGTTGCTAAGTAACGTAGGTGCCTATTAAAATATGGAACCCTAAATACAGAAAGAATATCTCAAAATTTTGCCGTACCTATATATTCGGCAGCTGAACCGGATAATCCGGCCGAATACCGAATACCGAACATTCAAAAACATGCCGAATACCGAATATTCGGCGCATTTTTTTTACAGAATATCATTGACCTACAATATAGAAATAGACACACAATGCCGAACAAAAATGACGGAAAATGTGGCACTGATTGACACTGTCAGTTGCATACACGCTTTGTCACTGTCACTGTCTGCCGTCAACACGAAAGTACCGCAACGCGGTACATTTGAGGGTGCCATTTTTTTCGCCTGACTGTGTATCTAGTTCTTTTATAGTACATCTATGCAGAATATGCATTTCTGTTGCTGATTCTAAACTAGGCCTCATTATGTTACGTTAGGTTAGGGCATTGTAAAAGTAACGCAACAACATCTTTTGTCTCACACCGACAAAGGGGATTACCATAATTGTTCGGGTAACTGTGAAAAATTTCGTCTTTGTCTAATGCGTGTCATTAGTGTCATTACGGACAGTCTTTTCGAAGATCTCACGCATAAATAAGAGTGTAATGACTGGATCTCACGGTTCGAAATAATTGCCATACCTACTATAAATAGTTTTCCTTCTCTGTTGCTATCTCTTCCGTTAACCAGCAGGAGGACCACGTGCAGGCGAGATAAGCCGGGGCACTGAGATTTTGTTTGTTTGACGACGACTAGTCATCTCTCACCGGATGCAGAAATTGACGTTCGGATTGGGAAAGCGGCGACGATGTTTGGGAAGCTGAGTACAAGAGTATGGCACGTCATCATCATCCTCCTAGCGTTATCCCAGTACAGTTGCATCCTGAAGGATGCCTGGGGTCCGCTACCTAATCCCAAGATTTTGGCGTAGGTACTAGTTTTTACGAAAGCGACTGCCATCTGACCTTCCAACCCCGAGGGGAAACTAGACCTTATTGGGATTAGGCTTTGTCAAGTGAGTGGGCAACTTGACTGTTAGAAGTTCTCAAGCCGCCCGAAGGCCTCCAACTTGGCTTAACGACTGCTGCCATAGACAGCAACCGGGATCAACGGCTTAACGTGCCTTCCAAAGCACTGGAGCGCTCAGTTAGTAACCACTCAAAGCGGTCACCCAATCGTAAGTACAAGAGTATGGCACGTATGGCATAACAAACATCTTACCAGGAAAACTAACGAAGATGATCGTGTACCAGACTTGTATCCTGAGCATACTCTTGTACGGGGCTGAGACCTGGACATCGTACGCCAAACACGAACGTCGCCTTAGCACCTTCCACATGCGCTGCATCAGAAACATCTTGGGGATACACTGGAAGGATAGAGTCACAAACGAGAGGGTGCTCGAGATTGCACAGCTGCCCAGTCTCTTTGCATTGCTCAAGCAGAGACGCGTACATCATCATCGGATGCATCGAATGCAACCGTCACGTTTGCCGCGGCGTGTTTTGCTTGGCGCCATAGCTGATGCCAAAATAAGTGTGCTTGCCGAGGACGGGGACAAATGGCGCAAACTTGTGCTCGATGGGCGCAAAGTCCACGATAAAGCATGGTTTGCGACGCTTGCAGACAAGCGAGCCAAGAGACATCGACCGGAGACCTGTTCGCCACGGGCGAACTTTACTTGCCAGGGCTGCGGTCGTGTATGCCGCTCTCGCATCGGCTTACACAGCCACAAAAGACGTTGTCTACCTGCATAGTCTAGTCTGTAATAGACTCGAAGGCCATTGTATTGTTGTATAAATAATTATTATTATGGACGGAGAAATGCATCCCTTATACCTAGGGGCTCTGTAAGATAAGATGACAACATTGAACAGTAGCTTTTCCCGCGAGTACGCAGCGACTTCGTTGCGCGCTCGCCTCGCTCGCTTCCAAATCGCCCGCAAGTCGCAAGTGTGATAAGGCCCTTTTGGTCCGCGAGTTACCACGAATTTTAAAACAGGGGAAACGCGACCAGCGGAGAAGTGGGGGTTAAATCGAATGGCGTATGTACTCCTCTTAATTCGACTCGCCTGAGCGAGAAAACGAGTATCTAGAATAGAATTACTATGAAAATGCTCGCTGCTCGCCGGCGCTAGGACTAGTGTCTAACTACTTAGGTTATGTCACACCTGTGACACGCGAAGGAACGTAAGCGCTGTGGGTAAGTATGTGTGCGTGCGCTGTCGGTACACGCGTCAATTGTTTGCGCGGGTGCGTAGCGCGTGGCGCGGATAAATCGCGAGGCGCGCCGGTACCCAATCGTAAGGCGTGTCTCTCAGGGACGAGGTAACTGACGTCGGTGGGGGGTTCGTGTCCGTTCTGTATGTAATACTATTATACTATTTCTGTGGTTATGTGGTCTTTATCACTTATCATTCGCAAAAGCAAGATGGCGGCTTTCGCGAGAACTCTCACGCTAATGAGAATGTCCAACGTTTGGGAGGATGTTACTGTTTGAATAATGTAGAACCTGAGATAAGCAAATAGGACAAGGAACAAATATACCTAAGCTAGGTTTCTGTATTGTGGGAATGTTCTTTCTTCATGAGCCGTAGTAAAAAAAATTAACTGTCTGAAAATTAGGCAAGCCGGTAGGAATCGAGTTGTAAGGACGCTCCGCCACTGGTGTACTGCCCATGGTGACACGAAGTCGAGATGAAAGAAAGAAGATAGAAAGAAAGAAACAGTTATTCATAGCCTCAGAAGACAAACAAATATTACAAAAACCTGCCAAGTGCGAGTTGGACTCGCGCACGAAGGGTTCCGTACCATTATCTATACAAACGGCAAAAAAATCATGTTTGTTGTATGGGAGCTGTGCACGACTGTGCCTATATAACCTTTATATACCTATTATTGTTCTTTATGAATACGTTTTTGTCTATGCCTTTTACTGTCACTTTACGCTTTTGTTCTTATTATTTATTATTTATTTTAAACTTTATTGCACATAAAAATTAGTACAAAGGGCGGACTTAATGCCATGAGGCATTCTCTACCAGTCAACCGTAGGGCCAAACAGAAACTTGCAAATGTGGGTGCAATTAAAAAAATAATAATTCATGATAACTTAAATAATATGAAAAGGATAAACATACATTCCTTATTTAGTAATATATACATAAATATATTAATAATAGTTACATATATACATATATATAAACATATATTTATACTACTGCATATTTTTTCTTATGTAGGTATATGAAAAATAAATTTGGTCACGAAAACTGATATTTTTCTATATAATTAATATCAGTAGGCCAATGGAGCCCCCTTAAATATTTAATTGTATCCTGGATTTTAGTATAGCGGCAACCGAAATACATCAAATAAAGAAAAAGAAAGATTAAAGAAAAATAAAGATTTATCTTATCTTATCTTATCTTATCATCTGTGAAAATTTCAGCTGTCTAACTATCACGGTTCATGAGATACAGCCTGGTGACAGACGGACAGACGGACGGATGCGTGAGTGACAGCAATAGGGTTCCGTTTGGACCTTCGGGTACGGAACCCTAAAAAAGACAAAAGAAGAAAAACATACACAAAAGCACCACTATAATATGTAGTACCTAACAAAACAAAAATGAAGGAAAGATTTTCTGCCGTCATAATGGAAAATAATTAATTATAAATTTACTTATGCTTTAAGTAAAGTTGTCATTTAATTGTTTAAGCACACAAAATAAGCCAAGTTAAGCATTAATACACTTAATAATTTAATAAAATACCTACTCACACGAATTTCAAGTTCATAGGTCAAAAAGTGGAAATATTTTCCGACAAAATTTAAAAAATCTTCGGAACAAAATTTAGTGACGTGACACGTCCAAGAAGCTTTAAATACACACGACGGACGGACGCGTGAGTGACAGCAATTTTTGTTCCGTATGGACCTTTCAGGTACGGTCCGAAGGACCGGATCCGGTTCGAAGGACCATTAAATGTAGCGGCCAGTTAGCAGCTACACTTGTGTTGTAGTAACGGGGAGTGCGGTGAAAGAGCGTTGTATTTTGTAATAAGTATAATGAATTAATGTAAAGATACAGTAAAGTTAATAGGTAGTTGGTAGGTAAGGTTGTCTGGAAGAGATCGCTCATTAGCGATAAGACCGCCTGTTGTTTGCCTCTACTCATTGTCATTATGTACTGTTATGTGTTACTTTTGTTGAGGTTATGCAATAAAGAGTATTTGTTGTTGTTGTTGTTGTTGTTGTTGTAGTTGGTTACTCTTTCTCTTGGAGTTTTGTTATGCACTGATTGGTTATTATGACTAAACGTATAACTAATGTGCGGTGCCACGCGACTTAAAGTAGGTCGCAAGTTGGCATAAAGAAATGTACGGTGATGAAACCGTACAGAACCCTAAAAAAATAAGTCAGTAAGAACATATCATTCATTGAGCAGAAGTAATTGTACGAATACAATTTCTTCAGATTTAAATCGACAATTGTCGACTAGGCACGATTTTGATTTAAAACGATCACTAAACTTGGAAACTGATAACGGATTACCGGTAAGTAATAAAGTATTAGATCAGTTTTGTACACGATAAGATTACGTTAAAATGTCTTTTCCCGTGTGCTTTTCATTGATAAAAATAGTCCCTACAATTATTACATAGGTAAGCCGAATTCATGGACACTTGGGTACGCTGACCTATCTATCTATACCTATTTATTTTTTGCTAGTTAACTAGACTGATAGGTAAGTAATATTATATAATTTTTATAAAATCATCAAAGAAGTGGGTATCGATGTTACTAAGATGTGAGGATTGAACGAAGGACCATAGCATAGTTTACAATGCCATATTACGTTTTTTTATTCTAGAATATTTAATCGCTTAATCTTTGCCACCATTTAGATTTTTTGAATAATCTTTGACAAAATTACCTAGTCAAGACATTACAAGTAAATATAAAGATCCTTAATATGTTTGCAATAGATGCTAAAATTGCATCCGATCTCATAAACGAAACGCATTGTCAATTTGTCTCTATTTTAGTAAAACCATGATAAATATGCACTTGAAAATACAAGTCAGTTACAAAATTATACTTTAACTCAAAGCGATAAAGTTCAATTTAATACTTATTTTATTGAAGAGATGATATCTAGAGTGGTTTCACTTGGCGGGAGAGTGGTTCGGGATTACACATTCCAGATTTGAAAGTCAACGCCTACAACGGTACCGCAACGGCCATTCCGTTTCGCGCGCTTTTCGCAACCAAAGATAACCACAAACATTCATTGTACAGTATTCCTGTGCATTAAAGCTCACAATCGTATGCCGTAAATTATTTCTTGTTATGCCACTTGACAGATAAACTTTTTTTCAATGACCGTAACAGATTATAGGCGATAGGTTTTTTTTCTGAGAACATATGTTTTTCTTAGTAGAACAGTTCCGTCCGTTTTTGCCGATGCGTTTTCGAACAGGTACATTCGCAATCAATGTTTGGAAATTCCGTAAGCTCTGGAAATTAAACTGCGCGAATGTGATAGGTACACGATAGGTACTGCTGTTCCGGAAATAATCACCAAATATGACAAGTGTATTTAATTTTCGTTGAAAGTTGAAAGCGTAGTTTATATATACCACACAATTATGTATATCGATTTCGAGATCTGTCACATAAATAAATACGCCTCCATAAAATACCTTTTTGGGTTGTCAGTAATACTTTCATATTTCTACCATATCTCATGCAACTTATCTTTAGCTGATTATAATAATTTATAGGTATTTATGAAAAAAATATTGCATTTTTAATTAATAACTAACAAAGATAATACTGTAACCGTGACAAATTCAAAACATAAAACAAAATACATAATATTATGTAGTACAAAACTATTTAAACTTTACACTATATACTCGTACTCATTTTATAAAATCTTACATTTTATCGCATGTGTTAAATTAATTAAAGCATGTCAAAGGTTACATTCAAAACATTATTATAAATAAATATAGAATAATAATTATCAATATACACTAAGCAAATGGCCACGAAATGGTCCTGCCTCTGCATAATACTGACTCACAAGCCAGCGCTGATCTTCCTTTCCTACATAATTCATGTAATAATGTTATTAAATTATTATCGCTAATTAATGTTATATTGCATTGCAGTGCCCTCACAGGGGTGGTGTTGTAACATACCAACTTATTTGTAAGATCTTTTGTAGACACAAAGCAACGAAATAAATGAAATAAAATCTTCAGGCGAGACCATTTGTAATTTGTGATCATTAAAGATGAGTACAGATTATCGTCGATAAATTTTTTGTAGAGGTTTTCTGGAGAGTATACGGTTTTTGAAATGATTTAAAATTTAAATTGACTTAAAATACAAATGCCGTCTAGGATAAAGTGGTCTATTGACATATGTTAATGACATGGCATGACAAAATATTCACTGTCACGACCACCTAAGGAGTGTAAACCTATTTGTACTGGGAATCAGCAAACGGCGATACTAAAACATTGTTTAAAAACTAACAGTACTTACCATAATATTGTTTTATATGTTTAAACAAATAACGTTTAAGCAGGTACAAAACAGTTTTATGACGCAAAGCTTCCATTTATTTATGCGCTTATGTTAAACTGTTCAAGGCGAAGTGTCTGTGACAAGTTCTAAGTTTACGTAATTTTTTATGCTACGTTTTATTTGTCACACCGCTTTAAGTGTTACCGTCGGAGCACAGAATACATACATTTATTAATATACCTAGTAGGTATCATAATTATTAATAATATTATTATTACACTTATAAAAATATCTTGTTAAAAGCATATAAGATATGCTAATAAACAACGTAAAAATATTTAAAAAACCGGCCAAGTGCGTGTCGGGCCACGCACAATGTAGGGTTCCGTAGTTGTCCACCCGTTACATCATGTTGACTAAAAAGTTTGCGAACTTATATTTACTATGTTTTTGACAGAATTAACAACATTATCTATGGTATCAATGGAAATTGTACGAAAATTTGCTTTTGCAAAGTACATTTCTTAAGTTCGACTATACTCGTTAACTAGTAATGTCTACTTAGCTGTGATAGTTTTCCTTTTAAATTCATCGTATATACTACCATGATTTTTTTCACATGCCTAGTAGCCACCGTTTAGCTGGCAGGGGGGGGGGGGGACACTTGACCATAACAAAAAACTTCACTTCAAAGCTAAATATCACGCTAAACGATTCTTGAATAAAAATGTTAGAAACCTTATAATATTTTTGAAAGAGTTGGGAAGAAAAAAAATGCACCACCTCTTTACATGTAGGGGAGGTACCCTAAAAAAAAATTTTTTAATAAATATAATAAATATTTTAATATGTATACTCATGCCAAATTACAGCTTTCTAGTACTAACTGTTACTGAGAAAAACGGGGGACGGACATGGCGAAACTATAAGGGTTCCTTGTTTACTACGGAACCCTAAAAAGCATATAATATACATGTTTTTTTAAGTGTCAACGCCTGGTTAATGGCTATTGCAGGATCTGTTTCTAAAAAAAGTGTTTACCATTGAAGTAGGACGTCAATTAAGGCATAATTTAGCAGAGTTAGCTGACGCTATCGGACATAGTCTTACATACTGACTTTTTTCAAACTTGACTGTGGCTTTATGGGCCGGGCCCAGTAAAGCGATAGGAGTGCGCGGTTGGAGAGTGACTTCGGGAAAATCCAAGGGAAACCTGGGTGAGCCTGTGTGGGTGGGTCCTCTTCTGGTTGACCTCGCTTCATCGTCGGCCTCATCTTTGCCCCCTGGCTACATACTGGCCAAGAGCAATCCCATTTTTAATAACTAATAATAAATAAATACCTCCAACACTAGACACAGTTGCTTTTCTAAGGACATCGTCTTGAGAAAACCGGTCTAATCCCTTTGGGGTGGAAGGTCGGCTCCGGATGGCAATAGCTTTCTTAAACCTTTGATTAGTTGCCAAAACAGACCACGGACTTCTTTTGAATCGGGAAAACGTTAGGTAGGTGTAACGTATAACTTGATAACTGAGAAATCGTAAAAAATGCATTACTTATAATTTCTACTATAATATACTAAGACTACGAGTATAATAGAATACGTCCAGGCTGTATACAACAAATTAATAGTGCAGTGCACTTTAAAATGAGGACCCAATGAGCCCAGAAATAAATGCTGTGAAGGCGTGGCTACTTATTTACTTGTTTAATAATAATAGCCTCACAAAGACTATGGCCGGTCGACATTTCCGGTTATGTGAGATAAAAACGATGACCAAATATGAATTCTTAGAACGCCGGTCCAGATGTTGACAGTTTTGCACAAATTTTTAAAGTAGGTATAGTGTTTAATGTCGGGAGATGCCCCAAGAATGTTTATGCGGAAGTAACCTCTATTATTTGACCTTCTAAAACAAATTCAACGAGCGGAAATTATTTACCAACTACATCCACCTCACGGTTCTAAATAAATGCCATACGATAAATAAATAAATCCTCGTCTGAAACGAGAATTGTAGTATTAAGTCTTTTCTCTCACATGCCTTGATTTATGTCCCCTCGTTGATCTCACTTTAGACTCCATTCGGATTATACAATTTTCAATTTCTTTTCTAAATGTTCGTTTTCCCGATTAATTAATCAATTATAGCGCCGTAAAGGCTATTAATAAGGCTCCTTCGGGCGGCTTAAGAACTTCTAACACTTAAGTTGTCCACTCACTTGACAAGCCTAATCCCAATAAGGTCTAGTTTTCTCACGGGTTGGAAGGTCAGATGGCAGTCGCTTTCGTAAAAATTAGTGTCTAAGCCAAATCTTGGGATAAGGTAGTGGAACCCAGGCATCCTTCAGGATGCAATTGTACTAGGATAACGCTAGGAGGACGATGAAAAGCTATAAAAAAATCATGTTTCGTTTGATACTATTCTTAAATAATGAGTTCTCTTTTGAGGAATCTCAAACTTTGCATAGGAGATAAGCGGGTATTACACTGTCCTGAATTCAGAATCATGACTAGTGGAGGGGAGTTGAAGCATCTCGCTCTAACGTATAGGTCCGAACCCTTCTAAGTGTCCTGAATTCAGGACAGTGTAATACCCGCTTTAGGACTCTACTTGCTTACTGAACTGACCTGAAACCTCCTTAACGACATTTACCGAAGTGCCTTAGAATACAGCTTATTTGCACTTTCTAACAAAGCACAATGGACACCCGAAGCCCTTGAAGTTTACAACTTCCTGTGGGCCTGTTAACAAACAGTTTAATTGACACCTCAGTTCACATCCACAATGGATAGATGGTCATCCTGACTATTGTGCTTGTTATATAGTGGCTATGGATACTCAAGAAAAGAATTGTTGTAAGGAACACCAGGATGCAGTGATATTGCCTGGTATGTTAAAGACGATGGTTATATGTTCTTCAGAGCCAGGGCTAGCCAGGGTTGGCCAGGGTTCGATCTCTAGAGAATAAGCCAATCAGCGTATTCTGGAGTTGTGGAATTTGCAAGAATTCCGAATAAATCTGTTTTTACTTATTTATTCCATAGAATCAACGATTTACAGTAAAGCTACGCGTTTTAACTGGAGAGGATAACATTAAATATGAGAAACCTAACTTTATGTAATTATTGCTAACATTTTACATTATACGTATCACCTAGTATAGTTTATTGCTATAATTTTATATAGGGAATAGGGAGTGGAATGGTTGAAATAGGGAGTGGAAGTTTACGTGGACGAAGTCACGGGCAAAAGCTTTCACAATATAACAATGCCTTAACCCTTTCAACGCCGCTGTCAGTCAACTTTGTGTGTGTGACACACGGTTGACTGACAGACGGCGTTAAAAGTGTTGAAGTCCATCTATCAGAAGGTATACTCTCGTGTTTTTCATAGGTGTAATCATATGTTTAACTTGACACCATGTCAGCCGTTACGTTATCTGTTACGTCACAGTCACGGACAGTCACCGGAAGTACGCGTGGATGCCATGAAGACCAATAAGTTGAATGAGTGAGTATGTTTAAAATGATTTAAGTTCGCCGAGTACTATAGTAAATATCCGTTTAAAAACCAACTTTATAGTCGAAGACAGATTCATAATCTAATGACAGATTTTTAAAATATGTTATTTTCAAACATACCGTCGATAACCCTGTTAGACTTGTATGTGTATGTAAAAATCTTTATTGCATTAGTAAAACACACCATAAATTACAAGAACAGTTGACATATATGTACAAATGCGAGCTTATCCGTATAAGGGATTTCTTACAGCTAACCTTTGAGCAATTGAGTAGAGTTAAAGATTAATAGACAAACCGAGAGACACGTACAATACGAATACAATATTATCTTAATAATGAAATATAATAAACGGGTCACTCACGTCTTTAACGTCGAATATCGCTCGACATGTTTCGGACCAATACAAAATGTATATGTGTGTGTATGTATGTTTCGGAATATTCGACGTTAAAGACGTGAGTGACCCGTTTATTATATTTCAATATGTCTGAGGCTCACGGGAGTTTTCATTTAAAATTATTAAAATAACTTTATAATAATAGTAAACCATATTGGAACGGGATGAGGTCTATTATTACATAATTCTGTATGTCTTTCTAAATTCCTTCAATCATATAAAAGTGATTGACAATCGCTTCAAACGACGTAACTGCAATTAACTGCATTGAATTCGGAGGAGGTCGGTCTAAATTAACATGTAGGCTTATTTTTATTTTAGTTTATGTATTTTATTCATCTGAGGCTCATATGTCATTTAATCAAAGTTTTTTGTCACTTACAATATTCATTTGCAATTTATTAGGCTCATATCATAATAGTATTACAAATATACAAATCATACATACATTATGATAACCTGAGGGGCTAAGATGATCGCTAAACCGTGAAGTTTTATGGCCGAAATGTATGAAAAATATGAAAATGTCACATAAAACTGATAAAACATCACGGTATACGCGATCATCTTAGCCCCTCTGTACTAAAATTATTATATATTAAATTATATACACGTGTCTATAACCATTTTAGGCGTTCGAAATAAATCAAGTAGCATAATCACAGGCATAATGAAGATACCGGCCTAAAAAGGCCTCTAATATGACGTAATTATCTAGACCTAGACTCATTTTATACTTAAGACTGTACAAGTGATCAGTACAAAAAGCAACTTAATTTTTCAAAGCAGAAGATCCAAATGCTAATAGCAGTTTTATAAAATATCGGCCAGCATAAAAGTTCTCAACTATAGACGTAAACTCATACGATTACCATATAAAAAGCGTATTTACTGACTAAATCAGCTGTTGGGACTAAAAAACTCATTTTAAACCGGCTACATGCGAACAGATTTTTAATAGATGGCTAACAAGCAAAAAAAATTAAATGATTTAATTTTATGTTGGAAACGTCTCGTGATGTATTGCGTACGATCGATCCTTGCTACATAATATTTTACATACGAATGTAACTGTATGTTTGTTGCCTTTCCACGCTTAAACCTCTCAACCGATTAAGTAGAAATTTGGCATGGAAATAAAGTTTTTATCCCGAGAAAAGATACAATCATCTCCTAAGGCCATGTCTCCACTTTCCGATATTTGCATGGGATTTTATGTTGAAAATTTATGCGAAAAGAGTTTTTTCAAAATAAACATATTTTGCTTTAAAGGTATGTTTTAGAACAAAAAATGTAAAATTTAGGGCCACGTTGTATTATGAGTTTAAAGTTTATTAAATTTCTGACTTGTTTTGCAAAAGTCGTTAATAAGACGTGACTTTTGAATGTTTATGAACATTTACGGGAAAGTGTTGCCAGCTGTAAACAAAAAACTACCTAAATAATTACAATGCCAAAAACAATAATAAAGGCAACCCTAATCTGGTATTATACAACAGACTGTCTTATGATTAAGAAGCTTTTTAATCCTTTTATTCAATTTAAGGTTTTTTACAACTCTGCTAATCTTTCGGTGACTTTTAAAGTTCGACATTTAACGTCTAAATTGTACCTGTGCATTGATCTTTTTTGCCTCTGAAACTACCGGGCAGGTAGCGTAATATCTAGAAGGATTGTTTCTTGGACACATTTTAACACGGCTTTCCTTAAGTTTTGCATAAAACCCATAGTTTGTCATAAATAAGCAAACGGAAAGTGCCTCAAATTTCAACGCTTAACTGACAAAATACAAATACTCTTTCTTGCATGCTTCAATAAAAGAGCACAGTACCAACTGAATATAATTCAAATAAGTACAGGCAAGGAACAGGTGGTTTTATTTTATCGCTTAAGGAGATATCTTCCAGGCAACCCAGACAACCTCTCAATAGTTATTGCAAATCACAGTCTGTACGATTTAAGTTTTAAACTAGTTAAGTAACATGCTATATTTTATTTTAGTAAAGCTTCGTCCTTAAGGTATATCCGTCTGTGCTTTTTAAATAGTAAGTAAGTAACATATATGTATAAGTAATTAATTTACCAACTAACCTGTAAATATATAATATATGTTCGGAACCATGAAGCAAGATAATTCAAGTTATCTAGTAAGTATTATTCCTTGCTACGTCCGTGGCCATGTAGTCACAAAAAAAGGCAACGCTTTTGGCATAACTTAGCAATAGCGAAATGGAGATTGGTATTATTACCATGTGTGATAATATAACGTTCGACTTTTTTCCTGATACTTTTATTTAAATCTTAGGTAATCTTCTGAGCTATATTTAAAGCACTTATTGACTTCCAGTTGGTATTTTGGCAAACATATTTATGTTTAAATGACTATATTCATCTCATCGAGCTAGTCTAATGGCGGAATCTGAACATGGATGTGAAAACTCTGTAAACTTCCTATTTGCTACTTTTTTAATTTTCTAGATATATGTCGTATAGATTTGGAATGTCTAAAATTGCCGATTTGATACGGGATAAAAATCTTAGCTATCTTGTTTTGTAATTTTATTAAAGAACACATTCTAACCTAACTTTTGCAGGGCGTGGCCTTACCCAACCATTAATTTTTGCCTGAGTTAGATGAATACCTTAAATACAACCTTTCTTCTGTGTTAAATCAAAAATAAAAGGGCATTTAACGTGGTAGGTGGTAATAAAAATTCACATACATGTGTACCTACGTCAGTTTTTGTATCAAACCAATTGAACGGTTTGAATGTTACCGGTCATTCACTGATAATGGCGAGGTATATTCAGAAATGTTTCAATTTTCCTTACTACGTATATAAAACCTAAATTATGTTATAGAAATGATTCAAAAGGAGCTTTAAGGAATTGGATTACATTTTGCCTTCGATTGCTTTGGAAATTTGTCCAATGAAATTGAATTAATGATTTTTTATAAGTCAAGTGTAATGTGTTAAACTTTACATAATTACAACCCCCAAAAGCGCCAAAGCTTGCAAATCTTGCAATTCTCATAATTTTGAACTCTGGTGGTCCAAAAATCATCAATACATATTTTTACAATTTTATCACTGCGGCTAAGACAGTCGCTAACATGAAACGGATCTTTCAAGTTAGTACGCATCATTCTAAGTTACAGTTCTCGTCAGCCGCTGAACTAAATTTGTGGCGCTATAAAGCCCTTACCAGAGACATTCCTCTTAGCACAACCATATGATTTGACAGGAATTCTCAGGAACGACCATAGCGCATTTGCTGTTCACAAAACGAAGTCAAGTCAAGAATGTGCGTTACGTCATAAGAGTAAGTGCTGTCTCGTCAGCTGATCGCACGCAGAATAACTTTGTACATTATGTATGGACTTAGGTTCAAGTTTCTATAATGAAGTTTATGCCTTATATTTTTAATATTAAGGTTCATATTTATAAAACGGACATAAGAAGCAGCATTATCGTTTAACTTTGAATACGATACGCTTGTGTGCGTAAGGCGCGGGATAAGATCACGTGCCATTTAAAAAAGGACCTAGTCTCACTGATATAAGGATTAGTTTCATATAAGTTAGACGTCTTTGTGTGAGTGGAAACAGGATTCGTTTCCCATATGATTTTTGTATGACATTCCATTTCAATGATTACGGTAATGATATAGGTCTTAAGATCTTTAAAATAGGGTTCAGAGTTGCATGACGAAGGATCAAGATAGCCGATCTAGTTAGGTGGTGAGGCCAGACGGGTGGGCCCAGGCGCAAGCTTTATAGCCAGCTCTAAAATTGAAATAACTGCTGAATATTTGAATCTTAACAGTTCACTCTTATTTCCAGGAATTCTTCACGTGGTTTTATTCAACGATATCTTGTATGTTTTTCAAGAATTAATTAAAAAAATAAAAACAGTGACTTAAATAAAAGTTAAATAATACAAAAAATATATACATATATTGCTTTTCTATTTTTTGGTAATATCAATGTTATTCAAAAATTAGTTATAACCAAAACATATAATTGTGCGTATAAATACAGAATAACATTTTTACTATTAAATATTATCTGACAATTATCAATTTTGAATTATGCCTTAAATAATGTCATGAAACTTTAGTCACTTATTTAATTGAACTTGGATTTATTGGCGTGTTTAATAATCACAAACGAATTCTATTTAGATAAATGTTTAGGCATCATATTATATATATATTTTTATCTTACATTCATAGGTTCATATAAAATGAATATTTACAGCAGACGTAATTACAATTATATAACATATTTAAACACAATAAAATTAAAAATGATTTACAGATCATTACACTACTTATTCAGAAATAAACAAAAGTACTCCAAAAAATTAGCAAAATTGTCATGCAAATCCTACCACTAAGTATCCATGTATAAACTACCAAATTGGTATATATTTTCTACCGCGTCGTTCCCAGAACGCAGGGGTGGCAGACAGGACGAAAACCGAAGGCACGGGAATTCAAATTCGTTCAGCCAGTCAGTCGCTCGGCAACCGTGGTTCTGGACGGAACGCGGCGCTACGCGCTACTAATTTAAAAAATCAGCTGATAGAGAGAAAAAGACTGATAAATGATAAAGTTAACTATGGACTTGTGATTGTGTAGTGCGAACTTTTAGTGTATCCAAAATGTGGGGCGAAAGCAGTAAGACTTGTGAGAATAACTGCCAATGCTCTGGGTGAGTAAAAAAAAAACGAATAGAAAAAAGTTTGTTGTGGTCCGCCGGCTCGAGTAGACACCGCGAGCAGAAACTATGGATAACTTTAACTACACTTACCTACGTTATTATAAAACCCTTGTTCTATTAAACGTGTTAGACTAAAAACATGTTATTAATTTTGTTATTTCCATAAATTAACTTTAATATCATAATTTTCGCTGTAATGTTACACTTTCGTATCTGTAAATTACTGTATCGTGTTTATATTTCGGAATTCTGTTTACATTGACCAATTATCGTAGATTTCGTCAAAACAGAACTAGATGGCTGTGCGTTATCAATTCGTTCTACTTTTTAAATTAACTTATTATGATTGTCTAAATGGTTTAATGGACCACCAGTGCTGTTGATAAACATTTATCTGTCATGCATAGATATGAATGAGTATTCATTCATAATTTTATGTTTTTGCATACTTAATGTAATAAATAATTCTACTTTTTCCTTTATACCTCCTACATTACATGTTGTTTGAATTTAATACGCAAGTCCTCTATTATTTTACCTATTTGGATATATTATATCCGAAAATAATCATTAAAATTGTGATTTGAAGTTGACAAAACGTTTTCTAGGTTATGTGAACTTCCCGCCAAGGATGTATATCTGTCTCGCGCGGTGCAAACACGTCGCTGGTAGAGTGAGCGAGATAGTTATATAAACATAAGTTGAATGACGTACCTATGCCATTGATAATTTTGAATAACGAATTCATGTGTAACGTCAGAACATATAAGTAACATAGGTGCTTACATTTTTTTTTAATATTGATTTCGAGACGAAGATTCGAAAAGCCGATTTGAATTGAGTTTTCACATTCTTAGTATTCTTACTTCCTTAGTGCCCCTAGGTTTTACTAGCCACCTAGGTCGATATCGGATTTACGTAATGATAATCAACGTGTTTTTAGATCTCCTATTTCTTTGAGTAAGAGCAAGACATCAAATTCATTACTTTTGTCTCTTTCGCACTTATACGTTAGAAAGAGACGAATAGATGAAAAACCAATAGACTATCTACCTATACATAGATCTGCTAAAGGAGCGCTCGTGGCCCAGCGGCACCTGTGTACCGTTTGCGGTATCTAAGTTTAAGCAACGTGGGCAGCGGTCAGGACTTGGATGGGTGACCGCTTTGAGTGGTTACTAACTGAGCGCTCTAGTGCTTTGGAAGGCACGTTAAGCCGTTGATCCCGGTTGCTGTCTATGGCAGAAGTCGTTAAGCCAAGTTGGAGGCCTTCGGGCGGCTTGAGAACTTCTAACAGTCAAGTTGCCCACTCACTTGACAAAGTCTAATCCCAATAAGGTCTAGTTTCCCCTCGGGGTTGGAAGGTCAGATGGCAGTCGCTTCCGTAACAAGTGTAACAACTAGTGCCTACGCTAAATCTTGGGATTAGGTAGCGGACCCCAGGCATCCTTCAGGATGCAACTGTACTGGGATAACGCTAGGAGGATGATGACATAGATCTGCTAAAGTGTTGTAAAAAATATAGCACCATATAATATTTTACATAGTAACTTGGAGGTTGCGTCATCGCCATTTTGGTAACCTTGGCCAAAACTAGCCATAGACGAGGTTCTTGAACTTTAGAACGGAGAAATGTTTCCGTTTCGTTGAAGAAAGCGAGAGTTTACTTTCATTATTGTTATGGCTTTTAACGCCACTCATAATGAGGTGAGGTAAATGTCCCAGTGCTTGACACTTTAGTGGTCCATAGATGACACTTATTGTCACTTATGTCATGATGACACGGATGACATAAGATTGAAACTATTAAAAGAGTCGTATACGATAATCATACTTATACGATTTACCTACACACGAGGCGATCTAGGGTGCTCCCCACCACTCTCCCGATATCGCCTTTGATTTTAAGGCTGTGTGTAGGCCGCTTAACCCGACCATGAAAAAATGTTCGATCGGTGATAAAGACAAAACATAGCACTCTTCTCTTTAAGGCCGTGTATTACCACTTTTGAGTTTTTTAAAACCATCTGAGACATAGAATATAGTGTCTTAAAATCTAAAAAAAATATATGTGTTACATAAGGATCTTGTCTAGTCAAAATCGCAGTCAGTTACATGACCTGATGAATTTCACTCGATAGAAAAAAATCGCGAAGTTACCCCTTTTTGGAATGTATTTTCAATACTACGGCTATATTACTGATATTTAATATTTAATTTTTGTACTAAATTAAAAATCGTAAATAGTTATAGACAAATTCGCAGGGTTTGCTTTGATAAAATGATTGGCTTAATGACTATAGCTAAATATTTACAAATTGCGCGCAGAGCTTGCGTAGAGAGCGGGATGGTTAATTGTAAACTCACGCGTGTTAGAGCGGGACATTTGCGTTGGGGATACCTCCCCGTAATATCAAAGCATGTCAGGCCCTTGTTGAAAGCACTAGGTACATATTGGATTAATACCTAGTTAGACAAAGGAACCAAGTACAAGTACTAAACTGTCATGTCCTGTACACTCACACGGAAATTAAATGTCATGTACATAACGAGTTTATATAATTTTACCCCCTTTTCTCTAAATAGGTCTGACCCCCATCGCTGAACTGTGAAGCTACGTTAAGCGATAAGGTAAACGTGCCTTTGCTGGACACCCAAACACGGCACTTTCAATCTTATGTCATGATGACAGAAATTAATAGGTGTCATCTACATATTGGGCACTCAGGTGTCGTGCACTGGGTCTTTTATCTTAGTTGAAGGCCAGTTAAAAAATCCAGGATTTGACTTTCAAAAAATCATAGATAGTAGGTATCATTTTGATATGTTTGCCTGAAATGAAATGTTTTTCAGGATTTTAAAACAACCCGTTATAAGTAAAAAAAACCGGCCAAGTACGAGTCAGACTCGCGCACGAAGGGTTCCGTCCCATTATCTTTAAAAACGGCAAAAAAATCATGTTTGTTGTATGGGAGCCCCCTTATATATTTATTTTATTCTGTTTTTTAGTATTTGTTGTTATAGGGGCAACAGAAATACATCATCTGTGAAAATTTCAACTGTCTAACTATCACGGTTTTTGAGATATAGCCTGGTGACAGACGGACAGCGGAGTCTTAGTATTAGGGTCCCGTTTTACCCTTTGGGTACGGAACCATAAAAACCGTTCTCTGACAGAACGTCGCTCCTATATAGTATCAAAGCACGATACTGAACTTTTAAATATCACCCACCCATATAAATAACCACTCACAAGTACTCACAACCCTCGTCCACTCTGAAAAAAAAAACAACGCCATAGACAACAAAACTTTATGGTTGTGGTCTATGGTACGGGCTCACAATGGGCCCGCATGCACTACATCTATTATCTGTGCTGAAAAAGAACGAAACAATGGTTTTGTATAATATATTACAAAACGATTTATAAAAGTATAACTATGATTTAATAATCACTACTTATACATAGGTGGTAGGAGCGCTCGTGGCCCAGCGGCGCCTGCGTACCGCTTGCGGTATCTAAGGTTAAGCAACGTGGGCAGCGGTCAGGACTTGGATGGGTGACCGCTTTGAGTGGTTACTAACTGAGCGCTCCCGGGCACGTTAAGCCGTTGATCCCGGTTGCTGTCTATGGCAGCAGTCGTTAAGCCAAGTTGGAGGCCTTCGAGCGGCTTGAGAACTTCTAACAGTCAAGTTGCCCACTCACTTGACAAAGCCTAATCCCAATAAGGTCTAGTTTCCCCTCGGGGTTGGAAGGTCAGATGGCAGTCGCTTCCGTAAAAACTAGTGCCTACGCCAAATCTTGGGATTAGGTAGCGGACCCCAGGCATCCTTCAGGATGCAACTGTACTGGGATAACGCTATAGGAGGATGACTTATACATAGGTGGTATTGGCGAAGGATGGAAAGGATAAAATGGACAGAAAGAGTAACAAACGGAGCCGTCCTGATAAGCATAATTAAAACAAGAACAGGAAGAATGATAGGCCACCTACTACGACACGACAACTACATCAGAAACATTATAGAAGGGAAAATAAATGGGAAAAGAGGAAGAGGAAGACCAAGGAAAAGTTATATGGACCAGATAAAGGAGGATGTGGATGTCGTGTCGTATCAGGACGTCAAGAGGCTGGCCTCGGACCGACAAACATAGAGAACTGCATCAAGCTGTACCGACAAGAGCTCGGCTCTTAAGATGATGATGATGACATAGTTATTATAGAAGAACATCCCTCACTGCGTCTATCTGTAGGTACAGTTGCCGGCAAACATCTTGAACATAACCTTGAGTGCGCATTAGCGTGATTTGTACGTAAATCGGCTATCTCCAACGCAAATGTCCCGTTCTAACACGCGTGAGTTTACCTTTAACCATCCCGCTCTCTACGCAAGCTCTACGCGTAGTTTCGTAAATATTTAGCTATAGTCATTAAGTCAATCATATTATCAAAGCAAATCCAGCGAATTTGTCTATAAGTATTTAGGATCTTTAATTGAGTACAAAAATTAAATGTTAAATATCAGTAATATAGCCGTAGTATTGAAAATACATTCCAAAAAACCGGCCAAGTGCGTGTCGGGCCACGCGCAAGGTAGGGTTCCGTAGTCGTCTACCCTTTACATTATGTGGACTAAAAAGTTCGAAAACTTATATTTACTATGTTTTTGAAAGAATTAACAACATTATCTAAGGTATCAATGGAAATTGTACGAACGTTTGCTTTTGCAAAGTACATTTCTGAAGTTCGACTATTACTCGTTAACTAGTAATGTCTACTTAGCTGTGATAGTTTTCCTTTTAAATTCATCGTATATACTACTACCATGATTTTTTTCACATGCCTAGTAGCCACCGTTTAGCTGGCAGGGGGGGGGGACACTTGACCATAGCAAAAATTATCACTTCAAAGCTTAATATCACGCTAACCAATTCTTTAATCAAAAAATGCTTTTAGAAACCTTATAATATTTTTAAAAGAGCTATCCAACGATACCCCACACGATGGGGTTTGGCAGAAAAAAAATTTGCACCACCACTTTACATGTAGGGGAGGTACCCTAAAAAAAATTTTTTTTAAAGATTTTATTCTACCGTTTTGTCGGCGTCATTGATATGTATACTCATGCCAAATTACAGCTTTCTAGTACTAACGGTTACTGAGAAAAACGGGGGTCGGACGGACGGACGGACGGACATGGCGAAACTATAAGGGTTCCTTGTTTACTACGGAACCCTAAAACAAGGGGTAACTTCGCGATTTTTTTCTATCGAGTGAAATTCATCAGGTCATGTAACTGACTGCGATTTTGACTAGACAAGATCCTTAAGTAACACATATTTTTTTTTTTAGATTTTAAGACACTATATTCTATGTCTCAGATGGTTTTTAAAAACTCAAAAGTAAACCCGGCCTTAAGTTTAGGCATAGATCTTTAAAACTTCGCAACGGATTTTGTAGCTGTTTTTTGTAATAGATAGAGTGATTCAAGAGGAAGGTTTATATGTATAATTTGCACCCGTGCGAAGCCGGGGCGGGTCGCTAGTACTTAATAAGCATGATTACAATTCCTTTGCACAATATTAATGTTATCTTTCTGCCTCGCCTTAATGTTGACTGGTCGATAATGCCATACGGCATTAATTCCGCCTTTTGTACGAGTAGGTTTTCTTTGGTGCAAAGATTAAATAAACTAATATTACAACATCCATATGGTAGGCCTAATCATATTCTCTACAATCTCTACCAATCAACCAATGGAAGGATTGTAGCATGTTCGGTGTTGAACTTGTCTACTAGTCTAACGTCAATTTGACTGTTGACAGTCAGTGACATGTGTTTATCTAACGTGCAACGTGTACGTTAACGGCGCGTCACGCTGCGCGGGCGCCGGTGCGCAAGCGATAAGCGGTAGCGGGAGCGGGGACCGGCGCGGTGAAATCGGTGTATGATACGAATGTAAACAGAAATTGTTGTAAACTCCATGGTTGTGTGTGGTGTGTGGTTTTTGGTGATCTTACTGACTGATATATAGCCTAACGGATGTTTATTAAACCTAGCCTTAAACGATCGGTTAATTGATGCTAGAACTGCAAAAAAAGGCGGCATACAGGTGTTTTTTTTTTTGCATGATCTATAACAATCTTGTCATTAGGACTCGTATACTGTCACATCGACTGACTAATTAACCGGTTTGTCATGTACGCCTTCCTTTGTGACATTTTGGCTTTTTTATACAAATCAATGGGATTGCTCTTGGCCAGGCTTATTATACTTAGCTGTTTTACCGTTGAAACAGTAACGTTCTATAACATTTTTACTGCACTAGTAATTTCTGGTCGTCTCCAGAGGAGGAGAAGATTGGAGGAGGCCTTTGCCGTCCGGCAAATGGACATCCAGAAATGGAAAAAAAAGTGATATATAAATGACTTGTAAGACTGTAACATTTTGTCCGGTGAAAAGGCTAATAATAAAGTAATTTCTGGTATAGTTCGTACGAAACTGTGGCCAAGCGCTGTCAAATTAACGCAAGCAAAAATCTACCTTACAGTCAGAGCTCTAAGTCTAGTTCTGCTTGTATTCGTTTGACAGAATTTAGCCTTAAGGCTTGGTCACACTGCGTTGCGCGACTTCCGCGCGACGCGACCGCTGCGCGCCGGAACGTATGCTAACAGGTTAGCGACGTCACACAGGCTGCGCGACGCGAGCGGGACGGTTTCATACATTTTAGCGCGCAGCGCAGCGTCCCGCTTGCGTCGCGCAGGCGGTGTGGCGGTGCCTTTAGAGTTGTCTCCGAGCTATACGCTTATTCTTATGACACGGGCCATAAGCAGACCATTTAGTTAGAGTAGTTAGACTTAACCGCTGCTATCGACATTTGACCTTTACAAATCGGATTTCTTATACTATTTCTTTATTTTTCGTTATTGTACAGTAAAAAAATGTTTCGTTTCCAATAAACAAAACTTACGAAAGTATTTGTAAAACTTTATCTATTTATGATATTTTAAACACTAAAGTGAAAAAAATAGTATGCAGTTTCTACATAGACAAATGTGACGTCTGGTTCTCATGACTAAGGACATCGTACTGGTCCAAAACATGTCCCGTTTATTATTATAATTTCAATAATGCCTCTTACAAGTCTTACATGACAATGCCTCATTTAAAGTCATAAGAACGACAATATATATATTATTATATATTATTTGTATGCAATTCTACAAAAGCACAAACAATAATAACAAGTTCCAACTGTTCCAAGCCTTTTGTACCGAAAAATGCTTTTTAATTTAATACCATGCAATAATTGAAGATTTCCATGTTAGCCAACATTTCGTGCAAAATTGCGAATCACAAATTGCACCTCCATTGTTCGGCGGTTCTTTAAAAAATTAAAAGGTGCCCCGAGATAAAATTAGGTCTTTTTTGAGGTAATTTAAGGATCCAACTTATCTTTGAAACACTGAAACAATTCTCCCTAGAGCGGGGTAGACAAATTCACAATACATTTTATTTAGGGTGATACCACCTGCGTCATTTTGGCAAAGGGGGTTTTCGCTATACAAAAATACACTTTACCAACTTAATAATTAGGTATAGTTTTAACCGTTAATTGTTGTGTATTGTTATTTTTATTGCGTCAAATATCGATCCGTGCTCCATGTTTACGTCGCTGTTTGGTTATCTAAAACACGTTTCGAAAAAAAAAGAAGGCATAGACAATCTAGAAGGTAATGGCCGCGGCCGGTTTCAAGGGACTGGCTGGAATGTTACTGGATTAGAAGGAAATGGCGGGAATAGACGTGGTTATTTTTTATCGTTTTATTATCATGCTAAGGCAATTACTGGTACAGCCAGAGATTCTATAAAATCTTGTTTTGAGTTTTAATTTTAACTTTATAGAAACATATTCTAATCTAGTTGATACTATGTTAAGGTATTTTTATTTACAGTATTACTAAAAAGTTAAATATTATAAAGTGGTCTTCTAAAAGTACTTGATTAAGGTAAATGTCCTCGTGCTTGAACTGACCTAATACTAGGCACTTAAACCCATACGAAACCATATGGCAGATATAATGTATTGATTGGCTTATTGACAGGTCAATGAGATAATAAATTACGTATTAATAATCTTATGTAGTAAAGAGGGGTGTCGTATAGGAACGTTTACCTTATAAGTTTAGGAAACCTCGAATTTACTCTGTACCTACTACCTACCTAATTGTAGAAAGATAGCTTTAATCAAACACTTTTCCAAAAAAGGTAATTCAACATATACTTTGTGACGCGAAAACCCGGATTTCCTCAATGATTCACAATCTTCAGTACCCTTTCCATGAGTTTGCAATGTTTGCATTACCGTACTCGCTAGCGACTACGTAAACGCTTTAGTATGGTCAAAAGTACAGCGCCTCTGCCGGTTACGCAATAGAAATAGAACTAAGAATCGCCATACTAAATCGTTTACGCAGTCGCTAGCGAGTACGGTAATGCAAACATTGCAAACTCATGGTAAGGGTACAGGAAAAAAGTTACTATAGTATATAGTGGTCACTAAAGTTATATAGTATTTTCCTTACTCTTTGGGGTAATTCCATTTTCACTCCATCCGGACCAAAGACTACAATATATATACTAAAGTATAGACTGGTAACTCTACCGTTTTAGGAAACTGGATGATAGTGCTGCCATCTATCCCTCGTGATGTGTAAATTGATTTACACACGCACACACACATGCATAGTAGGTAATACATACACATATAAAACATTCATTCAATTAGTTTGACACATCTTAGAAGTTACGTAGAAATAAGTTTCTAAACGCGATTATGAAATTCATTGCGTACCTGTTTAGAAACTTATTTCTCTACGTAACTTCTAAGATATGCCACACTAGTCCATATTGGAGATTATAATAGGATAGAATTGGAATAGGTCCATATAAACAGAATAATATATTATCAATATTAAATAAAAAATCAAGTGAAACTTCATTTCATTGTTTATGTGTGTTATTATTATAAACAATATATTAAAAATAACATACATTGCATAAACAAAATCAAAACTAACTTGAATCTACAACAGGCCCCTTGAGGCATGGTACCTAAATTTTCTCGCTATATGGCAATGATCGCACGCGTTGAGTCCTTTGGAGTTCGCTTACCATAAGGTGGCCCGCACATATAAAAAATGCAGATACGTTGTATGAGGAAGTCACCAGGTTCGTCAGTCACCAGTTACTTCAAACATTTCACGATTTCAGTAAATAACTTGTGTGCGCTGGGACCCCATGGACCTCGAGTTTTCGATGCCAAAAGGTCAAAATTGTACTCACAGCCGAGGCCCTTATTTAATGAGCTGGAAACAAACAAATCAACATATAAGTATACGCAACCTATCTAACGGTAAGCAGTCATCATAAGATATTGACGCTTGCAACTCCCGAAGAATTACAAGCGCGTTGCCAACCCCGAAGTGAATTGAGGATTCACTGCAATTACACAAAAAGAAAAATTCAGATTGTCTCTCAACACAGCGCATAATTGGGAACTCTGGCGACTATACTGACCACTGTAACATCAAATTAGTACAAACAGACATAGTTTTGCTGTTATTATGGCTGCAATATTTTTACTCCAGTTGTTGCTCAAACCCTTCAAGTGATAACAATTCGCTTGTATCTTTTTCTTTTTTAGTAGGCACTCCTCCATATCCCTCCGAGAATATGACTGTGGTCAAAATTGTACGTCTATGCTTTAATTTTTCCGTCCCACAGTCCACTCTGATATCAACAAATCTAATCAATAAAAATAAATAAATACCTCGCAAGCATATTTTCTGGGTAGTGGTATACTTCAGTAAAATGCATTCTATAACCCTCCTGTTTGTGCTGTGATGACTGCTCTTCAAAATCAAATCCGCAACTGAGCTTCCCAGCCCTAACCTGTTTGAATCTTTAGGTGAGGACTTGGAAATCTGTGTAAGGGGTTCCTGCAATTGTGAAAGGAAAATAAATGCCAAAAATGAAAGAATTTACTTGATTAGACTTTATTACCTATTAATCTATTATAACTTAGTTGCTTCGTTTAAGTTTTTTGTTATGTTATTACTTTGTGGTGCACAATAAGTCATATTATTATTACATATCAATTACACAAATACAAATAATTATAATTTAATTACCTTTTCCGTGTCCACCCTTACAAAATGGCTACCGTACAAAACGCAACAATTCCTGTCCTGTGTCCTGAATGACATAGGTATCAGGTATTCCTGGATTACGAGTCCTGGCTCACTATTACATTCTCAAACTATGCGTATTACACTACTATGTTTTTTATTTCGAATATGGTGGCATTTAAATGAAAACGTAACTATTTTAAATTAAATTAAACGGATTTGTCAGTTACAGTTTTATAAATATATTTGAAGTTTTATTTTGAAAATTGTCAAAAGATGAAAGATGTCAACGTATAATATAAACGTTTCGTTACTCCCAAATTTAAGCTGATATACACTCATACTCCATAAAATTTTGCTCGTAACTTATAACGTAAGAGAGGCTGACAACATATATTTATCCATGTCTATGGGGTATTTAACTAGCACTCCAATCAATTTTCTGTTTGCATGAACTATTGATGAGGCTCAATTAGCTCGATGTTGTTATCACATAATTGTGTACATTACCTAAAAATGTAAATATTTTGTGTAAATTGGAACGATAAGGAAAAAACTCCTACTACCATAAATTTAGGTAGCAAATACGTCATCTAAATTAAGGCATAGACAAGTAAATGTAAAGGTTAATGTATACATAGTAGACAAGTTTGTGGTACTTGTTACAGTTGTTACAATGTGTACATTACCTAAACATAACTGTGTGCAGTACTGACATCTAACAGCATGAGTAAAAACGACGAAGTCCTTGGCTTGGTAAAGAAGACAAGCAGTACTTAGAGCTGAAGAGCTCGTTATTTTGTCACCAATATATAGATTGCAGCTCAATCTAAGCGTTCCATTTCTTTTCTTCTAAGTTGCCATAGCATGATCCGGACTTTATATTTAGGGGTAATATGTATGATCTAGTGTTGTAGTGTTAGAATTAAATAGATTTCCCCAACTTTTCCGTCACACCCTGCTAGGTATAACGGCGAGGGTACATCTGTCGGGGTGAACGAACTCGGGGGCGCGCGCGCAACCCCTGTACATGTTACCATAGACTATAGAGCGATAGTTGCGACCATAGACTATAGGGTGACAGAGGACCGAAATTATTGGACTTGGTTCTATCAAAAACAATACCGGGGTCAATCAACTGTGATTATACAATTCCTGAGTCACTCTTTAAAACTGTGATTTTATAGGGTTTAATTTTACTAAACATGAGTTTAAGTCAGCGGACGGATACCGGAATTTTGGTCCATACAAAGTACTTTTTCGTTCTTCGATTTATTCAGTTCTAAATAAACTGCATTAATTAATTCAAAATATTAGTGCTAAATTTTTCAAGGTTGTTTAAAAATACCGGTTGCGATCCCAAGCACTCTCCATACAAACTTTGTGCAAGTTTTTCTTCGCTTGTGTTTGCATTACACTTATGATTTTTGGTCAGTACGCTTATTTTTAGTTAGCTAGAACCTCAAGAAAAAAATGTTGTTTTTATTTTTTTGAATTATACTTTTTTTGAATTTGTTGTTTTTTTTTTGCTTGACATTCTTCGTATATCTAATAAACAAGCAAAATATATATATATGCGGGAGTGCCAAAACCGACGAATAAAACTTGCACAGAGTTTGTGTGGAGAAGGCCTCTACAGGCCCCTTAAGCATTGATTATAAACCCATTCTGATGTGGGTCATTTCTTGAGCATTCTAGAAGTCGATATTATAACATTTTTCTAAGAAACTCGATTACTGTTGTCTCCTTGCTTGCTGCTTGTTGGGACAAAATAACAATGGAAACTTGATTGATCCACCACCATTACTAGCGTTAGCTTGAGCCCATCATCCCTCCGATTACCTGCCATCTTGGATTCGAAAAAAACTCGGTCCAGAGGGTCAAGATTACGGAGAGTGAGGGCTGGTCTACTAAAAAACCATTTTCTACTAGAAAGCTCATGTCTAGCACATCTTGAGCCCTGGTTTAGTAACGACTGTATGAGAATGCGGATCAGGCTATTGTTGGTTGGTCTGTGGCGATTTATTTATGCTTTGTGAACAAGGATCGCTGTGATGGCTGCGCTCACGCATTGGTTAGGGTTGCCACCAAAGATTTTCTTTAGGGAAGGGGGACAAAGCGGGGATGGTGGTAATTTTTTATTAAGAAGAGCATCTATACTATGACACAGGGGGAGGGGGCAAATGCCTATTCCCCGTATCCGTGAGGTGTACTCCGAACATTGAAATCCGAAATTCATATCGTGCCGTCCCCTTCACACTCGTGTTATACGTTATAAGAGTGGAAGGGACGGCACTATGTGAAGTTCGGATTTCGATGTTCGGAGTACACGCCTAGAACACCAACTAAATATGTAGCTGCACCGGAAAGGGCTATAAATGAACTTCATTACTGGCCGTGAAGACGTGATCGACTTGAACTAGAGACCACCACATTAAACTTAAATGTCCTCTTTCTTAAACATGCTTACATCTGCGAAGAATTCAAAGGTGTGCTGTGAAGTCCCCCTAACCGCACTGTGCAAGCGTGGGAACTAGGTACTGCAAGATCATATATGATCATCATAGATGAGAGGAAGCCCGAATCAGCGTCAATGAAAACATTAATCTGTGATCCTGTGCTTGATATTATTCTTATACTCGTATAACCTGCCATTTCAATATGTAAAACCTTATGATGATCCAATTTAAGACGATGTGATTAATTTAGAACAGTGACAACCCTAGAATCCTTCTGAGAAATCACGTAATCTCCCATAATGGAGGGCATTGGGAGTCGTGAGGCGGCTCCATAAAGAACCTTAAAAAAACAATCCTTTGTCTATGAAAATATCTATTCTATGGTCGGATTATGACTGGCAGGATACCATTTATCAGTCTCTTTCTAGCAATTGTGTTAGGGCGGGAGATACAGATGGACTAATAGACCATTAATTGACAAACTGCGTCTAGTTCTAATGTTGATAAAATTGCATATTGCAAAGGTTACCACTAAAGAAATTATACTTATCTTAAAATTGTATATTGGCAGCATGTTTTTAACTCATTGGTAGTTCTTGATCAGGTTTTCTTGTATCAGTGTATCTTGGCTTTAAGAAATCTTATTGTTTTCGTAATGTAGTATAAGGATACCTATAATAAGTTACTAGTTCAATTACTTTTCACCAGTAAGCAGAATCTTTATTAGAATGCCCAAAATTACGTTGTCACCAATGTCACCATTATACCGTTTATAGACATCCATGACATAACAGCAAGAATGTTAAATGACTAGAAGGAGACGAGAGATGAGATGGACGATAACGGCTGAATGAATCCTGTTCTAAGCCACTTTTTTAATATGTTGCCTTTTTATCTGTGCGTTGGTAAGATGGATTAGTATTAACGAGTGTATTGATCGGAAAATCGAGTATTGTTATTAGCTAATACTAAAACATACTAAGCTAGACAGTTGTGAGACCGAGCGTTGCTCGGCGTGTTCCCTGGTACCTAGCTTAGCTTGATTGTTTGCTAGCCATTGTTTTCCCCCCGAAAACCACCACAATCAAGTATTCCAGTGTTTAAATCGCCCGCGTGGTCGTGTCGGTGGTTTCCCCAGGCTACTCTCCAACCGTGCACTCCTATTGTTTTATTGGACCTGTCAATGGAGGTACGCTCCAAAACTAGAAGGAAAAAAAAAGATTTTCACATTTATAGCCCAGAGGGCTAAACGCTAACCAGAAACGAAGTACCTTTCTCCTTCTCTGATGCTCGAAAGAGCAAGTGCGACGCAGACGCAGATCATATTCATCAAAACATACGCCCACGTAACAAAAACTTTTACTAAGTAGGTACTGTTACTTGAATTAACTTTTGCTTTCGTTTGTTTCCTTCTAAATATGGCTACTTCCGCCAATTGATACCATATTACCAATAACCTTGACATAAAATACGTGTAATGGCGTCAATATTACACGAATATTGACATTATTATTTAGTATACCGGAAATCAGAGTTTGGCTTGAAACATAAAAAAACTTACGTTGTCGTTGAGCTCACTGAATTATTTTCCGCGTACAATTCGTTCATTGCGTTAGAATTTAATTGCTATTTCAGGAGTTGTTGCTTTTTCATACAAAATTACACGTCATTCAAAGATTATTTCCGGGATAAAAAGTATCATACGTCCTTCTCCGCGACTTAAACTATCCCGTACTAAATAGCATCTAAATTTTAAGTCGTCCTCTCCCGGCGAAAAAAATATACAATGCCATTCTTTTGTTATCTGCCCTGGGATCCCAGGGACTGGTAGACGACGGGTTGGGGGTTAAAAAGGTTTTCACAAAATGCGCTAGATTTTGCCAATGCGTCTTCCGTCATCGATTTAGAAAACTTTTTAAATTGAAAGGATCACAAATTCACTACACTGAGCGAAAAAAAACTAATTATTAGTAAGTTTTAGTGAATCCCAGGACAAGGAGATTATATACTGACGGTTACAAACCAGTTTTTGATAATAGTAGTTATTTACTAATACCAAAAAAACTAAACTGATTTGTAACCGTTAGTATATAATCTCCTTGTCTTGGGATTCACTAAAACTTACTAATAATTAGTATTTTTTTCGCTCAGTGTAAGGCCTTCAAAGAAATTACCCTGTCAAATAAACTACCATATCAAGTCGTCGAGTCTTTAGGCACGTTCGGCTTTATGGTCGTGACGTCACTTCCTATTACATCATAGGCACGCGGACCCTAGGTAAAAAATACGAGGATTGATTAAATGCCTATATGGACTTCGGCATGCTTCAATACATATGTATTCATTCGCGTGCTTTTGGTCACTTTGGTTAAGGCGCAGGGTAGGGCAAGGCCTTTTGGCACTAACAAATATAATATTTTTTAGATATGCGAAGATCGTGATGTGAAAATTTTCAAGAAATTCAAAAAACTTGAATTTAAACTTTCGTGAGACATGTTATAACTTTATTTTACTAAACGGTTAAAACTCACGTATTAATTGTCACTTCGGGCGACATGTTTCGAACTCTCTGAAGAACTCCCGAAGAGTTCGAAACATGTCGCCCGAAGTGACAATTAATACGTGAGTTTTAACCGTTTAGTAAAATAAAATTCAAAAAAGTTCAAAATAAAAAAATAAAAAAAAAAAATTAAAAAAAATTACATCACGAAATAGCTATCAGAAAAATAAGCATACTGACCAAAAATCATAACTTTAATGCAAACACAAACGACGTAAATCCTGCACAAAGTTTGTATGGAAAGAGCTTGCCCTACCCCTCCTCTTAACACAGTATAACCAAGATCATCATCATCCTCCTAGCGTTATCCCAGTACAGTTGCATCCTGAAGGATGCCTGGGGTCCGCTACCTAATCCCAAGATTTGGCGTAGGCCCTAGTTTTTACGGAAGCGACTGCCATCTGACCTTCCAACCCCAAGGGGAAACTAGACCTTATTGGGATTAGGCTTTGTCAAGTGAGTGGGCAACTTGACTGTTAGAAGTTCTCAAACCGCCCGAAGGCCTCCAACTTGGCTTAAAGACTGCTGCCATAGACAGCAACCGGGATCAACGGCTTAACGTGCCTTCCAAAGCACGGGAGCGCTCAGTTAGTAACCACTCAAAGCGGTCACCCATCCAAGTCCTGACCGCTGCCCACGTTGCTTAACCTTAGCAAGCGCACGCGGTACGCAGGCGCCGCTGGGCCACGAGCGCTCCACAGTATAACCAAGATATGCTATATTATTTTTTCTATGGTCATCTGTTTGTTGTTGCCTGGTTATGATACAATAGTGCGCTTTATAGGCATTTTCCGCAAGTCGACATCCAGCGTGCCGCTTTATACACTGCGCCAGGCATGGCAATCCGGTACAGCGGTTAGTAGTGTGGGTGACACAAGGTACGGCATCAGTCTATCGATGGTAGGCAGTCGTAAGTGACGTCACTTGTGTCACGAATCGGATTGCTACTTATTTAGACCAAACAAACATATAGGGTAGTTCTTGTACGCTTGCATCTCTAGAAAGCCAACCGACCAGCTTTTTTAATTTGTAATTCGCTGTATTACGAAATAAGTGTTTTATGAGAAACAAGCAAAAAAAAGTTAATTACTCTGAATATTCTGAAGATAGGTGCTATTTATCGTATTTTTCCTACTTTCTTATGTATTCATAGCCATAAGACTTGACTTGAAGAAGAAAGTCAATCTTTATTGATTAGCAACATCAATCAACAATAAAAATATTTAATATTCATAACAACTTACTCTAACCGGCGAACGGCAGGACTCGTAACCTTTTACGACTACTAAAAGCTTTTTTTAAGAACACTCCTGACGGGCAGAGGCCTCATTTGAATGCCTCAGCGTAACGTCTAAACACGTTTTAAAAAAAGAATATGGGAAAAGGACTAGTACAAAATCAGTGTCTTAGAAAAAAACAACCTGCTCTATGGAACAGGCTTCAACGGTCGCCCGCTATCTCTTTCTAATCATTGGTCTCTGTCGCGCGAGGCTTCGGAATAAATGGAAGAAAAGTAGTTTACTTTTGGGTTTTGGAATTATCTTTAAGATCTTATAGATTCAATAAGTGCAAAAGCAATTACGTTAGAAAAAAAGAAAATGTCACATTAGAAAAAAAATGTTATAGGAGGTATTGTATATTTTTCAGAGCAAGAACATTTTTAACATATATGTACAGCATATTAGTAAATGTGTACAAAAAATAGTAATGTCTTAATCAATTTATAGTAACTTTTTAGTTTTAGAATAGTAGACACAGACAGTGATTAGTTTTTGTCAACTAAAATCAGGTTTGTGAGAGCAAGCACTTGTTGTTTATCTAAAAGCACTTATTTTTTTGGTTAGATTAATGAATCAGTAATTAAAAAGTAAGAAACAAGCGTTTAATTGTGGTTTAACCGCGTTAAAGAATCATGCGTGAAGTCCCTACGAATTCAAATTTAAAATACGAACACACCACACCACACAGGAAGGCCGTTAAGACGTTGGCGTTTGAAATAGGAACGGGATTTGAATTTCGAAAGAAATCGTTTACTTTTTTAATAAGTACTTTAAAGTGTCAAATACGGGAGGATAGTGACGACTAATGTGTCGTAATGTTGCAACTCACAGTTTACTTCAGAAATTAGAATCAACGAGTCACAATTCTTTGATATTTTCTGGACATTGGTCAATATTACTTGGTCTTTGAAGTTTACATTTTTACAGAAAAATCTGTAGAAATAAGAAAATTTTCTGAACTGTTCGGTGTTTTGATCCGGTTAAATCACGCTCTAAGATTTTCAAGAAAGAAATAGCACAAATATTGTATGTATGTAACAGTGCAAAATAAACTGCGACTGCACCAAATAATATTGATTGACATTTTAATTTTTTTTTACAAACAGCGCGGGAACTTCGGAAACTCGAGCGATAGACAGCCACAGCTTGCGTTTCGGCAAAGGCAATCCATTCAGCCGGGGTCGTGACCTTTCCCGTGCGAATCTGTATCATCTGATTTGTCTATTGTTGTTTTTTTTTCGTTTCTCAAGCTTCCGCATCGCTTTGTGCAAATTTAGGGGTATTCTTGAATCCGAACGGTATTCTTGTAACTCGTGTCGCTTGGCGTTAGAGTTGCAGTTTGCGTAACTTGTTTTATGATAATTGCAATAAATTTAAAGGCGCGAAATTGTTGCTATTCTCTATGGTCAGACTTCCCAGGAAGCTGCGTTACAATAAGATTAGGGTTGTCCAAGATCTCGATTTGGACAGATGTTTTTTTTTCGATCTTATTTTAGACAGATGTCAGTGGGAGAGTTGTCAATATAAATAGTTACCATGCATTATTTATACTTATATTATCATTTATTTAATTTTGTTTGAATGCTCCTGATCTAGTTTCATTGATACAATACAATACAAATATTTGTTATTGTTCACCAAAAAATAAATAAAAGGAAAAACAAGATCTTGATGGTAGACAAGAGGCGGTCTTATCGCTAAAAAGCGATATCTTGCAGACAACCTTGATAATGTCAACATTGATAATGATGCAAATGATGCAATATAGTGTTCTAAAACAGTTGCATTAGACCAATCTAAAATTTGTTAAAAATTAAAATAAAAGTCTATAAGAAATCTCATATTTATTTTCCCGGTAAACAGTTGCATTAGACCAATTTAAAATTTGTTAAAAATAAAAAAAAAGTCTACCTACGTCTATAAGAAATCTCATATTTATATTCCGCGGCAAACAGTTGCATTAGACCAATTTAAAATTTGTTTAAAATTAAAAAAAAATCGTCTATAAGAAATCTCATATTTATTTTCCGCGGTAAACAGTTGCATTAGACCAATTTAAAATTTATTAAAAATTAAAAAAAAAAACGTCTAAAAGAAATCTCATATTTATTTTCCGCGGTGATCTTTCGCCTTCTCAACATACGTTTACTTTAAAAGTTTAACCAAAACATTCCAAAGCTCCCTAGTAGTTGTACTTGTCGCTTGAGCTTAAAAGCTCAAATTAGCGTCGGGCGTTGACCTTGTCGCCAGTCTAACTTTATCAACGCAGGATGTAGGCAATAAACACAACAAACTGTGCGTGTACGCAGCTTTGTCTTGCCTACTGCGGAGGAGCTAAGAGGGTTCTGTTTTATGACTTTTTTTAATACCATGTCGGTAGCATAGAAGCATTAAAAAAAAATCCGTGTTTTTTAAAGCATACAAGCGTATGACGTTTTTAAGCTTGATAAGCGGTTACCTGGTCTATAGAAGAAGAAGAAGAAGAAGAAATACATTTATTTGGTGTAAATAAAGAAAAACAATAACAAAATATAGATAAAAGAAAAAATATAGAAATATAGATGCCTGCGATGCGATGCGAATATATATATATAATTTTAGATATAAGGATAGATATAACATATAATGACACTAAACGGATTACTCCGAGCTTTCACAAAAGCTACTACATTATATTATAGCATAGCTAGTCACAATACATATTACAATTTAATATATAATTCGTAAATAATGACATAATAAAATAAAAACATAAAATATATCTAATTAAAATTAACCTACAAACTAAAATCTAATTATAAAACTAACTTAAACTATTAAAAGAAAAAATAAAACTTAAAAATCTAAAAAAGGCCCCCGTGGCATGGTGCCAAGAACGCTGGCAGCGTTTCCTCGCTGTATGGCGATATATAATTATGCAAAATTACTCTTTTTTATACCACGTCGGTGGTAAACAAGCGTACGTCTCGTCTGACGGCAAGCGGTCTCATATCACTAATCTATATTATCATCATATCACTCTTAACAGTGATATGATAGTCAGAAAATGACGGTTGAGATGAGACTCACTTGGAAAAACAAACACGAGACATGACTCAAATAGTGACCTTTCCAAGTGGGAGTCAACTGTTAAGTGATATGACAATTAATGTGCATAAAGCAAAATTCATTCAGTGAAGACGAGTAACATTTAATATTAAATAATTACACGGGTTATTGTTGTATAAATTAAGTAACTAGCCTACATTTGCAAAAAAATACATTTAAAAAAATTGCACAAAAAAATATGCAAAGCATAAACAAAACGTTGAACTAAACTAGTTTCTATTGTCATAGACAAGATTCCGTGACAATAGAGCGCGGAATAGACAATAAACCACCCTTTTTAAGGAAGGTGCCGACAATGGGCTACTTTCTAGCAGGTTAGTTTGACACAACTTCATTTTTATTCATTAAAAAAGTTCTAAGTTCTTTATGGTTCCCACGGGATGGGACTAGAGTAATTAGCATTATTGTTTTTGCGCGCCGTTTTTTTTTGTAGTTTAAAAAAGTAAGGGATATAAGCATAGTTATTACCATTTCATTAGGTTAAAACCACTTAGCCTGGACAATCTGGATAATTACGGTATTAAACCCCTAGTCAAATCAGCAACTTTTTATTAAATGTCAAAAACGATTTGTTAATATGAAGTTTGTAGGGAAATACTGTCTTAGTGACGTCGCTAAGTCAGTGTGAGTAGGTTTGTTCAAATCAGCGTCCTTATTAAATCTATATGCTTATAAAATCTTTCAATTAGCTAAAATAAATTAATAATTGATGTTTATCGAGTATTTTCGTTAGATCTTTTATTAGTCAAGTAAAAAATAATTTATTTTTACCTTAGTTTAATACCCTATTAGAAAAATGCATTTTTATATACGTGTAAGATTGGCCACAAATATATTTATATTTATTTCATATTTATTTATATATATTCAACATTGTTTAATTTATTCAATTTATAGTTTGAAATCACGAAAAGTTTATGGGCCAAATTTTCTGCCGGTGAGTGTATATTTTTTTTAAATAGAACAAGAATTAAGTCTGCTTGGATTCTGTGTTGCTAAAAGCTTTGCTTTTTTCTTTAGACAACCCCTTCTGTCACCATCCATAGGTAGAAATTAGATCTTTTTCATGCATAACTGTCCAACTATTGGCCTCACAGATGGAGGTTGTATGTGATTGGCCGTAATTTCATCTGTCAAAGCCAAAGGCTCCGTAATAACTCTTCACTCTTGATTATACTGGTAAGCTGCCTTCATTATACAATAATTATAATCATGATTGGTCCACCGACCTGGCAGGAAATATGTCCAGCCAGCTTCCCTAATAGCTCCTTCATATTAGGGCAAGGCCAATTCATGGGAACTAATCGAAGATATTGAAGTTTGAGCTTCCAGTTTGAAGATATAATGTCGAATTACACTACACAAAAATTACTGATAAGGTTTTTAGGGTTCCGTAGTCAGAATGGCAAAAACGGATAGGCCTTTAAAAATGATATAGAGGTTACTATGAAAGTTTTCCATTTAAGTCAATCGTTGGTGAGATATTAGCTCCCAAAGTCGTACAAAATGTGTCCCCCCGCTCTAATTATCAAACTATGAATATTAAAATTCTGAAAAAAATTGAGGTGGTGTACAATAATAAATACTTTCAATGAAAATTGGTTTGAACAAGATGGAATTAAGGGTTTATGAGTTATCACTGAAAAACTGTCTTGCCCAAATAAAAGGACGTAAGTGCCGTGACTTCCCTATGAAAATACGACCTTTTTTGATTCAAGGTATTAAATAGAGTTTTGAAATGTGAACTAGTAGGTGTCGGTACGGAACCCTCGTTGTGCGTGATCCGACATGCACTTGGCGGGTTTTTTTCTGAACTTTTTTCAATGTCCTATATTGCACATTCAATTGACCGTTGGCTATCAGCAAGGCTGAATATTTATAATTGGAAGCGATAATGTAACGGCCATCGTGTTTTGTTTAGATTACGTAATCGCCATCCTGTGTTGTACAAAGTTCATAATATTATTGTTAAAATAGATTTATAAATAAACATAACATTGTATGTATATTTTGGAGCAGTGGCGGATCAAATCAAATCATTCCTCATACTCATACACATTTATTAGTAAAGCCAATTGACATATCAACAGAATTTGAAACAATGGGCCTCATGTCATGGGCCTGAAACTGAAATGACGGAATTTTGTAAGTTTGATATAAAGTAATCCCTAACTAATACGGTATTAAACCCCTAGTCAAATCAGCAACTTTTTATTAAATGTCAAAAACGATTTGTTAATATGAAGTGTGTAGGTAAATACTGTCTTAGTGACGTCACTAAGACAGTGAGAGTAGGTTTGTTCAAATCAGTGTCCTTTTTAAATCTTTATGCTTATAAAATCTTTCAATTAGCTAAAATAAATTAATAATTGATGTTTTTCGAGTATTTTCGTTAGATCTTTTATTAGTCAAGTAAAAAATAATTTATTTTTACCTTAGTTTAATACCCTATTGTAGATTGTTAACCAAGGGTTGAAAGTTGAAACTGTTG
Organism: Cenopis cana; assembly: GCA_951800055.1. NCBI lineage: Eukaryota > Metazoa > Arthropoda > Insecta > Lepidoptera > Tortricidae > Cenopis > Cenopis cana. The sequence goes on along the minus strand of OX637498.1, from coordinate 2,749,362 downwards.
AAAGTGACCCATTTTAACTCATTAAGAGTTGAGAAGAGAGAGACTTCTCACTTAGTTTGAGCGCAAATAGTTCAAGGGTGAAATTGGATGCTTTACTTAATACTCTACTTTTTTTTATTTCGACTATGAGGAAAGTAAATGAGGAGTAAAAGGGAATGATATTCTAAGGATTCAGTAATAAAAACGCATTGCAGTAACCAGCAGCCCTAGCCAAAAAATATACTTTCCATCTTAGGACCGGAAAAGCGATTTTCCACCCGGCTGCCTACACATGGAAATGGGACTTTCCGACTCGGAGAAATGAAAACAAGCAAAAGTAGTCATTTAGAAAAATTACAAAAAAAATCTTGAACTAAAACTAGACCTAAAAATAAAACTAAATTACATATAAATTAAAACTAAGCTAAAACTAAATATAAAAAAATTGCCTCAGATCGCTGCCAGGCCGGAGTGTGCCCAGAAGGCTGGCAGTATTGCCACGTTGTACATGTACATAAACATAATTATATTTTATGTCACACCTGGACATAAAGTGGCCATTATCGCACGCTCCGCGCGCGAAAAAACCCACTTACTGGCCAGGGGGTGACATAAAATTTTGTACTTACCACGGGCGATAATAAAGAAAGCCTCAGATCGCATATTTATCGCCCTTGCCTTCGGCTCGGGCGTAAAATACCTGCGATCTGAGACATTCTTTGTTTTATCGCCCTTGGTAAGTAATGTACTATTACTGTCGTCATATTACATGTATCATTTTCTATTTCTTCGAAGTCCCATTCACGATTATAATTAAGTATATAAATGTATAGACCCGTGAGAACGGAGATGTTATGTGATGAGATTAAAATATTCTATTGCTTGTAATATCTAAACCAGTTATATTTATCTATTTGACTAATGATCTATTAGGATTTTTGTAGATAACTATATTTATTTCGTTAAATTAAGGGTTAAGGCCGGGTTATAGTAAAAATCTGATTTGGTAAACGGTTTTATTTCGAAATACTACATATTAAAAATGTAAAAAAATACGATGTTATATTTGAGACCTTTATCTAGTGCCGTCGGATGTCCATTACACAATTTGCAAAACTTTGTTCGATAGAAAAAAAATTCCAAACATACCTCTATTTTCTATCTTAAAACTCATTTTATTTCAATCTTAGGTAACATGATGAGTAGAAAATAATACTAAAATAAACGTATTTGATGGTATGAGGGATGTCGGGATTAATATTGTTAATATAGTAAGCCATGTATTTTTCTCACCCAAAAATGTACTAAAAATTTACGAAAATTACGCGCACAGTTCCGTAGAGTGTGGGATGGTCAATTGCAAACTCACGCGTGTTAGAGCGGGACATTTGCAATGGAAGAACCTCGCCTTAAGGCGCTACACTGAGAAATTTGGAGACTTTGAAACGCTGTCCTGCCCAGACTAGCAAACAGTAGGGGCTGATTTTCAGATATATGATTCTTGACTATATGATTGTGGTACTGACAATAGCGAAACATGATTGCTTAAAATTTTCTCGATAGAAAATAAATTCAAAGTCGAGTCTATATTTTCCTTTTTTTCCTCAGCCTACTAAAACAACGCATTATTAAAAGACACGATTAAGTTAATATGATGGTGTTTTACCTCATCTAGATACTGACAAGAGGAAATTTAATAAACCTGCACACAGTCAGATATTTAACGAGATTTGTCTAAAAAGCCATTCTCGGAGAGGGTTGCATCCCGTTTTGTCGCGAGCGAAAAACAAAGGGTGTCTCTTTCAATCGATATATCGCCTTAACATGAAAATTTGTTTTAATTTAGTAAGGAAAACGTTGACAGGTATACCTACAAACCTATTGGTGAGTTATGGCTGTATACTATTGTTTATTATAACTGTAATTGTTGCTATATACGTTTTGATGTAATTAACAATGTTTTCCTAATAGGCAGAACGATAATTAAAATACGTTACATATTAATAGTATAATATATCTATTATGTATGTATTTATTATTATTTTCTCAAAAATAGTATGAAATGTTCTCATAACATCTGTGAAGATAGTATCCGAAAGTGACTCATCCTGGATAGTTACCAGAAGTGTCCAGGAAATCACACCTACTGTCCAGGAAGTAAGTATGTAAATCCCATTACATATCATAATATTTGAATTTAGAACTAGAAGATAAAAGTTGGCAGTAATTGACATTAAAAAAAATGTAGGTACCATGGAGGTTGACGTGTCCGTATTGCACGATGTGTATTGGCGGGAAATACAGTTCAATCATGTTTTTAACTATTTCGAGACTAATTTAGAAATTAACATGAATAGATTGAATGAAATTAAATACTAATACTAAACATAAAATAAATACGATTTTATTTACGATTAATTAAAAACGATTTTATAAATCTATTCTATTGGGGTTGTGGTTGTGGCATGGCATAATATCAGTGTCTTAACACAACATCTAGCTAAAAAAAGTTGCCATTGTATTTTGACGGGATTGACTTCATTGATTTAATATATACAGAAGTATAATTGCTAAAAATGAGTTTAGATGAATCAGATTGCGATACATACACAGATCGCACTAGGTACTGAAAAAATTACTTTCACCCAAGTCTAAGGTGGTATTTGACCATTTATAAAAAGTTCATCAAGTGGAAAGCGGAACATGAAAGTACAAGTTGGTCAGAATGCAGGTACTATTAACCATTGTTCATTCAATTTGTTTTATTTTTGAGAAAAGCACTATACAAGCTTCGACCGTAAGTGCCATCCTGGCCTCGTATTATAGCCGGACCTCGCCTTCGGCTCGGCCGGCTAACTCATACTCGTCCAGGATGGCTTACTTACTGGTCTCTGCAGTAATGTACTATTCCTCCTACAATAGCTTCGTAGCTAGCCTTGTATTCATGTAGTCTTTGTTAAATCCATAGACATAACATTTAACCGAAACATTCCATATTCGAACTGTAAACTCAAACGGCCGGTCTAAGTTTAAAACTAAGTCGTTTCAGCGGTGACGTCACTAACGGTTTTGAGTGTCGCTGGTCTCTTTCACGTCTAGGTAGGAACATTGAGACAGCGATATGCCTGCATCCCCAAATGTGTGATATGTTTAACAAAACGGGACTTTAATTGTAGATTGTTAAAGTTTATATTTGAATGTAGATTTGAGAGTTTATCATGGATGTTGTTAATTTGTTAAGACTTCAGATGAGTATTAAATAGTGTCTCCTGTTTAAGCGTCAGATTAAATTTATATTTTTTTCTTAGATATTCTTTATGCAGGTTCCTAATGTTATCTTATCAGAATATTTCTTTAACGCGAATATTTTTTTTATTGTTTTATTGTAGATAACCTAGGTATACATACTTATATATTCGTATTTTATACTGTTCAAGTTATTATTTAAAAAATCATAAGCGTTTTTTTTCACATTATCGGTTAGAAAGTACGTAACTAAAAGTGACATGGAAAAAATTCTAGCTCAAATGTCGACGTTGTATTGAAATCTGTTCATTTCGCCTTCGTATTGTCTTTCAGTCATTGTAAAATATTTTTACGAGAGCAGTAAAACAATGACCACTATAATGGTCACAAGCATGTTTGTACAAATTTAAAAACACCACAATGATCTCATTGTATGTATCTAACATAATATTAACTGGGGCACTGTCTGCGACATATTAGTTTTATCGCTTAAAAGAACTCGGAATTAGGTCGCGTTCAGTCCACAGACTAATAATTAGGTTCTTTATTGGGCATCAAACGCAAAAAATAGTCAAAACAAATAGACATCTAAAGCGAGTATTCCAAACTTCCTAATAAGGAAATATATATTTAAGGTAGTTAGGTAATAAGGTAACTAATATAACAAATACAAAAGTTAAATAAAAAAAAGTTTGGTTTGTATTATAGGTATTTGTTGTGTAAAATATTTGTTACCAAACTCAATCACCCAAAAACGACTGAACGGATTCTGACCCGTCGTCTACCAGTCCCTGGGATACCAGGGCAGATAACAAAAGAATGGCATTGTATTTTTTTTTCGCCGGGAGACGACGGCTTAAACTTTGTATACAAAGAGTCTAATAGCGTAACTAACACATATAAAACTTTTCACCCCGAAATTCATCCTAAGAGTTGAAAAAGGGCACAAAAAGGGAGTGGAATTTTATATGAAATCGCGGAAGTTAGTAGTAAAACGAATGTATTATCATTATTTTATTGTCTTTGGATTTAATTATTTGGATTTACTGGTTTTTAAAATGTTTACACTGACATCTGTATATAACATCATTATTCATTATTTCAATAATTAAGTAGATAATTTTGACAATTAGCAGGTAAGATATTTTATGTAACTTTGATTTCAAACACAATGTAGGTATATTGTTATTGGAAATAAATGAAATATTGAGGTTTTTTTTAACCTGTAAAGTTTCTACTGCTGGATCTAGGCTTTACTTCCACTACTTCTACATTGATACTCAATAAGATAAAAAAATTGTTTTTTTTTTTTCAGTTTTTCGATTCAACCATGGAACCCAGACTAAGATCTGTTGATGGCCTATGATCTAACAAATGACTCAACTGATAAGCGGATATACTGACCCATTTAGATCAATTGACATTTAGGCCAAGGAAGCTGTCAGACATAGACAAGATAAAACAGGGTGACAGTTCATCTTTTCTCGAGTTAGGTATAGTTTCACATAATTTACATAATTTTTAAGGACACTGCAAGCGGAAACGAACTATAGAGTATAGAGAATATTTGAATATTTTTCTTTCTATTCTTTTCTTCTCGAGTGCGTTGGTTATTTAGTAGGTAGGAATATTCTTTTGATACAAAGATTACAATACAATCACTCACAATACAATCAATTGAACCACCATGTAATAGCCCGAATGTAGGAATTCATTAACAATTAAATCACAGGAAAACATTTCATGGACATAACGGACATTTGGTAGTGATTCTTTGGAATCGTGAAGGCTAATTATTTTTTCTGCACTTGCTATTGCAGCATACCTCCGCGATTTCAAAGGAGAATAGGTCTTACTTAATCGACATAAGGACCTTGGAATGTCATAAAAGCTGCCCAAATTCGAGGATGCCAGATTCCATTCAGCCAGTCATAATTAAAACATTAGTCAAAGAGTCTCGAGAGCATCCTGTTTCTGGACGAATACCAATATGGCCGGTTGTCAATTGAAAAAGGCGGCAAAATTGCAAAAGATTTTTTATCGGGTGAGTTATGGCAGTTTTTGCGGTGTCTAATTATCTTAACGGCTTTCTGAGTGTTAGGTTTTCATAAATGGATGGAAAATATGGATTTCATTTTTACGTCCTTTCTCATGACTCTTATTTAGTCTGTTTTGCCTTTGGTTAGAACAACTATCTGTTCTCCAGTGTCTTTTCTTTGTCTCGTTTTTAACACATGATTATATTGGTAGCAAAAAATAAGAATTCACGTATGAACAAATTGGAATATTTAAGTGCGGTTTCGAGTTATTTTATTAGATCAGGGTTGTCTCTGTTTGTTGTTATAATTAAGAGCAATCTCAGAAACTCGAAGACTGGTTACATTCAGCCAGTCATGTTCTCAATTACTTTTTCTCACCGGATGTGGCATCAACGCCTTATCCTTTCCGGTCAGCTCGGACAATGGGAACAAATTTATCTTGTTTATGCGCTTTTTCATCTGTGGTTTGACATTTACATTGAATTTGAACTGAATGTGAAATGTTCGGAAGCTGACTGTTGATTTTGATAAAACAATATCTAAAAGTGCATGATTTTAATATATGAAATAATATATAAAAGTAAAAAAAATCTTTAAACAATAGTTGATTTGATATTTAATCTACTTTTTATAAATTGTAGTTTATTAAGTCTTAGTTTTAATAAATAGTAACGTTGTATGGCTTTTTAAAGCCGTTGGTTGTAAGTTGTAAACCAATATTTGACTAAACATGCAAAATTTCATGTTCCAATGCGTACGCCATATGTTTGCCAACGCGTGAGGGCGCGAGTGGGAGGTCCGTACATACATATTTCATACATACATACAATATGGCGTTAAGCTCGGAATAAGCTATGCGGGTGATGGTCTGGCAACAAAAGTACTTATACAGTATTATTAGACACATGCCATCTGCGTATAACAACAAAAAGAAAAGAACATGGATTTTTCTCTTTATAGCACTCAAAACTACAGTTAAGAAAAGACGCGCTGTGTAAGAACCAAAAACATTTAAGTTAGTTTTCTAAACACATGGTACAAGTTACGAAGCTTGTCTGACAGAAATCTCTCTTTTACGATAAGGTCATAGTCTAAAAACGATAACTGAAACCATAAAGAACTTAAAAATAAGAAATCAGACTTCAGACACCGATAAAGCGATATCTCAAAAAACTTCTAATCACTGCCCTTGAACTGTGCATCATAAAAAACCTAACACGTGTTCGAAGTTCGAACCGTTTGAAAAACGGAACGCAAAATTAACCTGCCGCCGGGGAAATTTAAAAATAAACTTGTCCCATAGACATTTTAGTACTAACGATACGTCAAGTTCCTCGGAATAACAGCAAAGTTAAGTTTGCAGCACTCTGGAACCAATTTCGATTTTTCGTTCGGGATTCTGGATCGTGTTTGTCTACTCTACTCTACAGTTAACGACCACACAGACATTCTTAGAAATGTCAGGTGATTTTGGGTTTCCGGCAAAATGGGCTTTTAAGTTGGTACTTGAGAGAATTGAATGGTACCATCGTATGTCACTTGTTTCATAGCTGAAAAAATAGTAAACCGCATTATTTTCAATCAGATCATCAGATGTACAGAATCGGAATCAGAATGTCATTTATTGCTACACTTCAGGATGTTCATAAAAATCTGAACATGCACTAGAACCTTGACTATTCTACAGTTCAGATGTTTATGAGCATCTCGTTCTTTCCGTTGTATCAGATAACTGCAACTATTTCTGTACAGAGCAACATTACTATCAATTATGAATCGATGCTGCACAAATATTTAAAAAAAATACCTCGCATAACAGGTATTTAAGAAACTCAATTGAGCTATCGACATGTCCGAATTTACACAAAGACAATTCAACTCAATAAAGAACCTCTTTCAAAACGTGAATGAATCCATACTGCGCTCACTTGTTTTCAAAATGGCGTATGTTGTTTGTAAAGTCATTTTACTTTCGTCTATTGAGAGACTGAGGTTGAGGAGCGGAAACCGTGGGCGACCGCAGGAATCAGGCTTGGTTGCTTCTATATCCCTTGACGTGAGCAGTGCATGGCTGTGACCAGGAGTATATCCGTCCAGAAATCACATACCTATAAATGTATATTTTCCGGCGTTTAACGCTTTTCTTATCGCATGTTTAAAACAAAAGAAGGAACATTCGTCTAAAGGCTGATTTTTCGAGCCTCTGATAAAATTATGCGTCGGTTAAAGTGAAATGAAAGAAAAAGACAAAGCTAACATCATGCTAACATTTATCTGATTGATACTTTTATCTAGGAATTGAATAATCGGCCCTCCCGCCCCTTTCTATCGGACGAGCAGGGATACGGCAAGGCGACACCGTTTTACGGTGGCAATTCCTAAAACTCGCACGAAGCGTTTTGCTTCCACTTTTATCGTGAGAACAGCCAAGCTGTGGAACTCCTTGCTGGATTCCTTGTTCCCTGTAAACTACAACCTTTCGGTCTTCAAGGCGAGAGTGAATCGGTATTTGCTAGGTAAGCGCGTTCCATCCTAGACCGCAAAAAAAAACAACACTCAACTACAAGGCATTTCAGCGTAAAAGGATTCATGGAACTTGAACTAGTAATAAGTGCTTTAAATACTTTCCAATTAACCACAATATTGTAACGAGAAATCTTTAATACATTTTATTAATGGTCAGTCCAATCAACGCAACTTGTTTAATAAAACCAACTTATTTTTTCAGCTGAAAAATTCATATTCCATACGATCTGTAGTAGAATAGGTTGCTTTTGAACGCACATTTAACTTTGCAATCGAGTACCACAGATAGTCAATACGTCATAATACCATAATGCACCCTCGATTTTGGATAGAGAACAATGCACAATGGCGCGTATCGATCGTTAACGGTCCCGGCTGCAAGGGGATGCGTTGGAAAAAAAACTTTCGGCGGGATTGTTTTTGGTTTCGTTCGGAAATCAGTTGAAACAATAAGATGTTCAATCAATTGAATATAGGTAATTTATTATACACACATTCTGATTATTTTTATTGCATTTTAAAGTTTCGCCATTGTAAATTTCTTGGATGAGTTGACTTTTCATCTTGATTGCAACGTTTTTAAAGTCATAGTAGTAGTTTTCTTTAGTATTGCTTACCTGCGTATAGACAGTCTGTGAGTTCTGTGACGCTATATATAAGGAGAGAATATTTAAATGACATACTTACTAACAGACTAATAGGATAATTATCTTACAAAGGTGTCAATAACCAAGTGTCACCGGTTACCATTGTTGTCATACAACTCTTTCATACATCAATGAAAGTGAATCGGATGCGTGTGATCTATTATTTGTATAAAGCGCACGTGCTCTTCCGGTTTCATTTTTTTTCGCTTTCAATTGTAAATGCACAGTACATTTACCTCTAGCACAGTAAATATGGACCTATTTACTAAATAGAACACTATAGTATAGTAAGTACTTGTTTTTTTTATAACCAGGGTTCAAGGGCGTAGGTAGGTAATTTACCGCTTGTTCCGAAGACTAATTAATGTTCACTTAAAGCTGTGAATTCACCTATTGCTGCTTTATTGAAAGCTAAGTTTACGGCACAGATTAATACTTAAGGATGATTCACGCTAGACCGTTCCGTGTCCGGGCGGGCCCGTTTTCTAGTACAAGAAATCGACGCGCGTCCTGTATTAGAAAACGGGCCGGCCCGGACACGGAACGTTCTACTGTGAATCATCCTTTAGTTACTTCGGAAGTTTACAGTTACATACATAAATACCGTTCAGAAAACCTTAACGTTATTGTAACGTCTTTGGATCAAGCACAGATCAGTGATCACACAGCCATGCAGCTGCATTCAATACACTTGTTGTATTTATCTTATTGTTAAGTTGGCAGATGTGCCTCCCCCGCACGCGCCAAGATTACAAAATAAAATAAAATTGTCTATGGTACCTTACCTACAGTTACAAAAAAAATCGGTTTTCAACTTTATTAAACGGCTTTGAAGATCTGAGTTCTGTAACGGAGGGCAAAATATTTCAACGTTTTTAATAATGCATTTAATGCCGTTGCAATAGGGTGCATTTTACTAGTATTGGTAAAAGACCTTTGACCTAATGTGTTATTGTTATATTGTTGAAGATACTGACTTTTATTGATTCGTAACGTCTTTTCCTTCCAGCTTCCTTATTTGAAGTATCATCTGCTCCTGCTTTAACGGTTCAGGGTTTGAGAGTTCTAGCGGTTATCAAAATTGGTACAACAGCCTAGTCTATAGTTTTTTTATAGTTTAACTTAGTAATAACATAACTGTTTACTAGTAGTTAGTCAAATAAATTTCAATTGTATTGCGTTTTAGTAGAGTAGCTGCTTCTATTGATGTCCTAGAATCTAGATTGATTATACTCATCTGGTATTCCATGAGCTTACTCCAGTGTTATTTTACCATTTACTCTTGACATTTAATATTAGAGTCAGTTTGTATTAGGAAAATTATTCCATACTTATTGTCACTAGTTTAGTTTGTTGTATCTAGCTTAAACTATGAATTATTGGTCTGATCTGATTAGGTATTTGTGAGGCTGTCAGGCTATTTAAAAATGATTGACAATATATTATCTCGTATTGAAGTGTCCAGTAGCTCCTATTGCCTTCAAGCTCCCCCAACAGTTATGAAAAACAACAATTCTTACGGTCCCCATAAAGAAAAGACGTCAGAATCGCAAGTAACACAATGACTTCCGTTATCAGGTCATAGGTAAACGGCGCGTGCTCCCACATCTGCCAACGTTACAAACTTAACGTAACAATACCATAGACTACGTGCGACAAGTGAATTTTTCAATCTGAACGCAGCTGTAACAGCTGCCGATCGCACCTTTGCGTCTTGAGACGAAGAAGGCGTTACGTTCTGCCCTATATTTTTTTCTTTTTTTTTGGCGGTACGATGACCTTTGCAGATGGGTTTCGCGTAGATTAGAATTTTATCGTTGGTTTATTTGCTTTTTATCCTAAATTTATAGCGGTGCGGTAATGTGTTAGCCAATTGTTTTTCTTATTTATTGCAGGGTTGACATCAATAATTGCTAATTTATCTGCTTTACATTCTAATCACGATTTTTTCTTAGTGTCACGTTCCCTGATTATCATATTTATTGGTTTTGTTAATCGACTTAAGTAATTTCAACAATCTTAATTATAGGTACTTATTTTTTTTACATACATTGCTCTCTCACTCACAAAAAACATTTGAACATGAACACAACGCAAAATGTTACTTCTTAAAACTTGGATTCCACGAGTCAATATATAATCCAGGTGATACTTTTTAATATATTAAATTTTAAATTAATAGATTGACCAATAAAACACCTCATAATAATTAATCATAAACAATCTTTTTTTTATAAAGGCAGTTGCACTAGGGTTGAGGCGTTACCGGCGCACCCGCAGTAACGGTTTTTCCATCGATTTTCGCCTCCCCAATGTTATATCAGATTGCGTTTCGGTTGATTGCAGGGCTTGATTTAATCACGGTTTAGTTCGTTTTATGTAGATAAATGAATGATTAAACAAGGCAAACTGCAAACAAGGAAAACTATTATCGGTTTTTAAAGTGTACAAAATATGAGGAAATTAAGTATAAACTTTAAAACTTTGCTCCGACAATAAAAAAAACCAAAACTTCTTCTGCAACTTAAATGCAATGGAAATAATTTACATTAGTATTGCGTTAGTATTGTGTCGAATGTCCCAATATGTGACAGATTCATTCCTAATATTTGACATCTAATGTTTGGTTTCTAAAGTGTCAATTCGTGTCAAAAAGCATTAGGCTACTTGGCATTGGACGCTGTTCGTACTGCCGCTGCAACGTTACCTCAATTTTATTTACTTATTGAAATCCTATTTTCAGTATAAATTTTCTTTCACAACCGTTAAAATTACGTTTAATTTTAGACAAGCAGGTGGTTTATTCGGTAAAAACAGGAAGCCACGCAACATTTGAGCCGATATCCTTCCGTCAACCTTGGAGCTATATTTGGTTTTTGAACACACATGTGGTTTTCGAATCTGTCAACTGTAGCCGTTAATCACAAACGGTTCTAACCACATTTAGGCGGTTGGAACCCGCGAATAGAAATGTCATAATCATAACTTTATGGACTAATGTTGAGATAAAAATAAAATAAAATAAACGTTTATTTCAAGCCCATCGCCCATAAAAAGTTAGTGACAGGGTTATATCGTAAATTTTTGCACATAGTTAAGGACTTAATTATGACTAAATTTTAATTGAGTCATGTGTGTAGGTAACGAAAATTACCTGTATAAAGTGTATGACTAATTTTCGTGACACACTTGACTCAATTAAAATTTAGTCATAATTAAGTCCTTAACTATGTACAAAAAATTACGATTTAACCCTACAATAAAACTTAAAAACTAACTATGTTATTTTACGAAAAATACTAGTTATAGCGATTCACTGTTACTGTTCACTGTGTCAATGTAATAAAATTTATCCGTCGTAATGAAACAGGCACTTAATTTTTACAGAGATCGTCGTAATGACACCGGTATTTAATTTTTTCAGAGACGGTTAATTATTTGTCTCAGGGTCTTCAATAAGGAGTATTCTCAACTAGGTACAATTAATTTGTAAGAATTTAAGAAATGTTTCGATACAGATTGATTTAATAGAACCGTACATTTTTCACACTACATATTTTGTAATTTTGGCATTTTGTATTCGGTCGGTAAGTTGTATGTAGTTCAATGACTAGGGATGAGCCAATTATCGTTTTTTTTACTTCTTCGTATTTTCTATTTCAAGCGAAATATTTTTTTTAACCGTTTGAAGAATTAAATGAACATGAATGAAAATCGTTTTCATTTCGAATTTGGACGACGACGAATAACTGTAAGTCCTAAGCGTTTTATGCCACTGCGAGTGCCGCGTGTCAATGTACGTAATTCTTCGCGAATAACGTCCTTACTTTAGTTCAAGACGTTGTTTTACTAACGTATTTGGTTTGAAAAAGGTGTCTCTATAAGTTATCACTGATTAATCTCACAATAGCCGTTAGTCTGAATAAGGCTCATCAAAGCAACTGGCTCAACAAGTCACTTGAATGCAACCGTCATTGCCCAGGCGCACGCAACAGCCTAAGCGACAACATCAGCCGAATCATTTTAAACCCTAATATTACGGGATAGGGTTGAATATGCAATTTAAATAAATTAGCTTTTACGAGTTTTATCTGATCGTTGGATGCACTTGATTCTAGACACTAACAAAAGACGTAACGTACTTTGATTTGAATGACTAGGAGGTGTAAAGGATTTTGAACCTTGATTGTAAAGTTTTAGGTGTAGTTTTGCTACCATGGTTGACGTGACGACAATGGGATGGGGTATTGATTTCTCGTTTTGTTTTTATTAAACTTTAACCATGAAACCATAAAGTTCTATTGTGCCGTGGACGTCCACGGTAAACTCTATGGTTTAATTCATGAATAGACCATAGATAGACTATAGACTAGACTAATTATGAATGAAACCATAGAGTTTACCGTGGACATCCACGGTAAAGTATATAAAAGCGACCATTGTGTTATATTTAGGTACCTTAAAAAACAGCGAGTTTAGTTTTATGCTTGTAATCTCACCGTACTAATTGTCATACGTTCCGTTATTACCGTTTAACGGCGAATCCGCAAACTCCCCTTGCGTTGAAAAAAACCACCCTTGACGTTGTGATAAGAAAACGGTAAGTGCACCGAATGCAGCCATTGTTGGGTATAGGGTGCGCGTACGCAGCGAGAGGAGCGGGCAGCGTAGCGGAAGCGGGTAGCGATTTTGGCGGCTGTATTCTTACCGGCTCGATGATATTAGGAAGATCGCGGGCCACTCTTGGATAAGACTGGCTCAAGATGACGGGATGAGTGGCGTACTCGAAGAGAGACCTATGCTCAGCAGTGGGCGATTACAGGCTGAAAATAATGATGATGATTTATTTACCCCACAGTTCTTTTACCTTACGAGCGCTGGTTAGGCACACTTGTAGTTGTCACACATACGAACACATAGACAATGTGAACTCATAGCTCTTTCGCTGACGCACACATATAGGTACTGTGCATGTATAGCGTAACACACAACCATGGCTCATCCGCGCTAGTGAGATAAAAGTACCCTAGACTGTAGCCTGTTGTTTGCCTCTACTCATTGTTATTATGTACTGTACTGTGTTATTTTTTGGGAGGTTATGCAATAAAGAGTATTTGTATTGTATTGTATTGTACTTTACCCAAGTACATTTCAAGGGAAGTCGTGATATATCCAAGTTTTATTTTTTTAAAGTAACTACAAGTCTGTATAGCAAATAATTCAACGTATTAGGTACTCACACATTTCCATAGTGTGTTTTAAGGAAACGCTTAAAAAATACTTCACTACCTACTACTACTGTACCTACAGTAATATCGTTTAACCTCGACCTATTGAGCATATTGTAAAATATAACAGTTTTTTTTTACCATAAAAACAGCTACGCTTTGAAAAAATTGGCTAGGACTTCCCAACGTACTTATTATACTCTTTGGCTAGGACTTCCAAGTGAAGTGCCCGTAAATAAATCGCTTCCGCTTTCAAAAACGCTGCCACCGCCACTAAAGACCCGCCTAAAAGCCGTCCAACGACAGAAATCCTGCTCTGACTGTTTGTGACCCCTGCCTGTCACAAGCCGTTGGCTTTACTCATATTGTCAACAGGTCTTTACACTGTCAAAAAAGTATATTTTAAAGAGAATTTCTCAATTCTTATGGGTCGGCAACGCGTGAGTGACGCCTCAGTGTTGCAAGCGTCTAAGTATAGGCGGCAGTATTAACCACTTACCATCAGGTGGGCTGTCAGCTTGTTTGCCTCCGACGTCGTATAAAAAAAAAACAATCATATTGCTGTAAAAGTTACATTAAAGTAATAATCTTGCTCGGTTTTTGTAGTTACTGAGTGTTAAGTAGGCAACTAGGCACTGATCTTCTATGCATCGCTACTCACTAGCTGAGTCTGTGACTCTTTACGTCCTTACGTAGGTATGTATGTATGTAAGCACTTTATTGTACTTACACAAAACTGGTACCTTATAAAAATAAATATCTGGGCGGCCGAGCTTTGCTTGGCGTTTGCCCGGGCCCCGGGCATGAGACCTAGCTAGATCGATTGCTCGTGTCCGAACACCCCCACATACCAAATTTCATCAATATCGTTAGAGCCGTTTCCAAGATCCCCGAAATAAATAAATATACAAGAATTGCTCGTTTAAAGATATACGATACTAGTTTTGCCCGCGACTTCATCCACGTGGAACTCGTTTATCGCGATAGAATTTAATTGCTATTTTTGTATATCGAGTGCTTACCTAGAAATAAATTATGGTCTATGTCCTTTTCTGATGTCTAAGCTACAATACTGGAAAGTTTCATCGAAATCAGTCCAGTAGTTTTTGAGATTAAGCGGAACGTACATACATCCGCAGAAACGTTCACGTTTGTAATATTATTAGGATGGTAATCTATATACAGCCTGAAGATCATTCAAAAAAGTTGAATCTATACCTACATGAACTATCCAAAAACTGAAGTTAATACATTAAAAAGTTCGTAGGTAAGAAGTTTCCGTTAAAAAAATCAAGACGGTTATTCAAAAACCGATACTTAATGAATGCGGGGCGCCCCAACCCTATTTCGTGTGATAAATATTGATCGTGTAACCGATTTGCTTGTTAAACGTATTAGCTATTGTAAATAATGCACATAATTCAATAAAAGGCTAATTTTTTCAAACGTCTTTTGAGCTATAAAAGTGGGCAATGATAAGATTATGCAAATGCATTCCTTATTCTAAATTTACCTATATAACATTCAAATTATATTTTAATAACCTACCTTAGGTATTATAAAAAATTGGTATTTTAAAATACGACAATTAAAATCCTAATAACATCTTTAAATTATTGCTTCGTACATCGATGATTTTATTAATTATTACGCATTATTTCATCTCAATTCCTAAAAACATTTAAAATAGGTATTTACTTAAAATTATATTACAAAGATATATTCCATCTTTACGCGTTTCCGAACGAAACGCAACTTTACTTGACAGCTCGATTTAAAAAAAAACTAAAGCGCGCGAACGACACAGCTGATTCATTATCTCGACGTACCCGGAATATCGTGACCAAAACTCGCTTATAGACTACAAAAAAGAGGTAAAAACCTCGTGCTACAGTGAAATATCGTGTCCTTTCATTATTCGAAGTATTCGCATGAGAAATTGACCTTAAATTCGGTTTGAAGTTCTCATAACCTTAAAAAGTTTCTTTTGTTGTCTTCGAAAATTAAAAACACAATAAGTAGTAGGACATTGAAGGGTTTAAAGGTAAGGAACTGGTTTTTTTTCGATTTATTTACGGCCCTTGATAGACGATATTGATGGGAGAGGGTCCTGCGATGCTTTGAGGGTTGATATATTGTTGGTCACACTTTGTTTAAAGTTATCCGAGGTATTTATGACATCGATTTTTGTAGAGTTAATCCTTTGAGACTTAGTTTTTTCTTGTTAACTTTACTAGGGTTAGATGCTTTTAGGATTCGGAAATGTCATTGCAATAAAGTTGTTTTATTTGTTTCGTTTTAAGTTTATTGAATTCCCAGATTTAATTTAAAAGACCACCCATAAAATTTGACCAGAGGTGACTTATGGAGTTTTTTGGGCATTTGGCTATTTTTAAAGTGTATCAGTTGAGTGGTTTATTTTGTATGTATGTATATGTTTTATTCCCTTCAACATTTTGGATATTTTATAACTTTTTCTTGAAAGGTCTCTTTCACATAGAATTCCGTCTTTATTGCAAGTATTGCAACCCTAAAAAATTAAAAGTAATACGAATTTAAGAACTTAAAACTGGAGGTAAATAATAGTTTTATTGCTAAAGAGTGATCTCTTACAGAGAATTTTACACAGAAGCAAATACTCAGGAAGCTCCCATTTTCTTCTCAAGGTGTAGGTAGATAAATAAATTAAAATGAATTCTCAAATTTATAAAGGGTCGGCAACGCGCATGTGACTCATTCGGAGTGGAGGGCGTCTCTAAGAATAGCTAAGGCTTAGGAATAAATATTCATGTTCATCACATAAATAAAAGCTGGATTCAGACTTGGACCCTTATTAAAAAAAAATTATAATCTCTATTTTCTTATATAAACTCTCGATTTCAGCGCTTAAGGGGGCGTCGAATTTTGGCTTGACATTAGGTGAGGCGCATAGGTTAAAAGGGTTGGGAACCTCTGCACTAGGCTGAAGTAGTAAATAAATAAATAAATATTTGTGGACAATCTTACACAAATCAACCTAGTCCCAAACTAAGCAAAGCTTGTACTATGGGTACTAAGTGACGATATACATACTTATATCGATAAATAAATACTTAAATACATAGAAAACATCCAAGACTCAAGAACATGCTCATCACACAAATAAATGCCCCGGCCGGGATTCGAACCCAGAACCTCCAGCTTCGTAGACAGGGTCACTACCAACTAAGCTAAAGAGGTCGTCAAAAGTAGTCAGCGAACTAGTTTTCTAAGAGTTTTAATCTCTATAAATTTATATTAAATATATTATTTTATGTCACACCTGGCCATAAAGTGGCCATTATCGCACGCTCCGCGCGCGAAAAAACCCACTCCCTGGCCAGGGGGTGACATAAAATTTTGTACTTACCACGGGCGATAATAAAGAAAGCCTCAGATCGCATATTTATCGCCCTTGCCTTCGGCTCGGGCGTAAAATACCTGCGATCTGAGACATTCTTTGTTTTATCGCCCTTGGTAAGTAATGTACTATTTATCTTTCCAGGCTCATCACAGAGAGCTTCACCATCAACAGTGGCAACAGCGCGACGAAGCGGCGGCGCGATGAGGCACAACTGACCTGCTTCAAGTTTAAGATGAACCCACACAGCCTCAACCTGTCTCCTAAGTCACCGACTCCACCCAAGCGGAGGCCGCTGTATCAGAAGGAGAACTGCTCGCCCAATATAGGTACAGTACACAGTACCATTACTTAGAATCTAAGTCTTAGATTGAGTCGCAAAATCATGAAACGTTTATGTCAATTGAGTGATCTTCACACCTTACAACCTAAATGGTCGCGTAGGTACGGTTTCAGAGGAATTTCCTCCCTCGGAGCTCCCCTGTACCCAAAGGGTAAAACGGGACCCTATTACTAAGACTTCGCTGTCCATCCGTCTGTCACCAGGCCTGCTATCTCATGAACCGTAATAGACAGCTGAAATTTTCACAGATAATGTATTTCGGTTGCCGCTATAACAACAAATACTAAAAATCGGGATACATAAGGAGAAGGGATATTTAAGGGGGCAACCATACAAAACCATTTTGAGACCCAGCGTCTGATGGCTCGCACTTGGCCGGTTTTTTTATCCCCCGTTGTGCTCTGAGGAGCTCGAGGTCAGCTTTGACACCTTTTTCGCTCTGGCTTTGTATCAATTGATTAAGCAATATTTTTTTTTTCCAGGTCTGTCATACGAGAACCGAATAGAGCCACCATACGACACATGCGACTTCTCGCTCACTCCAAAGCCCTTCAAAAGCTCCAGAAACCTAACACATGAGACTAAATTCAACCCCACACCGAGAAAAGTACTGGGAGAACTGCAGAACTTTAGTCCGACACCAAGAAAGCTCGGTGGAGTCCAGAACTTTAGTCCAACACCTAGAAAAGTACTCGGCGAAGTCCAGAACTTTAGCCCAACACCAAGAAACCTCGGTGGAGTCCAGAACTTTAGTCCAACACAAAGAAAAGTACTCGGTGAAGGCCAGAACTTCAATCAGACGCCTAGAAAGGCCTTTAGTCCGGCTAGAATAACTGAAGCTCAGAAGTTGACAGCGTCACCCAAATTAGACTTGAACAGTCTCACCCGTTCCCCGCTCTTCAAGCTTCTGGATAGTCCAGTGTTTGATTCACCGGTGTCCAGCCAGCGGTCGTTCAAGAAGATTAGCAGGATCTTTGAGGAGCGGAGTCGGTTCAAAATGGAGAAAGTGGAGAAATATGAGGAGGAGACTATAGACGCGCAGTTTCACCACCAGGAGAGTTGGACCGCTACTAAGGTGAGATTTTTACATGATAATTATCATCTTCCTGGCGTTTTCCTGGTTTTGGACTAAGAGACACCGGGGTCCGCTTTGGCGAGATTTGGCGTAGGGACTAGTTTTGCGAAAGTGACTGACCTTTAAATCCAGAGAGAAAACTACACCTTCGTTGGTTTTTTTTTATGATCTGCAATCAGTCGCAAGACTTTAATCAATCAAGAAAACAAGTCTAATTGTTGGGATTAGACTTGTTTTCTCATGATGTTCTCCTTCACCGAAAAGCTAAGCGTTCCTAGGCTACTTTGTCTATTTTTTTTATAAATACAACGACGATGGCAAACAATTGTACGATCTACCTGATGGTAAGCGGACATCGCAGCCTATAGACGCTCGCAACTCCAAATGAGTCACGTGCGCGTTGCCGACCCTTTATAAAATTTGGGGATTCACTGTGTTGACAGCAGAAGAGACAAATTTAGGTCCCTCGCTCTCAACGCAGTTCATCCTCGGCAGCTCTGGCAACCTTGCTCACCTCCAGGAACACAACACTACACGAAAATTACCACAAAATCAACTGTGAAAGATCAGTAAAATAAGTTGACAATCCCTAGTTAAACTATTAATGGGGAGGCACATGAGCGTTGCTCTACCTATGACAAAATTAACCCTTTGACCGCCAAGAACCTATAAAGTGGTTGTGTGTCGTCGTGCCCACCACGCCAACAACCACTTAAAAGGTCGGAGTGAAGGTGTACTTTGATCATGAATAAAATCATTTATGAACTGTTTTAATTTGACCGCGTTGAGTGGTTACTAACTGAGCGCTCCCGTGCTTTGGAAGGCACGTTAAGCCGTTGATCCCGATTGCTGTCTATGGCAGCAGTTGTTAAGCCAAGTTGGAGGCCTTCGGGCGGCTTGAGAACTTCTAACAGTCAAGTATGCCCACTCACTTGACAAAGCCTAATCCCAATAAGGTCTAGTTTCCCCTCGGGGTTGGAAGGTCAGATGGCAGTCGCTTTCGTAAAAACTGGTGCCTACGCCAAATCTTGGGATAAGGTAGCGGACCCCAGGCACCCTTCAGGATGCAACTGTACTGGGATAACGCTAGGAGGATGATGATGAGCTGTTGTAATTTGTTTTTATTGGTTTAGACATTACACCAATTCAACAGTGCTTGGCGTAGTGGGCACGACGACACACTATCGCTTTGGCGGTCAAAGGGTTAAAAATGCCTATTTCTGATTCCAGTTGGACTTCACCGACGTTCTCCCTCCATTCAAAGAAGACTTCAAAACAGAAGACACTTTTGTGCCCGAAAAAGAAGAATTGGACCCTGAATTTGACACACTACACGATTTGGAGGAAGAATTTGACAATGACACTTTTGATCAATGCACCAAGTATGAGATTATTTCTACAGACAGTCCCGACATCATTTCTAGAGGCCGAAGCTCTGGTAACAGAAAAATCAATGGGAATTTTGTCTTCGGAGCACCATTAGCTGACACAGAACAGTCTACATCGTTCAATCGCCCAGCGAGAGCCTTAAACTTCGAAGACAGCTTTGAATTCCCCTCACCGGTGATCAAGAAGAGTTCGAGCTCCGGCTCCGTTAAGAAGAGTTTGAAATTCAGTGAGACTCCGACTAAAGATTCTATGAAGCGGATATTCACCTCGGACAGCACAACTTCGATGGAAAGCGGCTTTGTATCGGAGTTCGATGACCAATTTCTGGATATCGAAGAGTCTAACTCTCCTAAAGTAGCTAATTTCGATAATCTTCTATCGGGGCCGATCAAAAATAATATAATATGCAATGTCAAACAACCGTTGTTTCGAAGCAAAAGCTTTAATCCGACTCAATCCAAGGCGAGGGTATCTCTTCTTTCTATATTAGAGTCTCCGCAGAAGAGGAGTCAGAAGAGAAGTGAGCCGTCTGAAGGAGGAGAGAGTAAGAGGAGGAAATGTGAGGAAGTCAGGCCGGTGTTACAGAGATGTTTCTCGGAGAATAATGCTTCGATCATGTCTGCTTTAGACCGATGTAAGTATTGTTTTTACAAGCTTTTATTTAAAGCCTTATCACACTACCCTATCGGTAGGGCCCTAACTCAGGGAGGGGAGTTAAAATATCTCGCTCTAATGAGTGAGATGCTTTAACTCCCCTCCCCCAGTTAGGGCCCTACCGATAGGGAAGTGTGATAAGCCTTTTAAGGCGCAACCTCTCTCCATACAAACGTTGTGCAAGTTTCTCTTCGCTTATGTTTGCACTACACTTTATGATTTTTGAAGTTTTTTTTTCGTTTTTTTTTTAATTTTTTTGTATTTTTTTTTCTTGAGATCCTTTGTATGTGCAATATTTACAAGCAAAAAAAAATTATACTAGGGAGTGCCAAAACCGACGAATAAAACGTGCACAGAGTTTGTATGGAGAAGGCCTTGCCCTACCCTTGCAATGTATGTAAAAATGTTTGTTCAGTAGAAAATGAAAAAAAAATTTTTTTTTTTTCATTTTCAACCACTTGCCGGTATCCGATTGAGCTGAAATCTGGCATACTTCTGTAAGTTCGGTGGCAATGCAATATTATGGTACCATCGAGCTGATCTGATGATGGAAACAGAAGGTGGCCATAGCAACTACTAAACTACACAAGATAAACCCATTGTGTTTGGGCTCATTGGGACCGTCTCCACGAGACAGTCCAGATGAGTCAGCGGAACATATGAAAAAAAAATACGCATTAATTAATGAGAAGAAAAAAAAGTGTATACGCGAGAGTGAAAGGGACGGCACGATACGAAGTTCGGAGTAGACCCTCTGGGCTGCTACTGCGAACCACGAACGAAGTTTTCCGTCTCTGTCGCACTTTCGTACAGACTTGCAAGTGCGACAGAGAGAAAATTTCGTTTATGGCTCGCGGTAGCACCCCTGTTTCTTTTTTCGGTTTCTTTTTAGGGTTCCGTACCCCCGAAGGGTCGAAACGGAACCCTATTGCTGTCACTCACGCGTCTGTTCGTCCGTCCATCCGTCGTCTGTCACAAAATTTTGTTCCTAAGATTTTAATAACTTCCCGTTGACCTATGAACTTGTGGTATTACGTATATTTTACCAACAAATACTAATATATTAATAAATCACATTTTTGAGGTTGGTTCGGAACCCCAAATGTGCGAAGTCCGACTCGCACTTCGCCGGTTTTTTTTATTTTGTTTCATAATAGTACATTACTTAACAAGGGCGGTAAAACAAAGAATGTCTCAGATCGCAGGTATTTGAAGGCAAGGGCGATAAATATGCGATTTGAAGCTTTCTTTATCGCCCGTTTTATGTCACCCCCTGGCTAGGAAGTGGGATTACCGCGCGCGGAGCGTGCGGTAATTGCCGCTTTATGGCCAGGTGTGACATAAAGGTTTTTTTTACAGCGGACGTGAACCCCGATCTGATCGGAGACTTCAGCCAGCCGTTCGCTCTGCCGCTCACCCGCGGCAACCACTCAGACTTGAAGAGCATCTCGTGTGACACCCTCGCGGGACTTATTCGAGGGGACTTCCAGAACGTCCCCGATTTCCAGGTAAATTTACAACCAAGTTTCAGTCTTAGTGCCAGTTGCACCAACGTACGAACACAGACGGTCATCGTCAAATATGGCGCCGGCAGCTGTCATCCCATAGAAACTTGTCAAACTTTCCATACAATCAGATTTATGACTCCGCTGTCCGTTTGTCCGTCTGTCACCAGGCTGTATCTCATGAGCCGTGATAGCTAGACAGTTGAAATTTTCACAGGATGATGTATTTCTGTTGCCGCTATAACAACAAATACTAAAAATCAGAATAAAATAAAAATTTAAGGGGGCTCCCATACAATAGACATGATTTTATGGCTGTTTTTATAAATAATGGCACGGAACCCTTCGTGCGCGAGTCCGACTCGCACTTGGCCGGTTTTTGATACCACAATAAAGCGGGGGCCCAATTTTTTTCAACACAACGACGGTTTCAAACTAGCGTACGGTCCACCTGATGCTAAGCGGACACCGCAGCCTATAGACGGTCGCAACTCCAAAGGAGTCACATGCGCGTTGCCGACCCCTGTATAAAAAAGCGCGTTACCAACCGTTTGTTGGCTTGAGGATTCGTTGGTTAGCTAGGCTAGCTACATAAGGCAGGTGAACTCTCCTCTCGGCTCAGTCTTAGTGTAAAACCTGAGTGGACGCTCGAGTCGGGCGTCCAGCGGGGCGTGCATGCCAAACAATTGAAACTCATACTGGTGTCCTGAGTCGCCACTGCACAAATAGTATGCACGCTCGCCCGCCCCGCTGGTCGCCCCGTCGAACGCTCCGCTCCGGGCGTCCACTCAGGCCTTACACTTAGAGCCTTACCATATAGTTCATGTGCTCATTGACCTACTCCACCCCATCTAACCCCCCCTCTTCTCCAGGTGATCGACTGCCGCTACCCCTACGAGTTCTCGGGCGGGCATATCGCCGGGGCCCAGAACCTGTACAGCCCCACGCAAATCTTGGAGCTGGTGCAGGGTCCAAGGCCCCAGGGCAGGGTGCTCGTGTTCCACTGCGAGTTCTCGCTAGAGAGGGGACCCAAGCTGTGAGTATAGTATTAGTATATACAGTGTTTAAGCCGGTCTACTCGAAAGACCGTTGGTCTACTGGAAAGACCGTTGGTCTACTGGTAAGACCGTTGGTCTACTTGAAAGACCATAGGTACAATCCATTGAGTTCTCGCTAGAGAGGGGACCCAAGCTGTGAGTATAGTATAGTATATATAGTTTTTTAACCCGGTCTACTCGAAAGACCGTTGGTCTACTCGAAAGACCGTTGGTATACTCAAAAGACCGTTGGTCTACTGGAAAGACCGTTGGTCTATTCGAAAGACCATAGGTATAATCCATTGTTTTTTTACCGAAAGATCGCTATTGTACTCGAGAGGCTTGATCAGATACTAGAACAGATCATTTCTAGTAAAAAAGTTTAACTTGAATGGCGTTTTTCTGCTATTCTCTTATCTGTTAATTCAGTCCGGTTTCATAACTGTTGGACCTGGACCTACTACAAAAACCATATCAGAAACTTGATACATACATACTTACGAAAAATCAAATTAATGTAACCTATCGCTTAACGTATACGGCTATGGCTTTAGCCGCTGTTTCATTGTAATTTCTAGATTACATTATTTTCATTGGTATATAAATTTTAGACTGAAAAAACTGTCAGACTAAAGTTATTCTCTTTTGTTACAGCTCCCGTTTCCTCCGCTCGTCGGACCGCGAGAAAAACAAAGAGAACTACCCCTCCCTCCACTACCCCGAGATCTACCTCCTCCACGAGGGCTACCGCGCTTTCTACCAGCGCTACCCGGAACTCTGCTCTCCTGCCGGTTATACCGCCATGTTGGACCCTAAACACCGCGATTTATTGCGACAACACCGATCTGTGCAGCAGCCGTCCTCTTCTACGCACCATAGGCGGAATCGTCTGCTGTTTTAAATACTTTTTTAGTTTGATCTACTCGAAAGACCGTTGGTCTACTCGAAAGGCCGTTGGTCTACTCGAAAGACCGATGGTCTACTCCAAATACCAATGGTCTACTCGAAAGACCGATGGTGTAATGAAAAGATAAAGGAAATAATGTGTTGTCGATTGAATATCCCGCTGTTCTAAGGTCTTTATTGGGTTGGTCTACTCAAAAGACCGTCATTTTATCGGAAAGACCGCGGATAAGTCCTACAGATCTGTAAAATTTCTGTTCTTCTACAAAGACTAATAGTCTACTGAAAAGACCGAACCTCCACGAGGGGACGCTCGAAAGACTGACAACTAAGTAGACCTGGTTAGATCTGACGTACTCAGGAACACAATCTAAAAAAATATTGTTGAAAAGACCGGTCTACGGGTAAAACCTATCAAAAGACCAATGTTTTATTTAATGAAAAAGTTCTGAATATTTTAATTACAATATATAT
This sequence comes from Cenopis cana, assembly GCA_951800055.1. Taxonomy (NCBI): domain Eukaryota; kingdom Metazoa; phylum Arthropoda; class Insecta; order Lepidoptera; family Tortricidae; genus Cenopis; species Cenopis cana. The sequence continues at coordinate 2,724,938 of OX637498.1, read as the reverse complement.
GTGTCAAAATACCCGTGGTCTATTGGAAAGACTGGTCTACTGAGAAGACCATCAATTACATCACATCTTTGAAATTTTCTTCACTCTCAGTAAACCTTTGTCTTTCAGTGAGACTTTCACAAGATATTTTGGTTGAAACAAAAAAAAACCGCAATAAAATTCCTCTAATATAACACTAAATTTAATTTGTAAATACGAGAAATGCCATATTATTGTTAAAAACTAAGTTTTTAGTACAAAAATAGGCTTAAAAAAGTATATCCCACCTATTTTAGTTATGCCATAGTGTAAGTTTTCATTTGACCTTTGCAATATAGTTGTAATTTAGAGAAATTATTGGAATTACCTAACCACTTCGAATTAAGAGGAGGGGTAGGGCAAGCTCTCTCCATACAAACTTTGTGCAGGATTTACTTCGTTTGTGTTTGCATTAAAGTTATGATTTTTGGCCAGTATGCTTATTTTTCTCATAACTATTTCGTGATGTAATTTTTTTTTTAATATTTTTTTTTTAAATTTTTAAATTTTGAATTTTATTGAAATATTTGAAAATTTTCACATCACGATCTTCGCATATCTAATATTTACAACCAAAAAAAATATTATATTTGTTAGTGCCAAAACCGACGAATAAAACCTGCACAAAGTTTGTATGGGGAAGGCCTTGCCCCTACCCTGCGCCTTAAGCTGTTTGACATATTTATGTACTGTAATATTATTATAATTTTACATACATACAAATTGTAATGGCTGATTTGAGTGTATCCTATGAAAAACCTATCAATTGGTTTTAAAACTTGAGCAGAAAATCATTTATTAATATTCATTTCTTTTCCCATATTCTGTGTCATAATTTTGTCTTAACACAGCTAAATTGGTCTCGCATGCTTAAACTCTTCACTACGCTCTATATTTACGCTGTCCTCGCTCGTAATTGACAATATTTCATAATTTCCAAAAGTCTTAATTCGAAAACCATTTCGGAAAAAACGTGTGAAGTACACAAAAAAAATTTTTTTAGATTTTTTTCTCCGTTAATTTTGGAATAAATCGCAAATTACTGTAAACCGAAATTTGACGTCATCTTCCTCGCTGTATTCAGGGAGACCTTAGTACAGAGTACAGACAATCGCTGCTCTGGAGTGGCTCTGGATTCTTGTTGGGAAGATGACGTCATATTTTACTTACGCCCTTTTGGAATGACCTACTTTTCAACGTGTTTTTTTTGTATGAAATAATGAGTTAATTGAAAAAGAAAAAATACGGGTGGCTTAAATTTTTACCTATTTTCTAACTAGTTTATAAAATAAAGTAGTTAAAAATATGAAATGTTGTCAATTACACTATAAAAAATTATCACTGTTTTTGAAAGTTGCCATCCCAGTATAATTTGACATATGATGGTATATTTGACTTTTGACGTACACTTAATAAGAGTGACGGTTGACACTCACTTAGAAAAGTCACTATTCGCGACATGTTTTGACGTACAGTCGACAGCAAAAGTCGATGATCATTTTAGTACAGTCAAGCACCAATATGTATACACTTTTTCACCTTATTCCATTGAAATAAAGTCCAAAAGTGTATACATATTTATGCCCTTGACTGTACCCTGTCACTTTCACTGCTTTGACGTATCCCAACTGTCATATTGTTACGTTTGTGCGACAAAGTACTAAAGTAGTCATCTAAAGGTGACACCACCAGTAATGGACAAGGCCCAATGATGTACAATGACTCTTATGTAAAAGAAAATAAGAGACATTCATTTTTTATAGCACAATCAATTTAAAACCGTATGCTCTTTTTATTAGGATTGAAGTGTCCATTACTGGTGCAAGTGTCCATTGTTGGTGGTGTCACCCTACAATGCTGTTGACTGTACCCGGCAGCTATCAAAAAACAGTGATACATGTTTACTATACTCGATTTTTTAATTGAAGACCAAAAAAATTGCGACTGGGAGCCGATTTTTGAGAGTCGAACGCTCGTATTTTCACTCGAGATCTGTCAAAAAACTATGACGTTTTGACAGATGTCGAGTGAAAAGTCGAGCGTTCGACACTCAAAAATCGGTCCCCTGATCTGTCACTGTGGTGTATTTTTTTACATCAAACAATGGCAAAGTCACTTATGTCATTGCCAACCACTTGTCAACCGGATATTTCATATAACTTTTTTTCCAACTTTTTTACATTGATGTAAAAAACACATCACAGTGACAGATCTGTCGTAGTTTTTTTGGTCTTGAATTAAATAATTCATTGCATATTCTACTTTACCGAAACTAAGGTTAGAATATTTTTTGTCACACCTGGCCATAAAGTGGCCATTATCGCACGCTCCGCGCGCGAAAAGACCCACTTCCTGGCCAGGGGGTGACATGAAATTTTGTACTTACCACGGGCGATAATAAAGAAAGCCTCAGATCGCATATTTATCGCCCTTGCCTTCGGCTCGGGCGTCAAATACCTGCGATCTGAGACATTCTTTGTTTTACCGCCCTTGTTAAGTAATGTACTATTATGTCACACCTGGCCATGAAGTGGCCATTATCGCACGCTCCGCGCGCGAAAAAACCCACTTCCTGGCCAGGGGGTGACATAAAATTTTGTACTTACCACGGGCGATAATAAAGAAAGCCTCAGATCGCATATTTATCGCCCTTGCCTTCGGCTCGGGCGTAAAATACCTGCGATCTGAGACATTCTTTGTTTTATCGCCCTTGGTAAGTAATGTATTAATTTTCTGCTCACGATAGAACCACTTCCTCCCCTTCCCTCACTACTGTATAGGTGAAAAGCTTTAATTTAAAAAATGTGCCGTTTTTAAACCCAAGATTAAAAACTGTAAATAAATAGTTATTAAGTGAAACGATTATGGTATTCGTGTTTTTAGTTTAAGTTAAAAGTTGTTTGCAATAATTATATTTTGTATAAATACTGTTAACTAGACAAATGTGTCGTTTTCGACCAAATTGGTCCTTTGTTGATGTCATTATAGTACATTACTTAACAAGGGCGGTAAAACAAAGAATGTCTCAGATAGCAGGTATTTGACGATAAATATGCGATCTGAGGCTTTTTTTATTACCGCCCGTGTTAAGTACACAATTTTATGTCACCTCCTGGCCAGGAAGTGGGATTTCCCGCGCGCGGAGCGTGCGGTAATTGCCGCTTTATGGCAAGGTGTGACATAAATTATTATTTAGAATTTCATATGTAAAGGGGGCAACACACGCTACTAGAAATCGCTACGATCAGACAGTGAAATACAATTTATTGCACACCTCGATTAGTATAGTAATAGTATACATAAGTAGAGGCAAACAATAGGCGGTCTTATCGCTAAAAAGCGAATCCTGGTCTGCTGTACCGTTCCAAACGACATCGATAATTGAAACGTTGAATTTGAATACATAATTAGGTCTTAAAACATGAGTGTTTTAAGAATCCTCATAATGTTACAGTTGCATAAACTACTTTTATCTACACCCATATAGTAAATCCTCTTTAATAAGTTCAAAAACCGTAGATAAGACCCCGCTTTATAATATACTGTGCAGCGGTTGCGCGCGACCCCTATAAGAACACCAAATATAATACTCTTACGAGATCACGTACAACCTTAACGACACGCGCGGGCCGGCCTGTCGAGGCTAACATGGCGCACGCCGGCGAGACGTGCCCACACGAAACACATGAAAGAGGATTTAATATATGGATGTAGATAAAGTAATGTATGCAACTGTACATAATTAGGCATTAAATTAAAACACTCGTGTGACCTTATTATGAAACTCGCCTTTGGCTCGTTTCATAAAACACACTCGTGTTTTACTGCCCCTCATTATGTACCAGTTGCATAAACTACTATTATCACACACGTTTCGGTAATCTGTGCAGTTTTAACGATACAGTCCGACTAACGATTTATAGTAGCGTTTGTGGTCGCCAAAGGGGTCCCTTTTGCTCGATGATGACACAAATCAATGACGCTATTTCAAGTTCCATACCTATACAATTTAGTGTAGTTTTCTTTATAAGCAATGGTATAATTTTATTTCAAATAAATTGTTTATGAGAAAGATAATAATTATAACATTAGTTGTACAGTCGAGTCGCCTTCCGATATATAGGAGCCAACGAGATTTTCACAAATATCTGAACGACCCTATTGTCAAGGCGTAAGAGTGCATGTTGAGATATTTTTGAGCACCCTGAAGAGTACAGATATATTTGATGACGACTGTTACACGAGTTAACTAATAATTGTCAATTTTTACCGATGAAAATTAGAATGTGTTTTTAAAAATATAAATGTTGCAAACAACCAAAATTGTTCTTCAAGGCAATATTATTATTACGCTTTATATGATAAGTTAACAGAAGATTATATTATTATTGATAAAATAAGAGATTATGACAACTCGTTAGTTCATAGATATATTCTCAGTCGTGGTTATGTGTATTTTTTGTTGTAACAAAAAATTATGACGCGATAATTATGTCAAAATTCTTATAATTTGTCGTAAATAAATTATGTTTAAATTTGTGTGTTCTTATGTTCTGATACGCTAATTTCTATTTGATATATAAAAAAATGTATGGAAATACATACACTTCGACTGTATGGATACATTTAAAATTCGAGAAGTACGCTTACTAGGATTCTTATAAGTTGTAAATAATATGTTCATAGTTTTAGATTTATTTTTATATGAAATAAACTTATGTTAAATACATTGATAGTTTGAACTTCGATGTAACACGTAGGGTGAATGTTCCAGTTCAGAAAACTGACCCACAACTTGTGTATCAATTCATGGGTAATATGGTGTCAAGAACAACGATGTTTACCCTAATTGTTGAAAACTGGTGTTAAATTAAGTTATTTTAAAATTCTATATCCGTTTTTGATTCAAAAATAAAGTAAATTTTCAACATGATATGTTCATAAGTGTTTTCATAATTTTGGTTCACATAATTTTACTTCACATAATATGGTGCTTTAGTTGAATGTTCATTGTATATTTGAACTAGATCTTTTTACTGTATTATGACAAATTTAGTAAAAATTAACCCTTATGACAAATGGCAAGAAAATAGACAAAGTAGATAAAATAACCTTTTAATTGCCACATGCATGTAAGGGTTAAAATTGTGCATTTAGTAGTCAATTTTAAAATGGACGCCTCTCTGAAGTTAAATTGTTCCAATGTGTTCTATGTCGATCATTCTCCAGATTCTAAACTCTCAAACTATGGAATCCTTCGTAAAGATGTGCTGTGACGTCACATTTCAATGTCAATTAGTATGGAGCGTTTTCAGTGCTCGCTAACTTTGCCTCTCATTTTCATCTATTATGCTGCTCTAATAGTACTTGGTCCCATACAAACATTTGATCGTCTCTAAAAACTGGTTCGTATGGCACCATAAAAGAGATAAGATTGACTTTTCTACCTGTATATCTTTAGCGACAGAACCTTGATATAATCGAAAGATTTATCCCAGATTCGGATCTGGGGGCCGATTTTTGAGTGTCGATTGCTCGACTTTACACTCGAGATCTGTCAAAAAACTATGACGTTTTGACAGATGTCGAGTGAAAAGTCGAGCGTTCGACACTCAAAAATCGGCCCCCTGGCATTTTATATGACAGTCTTTTTATGTAAATGACTACTAAAAGAATAAGATTATGCCGTCATACATTAGATTCATACTAAATTTCTGTAGAAAATGAATTTTAAATTCCGCCGAACCATATTTAAATTTTAATTTTTATAAATTGTGTTCGCAAATGTATATTCGCACATACAAATTGTCAAACATTTAGGTGTTGAATAAAATAGATATTTGGTTTTAAATGCATGCGACTAATATAATAAAACGCGAGATAAATATAAATTGTGAATAGTTTAAGTTAAATAAATTATAAAAATATAATTCACTTTGTATTATTGAAATATCCTTTGGAAATTTTTATACAAGTTACTTGCAGATAACAGAATAGTACATTACTTACCAAGGGCGATAAAACAAAGAATGTCTAAAAATATTTTTATGTCACACCTGGCCATAAATCGGTAATTACCGCACGCTCCGCGCGCGGGAAATCCCACTTCCTGGCCAGGGGGTGACATAAAATTTTGTACTTAACACGGGCGGTAATAAAGAAAGCCTCAGATAGCATATTTATCGCCCTTGCCTTCGGCTCGGGCGTCAAATACCTGCGATCTGAGACATTCTTTGTTTTACCGCCCTTGTTAAGTAATGTACTAGTCTGACTTTCCAACGGCGAAACAAGGCGATGATATATCATCGGCTTGCTTTCAACGCTACAGTCGGCAAATCACGTCATCGGAAAATCGTGTCATTGACGCCAACGACGTCTATAGCTGTCAGCCTGGCCAAAGCAATAGCGATCTATGCGCGATTGCGTAAGGTTTAATTTCGCGTTGAACAATGCGATGATGTGGAGCCAGCGACGCGTCATTTGTGTCCGATGCTTGGCGTTGAAAAGGTCAATACTTTTGGCACAGGAAATTTTTCGCATCGCGTCTCCACTCTTGGACAAGCTACCAAATAGGTTAACCCTTTGAACGCCATTAGGTAGACAATAGTAGATTGTGTCACAAGGGAGCAAAATGCCATATTTACGGCATTTTGCTCCCATGTGATGGCTTAGATAAAAAAGAAAGACATTTTTTAACACATACAATATTTATTTACAAAAGATTAACACTGGAACACGTAAATACGACAATCATTGGAGTAAAAGTTTTAAAAAATATGACAATTCATGGTGACTAGATTTGTTTTAATTTAAGCTAGGTTTTTTGTAAAATCACAAATGCATGTTTTACACTTGTAACCTGCCTTACGAGTACCGTAAAATGGGGTGAGTTGGCACAAAACCGAAGTTCAAACCCGGATAAAAGTTTATTTTTGTATGTGGCGCATTGATTTATTTACAAAAAAAGTGTTCCGGATGTTTGTATTTTCGTTTTTTTATGATTTTGTGTTCATAACTTTAACGGTAAACACAAAAAGTTGGAAATCCCACCTCACCCCGTAGTTCAGGTAGGTTGGGGTGAGGTGGGATTTCATACTAAGGTAAGGAGAGTTTGGGAAATTGTAGGATCGACACTTTGGGATTATGCATTTGTAATTAGAATTTATATGTTACGTAGCAGTAGCCTATAAAAACCAGCTCACCCCTCTGCCATCCCTACTCTCCCCATTCATGACCCAACTGTCCTCGCAATCCCTACTTGTACTTACCCAATTTTACGGTACCCTATATACTGCGTCAGGTATAGCATTCCGGTACGTCGGTAAGTAATGTGGGTGACACAAGGTGCTAGCCCTTGACCTGTTGACGGAGTGGCAGACCTTCCTTTCGTCGTCGGTCGTTTTGGCTGGAAACTGGAAACAGTGCTCGACCGACGGTCAGCGCGTATGGTTGGTCAGGCGTTTTGTAAGGCCGCATGCGCGCTGATGGTGAGCATCGGTCGAGTACTGTTTCCAGCCTTTTTCGTCTTTGTGGCACTTGCATCATACACTTTGGGTCTCAGAGATAAGAATTGATGGGCACATTGGTTTACTTCGTCCCCCCTTCTTTTTTCTCACTTTCTTCTTTCTTCTCAACTTCCAAGCTTTCCTTTGCCTTTATAACTAAACTCTCATCTATGGAGCTTCTCGACAGCTGTCTGAGAATATTCTCAAATATCCTCGGTGCGCTTTTCGTATTGGGTAAGGAAATATCCGTTTGTGTGGTCACTGTCTCGCTTCTCTTTTCCTCTATAAGTTCTGCTGGTACGTTTGTCTCTGTCAGATCTAATGTCATTGTTTTCTTCTTTTGGTCCTTTTCTGGATCAGGCTGGAAAATAAGATTTTTATGCATATCTAGGTCTTCTTTACAACACTTAAAAATTTAGCTTCGTGAAACACTCTGGTATGAAGGAACTAGCTTGTGCCTGGAACTTCGACCGCATAGAACTCTTGTCTTAATTGCAATTCTTTTATTTTAGGCGCTTACCACAAACTTCCATCTTTTTGAAGGAATGATTTGATGAAGCCAAAAAGGACTCAAACTATCTCCATAGGTACATAATGCATATACCGGGCATCTGAAAGTGTTACTGTATGACCATGTTTGCTTGCAGCCGGGACGGCGATCCCTGTACCAAATTTAATGTAAATCGGTTTAAGCGTGAAGACGTAAAAGATAGACATTCTTTTGTATTTACAATATAAGTAGGTATAGATGTAGTGCAAATGATTTTCCTTTGTACTTTATCGGAAAAGTTCGTATTTATCGTGCTCTCTCAATTAGCTTCAGTGCCCATCTTACAGTCGTAACTTTGACACTTTGTCATTTTTCACTTTGACAGTTGACACTAAACAATAAAGTTCCATAATAATGGATATGAAAACGTCACTTATTTAATACAATCATTGATTGACAGTTCGGGTGCCATCGTATTCCGATTGAGATCCGAGTTTCCCCGAAAGAAAATCATTTTGCAATACATCTGTACGGATGTACTTGTACATCTAACCTCGACTAACAGCTCCTGAACTTTATCTGGCTCATCTTTCTCTCTCGATCTCCTCTCAATCGCTTTGGTCAGCACATTCCCCAAGATATGAGCACACTTGATGATGTTCTGCGTCTCCCTAGGTGTGAGATGTAGACCCTCGTTTCGTATAATACTGTTTATATTCTTCAAGTCTTCTGGAGACCGCTTTCGTGAAGTTTCCGAGAAATCTGGAATGCAAAGAATGCCATTTGGTGTAATCAATGCACCTGAGTTTTTTTCAAGGCGTTTTTCTAATGTTGTGCTATTTAGGAGAGTTAAATACTATGTCGGAGGCAATCTAGGTTACGGCACAGAATAAGTAATAGTACAAGTACAGAAGTTTCTCTGCTAACAAATTCCCTGTTTAGGTATGCCAAACGTGCCTAAACGTGGCCATCTCTTTCAATCGCACGCAACGCGCTCTTTCGAGGCCCCGCCCTCAGCGCTAGGGTTACCACCAGTGAGAACCTATTTTAATATATGTACTTTATTATTAGTAGTGTTGTTTACAATACAATTACGAATAGTACTTTTAAGGTTCCGTAGCCAAAATGGTGAAAACGGAACCCGTCCGTCCGTCTTTTCGTCTGTATGTGACAGCCGATGTACTCGGAGACTATAAGCACTACAAATACAATTAAAACATTTAGCAGGAAGGTGTATTCTACTCGTATGAACCGCTACGTAAAAGTGATGTGAAATGACGAAAAAATATTAAAGTAGGGGGAGGGGGCACTCCATACATGTAACCAGGGGATACAAAGTTTTATATAATTTTTAAAGGCATCACTTTAAAAAATAAAAGAGGTTTCTTAGAACCAACGTTTTCATTTTCGTTTTCTTTTATGTCAACCGTTGGTGAATACCAAACTCAATGACCGTTCTTATTATTATTGGTGCAACCTGCTGCAATACAATAATGCTGTGGTTTTGCCATTATTATTTAACACGAAACTACACGAAAAGAATTATTTTTTATGATCGTACAAGCGCGTGCGCGTGCGATCCGTAACGCTGCTCCGCAGCCATTGAATAGTCACACAATGTGTGAGCCGGCGGCCGCATGTACTTTGCGCGGCGCGATGACGTCACGGTAGTAAGCCCCTCCTGGTTACGGTGCGCCTGATGATAAGTGGTCACCGTTGCCTATGGACGTTTGCAATTCCAGGACTATAATGTCCGTAGCCGACAATTTTTATTAATGTTGGGTTCGGTCGTCTGGTCATAGACACGTTTTCATGTCTAAAAATATATATGACCAAATTGATGTTTATATTTATATTCCTTTTATATTTTCTCATTAATTAAAAATATGAATACAAATTTGTGCCGAAGATAATGGCAGCATTTTCCTCTCTGAATAGCCAAACTAATTCACTGGCCGAGGAAGCTGCGAACTCTTCGGTCACCTGTGTCATCAAAGCCTCTTCGATAATTACTTAGGGGTCCTTTTTGTGAGTTAAAATATAGGAAAAGATAGTATTACAAATAATTTATCTACGTGCCAAATTTAAGGTACGAACTAACCTAAATCAGCTAAGTCGATATTCTCCGTCCGATAGGGTGTCGGGCACTGGTCGTAGTAACTCTTCATCGGAACCTGAAAAGAGTGTAGAATATTTCACACATTATTAACGGGACTTAATCGCGTATAACTAATTTACCTTTTTCCCGTTCCCCAATAATAATGTGTGAAAATCGTGTAAGTTTAAATCAATATATTTCACACCTAAGTATTCAGGCTTAGTATTTAAAGTGTAGTTTGTTCTTAGGTACCTTGGCGATAGAGTTATTGTAGTTGACCCAGAAGGTGTTCCACTCTCCATCTGCGCGTCGATCCTCGGTCCTCGTTTCGGATCCCTCCAACCAGCTGCTCACACAGCTACAAGCGGCACAAAAATAAATTACTTTAACAATAATAACGATAGTCGTGTCTGCAAACGGTCTAATAGCGAAGAGTCTCGACCAACACCTCAAGAGACTCTCGCTAGATGGCTGGGTCAATCAAGGGGCAGATTCAGAAGGCGGTACTCCTGGACATGGCGCGGATAGTCAGGAGGCCGCCCTAACCACCGAAGTTTAGGCCCTGCCTCGCTGCCGGCGGCACTCTAGGCTAGGTTTTTATAATGTTTTTATGTTTTGTAGTTAATTGTATTTTTATATTTTACTTTTTATACATAGAAATATTATACAAACTTAGCCTAACTACTTAGAAAAATAAATAAAGAGAATAATAAAAAAAAAAATTTCGGATTTCCTCCATATCATGTTAGTACAGTTTTCTTTAAATACTAGTCGAACTCGCGCACGAAGGGTTCCGTACCATAATCTATAAAAACTATTAAAAAATCATCTCTGTTGTATGGGAGCCCCCTTAAATATTTATTTTATCTACACACATATCATAAATCCTCTAATATGCGTTCGGAAACCGTAGAAAATGACTCTCATTTCAACATTCAATGAATTTATATAAAATATTTCATTTTAATCTCATATATGATGTTAAAATATTACGTCAAACAAAACTGTCAAAATTTAAATGTCAAAGTTGACATGTCCCTATTCTAGTATCACTGAAAATTCAAATTCAGTCGATGCGAAATGTCATCTCGATGTTTTTTTAGTATATATCGCACGAAATTTGAGCTAGAACGACATGATCACATCAGAATAAGGACTCTTTACTTTTTAAAATAACATTCAGGTATCGGTTGCCAGTTCTGATTTCAATATTTCCGCAACCGTGCAAAAAAGGTTGTATTAACACAATTATTGTATTTATTTACTACGGTTTCTGAACCCATCATAGAGTAGTTATAATATGTGTGTAGATAAAGTAATGTATGCAACTGTACATAATTAGGCATTAAAACACTCGTGTGACCTTATTATGAAACTCGCCTTCGGCTCGTTTCATAAAACACACTCGTGTTTTAATGCCCCTCATTATGTACCAGTTGCATAAACTACTATTATTCTGTTTTTTAGTATTTGATGTTATAGCGGCATACAGAAATACAGCATCTGTGTTTCAAGTGTCTAACTATCACGGTTTTTGAGATACAGCCTGGTGACAGACGGACGGAACCCTAAAAAAGAGTTACCTGGAAAAGTCCTGGCTGCACTCCATCTTGGTCTGGGCTGGTGAAGACTCTGTTGAGGATTGGGAGTACTCTGGAGACACGGATGAATAACCCAGCTCTGTGGTCACACCATGTCTGTGGGACAGTTCGTAATCATACTTAAAAGGTTTATTTTAACGGGTCTAAAGCGGCAATTACACTTCGTCGAAACTTTCCAAAACTGCGAATTTTTCCACGTGGGTAAGTTTCTGAAATTTCTCACATTTTTGTATGGGGTTTGAAAGTTTCCGAAATGTAAAATGGAAATTTCTTATATTTCTATGAAATTCTCAAGAAATTTCCGAGAACTTTTCCAACTTTTTGGAAACTTTCCGCAACTTGCACATCTGTAGTGGCATGCTGCATGCGGCGACCGCAAAAGTGTAAAGAACACGTTAGTCGGCCGCATTCGGCGATCGACAGCTGCCAAGTCGCCGTAGTAGGCGGACAGACTATGTCTACGACGTTTGTTGGCCGAAATAGTTTAAAATGAATTCGGCGACCGCATTAGGTGAACAACGCAGTGTAATTGCCGCTTAACGTATCATTGTAATAAGCATATTTTTGTGAGAAAATGGCTGACTGTCGAGTTTCTTTCGGCGTTTCTTCTCGGCATTGGCCTCTGTGAAACGCTAGTAGGGTTTGACTTGTAAAAGTGCCATTGCGGCCTACTTACAGAATAAAGTTCATTTTATTCATTTTTTTTTACCTTCTTTTACCGACGACGTTTTGACACGGGTTGCACCGGCCGTGGTCGCGGATATGACTGTCGTCTCAGCAAGTTGTTAACGACGATATGGGTTCACATTTGACTACCCCACAAAAGTTAGATAAAAATGTGGAGGGTAGACTCGAAAAAAAAACAACAACAAACAACTTGCTGAGACGACAGTCATATGATGATACCTACGTATATATCAAATACAGTCAGTGCTTAAAAACTTTATTATGGACAACGTCTTATAAATAAACAAACAAACAATTAAAAACTAGGTGTAGGTATAAAACTTAAAGATAAAAAAATTGACCCAAGTCGCCGTCAGCGGGTAGGGTGCCCAGAAGGCTGGCCGAATTACCAAGCTGAATGGTAATACTTATTCTTTGCGCGAAATATTGGCCAGCCTTCTGGTCACCAGTGGTTTCTATTAGGCGCGCCGACAGATCTTTATAGAGTCGGCACGCACTTGGTCCCCATGGTCCCAGTGTATCCACCCCAAAGGCTTCAAATAAATATTCACTCCCTTGCTACTACTAGCTTAAAGAAAATTTAGCTGTACGAGTACGTACATACCTGTAACTGGCGTTAGGCGGCTTAATCAAACTAGCGCTTCTTGCTTTTTGCCCACTCTGCCCACTCTCCCCACTTCTCTCCCACTTGGTGGGCTGAGGGAGAGACGCTCTCTTCTTCGGCGTAGAGGTGGCGAGGGCGTTGAATTTCTTGACGCCGTATTTTGAGTTCATGTCTTCGAAGTCTGATACCTGGAGGACATAGATTTCAACATGTTTGATGTTATTTTATAAAATGTATTTTATCTACTACCTAAGTATATATGTATTTTATATGTAAGTATGTATGTTAACTTTCGTAGCTGTTGGTACTCCTTAGGCGACTTCCTGATTTGTCGGTGCGGAGGCGGTACGATATGAGAAAACTGTCAAATGTCAGTGTCAACTGTCAGTCGACGCGATACCATTTTTTACTACGCCCCTACATTTAAATGAGTGCTTCCTGACTGGCGCGGGATGCGCGGTAGCGGGACGATGCGAAGGCGGTACTGCCGCGCTTCTGCGCATGATATTACTACTGCGCAAACGTAATACTGACAGTATTAATGTCAAGTGAGAATCTTCGCGACGTCAGTAAGTTTACGTCAAAGAAGAAAATGTCACATATCGATCCCGCCCCGCCAAGTCAGGAAGTCGCCTTAAACTGAAAAAATGAAAATGAAAAATGAAAATAGTTTATTAGGTTTAACATGTGGCGTTATACAGAGGCAAAGGTTGGCACCTTCCAGTAAGCATAGCAATGCCTGTGTCGGAAGGTGCCGCTCTTCCATAACTCGGAGTTGTTATTTATAAACCAACAAACAAACTGATTACATTACAGATCTATACATATTATAGTTGTTTGTAATATTATATAAGAAATAATAATACTAATAATAAGCTGTAAACTGTAAACTAAATAAATAAATACCCTGCGGCCGCGTGGATCGACAGCGTGGTCCGTGGTCTGTCGGACGACGAGGAATTATAATTCCTTGCTGTTCGACATGTCGGATTATCAGGAATTTTTTATTCCCCTTAGCTCGACCATCGGACCACGAAGATTTTTAAAATTCCACTTGGTTCAACCCTCGAACCACGAGGTATTTTAAAATTACACTTGGTCCGACGCTTGAACCACTAGGGTTTTTTAAATTTTCAACAAAGGACGCTACTTGGCACCGGTGTACCTAGTGGTCATCTGAGCACACCACCAGTAATGGACAAGGCCCAATGATGTACATCGACTCTTATGTAAAAGAAAATAAGAGTCCAAATTTAGAGATAAAGGAAAAATTGAAAAACTCAAGCACCGAGCATGATTCGAACCTGCGACCTCCCGGCACTCGCGGCCAGTCGCTCTAGCCAACTGAGCTATAGGTGCGATTACTACCTGGCCTGATATTCGTCAATCCTTCCTTCATCCTCCTTCCTTGAGTTTTTCAATTTTTCCTTTATTTTTAAATTTGTAGTTTGTGTTTGCAGCGTTACTGCTAAATACAAAATTAAAATAAGAGTCATTCAATTTAGAACCGTATGATCTTTGAATTAGGATTAAAGTGTCCATTACTGGTGCTTGTCGGCTTAAGGCCGTGTATTACCACTTTTGAGTTTTTAAAAACCATCTGAGACAAAGAATATAGTGTCTTAAAATCTAAAAAAAATATATGTGTTACATGAGGATCTTGTCTAGTCAAAATCGCAGTCAGTTACATGACCTGATGAATCTCACTCGATAGAAAAAAATCGCGAAGTTACCCCTTTTTGGAATGTATTTTCAATACTACGGCTATATTACTGATATTTAACATTTAATTTTTGTACTCAATTAAAGATCGTAAATAGTTATAGACATTTTCGCAGGGTTTGCTTTGATAAAATGACTGGCTTGATGACTATAGCTAAATATTTACAAAACTGCGCGCAGAGCTTGCGTAGAGAGCGGGATGGTTAATTGTAAACTCACGCGTGTTAGAGCGGGACAGTTGCGTTGGGGATACCTCCCCTTAAAGTGTCCATTACTGGTGGTCTCATTATACCAGTGCCAAGTGGCGTCCTTTAATTTGCAAGGTTTATGACACTAGGTAAATATCCAGCTATCTATCTTTTTTGGTCTAAGTCTAATGTTACCTGACTGAGTTCTAGCGACATATCGTCCTCCAGTGATGTCTCTCGGCTCTTGGAGGACTGAGATTCGTCGAGGTCTCTCTTGGGGGACGGAGGTTTCTTGGCCTTCGGAGTCTCCAGTGAGGGCCGGCGGCGGGAGGACGCTGGGAAGGAGTTTGCGCGGTCGGACCTGTGTTGTAAGATTGTACGTTACACCTGGCCGTTACAGAGACAATAATCAATAATGAACTTGAATTTAAACTTTTGTGAGACATGTTATAACTTTATTTTACTAAACGGTTAAAACTCACGTATTAATTGTCACTTCGGGCGACATGTTTCGAACTCGTCGGGAGTTCTTCCTCAGGATGAGTGCGTCTGCGACCCGCGCCGATTGGCGGCGGGTAGTTCGACAGTGTGCAATCGGCGCGGGTCGCAGACGCACTCATCCTGAGGAAGAACTCCCGAAGAGTTCGAAACATGTCGCCCGAAGTGACAATTAATACGTGAGTTTTAACCGTTTAGTAAAATAAAATCAATAATGAATTTTCGGAGAGATAGGGCACAGCTAAATGGCATCTTGCTCGAATTTGGAGCAGCCCAACTGGGGAAGTACCTCCGCCTTGCAGAAGACCACAGCCATAATAACATTATATACTCAGGTATGTAGTGTTGTGTTCCTGGAGGTGAGCAAGGTTGCCAGAGCTCCCGAGGATGCACTGTGTTGAGAGTGAGTGAGCTAAATTGGTCCCTTCTGCTGTCAACACAGTGCATCCTCAAATTTTATAAAGTGATGTAAGACTCCGTGCGATGTCAGGCTACCCACTAAAAACCAGCGGCTTTCCCTCATTGCCTTTGTGAGACGCCGCAGGATTCGCTTGCGCATGCCACTGCTGACGTCTCGGCATATGCCCGCTTCGACGCGAGCTCAGGCCCTTCAAGGTTGCTGCCATGAGAGGCGGCACCCTCCGACAGTTGAGCTAGATCAATGGTAGGGGACTTACCAGTGGCTCACTGGGGTGGATGAAAAAGTTGAGCGTATAGTCGCCTTCTTCGTCCAACCTGTCGTCTTCGTATAGGGTTCGCGAGGGGATCGTTCTGTGGCAAGGTACCTACGAAGTGGCCCAGAAATGAAATTGGTTGACCGACCACCATACCTCTTCAAGCACTGCTTCCCCGTCACAACAAAGTCCAAGTTCTGTGGCTTCACGACCTTCTTAGGGGTAGAAGTGGCGGAGACGGGTGGTGATTTCTTCTTCTTGGAGCCTCTAGAAGATGCGGAACCGCGGCGGGACCGAGGGTCTGGGTCGTAGTCAGAGGGCCAGCGGTCGTTTCGCTGCATTACGCTGGAAAAATGGGGTAATAGGAGAACATTGATAAAAAAAATTAAGTGGTCGTTTCACTACATCACGCTGGAGAAAAAAAGGAGAACATTAATAAATAAAAAAGCGGCCACGTGCGAGTCGGACTTCGCACATATAGAAAACAACCACGACCACGACTCATGAACAATTGCTATTCGTACCTACCTACTCATCATGCAAATAAACGTCCTCGCTGGGAACCGAGCCCGGGACCTCCAGCTTGGAAGGGCCGGCAACGCGTATGCGAGTATTCCCAGGACTTGGAGGAGTCTACATGCTATAATAACCGCTTACATCTGGCGGGCCGTACGCTTATTTACCACCGTGGTTTTGAAACATTTACACGCATAATAAATGTATAAATGTAAATTGAAACCTACCAGCCCACGGGCAGAAGGAGATCTTGTTGGTATAGACCGGTTGCCTCGAGATAGAAAGGTCATAGGTTAAAAACCGGCCGTATATATATCTTACACTTTTGATTGAAAATATTGATTTTACCCACACCGGAACATTCAAAGTTTATACGATGTTAAACGCCTACCAAAATGAAATGGCAATGTCTTTTATAATAATAATTGCCTACCATTGAGGCTAGGCAGGAAACTTCACAAATTATAGAGTTGTTATTTTTGTTATAGTGGCCTTATGGCATATGAAGATAAATATTTAATAAAAAGCTTACTTACATGTATGTATGTCTGTCTGCGTTGTGTGCTGGTGCAAGGGCGGTGTCACACTGCCCGCTGGACGGGACACGCTTGGATGGATATTGGTTAGGGTGCGGACATATTGACCGGGTTATAGCGATTTTAAATCAAATCATCTTATCTTCCTAGCGTTTCCCCGGTTTCCACTTTGACACCTAATCCCAAGATTTGGCGTAGACACTAGTTTTACTAAAGCTGCCATTTGAAGTCGGCCATGAAATTGGTCATTAATTTTTCGGCTCTGTTATTATAACAGGGTTCTTATCCGTTAAAAACAGCTTCCATACGATACGACATACGATCCTCTCCTTAGACGATCACTTTAAACTACAATAGTTGGTAGTGATCCTGCCTACAAAGCTGGACGTCCCGGGTCCCGGGTTCAAATCCCGGTCAGGACATTTTATTTGTGTGATGCACACGAATATTTGTTCTTGAGTAAGTATCTATGGCATTGCTTAGTTTGGGACTAAGTAGGTCGATTTGTATATTAGCGTTTGTGCGTGTCTCCTTAGTCGGCTTAGTCGATCACTTTAAACTAGTTGGTAGTGATCCTGCCTACAAAGCTGGACATCCCGGATCACGGGTTCAAATCCCGGTCAGGACATTTTATTTGTGTGATGCACACGAATATTTGTTCTTGAGTATCTATGGCATTGCCTAGTTTGGGACTAGGTCGATTTGTATATGAGCGTTTGTCCGCAATGTTTATCTCGCTCGGTAGTGGTATTTACTCGTATTACGGTATTACTTTATGTCTGCTCTGATTACTCTGAGCTCAAGTCACAAAGTGCGATAGAGACGAACATATTCAACATCGATTTTCGCGGTTTTGAACTCGAATAGGTGTCCTAAAGGGATCGTCCTAAAACAAACGCGACTACGCGATTATCGCGCGAATTCTTTTACTAGTAAATATTCTAAGTTAAAGTAGCGCGATCGCGCGATCATCACGTAGTCGCGCGCCAATTAGGACGATCCCTTAGAGACGAACATATTCAACATCGATTTTCGCGGTTAGAGCTTAGAATTGAAGTCGCTCACGCTTACCGCCCCCGCTCCGCTTGTGACGGTGTCGCAGCGCCTAATTAAGGCGGCGGGGTGAGCAGTGGCGCATGCAACAGGTCGCAGGGGATGTGTGGAGTCGCTACGATTTTGTTTAATTAAATGTATATAAAATATGTAGGTATATATATATATATATATATATATATAGGTATATATAATTCGTTAATAGAGCGTTCGTGGCCTAGCGGCGCTTGCGTACCGCTTGCGGTATCTAAGGTTAAGCAACGTGGGCAGCGGTCAGGACTTGGATGGGTGACCGCTTTGAGTGGTTACTAACTGAGCGCTCCCGTGCTTTGGAAGGCACGTTATGCCGTTGATCCCGGTTGCTGTCTATGGCAGCAGTCGTTAAGCTAAGTTGGAGGCCTTCGGGCGGTTTGAGAACTTCTAACAGTCAAGTTGCCCACTCACTTGACAAAGCCTAATCCCAATAAGGTCTAGTTTCCCCTCGGGGTTGGAAGGTCAGATGGCAGTCGCTTCCGTAAAAACTAGTGCCTACGCCAAATCTTGGGATTAGGTAGCGGACCCCAGGCATCCTTCAGGATGGATCAGGATGATGATATATAATTGAATGAATGAATGATAGAATGAATTTATTCACAAGAACATAAACATAAATACAAGCAACATACAATCATATAATGCATGCACTTACATATTATATTCGACCACCCGGTATGAATTCGTTAATATTTCGTTATAATAATATTAATTAATATTTCGTTATAGAACATTAAGGGTTCTTGTCCGTTAAAAGCAGCTTGCATACGACATACGAACCTCTCCCAAACTCAAACTCAAACTCAAAATATTCTTTATTCAAATAGGCTTAGCAACAAGCTCTTTTAAATCGTCAGTTTTATATTACATAGTTTGAATTGAATTATTCAGAGCAATTTATTGATGCAATTATTCATCATTTTCTCCGCATATGTGTGAAGGTTTCCTTCCATCTTGATAAGCAGGAGAGTACTGTTAAACAGGGTGTCAATACTGTCAATAAAGAACTGTCTATAATACAGTGAACCAATTTCATACTACGTATAATTAACTACTTACTGACTCAAATAGGTGCAATGCAATGCAAAGTTTTTTCTTCTCTTTCTCTCAATGTACTTATTTTAATTTGTCAGAATATTAATACTGTGGCTCAACTTTCAGTGTTAATTTGGAACAAATCAATAAAAAATAAATATTAATTTGGAACAAATAAACAAACATAATATTGTAAATGGCCTCTCTATGCGCGTCGCTGTCCGGCTCGCCGTAGGACCTCAAATTAACCTTATAAGCCTAAACATAGACCCTGTGATCGATACCCCTGTTTGTTTTGATAGAGTATACAGAGATATAACGAATTTAATGTGAGCAAGCTCTCATATAATATACAATATCTGGGCGGCCGAACTTTGCTCGGCGTTTTCCCGGGCATGAGATATTCTATATTTATTTCTATATATATTTATTTCGGGGATCTCGGAAACGGCTCTAACGATTTTGATGAAATTTGGTATGTAGAGGTTTTCGGGGACGAGCAATCGATCTAGCCTAGGTCTCATGCCCGGGAAAACGCCGAGCAAAGCTCGGTCGCCCAGATATTTATCTTATATCTTTAAACGAGCAATTCTTGTATATTTATTTATTTATTTCGGGGATCTCGGAAACGGCTCTAACGATTGTGATGAAATTTGGTATGTGGGGGTTTTCGGGGACGAGCAATCGATCTAGCCAGGTCTCATGCCCGGGAAAACGCCGAGCAAAGCTCGGCCGCCCAGATATTAGTGCTTGTACCTCACAAGCGCGGGTTGACCACTGTTGTAGTTGTGACACATACAAACACATAGACAACATGAACTTGTAGCTCCTACGCTGACGCACACATAGACAATGTGCACGTATAGCTCCACACACAACCATGGCTCACCCGCGCTCGTCAGATAACAGTACTCCACCTCTACTATGCACTTGAAATATTATTATTTGTATTTTACCATCAAATACTAAATAAATCAGATTTCTTCATTGAAATTTCCTTATTTTTCCTATGAATTAATGAATGAATATATTTTATTTACGACCAACTTGGATCATTGTGTTAGTAACAATTTATTAAGCTATAGAAAGTGTTAGTAACAATATATTCTTAAATCTAGGCACCTATATACTAATTATTTCTGCGCATGTGCAACATGCAGCAGTTATTCAAATAGAGGCCATCCAGCCTATCTGAAAACATGGCCAGAATACTGTTGGAGCTAGCCCGCACTCTGCGCACCAGGGATGTGGCTCGCTTGCGCATAGTGGTGTAGAAGCAGTCTACCCGCGCCTCCGCGAACATCCCTGACGCGGTACAATATCTGGGCAGCCCCAGCAACATCCTGAAAGCGTTGTTGAACTAAAAGCCTACTAAAGCCAACTTAATGTTGCGGCTGGTTAGGCTTTGCGGCCGTCGCGCGTCCGTCGATTTCTTGTACATACTACAAAACGGGCCAGCCCGGACACGGAACCACAAAATAAAAAATATACAGAAGGTCCGTTCCCGCCGTTCTTGAAAATACATACCTAAACTTGCCCGACTCACAGGGTTGCTTCTGTATTGATTCTGAATTTTAAAAAGGACTAGGTATAATAAAAATTCTTCAACATGACATTTAAATATGAACCAGCGTATCTTGGTAAAAAACCGGCCAAGTGCGAGTCGGACTGCGCACATTTAGGGTTCCGAATCAACCTCAAAAATATGATTTATCATTACATTAGTATTTGTTGTAAAAATATACGTAATATTGAACATTGTCACCAAATTTCAAGTTCATAGGTCAATGAGAAGTCTAAGACTCTCTGCTCCGGCGCGCGCCGCCGCTATTTACTTTGTGACGGAACGGTGTAGCGTGAATTATCCTTAAATGTGAGTCCGACACGCACTTGGCCGGTTTTTAGCCCCCGACTCGTAAAGCAAAAGAGAGGTTTTGTGTCGGGATTGTTTTTAATATTTAATTACCTAACCGATAACTCCCTTTAAGGATGATTCACGCTAGACCGTTCCGTGTCCGGGCCGGCCGTGGCCCGTTTCTACTACACGAAATCGACGGCCGTCGCGCGTCCTGTATTTAGAAACCGGGCCGGCCCGGATACGGAACGGTCTAGCGGGAATCATCCTTTAATATACCAAAGCCAGGCGGCTTTCACTCCGTCAGTTCGCCGCGCCGCTGCAAGTACATTCAGTGGCAAATTGCTACCGGACGGTCGCGTCGTCTCGTCATTCGCTTGGTGTGGTCAATATTTGTTATTTACCTATTACAATTTGGGTTTGTAAGTTGGCGATTTGTTAACAGTGCAACTTCTGTAGGTACGTAGTAAGTATTACTTATTCTGTGCCAAAGCCTAGCCGAGTTTCTTGCTGGACTTTTCTCAGCTAGGCTAGGTTTAGTGAACCAGCGACAAAAATCCCAGTAGCTCGATTCCACTGACACCTCAGTTTCGGCTGAAACCGCTCAACCAATCTCACTGGAGCGCAAACTCTTAGAGTACTCCAGTGTTTAAACCGCCCGCGTGGTCGTGTCGAAGGTTCCCCTGGATTTTCCCCAGACCACTCTCCAACCGCGCACTCCTCGCTTTATTGGGCACGGCCTATTAATTATTAATTATTCGGCAAGCGTTATTCAAAGTTAAGCAATGTGGGCCGCGGTCAGTACATGGATGGGTGACCGCTTTGAGTGGTTACTAACTGAGCGCTCCCGTGCTTTGGAAGGCACGTTAAGCCGTTGATCCCGGCTGCTGTTTATGGCAGCAGTCGTTAAGCCAAGTTGGACGCCTTCGGGCGGCTTGAGAACTTCTAATAGTCAAGTTGCCCACTCACTTGACAAAGGGGGGTCGAAGTGCACCACGTTCGTAGGGAAAGTACCCACCGCTACCCTACACGTGACGCCTGGGTGGTTCTAAAAGTGCAACAAAAATTGGCAACCGTACTGTCTTCTCGAAGATCTCACGGTTCGAAATAAATGCGATAAATAAATAAATAAATAAAAATAAATAAAGTTTTATTTCAGGCATATCACCCATATCAAAACACATGTCATAAAAACTATAAAACCACAGTCAGGTTAAAAAAAAAACAAAAGGTTCGAATGAATGAACCAGAGAAACTTGAACCTCAATTAAAACCAAACCTTATTAATTTCATTTATGTCACACCTGGCCATAAAGTGGCCATTATCGCACGCTCCGCGCGCGAAAAAACCCACTTCCTGGCCAGCGGGTGACATAAAATTTTGTACATACTTACCACGGGCGATAATAAAGAAAGCCTCAGATCGCATATTTATCGCCCTTGCCTTCGGCTCGGGCGTAAAATACCTGCGATCGGAGACATTCTTTGTTTTATCGCCCTTGGTAAGTAATGTACTATTGCCGCTTTCATAAGCCCTAAGATGGCAGAGCTCCTTTTGTGTCGTTTGGCGAACTACCCACATCCTTTCAACGCGCCGGCGGAAGTGAGTCAACCGTGAAACTTTTTAACTCTTTAAAGTAAATCGTCGCATCCGGTTGATTGTTACTGCTGTGATGAGGCAGTATGAGGCAATAGTCAAGTTTGTTCATTTTAAGCTGCAGTAATAGTACATTATTGCCGTGGCCGGGAAGGGAGCAATTGCAGGCTGAGTATTTGTTTAAACGGACGAGCTTGCGAGTCCGTTTAATTATAATACGAAGCCTGCAATTGCCATTCCGGCCGAGGCTAATATAGTGCTTTTCTCAAAAATGGGGAAAATACGACAAAAATTTAATTAAGATTTGATAAACATAACCTTAAAACGTCAAAAACATCATGTTTTCCCGCCGTTTATTTTTTCTAACAGAATCGCAAGTGTATTTTTCCACCGAAAAACGCAAATTATTCGAGACACATAAAAAAACGTCGCGTTTTCAACAGAAAAATACGAACTGAATTGGCTGAATACGACCTGTGCCTCCTTTTATATGACAGTTTCTACATTTTAAAAAGTTTATAACTCGACAAATCATAGATATAGTATATACTCTGTAGTTATAGATGCGCCAACAAGCGACCGGGGCTATGTCTTTCTCATATTATGACGTCAAAATATGGGGATACCATGGTTGCAAAAAATTACCCCAAAAATTTAGTCGGATAGTACTTAGTTACAAGTGATCAAATTCCATAGTGACTAAGTCGCCATTTTGACTCACTAACTAAATTTACACAACATCGTAGGCGATATCGTAAAATAAGTGATCTCGACCGGCCACTTTTTTTGGGATAATCTTACCTATAAATACATAGTCACCGGTTATCACCGTTGCATCAAACGGCGATTTCACTGATCCAAATCTATACATTTTGTTCTCGCCGCTCGCCGCTGGTCGCTGGCCTTCCTGCTCGCCGCTTGACTTGCTGGTCATCACGTCACCCAAAGAACCATGCTAAATGTTTAAGTCTCTAGACGATGAAAGTAGTAAGTAATGTAACCAGATAGTGCTTACTATTTCCATGCCCCTTTTTGTCTTTCACAGATAAATTATGTAGTTGTTGGAATAAAAGAATAAACTTCAATTTAGAACAGGTAATTTATTTACAATAATATATTACATTTATAACTTTATTTTTCAATAAATAAACAAATATGTAATAAGCAGTTATAGATTATTTTACCCAATTTAATTTCCTGTTCCCTCAGTCCTGAAATCCATTTTTTCGGGATTCATCCTCTGTTGAAAAACTGAAAAAATCAAATTACTTGAAATTCCCGAAACGTGGGGTAATCTTTAGGGGTTTTTTTTATTATTTGTTGGTATCCCGAAATCGAATTATAAACCGACTGAATGGTGGGACATCAATGCTAAGCTGGCTTCTATGGTAGATTTCTACTACGCGATTTGACCGGTTTGTATGTCAAATGTTTGGAGGTTATTTTTTAATTAATTCACATATTTTTCCTATTTCATCTATTGTCTCATGATATAACTAATGATTTAGCTCAGTAATTTTGTTCCGGTGAGATTTTAGAAATAAACACGGGTCCAAAATTCAAAGAAAATGTACTTACGCATGGAATGTAACATCCGCCTTTTTTCGGTCGAAATTGCTTTTACAGCCAAACACTGAACACCCCACCATGTTTGCACTGAACAACCAAACACTACGGATCTGATGATTGGTAAATTATTATTCATTTAAACCAAATTCATCATTAATTTTCCACTTATAAATTGCACTGCAAAATATTGCCACTTTGTTTGGCAATCTTCTTGACACTAATGACAGATTACTTTTACCCGACCATGAAAAAATGTCCGGTCGGTGATAAGGACAAAACATCGCACTTTTTTCTACTTCCTCTCATAGGAATCGCAATAAGGCTATCTTTCTCTTACAAAGCGTGTCAGGCCCTTGCGACAAATAAAGGAATTTATATGTGACACAAACATTGCAGGCCACATATATGGCCTGCAATGTTTTTTACTTTTTAATTTGGATCTGACCTTAAACAATACACTTTACCTTCCAATATGTAGCGACTAAAGTCCAGTTTGCGGGCCATTTTTGAGAAAAATAATTTTGTGGCCCTCGTGGAAAGGGGTCAGACAGTCAGCTACAGACCTTTTGCTGTAAGAAGTCACATTTGAGTCACATGACACAAAGGCTTACCAAAGAGAATATAAATCACTACGTTTAAGAGACGGCACTCTTTAGATTCGAGTGAGCTTCTCGTTTTTTTAGGGTTCCGTAGTAAACAAGGAACCCTTATAGTTTCGCCATGTCCGTCCGTCCGTCCGTCCGTCTGTCCCCCGTTTATCTCAGTAACCGTTAGTACTAGCAAGCTGAAATTTGGCATGAGTATACATATCAATGACGCCGACAAAACGGTAGAATAAAATCTTTAAAAAATTTTTTTTTGGGTTACCTCCCCTACATGTAAACTGGTGATGCAATTTTTTTTCTTCCAAACCCCATCGTGTGGGTTATCGTTGGATAGCTCTTTCAAAAATATTATAAGGTTTCTAAAAGCATTTTTGATTAAAGAATTGGTTGGCGTGATATTAAGCTTTGAAGTGATAATTTTTGTTATGGTCAAGTGTCCCCCCCCCCCCCGCCAGCTAAACGGTGGCAACTATATAGGCATGTGAAAAATTCATGGTAGTAGTATATACGATGAATTTAAAAGGAAAACTATCACAGCTAAGTAGACATTACTAGTTAACGAGTAATAGTCGAACTTCAGAAATGTACTTTGCAAAAGCAAACTTTCGTACAATTTCCATTGATACTTTAAATAATGTTGTTAATAGGGATGTTGACTCAAAAAAAAAAATTACTTCAATAGAAAGAAGACATAAAACTATGCCAAATAGTGAAAATCCTATTCAAATATCTTAAAAAATAACGAAGCTACAACGGTTAGAATGTTCATAGTTAGTGAGAGAAAGTGCTACTCAACAGTGACGTCACTGTTGAGTAGCGCCATAGTAAATGACGATCGTTCAATACAAAGGTGCGTTTTGCGGAAAAGCGACAGAAAATACCCACTCTTAAAACTTTGAAGACTTATAAATACGTAATTATTTATTTTTTTGTATTACTTTTTTCGCCATTTTATTGAGAATTTGAGCCTTTATGTAGAAAATTTGAATTTATTGATTTTCTTTTATAGTGTCATCATCCCTATTCTGTCAAAAACATAGTAAATATAAGTTAGCGAACTTCTTAGACCACATAGTGTAATGGGTGGACGACTACGGAACCCTACCTTGCGCTAGGCCCGACACGCACTTGTTTTTAATTTTGTTTTGATATGCAAGTATTGCCAACCAAACAGAAAAAACACTAGTGCTGGCCACCTTAATCTGGACCAGTAAATCAAAGTGTTATGAGGACTGTAGGGGTCAGTAAAATTGGCATCTAAACAATGTGGGCGAGTGTCCACCCACTGAGGCTTACGAGTATTATCTGATTAAAGCTTAAGCCACACAGAGAGCGGGAGGGCGGTAGCGGCGCGGGAGCAGGCGGTAGCGGCGCGGGATAGGCAGGCGCTCCCGCCCACTCCCGCGCCGCTACCGCCTGCTCCCGTCCCGCTCACGTCCCGCTCACGTCCCGCTACCGCCCACTCTCGCGCCGCTACCGCGCCGCTACCGCGCCGCTATCGCCCTGCCGCTCTCTGTATGGCTTAAGCTTAAATTATCGAACTTTCTCACAAAATTTCACGAGATTCGGTTCAGAAATACGACCTGGTATAGGAAAACCACAGATATCAGAGGGGAACGAAATCCGCCGGAAAATTTGCAGAAATTATTGTAAATCGGAATGCACGTCTTTTACAATGAAAGTACAAAGATCGAGCCTCAGAAAAATACGCATAAATTTTTGGTGCTAACCCATACTTTTAGAAATCGTCCTAAATAGTTTATTGATTTGTAATAACAGAGAAAATTGAAATGACGTAATGATGCCGTCATGTTGGCAGAATGCGGATTTGCCTTCTTTTAAAAATATTCGCGCCATGGCGCAATTGTCTGTGGTTACAATATGGACGCCAATGTCACAATGCTTTGGCCCTTTGTCAAATAAATATGAATATTACCTATCTTTATGTTTTCGTTGTAAATGTAAATTACTTTTGTGAGTTAATTACAGTTTTCTTGTACCTAAATGAATAGTTTTGAAACTAACAAAGTGTAAACTTAGAAAATTTGTGCGACTAGGAGGTAAATTTGGTTCGACACTTTGCATACTAATACGACGCAGTGCAGTTTTGAGACTTTTGACTGTTTTGTTTCAGTGGTTGCTTTTATACTTTACCGTGGATGTCCACGGCACGATGAAACTCTGTGGTTTGATAATTAGTCTATAGTCTATTAATGAATGAAACCATAGATTCAGATTCAGATGGTTTTTATTTCTCAGTAGTATTACATAATTTTCATATATTACAATAAAAAAAAATTGAGTTTTACCTTGCCGTAGCCGTCGATGATAAAGTACAAAAGCGTCCATTTTGGCAAAATCAGACTTAAATATGTACACGGGTAAAAATTAACGCAGGCGTCATAATTTAGTCATCAAATGCATTCATAGTCATCAATTCGAAGCTACCTGCCCACTCCACTCTCAAATGAAAGGCGTCAAACCACTTAGTTCTAAAGTAGGTATGTTTGTTTTACTTAACTGCTTGTAGGTGGACCTGCTTAACAATGGAACATTACATAAATACATTGAGGACGTTTCACGAAGTTACAAGTTACAGCCGTCAACGGGTCACTTGACCTGTGCCTAGACATAGAATAGTATAATAGTACTACATACAGAACGGCCACGGACCCCCCGCACCGAGGTCAGTTACCTCGTCCCTGAGAGACCCGCCTGGTGTCGATCGGGTGCCGTCGCGCCTCGCGATTCGTCCGCGCCACGCGCTACGCACCCGCGAACAAACAATTGACGCGTGTACCGACAGCGCACGCACACATACTTACCCACAGCGCTTACTTTCCTTCCCGTGTCACCCCCGTTTTTTTTCGTTGGGTAATTTTCGATTTACGAGGGAAAATGTTAAAAAAATACCATTCCCCCTTATCTCCGAAGTTTACCGAGAAAAAAATTGAAATTATTACATAATATTAATACTTATATGCATGTATATTTTACAGGAAAAATACATAAATTTTACAGCTCTACCTAGTTTTTCTTTTTTTTTAAATCATCAAAAAACTGTTCTATACTTTGTAATTTAATCACCTTTGCATATATTTTTGTTTTTTATTTAAGCTTACAAGATTATGTTGAAAATGCCTTCTAACAATTTTTTTTTTTAATCGGTTGATGTGATAAAGAATTATCCTTGAAAAACCAACATACGTACTACCTAAGTTATTCAGTCGCGCAAATTAGTAACAAAATCCTGAATTAATGGGGTCGGGACGGGTACATATACAAGATGTGTGCGGAACCCGCGGTGCGCGAGTCGGACTCGCACTTGACCGGTTTTTTATATAAGTAGTATGGGATTTGATATTTAGATCTACGACTATTACGAACGGTCGAAAGGATTCCGTAATCGCACCGCTGTTCTCCGTATTTTGCTCAAATTCAAACAGTGCCTTACTACTCGGGCTGTAACTGCTTCTTGATTCGACTTCTTTCACCATTTTAGTAACATTTAAATAGCTAGAAAACACCCTATGAATAACGAAATTAATGTGAATACATCAGCCGTTGTGACCATTCGCATAATTTTGTTGATCGCGCTTTCGATGCGACCAGATGAAAGTGAGACCGGATAGAAATCAGAAGGTCAGCGGTTCTCATACACAGCCATACAAACCAGTCTGACTGTTTGTGTAGCTTATTGCAACGAGATAAACCCTGAAAACATACTATACAACAGTGGCGGAGCGTCCATACAACTCGATTCCCACCGGCTTACCTAATTTTCAGCCAGTGCAGTTCTTTTACTACGGCTCATGAAGTATAAGAAAGGCAAATTATTTCCGGCTTTCCTAAGAATATTTTTGACGCGCCGCCACTGCTATACAAGTATGTAGTGTTGTGTTCCTGGAGGTGAGCAAGGTTGCCAGAGCTCCCGAGGATGCACTGTGTTGAGAGCGAGGGACCTAAATTTGTCCCTTCTGTTTAACACAGTGAATCTTTAAATTTTATAAAGGGTCAGCAACACGCATGTGACACTCCCGGAGTTGCAAGCGTCCATAGGCTGCGGTGACCGTTTGCCATTAGGCTGACGTACGCTTGTTTGCCACCGACGTGGTATTAAAAAGCAAATATTCGTGCTCATCACACAAATAAACTTCGTCATCGGGATTTGATCCCGGGACCACAAGCTTTGTAGGCCGTACGTAGTCTTCGTAGGTTTAGATCTACCGATCTACCCACTAGGCTAAGGTGGTCGTCAAAAACAACATAAATATGAAACCATAAAATATCATTTATCTATATGAAATTATATACCTACCTAACAAGAATACAATAATAACTTAGTTATACTAAATAATTTAAATAATCCTTGGCGCTGTAGTAAGCTTTACAAATTAGTTTATTTTTGACGTATTTTTTAAATTAGTTAACTGGAAGTTCCGTCACACTACTTGGGAGTTTATTATAGAACCGAATAAAGTTTCCGAAACTCTTTCAATGGAAACTTTATTCGGTTCTATAATAACTCCCAAGTAGTGTGACGGAACTTCCAGTTAACAAATTTAAAAAATACGTCAAAAATAAACTAATTTGTAAAGCTTACTACAGCGCCAAGGATTATCTTACTGATAAAAATGCATGGGATTGAATTGCTCAACTTTAAAAAAAAACAATTTGACATACCTATTATTAGGCCATTTCAGGTTCACATCCTGATCCAGGCACCTGTTTTGTTTTATTTTTCGCACTCTCTTATTGTCTACTTCCTCGATGTCTTTGTTAATGTGTTTTATCTACACACATATCATAAATCCTCTAATATGCGTTCGGAAACCGTAGAAAATGACTCTCATTTCAACATTCAATGAATTTATGGCAATTTTCTTATCTGTGGCTAAGGCTACAGCAGTAATAAAATATTTCATTTTAATCTCATAGATGATGTTAAAATATTACGTCAAACAAAACTGTCAAAATTTAAATGTCAAAGTTGACAAGTCCCTATTCTAGTATCACTGCAAATTCAAATTCAGTCGATGCGAAATGTCAGCTCGATGTTTTTTTAGTATATATCGCACGAAATTTGAGCTAGAACGACATGACCACATCAGAATAAGGACTCTTTACTTTTTAAAATAACATTCAGGTATCGGTTGCCAGTTCTGATTGTGATATTTTCGCAACCGTGCAAAAAAGGTTGTATTAACACAATTATTGTATTTATTTACTACGGTTTCTGAACCCATCTTAGAGTAATTATAATATGTGTGTAGATAAAGTAATGTATGCAACTGTACATAATTAGGCATTAAAACACTCGTGTGACCTTATTATGAAACTCGCCTTCGGCTCGTTTCATAAAACACACTCGTGTTTTAATGCCCCTCATTATGTACCAGTTGCATAAACTACTATTTCTTTTTATTGATGATGTGTTTACCTGAATAAATGTGATTCAATTCAATTCAATTATACCTATTGTTATATTGCCAATAGCATTTATGTTTTTTTTTATTAAGTTTTAATGACATGATTGTATAACAATACTGTTTTTTTTTCTATTATATATAAAATTGACATTGTTTTGTACAATTTTTGATATCTTTGTTGTTGTTAATTTTTATTTTTTTATTCTGTGACTTTTCTGTTTAATGTATGTTGTTGTTAATTTTAAGCCTTTTGACATGATTTTATTATAATTTACAGTTTTATTTTAATTCATATTAATTTTGACATTGTTCGTTTGTACAATTATTGATATATTTTTTATTTTGTTATTGTATGACTTTTCAAAAGTGCTGTGTAATGGCCTACTTGAAAATTAAATTGAAATTGAAAAATTGAAATATATATTAAACCAAAAATATGTTAAATTCAATTGACAAGCAATCAAAAGCTAAAGGTCCGCTGAAGGTCGGATGGGCGTTCACCTGCGGAATGCGTTACGTGCGTGCACGCAGATGACGTAATGTAGGGTGTCCATAATTCGATGCTACCAATGAGACTCTCAGTGTTGTCGGACCCAATATATACAAATGAGCCCCATTAGACATTAAAAGCTTCTAAAGTAGAGATGCGCGAAACGTGTCACTGAAGTGAAAGGAGCGATTCATATCTTCATGTCACAAAGATATATATCACTCTTTTCGCTCATTTCGCTCATTTCGCTCAGTCAATCTGTAGCCCATAACAACTCTTGAAATCGCGACATACGAAAGATATGATGTAATTGAAGGTTACCTCTAACTGCTTTATGAAATATAAAACATATTATCGCACATTTTCCTTCATACAATTATTTTTAATTGTTTATTAGAATTTACTTCAATATTTTGCCGATATTTTTTATTATGCTAAATTTTGTGAAATGGAACGTAGCTGAATCACGCACACAAGTTTAACTGAGCGAAAGGAGCGACTCACACATTTTCAATCTTACGTAAACGTGCATGCGTGAGACGGGCTTATACGTTCGATTCGTGAGTGCGAAGAGCGCAACCTGCTTACACCAGTCAGTTCGGCTCACCGCTCACCCGCTCAGTTGAGTTGGTGATTGTTACTGATATAGTGAGTTGTTTCATTCTTCAGTGAGCGAGTGAGCGAGTGATATATACGAAAAGATGCAGTTCATTTGAATCACTCCTTCATGAGTTACACATCTCTATTCTAAAGTGATGCTGTGTTTTCCAAACAACTCAAAGCGTTGCTCATTGACTTGTCATGTTATAGTTTATACAGCGAGCTAAGATCAAATGGCCATAAAACTATTAAAAATAGGCATTTTATTTCTTATGTCATAACACTAACGTGCTAATTACCACTTAAATGCCTTCTTTTAAAGTTTGAAATACCTTGTGTGTTCTATGAACAAAGATGACTAAGCACAAAGATAAGCTAATTAGTTAATCTATTGCAAAAGAACATAAGCTAAAGTTCAATAGGAAATGACATCAATAAAAATTGTACTCATCATCATCATCATCATCCTCCTAGCGTTATCCCAGTACAGTTGCATCCTGAAGGATGCCTGTGGTGCGCTACCTAATTCCAAGATTTGGCGTAGGCACTAGTTTTTACGGAAGCGACTGCCATCTGACCTTCCAACCCCGAGGGGAAACTAGACCTTATTGGGATTAGGCTTTGTCAAGTGAGTGGGCAACTTGACTGTTAGAAGTTCTCAAGCCGCCCGAAGGCCTCCAACTTGGCTTAACGACTGCTGCCATAGACAGCAATCGGGAT
Organism: Cenopis cana; assembly: GCA_951800055.1. Classification (NCBI taxonomy): domain Eukaryota; kingdom Metazoa; phylum Arthropoda; class Insecta; order Lepidoptera; family Tortricidae; genus Cenopis; species Cenopis cana. The sequence goes on along the minus strand of OX637498.1, from coordinate 2,692,815 downwards.
CAACGGCTTAACGTGCCTTCCAAAGCACGGGCGCGCTCAGTTAGTAACCACTCAAAGCGGTCACCTATCCAAGTCCTGACCGCTACCCACATTGCTTAACCTTAGATACCGCAAGCGGTACGCAGGTGCGGCTGGGCCACGAGCGCTCATCAATAAAAAAAAAATGTACTATTACAATTTAATTTTTGACGGTAGTTGTTGAGATACTCTCCGTTTACGGAACACACAAGGTATTTAAAGCTTTATAGAAGCGAGGCTTAAGTAGGTTGCAATTGAAAAGTTCGTGTTACGACTTATGTTATGACACTTATGACTCTTGGTGTCAACAACCGAGTGTGATTTGCTTGCGTGGCGATGGATGGCTGTGTGTAGGGAGTGTCTGAAGTTCTGTAAGATGAAGGATGATAGGCCTTCCAGTGTATGTAACTAGTTGATTATTGTTTTGTTTCTTTAATATTTCGTTTCACAGTGTATTAGATTAAGTAAATCTGTAATGCTGTGTAATATATATTTAATTAAATAAATAAATTAAAAGATAGACAGAGACACAGATAAATAGACAAAGATAGATAGATAGATAGAGATTAAACTAGTGGCTCTGTGAGCTGTAGACCTCGTGAGTGTTTTTTTATTTCCAAAACTATGTTAGATATCGAACCTGTAGAACAGGGGTCACCAACCTTTTAGCACCCACGGGCCACATAGTAGCTAAAAAAATCTTCGCGGGCCGCAGATGATAATAATGATCACTGTCTGTTGATATCAACTCGAAACAAATTGGTACGCCGTACGCGACAGTAACGTAGTAAAAATTCGCACCCCTTTTTACGTGAAAAACGAGAAAGACGAAAAAACCGACTTTTCACAGATAAACCAGCTAGTTTCCTTACCAAACCCAGATAATTCGCATTTCAACCGCATCGTAATTTCGCGATTCATTCGATCAATGCAAGCATATAGAATAGCAGATATAGAAACTTTAAGGGGGGGACGGGTCATAAAGTCATAACACACCTAGATGAAAACGCGAGCGCGAAATTTTTCGAACACTGATGCAAATGCGGCAAATACTTCATACGCATCAAGTCATAACACATCTAGATGAAAATGCGAGCGTAGCGAGCGCGAAATATTTCGAACATTATGATGCAGGTGCGGAAAATACTTCATACGCATACGCATCAAGTTATGTAGATGTAAACGCGAGCGCGAAATTTTTCGAACACTGATTCAAATACGGCAAATACTTCATACGCATCAAGTCATAACAAATCTCGTAAACGCGAGCGTAGCGAGCGCGAAATTTTGCGAATATTATTATGCAGGTCTGGAAAATACTTCATTCGCATCAAGTCATGTAGACGCAAACGCGAGCGCAGCGAGCGCGAAATTTTTTGAACATTAAGATGCAGGTGTGGAAAATACTTCATACTGTCTAACGCAAAGGCGGCGAGCGCGAAATTTTTGAAAAAATATTTAGATAGATTTAATTGTAAAATATACTTACAAACACATATCTCGTCCTGACCAACTGTGAAAATATTCGTGGTTGGCGATACAGACGCTTTCACGATGTTAAGAATTTCAAATTTTACCTTTACAAACAATAAAGCCAGGGAGGCTCGCGGGCCGCCTGTTGCCGACCGCTGCTGTAGAGGAGGACAAACCATAGATTTTTTTTTAGATTACTCGACAAAAATATTCGATGTAATCAAAGAACGTGCTCACAATACTTCACGAGACTGTTGTGAAATGCGACCCTTAGAGGTGAACTAATCGAAATTCGGCCGCAGAAACACAAAATAATTGATAAAAAAAATGTTTTTTTAAATTTTGAAACAGTGACTCGATAAAAAAAATTCTATAGAATTACCGCACCTGCTCACTAAATTTCACGAAAATCGGTTGATAAATGCGACCTGTAGAGGAGAACAAACCAATGAATAAAATAAAAAAAATATTAAATTTACAAAAATTTACTTGCCTAAAAAATTATATGTAATCATAAAACCTGCTCACAAAACTTCACGAAAATCGGTTGAGAAATGCGACCTGTAGAGGAAAAAACGGCCGCAGAAAAATACGAAATCATTGATACAAAGTTTGTTTTTTCGAATTTCAAAAAAGTGACTCGACAAAAAAATTCTATATAGTTACCAAACCTGTTCGCAAAATTTCACGAAAATCGGTTGATAAATGCGACCTGTAGAGGAGATCAGCCAACGACGTAAAAAATTTTTTTTTTAAATTTACAAAAATTTACTCTACAAATAAATTATATGTAGTCATGGAACCTGCTCACAAAATTTCACGAGAATCGGTTGAGAAATGCGACCTGTAGAGGAAAAAACGGCCGCAGAAAAACACGAAATCATTGCTACAATGTTTGTTTTTTTGAATTTCCAAAAAGTGACTCGACAAAAAAATTCTATATAGTTACCGAAACTGCTCACAAAATTTCACGAAAATCGGTTGATAAATGCGACCTGTAGAGGAGGACATACAAAAATCCGGCCGGACATACGAAAGCATTTTTGTCGAAGCTAAAACAGAGACCTCGTTTTACTCGGTCAATAAATAGACTCTTAGGGTAGGCAACGCGCACGTGACTCTTTTGGAGTTGCGAGCGTCTATAGGCTGCGGCCTCCGCTTACCATCAGGTGGACCGTACGCTTGTTTGTCACCGTCGTCGTATAAAAAAAAAGATAATAAATAAATGATCATTCGAAATAAAAAGTGCTATTGTTGCACTAATAATTTTATGGCTTACAGTTTTATATTGCCATAAAAAATATACTAGAGGTTCAGGGCTGTCCGACAGCATCCCAAAAGATGGCCACCGCCAGTTTTCTCGCACCAGTGAAAGCGGCGCCCACGCAGCTTTCGCCCAAACACCAAACAATATGGCCGATACATGGGAGCGTCCATTCATACGAGACATCCCCACGGACAGTTTCTAGCTGCCCAATCTGTTAACAATACAACAATGCCTTTTCAATAAAGTACAGATGTAGTGCAAAATGATTTTCCTTCGTACTTTATCGGAAAAGTTCGTATTTATCGTGCTCTCTCAATTAGCTTCAGTACCCATCTTACAGCCGCAGGGGTAACTTTGACACTTTGGCATTTGACACTAAACAATAAAGTTCCATAATAATGGATATGAAAACGTCACTCATTTAATACAATCATTGATTGAATGAATGAATGAGAATTTATTTGGTATAAAATGATAACATACTTACAGACAGTACAAAAATAAAATAATTTAAACATGAATTAATACCAAAATGGATGCCGCTAAGCATTGAGTCATGACAATCATGACGCTGATTTTCAGGGCAACCAGGAAACAATAACAAATTATACAATAGTGCACAGTTACAAATAGAGAGAGAGAACTTAGCTCAGTTCATTGACAGTTCGGGTGCCATCGTATTCCGATTGAGATCCGAGTTTTCCCGAAAGAAAATCATTTTGCAATACACCTGTAACAGATTAATGGCCATTGCAACTAAATGGCAAGAGCGTCGGTCGTCCACCATCTCAATGGGTAGACGATTAAAAAGACTGCGCGGGTCCGACCCAGGTCGGGCCTAGCCGAGTTGCTTGCTGGACTCTTCTCAGCTAGGCTAGGTTTAGCGAACCAGTGACAAAACTCCCAGTAGCTCAATTCCACTCACAGTTCACACGTCACACCTCAGATTCGGTTGAAGCCGCTTAACCAATCTCACTGGAGCGCAAATATTTAGAGTAGGTATTCCAGTGTTTAAGCCGCCCGCGTGGTCGTGTCGGAGGTTTCCCCTGGATTACCCCCAGGTCACTCTCCAACCGCGCACTCCTATCACTTTATTGGGCCCGGCCTATAAAGCCACAGGTTAAAAAACCGGCCAAGTGCGTGTCGGGCCACGCGCAAGGTAGGGTTCCGTACAACAAGTTTACAAAAGTTAAAGTACATTTCTTATAAGTACATTACATTTTCTCGTTAACAAGTAATGTCTACTTAGCTGCTTAGTTTTCCTTTTAAATTCATCGTATATACTACTACCATGATTTTTTTCACATGCCTAGTAGCCACCGTTTAACTGGCAAGGGGGGGGGGGGGGGGGACACTTGACCATAACAAAAATTATCACTTCAAAGCTAAATATCACGCTAACCAATTCTTTTATCAAAAAATGCTTTTAAAAACCTTATAATATTTTTAAAAGAGCTATCCAACGATACCCCACACGATGGGGTTTGGAAGAAAAAAAAATTGCACCACCACTTTACATGTAGGGGAGGAACCGTAAAAAAAAAATTTTTAAGTTTTTATTCTACCGTTTTGTCGGCGTCATTGATATGTATACTCATGCCAAATTACAGCTTTCTAGTACTAACGGTTACTGAGAAAAACGGGGGTCGGACGGACGGACGGACTGTATGGCGAAACTATAAGGGTTCCTTGTTTACTACGGAACCCTAAAAAAGACCGGGGGTCACTCTTGGACAGTGGGCGCCTGTAGAGGCAAGGCCATCTCCATACAAACTCTGTGCAAGTTTTATTCGTCGGTTTTGGCACTCCCGCACATACTCGTAGTTTCTTGACGTTCTGGCTATCAGAAAAATATTATTATTGGGGAACGGGACTTAATCGCGTAGAATGTAATTAATAAAGACCAAGTGCGGGTATTTCGGAAAACCCGTGCGGCTAGAAGATGTTGATACCCAGTCAACTCGCGACCACAGATGTTGTGATACATTCGAAACGTCGGGTAAAACTTTAAAAAAGGTAAATTAGTTATAATTGTACGCGATTAAGTCCCGTTCCCCAATAATAATGTGTGAAAATCGTGTAAGTTTAAATCAATATATCAGAAAAATAAGCATACTGACCAAAAATCATAAGTGTAATGCAAACACAAGCAAAGAAAAACTTGCACAAAGTTTGTATGGAGAGTGCTTGCCTCTACAGGCGCATTAAGGCTCAGTAGAGTTCCCCCAAAACCAAAACCCTGGATTCGAGGTTTCCATTTTTGGTTTGAAGGGACTTGACTGGCTTGGCTCCATTGCAAGGGCGGAGGGAGGTTTGGAGTCTAACCTCATCGGCGCCAAAGCTTGACTTAAGGTTAGATTTTTTGAAGTGAAAACTTCTTTAGCGGCGCTGAGCACTTTTGTACTGGGGAAAAATTGTTAAAGTCGCGACAGATTCTTTCTAAGACCAGCTAGTTGACCCCTCCTAGTATCGTGATTGCGATGTTAGGAGGGTCAACTCAGCTAAACTCAGCTGGTCTTAGATGCGTAAGACACAATGCTACTCGGGGCATATTATTAAATGTAAATGGATTATGCTATGAATATGAACATGAGTATGAATATGAATATGGATACGGAGTCCGATACCGATACCGATATGTATCGATACCGATACGGATATGAATATCTTTGTTATTTACTTTCTTTATTGAGTTTTCACTTCTGCCGGCACTCTCGGAGTGCAACCCGTTGTTTTTTTATGAATTTCGGCGGCTTTTGGATCTTGAACCCCTAGAACAGGCCTTGTTTATAACTATTCCAAATTTCAAATCGATAGCATAAGTAGTTCTTCAGATATTTAGCGATGTGACAGACACAGTGAAACCATAAGGGTTCCTTTTTTACCTTTTTGGTACGGAACCCTAAAGATAAACAAAGTATGTATGTAATTTTATTCAAATATTATAAAAACAAAAAATACTTGGAGACAAAAAATACAAGACTAAAACTACTATTAAATTAAAATAACTAAAGCTAAACTTAAATTTAGAAAAAATGTATGTACTCGTATGTATGTAAGCACTTTATTGCACACAATAACAAGTTAAAACACGTACATGTCACAAAAGATTGAAGTACAAAGGCGAACTTATTAAAGGATCTCTTCCAGCTAACCTCACGAGAAAAGTATCTGCTTCGTCCCGCTTCCGCGCTCTGGGGCAGTACTTAGTGCCAGTTGCACCAACATACGAACGCAGACCGGTCATCGTCAAATATGGCGCCGGCAGCTGTCATCCCATAGAAACTTGTCAAACTTTCCATACAATCAGATTTGACGAACACCGCTTACAATTACAGACGGTTTGGTGCAACCCAGCCTTAGTCCCACCCTAAAAAATGATAAAGCCCTAAACAACCTAAATTGACCTCTAGAATATAATCTTTTCCAATTCTAAGACCTAAATTAATTCGGTCTTTAATGAGTTGCGAGAAAACGAGTAGAATGACTATGAATGAGATGTACTACTCGTTGCTCGTTGGCGGCCTTACGTTACTTTTAAAGTTGAATGGACTATAATTACCATTTCTTTCGGGAATTTATTTCGTAACCGGAGTCATGGTAATTTCGTTTTATCAAGATTTACAACTATTTCCCGGCGGATTTCGAAACCTCCGGGTTAATGATCAGCTATCGACATAGTTCGGAAGCTTTATTTATTGGTTAGTTGGACCCCACGTTTATTAACTACAGTCAATTGAATAATAGTACTTTATGCAACTGTTACATAACGAGGGTTCTTATAACATGGAGGCGAGCCAAAAGATTCTTAAATCATAAATACAACATATCATTATTTTCTATTGTTTACCTAATATGTTCAATAAATAAATTATTTCATCAAAAATAGGTTTTAGAAACCGCTATCTAACGACACCCCACGCTATGGGGTTTGAAACTAAAGAGCTATCCAACGACACCCCACGCTATTGGGTTTGAAACTAAAGAGCTATCCAACGACACCCCACGCTATGGGGTTTGAAACTAAAGAGCTATCCAACGACACCCCACGCTATGGGGTTTGAAACTAAAGAGCTATCCAACGACACCCCACGCTATCGGGTTTGAAACTAAAGAGCTATCCAACGACACCCCACGCTATCGGGTTTGAAACTAAAGAGCTATCCAACAACACCCCACGCTATCGGGTTTGAAACTAAAGAGCTATCCAACGACACCCCACGCTATCGGGTCTGAAACTAAAGAGCTATCCAACAACACCCCACGCTATGGGGTTTGAAACAAAAAAAAATGCACCACCACTTTATGTTTAGGGGAGGAACTCTAAAAATTGTTTTTTCAAGATTTTATTCTACCGTTTTGTCGGCGTCATTGATATATATAATACTCATGCCAAAATGAAAGCTTTCTATACTCGATGAGCTAATCGCATTCCAAAAACTAACGTCAACGGGCGCACATCCGACGTGATTATTCCATAATCGTTAATAGTACATTACTTAACAAGGGCGGTAAAACAAAGAATTCCGGTAAAACAAAGCCTTCGGCTCGGGCGTCAAATACCTGCGATCTGAGACATTCTTTATTACCGCCCGTATTAAGTACAAAATCTTATGTCACCCCATGGCCAGGAAGTGGGATTTCCCGCGCGCGGAGCGTGCGGTAATTGCCGCTTTATGGCCAGGTGTGACATAAAGTACATTATTTATTATGAATGAAAGTTACCCTTAATATGACCGGTTACATTTATTTTTAAGTATATTTTTGTGGAATAATGTCTAAATTACGAAATATTCATTCTGACGTTTGTCAGTTTTTGGAACGCGATTAGCTCATCGAGTATAGTAATAACGGTTACCGAGCTAAGCCGGGGACGGACGGACGGACGGCGTGCATAACTATAAGGGCTCCTTTATTTACCACGGAACCCTAAAAAAGAGTACTTAACTAGTTATAGTAAAAAATCTAAGCACAGAAAAGACATGCGAAATTTTAAAAATGTTTCGTAATATTTTGGCGCGCGCATTGATATTGTGGCACAGACAATTGCCTCATTCTGCCAAATAGGTATGTTATTAGTTATTAAAAAGAAAGTTGTTCCACATACGAGTACAGACAGCCGATACAATTATAAAAATTAAAAAACACGACTGCATTGAAAAGATAATAAAAACAAGTTTTCTAATAAAGAACTCAAGGAATAGTACATTACTTAACAAGGGCGGTAAAACAAAGAATGTCTCAGATCGCAGGTATTTGACGCCCGAGCCGAAGACAAGGGCGATAAATAAGCGATCTGAGGCTTTCTTTATTACCGCCCGTGTTAAGTACAAAATCTTATGTCACCCCCTGGGCAGGAAGTGGAATTTCCCGCGCGCGGAGCGTGCGGTAATTGCCGCTTTATGGCCAGGTGTGATGTGACAAATATATTTTGTTTGCAGTCGTGGGACCTAATATTTTGGTTTTACTTGTATGGAGTAGGTCCCCCGACTGCAAAAAAAAATTTTTCCTTGAGTTCTTTATTAGGAAACTTGTTTTTATTATCTTTTTAATGCATTTGTGTTATTAATTTTTATAATTATTATTTTATTTCGAACTTTTTTTAGCTTGAAACACATACATTATATACATTTTTGGAACCGTCTCTTCAAATGCTTCATTTTGATACCTCACTTGCTAGGAACATTTTTTTTTTACGGAACACACAATGGAGTCTACAGTCCGCCATATTGTTTTAATTGCAACGTCACATATCCTATGTCACCCGGGATGACGTAAGGATTCCAACGATACCTCACACATCTAAATCGGTTAAGGGGTTGAGAAGTTCTGGGGGAACAAAAAAAGTTCACATATACATACATACATGAAACCTGAAAACATTACACTCCTTTTTTTGGGCAGTCGTGTAAAAACAAAAATAGTTGCAATTATACAGGGTGTCCCTTAAACCAACGCAAAAATGAAGAGGGATGATAGAGCAGCTCAAAAGCTATCAATTGCACGCCCCCATGTATTTTCTGCGATTTTTAGTAGTTTACTAGATATTTACAGTTTTACTAGCAATTTTGGGGTTTTTTCCTTAATAACCTTGTTACAGGATAGTCATCCTCCTAGCGTTATCCCAGTACAGTTGCAACCTGAAGGATGCCTGGGGTCCGCTACCTAATCCCAAGATTTGGCGTAGGCACTAGTTTTGACGGAAGCGACTGCCATCTGACCTTCCAACCCCGAGGGGAAACTAGACCTTAATTAGGATTAGGCTTTGTCAAGTGAGTGGGCAACTGGACTGTTAGAAGTTCTCAAGCCGCCCGAAGGCCTCCAACTTGGCTTAACGACTGCTGCCATAGACAGCAACCGGGATCAACGGCTTAACGTGCCTTCCAAAGCACGGGAGCGCTCAGTTAGTAACCACTCAAAGCGGTCACCCATCCAAGTCCTGACCGCTGCCCACGTTGCTTAACCTTAGATACCGCAAGCGGTACGCAGGCGCCGCTGGGCCACGAGCGCTACACCACGAGTGTTACAGGATGGTAGTTAAGTTTAAGTGAAATTTTTTTTTTTTCGTCAGTGTTCTACCTCATTTGATTCATAACGAACTACGTAAGTTTTTAAAAATATGTGTCAGTTTATTTTTCGTATGATTCATTTGAGCAATCACGCAGTTTGATTTTACATACTTCGCATAAACCCAAACACGGAAAACATTACTATGGAAAATCAAACTTTAAGTGATTACTCAAAAAAATCATACGAAAAATACGCGTGTACCGACAGCGCACGCACACATACTTATTATACCCATAGCGCTTACGTTCCTTCGTGTGTCACCCCTTTGGTAGAGTGCACGTGATTCTTCTGCAGTCATAAGCGTCCAAAGGCCACGATGCCTAAATTTCTCTTGTTTTCCGCTAGAAGATAGATACTTTGCGACATCACATGGAAATAAGAGAGCTTTAAGCTCTTGTGAACCGCACCTTCCTCATGTCAAAAGTTAGAGTTCAAATGCTACATGGTTGGTAATTTGTCAGATCATATCTATGACAGGTATTACACCTGTAAGATATAGAGTGATTGTCTGAGGTTGTACCTATCGGCTTTCTATTGTACGCTTGTCCTCAATGAAATGTACCTGCTTTTTAACCCTAAATAATTTATTACAATGGCGTAAGTGGATCTCTTGTAGTAGACTGCACCAATAAAAATGAACTAAAAAGATAAAACAAGATTCAAATATTTTTTATGATGCGTGAAAGCTAAATGAACAAAGTAGGTACTTTTTTTTCTAATTTAACCCACTTTTAAAAAGGGAACCGCATTTAAATTGTTTACCATAACCTTGTCTAGAATGTAAAAAACGCTTTTCTAAAAACCGCATCAAAATCGGTTCAGCCCAATGCGAGATCATCGCGAACAAAGTAAATACCTACATACCAATTACAAACATACGGGTCAAACTGACAATCTCCTTTTGAAGACGGTTAAAAATAAATCCCCAACAATCAATTGTCACTGGCTGAATGCGCGATGAACGCGGTGCCATTAAAAAAACAATTGTCACTGCACCACTGACATTAACATACTTACTTCTTAATTTTAGAAACGTTATCAAGAGACCAAGGCATTCTTAAAGCGGCCCAAATTAAGAAATGTCGTAACCCAACCTCACTTTCATACTCACTTATGTAAATTTGCAAAATTCTTTACAGATCCGCTACGGGCGCGGCTCACAAATAAAAGAGAAAATGTACGTATAAAATATCCTGGTTTACTACTGGCAACACACCAAGCAAATTCAGTGTTTAGCACCTGTAATTAAAGATCATTATCGCTTACAGATCGATGAAGATGGACTCAAGTTTTACGTCCACGAAAACAAACTGTTGAAGAGTAATAAAAGGAATTAAACTTTAAAGTTTTAAGGTTATGATTCAGAATTGAATACTTCGCGAGTTAATGTCAGATGACAACATAGTATTAATCAAAATAACAGTGAAATATACTCTAAATAAAATTAAATAAGGTTGAAAGTAGCTTGGGGTGCTCTCAATAAGAGATTGGCTACAGGTTTTCATACACCGCTCTGCCATATGGGAAACAACATCCCACTTTCTTCGACTGAGATCTTGAGCCCGCAGTCTCGACCTAAACATACGACGCGCGGCGGCCTGCCGGCGTTTAAAAAAAATAATTAAAAAAGTTGAGCGCGCCAAGTGTGTGACATTTGTGAGTGTTTTTTTTATAGACAATAGTGTGCCTGGATTTTGGATACCTTATACTGGGAAAATGGTAAGTTTAATTTTGTTAATTATTACTCAAATAATACACTTTTAATAAAATCCATAAGAAAAATAATTCAAACAGGGATTCGTTGTTTTTTAGTCAAAAGTAAGAAACCTTATATACTTGTACTTTATATACCATAGAGCTTCCGGCGTTTTTTCTTAAAAAGTCGGTCAACTGAGCTTAACCAGTTAACGATGTCACAGCAGTTACCTAGTAATTAAAATGCAATGTGGTGTGCTTGGTCAATGCGATGGTAAACGATGATAATTTAATTAATTAAAGAACGATTCTACTCATTAAGCGACCTTTTTATCCTGTACTTTCTTTGCCGGATATCCTATTGAAAGCATGTCAAGTTTAAATACTTGAAATTAAGAAACTTGGATTCAGCCCGTCGCCGCGTTGGTGAACACACGTGCTCTTCGCGACGACGGGCTGAATCCACTACCGAACAAAACCAGTTGCCTACATGTCATGGCGTCGTTACCGAACCGAACAACGTCTTTGAACAAGTATTGATTGGCGAAATCATCATTGATGGAAAGCCTTTTATAAAGAGTGAATTAAGAAACTTTCAAGGCTCATTTCCGAATTCATATAACCTAGACCTTTTTAAGGCGCGCGTGAATAGGCTTTTTCTGGGTGACCTCGCTTCACCATCGGTCTCATCTTTGCCCCCTGGCTAGAGGCTCGCCAAGAGAGATCCCATTAAATATATATATATATTTCGGGACAAAGCCAAGCTTCCAAGGATGCACTGTGTTGAGAGCGAGGGATCTTTAGTCCCTTCTGCTGTCACAACACACTGAATCCTCAAATTTTATAGAGGGTCGGCAACGCGCACGTGACTCTTTTGGAGTTGCGAGCGTCTATAGGCTGCGGTGTCCGCTTACCATCAGGTGGGACGGCTTGTTTGCCACCGTCGTAGTATAAAAAAATCGTAGATCAAACGAACTACAGCTGCATAGAAAGCTCAGTAAAATACAAGTAATATGTTATGGGTACTAGTCCACTAAGGCGACTTCCTGATTTGTCGGTGCGGAGGCAGTACGATATGAGAAAAGTGTCAAATGTCAGGGTCAGCTGTCAGTCGACGCGGTAGCATTTTTTACTGCGCCCATACATTTAAATGAGTGCTTCCTGACTGGCGCGGGATGCGCGGTAGCGGGACGATGCGAAGGCGGTACTGCTCCGTTTCTGCGCATGATATTACTACTGCGCAAACGTAATTACTGACAGTAATCTATGCGACGTCAGTAAGTTTACGTCAAAGAAGAAAATTTCACATATCGCTCCCGCCCCGCCAAGTCAGGAAGTCGCCTTAAAGAATACAGACAGTCAACATTTGTACACACAGCTACGTAAATACTAAAACTAATTAACTTTAAATGCAAAACAGGGAAAGTTGTAATTAGCGGCACATCACATTGTCAGAATTATAATTTGGCACTATTTTCAACGTGCGAATTATAAAAAGTACAATACAACATACACATTAAAATTGTCATTTTTTGATGACTGCCTGAACACATTATAGTGACCCTGCCTATGGAGCCGTTGGTCCTAGGTTCTAATTCCGATAAGACCAAATATTGACTAGGTATATGGCAATTACTTCGAACCGTGAGATCTACTAAACTAAATACATCATCATTTGATAGTTGCATCAAATGCGAGTTTCATTACCCTGCGCGCATTAGGTACTACACTGAGCGAAAAAAAATACTAATTATTAGTAAGTTTTAGTGAATCCCAGGACAAGGAGATTATATACTAACGGTTACAAAACAGTTTTTGATAATAGTAGTTATTTACTCATCCTCCTAGCGTTATCCCAGTACAGTTGCATCCTGATCAGTCCCATCCCGTTGCAGTTGCAGGCGTAGGCACTAGTTTTTACGAAAGCGACTGCCATCTGACCTTCCAACCCCAAGGGGAAACTAGACCTTATTGGGATTAGGCTTTGTCAAGTGAGTGGGCAACTTGACTGTTAGAAGTTCTCAAACCGCCCGAAGGCCTCCAACTCGGCTTAACGACTGCTGCCATAGACAGCAACCGAGATCAACGGCTTAACGTGCCTTCCAAAGCACGGGAGCGCTCAGTTAGTAACCACTCAAAGCGGTCACCCATCCAAGTCCTGACCGCTGCCCACGTTGCTTAACCTTAGCAAGCGCAAGCGGTTCGCAAGCGCCGCTGGGCCACGAGCGCTCCAATAGTAGTTATTTACTAATACCAAAAAATTTGTCTTGTAACTACTATTACTACTAAACTGTTTTGTATCCGTTAGTACCTATATAATCTCCTTGTCCTGGGATTCACTAAAACTTACTAATAATTAGTATTTTTTTTCGCTCAGTGTAATTACTAGGAGCGCTCGTGGTCCAGCGGCGCCTGTGTGCCGCGTGCGGTATGTTAGGTTTAGGTTAAGCAACATGGGCAGCGGTCAGTAATAGGATAGGTGACCGCTTTGAGTGGTGACCGGTTTGGTTACTAACTGAGCGCTCCCGTGCAAGGAAAAGCACGTTAGGCCGTTGATCCCGGCTGCTGTCTATGGCAGCAGTCGTTAAGCCAAGTTGGAGGCCTTCAGGCGGCTTGAGAACTTCTAACAGTCAAGTTGCCCAGTCACTTGACAAAGGGGGGTCAAAGTTGCATCACGTCCGTAGGGAAAGTACCCACCGCTACCCTACACGTGACCCCTGGGTGGTGCTAAAAGTACAACCAAAAACTGGCAACCGTAAGTAGGTACTGTCTTCTCAAAGATCTCACGGTTCTAGAATAATTGCCATATGATGAATAAATAAATTACACTGCGGCTCACGGACGTATAAAGAGTTCAATCTCTAGGCGATAAATATCGATTGAAAGAGACGCCCTTATGTTTTTCGCTCACAACAAAACGGGATGCAACACTCTTCGAGAATGGCTTTTTTAGACAAATCTCGATAGATATCTGACTGTGTGCAGGTTTATTAAATTTCCTCTTGACAGAGTTTAGATGAGGTAAAATACCATCATATTAACTTAATCGTGTCTTTTAATAATGCGTTGTTTTAGTAGGCTGCGTACAAAAAGGAAAATACAGACTCAACTTTGGATTTTTTCTTATCGAGAAAATTTTAAGCAATCATGTTTCGGCTATTGTCAGAAACACGATCATATAGTCAAGAATCATATATCTTAAAATCAGTCCCTATTGTTTCCTCGTCTGGGCAGAACAGCGTTTCAAAGTTTCTAGATTTCTCGTCGTAGCGCCTTTGGAAGCCTCGTACGTGTGTATTAGGGCCTTCCAGCTTGCAGTTCAATCGTAAATTACTCAACTAAGACAAATAGAAAATGTTTGTTTACCACTAGCACTTATAGACGTCACGAGCGGATGGAAAACCGGCGCTTGCGCAGGCAACTATCACTTGTGGGTCAGCGCATGTCGAACGAAATGCACTGAAACTTCGCACCCTGTATTATTCGAACCAAGCGCTTTGTATCATTCATTACTAATAGTTTAAAACAAAGTCCCTATGTATGCTTAAGATCTTTAAAACTTCGCAACGGATTTCGATGCGCTTTTTTGTTAATAGATAGAGTGATTCAAGAACGCATTTTTAAGGTTCGGATGCGTTTATATTTCTGAGTTCATATAACCTAGACCTTTTTAAGGCACGAGTGAATAGGCATATCTGGGTGAGCTCGCTTCATCGTCGGCCTCATCTTTGCCCCCTGGCTAGATGCTGGCCAAGAGACGACTAAAAAGCTAACTATAAACTAAAATAAAATTTAAGTTAATTATAAACAGTCAGTAATTAATGTCTGTCAGTAACAGCCACAATAATATTTCAAAGCCAAAACTACCTAACTTTAATATGTTTGACAAGCGGATGCGTCCGCTAGCGAAAATCTCAATTTTTTATCAAAGTGAAAATTGAAAAATTCAACACCACAGGTGGGATTTCAACCCACGACCTCTGGAATCCGTCCATTGCCTGTGGTGTTGAATTTTTCAATTTTCACTTTGATTAAAAAATTCAAAACTACCTAGTTTTAAAATGAACGCCTCTGTCTATTAGTTGACTTTGAACCAATATTGAGTTTATGGACAGGTTTTATGTGACGTTTCAACCTTAACTTGACCGTAAAACATATCGTGCTAGCTCATAGTTGGACTGTATTTGCCTCTATCCTAAAGTCTATAACCTAATATATAAAGAATAACCTAAGTGGAAAGAGGAGGATCATTAAGTTTGAAATGGTTTTCCTCCATCCCACATGAGCACTGAGCATAACAAAGCTGACATTGCGAAAATGACATTGACGTATGTTTAGGCGGGAAATTGCAGCGCCATAGACATTTTCGCTCATTCTTTCCATAGACAATTCAAGGTACCCCTTTGTTAACTTTGCCAAGCTTGGCCATCTTTCGTCAAATAGAATGACGTGATAAAGACTCTATTAAAAATAAAATGTTGAACAATGTTATTGTTGAAATGTTTAACAATGATAATAATATAATTCGTCCTGTTTTCACGGCTTAATAAAATAAAGTGACCCGTTTATCGTTACACCACTCCTATTTTGAATTAGGGTTCGATCTAACTTAGAATGGGTGAAATGGCTCACTGGTACTGGTCGAGTTATGTCGATAATAGAAAACCGCCGGAACTTGTGGCTTTGCCATTACTTGTGCAATACCGCGGAAGATACATTCGTTTTTAGGGTTCCGTACCCGAAGGGTCCGAACGGACAGAGGTTTTTTTTTATACGACGACGGTGACAAACAAGCGTACGGTCTGTCTGATGGTAAGCGGATGCCGCAGCCTATAGACGCTCGTAACTCCAAAAGAGTCATGTGCGCGTTGCCGACCCTTTATAAAATTTTGAGGATTCACTGTGTTGACAGCAGAAGGGATAAAAGGTCCATCGCTGGCAACTCTGGCAACCTTGCTCACCTCCAGGAACACAACACTACATACCTGCTCGTACTTGTATGTATGTATGTATGTAATAACTTTATTGTACACAAAAAAAACACAAAAAATACAAACAAATAAGGACATTTTGGTACAAAGGCGAACTTATCCCTAAAAGGGATCTCTTCCAGTTAACCTTTGAGCAATTGAGTGGAGACAGGAACCAGAAGATAGACAAACACGTGTACAAAGTCTATATATATATATATATATATATATATATATATATATATATAGACACATTACACATACATGACACATTGTACATGTTATTATGGCTGTGGTTTTCTGCAAGGCGGAGGTACTTCCCCAGTTGGGCTGCTCCAAATTCGAGCAAGAGATGACATTTTGCTGTGCCCTACCTCCCTAATACATAGCTTATCTTGTTAGCCCAGAGCCATACAAATAGTCAAAAACTTATTTTTATGTGTTTCCCATGCAGCTAAAGGGGGGAAAAATATTTTAATTATTTCTTTAGTGAATTTAGAGTTGGATCTAGACCACACCATCATATAATATGTCTCTTGTTTCGCTCACTTGCCTATCTAGCATGATGTCGTTTAATGTCGGACAAATCGTCTAGCATGATAATCGTGTCTCTCGAACTTACATACATGCTTCCTATAGTAAGTAACGGACGAATGTATATTCGACATAAGTTTAAAGCTACAAAACAATACATTGCATTGTTAGGCGACTTCCTGATTTGCCGGTGCGGAGGCGGTACGATACGAGAAAACTGTCAAATGACAGTGTCAACTGTCAGTCGACTTAGGCGACTTCCTGATTTGCCGGTGCGGAGGCGGTACGATACTAGAAAAC
This sequence comes from Cenopis cana, assembly GCA_951800055.1. Lineage (NCBI taxonomy): Eukaryota > Metazoa > Arthropoda > Insecta > Lepidoptera > Tortricidae > Cenopis > Cenopis cana. Next base: position 2,675,988 of record OX637498.1, on the reverse strand, counting down.
TGTCAAATGACAGTGTCAACTGTCAGTCGACTTAGGCGACTTCCTGATTTGCCGGTGCGGAGGCGGTACGATACGAGAAAACTGTCAAATGACAGTGTCAACTGTCAGTCGACTTAGGCGACTTCCTGATTTGCCGGTGCGGAGGCGGTACGATACTAGAAAACTGTCAAATGACAGTGTCAACTGTCAGTCGACTTAGGCGACTTCCTGATTTGCTGGTGCGGAGGCGGTACGATACGAGAAAACTGTCAAATGACAGTGTCAACTGTCAGTCGACTTAGGCGACTTCCTGATTTGCCGGTGCGGAGGCGGTACGATACGAGAAAACTGTCAAATGACAGTGTCAACTGTCAGTCGACTTAGGCGACTTCCTGATTTGCCGGTGCGGAGGCGGTACGATACTAGAAAACTGTCAAATGACAGTGTCAACTGTCAGTCGACTTAGGCGACTTCCTGATTTGCCGGTGCGGAGGCGGTACGATACGAGAAAACTGTCAAATGACAGTGTCAACTGTCAGTCGACTTAGGCGACTTCCTGATTTGCCGGTGCGGAGGCGGTACGATACGAGAAAACTGTCAAATGACAGTGTCAACTGTCAGTCGACTTAGGCGACTTCCTGATTTGCCGGTGCGGAGGCGGTACGATACGAGAAAACTGTCAAATGACAGTGTCAACTGTCAGTCGACTTAGGCGACTTCCTGATTTGCCGGTGCGGAGGCGGTACGATACGAGAAAACTGTCAAATGACAGTGTCAACTGTCAGTCGACTTAGGTGACTTCCTGATTTGCCGGTGCGGAGGCGGTACGATACGAGAAAACTGTCAAATGACAGTGTCAACTGTCAGTCGACTTATGCGACTTCCTGATTTGCCGGTGCGGAGGCGGTACGATACGAGAAAACTGTCAAATGACAGTGTCAACTGTCAGTCGACTTAGGCGACTTCCTGATTTGTCGGTGCGGAGGCAGTACGATATAAGAAAAGTATCAAATGTCAGTGTCAGTTGTCAGTCGACGCGGTGCCATTTTTTACTACGCCCCTACATTTAAATGAGTGCTTCCTGACTGGCGCGGGATGCGCGGTAGCGGGACGATGCGAAGGAGGTACTGCTCCGCTTCTGCGCATGATATTACTACTCCGCAAAAGTAGTACTGACAGTATTCCGTCAAGTGAGAATCTTTGCGACGTCAGTAAATTTACGTCATAGAAGAAAATGTCACATATCGATCCCGCCCCGCCAAGTCAGGAAGTCGCCTTAGTACCGCTTTTTACTGCGCCCCTACATTCAAATGTGTGGTTCCTGACTGGCGCGCGGGATGCGCGGTAGCGGGACGATGCGAAGGCAGTACAGGAGGCCGATTTTTGAGTGTCGAACGCTCGACTTTTCACTCGAGATCTGTCAAAAAACTATGATGTTTTGACAGATGTCGAGTGAAAATTCGAGCGTTCGACACGCAAAAATCAGTCCCCTGGTCCGCTTCTGCGCATGATATTACTACTGCGCAAATGTAATACTGACAGTATTCTGTCAATTGGGAATCTTTGCGACGTGAGTAAGTTTACGTCAAAGAAGAAAACGTCACATATCGATTCCGCCCCGCCAAGTCAGGAAGTCGCCTTAGCTATAATACTTACTTTACTCTTTGCCTTAGACTCACGCTTATCCGGTGTTGAGTCAAAATTTGTGGTCACCCATCCTACTAATGTAACCACGTAACCATTTCGTAACTGCGGTTTTCACTGTACGAAAGCTTGGTACCATTGACCTTTAATTTAACCGTAATTGAGTCAAACTTGGCGCGTTGCAACCATATGGCCTGCCTGGTATATTTTATTTTTTATGGCGCTTGCAAGTCTTGCAACAGTGCTTAATTATCGGGAGCACTCGTGGCCTGCCGCGTGCGGTACGTAAGGTTAAGCAACGTGGGCAGCGGTCAGGAGTTGGATGGGTGACCGCTTTGAGTGCTTTCGAAGGCACGTTAAGCCGTTGATCCTGGCTGCTGTCTATAGCAGCAGTCGTTAAGCCAAGTTGGAGGCCTTCGGGCGACCCCCTTTATTAATCGTAATTCTAATGAAAATTACCATTATACCAGTACAGTTACATCCTGAAGGATGCCAGGGGTCCGCTACCTAATCCCAAGATATGGCGCAGGCACTAGTTTTCACGGAAACGACCTGCCATCTGACCTTCCAACCTCGTTCATTAATGTAAATGAACATGTTGACTCTTAGAGTATTCTAATGTTTAATTAAACCGCCCGCGTGGTCGTGTCGGAGGATTTCTCTGGATTTTCCCCAGGTCACTCTCCAACCGCGCACTCCTACCGCTTTATTGGGCCGGGGCTATAAAGCCACAGTCAGGTTCAAAAAAAGTAATTTAAAAAAGACAAAAAAAAATTACTAAGTGAGCTTGAAATCTTATTCTTGTTATTGTGTACAATTAAGTCCTTACATACATATACGTACATCTTATACTTAGGTTTTGAGCGATAATAGATAAAATATAACATAAGATAAGATCTGTCGACGGATCCGGAAGTTTCGAAACTACTCGCGAGAAAGGCTGTAACCGGTTGACTGTGGCACAGCGTAAACATTACCGCAGTACAGAGACATGACATGAAGTTATTAAATGATGCTAGTCTAGTTTTTTCCCGCGACTTCGTCCGCGTGGAACTAGTTTATCGCGATATAATTTCATTGACATTCTTTGTTTTACCGCCCTTGTTAAGTAATGTACTATTATTACAAGTCATTGTACTGTATCATAACACTACGGTAACTTGTTTACGGTCTATGAACAGTTCCCACGAATTGACTGTGAATGTGAAGGTCGGCTCGTCAACAACTCGGAGTCACATGCGCGTAGCCAACCCTTTACTGCGTTCTGCGTTATATTGATTTAAACTTACACGATTTACACATTATTATTGGGAAACGGGACTTAATCGCGTACAATTATAACTAATTTACCTTTTTTACGGTTTGCCCGACGTTTCGAATGTGTTACAACATTCGTGGTCGCGAACTGACAGGCGTGAGTGGGTATCAACATCTTCTAGCCGCACGGGTTTTCCGAACTACCCGCACTTGGTCTTTATTAATTACATTCTCACTAGGGTTGTCACTCGCACGACACACAACACTAACAATGTCCGTTGATGTAATGGACGATGGATTTCCACGCTTGCACTTACTAATAACTGGATTCCATGAAGATGAGATTTTAAAACCTTCACTGTGTTGACAGTAGAAAGGACTAATTTAGGTCCCTCGCTTTCAACACAGCGCCTTTTCGGGAGCTCTGGCAACCACCACCTTAAGGCCTTTGGTCTCCTATAAACGCCATATCGGCCGCTTACAGCGTCACGCCGTACGCTGGGTCACAATGATTACTATAGAGATGTACTGTTAGACCCTGACAGACCTGTGAGAACATAACAGTACATCTCTATAGTAAGCATTGTGACGCAGCGTACGGCGTGACGCTGTAAGCGGCCGATGGCGTTTATAGGAGACCAAGGCCTTAGGAATACAACACGATATACCTCTATAGTAAATAATTAATAATGTTATCGGGTGAATATCATATTTCGTGTTTTGCACTTGTCCACCTATGTTAACTTTATGAATTTTTAACTACAAGAGTCCAGAATTTTTTTGAGTGAAGATCATTCAAGAAAGCTACATTGCCATCAAATATTATGTCAAATTTCCATACGGAAAGTGAAATTAAAAAATTTTGAAACTCAACAACCTAAGCTCTTTGGCGCGTCCACAACTGTGTTTCATAATTGTAACTCTATAAACTTTATTTATTTTTTCCAAAATTACGTCCGTAACGGTTTTACGTGTATTTATAAATATTAAATTACGCTATATTAAGCCGAAATATTTTTTTAAATAATTTAATAAAAAGTTATCAACAATTTAATTTTGTCCATCCAAAAAACGCCTAATTTCTTTGGCGTAAATGTCCAGACTGGCATAACGTCATATTTGTATCTACGCAATCATCACCTCGTGTCCCTACTCCCTTTTGTTCCCATCTAACGCCTGATGGGTACAAAACTATGTCAAATGAAACGTGTTTCTCGAGAATAATTTTTATATCGCTCATCACGGACTTTTTTCCGGCGAGTGACTAATTTCTTCGGTATTCGATTTTACGGTCAAATATGTATTTATATTTTTTATACTTCTTTAGTGCGTGTGTGTTGCGATTATCTGCATCTGTAGTTATAATAAGAAATTATACGTTAAACACCCAAGAAGAAAAAAAAAATTAATATCGATTTCTAACTTCTTTGGCACTAATTTCTTTGGATTTCTTTGGCATATAGCTCCAAAGAAATTAGATTATGTCCAAAGAAGTTAGAAAATGCTTGAGAATGCCCTAAAATTTATTCGAAAATCGTTATATTTTTGGATTTCAATGTTCTATTTAGGATTTGAATTGGTTCCGAATACGTTCTAAATATATTACTAGTACCAAATGAATGAGTCAGGTCCTTGTTTGATCAACAATTCAAAATCAAGAAAATTAATGTTATTATACTCAAAACATACTCAAAAGATTAAAAGCTGATCAAATGCACACACAGTAAAAACTGTTCTTACCTTACTGCGGTTTATAATGCCATAGCTTTATGTTACGTGATTGAGTTGGTTTAAGTCTTGGTCACAAATTAATACACTAAAATGGCATGACAAAAAAAGAAATCAGCCATTAAAATTAAAGATTTTGTTATATTTGTAATTTACAGTGCACAGTACATTGGTTGTTTACAATATAAGAATAAAAATGTTTAAGAAATTAGTAGAAAAATAAAATAATTTTAAGATTGTTAAATCTATGTAATAGAACAAAACTGACATTTTGTAAGTAAGCACTGTAAGCAGATATATGTTTTAATAGAGTTAGTAAAGCTGTTTTATTTCATTACTTAATCATCTTAATATACAAAACCTATTTGGATTTGAAGAGTAGCTAATTTATCTGGCGTTATATTCTAATTTCTTTGGAGTGATTCTGGTGCATTCCTAATTTGTTTGGCATATTTTCTAATTTCTTTGGACCTATCCTAATTTCTTTGGCAATCAAATTTTCAAATTGCTAAAACTTAAGAAATATAGTAGAAATTTAAGGCAGAATAATATATTACTACATAGATTTAAGTCCTTAATAAGGCATGTTATTCCATTTGGCTAAAATCTTATAAAAAAATTGCGCCACAGAAATTAGAAAATTTCAAGCGAAATTTGATATTCACCCTATCATGGCCGTGGTCTTCTGTAAGGCGGAGGCATTTCCCCAGTTGGGTTGCTCCAAATTCGAGCAAGATGACATTTTGATGTGCCCGACCTCTCTCAGATTAGAGTTACGCCCTTTTCATTTTTTTATAAAATCAGTGCTCAAGCGTCAGTAATAGTCATAGCCTAGAATATCTTATTATAACGTTTCCTGCATTAAAATAGTACATTACTTACCAAGGGCGATAAAACAAAGAATGTCTCAGATCGCAGGTATTAGCCATTATCGCACGCTCCGCGCGCGAAAAAACCCACTTCCTGGCCAGGGGGTGACATAAAATTTTGTACTTACCACGGGCGATAATAAAGAAAGCCTCAGATCGCATATTTATCGCCCCTGCCTTCGGCTCGGGCGTAAAATACCTGCGATCTGAGACATTCCTTGTTTTATCGCCCTTGGTAAGTAATGTACTATTAATTTAACAGACTACAGTGCGCGCCATCCACGAAGGCGCGCCCCTCCACAGCCCGCGCCGTACAACTGCGCACAGATTAGTATGAAATTCGCTGTGGAGGGGCGCGTCGTCGTGGCTGGCGCGCACTATACTGTCATTCTTCATCATCCGAGCATCACCACCATCCATCAAAATTTAAGCATTTTTGACGCCGAAGTCTACAAGTCATTGCCTCTTCTTCTTATATACCCTCTGTTGGGGTGTAGGGCACGAATCAACTCTCTCCATTTGTTTCGGTCTTGGGAAATTTGGGTTAATTCTTCCCTTTTCTGCGCCAGAGAGTCCAACTCTTGATACAACGAACGCCGCCAAGTTAGTACAAGTCAAGAAGTTTAGATAATAATATTAGTGGACAATCTTACACAAATCAACCTAGTCCCAAACTAAGTAAAACTTGTACTATAGGTACTAAGCGACGATATACATACTTATATATCAAATCAAATCAAATCAAATTATTTATTTTGTAAATAGGCTTAATCTATAGCTCTTTTACACGTCATATTAATGCTAAGTTTACAGCAATTTTACATAAATGCGTCTTTATCATCTATAAACTCCTTTATAGTGTAATACGCTTTTTGTACAAGATGGCGTTTAACGCTGGACTTAAATTTATTCATTGACAATTTCAACATATCAGCAGGTAACTTATTGTAAAACCGTACACAGTTCCCCATATATGACATATTCACTCTACGGAGACGATATCCAGGAATAGCTAATTTATTTTTGTTTCGAGTATTATAATTGTGAATGTCACTGTTTGATTTATACATGTCAAGATTTTTATGAGTGTACATTATATTTTCGTAGATATACTGTGAGGCAACCGTCAGGATCTTTATTTTATTAAATTTATCTTTAAGAGAAATGCGTGACCCTAAATTATAAATACTACGTATAGCACGTTTCTGTAATACGAAAATTGAATGAATGTCAGCGGCTTTACCCCACAATAAAATACCGTAAGACATCACGCTATGAAAATAGGCAAAATATACAAGCCTTGCCGTTTCAACATCTGTAAGCTGACGAATCTTTTTAACTGCGTAAGCTGCTGAACTGAGTCTACCTGCCAGAGTGGAAATATGTGGACTCCATTGTAATTTTGAATCCAAAGTTATGCCAAGAAAAACAGCTTTATCTTCAAATTTAAGAAGTTCGTCTTTGAGAGTGATTTGTGCGTTACATGTATGTTGTACATTAGGCAATGAGAATCGAATGCACTTTGTTTTCTTCGCATTAAGGAGCAGATTGTTAACAGTGAACCAGTGAACAAGAGACGATAATGCATTATTTATATCATTAAAATTGTCTTGATTTCGTTTAACTTTGAATATTACTGACGTATCGTCTGCAAAAAGAACTAATTTATGTTTTTCATTAAGTAAGTAAGGCAAATCGTTGGCATAAACAAGAAATAAGAAAGGACCCAGAATAGACCCTTGGGGGACGCCCATTGAAAGAATAGACCCTGCCGATTTAGTCCTATTTATGTCTACTATTTGAGTTCTGTCATTCAAGTAGGACCAGAGAAAATCAAGTGCTTTATCCCTTATGCCATAATGGTTCAGCTTTCGAATAAGAGTGTCGTGATCCACACAGTCGAAGGCCTTTGATAGATCACAAAACACACCTACTGCGTCAAACGATTGCTCCCATGCTTCAAAAATATGTTTAATTAATGTTGTGCCTGCATCAATCGTGGACCTACCCCGCGTAAACCCAAATTGATCTCTATGTAGTATTTTATTGGTATTAAAATGGGATAGTAGTTGGTCATGCATAATTTTTTCAAAAATTTTGCTTATTACAGGTAAAATAGACACTGGCCGAAAATTTGATGGGTCTGATTTTGACCCGGACTTAAACAAAGGAATAACACGGCTATGCTTCATTAAATCAGGGAAGACTCCTGCATCGACACACATATTAAATAATGAAGCTAAGTGGGGTGCAATGGGATCCAAAATAGACTTTAAAACCTTAACCGATATTCCCCAAAGATCTTCCGTTTTTTTTAAGTGTAAAGACTTGAACGCCTTTATAATCATTACCGGGGTAACGTATCTAAAACGAAAAACATTTAAACATTCAGGTACATTTGTTTTTAGCAGAGACTCGGCCATAGAAGAAGACGAATTCAGTGACCGTGTTGTTTCAAGGGGTATATTTGTAAAGAAACGTTCGAATTCATTTGCAACATCTAAGTCTGATTCTATTATTTTATTACACACTTTCAAACTAAATTTAGGGTCACGTGACTTTATCTTACCGGTTTCAGTGCTGATTATTTTCCAAACTGTGTTAATTTTATCGTTTGAGTCTCTAATTTTACGTGCAAAGTACTTAGATTTAGCTACAATACATGATTTCTTAAATATTTTGCTATATGATTTAACATACTCGCAAAATTCCGAGTCCCTGTTTAATGCTCTTAATGCGTATAACTCATACAAATTATTTCTTGATTTGTGAATTCCAGGCGTGGCCCACTCATTAAAACTCGCCCTGTCCTTTCGTTTGACTACTCTGACTTTGAAACATTCGTTGAACTCACTTTCAATAAAATAAAACAATTTAGAATAATAAACATTGGGGTCATCAATTTCAAATCTTAAAAAATCTAATTTACATTTAACGTTCTTGTTAAAAGTCTCTAACCTCTTTTCTGTTACTGGTCGGTATATAATGTCCGAAGGGGACTTATCCTGCTCTACAATAAAAGATGCAAGTTGACCACTATGATCTGATCCTAGTTTGTTAAAGATAGTTTTTTCTATCGGGTCTTTACTACAAAATATATTATCTATGCAAGTTGCTGAAGTATCCGTAATTCTCGTAGGTTCACAAAAGAGATTTATTAAATTAAACGACTTAAATAAATTTAATAAACTGGATGCCATCTTTGAATCATCCAGTAAGTTAATATTGAAGTCTCCACAAACAATAATATATTTATTACTATTGAAAACTTTATTCAATGCATCCTCCATAACTGATTCAAAAACACTGAAATCCGCAGATGGGGGCCTGTATACGCAGATTATTATAAATCGATCTAGTTCGGCGCAGGACAATTCAATCGATCTCTCGACAGATAAACAAACAATATCTCTGCGCTCTTTACATTTGAGTTTTTTATTCAAAATTAACATAGAACCTCCTCGAATGCATTTCTCTCTACAAAAAGAACTCGCAACATTATGATTATTAAAATTGAACATTATCTCGTGGTTTTTGAGCCAATGTTCCGTAACACAGAGGACATGTATGTCGTAATTGTCAATAAATAAACCTACTTCCAATTCCTTACTAGCTAATCCTTGAACATTTTGATGCACAATATTAAATATCGACTTAGTGACTAGACAACTAGGCTTCCGTAGAAGTTGGTGGCCGCTCGGGCCGGGACGGCGCGTGAGTGGGCGCGGTGCCGCCGCGGCCGCGGGCGCTATATAGATAAATAAATACTTAAATACATAGAAGACATCCAAGACCCAAGAACAAATATTCGTGCTCATCACACAAATAAATGCCCCGGCCGGGATTCGAACCCGGGACCTCCAGCTTCGTAGGCAGGGTCACTGCCAACTAAGCTAAAGCGGTCGTCATAATACATACATTGGAGGTTGCGCGCTAAGCATTCGTTTGAAGCTAGAAAATATGACACATGTGTCACATGTGACGTCACCGTCATCTCTTTCATTCTAATACATTGATGATAAGATGCAAGATAACGGTGACGACGCATGTGTCATATTTTCTAGCTTCAAACGAATGTTCAGCGCGCAATCTCCAGTATGCATGTATCTAAACTTCTTGGTACAAGTCATTGTATCGTAAAGTCTATGGCAACTTATCTATGAGCCGTTCCCACAAGTTCACTGAGAATCTTGCCTTGATACGTCCATACATTAGTGATCCTACATTAGAGGCGAAAGTATTTGTGGGTCTTTGTGTTCCGACATTGTGTAGAAAATGGATGGGTATGTAAGTATACGATTCAGAGTTAAGTACCTATAAGAAGTTCGGGGCCGCTATGACAACGGTTTAATCTGTATTCTGTAGGTACACAATCCAGTTTATAGAATTTTAGACAAATACTTACTAGGTCTTTTATTTCGTGAATAAATTGGATATTCCCGCGTGCAGTCGGAAGTCGAAATCATCATATTTTTTCCGATTGCACGCGGGAGTATTTTAAATAGGGCGTCCATTAATTATGTGAGACATTCAAGGGGGAGGGAGTCGAGCCGTCAGAAAATTTATAAAAACGCCTCACCCCCAAATTTCTATGAAAATTCAGCGTTTCACGGGTAGGGGCCTTAATGAATGATCAGCACACATTGACACATATGTGGCCGAATCATATCGATTGGTTCGAGAGAAATCGAACCAGATAAACTAGTGCGTGGCGAAAATTAATCGCACCTTTCTATATGGTTATGACTAGTAACGGAAATCGAAAACGAAACTCGATATACAGCATTGACGCAACGATTAGGATCTACAATAAGTACAAATACAATACACAATTACACACACTATTTGTATATATATACATAATAAGAAAACTTGTTTTTTGCCTTTGGCACAAAGTTAAAGGCGACGGCCGTCGATTTCTTGTATAGAAAACGGGCCGGCCCGGACACGGAACGGTCTAGCGTGAATCATCCTTTAATTTTCACTGGTCGGTACTGATCAAGAGGCCTTCCAAAAGTTAGAATGTTTTTAAACTTAGATTATGACTAAATTACGGGTCGGATAAAGGCTGATGATGATAATAACTATGATGAGATTCCAGCATGCTTTCCATTTCGCCCACGTCAGGCCAAAAGGCATCCTTTGAAACTCATACGTACCGTGAAGTATGACAAAGGCAGGTTTTACAGTGTCTGAAAGATGGATGAGAGGAGGCCTTTGCCGGGCAATGAGACTTTTAAAGGCTAAAGACTATGTTGAGATTCCAGCATGCTTTCCATTTCGCCCACGTCAGGCAAAAAGGCATCCTTTGAAACTCATACGTACCGTGAAGTATGACAAAGGCAGGTTTTACAGTGTCTGAAAGATGGATGAGAGGAGGCCTTTGCCGGGCAATGAGACTTTTAAAGGCTAAAGACTATGATGAGATTCCAGCATGCTTTCCATTTCGCCCACGTCAGGCCAAAAGGCATCCTTTGAAACTCATACGTACCGTGAAGTATGACAAAGGCAGGTTTTACAGTGTCTGAAAGATGGATGAGAGGAGGCCTTTGCCGGGCAATGAGACTTTTAAAGACTAAAGACTATGATGAGATTCCAGCATGCTTTCCATTTCGCCCACGTCAGGCCAAAAGGCATCTTTTGAAACTCATACGTACCTTGAAGTATGACAAAGGCAGGTTTTACATTGTCTGAAAGATGGATGAGACGAGGCCTTTGCCCGGCAATGAGACTTTTAAAGGCTGATGATTATGATGAGATTCCAGCGTGCTTTCCATTTCGCCGACGTCAGACCAAAAGACATGCTTTGAAACTTATCAAGTACCGTGAAGTATAACAAAGGCAGTTTTCACATTGTCTGAAATTAGACGCTTTTTAACCGACTTCAAAAAAAGGAGGAGGTTCTCAATTCGGTTGTATGACTTGTATGTTCTTTTATACTTTATCGTCGACAGCCACTATAATCTTTATGGTGGACTTTAGACTAATTATGAATGAAACCAAACAGTTTTACCGTGCGATTTGGAGTGACATTTCTTAATGAAAAATCCAAAACATACACGTAATATCTGATCTATAGAAGAGAAAATGTCAAGATACGTGTCAATTTGGTCACAAAATAAGTTAAATAGATATAAGCATTCTATAGGGCCTATTTTAAACTCTTCTACTACCATATTCACAGCACAGTAGTAAATTGTAGGGGAACGCGCGTTGACGGCGTGTTTATAAAACGCCGTGTGTGTTTAGATACATAAACCCTTAAAATTATGATGACATTTAAGTAAACGTCGAGGGAGAATATTAATGATTCTATTGGATCATGCAGGCTTACTTTCAAATGGAGGTCGTAGTTCAAATCATGGCGATGCAGTGAGTTTCTTAGGTCTTGTACCTTTCTTCGATCCTCCTTCACTAACGTTAAACGTATAGTCGAGTCGGGGTACAAATTTGCATAATTATTCTTTCAAACTAAACAAAATACCAAGTTACCTAAACTAATGTCACGTAGCTAATTACCAAAACTGTTCTTAAAGGGTCCTTATAAGGTAAAAAATGCTCATCTATTTAGCCCATTTTCTGTTAAATAGATAAGTTTATTGATATTTTATCAATGTTACTATCTAGAACAGGACTATTGCGACCTAATGACATAAATTTTAAATCTTATTATTGCATTTTTCATTAAAATATTTTGTTTCAAACATCACTCCAAATCGACCATTTTCGAGCTAAAATCTGCTTTTTTCCGCTTAAATTCTACTACACACAAGAAAATTTAAAAAAGACAATGTCTAAAGCTTTAATAAAACCATATTATCCAATAATCACTTTATTGGTATTAGCAATACTTCTGTCAAAATTTGAAATCAAAAAAATTTAATACTTGTAAGGCCTCTTAAAGGGTCCTTAATAAGTTAAAAAAGGCTAATCTATTTAGTTTCGAATTTCTGTTTAATTGACACGTATCTTGAAATTTCTCAATGTTACTATCTAGAACAGGGCTATTGCGACCTAATGACATAGATTTCAAATCTATTTTCATGGTTTTTCATTAAGAAATATTGTTTCAATCAAACATCACTCCAAATCGACCATTTTCGAGCTAAAAACAGCTTTTTTCCGCTTAGATTCCACTGCATACAATAAAATCTAAAAAGGGCAATGTTACTATCTAAAACTTTTATAAAATCATCGTATCCTTTAATCTCTGTATTGGTTTTATCAATACTTTTGTAAAAAAAATTGAACAAAATATTTTAAAACTTGTAAGGCCTCTTAATCTCTAGGTATAAGGACAAGAGGTGGACATTGGAATCTACAAAATGGAATGGTCCTGTGGGAAAAAGACACAGAGGTAGACCAAAAAAGAAATGGACAGACGACATCAACTCAGTAGCAGGAACAAACTGGATTCAAGTAGCCCAAGACAGACATAAATGGAATTGTGATGAGGAGGCTTTTACCCGAAAGGGATCCACAACTGAATAAATTATAAACAATATAAATAACAAACTATATATGCAAATATTGTGGAAATATAAAAAGCTTTAATAATAATAGAAAAAAAGGCCTCTTAAGCTCTTAACAAGCCGTTCTTTTCAATTGGAATGACTACTATTTGTTTTTACCAAACATGACCAATGATTTGCAGTAATGATGCATGAAGGTAGAAAGTAGCGTTACGTAATTGTGTTTAAGCTTAAACCAATACAAGCGGTTAGTCATTAAACTTTGCCGCCTATTTGCTTTAAGCGTAACAGTTATGTCTTTACGATTGCGCAAAGTTGTATGTATGTATGTATGTAAGCACTTTATTGTACACAAAACAGGTTAAAACAATATACATGTCACATAACCCCAACCCGCTCCGGGCCAGCGTGGGGACTACTGCCCAATCCCTCTCATCTATGAGAGGAGGCCTGTGCCCAGCAGTGGGACGTATATAGGCTGATGATGATGATGATGATGATGATGTCACATAAGATTAAAGTACAAAGGCGAACTTATCCCTATGAGGGTAAAAAAACACAAATAAATAAATATTTGTGGACAATCTTACATAAATCGACCTAGTCCCAAACTAAACGAAGCTTGTACTATGGGTACTAGGCGACGATATACATACTTATATAGATAAATAAATACTTAAATATATAGAAAACATCCAAGACTCAGAAACAATCTTTTGTGTTCATCACACAAATAAATGCCCTGAGGTATACCGCGAACCACAAACGAAATATTCTCTCTCTGTCGCACTTATGTGCAAACTTGGAAGTGCGACAGAGAAGGAAAATTTCGAATGCCGTTCGCGGTAGCAGTTATGACCGGGATTCGAACCCTGGGCCTCTAGCTTCGTAGGCAGGGTCACTAGTGTCACTACCAAACCAACTAGGCAGTGTTCGTCAAATTAAAAGTACAATATTGCGTACCTAGATCGAAAGTATTGTGAGTATTGTGACATATAATAGGGTGTGTTATGTAACGCATATATTTGACGTTACAGATATTTACTTATTATTACGTTACCAATATCAATAGGAAAAGAAACCAAATATGTGACCCCAAAACGAGGTATTGCGTAAAAAGCAAACAATTGACAAGTCAAGCCGGAACGAATACTTGGAAGTGACACGTCCATAAATTACGTCACACGTGGTCACTCTTGTCACAGCTTTTCACATTTGTAAGACGCACCCGGCTCCCCACTGTGACGACACATATTTTACAATTTTCCATATTTTTCGTTAATTGTTCAATATTCGTGTTTTATTACTTAGTTAATTATTGGGAAACGGGACTTAATTTAACTTAATTTACCGCGATAAGTCCCGATCCCAATAATTATGTGTGAAAAATCGTGTAAGTTTAAATCAATATATTACTTAGACATATTAGATTTGACATTGCAAAATTTAGGACCTCCCTCACACCCACCCCTTCCCACAGAATGTCACACCAGTCGCACTTCGTCGACGTAATTTATGGATGGCCCCTTGAAAATGTGAAGTAAATGTCTCAATTTCCAGTTAAAGTGAGAAATTCAACGCCACAGGTGGGATCTGAACCCACGACCTCTGGAATCCGTCCATTGTTCTAACCAACTGAGCCACAGTGGTAATCCCTTGTGACGGTGAATCTTTCAATCATTACACTACTCTGCTAATTAAGCCTTAGGGAGGCTCGTGGTGGCGTAGTAGGCTCGTACTTTGCGGTAGATGTCGCTAAGATATAGAGGTTATTAATAAAGTTTTCCATTTAAGTCAATCGTTGGCGAGATATTAGCTGTCAAAGTCGTACAAAGTGTGCCCCCCCCCCCCTCTACTTTTAATGATTTTTGGTTTGAACAAGATGGGATTAATGGTTTTTGTGTTATCGCTGAAAAACTGTCTTGCCCAAACAAAAGGACCTTTTTTTTTGACGCGGAATACCCACTAAAACCTGTACGGCGTTAACCCTTGGCTGCCGTTTAATGGGGGACATAGTGGGATCGCTGACGCTGTCATTCTACCGCGATGCCCCCCCGGCTGCCCCGGCTAGTGCGCCGGGGGCACGCTCGCGCTAATGAGGGAAGTGTTGGTAATGCCCCAACACTTTCCCTAGTAGTGTAGGTTGTAGGTTGGCCCAAACAAATGGACCTAGGTGCCGGGATTTCCCTATGAAGATACGACTTTTTTTGATTGAAGATATTGGATAGTGTGTTTAAATGTGGACTAGTAGGTGTCGGTACGGAACCCTTGGTTGTGCGCGATCCGATACGCACTTGACCAGGTTTTTTTTAAATTAGTACATGCAGAAACATACAGGTATGATCATAGTTTCATAGTAGTTGGTTCATAGTTTATCTCGCGGCGAGATAGGGATCGTCCTAATACAAACGCGACTACGCGAAGATCGCGTAAATCGATCGTGAATTCGCGAATATATTGAACTCGAATAGGTGTCCTAAAGGGATCGTCCTAAAACAAACGCGACTACGCGATTATCGCGCGAACTCGCGACTTTTACTAGTAAATATTTTAATTAAAAGTCGCGCGATCGCGCGATCATCGCGTAGTTGCGTTTGTTTTAGGACGATCCCTTTAGGACACCTATTCGAGTTCAATATATTCGCGAATTCACGATCGATTTGCGCGCTCTTTGCGCGATCTTCGCGTAGTCGCGTTGTATTAGGACGATCCCATATAGCCATAGATAAGAGTGTAATGACTGGAAAGGAAACATATAGCTCGCGCACTATTTTGTGCTAGCCGTGCTGTGATAACGCCAACCTCTGATCTCACCTGCTCGTCTACTTAAACTTTCACCTTCGCTTTCACGCCCCCTGTTTGATTTGACGCGGCCACGCCAATTATTTGACATTCCGCCGATGACATGTGACATTACGTAACATGAGGTTATGCTTGGAAAGCCGAATATTGTTTTACAGTTTACGGTATGTGGAAATGTCTCCGGCCTTCCGTGTCGCTTTGTTCACGAGGCCCTATGCTTAACACAGTTTCATAATAAATAAATATATATATATATATGGCAGTGGCGGAGCGTTCATACAACTCGATTCCCACCGGCTTGCCTAATTTCCAGCCAGTCCAGTTCTTTTACTACGGCTCATGAAGAATAGGAAAAGCCAAGCATTTCCGGCTTCCCTAAGAATATTTTGGACGCGCCGCCACTGATATATGGTCAATCTTACACAAATCAACGTAGTCCCAAACTAAGCAAATCTTGTACTATGGGTAGGTACTAAGCGACGATACACATTCTTATATAAATAAAATAGAAAACATCCAAGACCCAGGAACAAATATTCGTGCTCATCACACAAATAAATGCCCTGACCGGGATTCGAACCCGGGACTTCCAATCGCATTATTGAAGCCGCAACGTTTACTTTGCAAAGCTACCGTGAAAGCACAGAAATGACCTCTGACCTTTGGCATTACATCTCCGGAAGACATAGAAAGCTTTTTGTATTCCATGACATACAAGCTAAAGCTATAGTTCGTACAAAATTGTAAGGCCAAGTGCTGTCAAATTAACGCAATAAAAATCTACCTTACAGTCAGAGCTCTAAGTCTAGTTTTGCTTGCGTTCGTTTGACATAATTTAGCCTTAAGAGTTGTGTCCGAACTATACTAGGTAACTGATCAATTCTGTTTTTTTTAATGACACATCAATAACGCCCGGTTAGTAGAATTTTTAAATGGTTTTATTCTTATGTATAATACTTTAACCTATCTTTAATAGTAGTTTATGCAATCGTTATACAATGTACGATTTTTTCATCTAGAACAGCGTTTAGGCCACGAGGTGTGCCAAGTGGTCTAAGTAAGGTTCAAGACTTAAAAAGCTACGAGTCAAGCGAAATTATTGATTAAACAAACCGAAATAATTAAACAACCTAGTCCTGCAGAACCAATGAACATATGGTTCGCGCGCTCGTTGTCTTCCATATACTTTTCACGTCTCTTGCTCGTAAAGTTTAATTTTATGCTTCGTAGACAGTGCCTAAAATACAGTTTTATGCTCTAGAGCATAAAGTAAAATCTTCGTTGAAGAACTTGAAGACCAAGGCAATCGGTCCAACAGCCACAGGATCAACCCCGTGTGCTGCGCCCGCAGCCTGCCAGTGCGCGCGCGGCAGCCCGCGCGAACATCGAACGAGGTTAACGACCGAGCGAGTGTAAATGTGATGACATAACCTTAATTAAATTATTTGTTAATTTCCTCGCAACTGACGTGAAAAGTAGAGTGTATAACTCGTCCATAAAACCCATTTTACACTCGATTTTATATCCACCCTCGCTCGCAAGCTCGCTCGGATGGCTAAACGTCTCGTGTAAAATGGTGCATTTTATGCACTTGTTGTACAATCTACTATATTCCACTGTGCACTGTTTCCCACTTATCTTTCGTATATTGTGTAAGTTTGTTTCTTACGTAATAAATAATATGCCTCACGTGGATGCACATGTTTTATGATAAGTACCCACATCTCGGCATTTTTGTATATTTAGGTCACATTTATGGTGTTAAATTGAGCGGCAATATTATGAAAGCATTATACAATAGTCTGTCATAATCATAAAATAACTTAATGATTTAGGGTAAGCATGCCAGTGTTCGGCAGTGACCCGATATTTGACGCTTTAAATCTTAAGTCAATGACAATACCAAAATCAATCAAAATTAAATATTTACTCAACTAGCTACTCGGATTTTGCCCGTCGCCGCGTTGATGAACACGTGCTCTTCGCGACGACGGGCTGAATCCACTACCGAACAAAACCAGTTGCCTACTGTCATGGCGTCGTTACGTTACCGAACAACGTCTTCGAACAAGTATTGATTGGCGAAATCATCATAAATTTGATGGAAAGCCATTTTTTAAAGAGTGAAGTGTGAACTAGCTACTCAAGGGTCAAGGGTTCTATTATATGTCAGAGCAGAGTGAACTATAATATTAGGTAGGTAATATGATATGTGACATGACGTACCAACAATACGAATGAACAATGTGTGTCAATGGTTGGTAATTATCTTCTTATTCTTCTTTAAATATGGCTTTTCAAATTGTATGATGATTTCGCCAATCAATCAATACTTGTTCAGTGACGTTGTTCGATAACGACGCCATGACAGTAGGCGGTTTTGTACGGCAGTGGATTCTGCTCGTCGTCGCTCCGGGCACGTGTGTTCACCAACGCGGCGACGACCAAAATCCCCCCCACCTGGTGAATATGGTGTCAGTATTAGGGTCATTTACCTTGAATTATTCAGCGATGCATTATTATTACCTCCATAAGGTATGCGTGTCCTTACGAAGAACCAACACAAGAGCCAAACACAAATTTTGATTACATAAGAGCCAAATTATGATTCATAGCTTAGAATCGTAAGATCGGAATGCAGTCGCTTCTGCAAAAACTAGTGCCTACGCCAAATCTTAGGATTTGATACGGGACTGCGATGCAACTGTACTGGGATAAATAGTAAATAAAAAAATATTTGTGGACAATTTTACACAAATCAACCTAGTCCCAAACTAAGCTAAGCTTGTATACTTAAAATTATTTGAACTGTCCGAGTTGTATCAGATTAGGCCGTTCAAAAAGCGACTTTACTGTCCAAGCGTGAAGATTCAAAGTCCTATGACAAATTCTATAAAATGTCGGACATTTTGAATAATTTCTACTATACTATTGGGTACTAGCGACGATGGCTTACCGCCTACTACAGTGGCTTCGTTTCAAAATTATTAGTTTTCGTTTAATATTCATGAACCACCTTGGTCTTTGACTTAAAAGTGGACATAATACAGCGGTTTGACCGTTTTCACTTTCTTATAATATCAATAAGGATGGACCACTGTCAGCTTTCCTGTTCGCTTTCTCGCTCGGAATGTCGTCTGACCTGT
Organism: Cenopis cana; assembly: GCA_951800055.1. Classification (NCBI taxonomy): domain Eukaryota; kingdom Metazoa; phylum Arthropoda; class Insecta; order Lepidoptera; family Tortricidae; genus Cenopis; species Cenopis cana. Next base: position 2,657,091 of record OX637498.1, on the reverse strand, counting down.
TCTAGCGACGACAAATATTGGTTGGTTAGATTACGGTCAAATTAAGGCCTTTCCATGGCCTTTCCATTTATAATAGCCATTTCATTATGACACACTGAGAAAACAGTTCATCAATAATTTAGGTGATTCACATAAAGAGGGGATCAAAGTGACAAATTACCAAAAAGTATGATGATTTTTTTTAAGATTATGGTGAAGCTAATCACATAACCATGGAGTAATGCAATTATGTGATTAGCTTCACCATAAAATTTAAAATTTTCATCGTACTTTTTGGTGATTTGTCATTTTGATCCCCTCTTTATGTGAATCACCTAAATTATTGATGAACTGTTTTCTCAGTGCAGATAAAGACAATAATATATATTACTACGGATCCGTAAAAGGGTCGGCAACGCGCACGTGACTGCTTTGGAGTTGCGAGCGTCTATAGGCTGCGGTGTCCTCTTACCATCAGGTGGACCGTACGCTTGTTTACCACCGTCGTGTATAAAAACAAAAAAAATAAAAAAAATCTTATATTTAACCGTGTATATCATCGTAAGCAGTGTTCGTTTTAAATCTGATTGTACCTATAAAGTTTGAAAAGTCGAATACTGACCCATATTGACATGAAAAAAGCGATATCCAAGCGATGTCTTCTGTTAATGTAAAAAGCGATATCCAAGTGATGTCTTCCAAGTTAAATTGGAGGCCTTCGGGCGGTTTGAGAACTTCTAACAGTCAAGTTGCCCACTCACTTGACAAAGCCTAATCCCAATAAGGTCTAGTTTCCCCTCGGAGTTGGAAGGTCAGATGGCAGTCGCTTTCGTAAAAACTAGTGCCTACGCCAAATCTTGGGATTAGGTAGCGGACCCCAGGCATCCTTCAGGATGCAACTGTACTGGGATAACGTTAGGAGGAGATGATGATAACTTCTTTTTAATGGATATTTAATTTACCTAAATGACAGCGACTTATTATACTAATAAGCCACTTTTTTCATATACTTTTACATTGTGAACTGATTACCTAGATGCGTTTTTAGGGTTCCGTAGTAAACAAGGAACCCTTATAGTTTCGCCATGTCCGTCCGTCCGTCCGTCCGTCCGTCCGACCCCCGTTTTTCTCAGTAACCTTTAATGCTAGAAAGAGGGTTCCGTAGTAAACAAGGAACCCTTATAGTTTCGCCATGTCCGTCCGTCCGTCCGTCCGTCCGTCCGACCCCCGTTTTTCTCAGTAACCTTTAATGCTAGAAAGCTGTAATTTGGCATGAGTATACATATCAATGACGCCGACAAAACGGTAGAATAAAATCTTTGAAAACAAATTTTTTTAGGGTACCTCCCCTACATGTAAAGTGGTGGTGCAATTTTTTTTTCTGCCAAACCCCATCGTGTGGGGTATCGTTGGATAGCTCTTTCAAAAATATTATAAGGTTTCTAAAAGCATTTTTTGATTAAAGAATTGGTTAGCGTGATATTAAGCTTTGAAGTGATAATTTTTGCTATGGTCAAGTGTCCCCCCCCCCCTGCCAGCTAAACGGTGGCTACTAGGCATGTGAAAAAAATCATGGTAGTAGTATATACGATGAATTTAAAAGGAAAACTATCACAGCTAAGTAGACATTACTAGTTAAGGAGTAATAGTCGAACTTCAGAAATGTACTTTGCAGAAGCAAACTATCGTACAATTTCCATTGATACCTTAGATAATGTTGTTAATTCTTTCAAAAACATGGTAAATATTAGTTTGCAAACTTTTTAGTCCAAATAATGTAACGGGTGGACGACTACGGAACCCTACCTTGCGCGTGGCCCGACACGCACTTGGCCGGTTTTTTTATATATACTTAAATGTGTGTATTTTTGTTTCAGATCCCTCGGTGGAGATCGGTAAGATGGTAACACTGAGTTAGCAACATGGTAACATTATTTATTTAGTCAATTACTTAATAGTTTGTTTAAATAATTTTATAAGATAATTCTATTGTGTATGTACCTTCAATCATTTACATTTATTTTATTCAAGCATTAATTTTGCAAACATTCCTTTTTTGACGATCGCTTTTTTTAGTTTGTGTAGTGACCTTGCCTACGTCGCTGGAGGTCCCGGGTTCAAATCCCGGCCAGGGCATTTATTTGTGTGAAGAGTAGGTACGAATAATTGTTTCTGAGTCTTGGAGTTATATGTATGTATGTAGCTATCAATACATATAAGTAAAAACAAAATTTAATCAAGTAAGTATGTGTAAGTAATTAGGTATCGTAGCCTAGTCGGTTAAATTGTATAAGGTTTAAATAATTTATTATTTTATTCTAACCCGTTATTTTATTACCATCATCAATTATGTACCGTCCACATTTAAACGCAATAATGCTTCGCGGTACTTAAATGAAATTATATAATTTGCACACGAGGCAGTTCACAGTTTCTTTTAACATTGTTTTTCCTGGACAGTAAGTGGATTATAACTATAGGTAGGTACCTGATCAACTTCCATCTTCAATCACTTTCAACTTCAATCTTTTGTGACATGTATGTGTTTTAACTTGTTATTATTGTTGTTATGCCAAACTTAAATTAACAGACTTAGGTATATGTAACATAATATTATCTGACCCTACATCTAAACTGGCCATCCAATTGTACCAATTAATGATTAAATTAATGAACTGTAGGCAGTAAATCATGTAACTCCTATTAGGCCGGCATCATCGCTCAGCGACGAAGGCCTTTTTTCCTAAATAAATAAAGATTAAAAAAAAAACTTGTTATTAAGCAATAAAGTGCTTACATACATACATACATACTTCCGAACTATGGGAATACTAGTCAATCACTATTGTGACTGTAAGTAATTAAAACTTGGAGGAAATAGGAAGACATTGGGTGACAGAAAAAGGCAAGCAATGAGACGAATGAGAGGCAAATGTAAAAAACTAAAGTGCTAGGATACAATAATGATAAAATTAGTTACTACACTTACTACGCCTACAACAAATCAGGTGTACCGCGTGCGGTATGTGAGGTTAAGGAATGTCGGCCGGGGTCAGTTCTTGGATGTGGAGTGCTTACTAGTTAGTAAGCACTCCCGTGCTGTGGAAGACATGTTAAGTCGTTGCTCGCGGCTGCTTTCTATGATATAAATCATTCAGCTAAGTTAGAGCTTCGGGCAGCTTGATAACTTCTAACAGTCAGCTACACTGAGAAATTTGGGGACTTTGAAACGCTGTCCTGCCCAGACTAGCAAACAGTAGGGGCTGATTTTCAGATATATGATTCTTGACTATATGATTGTGGTACTGACAATAGCGAAACATGATTGCTTAAAATTCTCTCGATAGAAAATAAATCCAAAGTCGAGTCTATATTTTCCTTTTTTTCCTCAGCCTACTAAAACAACGCATTATTAAAAGACACGATTAAGTTAATATGATGGTATTTTACCTTATCTAGGTACTGACAAGAGGAAATTTAATAAACCTGCACACAGTCAGATATTTAACGAAATTTGTCTAAAAAGCCATTCTCGGAGAGGGTTGCATCCCGTTTTGTCGTGAGCGAAAAACAAAGGGTGTCTCTTTCAATCGATATATCGCCTTAAGTTACCCACTCATCAAAGGGGGGTCGACGTTGCACGACATCCGCAGGGAGTACCCACCGCGACCCTACACGTGACCCCTGGGTGGTGCTAAAAGTGCAACAGAAACTGGCAACCGTACTGTCTTCTCGAAGATCTCACGGTTCAAAATAATTGCCATTTCCAGTGAGATTGGTTGGGTGGCTTCAACCAATGGATCTTACTGATGGCTATAAAGCTAAAGCGAAGAATTAATTAACAAATCTTCCGTGAATCATCTTAATGATCCCACACTCATTAACACGTGCACTATGAATAAAGTAGTGATGAAAGTGAACGCACATAACCGGAAGACAATCTAATCTTTTCATTGAATCTTCGGGAGCTCGAATTTTTACAATTCTTGTATTGAAAGTTTGACAAGTTTCTAAAGGATGACAGTTGCTGGCGTCATATTTAACGTTGATAGGAGCGCTCGTGGCCCAGCGGCGCCGGGTACCGCTTGCGGTATCTAAGGTTAAGCAACGTGGGCAGCGGTCAGGACTTGGATGGGTGACCGCTTTGACCGGTTACTAACTGAGCGCTCCCGTGCTTTGGAAGGCACGTTAAGCCGTTGATCCCGGTTGCTGTCTATGGCAGCAGTCGTTAAGCCAAGTTAGAGGCCTTCGGGCGGTTTGAGAACTTCTTACAGTCAAGTTGCCCACTCACTTGACAAAGCCGAATCCCAATAAGGTCTAGTTTCCCCTCGGGGTTGGAAGGTCAGATGGCAGTCGCTTCCGTAAAAACTAGTGCCTACGCCAAATCTTGGGATTAGGTAGCGGACCCCAGGCATCCTTCAGGATGCAACTGTACAGGGATAACGCTAGGAGGATAATGATGACGGTGTGTAAACGTAAGTTGGCGCTCACCCTTAGGTATAGTTCTTACACAACTGTAAGGCTAAGTGCTGTCAAATTAACGCAAGCAAAAATCTACCTAACATTCAGAGCTCTAAGTCGGGTTCTACTTGCGTTCGTTTGACAGAATTTGGCCTTAGAGTTTTGTACGAACTACACAGTACTTTTATCTCACAAGCGCCGGTTAGCCATTACTTGTAGTAGCGAAACATACGAACACATAGACAATATAAACTCATAGCTCCTACGCTGAATGTGCATGAGAAAAAAGTACTGTACAGATACAGAAAAGTCTTAGTGCCAGTTGCACCAACGTACGACAGACCGGTTATCGTGAAACATGGCGCCGGCAGCTGTCATCCCATAGACACTTGTCAAACTTTTCATACAATCAGATTTGACGAACACCGCTTACGATTACAGACGGTTTGGTGCAGTACAACCCAGCCTTAATTTTCACATGCCTTATGGCTGATCATATCAAGGGTCAAATTTATGTATAAGAACTAATGTATATACCAGTGGCGGCGCGTCAAAAATATTCTAAGGGAAGCCGGAAATAATTTGCATATCTTATTCTTCATGAGCCGTAGTAAAAGAACTGGACTGGCTGAAAATAAGGCAAGCCGGTGGGAATCGAGTTGTATGGACGCTCCGCCACTGGTATATACCATATGTTATGTGAATAAACTTTCATTCACTCATTCAATATACCTACTTGTTACTTGCTATGTAGATTATCTGATGTGTACACCAAGCCTTCTAGTGCCGTCTTTTTGAAATCCTATCTCAAGATTTGGCTAACTCACTAGTTTTGGGGCAACTTATAGGGATTCGGACTGGTTTCATCATATCATGATATTTTCCTTAATAAAGCGACTGTTAAAAATCAAATGATATATATATGGTATATTTATACTTGTGTCAGGAAGTCCCGCTCTTCCATACAAATCTAGTCACTATATGCTTAACAAAATATACATACATCTTTACAGATCTAATATATCAACAAAAAAGTTATCTAATAAATTTTACCGTGTGCGTGTGTGTGTGTGTGTGTGTGTGTGTGTGTGTGTGTGTGTGTGTGTGTGTGTGTGTGTGTGTGTGTGTGTGTGTGTGTGTGTGTGTGTGTGTGTGTGTGTGTGTGTGTCTTTTGTGGTTTCATGATTGCTATCTTATTTTCAGGCTCGTTCCTTATTTAATAAAAGTCTCCGTCTCATCATAACTAAGATTTTTCAGCAAAGCTAATATTTTTCTTTTGCATTCAAACCATTGTTGATCATAAATAATGATGAAATGATATTTCGGTTAATACCTACATAAGTTCCAGTACTTTTATCTCACGACCGCGGGTGAGCCATGGTTGTGTGTTGAGTCATACATGCACATTGTCTATGTGTGCGTCAGCGTAGGAGCTATTACTTCACGTTGTCGTGTTCGTATGTGTCACAATTACAACTTGGCTAACCCGCGATCGTGAGATAAAAGTACTGTAATTGAAAAACCCAGTGATACGAGCCGTGGATCAAACTTGCGACCTCGGTCCTCGATCGAAAGTCGCATGCCTTAAGGCAGATATATTAGTAATTGAATACCTACCGATCTTTCTTGACACTTGCGACCGCAGCCGCTTTCACTTATTACATTATACTTGTTATTATATTACATGTAACCGATGACTTTTACCTGTCGTTGAACTTCGGTCATGGCTGCGTTAAGGGGAGGTATCCCCACTGCAAATGTCCCGCTCTAACGGACGTGATTTTGCAATTAATCATCCCGCTCTCTACGGAAGCTCTGCGCCTAGTTTTCGTAGACATTTTAACATAGTCATTGAGCCAATCATTTTATCAAAGCAGACCCTGCGAATTTGTCTATAACTATTTAACATACAACAGACATGATTTGCCGTTTTATAGATAATGGTACGGAACCCTTGGTGCGCGAGTCCGACTCGCACTTGGCCGGTTTTTATAACATTATTTACTATACAGGTACCTATGTAGTGTTGTGTTCCTGGAGGTGAGAAATGTTGCCAGAGCTCTCGAGGAGAAATTTGTCCCTTTATATTGATTTAAACTTACACGATTTTCACACATTATTATTGGGGAACGGGACTTAATCGCGTACAATTATAACTAATTTACCTTTTTTAAGGTTTTTGTCCGACGTTTCGAATGTATCACAACATCCGTGGTCGCGAACTGACTGGCGTGAGCGGGTATCAACATCTTCTAGCCGCACGGGTTTTCCGAACTATCCGCACTTGCTCTTCATTAATTACATTCTCACTAGGGTTGTCACTCGCACGACACGCGATAAAGCTTAGTTATAATTGTACGCGATTAAGTCCCGTTCCCCAATAATAATGTAATTTTTCCCTTTTGCTGTCAACACAGTGAATCCTCAAATTTTATAAAAGTAGGCAACGCGCACGTGACTCCTTTGGAGTCGCGAGCGTCCATAGGCTGCGGTGACCGCTTACCATGAGGCGGGCCGTACGCTTGCTTGCCATCGACGTTGTATCAAAAAAAGTTAACCTGTGTCGTTTAAACCGGTCTAAACGCTTTCGTAAAAGTTAACAGACGGTTACTTTCGTTTAATATGAGCATAATTTACGGTAGGTATCTATAGATCTCATTCATATTCAAACGCCCGTGAACTTGCGCGAGCGTCGGTCATTGACTGCGCGTGCGCCTCTCACCTGCGAAATGTAGCTCTAGTATAAGTTTTTTCGATCAGTAACTAATTCGAACGCGTTTGCGTTTTGTCTCAAAATGTATGAAAACGCTCTCACCGAGTTTGAAATACGCGCGTTCATCGGTTAGCAACAAATGTTATACACGCTGTTTTAGTTTCCACTAGTGACCACCAGAGGCGCTGTTCACGTTTTCATACCACTTTCATACATTTTGAGACAAAACGCAAACGCGTTCGAATTAGTTTATGTTTAGAAAAAACTTATACTAGAGCTACTGTATCGGACGTACGGACGGATGTTGTGAAATGTTTTTCCATCGGGAAAACTCGGCTTACGGATATACCCGAAGTAAATTATTACAGTTGCGGGCAAACATCTTGAACCTGACTGACCTGCGCAGTAGCGTAATTTGTAAGTAAGTTCGCTACTGCTGCGCAGACAAGGTTAGGTTCAAGATGTTTGCTAGCAGCTATATACACTAGTTATTGCCCGTGACTTCGTCTGCGTGGAACTCGTTCATGGCGATAGAATTTAACGAACGCTATTAACTTATATTAGGCGCTTCCATAGTCATCGAGTTATCATCGTTCTTTCATACAAACTTCCATCCCCTTAAGGGATGATTTTCGGGATAAAAAGTATCCTATGTCCTTCCCCGGGACTCAATCTATCTCCATACCAAATTTCATGTAAATCGGTTCAGCGGTTTAAGCGTGAAGAGGTAACAGACATACAGACAGACACACACTTTCGCATTTATAATATTAGTATGGATGTGCAGGCTGAGTATTTGTTTAAAACGGACGAGCTTGCGAGTCCGTTTAATTATAATACAGAACCTGCAATTGCCATTCCGGGCGAGGTTAATATAGTGCTTTTCTCAAAAACCGACCAAGTGCGAGTCAGACTTCGCACAGTTAGGGTTCCGAGCCAACCGGAAAATTAATTTGACTTTGGGACATCAAGATGCTTATATTTACTGTGAAACTTTTAAGACTATATCTCCAACCAGTTGACTGTAAACCTGTGTGACTAACGACGTGACGGACAGACGGACGGACGGACGGGCGGACGCGTGAGTGACAGCAATAGGGTTCCGTTTCGACTCCTCGGGTACGGAACCCTAAAAATGGGGGAAATAAGACGAAATTTAAATTAAGCTTTGATAATAATGATAATGTCGCGTTTCCAACAGAAAAATACGAGTTGAATTGGCTGAATACGAGTATCACCTTCGCCGTCTTTATATCCTTCTATATATCTCTTCTCTTTCTCTTCTTTATATATTTCTATCCCTGCTTTTTTTTATAGCCTAGCCTGTTATATGTCCCACTGCTGCTGGGCAAAGGCCTCTCCCCATGTTGTCCAGACGTCCCTGTCCAGAGCCTCTTCCTACCAGTTGGAGACAATTATGGCCAGATCATCCCGCCATCTCCGTCTTAGTGGTAGCCGTACAGGCCCAATTTCAAAGAGAAAACCGCAAATCGATATACAGTTTAGCCCTCTAGTATGCGTGTGCCAAACGGCTAAACTGTACATCGATTTGCGGTTCTTTTTAATCGTACGGCGTACACTATCTCGGCCTGCCCCGTCTGCGTCGTCCGTCATGTGTTTATACTTTTATAATTCAATCAATTCTTTAAAAAATGGCTTCCATTAAATTTATGATGATTTCGCCAATGTCACGTGTTCAATGACGTTGTTCGGTAACGACGCCATGACAGTAGTAAGGTTTTGTAAGGTAAATATGGATTCTGATCGAAACATTAACTAATTCGAACGCGTTTGCGTTTTGTCTCAAAATGTATGAAAACGCTCTCACCGAGTTTGAAATACGCGCGTTAATCGGTTAGCAACAAATGTTATACTCGCTGTTTTAGTTTCCACTAGTGACCACCAGAAGCGCTGTTTACGTTTTCATACCAATTTCATACATTTTGAGACAAAACGCAAACGCGTTCGAATTAGTTAATGTTTCGAAAAAACTTATACTAGAGCTACTGCCCGTCGTCGCCCCGGGCACGTGTGCTCACCAACGCGGCGACGATCAAAATCCTACTTTTATAATTATAAAGTTTGGAAAACGACAAATAAATGACAGTGACGGCGGCCTGCAATTACCTTCCAATATGTAGCGAGTAATGTTCACTTTGCTGGCCATTTTTGAGAAAAATGTACCGTATTATGTAACAATAAAATTATTAGAATTATAATATCGATCACTGCTCCAAAACAAACACTAATTTCGTTAGTTCTGATGACGAACAGTAGAAATAAACTACTATTTTTTACCAAAATTATCTGAATCTCGATCGATCACTGGATCGTTGACGAAATAATTGTTATAAATCATGCTCATCTCATCACGAGTAAAAGCGATCCTCGCCGAGTCGTGAGTGAAAGAGAAAGCGTTATTTAGATAATTTACGGTAACCAGATATAAACTGGTATTTGTTGACGTAAGTCGAGGTCACGAGAGAAAGTTGACTGGGGTCTTCGTCCTTGATACAGCTTAGTAATATACTTGGGGCACAGAATAGTATAATAGTATTACATACAGAACGGACACGAACCCCCCGCACCGAGGCCAGTTACCTCGTCCCTGAGAGACCCGCCTGGTGTGATCGGGTGCCGTCGCGCCTCGCGATTCGTCCGCGCCACGCGCTACGCACCCGCGCAAACAATTGACGCGTGTACCGACAGCGCACGCACACATACTTAACCACAGCGCTTACGTTCCTTAGCGTATCACAGGTGTGCTTGGGGGTTATTCATCCCGTCACCGCCGTATACCGGAGGGCCTAACGCGAACCAAAAACGAAATAACTGCCTCTCTGTCGCACTTGCATATTGGAGCAACAGAGAGGGAGATACTTCGTTTGTGGTTCGCGGTAGACCCTCAGATAGAGTCAGTCCGACCCAGGTCGGGCCTAGCTTAGCTTAGTTGGCAGTAACCCTGCCTACGAAGCTGAAGGTCCTGGGTTCGAACCCCGGCCGTGGCATTTATTTGTGTGATGAGCACGAATATTTGTTCTTGGGTCTTGGATGTCTTCTATGTATTTAAGTATTTATTTATCTATATAAGTACCTATGTATATCGTCGCTTAATACCCATATTACAAGCTTTGCTTAGTTTGGGACTAGGTTGATTTGTGTAAGATTGGCAACAAATATTTAGTTTCATGCTGGACTCTTCTCAGCTAGGCTAAGTTTAGTGAAAAGTGTCCCCCAAAAAAAAGTCAGTTTTGTGACCCTTTTTTCATACAGTTTAAGTATATGGCTCGTCACAAAACTGACGCAGAAAAGTATGGAAAATCGAGGAGATTTTTTTTCTTTATCTAAATCAATAGTACTCGTGATTCTGAATCAGAAAATAAAAATTAACTTGATCCGAAAAAAAGTAGGGGGTTCACTTTAAAGTGAAAATGCCCATTTATGTTAGTGAGAAAGTAACAAAACAAATTTTAGTTAGCAGAGATAATCTAACCAACGTCTAATCAGTAGCTCTAGTACCTATAAGTTATTTCGAAACATTAACTAATTCGAACGCGTTTGCGTTTTGTCTCAAAATGTATGAAAATGCTCTCACCGAGTTTGAAATACGCCCTTTCATCGGTTAGCAACAAATGTTATACTCGCTGTTTTAGTTTCCACTAGTGACCACCAGTGGCGCTGTTCACGTTTTCATACCACTTTCATATATTTTGAGACAAAACGCAAACGCGTTCGAATTAGTTAATGTTTCGCAAAAATTTATACTAGAGCTACTGAACAAGTTTTAGTTTTTCCTCTGAGCTGAAAGGTCACGCATCACTGAAAAAGCTTTTAAACTAACAACGCTACGCTTACATTAATGTTCTTTTCTATACCATTCACTTCACTTCCGTCTTGACACTTCCCATGACAGCAAAAAGCGCGGGAACTCAGCTTGTAGTTAATTGGGGCTGATTGTCTATGGCTTGTGGCGTAATACACAATGGCGGGAAGACCATGGTCTTAGTAACGTTAGTGAAGTGGTCCGATGATATCGATGTGGATGAGTAAAGATTTTATTTAATTAAAGAATATATGAATATTTGTATTGTATTGTATTGTATTTCTGCAAAATGGCGCGGTTACAGATTACAGGTAACTAAGTTACTTTAAGTATGATCTCTTAATCAATGGATTCTAATGAGATATTCTAATTTGACACAAGTGTATTTTATTCTATTTATGTAATCGCACTGTCTAAAAATGTTATGTTTGTAATTTGACTTTCTTATGATTAACGTAATAAGGTATTTAGTATGGAGAAAATGTATGGGATATTAAAAATTCGAGATTTTCACACTGTTGATCCAAGTATTTCTTTTTGATAAAAATATATGTTAAACAATGTTCAATTATACATAAAATAACTAAATTTGAAAATTGTCGCTATCTCGCAAGTATAAAAAAAAATTTGAAAACTTTCAGCTCAAATATATTCTATTTTTTCAAAAGATAAATATGCAATATTTTTTTCATAAAACTAGCTTAGATATATACAACATATCCAAATTACAAAGAAATCGCAGTTTGGCTAAAAATAAATAAAAATGATTTTCCTTCATTTTCGATTTTCTCAAAAACCACAAGCATTTGACGGCTAAAATTTGGTAAAAGAATGTCTCAGATCGCAGGTATTTTACACCCGAGCCGAAGGCAAGGGCGATAAATATGCGATCTGAGGCTTTCTTTATTATCGCCCGTGGTAAGTACAAAATTTTATGTCACCCCCTGGCCAGGAAGTGGGTTTTTTCGCGCGCGGAGCGTGCGATAATAAGTGTGAAGAGGTAACAGACTTATATCAGGATAAGCAATTACTTAAATTCTATCACGATGAACGAGTTCCACGCGGACGAAGTCACGGGCAATAACTATAGTATGTTATATATAATAAGTAATTGGGTAGTGCAGTGCAAGTACCTACGCCGACTATCGACATTTCCCCGCACTACGCTCTAATCTAGTTTATGGTCCCATTGCACGGCGAGAGTGCTCTATGGTGTTATTATGGTGTATTAGTCTATGATACAACGGGGTCATTGTCAATACAGGCATCATCCTTCTAACTTTTTTAAAAAAACCGGACTCTGGCTTTATGGGCCGCGGCGCGGTTGCAGAGTGCGCGGTTGCAGAGTGGCCAGGGGAACTTCCAGGGGAAACCTCCGACACGACCACGCGGGCGGAATACTAGACGTTAATAGGATTAGAGGTCTTTTCCCTTGAGTTGGACGGTCAAATGGCTGTCGCTCTACTCTCTCTATCTCAACCTCTTCCTCTAATCCTAATAAGGTCTAGTTTTTTCTCTGGATTGGAAGGTCAGATGGCAGTTCCGTAAAAACTAGTACCTACGCCAAATCTTGGGATTAGGTAGCGGACTTCGAGTATCTTCAGGATGCAAATGTACTGGGATATAGTGCGCCCCTCCCCCCCTCCACAGCCCAAGCTGTACAAGTGCGCACAGATTAGTATGAGATTCGCTGTGGAGGGGCGCGTCGTCGTGGATGGCGCGCACTGTAACGCTATTAGGATGATTAGGATTAGGCGACTTCCTGATTTGTCGGTGCGGAGGCGGTACGATATGAGAAAACTGTCAAATGTCAGTGTCAACTGTCAGTCATCTCAGTACTACTTTTTACTGCGCCCCTACATTTAAATGAGTGCTTCCTGACTGGCGCGGGATGCGCGGAAGCGGGACGATGCGAAGGCAGTACTGGTCCGCTTACTGCGCATAATATTACTATACTACTGCGCAAAATAAAATAAAATAAATAAATAAATGTAATACTGACAGTATTCTGTCAAGTGGGAATCTTTGCGACGTCAGTAAGTTTACGTCAAAGAAGAAAATGTCACATATCGATCCCGCCCCGCCAAGTCAGGAAGTCGCCTTAGACCGATTTTCTCACGATGTTTTTCTTCACTGCTAAATTAAAAGCCACTGGTAAATTTACTATACAAGTATGTAGTGTTGTGTTCCTGGAGGTGAGCAAGGTTGCCAGAGCTCCCGAGGATGCACTTTGTTGAGAGCGAGGGACCTAAATTTTTCCCTTCTGCTGTCAACACAGTGAATCCTCAAATTTTATAAAGGGTTCACAACGCGCACGTGACTTATTTTTAGTTGCGGGAGTGTAAGCCAGTGCAGCCAACTCGTGACTTCCAGAATAGTACATTACTTAACAAGGGCGGTAAAACAAAGAATGTCTCAGATCGCAGGTATTTGACGCCCGAGCCGAAGGCAAGGGCGATAAATATGCGATCTGAGGCTTTCTTTATTACCGCCCGTGTTAAGTACAAAATTTTATGTCACCCCCTGGCCAGGAAGTGGGATTTCCTGTGCGCGGAGCGTGCGGTAATTACCGCTTTATGGCCAGGTGTGACATAAAAATGTTTGCCGTTCTGTTTAGCATCACGCGAGCCGTATGCTTATTTGCAACCGTCGCGGTATAAGGACCGTTTATGTTTAAAAGAAGAAAGTTTTGTAATTTCTAGTTTCCGTACGTTGGTTTAGATAATTTGCTAAATGGCCGTTCTGTAGTGGAATATATCTCTTTAATGTTTTTAATATCGGGTTTTGAAGTTTATACTTTAATTTATGTGTAGGTAATTAAAAATCTAGCGCATTGTTTTTAATTACTATAAAACCAGTTATTAACATCCCGTCCCCAGTGTTTAACACTGAGTCATTGTTATGCACTGACCCAAAACAAGGGTCTTTCAATATAAGGTACGTCATAGATCCTCTTTGTTCATAGTGATAGAGGTAACCAGTGGGGAATAGGCATCTTTTTGGTATGCTTGTACCTACAGTCAAGTGCAAAAATATGTATCGAGTGTATCCACTCATAAATATGGTACTAAACCCTTAATTCACCGACATAAGAGCTATGGGACATATTTTTGAGCAAGTTGTATGGGCCCATATTTTTGCACTTCGCTGTACCATCTTCGGCATCATGTTTTTCTTGGGCTAGATGCTGGCCACAGAGCAAACCCATCCACTACAATAAAAGCGGCCAAGTGCAAGTCGGACTCGCGCACTAAGGGTTCCGTACCATTACTTAGGTATAAATAATATCAAGTAGAATTTTGGTCAAGTGCGAGTCGGATTTTAGTTTTCCCATACATTTGAGACCCAGCGCCTGATGAAGGCAACGAGCAGAGTTTTTTAAAAGTCTTTATCTACACCCATATAGTAAATCCTCTTTTATAAGTTCAAATACCGTAGATAAGACCCCGCTTTATAATATACTGTGCGGCTGTTGCGTGCGTCCCCTATTAGATCACGAAATAGAACACTTTAACGAGATCACGTACAAAATTAAGACACAGCTGCGGGCTGGCGGCGGAGGCGCGGGCCGGCCTGTCGACGCAAACATGGCGCACGCCGGCGAGAAGTGCCCACACGAAACACATGAAAGAGGATTTAATATATGGATGTTGATGATGATATGTGTATGTGATGTATGGATGTGTTGCTGTAAGGAAATAAGGTGTAACGCCGACATAAAAAATTTCACAGTTTGGGCACTGTCATGTTTAATATTAAGCTCACATTGTCATTTGCATTGGAATTACGACTAATACAAACACACATACACAAATATACATGGTAAATATCCCGTTATTAATCGTAATTCTACTGTCATGTCTAGTGTTTAAGTTTAGTTCATACATAATAATAAAATTAATAGCACATAGTACCTAACATTAGCCAATATGAGCGCGATCTCGCCAACAAACTGTTATCACAGTTTGGCGAGCAACATAAATTTGTTACTGTGGTTATGTACTTTGATTAATAAATTAAAAAAAAAAAAAAAAAAAGATAAAGTAGTGTATACAACTGTACATAATTAGGCATTAAAACACGAGTGTGTTTTATGAAACGAGCCGAAGGCCCCTCATTATGTACCAGTTGCATAAACTACTATTTTGTATAGGAGGCCCCCTTAAATATGTCATCAAGTTAGTAAGTTGCGAAGTCACCAGTGGCGTTTAATATTTAAATTTTTTCACTTTAATTGGAAATGATGATGATGTTTGTATATTTTTACAGGCGCTGCTACTGTGGTGTGCCCTGGGGCTCGCACTGGCGGAGGAGACACCCCCCGGGCTGGTCTCCACAGACAGCGAACAGGACCTAGTGGCCGAAGCGTCGCAGTCAGGTAATTGCACAGGTATACTGCTTCGCTTTACGTACGTACTTCGCACGTACCTAATAGGAGAAAAAAGTGTCCCAAATTTTTCATACAATTTCCAGTTTTTCCATTCCGTTACCACCATACAAGCATTACAAGATTAGTATTAAAACGGTAACGGAATGGAATAAAAAAAATTGGGACACTTTTTTTTCGCCTATATCATTCGAAAGTGCTTTCGATTCTGAGTAGAAAAAACCCGATTATATCCAATATAAAAAAAGTCGAGTGTACAACTTTCCGTAAAATGGCCCATCTAAATCTATGTTTCATATTTTATGTTTGCGGCGTTTAAAATATAAATATTAAACCGTGATTATGATCAGGATCTAGGATGGGCATACCAGTCCAGAGCCATCTTCACAGCTTCACACCCATATCTGCATATTCCTCTTCTTGTTCATAAGAGTATTGTATTGTATTGTATTTGTTTGTACGTTTTCAGGTGTGCAAGCTCAGAAGCGTGAGGCGTCGTTATCCAATTCCTACGGGGAGCCGCTGCCAGCAGACGCGTATGGACCCCCACGAGACTCCTCAAACGGTAAGAAGAAGAAAAACATTTATTAATGACGAACTATCTAACTAACTGGGCTGGCACGACGACCCAAAATGAGTCTTGGCCTCCGACACAAGAGCACGCCACTTTGCTCGGTCCTGCGCAATTTCTCGCCAGCTTGCACCAGCTCCGAGCTCACGCAGGTCCGCTTCCACCACATCCCTCCAGCGATACTTGGGGCGACCCACAGGACGTCGTCCGGTCGGTCGGCCCAAGTATGCTCTCTTCACCTGTCGATCTTCTCCCACCCTCTCTAGCCACCTAGAGAGGATGGGATTAACGAAACAGACATAAAATATTACTACGCATTATATAGAGAAATAAAAATAACCTCAGCACAATGCTGACTCAGGGAGCTGGCGCTGATCTTCTGGCGAAACTTAGGTGATTTTTAGTGACAGTGTTTGTAGCACGCTCCGCTTAAAATTGAACGCGACCTAGTACGACTCTTTTGTGACAACAATGTCAAATTGTCAAAGCTTTTTAGGGTTCCGTAATTTTTTTATACAACGACGGTGGCAAAGCGTATAGCGTACGGTCTACCTGATAGTAAGCGGACACATATAGACGCTCGCAACTCCAAAAGAGTCACGTGCGTGTTGCCCACCCTTTATAAAATTTGAGGATTCACTGTGTTGATAGCAGAACGGACAAAAGAGATTTCCTCGCCAGTGATATATTTCACCGAAAAGTATATGAATAAGTAGTGATATATTATTTTGCTCCCTTAAGACACAATCTACTATTTCATTTTATTTACCTCCTAAAACGTATATTTCCAGGTCTCCAACTCCCAGCACCAGTTTTCCAGCAGCAGGACTTCCAGAACAATATCTTCGACACCCCTCCTGGCGCGTACGGACCCCCTTCCCCCGTTGTGTTCCCCAGTCAGAGCTATGAGGGTCCCCCACCGCCCGTCCGCAAGCCCGTCTACGGCCCACCTAAAGAAACCTACGGGCCTCCTAAAGATACCTATGGACCCCCTAAGGAAACCTACGGACCCCCTAAACAAATATATGGACCACCAAAACAAACTTATGGACCCCCGAAACCAGTCTATGGCCCCCCTAAGAAAACTTACGGTCCCCCGAAACAGAATCTACCAAAACCGAACTATGGAACTCCTTTCAAACCGCCAAAACTGAGCTTCCCTAAGCCAGTATACGGCGTGCCGAAGCAAATGTACGGAGCCCCGAAGCCTATTTATGGACCACCGAAAATACAAACGAGTTACGGAACCCCTGTCAACAACATACCTAACATACCCTTACCTGAGCTGCCGCCGATCAATTTGCCGCAGAACTTTGGAACAGGAATCGGCAACATCGATTTACCAGCAACCATCTATGGAACTCCATTCCCTTCGTTACCTTTAGACCTTAAGCCTAACTTCCCCATTCCCTCAGATACTTACGGGCCCCCTGGACACGTGCCTGGTCCTATAGGACCTAACGAACAAGTCGTGGTTCAAGATATCGGTAGCATAGGTCACTACGGACCCCCTCAACCTGACCCGAACCCTCGGCCGCCGCACCCAGGAATCCCCGCCCCACCTACCCCCCCTCACGTCCTCTATGATGGATGGAAGCCGATCCCTGGAGTTTCTAAACCTGTCATTGAGAACCTGGATAATAATATTGGCGACCAGTATGGACCACCTCCGCCTGCTCCGGTTCAGGATATCCGGATAAACTTAGATGGTCACTCTCTACCCAGTGCCAACCCAGCTTCATTCTCAGGAGCTCAAATAACTTCAGGATACTCCAGTGTCCATCAGGACATCTTAGCGAACATCGACCTGAACGCTATCGTAGGTGGAGACACCAATGACATCGACCAATCAAAGACGGTATTTGAGGTGCATTATACTGAACCTAATCAGGACTTTGGGCACCAAAGTCTGCCACTAGCACAGACAAAACCATTTGACACATACGGCCCTCCGCCTGCGGAGTCTTTATCCAACGGACCATACCCTGGTTCGATAAGACAACAAGGTGCCAAAGGATTAGTACCTCCTTCTGGTGTGTACGGTGTGCCTCCAGGAAGCCAATATGGCGCACCACCAAGACCACCGCCATCGAATCTACCAATACCTTACGGAAGCCATTCAGGCGGCGGGCATTCTGGCGGCAGCTCCCCTCGCCACCCCATCAAATTCAGAGATTCTGTCCCTGAAGGTCTTTTCCAGAACATTGGGCAGGCTACGCGCCACAAAGACGTGCATGGCGTTGACCATGTCAAGCAAGGACCAGCGTATTTACCCCCTCCAGTCAGGGAAGTAAAGGATGTAAACCAACAGACCGGCAACTTCGGTATTGGAAACCTCGCTTTGTCCATCGAACCTACTAGTCTGTACAGCCTTCCGCACTCCGGCAACCCTATCAACTTCCAGCAACCACAGCCGAGTAATCTATATGGCTCACCTATTGATTCATACTCTGCGCCTCTTCTCACCGTCGCTGATCATACGGCTTTAGGCTCTAATACAAACGCAGTAACGGCTACTTTGGATGGCACGATCTTAGCTAACCTTTCAAACTTAGACGCGGCAGCGATTTTGAAACACTGTCCATACCATGAGGCTATTCTTAAAGCTGCTCAATTGGGTGAGAAGATACCTTCAGATCTGGCATCCAGTTATGTAGCTAGCTTGAGTTCTTTAGGATCTACATTGTCGAAGAGCCAGCAGACTTTAATATCACCCCAGAACGGCTTTAACACACCAGCAGCTGGCAGTGAATCGGTCTCATACAATTCTAAAGACTTAGATACAGCCTCTCATAACCTGGTCCAAGCGATTCTGCCAAGCAATAACATAAAAAGTGAAAAGACGGAGAAGACCAGTGTACAGAAAGGAAAATCCATAAAAGACGAGTCAGGAAAGCATAGTTACAAGCATGAGGGGTTGCAACAGCAAATCTTACAAACGTCAGAGAAAATTAGAAATTTAAGCGAAGAAACTAAGCAATTGCAACAGAAGATTGTGTCGACGAGCCAAAGCTTGAGTCAAGTTAACGGGCAGATATCGCAACATGGACAGAGAGAGAAGAGCAAAGGTAATAGCTATTCGTTCCAGATACAATCGTCAGCTGACCACAACGGTAAAGGAAAGGAACCTTCGATACCTCACGAGCAACTGCTTTCTGAAGGTCTTTTGCAAAGCATCTTGCAAGCCATTGAGCAGCCATCACAGAAGCCTAGGCAAGTGCAAGTCCAAAACCAGAATATCAACTTCGAACACGCTAGTACGTTAGATCTAGCGAACTTAGACGCTGGCGGTCTTATTCTACCAGCGGGATATGAACCTATCGATAGAACCAAAGAGAAAGAAACAAAAACAGAAGAGAAAAAGGTTACAATCGACCAGGAAATACAAAGTACTAACAAAGACATTAAGCAGATCCTTAACAGCGAAATAATACATAGACACCGAGGTGACATTCCACATACTGAATGCGATTTGAGAGCTGACAATTCCGTAACACATACTATTGTAGTTCCCCCACCAAATGTCGACAAAGTAGCGCCAGTTGAAGAAATAGATAATAATGATGTAGCAATTTATTTTGATGAGAAAACTGAAGCAACAGAAAAACAAGAGCCTGTCACTGAAATTTCAGTAGCGACGAGCATAAGTGAGGGAGAGTACAAAAATCTACCTGAATTTGGGGATAAAATTGATAAGAAACAATCGTAGGAATTTTTGGAGAATCTAGTCTGTTAATCAGTGAGTTTAAAAATCAAGTTTTGAAAAATTGCAAATTAATCCACATAAATAGAAATATTTCACCGTGAAATTAAATACGTAATTTTAAATATCATGTGCGTAAAATCTGCTGTGATTCAATTTTAAGTGATTTATTTGCCATAGTGTGGAAAATTACTTTCGCTAGTGTCATGGAAGCAGAATTTGTCATGCCCGTTCTAAAATGTCACAAGATAGGGTATTAAACTTTAAGATAAGTTATAAGAGGCTCACTGGTATATTTCAAATGCCATCATAATCTGCTAATTTCTAAAATATATCCCTTCTCTAAAAACATTTGTATTGCATTTTTCTAGCAGGGATTTGTTTAGAAAATAAGCAATACTTCATTAGCAAAAGATGTCAGAATAAGACTGATTCAACATCTTTTCTCAAACGATTTTAAATGTAACGAATTTAATTTAATTTATTTATAATAACGCCATCTATGGATGATCTGAGAAAACTCCACCGTTTAAAAGCTCTGTTCTTATTAGAGCTTTGTAAACTGCTTGAGCTTTCGCAGATCACACTTAATTAAATCATTATTTATTATCTTTAACCTTAGTTTTAACTTTTACTTTAAGAGCTTCAGTATTTTCTTGTTTCTCCACTATTTATTGATTTTGGGTATGTGGATGTCTGTATGTACCGTGGTACAAAATATATTTTTATAAGACAAATAAAATGTACAGTCATTTTAATGGTTTTATTTATTTAATCTTTATTGCACAAATGAAAACCTTATAGTACAAAAGGCGAACTTAATGCCAAAAGATTATGGTTTTATTTTCAATATTCATTTCAATATACGCCAACAGCGTTGTATACTTCTAGACTATGTCTACGTCACAACAACTTTTGATAGTGAATGAATTGAATATTGGTGTCTCTTTCCATCTTATGGCTAAATATCTATGTTGCTACAGTCCGCAGCAGATTAGAAGGAAATCTGGGTGTCACCCGTCTCTTCCAAACATTTTATTTTATAACCTAAAAACAGGTGTAATAAATATAGTATACATATACAACAAATGACGAGTTGAGCAGCTGGTATTTACGGCCGATTAATTTAACACGAGAATACTAATAATAATAACGCCAAGCACGTAGATATAGAAATCGTAAGGGGGGGGACGGGTCATAAATTCACTACATATTTAGATGGAAACGCGAGCGTAGCGAGTGCGAAAATTTTCGACCATTATGATGCAGGTGCAGAAAATAGTTCATACTCATCAAGTCACAAGACATGTAGGTAGCTGAAAATGCGAGCGTAGCGAGCGCGAAAATTTTCTATTATTATGATGCAGGGCAGGTGCAGAAAATAGTTCATACGCGTCAAGTCATGTAGATGTAGCCGCGGGCGCAGCGAGTGCGAAATTTTTTACTATTATGATGCAGGTGCAGAAAATAGTTCATACGCATCAAGTCACAAGACATGTAGGCTGCTGCTTCTCAACCCACCAACGGAATCGTGGCAGACGTCCACAGTAATTTTTTATTCATCTTTCTTAACCACTCTATGTAGATTTCATGCGAGAGGAGATTGGTAATCGTGACCTGTCGTTGGCCCGCGGTCTATTGACTTGAGCTGTCAAATCCATATTGCAGTAAACACTTTCTAATCATTTTTGAGATAAATTTAATATGGCTCTAGTAAAATGTGTTATTGTGAATTGTAAAAACACCACAGAATAGCGACTGTAAATTTTACCAGTTTTCAAGACCGTGGTGGAAACGAGACCAAAGAAATAAGTGGATAATTGCCGTAAGGAAAAAAAGTAAGTCACCTAACCTGACAACAACAACTGAAAACAACAATTTTAATGTTATTGGCAATAATGTTACAGACTACCATCGTCCAATATTGTCTAATATAGTAAAATAACACAAGATTTCATTAATTTTTTTCACAATATTTACTTATTTCTCGCTTGACAGCTATGACAAATTGTCCATAATGGCCACCTGTCCGTGGCGCTGTCGTCGCGCACGGTCCCAATAGTGGTAGCCGTACGATTAAAAAAACCGCAAATCGATGTACAGTTTAGCCGTTTGGCACACGCATACTAGAGGTGAAAACAAAATTTTTGACCCGCAGTTCCTAAAAAAAATTCCCTTAGGGAGTGCCGAGACATTCTTTTATTTGTATGGAAAAAAAAAAAAATATTTTTTAGTAACCTATCGTGTGTGGTATCATATGAAAGGGCTTTTTGAGGCGATTCTAAAAATATACCACATCATTACATTTAAGCCATTTTTTTTTAATTAAATCAAAAATAATTTTCGAAACATACCAAGTTTGAAGTCCTCCAGACACGATATGGCTGATTTTTATTTTGTTCAATATACCAAAAATGATACGTTATATCCTCATATCTAACCTCAAAAAAGCAATTTTGAAATGATTTTCATTAAGTTTTTTTTTTTTTACTTTTCAATATTACTAAGTGACACGGTTCTACTTCAATACCTATTTTACGTGAGTTATGGAACTTTAGTGCAGATACGGTACATATTTATCATAAAATGTCAAAACAAAAATTTTGAACCGCAGTTCCTAAAAAAATTTCCCTTGGGGGGGAAGTGCCGAGACATTCTTTATATTTTTGTATGGAATTTTTTTTTTTTCCGGAAACCTATCGTGTGTATTATCATATGAAAGGGCTCTTTGAGGCGATTCTAAAAATATACCACATCTGTACCGTATCTGCACTAAAGTTCCATAAATCACGTAAAATAGGTATTGCAGTAGAACCGTGTCACTTACTAATATTGAAAAATTAAAAAAAAAAAAACAATGAAAATCATTTCAAAATTGCTTTTTCGAGGTTAGATATGAGGATATAACGTATCATTTCTGATATATTGAACAAAATAAAAATCAGCTATATCGTGTCTGGAGGACCTCAAACTTGGTATGTTTCGAAAATTATTTTTGATTTTATTAAAAAAAAATAGCTAAAATGTAATGATGTGGTATATTTTTAGAATCGTCTCAAAAAGCCCTTTCATATGATACCACACACGATAAGTTTCTAAAAAAAATATTTTTTTTTCCATACAAAAAAAAGAATGTCTCAGCACTCCCCCCCTAAGGGAATTTTTTTTAGGAACTGCGGGTCAAAAATTTTGTTTTCACCTCTAGTTGCGTGTGCCAAACGGCTAAACTGTACATCGATTTGACGTTTTTCATTGAAATTGGGCCTGTACCGCTACCACTATTATATTTTTGCATCCCATCGGCCTATGAATTTCGAATTTGTTCGTACTTAATGTTTATTACTACCTACGTATTTTTTTACTAAGAAATACTAATATACCTACCCTAAATGTGCGAAGTACGACACGCACTTGGCCGCTTTTTCGGTGTGTTGTATGGATCAGTTAGAGTAGTGTTCATCCAGCAACTTCGAAAAACTTGATTTCGGTAGGGTAGGTATTGTACGAACCACGAGAACATAAATTAGACAATTTTTGAAGCGTCAGAGCTATTTCAAATTAATTACATTAAATAAATAAATAAATATTTGTGGACAATCTTACACAAATCGACCTAGTCCCAAACTAAGCAAAGCTTGTACTATGGGTAGTAGGCGATGATATACATACTTATATAGATAAATAGATACTTAAATACACAGAAAACATCCAAGACTCAGAAGCAAATATTCGTGCTCATCACACAAATGAATGCCTTGAGCGGAATTCGAGCACGAGACCCCCAGCTTCGTAGGCAGCGTTACTAACTACTAGGCTAAAGTGGTCGCCAAAAAAAACAGTGCAAAATGTATAGAAAGAAAAGTAGCCACCATACACATATGTAGTTACTTTCCTGTTAGAGGAAAAAATCCGGATCGCACTGATTTTTTTTCTGACTCTAGGAATTATCAGTGGACCATCGAGCCCTAAGGGGGGGGGGGGGGGGGGTTGAACCCCCTAACCCCCCCTTATATACGTCCCTGAATAACGCTCAGAAAACGTTATCGCCTTGTTTGCACTAAATTAATAAATAAAGTACTTGAGTCTTATGTGGGTCGGCCACACCTACGTGACCTACGCGCTACACGTATGCGATAAATGCAATGCAACATGCAACCAAAGAGCTGATGATATATTATGAACTAGCTTTTGCCCGCAACTTCGTCTGCGTAGAACTCGGTCATCACGTTAGAATGTTATTTCCCTGGCTAGATGCTGGCCAAGAGCAATCCCATTATTAATAAAAAAAAACTTCTATTTCTTGCGCTTACCTAGTTATCTCTCTTCCATTCTAACTTAAACCCCGTTAAGGGATGACTTCCGGGATAAAAGTATCCTATGTCCTTCCCTAGGACTCATACTATATCCATAGCAAATTTCATCTAAATCGGTTGAGCATTTTAATGGGAAACAGGCAGACAGAGTTACTTTCGCATGTATAACCCGCCCCGGTTTCGCACGGGTAGTCCAGTTTTAAACAACAACAAATACCTACTCTTTATTGCACACCTCAATTAAAGGACACAGATCAGGATCACAGGGAGAGGATTTTTTATGATTTAAATTTATTTATCTAAGTTTTTTCCCGCGACTTCATTCGCGTGAATATCCATATCAACTTCTACACCGGCTGTCTCGCCAAACATTGCGCACGCCGGCTCAATGCGCCCACATGAAACACATGACACAGGACAAAATATATATTAAGAAGGAAGTAGATGAAAACGCGCGCGAGCGGAGCGAGCGCGAAATTTTTCGAATATTCTGATACGGGTGTGGAAAATACTTCATACGCATCAAGTAATGAAGATGAAAACGCGAGCGCAGCGCGCGCGAATTCTTTCAAACATTACGATGCAGGTGTGCAAAAGACTTCATACGCACCAAGTAATGTAGATGAAAACGCGAGCGTAGCGAGCGCAAAATGAAAAAAAAGAACATTGTGATGCAGGTGCGGAAAATACATCATACGCATCAAGTAATGAAGATAAAAACGCAAGCGTGGTGAGTGCGAAATGTTTCGAACATTATGATGCAGGCACGGTAAAGATTTCACACGCATCAACTAATGTAGATGAAAACGCGAGCGTAGGGCGCGCGAAATTTTTGAACATTAATATGCAGGTGCGGAAAATACTTCATACGCATCAAGAAATGAAGAAAATCGCGAGCGTAGTGAGCGCGAAATGTTTTGATGCAGGTGAGGAAAATACTTCATACGCATCAACTATAATGTCGATGAAAACGCGAGCGTAGGGCGCGCGAAAATTATCGAACATTATGACGTAGGTGCAGAAAATACTCATCAAGTAATGTAGATGAAAACGCGAGCGCAGCGAGCGCGAAATTTTTCGAACATTCTTATGCAGGTGCCGAAAAGACTTCATACGCATCAACTATAATGTAGATGAAAACGCGAGCGTACGGCGCGCGAAAAATTTCGAACATTATGATGTAGGTGCGGAAAATACTTTATACTCATCAAGTAATGTAGTTGAAAACGCGAGCGCAGCGAGCGCGAAATTTTTGAACATTAATATGCAGGTGCGGAAAATACTACATACTCATCAAGTAATGTGTATGAAAACGCGAGCGTAGTGAGCGCGAAATGTTTCGCACATTATGATGCAGGTGCGGAAAATATTTCATACGCATCAACTATAATGTAGATGAAAACGCGAGTGTAGGGCGCGCGAAAATTATCGAACATTATGATGTAGATGCGAAGAATGCTCATCAAGTAATGTGGAAGAACACGCGAGCGCAGCGAGCGCGAAATTTTTCGAACATTATGATGCAGGTGCGGAAAATACTTCATACTCATCAAGTAATGTGTATGAAAACGCGAGCGTAGCGAGCGCGAAATTTCGAACATTATGTTGCCGGTGCGGAAAATAATTCATACGCATCAAGTCATGCAGATGAAAACGCGAGCGTAGCGAACGCGAAATTTTTACAAACATTATGATGCAGGTGCGGAAAAGACTTCAAACGCATCAAGTAATGTAGATGAAAAAGCGAGCGTAGCGCGCGCTAACGTTTTTGAACATTATGATGCAGGTGCGGAAAATAATTCCTACGCGTCAAGTAATGTAGATAAAAAAGAGAGTGCGAAATGATTCGAACATTATGATGCAGGTACGGAAAATACTTCATACGCATCAAGCAATGTAGATAATTGAACAAAAAGAAATTGTTGACCTATCAAATGGCTTTGTAAAGAGGTGGTTGAATAGATATTTTTTTGTTCATAAATTAGTGGAATACCTTTCAAAGTTCAAAGCGCTTTATTGTAAAACATAGGTATAACTGAATACCTACTTTGGTCTGTTCTTTCACTTTCGAAGATGGAGTAGAGGCCTTGGTTGATAGCGCACCCACCCTGGTTGCTTCTAAGAGTTATGTGATTTTCTGAGAATTGTTTTTTTTTTGCTTCCTATCCGCCTATAACTTTCGAATGTGGTCATACTTGATGTTTATTGTTACGTAGGTATATTTTACTAACTAATACCAATATACCCTAAATGTATGTCTGTTACGCGCTGAACGTATTTTATAAATTTTGCTGACGGAAAACTCAACTAATCGGCACCTCGAAGAACCTCAATGACACCCATATCGATTATTAAGAAAAGTAAATAAGTAAATGTCCGCCATCTTCGATTTGAAAATGGATATCATTCTTGTAATGAGCACCTCAAAAAACAATAATTTATACAAAAATGCGCATACCTAATATATATAGGTACATGTCGCAAGTGCTACCATGCAACCGAGAGCCCGCCGCTCTGCGTAGGTACCCTCCATCGAAAACAAAAAAAAACCGAGGTTTCGTAGTAAGGTTTGTGAATATTGATAGAGACTGACTGACCAACATAATTAGATCTCTCATTTCAAACAGTTAATATGGTTTGAGGGACTTTTGTATTTTTGTCTTTAGCCCTGAGAGGCAGAGGTATTGTTATTTCACCCCCCATTTTTTCAAATACTATCTGTTTATTATAAAATGTTTGAATGGGGTTCTATTTACTTTGCGTTCATGTATATACTTACCAATTTTCAAGCCTGTAAATCATGAACTGAAAGACTTCTCATACAAAGTTTAACCCCTCTTTTCACCCCCTTTCATCCCTAACCTATATGATTT